>OX392472.1:13403033-15803033 GCA_947623365.1 Achlya flavicornis | reverse complement strand
CATATACGTTTATCGCAGACGTGTATCGTTATTTATGTACGTATCGATGTCTCAATATGGTATTCTCGGTTGTTCGATTTTCGATTTCATATTTGGTGCTAATTGGCGCCAGTTCCATTTCCAAACAGTATTAATCTCACACATTAGGCATCGCATACACAAAAATGCTAGTCGGAGGCGGGGCGCGCGGCCGTTGCACCTGGCGATCGCGCCGGCGCATTCCTCACGCACTCCTTTTTATGCTACACTACAAGTTTAGTCCAACCGTTCTAAACTGATCTGCTTCGCCTCTCCCATTCGTAGATTTACAGACCTGAACAGGTCGCATTCGCTCTTGAACGAAGATCTCATTAAACTGGCCCCCGTTGCAGGAACGGAACGCAACATCTCCTATTTTCTATTCTTTTTTTTAATTCAACTATTTCATCTCCACGTCTTTGTTGCTCGGCAGTTCGGATCAAAATCTTTTTTTGTGTACCGTGTTTCGGAGTTATAGAGGCTCCATTAGTGTGGTTTGGTACACAAATATTTGCTTACATGGTGTTATCGTTTGTTCAATTAATGATACCCAAAGCGAACTCAATTTAACAGATCAAATTAGCATGTACACTCGAACTGGTCGCTTTTAATTGGAAACGAATTGTAAATAATTATTTACCTATGTCTTAACGTTGCCTCGATATGATAACTAACCAGTCGAATTGAGTTTTAGCGTGGTCCGTACGCGACAAAATGTGTGTCAAAGTACTAAACGGAGGTTTGCGCGTTCTGCGCTTACGCATTAACCGCAAAAGTGTTGTTGGGCCAGTGCGCGGGCGCCACCAGTCGGCAACGAAAACATTTCAAACCTGTTCGTGCATAACGTTAATTTTGTTAAAACAAATACATGTGTGCGCGACCTACAAACCCGACTTAACCCGCGTAACGAGAAAGCGGGAAAAGCTAAATTATTTTCACCTCGACTCGTATTATTAAGTACAAAGTTAAAGTTGAGCCAAAGGTTTCGCTTCCTAACGAGCGTATTATGTTACCGGTAAAGGATGCAGACATGTTGAACTCATTGATCTCTGTACTATCTTATTTACGTTAACTTTTTTTGTTAACTTCGTCCATACGAGCCTATCGCAAATCTAATTGACGTATTTAATGCATACTTTTGAGTACATTCACGTGTCTCATTTACGCTCAACAAAAGTTACATGTGTTGCATTAAACAGTATCGACGTGTTTGGACAACTTTATATTCGTATTTTAAACACTAGAAAGCCACACGCTTCAAATTAATTTCGAAATTCGAATTAAGTCAGAGACGATGTGGACGAAAACTTTATCCTATTCAAACGATAAGATATTACAAAGCGGATAAAACACATTGTAACTACAAGCAAAGACCTCCATTAACTGCCACTATAGTCTACAATCTAAGCCAGAAATAAATCTTGAAGCGTCATAAGGTGTCAATGAGGATATAAAAATATCTGACCTGGTGCCTGAAGCACCTGAAGGAGACGTTTCCATGGGTACTAGTATCAGAAACACCTGACATATTGTAAGTGACGTATTATTTAATATCGCAATCGAAGTTAAAAATAAAACTAAATATTTTAAATGGGAGTTCAAGTTTACGTTCACTTATAAAAACATACACTTTATTGTTTATATGAGAATATTATTCAAAGCTCTTATCGTTTATTACCTGAATAACAAACTTTGATAATAACTTGCTGAACTTACTGCCGGTTGATAGCGTATCGCTTAAAATACCATTTTACATAATGAATGTAAATAAAATGTACAATTTCGCTCTTTATGAGATATCTATGATACGAAGGCAATATTGTATGATACGAACAAAAATACTATTGCTCCTGTAGATTTTTTTTAATGATATTCAGGCATAATACTGCTAATTAAGAAGAGGTAAAAAAATCTAAGTAAAAAACAATATGCAAAATATTTCTCAAACATTAGCATACCTAATATCTACGGAGCGACTGCCAAGTGATGCTAGGGTCTTCGTTTTGGATTCCTTGGTATCAGAATACAATTGGGCACAGGGGGAAATGAGTGAGGAGTGAGGTAATATTGGTTCGGAAAGGTCCCGTTTGAGGAGAACCGGACCATCCATCTGATACTTTATAGTTTAAAAAATCAAATGCCTGAATAAGTAAACATAATAAAGAAGAATATACAGAGAGTACAGAAGAAACATGGTCAATAAACTCACTATTATTATGTCTGATGAGATAACCAGAGACTACTACTACGTACTGAGAACGAAGCATTCCAGGAAGGCAGGCATTATCTTGAATGGATGAAACCCGACATACCTACCATCTTACATTACATGAGGTTTTAAGATAGTTCCGACTTTTTGCTGTATGACGTTAGAATGTTACGGATATATTTAAAACCTGGGTTTTGCTACAATTGCTTTAAAACATCTCACGAAATAAGGGGGATATTATCAAGAGAAGTAGATAAAGTTGTCCAAACTCTTCTAAAATTAAAGCTGGAGATACAAGCAGACTTAGAATAGTTGATCAAAGATAAACAGGGAAGAAAAGATTCTTTACCAATTTAGAAAAATACTTAGGAAAAGAAATGTTAAATGAGTTAAATACTGTTCCCAAACAATCTTTTCTAGGTTTATTTCCTTATAACTAAAAATAGATATCGTACTTTTATATTTGAACCAATGAAGCCTGACATTATAATAATACAATATAAATAATGCATAACAAATAATACCCCGAACAAACGTCGTTCATTAAACGCACGCAAAGTTGGTCTATCACACGAACTGTCAACCAATCAATACAAGCAAGACACTTTGCTTAATAAGCCAAAACTTTCACCTATACAGATATAAAGAAAAAATATTAGCATCTATTTAGCAAAGCGTGTAAAGTCAGCGTTCATTGTATCGATCGTTAACTTCCTATTCGTTTGGCGTCACCTTGCGCGTGCGCATCAAACAAGGCGCACGTCAGCTCGCTTCGTTAGTGGAGCATTTGTCAAGATAATTGTCCGAACCGAGCCATTTGAGGCTTTGACGTTTCCTTATTATTAAGTTATGAACATCATATCGTAACCATTAACTTTAATTTACTTAACTCTATTGCCTGAAAATAAGAGTTATATTCCAATGTAAATCGCTTTTGGAATGGCAAAATTAAGGTGGTGTCAATGAGGACTTTGACCTTGGCTTTGACACTGCGTCGCGTGATGCCAAATTTGGGTGTTCGGTGCTTAGTTATCTTGGCAATTTTATGATCAATGACTAGGTAATTCTTCAAATATCCATCAACAGAATCTAATAAACAACTCTTAATGTATCCTGTCATGATCTGGTAAAAATGGAAGTCCTCAGTGATTTTACTATACCATTTGAAACTCAACTTGTCATCAATGTTGTTTCCTTGCATCATATACATGTCTGTTATCAAAATTAATATAAATCTAAATTTGTTAATACCCTAAGCAGCTATCCAAAAAATGTTGGAGAAAAGTATTTTCCATACAATTTTGAAAAGTTAAGTAAGGAGAGAGTGTCGGTCGAGCTTAATGACCAGAAAATCATTATTTTCCTTAAATCTAACTGTCTTGTTACAAAATTCTTCTAATTCACGTAATGTAGTGTGTTTATTTACAAAATAACGATAAAAGTACGGTACGTGCGGGCCTCAACAGGGTTATATTATGTGTTATCGTGTACAATGTTGTCACAGGTGCCTAGTCGACGTAAGTGAGTTATATTTATTTAAACCGAAATTATCGACAATGTCTACGACAGACTTATTATCTGATTACCCAGTCTTTTCTGCCGCTCCGTCTCTTTTTAGCATCGAGTAATTTATGCTGTCTACATAACATTGTTTCATGTTTTTTGTTGAATGGTTTAAGCTTTCCGGCCAGTGCTTCGATCTTAATATTTGGTCAACGTTTGCATGAATGCGTGTATACCGCGAAAGTCTTGACATTCACAAATCTACATATTTATCAAGCAAGACAGGGGTCCCGTCTTTAAGACATCCAATGCATAAAAGGTGCGTTGAACTTATTCCTGGCCAAACAACTTTCTTGGCAAAGTATTGGAATAAAAATTACATTTATTATTACCTTTGGGACAGAATGTACCGCAGTACCTACTGAGCCAGAACTTTATGTCTTTCGCTTAAACTCTTGAGTCTGTACTACGTATTTCAGTAATTTTGAAAGATCAATTATCTGATTCATTTAACTTCTACAAACGACATACCTACATCAACTGATCAGCATTTTTCCACAAACGTGATGTAACGCGTGTGGAAATAAATCTTTTCAAATAGGTACTTACATATTTGCAAGTATTAAACATAAAATGCCTAGTTATGCTCAAAGTTTGTGTTCATACTATAGAGGTTGCAAGAAAAAATAATATAATCACACACGTAGGTAGGTACAATCATACAATGGTAAAAAATATTGGACATGAGATTTTTAAACATTTTTATCTCATTGGTTTTATTATATTGGACTTTGAACGTTTATTAGTAAATAATATACCTATGTATATATGTATCTACTAGACTGTCACCACCTGAGTAAGTTATAGAAAATGAATCATGCGCAAGCATGCGTAAAAATGACCTCGATTGTATTGTTTAGTTTTTGTTTCACTAGACTCGAAAAATATTTATGCGGCGTGTGCGACTTTCTCAACTTTTCTGAATTGAAACGACATTTTAGCAAAAAAAAGAGCGAATAAATTGGCCTGATTTTTTAAGCCACCTATTTATCGCAGAGAAATGTTTACTTGGAAAAAAAAGGGCTTCAACAACCTTGTTTCGCGCCATTAACTGTTTTCATTGCACTAGATAGATGCATCCATTTGTTGAATTTACATGATATTCTAGGAGTTAAGGAAATAGATGCTGGGAGTAAAAAGAGTTGCATCGATCTACATTTGGCGCGAAAGTCATAAAATTCCTTATAGACTGCACTGGACTGGGTCCATCACCTAGCGGATACCATAGAGTAGAGCCATAGACGTGTCACGAATGTCGCGCATCCTGCTTGTTGCGCCCGCGCAACGGCGCAAACGGGACTGTAGGACGACGCGCTACGCGACCTCTGCAACTAGATTTTTTTCCACATAACATGCGGGTATGGTAAGTAGTCTTACGAGTTACGATACGAGGCTTAGATAAATTGCAAAAAAGAAAAGCAATGCTACCAAATAAATAATTACCTAGCTAGGCGATAGTTTGAATTTTCCCACGGAATTTCTGATTGTTTGTTTTGCTTAGGTAGGTAGGTACTCACATAGGAACCTAAGTACCTACCATCTAGGTACTATTATTTGGAAACGAATTCTTATCATCATTTTATACGTATGGTGTGTTTCTCATTATCAGATTGGATGTTATTGATAATGTGTAGGTAGGTACCTAGTTAGGTAAATTATACAAAAATGACACTCATAGGTACGAGATAAGAACTAACCCGGTATAACTTTTGTTCTATTGAGTTATTTATGAGATAGTAACATGTACCGACATCATTCAATAGTTGAACCATTTAATAACTCGATGAAATCCGTTAGATCAACACCTGAAGAGTGGCCGGGCCCACGCACACATGCACATGTTAGCGAACGACTGACACACCTACACGCAAATATTTTGTCTTGTCGATTAGAAATAACGACGACGTGGTCGAAATTTGAATTTCAATAGGTCTTTTTAATGTGAAGTGTACTTACCCGATTAGATTCCAATGCCTCGGCACTGTGCTCCTCCTTCTGTCGGAAGCAATTAGTGCACTTGCTCTTATTGAAGATGTTCGGTGCAAATTTTCTGCAATCCGATCGCCCAGACATGATTGTCAGAGGTCAGGGTCAATTCAACGTTCACTATGTCACCGTACACAGCATGGTGGTACTGTAAAACACCCACACTAGACGACTATTTGCCTATTTTTTCTAAAAACCGAACACGTAGTTTATCACGCGCGCACCCACCGGTGAGTGAGCTATCAGCGAAATCACTGCAAGTGAAGTGAGCGCTAACGTCATATAAAAAACACATGCACTAACACAATCTCCTTCGGCAACCGAACACCGAAGTAGTCGTACAATCGCGTAAACAATACTCGTAATCACGTCAAAATTTAAAAACAATAAACATCGATATTACAACGAACACGCGGAGTTCGCGAGCGCGCAACGACACGACCGCCCGTCCATTTTACATCTGATAGAAAAGCAGCCTGCCAGCCAGCGCTGCGAACACAGTTTGTTGTTTTACAACTTCTCTTTTCTTGTTGATGCGTCTGTTACTTAAAATTTGTATGTAGTAGTGATCTGTGTATGTAGTGGTAAATATTGTCTGTTTCTTTCATCCACGCTTGACAGGTATTAGTCTGTCCTCTTCGCACATTTCATTAATTTAACTTCATAAATGTGCTGCCATCTGTTGCACTGCTTATATGCTATCTTATACTTAACCACTACACTTCTACGGAGTAGTGTTATGAAATGAGTTACAATACTTTATGCTAGATGGCGATATGAACTAGTGGAGTGCATTTCTTTTAACTTGCAAAAGGTTTTTGAGCAGCTATTTTAACTCTGAAATGCTAAGGCGCTCTTGCGCTGCGCCAAAAGAGTACCTTTTTTATATCTACCTGCGCCGTCGAGAGTTGTAAACTGGGGGTTAAATAATCATAATGTCTTCATAGTGATATCACTATATTTAACCCCAGGAAACTAACTAACTCTAAGTTATTAGGTAGGATATCCCAGGTTGGCAAGTGGGCCATAATAAGCAAAGATAAAAGAGCACCATTTTTTATTCGTTTTCCTTAAGGTCCTGGGGATAGTTGAACTAAGGGCCGATTTTTCAATACCCAGATAAATAGACAGATAGCGTTTATTCGATAGACAGCAAGATATTGAGTTTTTCAATAGTCAGATAAGACTTATCAGTGCAATAACTCTGTTAACTGAGGTATAAATCTATTTGCCGCTTCCATCGCCAGATAAACGCATATTCGATTGATTTACTTTGACGTAACATCAAGTATATACTGTAGTCTTTGAGTAACATTACTTAGATGGACGCATAGGTGCCGCCTCCGTGGGTCCTCGGGGGCTTCAGCACCCATGGGAGTCAAACTGTGGGTGCTGGGCAACCATGAAAGAAATTAAAATTGATCAGTAATTGGTTTTATGTGATATCTGTAAAATATCAGTCATTTCTTCTTATCAGTTTATTTCTTTCTTTCTTTATAACGCAAAAATAAATCAGTGTTTCCAAATGTTTACCAGTCTTTCTTAACTTCAAAACTTTTTGTCCTACTATCTATCTACAAGTTGTTTATAATGTACCGACTATCTTAAATTCAAGTGTGTTATCATGAGTAAAATTATTTCTTTCTTTTTACTCCAATAGATCGCACACAAAATAGACTAGGCGTGAATTTTGTGCAATTCCATCGGATAATAGTTACTCTGATTCGGAGTAGACCTCCAACAACACATGACTATTATGCTATGGTTTCCTCATGGGTTACCTCATATATTTATTTGCATTTATTTTACAAAATAGGGCATTGTCAAGATGTTAACGTATAATAAGAGAAAGTATTCAATTTTAATGTAGTAATGGAAATAAAATTTGGCATACATGACCACACTTTTATATTTTTACTATAGCAACATCAGTAATGACAGTGACAGCAGCGGCTGCAACTGACGGTGACACTTGCTTGGATTGACAGACAGACAGACTGACACATGACAGTTCGACGACGATCGTACGACGTGTGACGCGTGTTTAGGACTGTAATAAAATTATAATAAAATAGCGTGTACAGCAATTCTCGTTATCAGACGTTTTCCCTCTCCAACACCGTACACTGAGTTATCAGTTTGCTGTTTGGTTCAAAACGGCTAACAGTCAGTCTGCCGTAGGACCTTCCTGTGTATAAAACACATTCATATCCAAGGTGAGAGTTGAACGCCGCCTGTTTTCACGGTTAATCATGAACCGATTTGTGCGATGAGGGAATTTCAAATGTCCCTGTGCGGTTTAGTCATCCGGTGCTAAATTGTCATGCGCTCATGACCATTAGTGTATTTAGGTTAACATTATAATGTGAATGTGTTTGTTTCAGAATGGAGGATCTAAGTTTCGTGCCTGACCTCCCGAGCGGGCCCCTGGATGTGTATAGAAATAGCGCCTCCTTCGATTGGAAACGCCTCAAATTGGCCCTGGAAGGCGACATTGATCTACTAAAACTGAAGGTAAATAAAATGTTACCATAAGTTTATTATAAAAATTAACCATTGAAAATTATCATCAATTAAAATCAATTTATGAAAGTTAAAAGTCTATAATAAGACATAATTGCTTAAAGTATCACACAATGAGTTACTTATATTGTTAGGGATTCCCTTATAATTGGTAGCAATCATTTGCCTCTTCTGTTTTAGGTTTAATTTGTAGTTCTAGTCTTCATACACTTCCTTCTTACATAAATTAGGGATGCCAAAGTGCGCGTGATACCCCTGGTGTTGCATCCATAGCCGATGGTAACCGCTTACCATCAGGCGGGCCGTATACTTTTTTTGCCACCTAAGAAAAAATAAACACTTATCATGATCCACCAATCTCTTGTTCCTTTCCTATATTTATTACTTTTTTAGACATCATCCCTTCTCTTAAAATCCATTAACAATTCCCTCTACTTTTGTGTCACAAGTCATTCTCAAACCTTTAGTTTTAGTTAACTAGCTGTTCCCTGCGGTTTCACCCGAGTTCTAGGATCTACTATTGAGGGTTTAGGGGTAAAAAACAAAGTTACAGATAAAGTACAGATAATAGGTATAAATACTTTTTCTCATCCTATCTGGAAATTATATTATGTTAATATGATGGATCTCTATAAATAAATCTTAAGTTATTTATGATAAGATAATTTCCTCAAAATTATTATAGGTCATTTGTGTGAACTATTAATTGATAAAAGATATTTTATCGATTATTGAATCATCTTAACACAGGGAAATAGTTAAAGTTAATGAAAAAGTCAGTATCTATGTCCAGTTATCTTCCATTATCAACTTAATCTTATCAGCCTCCGCCATATTCTATATTAGCATCCAGGATTATGCTAATATAGAATAGGGCGGAGGCTGATAAGATTAATTACTGATTCTGAAAGTACTGTTAAATCTCGGTACTGCTCTCCCAAAACGAAAAAAATATGCAATGCAGATGATCTTAGATTCATGCATATAATTTTTGAGTAATTTTAGTTTGACGGGCCAGTTGGCGCAGTTGGTTAAGGTTCACCTTACGCGCCGCAGGTCGTGGGTTCGATTCCCACACAGGACATGCATTTGTGTGCATGAACATGTCTGTATGTCCTGAGTCTGGGCGTAATTATTATTATGTATATTAAGTATGTATTTACAAACAAAAAGTATGTATATGTATTATATCAGTTATCTGGTTTCCATAGTACAAGCTCTGCTTAGTTTGGGATCAGATGACCGTGTGTGAGGAATGTCCCAGGATATTTATTTATTTATTTAATTCTTCTTATTTTTGAGTATTTTTATATAAACAGGGCTCCATGATTTTTCATTCAAATATTAGACTTAATTACAAAAACTGCTTACACTTAGGCCCTTATGGGGTGGACAGAGAATATAGGTTCAATTTTATTATTATTTAACACTTTTTTGTGCAGGGCTTTTTGAAGCGTGTTTTTTTGTTTTTTTAAACTGCAATTTATTTTTAAGAGTTTAGTCACATTAAATTATTCATACCGTTTTTCACCCAATCTTACTTTCTTGCACATTTTCAATATTTTGCTTCAGTACTTTTTGGTTTTGTTGCAAGTAAAACTATGTTAGTGTTAAGAAAATATGTACCGTAATGTTCTCTTCGGTTGCGATCACAAAGTAGGTAGACGTCGACCTACAAATATGATATAAGCAATAATACAGAATACGCTAATTTTGCTAGTAGAGTTTAGCAAATAGTATTTTCTTAGGGTTCCGTAGATCGCAACCGGCTGCAAACTTAAAACTAAGTGTAAAAGGCTAATACAAGTTACCAATGACTTCGCAACTAGTACCACACATTTTGCCTAGGAGATAAAGGCGAAAAATCACTATTTAAAGTTTAGGTAGGTTCCGTATGTCGCAACCGGTCCAAATTGATTGAGAAGGTAGGTAATGGTTCTCTAAAGACATGGTATTGTCGCAACTACTACCACAATTTTTAATATCAACGTTTTTCTCAATTTTCACCATGTTCCGTACTTCCAAATCGGTTGCGAATTTAAGATAGTCATATCCATACATAACTATCGATATGCCAAAAATCATTAGTACCACAATTAATGTAAATTGATTATCTAATTCTACTCCACTAAAAATTACGTTTGAAGATTCCATTACACGCATACATACATATATACAATAACAAGTAATTGATATTCATTATATCTATTAAGTCGTTCAAACTATTAACGCGCAATTCGTTTTAAGGCATTTTGCACAAACCCGTGCTCATGGCATGTACTCTAGTACAGTCGATCTATTTATTCTATCTCTATGGGTTACTATTACGTAGTTGGAATACGTTTTGTCTTCCTTATGAATGGCAACGATTTCATCTACCTTCTAACTATATAAAATACTAGCTGTCTCGCGCGGTTTCACTCGCGTTCCCGTGATAAAAAGTAGCCTATAATACTCGGGGATAATGTAGCATCCTATTAGTGAAAGAATTTTTCGAATCCGACTGGTAGTTCCAGTGATTAGCCAGTTTAAACAAACAAACAAAAAAACTCTTCCGCTTTACTATATCAGTATAGATTACTATATGTATGGGTAATTGTAACGTTCATAAGTGCCTTATCAGGGCCTAAATTGAATAAATTACTTTTTGATTTTTATTTTTGATTATAGTATAGATACATACGTACATACTTACACTCGAAAAACATAACCCTCCTTCCGGGTCAGTCGGGTAAAAAGAGTAACTGCCTAATTCACAGACGCATGCTCAGTTCAAAACGCGGAGCCTAGAAACATGATATTTTGCACACATATTGCAAACATCCACTCAGATTGGGTATTTTCAAATATCAACAACCGATGTAAAAGACGGGACCCCGGGCAACCATGACACGGAAAGCTATTAAGATAATAAAAACTTATATTTATTGTCTTATGTATAAATCACTCTCACATAAGAGTATTTACTAGATAACGTAAATTGAAACTGCTGATAAGTTCTGACAGCTGCACTTGATAGCCAGTTCCTTCTAGGCTTTGTGTGCTTACCACCTGCGGCCACATCATCACTGACCATGGTGAGATTGTGGTCAAACACAGCCCTATACCTAAAAAAAACAAGTAGATTTAATAAATCTATAACATACAGTGTATAATTTACTTTATTTCTGTTCTTTATTTGTGTAAATGATGCTGACGCATTTATTGAACTGGTTCGTCATAAATATGTTACCTGGAAACTGCTTAATATTAATCAACTAATTAAAAACATATTCTTGATGTGGTTTATTGTGTATAAATAATTATTTCTTATTTTTATGAGTATTGCATAACGTGTAGTAATTACAAAAACTATTATAAATGCGAAAGATTTTGTTGATAGGTACTTGGGGGTAAAAAGGAAGCTAAAGCAATATTGCTACGCAATTAATTTTTTCGAATTCTCGGCAGATCCTATGTGATTCCAATATTTTTTGGTAAAATAGTTACTCATTATATAAAATTCAATTCATTAAAAGATTTGGAATTGATGAATTGCATAAGATCTGCTTCAAATTCGAAAAAATTAATTGCGTTAGCAATATTGCTTAGCTTCCTTTTTAGGGGTCAACTAAGGGGGTCTTTTTAGGGTTACGCAAACACGCCGGAATGGTGAAACGGATTTGGATACATTTTCATAAACAACCTGTAACGGGAGTTTTATATCTATTGGAAAGGGTCGAAGGTATATACTACTTTATAGTATTCCCGCCGCGCCGGGGCACGCAATTGTTGTCAGTGCGATTAGAATGTAAATATTATGTAATAAATCTGAGCTTGTTTTGAAAAGAGTAATTACTGAGTTTATTGCCGGCTCTTCTCAGCAAATGCAACCTTCCGAACCGGTATTAGAGTATTAGAGTCAGACTTTTCATAAGTGCCTGCGAAGGTCTATTTGAATAAATGATTTTGAATTTGAATTTGATATAAAATTGCTATAAAAAGATTCAGCACAAAAATTCATACCAAATGTTTGCTTCCAAATTTATTGAATTAAAATCATAACCAACGTGTCACCGCTCAATGGGGTCATTATCTTTTCACGTCCCTTGCTAATATTATTATAAAATTGTCTCTTTCGCGATCTGTGCGCCTAGTACTTACCAGAAATCGTGTATTTTTATGGATGCACCCTTAGCTTTACACTTCTATATATAATAATCGATGCCTTTTTTTTTTTTTTTTTTTTTTTTATACCACTTAGGTGGCAAACAAGCATACGGCCCGCCTGATGGTAAGCGGTTACCGTAGCCTATGGACGCTTGCAACACCAGGGGTATCACGCGCGCGTTGCCGACCCTGCAGAAATCTCTTCACACCCTTTTTGAAGAACCCCATGCTGTACTCCATTGGGAAAACCACGGCGGGGAGCTCATTCCACAGTCTGAGCGTCCGCGGAAGGAAGCTCCTTTGAGCCCGCACAGTACGAAACAATTCAGGTTTCAATATGTGAGGATGGACTCCCCGTCGATGGCGAGAGTTGCGATGGTAGAAAGTAGCCGTGGGCATCATCTTAAACAATTCTTCAGAACACCGTCCGTTGTACAAGCGGTAGAACACACATAAGGAGGCAAAGTCTCTCCTCAAACTGAGGGGCTCTAAACCGCTTGTGAGCTCGGGATCGTCGACAATTCTGATGGCACGTCGTTGAACCGAGTCTAAAGGATCAAGCTGGTATCCAGGTGCCCATAGATGACAGCAGTACTCCATATGAGGCCGGACTTGCGACTTGTAAAGTTGCAGCCTTTGCCCCGATGTAAAGTACTGCCTCGCTCTGTTGAGCACTCCGAGCTTTTTGGATGCCAGCTTAACCTTGTCTTCTAAGTGACTTCGGAACAAAACGTCGCTAGAAATGTCGACGCCAAGGATCCCGATGCTTTTGCTGATGTTCAGGGACGTGTTCTGGAACTGTGGAGCCACAGCAAATGGGGTTTTCTTAGCGGTGAACGCGCAGGCTTGAGTCTTAGTGGGGTTGAAATGGACTAGGTTTAGTCTGCCCCAATCGGAGACACTAGTTAGTGTACTCTCGATTTCAGACAACAGCCGTTCGCGGCTGTTGTCATTTTTTTCCGGAGATAACGTTTTTTTCTTAGAAAAATTTCAAGTTTTCCGAAAATACCCATAAAAACATGTTTGTTTGTAACATGTTTTTAACCTATCAAAAGTCAAGTAAAATACGTAATTTAATTTAATTACCTATTTGTGTCTCACACACAAACATAAGAAGAAAATATGTGCGTAGACGAAGCATTCTTAATTTAAACGGTTAAAACAGTTTTGCTGTCAAAAAAATACGCGCCATATTTGTTGACGTTCTCATTGACTATTATCAAAAAATACAAGTTTGTTGTATTTTTTTCACTAGTTTTTTTTTTGTTTTTCCTCACAAGTTTGTTGAAAAACGTCGTATGACACGCGTGTGCATTGATCATTACACTCTCGGGTTCCTTTGCTTAATAGGTACCGTCTCGTGTGATTACCAACTTTGCACACGTCTCATAATGTACTATTATTTACTTCTGAGACAAATAAATTGCAAATTTAATTAAATTACGTGGTTTACTTGACTTTATATACGTTAAAATAACAAAACTAACAACTTTTAAAATTTCCCGGGAATCGGTAATTCCCGGGAAGTCATCAGAAGTCATCAGTTCCCGGGTCCCGGGAATGGAAAAACGTCGGGAAAAACGAAACCCTACCCGCGATATATAAATTTTCGATATTTATTTTCAGATATCAAAATCGATATATTTTTAAAACTCTGCTGTCTGCTCATGCGTCACATCATGATTTTGACCAATCCGATTTCTTAAATTTTTTTTTGTTTCTTTTTTTTATGTCAAGCAATTTGATTTTTTTTTTAAATAATAAAACTTATGTTGAAACGTCCAGATGTGTATTTGCTTTAAAATTTCAATTAAAATGCAATTTTTATAAATAATTGCAAATTGGGCAAAAAATATCGATATATCGAAATATCGATATTTCTTGGGTGATATATATCGATATATTTGAAAAATATCGATACAATAAATATCGATATTTTTTTTCCATTTGCCCATCCCTACTAGCTAGCCTAACTAGGCTATATAGTTATTATTTTATCCCGGGCTATAATACTCGGGGATAATGTAGCTTCGTATTAGTGATCGCGACTATTAGTCCAGTCGATCGTGGCAAGGAAAAAAATATAAATACGTAGAACAGACTGTGCAAAATAACACATAATTGTGTACTGAACTATGCTGTTTCATTTAAGATTTTAAGAAGTGTGAAATTGGTAGATCACACAGGGTTTCGTCAGTAAACAGAACTTGAATCTGATCAAGTCGGCCACCCCTGGTATTATAGATAGACTTCAAGAAGTTTGAAATTGGTAGATCGCACAGTGTTTCGTCAGTAAACAGAACTTTAATCTGATCAAGTCGGCCACCCCTGGTATTATAGATTATCTCTCAGCTTTATTTATCTCTGACTTGGTACCAGAGGCAGATACCTAAACTTGGTATACTAAAACGGTCACTGCCATCGAACAATTAACCCAAAGAAGCGCAATGACGTTCATTTTGGTTGAAATATATTCCGCCAATTTCCCACCTACGACAACGCGCTCTGATTGGTTAAGTCAAGGACACATGCGCTCTGATTGGCCAAGTCAAAAAAAGACGATGCAGCGAGTGGTCCTTAATGTTCAAATTCAGTGACAAATCACTGACTAGTTTCGGAATTTGATTGTTCAGTATTACTACTCTAATGGGATATTTCCTCGATGCTGCGCGCAATGATACATACAACTTTTCTGAAGGAACCTCCTAAGTGATCCTAAGTATCGAAATCCGTGGATTCATTTTTGAGTTAAGCACACTGACAGACAGATACGTTTTGTAATTTGTATCTACTAGATACTAAGTCTAATATAATAAAGCGTAAGAGTTTTTTTGTTTGTTTAAAAGGAGTAATCTCTGGAACTACCAGTCGGATTCGAAAAATTCTTTCACTAATAGGAAGGAAGCTACATTATCCCCGAGTATTTTATCCCAGGAACGTGGGTAAAACCGCGGGCGATATCTAGTATAAGAATATAATAACAAAGATAACACGTAGTCAGAAATGTAAGAATAGATAATATGGCGCGCTTGAGTCTGACTCATCGTCATAAGTATATCTGAACTTATTGGATTATTTTGTATATATAGTAATTGGAATAACTTGATTCGTTTATTGATACAAACATATTTTTATAATGGAATCAACTCTTAAGAGTGGACTATTGGCGCGGGGTGACAGACCACACAATGTGGTTGCGGGCGGACCTGGCAAACTCTCCCCATTGTCTATACTCTCCGCTCCCCATATTCTTAGCACTAAAAGTGTGGCCACATATAAAAATCTTGAACACACGAAGGATTTTGACCCCCCTTTATCACATGAGATGGTTTGAATCAAGTCTGGTAAAACGCAGATTTTAAATCTGTCACTTTCAAACGTCATATAACAAAAAAACCGGGACAATCTTAAACTCTGTGTATACTAGACTTGCTTTAAACCAAATAACTGACCAAACAACCAAAATAAGGAGTGTTGTGGTGTTTGTTGATACCCCTGCGTAATGTAAATGATTTCAATGTCATGACCTTCACCTAATGATTCTATAAAATTGGAACAATTAGCAGTATCACGTTGGATTTCTTTTTTGCACCTTTTTTTTCTATTTCACGGCCAGTGCAGGTGGTGTAGCAATGTCTATTGTATGCCCATTGTTATGAGGTTAGGCCTTCGATTCTCGTGCTATCGCGAAAAATATTGATATTTGGAAATTGTATGGATTCTGACTGAGTGAAGCGCTCGTGGTGTAGAATGATAAGCCGTTCTTAATCGATCAGCAAGTTAAGCTACCACCGTCGTGGTCGGTACCTGGATGGGTGACCGCCTATTGGTATTTCAAATCGAGCGTTTCGGTACTTCGAAAGGCACGTAAAGCCGTTGGTCGCAGTTATTACTTGTTAATTGTGATAGTCGTTAAGCTAGTTGGAGGCCTTCTAGGCGGCTTGAAAGTCCAACAGTAGGTTGCCCACTAGCCTACCTCCACCGATCCGCAGTGGGCACGCGTGGTGGAGTATCTGCCCATTCCTTTTCACACTCATTTGTGAAAGGAGGCCTGTGCTCAACAGTGGGACATTATAGGCCTTTGATGATGATTATGGATTCTGACAGAAATCCGATATGTTTTTCGACATTGATATCGATTGCGAGATTCGGAAACCCATTGTATTGAATTCCGAACATAATTGCATTTTTTGTTGATATCGTGCATACATTGCGATGTAGGCACAGGAGTTTTTTTTTCTATTGTTCATAGTTAGCATACTTACTTTAAGTAGCGTATACTAAATTCTGAAGCTTTCTATAACTTTGAGTTGTGTGAGATTCATTAATACATTTATTGATTATACATTTGATTGCGATCTTTTTTCAAAATTGTTGACATCTTACCTAATTTTAGATTCTCTATCTATGAATTCAATTTGAGTCTTCATCATTAAGTGCTAAGACTCTTTTTTGTTTTAGTATAAAATATGGCACACATTAGAGAAGGACCCGCTCTTCGCAAGAAGCCACGTGACGCCGCCAGTCTCGGAACAGAAGCGGATCACTCAGCTACAAGTGAAGAAGATAAACGAGTACAAATTCCACACAAAGGAGATGGTCAAATCTAGTTATAGTAGGAGGGTAAGTTAATCTTGAAGTTTGTGTACACCTTAGAAGTGTGGAGCTCGTACAGAGTATGAAATCCAGGCAACTGATACACCTGAAATTACTACTATCCTTGCCTTCTATACTCTATTCTTTTACCCCCTTATTAATAAATCTATCTATCTGACTGACTATCCATGAGTGCATATTTATGCATAGTCATAATCTCTTGATGCTCATAATGTCTGGCAACATGCTAACCACACAAAGCCTAGAAGCTAGAAGGTAGGTGCATCACTAGCAGTCAGACGATTAAAACAAAGTACCGTCGAGGTCACTATCGCTTTGTAATGCTCTCGAATGTTCTAGAAACTTAATGATTCCTTGCTCCACAGACGCGTACAATAATGACTATAAACGAAGCGATCCAGTCGTTGAATCCCAGCGTGTCAGTGAAGATGGCAATCGGTATATATTTGTTCTCCAACGCTCTTCTGTCACTGGGAACTGAACGCCACCTCAAGTTCTATGAATCCACGTTTGTTAACAGAGAGGTAAGTCACTTCTGAGTGGGAATTTTTAGATGGACTACTCACCAGATTCTTGAATCTCGCGCTTGTGAAATCGATGTAGCATTAGACGATTAGTTGAAAACATGGTGGACCTCTCACAACGTATAATTTTTTTAAGTTATCCGTTTTTTTTTTGCGAATGTCGAAGACAGAAAATCTTTCTGATCAAAATCGCTCCGTGTCGTTATTAAGCGGAGAGAATATTCCGTGTGGTAATCTATGGAGAGGTCTATATTTAGCCGTTGATATCGCTAGTCTGAATATGTAGATCTAATATTCTGTTTCTGACCTACTAGAATGGATGGATCGCAGCAATACCAGAAAATATTTGAGTACAGATTCGGGTACGCCAGCCAGTGGGTACTAGACTTAGGTAACTAAGACGTCATGTTTGGTGAGAGGGTCTCATTTTGCGGCACTAAGTTTCTCTATGGTTGCTATGGTTTCCTCACGATGTTTTCCTTCACCAAGAACTCTGGTTCATCGTTGGGTTCCACGAGTGTTTGTTACTTAACTAAGCTATTTATCAACAGATCCTAGCAAGTTTCGCTCTGACGGAGATAGCGCACGGGTCGGACGCGCGACTGATGCGCACGACGGCGACGTACGACCCGCAGCGCAAGGAGTTCGTCATCCACACGCCAGACTTCGAAGCGGCTAAATGCTGGGTTGGTAATCTAGGTAAAATTTTGTGTGACATTTTACTTTTTATGTTATACTAGCTGTTCGCTCCGGATAAGAAGCTATAGCACATTTTTAAATAAACGTACGGGTCGCCTGATGGTAACGGATGGACCCGTCCCTCTCCCCAATGAGCTCTGGCTCACTTATTCACGCGCAGAAACACAACGTAAAGTTATTTGGCTGCGGCATTCTGAAAGGTGGAGAATTTTTTGAATAGGATCAATAGATTCGTGAATACCTATAACTACATTATGAACAATATAAAATTCCAGAAACTATACAGTATACTGTATATACGATGAGTTTAGTTTGCGAAACCTTAAAAAGTACATGCCTAAAGGTACCGATACGTTCTAGGTTTATGGCGCCATTTATGTTATTGATTTCCTTTGCTTTATCGCAAAATTGCCGACCCTGTTTTTTAGCATGCCTGAATTGACATTTAGGTCCTTTTGTACCATGTTATCCGATAGCATAATTGATAAGAACTCTATTGATAATACGTTCGATTTGCACCTTTGTTGCACTTATGGTACGCAGTTTGAATACTCCGTCTGGTAGTGTTTGATTACTCTGTGTAAACAGGCAAAAGTACAAATCATTGATTTGATTGATGGATATGCTGCGTTCTCTAAATTAATGATCGTAGATTTTTTACTGAAAATAAAGATTATTTTCGAAGAGACAATTGATTCATGGTGTTATTTATTAAATTAAAGATGTTATGCTGATAGAAAATATTATGAGACTGTAGTAGCGGGACCTAAAACTATTTTTCTTTTTTGTAATATTTTAAGCGTGCGGGATAATATTTCATGTAATATTGAAAGATATTCAATATTCTGCGAAATTTCTTATTTGTTTCCCACAATTTTAACTACAAATTGTTATTCACGACATAAATTTTCCACATAAACTATAATATAAATTTTATGACTTATTGTTCATTGAATTGTACGTTGACTTACACCGACGAATACTTATTTATTTATGATGTATTTCTATTTATCGAAGCGCTCGTGGTGTAGCTTGATAAGCCGTTCTTAATCGATCGGAAAAGTTAAGCTACCACTGGTGAGGCCGGTACCTGGATGGATGACCGCCTAGTGGTATTTCAACTCGAGCGTTTTCCGTGCTTCGGTAGGCACGTAAAGCCGTTGGTCCCGGTTATGGAGGCCTCCTAGGCGGCTTGAAAATTCCAACAGTAGGTTGACCACGAACGCGTCGTCGAAGCAGTCCTGCCGGTCTTCGAGGCCTGGATGCAGCGACAAGGTGGACGACTCACCTACAGACTTACACAGATAATAACCGGGCATGGGTGCTTCGGTGATTATCTGTATAGGATCGGACGTGAGGCGACAGCGACCTGCTTCCACTGCGGTGGAAGTGACCAGGATTCCGCATCGCACACGCTCGCGGTGTGCCCTGCATGGGAACCTGAGCGGCGGATCCTGGTCCAAGTGATCGGGCGGAATCTCTCCCTGCCAGCAGTCGTGTCGGCGATGCTGAGCGGGGATACAACGTGGAGGGCCGTAGCCTCCTTCTGCGAGACCGTAATGGTCCAGAAGGAGGCTGCTGAGCGGGATCGGGAGAGGGCCGATCCCGCCCGGAGGCGAAGCCGCCGGGGCGCAAACGTGCCTCGTCGCGGCCCCCCTGCCCTGTAGCTCGGGCTTAGAATAACAGCTACGGTGTTCCCCTGCCTGTCGTAAAAGGCGACTAAACGGGGCCTTTGGGGTCGTGGGCAATCAGAGCGGGGGCTCTGTGCGCCCAGAAGCGACCCCAAGGAGGACGATGGGTCGATGTGGTCATGACTCATCGTGCGATAGCACAGCGAGGGTGCTGGGGGGAGGTGTTAGACTTCCCCCGGGACGAGCTATCAAAGCGCCGCGCTTGGAGGGGTGAGCAGGTACGCGTTCAACACGAGAGCCCGCCCCTCTCTCTACAGCGCAGATGGCGACCACCGTGGGGTTTTAGCTGGTAAAAGTCCGGCATAACCCGGCCGCTAACCGCGGGGCGGTAGGGTACCCTATGAGGATTTCCCCACGAAAAAAAAAAAAACAGGCTGATGATGATGATGTATTTCAATTTGTTTGAAAAATTGCGTTTTTCAGCGTCAGCATACGTCATGCGGCTATGCCCGCTTTCGAGAGGAATTAAAAGAATCCTCTATTGTCCAGATTTCGATTTAAGTGTCAAATTTCCATTTCTACGATTTTATTAAATAACAGACATACACGCAACCTTTTCAATTTACAGTGCGGCCGCGGAGAGAATGCGTTTCTGAGACCTGTTAATATTGGCCAAATCACTGAAATGGCTAATCTGATTATGATGAGACTTTCAATAAGCTGTGCCTAAGAAAATGCTGAACCTTCCTGTGAAAGTCCCATGGCAATTAAGATTAGGAGTTTCCGATAATAGACCAATATTAACAGGTAGAATGATCTAGGCTTTAAATCCAAAAACAATATGGTCGCTGGCCATTTATTTTTAAGTTAATTAATAATAATTAATAATTAATAATAATAATTTATTTTCACCAAAAAACGATATTACATTTATACATGAAGCCCTGTCACCTGTGCTAGTTATATAATAACTGTGTTACAGGCGACAGTGTCTTCCCCCTTAAAACTAATAAACTAAAATATGTGTATTAACAATTTTATTATTGATTGATTAATTTATAATATATAAAGCAAAAAGAATAGTGCTAACAAAGAGAAATTTTTTTTTTTATAAAAGGATAACAAGTCACTAATGTGTGTTCGTGTATGTTTGTGTGTAGGGTATGTGCGTGAGTGTTTGTGGGGGGGTGTGTGTGTGAGTGTGAGTGTGTGTTCATTTTTATTGCAGCCTAACGAAAATATCTTCTGTTGCAGTGTAATCTAGATCACTAAGCCAATCAATAACTTTCTTTTGAAATTCATGAGAATTACATGGCCTATGTTTAAGTTTTGTGTTAATTTTATTATACAGGAGCGTGGCATTATAGCTGTAGTGCCTTTTGGCAAATTGGCTTTTACAAGTTGGCATAGAAATTCTATGAAGTCTCTTTTTTGAAGGTGGAAGTGTGGGGACATTGATGCGGTGAAACCTTTGTAGACACTGCAGAATATAAAGTTTTCTTACCGATAGAACGTTGGATAGTTTATACAGGTCAGTTGTCGGGTATAAGTAAGGCAGTCTCTTTATTACTTTTAGAAGGCTACGTTGCGCTCTCTCTACTTTAATAAAGTATGTTTTTGCGGCTCCTCCCCTCATGATCTTATACAATATGTCAATAAACATTCGGCTAAGGCCTTATATATTCGCATAAGAAGTTCGCCTTGCATATTGTCTCTTAGGCTCTTAAAGACGTAGATAAGTTTACGGATTCGACTTGCTACACTTGATATTTGTAAATCCCAGGTTAACTTATCATCTAGTATGACACCCAAGTATTTAACTTCGTTCGCATTTTGCAGTGAATCACAATTTCAGTTTGACAAGTTAGTGGGATTTCTATTGCATGGGTAAGTATGCATTTTCAAATTTAGTTTGTTAGGTTTACTAGCGTTTGTTTTACAGAAAGTAAGGTATTTGGTCTTGCCAATATTCAATGAAAGCAAACTGTCCTCTAACCAAGCAGAAATTGTAGCAAGACCCATTTCAGAGACTTTAAAAACCGATTCCCAGCTTCTTGCGCGAAAGAGTAAAACTGTGTCATCAGCAAACATTATTAGATCAGTTCCGTCAAGTTTATGGCTGCATAGGCTATTTATGTATATTAAAAATAGTGTGGGCCCTAAGGTGCTACCTTGTGGGACGCCATAAGTACACAGGGAGCTATTACTAAGGTGACCATCGACTCTGACGCTTTGATTTCGGTTGGTAAGATAATCTTTAAACCATGAGTGAGGTGTTCCTCTGATGCCACAGCTCTCCATACGTGCCAGTAATATCGGAATAGATACGGTATCGAATGCTTTCTGGAGATCTAGAAAGACTCCTAGACATTTAAGTCCTTGGTCTAGATACTGTACTATTCTGGAAGTAAGATGGAGAACTGCGTCATCAGTGGATCTACCTTTCCGAAAGCCGTATTGGTTGTCAGATAATAGATTTTTTGTTTCAAGATACGAGACAAGTCTCTTGTTAACCAATTTTTCCATAATTTTAGAGAGTGAGGTGAGCAATGATATTGGCCTATAGTTAGTTGGAAGTGTTTTATCTCCAGTCTTGAGGATTGGTGTAACTATTCCGGGTTTAAAAAGTGAAGGAAACACGCCTGATGAAAAACTTAGGTTGCAGAGATGTGCTATTGGCTGAGCCAGGACATGTTTGCATTCATTTAGTATCCTCGTAGGAATGTTATCCCAGCCAGGGGCACTGTTTTGTTTCAGACTATCAATAGTGCTGCTGACCTCATACGGATCAACTGGGTACAAAGAAAATGAAAAACTAGGAGAATCGGAAGACAGTGCCTTGGTCGCTAGTTTGGTATCAGTAGTATTTAGTTTAATTAGTAAATTATTTGCAAGTGTCTTTCCTACATTAGTAAAATAGTGATTTACTTCGTCAAGGGACTCTATTTTGGAACCTTTGATATTCAGTAGGGCTTCTGCCGGCTCATTCTTTATTTGTAGGTTACCTATATCCTTTATAAGTTTCCAGGTCAACTTACTATTACCAGAACATTTAACAAATTGAAGTGGCTTGATAAACTAGACTATGAATTGATTACCATATAAATGATATTAATCGAATTACTGACCGTGAATGTGACCTGTGATAGTTATTTTTATTTGTTTGTTTTGACAAAATCAAACCAAGAGGTAAAAATGGAATCCATACGGTGCAAGTCCGACCGCCTGTCCATCATAATCTTTACAATATTTGTAATGGTTTCAATTGTTTTTGTAGGAAAAAAAATATGTGAAATAAATATCAAAATATGTTTTATTTACAATATCGAGTTTAGAAAAAATATATAATAGAATAGGAATTGTAAAATTTGTATAAATTTCTATTTATATTTTGTTATTTATCTGTTAATTAGTTTAGTTTTAGTTGTTATTCTCTTTATTTTTCTGAGTCCTTAGAATTTTTTTTTTATAACATTAATGTATAAAATCAAAAATATTATAAAAAAACCTAATCCTATATATAAATATGATTATTTTTTTTACAATATTTCTATAAAAACATTAGTTGTTATTATTATTAGTCTAAACATTATTGCTTTTATTGATATGAATAAAAACTAACAGCTAAATATGTTGGAAATCCGATAAATTCACCCTTCGAGTAATTTGTTAGATAATGTTATCTACAAATAAAATGCGACGGTTTGTTCATACATTTTTCATTTATACTTATTTATTTTATGACTCCTAGTAAACTGATTTATTTCTAGTTTACTACTTTTTTGCGATTATTTTTGATGCAAAGAATGTATTGCGCTTCATTTAAAAAAAAAATTGATACATCTCTCCCTGCGGTTTTGCCCGCGTACCAGAGGAGTTAAAATCCTCTTTGTACGGAGGCTTTGATCCGTTCAGTTACTACACAGTTATTGAGAAACACATACACAACTATACAAGTAATGGTATTAATGCAAACAGGCGTAAGCGAAGCTGTTATTGCTTAGCTTACGTCTCGAGATTTCGCCCACAAGGTGACAGAATTCAAATTGCGTCTTACTGTTTAGACATTAAAAAAATTAACAATCGTCTATTTGTTAAATACAAATTCAATACAATTATAATAAAGTTGTAATTTCTATGGTAATTAATTCAAAAAGATAAACTTGTTTATGTTTTTTCCAAAGCTTTGAATTTGTTAATTAAAAATACTGTTGCTAATGGCCTTGTATTGTTTTTTCAATTATAAATTTTATTTATTATCTTCTCTGCCGAGTTATGACCATCTCAGATTATTAAGCGGTATTTGAAGTGTTTTTGAAAATCCGTCATGTTGATTTTTTTATAATAATTAAAAACGAATTCTTACTTCTTAATTAAGCCAGCACTTTTCGATTGCCATAATGTTACAGAAAGAGGAATGTCAACAGCTATCAATAAAATAATCTTCAAAATGTAGTCCAATGTTGGAAGCCAATTCGCAAGTAGTTCTTATCGAACTAAATGATTGTAAAATAGGACCTTGAATAAGGACATGTGCGCCTATGTATAATTCAATGTGTGTTATCATAGGGCAGTTTGAGAAACCTGCTTATTGTATACTCAACAGATTATACAGATTGGCGTTCGATGGTGGTTAACGTAATAATACCGTGAGTTAACCATAGCTTATGGAAGACAAGGTTAAGCTGGCATCCAAAAAGCTCGGAGTGCTCAACTGACCGTGGCAGTAAGTACTTCACATCGGGGTAAAGGCTGCAACTTTATAAGTTGCAAGTCCGGCCTCGTATGGAGTACTGCTGTCATCTATGGGCGGGAGCACCTGGATACCAGCTTGGACTGAGTTCAAAATTAAGCTTAAACTAACTTATGTTTCAGGCAAAACGTGCACCCACACGCTCCTATTCGCTCAGCTGATCACACCTGACGGCACGAACCACAGTCTGCACGGGTTCCTCGTCCCCATCCGAGACCCTGAGACATTGGAGACGTACCCTGGACTGATTGTCGGTGATATGGGAGAGAAGATCGGCGTTAATGGCATTGATAATGGGTGAGTCCATATTATTAAAATTTCTCTTAGAGGTCAAATCATACCCGACGCCTTCCGGATGTCTGCGTATTCCGATACACCATACTTAGTTCATCGTTGTCAAATATTAATAGAATTGCACAAATTTCCATGAATAATTGTCGACAATACATCGAATCACAAGACGCCGGGAGAATTTCCACCCACACATCGTCGACATCCCGATTATCCGGACATAACGTTTCGCTTTTTCGTTCCTTATGCGAACAGCAAGAGTGGAACTCTCTTCCGGGGTCTGTTTCCCGACACCTTTAACCTAGATGCATTCAAGGCTAGAGTGACTAGTCATTTTCTAGGTAAACGTGCTACATCCTCCGCATGGGGTCAGTCGAAGGCCAAACGCAAACCCATTCAATATAAAAAAAAACTGTCGCGATATTTTTGCTCTTTTCCGTACGAGAATCTTTAAATTTAAAATTTATTACAAAGATCAAAGATCTGTAAACCGTAAATTTCAAGGATAATAATGGAACTCTGCAATTGGCAAATTAACAACACAAAATGTCATGCTAATATTATTTGAAATGCTGTAGATCGTTCCTTTTGATTAAATAAATAAATTAAAATATATCTTGAAATGGTAATGGTCACCTTCATTGTATGAGGTTTTGAACAGCTATTGTTATTAATGCCATTGTTATCATTTTATAGAACCAGAACTATTACGATGGTAATTTACAATGCTGTTAAAATGATATTTCCAAAAATAATTATAAAGATTAAATTATATCTGCGCCACGCTCGTGTTGATTTGTCGCCAAGCACTTGAGGTCACACGGGACGCGACGAGACGCGACACGCTTTTTAAGATAACGATACAAATAGAACTTTATTTACTACACAAAAAGAATCAAACACACACACACACACCCCCACACACAGTAGGTAGGTACACTCACAAAGTATTTGTTGTAGTGTAGCTCATAACTTAGGCTTATTTGATGTTTGATTATTATTTTTTGTAATTAATTGTGTCTATCGAGGCAACCTTTTATTGATGTTATAATGGAAATCTATTATTGGCCGTGCATTGTATTAATTTTTAAGCAATTTTCCATAAATGTATCGGTGTTGGTTTCGTAAATAAATAAAATAAAAAAATCAATGAGAGAATTAGAGTACGTCCCGTGACCCGTCGCGCTGCGCTTCGAGGTGTCGCGATGCGTTTCGCGGCGCAACTTTGTGAAACAATTTGCCTCTTCAAGCATCGTCTCGTCTCGTCTCGGTGTGAACTGGCCCTTAGGTACCGGTGGGTTCAGGCACTAGGGCTAGCAATCAATGGTAATGAACTTCATTGAAAATGTCTTCCTTTTTCTACTAATCTATTATACTTATGTAACACGTGAGAAGCGCTCGTGGTGTAGCATGATTAGCTGTTCTTGATCGATGGGCAAAGTGAAGCTACGTCTGTCGTGGTCGGTGCCTGGATGGGTGACCGTCTAGTGGTATTTCAAATCGAGCGTTTCCGTGCTTCGGAAGGCACGTAAAGCCGTTGGTCCCGGTTATCACTTAATTGTGATAGTCGTTAAGCTAGGTGGATGCCTCCTAGGCGGCTTGAAAAATTCCAACAGTAGGTTGGCCACTAGCCTACCTCCACCGATCCGCAGTGGGCACGTGTGGTGGAGTATCTGCCCATTCCCTTTCACCCTGATTTGTGAAAGGAGGCCTGTGCTCAGCAGTGGGACATTATAGGCTGATGATGATGATGATGATGAACACGTGAATATCAAACAAGTTAAGAAAACCATCCATTAACTCGTCCCGTGACCCGCTCGAGATCTAAATGGTATAAAACTCTAGATAATCTGATTTCAATGAAGCCCAGTTTAATGATGTTCATTGACATACGCGGTAGCCCCCGCAGTTGCCTTTTTGGCTTCGTAAAGGCCGGCAGAATTAAGAAATACAGCCGATGTTCGTGACTCACACGTCACAAGGTGCTTGCGGAATACCAGTGTTGTGGGTAGTCCCCGCAACCCACAACTTTGTACTTAGTCGGGGCCTTAATTATTTCCACTCCGCGACGCACAGATTATTTATTTATTGTTGTTTTGCTGTTTTATTTTATTTTTTCATTATTGTTTGATATTCTTTTTTATGTACCCTATTATGGTGGAAACATTTTTCTTTCTTTCAGATATATAAATTGACTAGGTTTCCGCCCCGGTTTTACCCGTGACCCCCTTCGTTATTGTCGAATTTTGCAAAGTTTCGAGTTTAATAGGCCCGTTGTGACGAGAGGGTGTTTCTTCTTGTCGCACTATCTTTGTCTCTTTTTGACACATTGATGTATTGCTGTCAAAACAGGCCTATTAGATCTTGCCGACTATAGACCCTGCGGTCATTTCATCCTTTTATACAAATAAATAGATAGTATGTTTTGTGTCAATAATGAATAAGATCGCGAGTATTTTTATATCTTATCTGTTCGCAGAATAATATTGAGTAATATTTATTATGTGATATAAAATTAAACTATAGTACGGTGGTGTCTGGTGACCGGTATCTAAAAGTGGGTGTTATCTTTCAAGGATGGCCGCGCGAAAATATTTGATAATAATTCTTCAACACTAAGTAGACTGTACATGCACACTCGAATTCAACTACTTCTCATGGCTAAAAAAATACGTCATCGGAAAAATGCATAGTACAGTGGTAGTTTAACGACAGTATACTATTGTTAACTGACTAATCTTGTTGTCGCCCTTGAGTAGTAAAACTAGTAGCAAATACAGGGAAAACGCAACTGGAATCCCCAGATTGCGCGTGCGCATTCACTTTGTACACTCGCTTACGCACGTACACACATTTATATGACTACTTCACAAATCGTTGGTACCATAGAGTTAGAATATACCTTGCGCGAAGCGTGAGCAAGTTCCATATATGTAGATGTATTCACAGATATATCGTACAGTAATTGATTTACAGTCAGACAAATGGCGATATGCTCGGAATTTCTCTACGAGACATGGTCCGAAACGAGGACATTCGTAGGAGAACAAAAATTTCCGATATAGCTCGTAGAGTTAGTAAGCTGAAGTGGCAATGGGCAGGCCACATCGCTCGGCGAACCGATAACCGATGGGGTAGGAAGGTTCTCGAGTGGCGACCACGTACTGGAAAGCGCCGTGTGGGACGACCACCCACCAGGTGGACCGATGACTTGGTCAGAGTCGCTGGGCTCCGTTGGATGCAAGCGGCCCAAAACCGTTCCAAGTGGAAGTTAATGGGAGAGGCCTATGTTCAGCAGTGGAAATCCTTAGGCTGATATGATGAAATGGCGATAAAGATTCCTTGTCATTTGATCTTGGTAAAAGTATCGATAAAAAAAGAGAAAGTGGTATTAGTTATACGTATTTTAGTCGTCAATCTATGTACGCGCACTTTGTTTAGACCGTACACAAGGCATTTAGACCGTACCCGTGCTCGCAGAACGTACTCTCGTACAGTCGCTCTATACTATTCTAACTCTATGGTCGGTACTATGGACGATAAATCACTTTAGATTAGTAATACCAAACAATCCAACTCCGCAAGTAGTACGTGCTTTTGCACTGATTAATAATAGTACAGTATGAGGCACGAATCGTGAACACAGATAGCCAGTAGTGGGGGCAATCTCGCGCATGTACACTTTTGGCCAAATCACAGTAGCCAAATGACACGTAAGAATCCAATAGACGACGAGCATCGACTGCCGAACCAATCGTGTGCAGCTCGGCGCTCCCCCCTGCTTCATTCCGCCAAACAGACCGAAAAATTAACTAGTGCGCAGGTGTCAATCTGTGCTCACCACTCGTGCCCCTTACTATACCGACCTATCACTGATTAGTGTGACCTTAACTTAGCCAATCAGAGCGCATGTGTCCTTGAGATAGCCAATCAGAGCTTGAATTTCTTTGGGTATTAAAAAAATATTTTTACCATAATAACAATTTTACAAAAAGGTATAGATCACTTTTAGTGATAAGGCCGCCCATTGTAACCCTTTATTATTTTTATGTTTTCTTTGTTTCTTTTTTTTTTTGTGTAACAATAAAGTATTATCTATCTATCTATCTATCTATCCATCTATAGTTTAAGAGCCTGCACGGAAGCCTCGAGGGCTTATCTTAAATCTTTAGTAATATGGGCATGATTTTATAGATTTCCCATTCAAACAATTTTTTGCTGCTCCAATTTCAATCCAATCATCAGATTTGAATCCTAAAACGCACACCCATCTTCTTCCAGATTCATAATGTTCAACCAGTACCGGATACCCAGGGAGAACCTGCTCAACCGTACAGCCGACGTCACTGAAGATGGACACTACGAGAGCTCGTTCTCAGAACCCTCCAAAATACTCGGGGCGGCACTGGAAAATTTGTCTGCTGGTAAGTAATCTTTTATAACCTTATGAAGGCTTTTTTATACGATTAAGTCGGTAAACAAGCATACGGTCCGCCAGATGGTAAGCGGTTACCGCAGCCATATGGACGCTTGGAACACACGAAGCATCGCTCACGTGTTACCGACCTTTCCCACCTCCCGTATGAGCTCTGGCGACCTTACTCACGCGCAGGAACACAACATAAAGTTATTTGGCTGCGGTATTCTGTGAGATACTTCCCCAGTCGAGTTGCTCTTTGAGCGAATAAACGCTGTGCTCTACCTCTCTAAAGGTAAAAGTTGTTCAATCTTACAAAATATACGTCGGGGCTTAGAGCCCCTCAGTCTGAGGAGAGACTTTGCCTCCGTATGTATGTTCTACTGCTTGTACAACGGACAGTGTTACGAAGACTTGTTTAAGATGATGCCTACGGCTACCTTCTACCATCGCAACTCTCGCCATCGACGGGGAGTCCATCCTCACACATTGAAACCAGAATTGTTTCGAACTGTGCGGCCTCAAAGGAGATTCTTTCCGCGGACGCTCAAATCGTGGAATGAGCTCCCCGCCGTGGTTTTCCCAATGGATACAGCATGGGGTTCTTCAAAAAGGGTGTGAAGAGGTTTCCGCAGGGTCGGCAACGCGCGAGTAAACCCCTAGTGTTGCAAGCGTCCATAGGCTGCGGTAACCGTTTACCATCAGGCGGGCCGTATGCTTGTTTTCTACCTAAGTAGTACAAACAAAAAACTTCATATCATTACAGATTTTTATATAGTGTGTTTTGGTGTCAGGTCGCATAGGTATAATACAAGAGAGTTGCCACTCGATAGCGAGCGCAGTCGCGATCGCGGTCCGGTACGCGGCGACGCGCGCGCAGTTCGGCGAGCGAGACAGGGAGATACCTCTCATCGAGTACCAGCTGCATGTTAGTCGGTTTGTTTTAATTCACTGTCTTTTTTCACTCCTTACTACTTGTTTGTATGTGTTTTTTTCTGTGTTGATGCGATTCGAATCACGTTTATTACAAACGCTTTTGTTTTGTTGCAAGTCATATTCGACCTACTTCCCAGTGTCAGATTGAGTGTAAATTTGGTAGACATTAGTATATTGGATGACAATGTATGTACAGACAACAAAATGTACAGTGACCATAAAAAGACTATATTCATAAATTAAGTTTTTAAACAAAAAAAATGCCTTCAAAGTAAGCCGCTGTTGATTTGTTGTCTGTCTCCGAAACTCATTATCAGCATATCTATATGAATTGTATAGGACCATTTCGGAATAAAGCCACGCGAACACGGTCTTAGGAGACCATTTTTAGAGAGATATTTTTTAGTTATTGAATTGGCATTCAAAAAGTTAGAAAAAAAAAAACATTTACATTCATTACCAATAAATGTTTATCTAAAATTCACCTGAACTGCTGAAGGGCTGGTAGTACTAATCAATTGAAAAACTTCGAGGGTCGAACCTGCCTTTGACTGTTATTTAAATTTAAAAAAAAACGGTCGTCCATTTCGGCCCCTTTTGCAAAGTTTAATTTTATATTTTACTAGTTGCGCCCCGCGGTTTCACTCGCGTACCTGAGGTACATATTGCTTTCCCGGGATAAAAAGCCTATGGCCTTCTCCATACCATGTCAAATTTCATGATGATCTGTTGAGTAGTTGAGGCGTAAAGGCGTAACAAACAAACAAACTCAATTTCGCATTTATAATATTAGTTAGGATTAGTGAAAAGATAAGAAATATTAAAACTATTCCATCGGTAGAATTAGTAGTTGCTGAAATATGACGTTATGACAGACGGAGAGACAGATAGACGGACAGAGTCGCACCATAAGGGTGCATTTTTGGTTGTAAACCAAAAATAAACCCTAAAAATAGATTTATAACAATGATAGATTTAAATGATCTACGATAGTTGTTTACAATTTTAGACATTTCTAAAGAAACGTACTGTAAAAACCTAATCTCAATTTTATTTTTTCACAGCAATGGCGTCTGTTCGGCTTCGTAGCATCTGCTGTCGTGTTCAGAATGTTCATAGAGAATGTCACACGAGTGTATCTTAATATAGTAGAGAAATCCAACGCAGGCATTAGGGTCGACAACTTGGTGAGTGGATAGCCGATATCCTAATATGTTTTACAGCCAGCGTTTGTCCAAATTCATCCCATGAGGATCCAAGGGGACTGCGGTTGAATCCGTGGGACGGAAAGCCAGTACAGTAGTGCCCAACTGATAAGGCGCGTCGTGAATCTTCGTTCGCACAGAAAAGAAAGTATGGCCCGAAGATTAACGAAATAATGCTTAAAACTTACAATCAACCTTAGATCACTACTATAAGGTTTATAACACACTGCAGCTGTTAGTTCCGTCTCACTCGCAAGTCACGCCCCTCCGCACACATAGCGGCAGCTGCCGGCCAATAGCATTTCCCGCGTTTTATAAAATATATCTTCTGCGCAGGTACATCGGTAAGCCATATTAGTTGGGTACTACTGTATCATCCAGTATTAACTAGCAATCCAGTTTTTTTTTTGGTAGTTCTGAGCGCATGAAAATGAAAATTTAATTTAATTTAATTCTAATAAAAAGCAATATTTTCACATTCCTCCTCGAGATAAATTCGCATTCCAAATCCTATATTGATTAGTTAATGTGTAATGTAATGTATTGATTGATACAAACACATGTGGTGTGTGTGTGTGTACAGAGTGAGGCGGTTTCAGAGATCCACGCGATGGTGTCGTGCAGCAAGCCGCTCGTGACGTGGACCGTGCTGCGAGCCGCGCAGCACTGCCGCGAGGCCTGCGGGGGACACGGCTTCTTGCAGGTATACCTGTACCCGTACCTGTACCTATACCTGCACCTGCACCTGTACCTATATCTGTGCCTATACCTATACGTGTACTTATACCTTTACCTGTACTTATTCCTTTACCTGTACCTATAACTGTACCTATACCTTTACCTGACCCTATACCTGTACTTATGCCTTTACCTGTACCTATACATGTACTTATGCCTTTACCTGTACTTATAACTTTACCTGTACTTATTCCTTTACCTGTACCTATACCTGTCCCTTTACCTGTAACTATACCTAACCTATACCTGTCTCAAATGGGACCAACGGCTTTACGTGCCTTCCGAAGCACGGAAACACTCGAATCGCTCACGGCTAAAACAAAACGGCTTCACTACTTAAGCAGAGAGTTTATAAAAAGCAGTGAATATGAGCAATGCTGGACAGCAAATGGAAAGGTGTATATACGGAAAAGAGATGGGCTTCCTAGTAGGCTCATCAGCACCGAAGAAGACCTTACTAACCTAAGAAGAGAAAATTGACTAGTTTTTATCAACCTATTACTTTGTATGTTATTAATAACTTTCCTCCCCAACTTTTTGCTTATTGTTACAATTAATACTAACATAAATATTATAAATTTTAATAAACTAACAACTCTCACAACCAGGCTTAATGCATTACTTTTTTACACACACTTTACACACTTTTCGACACTTGTCAGCTACTTCCGTATTTACAGTCGGACCTTTTATTATCTTTTGGTTCACAATCTTGTGTTGTTGTTATGTCTCTGTGTTATCAATTACAAATTCATTTTCTATCTCAGGTTCATACCAAATCTTGATATAAATGTCAAATTATTGAACACAAAGTTTGAGTTACATTTGATTAAAATTCGATAATATACAGGATAATATACTCAATATTGATTCTCTCTCTGTGTCGGACTCATCTACCTGTGACCTAGATAACTGTGTTCCACCTAGTTTTATACCCAGTCAAACTCTTAAACTTCTCAACCAAAACATTAGAAGCATATCCAAAAATATGACAGAGTTCCAAACTCTTCTAGCTAGGACTAAGACTGACTGGGATATAATAACGTTAACAGAGTGTTGGCTGAAGAGTACCAATTCTATCCCGGAATTAGATGGTTACACTTCTTATAAAACCTATGCAAACCATACACAAAACGAAGGTGTGGTCATTTACGTTAATAAATGTTTTAATGTTTTTGTGGAGGAACCATCTTTTGCAGATGCTAACTGTTTACAAGTTAAAATTGACCAAAATACTATAATGTTAGCAATTTACCGTCCTCCGAGCTTTACAGACATCACCAATTTCCTAAATTCACTCAATATAATCTTATCAACTATTAGCCATTTCAGAAATATAATCATTGCCGGAGACATTAATATTAATATTAGTAATAATTGCCAAACGTCGATTAAAAATAATTATTTAAACTTACTGGCTTCGTACGGTCTTCTCCCAGCTCATGTTCTTCCAACTCGTCTAGGTTCCTGTCTTGATCACATTATTCTGAAAACACTACTGCCTGCAAAGACTTTTGTTGCCCACTCAGCACTCACTGACCATGAAACGATCCTATTATTTTTACTAAGAAAGAAGCCAAAGTCCTGTTTGAAAAAAATGGCAACTCGCATAAACTATGAGCAGATAGACCTCGACTTGCAACAGCTTGACTTTAGACAGGTTTATGAAACTCAAGATACAAACAGGGCTGCTGAGATTATGATCGATCTTATTAAACAGGTGATTGAATCCAACACGAAACATTTCCATCTACCAAACCGTAAAAAAATTATTAAACCTTGGATCACCCCAGGACTCCTTCGATGTATTCGGCACAGGGATCAATTACATAAAAAACTTAAAAAAACACCTGATGATAACATTATAAAAATATCCTACACAAGGTACAGAAATTTTTGTAATTCATTGCTGAAGAAAATTAAAAGGGACTATGAAAAGCATGAAATAAATAAAGCTGGTACTAATAATAAACAACTCTGGAAAGCAATCAATAAAATCACAAATAGGGAAAAAAAGAAAGACTGTCCATCTCACTTACTATCAGTGTCTGGCTCCCCTGAGCAATCTGTCAACTCTGTGAATAACTTCTTTGCCAACATAGGTAAAAATCTCGCAGAGAAAATCATTCTTAATCCTTTAGAGAGACCCAGTGATACAAACAAATTTCTCCATTCTATGGCACTTCTACCAACTGATGAGGATGAAGTTGCAAATTTAATTTATTCCCTTCGTAACGATTGCGCTGTGGGCTGGGACAAAATTTCTAGCAATTTGCTCAAAAAACACGTCGCCTTGGTGGTTCCACCTTTAACATATATTTTCAACTTGGCTCTTGAAACAGGTACATTCCCTCAGGCGTTTAAAAAATCCCTCATACATCCAGTTTATAAGAGTGGGGACAGAAACTGTATTAGTAACTACAGGCCTATTGCTCTTCTGACCACTTTCTCTAAAATACTTGAACGTATACTGAACAATAGACTGATTCAATATTTACATAAAAATGACCTCCTGTCTTCTTCACAGTACGGGTTTCGCTCCGGTAAATCTACCTCTGATGCAGTTCATGAACTGACTAATTATGTGGTTTCAAAATTGGATCGTGGTCGGAAAGTGCTGGGTATTTTCTTGGATTTGGCTAAAGCCTTTGACACGGTTTCTGTACCCATCTTGATTCATAAGATGGAAGCTATAGGAATAAGGGGAGCGCAACTTAAAATCTTTGTAGACTACCTGAGGGAGCGTACTCAGTGCGTTAAGATCGATGAGTTCATAAGCGAAGAGCTTGAAGTTACTTACGGCGTGCCCCAGGGCAGTGTTCTTGGGCCTACTTTGTTTCTCATCTATGTTAACCAGCTGGGGGAGCTCTCTATCCCAAAAGGAAAAATTATTATTTTTGCCGATGATACTGCCCTTTTATTTAGCGCTAACACATGGGCCGAAGTATTTGCATCTGCTCAGGCAGGCTTCAACATTGTTTCGGAATGGTTGAGAGTCAATGTGCTTACACTTAACTTGGATAAGACAAAATATGTGCCCTTCTCCATAAAAAATACCACTTCCAGTGTGTTAGCTCCGTATTCTATCGTGGCTCATACGTGTGCTAAGCCATGTGATACTTGTTACTGCATCAAAATTCAGAGTACTGAGAGTATAAAATACTTGGGTGTGATACTTGATAGGTCTCTAAAATTTCAGGCTCATATTCACGCGCTGAATGGCAGGCTGCGTAAGCTCATTTACGTGTTTAAGAACCTGAGACATGTGGCGGATGTAAAATTGAGAAAATCGGTGTACCTCTCACTTGTTCAATCCTTACTGACGTACTGCAACACCAGCTGGGGAGGTGCTCCAAAAACTAGCATTATTGAGCTAGAAATCACTCAACGAGCCATTCTCAAGGTGTCCTCTTTCTTGCCATACCGTTATCCAACAGCCCTCTTATACAAAGAAGCTAAAGTGCTTACAGTACGCCAACTGTTCATACTTAACATTATTTTAAAACAGCATGTGCTCCTTGCCTTCTGCCCTTCGAGTACCCATAGCAGAAGACGCTTTGATCCTGTTGCTTACCTGCAAACTAAATATTCTACAAAATTCTCACATCGTTTCTTTTCCTATTTGGGTGGGCTTATATATAATTACACAAACAAGTTATTATCTATTTATAAACTTAACAAGCACCCATGCAAAAGGATTGTTACGGATTGGCTTCAGGGATTAAGTTATCTTGAAACTGAAGACTTACTCACTGCTCCAATAAATAAATAAAATAAGATCCTAATAGACATGCTCTTTCACACTTACCCATGCTTAGACTTTGACACTCACTCTTATAATCACAATCTCATACACAAACACTCACACGCACATACACACACGTTCTATTCAAACACTCATAGCTATCTTTACTAACAATATTAACACTTATTTCTGCCTGTAATGTATGTATCAATTTCCGTAATTTAACTACTACTGCAATTCTTTTAAATGAGCATCATATTACTGAATTGTATAATTATCCTAGTAAGTGGAGACCTGGTGACCTGAAATACAGGTATTTTGCCTAGTTTAGGCACCAGTCTCCCACAGTATATAGTTTGCCTAAATATGTATGATTGAAATGTGTACTCCTAAACAAATATTGTGGTGAGAAAATAAAAAAAAAATCTTATTATTATTATTTGAAATACCACTAGGCTGTCACCCATCCAAGTACCGACCAAGACGGTGGTAGCTTAACTTGCCGATCGATTAAGAACAGCTTATCATGCTACACCAAGAGCACTTCCCTTAGGTACTTCGTAACTCCGCCCAACTGCATTTCAGTTGATCTATCTTAGTAAGAACCTCCATCACTCCTGTCCGAGCTCTTATAAATTAATTTTCTGTCTTGTTTCTTAATTCCTATCACGTTTCTCTGACATTATAGCTTTTAACTATTTTTAAATAAAGCTGTATTTCCAACAGTGCGCGAACCTAGGCAACATACGCAGCAATCACGAACCAACGGTCACGTACGAAGGCGATAACAACGTGTTATCGCAACAGACGGGCAACTGGTTGCTCCGGCAGTATGAAACAGCGATCGCCGGCAACGCGGTCGATTCGCCCCTGGGCACAGTCGCGTTTCTGAAGGAGTTTGACCAGATATTGAGTAAAAAGTTTCAATGTACCGAGACTGGGCAGTTGAAGACTAGAGAATGTGAGTATTTGCACTTGTTATTTTAATATTAACATAATTAAAAATAAGAATACATTTATTTCAAGAACTTCATAGACTCGATAAGTAGTACAAAAATATTGAAGAATAAATAAAGCTCAAAGCACATATATAAATCTAAAGATCTATCAAATTTATGTCTGTGGCTCAGTTTTTTTTGTGGTGGCCGTTTCTAACTTAGTGATTTAAGGTTTAAAAAGGCGTTTGTAATTTAAAAAAAAATGTAATCTTGATTCGGATTCTACCGAATACCGAAACCACTAAAATTTACCATTTTATTTTGTTAAGGGATATCTTTTCCTTTTGCATTTCATAACGTCTTGTCGTTATTCTCTTTCAGTTATATTAACTACATACAAATGGCTTCTATGCTGGCTCCTCAAACAGACTCACGAAAAATATGTAGCGGAATTAGCGAAAGGCCTCACAAAGTTTCAAGCGAGAGTCAAATCGCAAGTCTATAAATGGAAGACTCTAACTAAAGTATACGCAGAATACATAGTCATAATATTCTTCCTGGAATCTTTAGATAAGAAAGAGAAAGAGCTACAGCCAGTGTTGTCGAAACTCTTCGTTTTGTATAGTCTGTGGTCTTTGGATTCGAATCTTGTGGAGTTGTATCAAGGTGGTTATTCGAATGGGGATTCTTTGGCGAGGTTGCTGAGGGAGGCCATCTTGGAAATGTGCGCGGATTTGAAGGGCGATATTGTGAGCGTCGTTGATGCGCTTGCGCCGACTGATTTTGTACTGAACTCTGTGCTTGGGAAGAGTGATGGAAGAGTAAGTATCACCTACTATTATTAATTATCCAATCTATACTTAATATTATAACGCTGAAGAATACATAATTTTGAATCCACTAAACTCCAGAACATCCAGTCCAATTTAAAAAAAAATGGTAAAAAATAGGTTGTAACATCACTAGCACAAGTGAAACCGTAGTCGTTCGACGAAGTCGTCTAAACAGGGCAATCGTGCGGGGTGTGAGGGGCGAGACGCGGGAAAGCCGAGCCCGACCTGCGAACAAAACGATGTTAGTAGCTCGGGACACAGCATACTTTATATGGCCGTCGCGAACTGTCTAGACGTTGTCGGCATTTCCCACGAGATCAAAGGCGTCGGACGACTGTATGGTTTTATAGACTGTGGTATAGCACAGTAAGTCCATAATATATTATTTGGGAATCTCGTTTCTAACATCGAGGTTAGTTGATAGTACGACGCAGGCCCAGTATGCATCTTTATTATATTATTTCAGAGGAAAATATATAATTTTAATATTTCAGCTTTACCAAAATCTACAAAAGGAATTTTTCAACCACCCAGGAGCATTTGAGCGGGCGCCGTGGTGGCGCGAGGTCGTCAATTTACCCAACTCCAAACTCTAATGATAGTTCATTTTAAATATTCCAAAAATGTGTTAATATCGTCGACAATCTAGTATTTTTGTGAAGTTTTTTGTTATGAAGATTATATTTATAAATAAAATATATGAAGATGCAAGGTTAAGGTCCCATTAATGAAGGTAGTCTAATATTTGCCATATTATTTAATTTACACGTTATGGGCTTTAGATAGCACGCATTTACACGTATTGCTTTTATTTCTACTCCTTAATTGGTATGTTTAATTTTTATTATGAAACAGAATGGTTCGATTTACGCCTTTTTAACTAATCAATGTGTAAATCGTGCCTTATTTTGGGCTCATCCCAAACGACTTACATTTTGCCTTAGCATAGCGTCTTGTGAAAATTCGGCTGTCGGTAGCCGATTTTATTCGATTATATAATGTCTGAATTCTTGTTCGTAGTGTTTTATTTTTGTCTCAATTACATTTTGTACGAAATTAATGAATCAAATGTCGGTAGGAAAAATGTGCATCGTTTAAAGCAAAGCCTTTTTGAGTTTATCAATAATAATGAACGTTTCCAAACGGCTCTAATGCATTTAATTGTATTTACGTACAAACCTTATTTTATACACATTGTAGTTGTACTCTAGCTGTATGGTACTAAGACCTAAAATTGTATGGCATTTATGGTCCTGAGATTGGATTGGAATAAAGGGTATGATATTGAATGTTACCTTTATGTAGTATTAATATATTTTATTTTAACACTACTCGATTTTTTGATCCGTGTTTTTGGTGATATATATAATCGATTAAATATCGATTGATTCCTATTGTAACGATAATTCGTTACATTTATTTTTACAGATCGCCATAAAATCACTGTACCACGTGTAATTATTATTTTATTATATTCATTATGTTTCATAGGCCAATGTTGTTTTTATTATTTTTAAGATGAATATTTGTGTAATATTGATGGCGTTGTTGTAAGTTATTTTTTCTTCGTTGCATGTCTCTTTTAAGCGTTATTTATTTTCTGTTGATAGCGTTATTATCTGTGGTAACAGTTCACTTTAAATAATCATATCGATTTATTATGTTGGTGGATAGAAGATTTAGCGATATAACTAAATATTATAAAATTATTTGTACAAAATAAAAACTGTCACAAAATAATAATGATATAGACGATTTATTGACAAGTATTAATTCGAGATTAGAAAAGGACAGAATCTATTCAAAATTGTTGTCTGAGAAATAATATCTCAATATTGAGATATTTTTTATTCCATGTTTTGTTGTGTTAATTATAAAATTATTATATCGGGTCCATTCGCGTTCAGATTATTATCAAAATATGATTTTGACTAACCCCGCATAGATTCGATACATGAATTTAGTTTGCGAAAGTTTGAAAAGTGTTTATTGATTAAAATAAAATCTCAATCATAAAATAGTGAAGTACAAATAGTGAAAAACAATTCCATATATAAAATCGTAAGTTTTATTTTATTACATGCAAATTTTATGCACACTTGTACAAAATTTTCATTTTATTAATATATAGCAATAAAAATCAACAGATGAGCAATAATTATACATTTTTACTATGATTTGAATATCTGCAAATTTATATTCCAATTGAATTGGAATCTTGGTTAAATAAAATTGAGATTTTAATGGAGAATTGTATTTTAGTATAACTGATAGTGTCTCGTGAGTGTCAAATATGAAATCGTTATTTGGAGCGAATAAACTTTTGAAATTAGATATATGTAATTGGAATAACATAATTTCCTTTAACACTCTGTATAATTATTTTTAAAATTATAAAAATCTGATTGTTATACTAATACATAATAAATATGTTAGTAATTTTGATATTGTGCGTGTTGTTCAAAATTTAACTCTATATAAAGTACATTGGTATCACGATATAGTGTAGAGAGACAATAAATTATCTTCAAAATCACTGGATATGTCTCAAATATGTGCAGTATTTTTTATTTTAATTATTCACTCCTAGAAGTGCCTTCCACTGTAAAATTATATATAAATAAATTGAATATATCTTTCATGAGTTGTTATTGTTAGATGTAAGTTATTGATTATAGTCGAAGAGTTGACTTTGAAAAATGAAATATAAATTGGATAGACATGATTGTTTTTTTTATCAGCGCTGCATAATTCAACATGTTATGTGATAAGGCGCACTCATCACTCCAATAATAACATTCAACATAATATACAGGTTGATCGTAAAACTCGAATAAACTCTCGGGACGGACTATATTACAAACATCATAGACAAAAATTTTGTTCTTTTCGTTCGTTTAATAATTCATCAGAATTTCATACAAAAATTAAAATATTTAAATTCAGCGCTCTAAATGTTTCGAACTCTACGCGTAGCAAAAGTCTAAGGCGGTTAACACACTGCCACGCACCACGCAGCGTAGCTCGTGAATGCGTGTTTTAACGTTGTAAGTATCTCCGTTTGTATACAAAACACGCACAGTGCCACACACTGAAAATGCATCCACGCGCGTTCATTCAGTTCAGATCACGCGCCTACAAGCGGAGAAACATGCGCACACGCCCGTGGGTGCGGCCCGAGACGCAAGGTATGGCACACCGAGTCTGGCAGTGCCGTGCGTACAGTAAAATAAAAAAAATATAAAGGTTTTGTTTTTAATCACATTTATTACTGAACATCACAATAGGGTACATTTGAATAGATTTAGGAACAGACAAACGGTGAATAGTTTTACGTGAATATTTCAGTGAGAAAATGTTAAAAGTGCAGTAAGTGCAGTGGACTATACAAATTACATTAGAAAACTTCAAGTATCAAGAAAAGTCAAATTTTTAATTTAGTTTTTATGTAAAGTATTATCTTGTGCAAGTTTAGGTTATTTTATTTTATTACGTACACAAACACTGCAACTTTTCTATTTGACAATTCTGTTTCATCTTATAAATAAAACATGAATTTATCAGTTGTTTCAGTCTGAATTGTAGTCAATAATTTGTTTAGAAAAATATATTAAAATAGACAATGGTGCCGATTCTGTGTAAACTGCTCTAAACAAATTTTAGTCACATCACATCTCTTTCTTACGAACATAATTGAAAAAGGATAGATCATATTTAAAGCTGTCAGTCTTTGCCGTTTTCATTTAATAAACTTCTTTCACTGACTATATTTCTTATATCCTTTTCTTATTTTCTTTGCTAGAAAGAGATATAGTGATACTAAATTAGTTAAAACAACAACAGAATCAGCACCATGACACTTATAATTTATGATAATTTGATTTCTTGACAGTGAGTACTTTTTAGTCCGAACAATATTATTTTCACTGGAATTTTACCAACAAGATCGGCAGTACAACACACTATAGGCATCGCTTAATTAAGACAGGCCTTACAATGGCGGTTTCTTGGCCATCTAACCTTCATGAAACGGTTCACCTATAGTTCTCATTACACAAAAGTACCATTCGATGTATCAATTAAATGCATCAAAAATTAAGATAGAATTATTAAAAATATGTCCAACTATCTTAAACTTATGAGTATGTACGTACGACCCTCATGTTTCGTTTAACTATAGATAATACATATATATAAATTTACAGGCTAATTCTACAACCTTTTAAGTACCAACCATGTCAACTAGTCACTATAATACACTGGAGTATAAATTTAATAATATAATAATAAAATTTTCAGCCTGGAACATAAATAAATAGAAGATTAACAAACACGGGTTTTTAGCGGAAAAAAAACAAGTGCTGGTCATCCCTCTTAATTTAATATCTATCCGAATAAATGCACTGTCGATAAATGAAGGCACTTCATTTAGTTTTTTTTATATTTTCCACTTGTCAACAAATTAGCAAACTAGCTGCCCGGCGCGACTTCGTTCGCGTAATACCCTACCCTACCCTTCATTTAAACCTTCCCCGGACTTCCACGAATAGTTCAAACCCAAAATTAGCCAAATCGGTCCAGCCATTCTCGAGTTTTAGCGAGACTAACGAACAGCAATTCATTTTTATATATATATGAAATAATAAAAATGTGATCACTTTTCTCATTTCTGTCAGAACGCTGACAATACCTGTAGGTTTTCCCAATTAATTCGTGGCCTTTTCCCGATTTTCACAGGAGATTCTACGCAGCTCTTACTCTTATCAGTATGAGGAAAAGGACACTTCCAATATTACCAATGTCTAATTCATTTCGCAAAGTCTATAATTACTTGCACTTTTTCATACAGTTTCAAATATACAACATAACAGTAATATAATTAACTAAAACGGTCTTGCGACCAAACAAACAAAGTTTACAATTTCTGTACCCCGAGTGTAAATTAACGTTAATAAACGCATACTATCGCGTTTGAGTTAACTATTTAGTATGGGAGAAATGAGTATTCCGCTAGAGGCGCTGTATCAATTCCTATAGAGAAATGTCGTAAATGCATTAGTAAGTTTACTAACGTCAATTCTTTACACTCGGTTTACTAACCAAGTTATTTCGTAATATAAATCCCATGGCATGTATTTTTTTTGCGATTATGCAGTTTACCACTCAAGGCTAAACGTTATTTTTTTTAAATATCAAATTGAGTTAAATAAAATACATTGTTTACCTGTAAAGTTTTTTTTCACAATAAACCTAATCTGTGTACACAACCATAAGCATACTTCTTAAGGGATTATCCATAAATAATCTTTCGACATCGAAAGTCAACATACATATATAAGGTCCTAATAAATTAGTGAATTTCCTCTTGAGGGATGAATGTATAGGTCATTAGTAATCAAAAAATAATATTAGAAAAATAAACCGTGGGAATAAAACAAAATTCCGAAATTGAACTTAATATGAGTACAAAGTATTAATTTAACCATTTATCTAAAAAAAAAACCTCGGATTATTTTTCTAATATTATGTTTTGATTACTAATGACATTCATCCCTCAAGAGGAAATTCACTCATTTATTAGGACCTTATATTATTCTGTGGACAATCCCTTACCAACAACCACAAAGTTAAATACAATATTTAAGAAGTAAAAATAATAATTGTGAGCATTCGGTGGAATGATATGGCTCGAAAGAACTCTACGTGTTAAACTACATTGCAATAAATATAAGATATACCTTTTGATGTTTAAGAACGTCAAGGAAAAAAATACCTTATTGCGTCATGATAAGGTTTATGTAAATCCATAGCTATACAATGACCTTATTGTAAAGTGATAAGGACTAGTTTCCTCTGAAAAACTATAAATGGTATTTCTTACATTTGCTTTAGTGGTAATGTGTATAAGTACTACCTAAAGGTCTATCTATAAGGTATATCTATATCATATACCTTATAGATAGACCTCTCAAATGTCACTCGGCGGTAAAGCAATAATAAATATGTAAAATCGACCTTCGCTGTATGCAATTATGACTCTATTTTCTTAAACTTACCTAGGATAAGTCTTCTGCTTTTTATGTAGAGCAGAGCCATAGAAAATGCGTTTTCTAGAGTCAAAGACTTGTCAAATAGATAATTAATCGATTATTTTTAGAAATAATATGAGCTTTTTAAAGATAAAGTATTGAATACCTACTCTATTTAGTTAATTCTATAAAACAACCATAAAAAAATCAAGAAAATTACCCCATTGGTTTATATTTTAATTTAAAAACTAAAGCAAGATCCCCGGTTATTATTGCCTATTGCAATTAACTTATGTTACCTAATTTTAGTGTCAGTGTTCAAGCGAAATTAAACCTAAAAACATTACAACTAAATTAAATTTTGCAAAAGATTTAAATCACTAATCAATCACGCACGACACGCGAACTTTTTATTCGACATTTCCAAATTTAATAAAAAAAACCTCTAACATTTAAAATTGACGTAAAATTACTTGCATTTTAAAAATACGAGTCTGTAAATTTAGCTATTATCGCTGTCCGACACTGTTGAATTGGTCATTCTGATGACAGGATTTTGTGTAGAATCGCTAGAATCACATTCGACCATCAAAATTTCATCTGGCGTATCATTTCTGTCCGAATTACTCTCCGTATAGGTTCCTGTCGGTGACTTATCTTCAATAACAGCTTTAAGGTACGACTCCCTGTCCATAATAGTAGTATCCCTGGCTAAGGCCAGAACGTCTAAAGACATCATGCTTTTAGATTTATCTGATTTACTAATCGGTGGGTTAGTGTGTTCGTATACAACCTCCCTGCTTATCGACTTAGTTCTGTTCAGATTTGTATCGGTCTTCCAGCTATCACTGGGTGGTTGGGTGTACTTGTTTCCAGTGTTAGTACTAGTCGATGGGGCACTAGAGTTTCTGGGTGAACTCTCTGTGAACTTTGACCTCTTCTGTTGATTATTTTCCTTCATCATTAAGAGTTGGTCTAGTTTATTGATGGTCTCGTTCAGTTCTAGCGCCCAAGCTTCGTCTGTTTCTACATCTTTGTCGATCGGCTTCAGAGCCAGCTCACGAACGCGCATTCTCAGTTCTTGGAGACTGGACTCTTCATCTTTCTCAGGTTCGGGTATTTCGTCATGTACTGGATCTCTTTCGGCTCCAACTCCTGGTTCTCGCGGTCCTACTGGTATTGTATCTTTTCCTGGAGGATATTCTCCACGTCGTCTGTGTATCTCTTCTGAAATCTCTTCCAGGGCTTTCAAGGATTTGGAGTATCGGAACTTTGAGTCGGCAATGAGGCGCTGGAGTTTCTCAATCTTTCCATTCTGCGTCTGCAGCTGTTCGTCGCACAGTTTTTTCTCATCGAAGTATGGGCGGGATTTTATGATGTTGCGTTTTAAGTTCTCTTCCAATTGGTTCACCTGGAAACGAGCAATGTTCTGAGAACTGTGACTGTAAAATCAAAAGTAACAATACCTTAGAATCTTTTAAACAATGAATATGCTCAGACTCGCAGGAACCTTTGGTTATTTAAACGGAAAATATACCTATCGATTTTTGTTAATAACGACTAATTATTATAATTATTGGACTGTTTTACAAAAAACTTAAACCGACTTCAAAGTACACAAGAAGTAATCAAATCCTGATCTGATGACAATGGGACCAAACGGGAAGTGTACCCTTCCAGTCAAAAAAGAAGAATTTTTCAAATCGGTTAATAAATGAAGTTACGTTATGAAGTAACAAACATAAAAAAAAAAAAAAAAAAAAAAAACATACAACCGAATTGAGAACTTCCTCCTTTTTTTGAAGTCGGGTAAAAATAGGGAGATGGTCATAAAAAAGAGGCTAACCTTCCGTTCAGCTGCAATATAGCCTGCTGCTTTTTTCTGATGCTCACGGCCACTCTCCGCCTTTCTCTTCTCTGCGTCCATAACCTGTACCATTCGATATGTCGAAGTAAGTAATTCGATTTAGAACATTTCTTAACGTATTTTGAATCCAGGAATTAGCCCTGACTCCAATATCTTTGAATACCAGCGTCAATTAGTCCTGCTGCATCTATGGATTCTATAACCGAATCTGACCATGTTAATCTGTCTAAAGTAAAAATGACTCTACCATTAAACTCTCGTGACATAAAATACAACAGTTTGAGAAACAGTGCTGTAAACTGTACACACCTTGATGATAGCATGGTTGAGAACCTCCTGCCAGTTGCTGTCGAACTGCCACTCATCCTGTTTACTCACGAAGCGCTGCTCTGCGAGGGTTACTGTCTCTTTAGCGGCTGCATGGAGCTCTGCAAAGATTTAAAAATAATAAGCTATCTATATGGCATATACTATACAGGTGCTTAAAGCGCGACTGTGAGTGCAAACTAAATTAAGTGCCAGTAGCCAGGCGAATGTTCTAGACAAAGAATTTAAAACGTCCAGAAGGATAGTCGCCTCTATGGGAACATGAAATAAACAAGCCAGAATTGACAGTATTTGACAGCCGTGCGCAGTACGAACTGAGAGCGATTTGCTCAGGGAGCCCCTCAAGCGGAGTGAAATTAAATGTCATGCTTTAGTAAGGCGGATTATCCATCTGGGTAGAGGCACGATGCCCTATGAAAATCTTTGGTTCTAGACTATACCTTAATTTTTGAGTTATTTCTATCGGCATTTACAGATTTCGAAAAAAAATGTACAGACAGCGATTTAGGAAAAAAAATAACGTGTTTTGCAAAAACCTTAAACCGACTTAGAAAAGTAATCAAATCCTGACCTGGTGACAATGGGACCAAATGGGAAGTGTACCCATCCAAACAAAAAAAGATTATAAACTAACGGTTTTCACAAAAATACGGTGACATGTATGTATATATTCGATCATTAAATTAAATCGATCAAAGAGCAATGAACCAACTAATATCGATACGTATCTATAAAAATAATCGATTAGATATAATCTAAAGTGATTTTACAACTAATTTCCATTAATAGTTGTTAGTTAATTTAATAAATGCACTCACAAGGTCTTTGATAATGTTCTAATTGTGTATTTTCATACATACGCTTCTAATCTAATCAGTAACACGTTTTTCTGTTGTATCTATTTACTTTAATACATAATTACATGTTTTATTTTGTTATCTCAGCGCTGGGGCAAAGTAGGCACTAGTTTTCAAATCTATTATAATGTTTCATTCATTTCTGATGTATTTTTGATTATATTATCATACTGGGATACATATACATATAGTTTTGGGTGTAATTATATATATTAAGTATGTATTTAGAAACAAAAAAGTATTATATGTAGTATATCAGTTATCTGGTTTCCATAGTACAAGCTCTGCATAGTTTGGGATCAGATAACCGTGTGTGAGGAATGTCCCAGGATATTTATTATTATTGTGTATAGTTTACTCCCTATTTTATCCCCTTAGGGATAGAATTTCCAAAAATACTCTCATAGGCTACAAAAGGAACCAAAGTATAACACCTTTTTGACTTAATCGAGACAGTAAAATACTCGACTTAAAAAATAGCCAAGTAATTGTGCTAAGTTTATAAACTCAGGAATAAGATTTTTCAAACAAACAATATCCCCCCTTTTCATCCTCGTACAGGTCGAATTTCCAAAAACCCCTTTTTAGAGCTCGCTTATCTATACTAATATAATAAAGCGGAAGAGTTTTTTTGTTTGTTTGTTTGTTTAAACGGGCTAATCTCTGGAACTACCAGTCGGATTCGAAAAATTCTTTCACTTATAGGAAGCTATATTACCCCCGAGTATTATAAACTTTTTATCCCGGGAACGCGGGTGAAACCGCGCGAGACAGCTAGTACATTATAAATGCGGTGATATGTCAATCAGTCGGTTTTCTTTTATATGTAAATAGTATTAGCAAGTATATAAATAACGCGGATAGCACAGGAGAGGAATTTGCTTCCGCCCGCGCCGAGTTTCCTGACTTAGGGCCTGAGTGAAAAGGCTTCTGGGCAAGCTTTCAGAACTTGCGTTTGGAACAGATCATTGGTATTTTAACCACTTGGTTATAAATCTGCCAGATTTTTATCCTGCTGTTTGAATTACTAATTGGGCTCGGGTTGACAATCTGCGGAATAGTTCCGAATCTGGCAACGGTTGATTGAGTAACATTGCCAAATCGTATTAGTTAACTATCTAAAGAATCGAATAGCAATCAGCTGCCAAATACTAAAGTTTATTTTATCGTATTCATAACACAATATTAATTAAATGAACGATAATATCTGTTATAAATTATATTTGTAACGCGAGGCATTGAGATACCTATCCGTATTAACATTATAAATTGCTTAAGTGTATTTGTTGCTTAAGAAGCGCTCGTGGTGTAGCATGATTAGCCGTTCTTAATCGATCGGCGAAGTTAAGCAACGTCAGTCGTGGTCGGTACCTGGATGGGTGACCGCGTAGTGGTATTTCAAATCGAGCGTTTCCGTGCTTCGGAAGGCACGTAAAGCCGTTGGTCCCGGTTATCACTTAATTGTGATAGTCGTTAAGCTAGTCCGATGCCTCCTAGGCGGCTTGAAAAATTCCAACAGTAGGTTGACCACTAGCCTACCTCCACCAATCCGCAGTGGGCATGCGTGGTGGAGTATCTGCCCATTCCCTTTCACCCTCATTTGTGAAAGGAGGCCTGTGCTCAGCAGTGGGACATTATAGGCTGATGATGATGATGATGATTTGTTGCTTTGGCCTTCTTTCTCTCCCTCTTCTTCGAAGGTGATTTTTTGCATATAGTTTACGGACCGGAGAGTGGCATACAGAGAGGAAATATAAGACGGGTCAGTTATGGCAAACGATAGTGTAATATCTCATAAATAATTAATTCATTTCATTCAGTAGTGGAATTACACATTTCCCAAGTAGGCAACCACCGTGCATTTTGGCGCCCTTATCTCTAATACAATTAATAAGATCTTTTTTTTGGTTATATTTCTGAGTTAATCATAGTTTAATCATGTACCGAATAATAAGCTGGGGTAAAAGGTATGCTTCTGTCTGCAAGACATTAGAAAAAGGCGGACCCTAAATTTGCCGCCCCTAAAATCTGCCGCTCTAGGCTTTAGCATAATCAGGCTGCTGGAAAATCCACCAATAGTGTCATTTCATATTTATATCGCACCTACAATTTGGACCGACTAGTTTATCTTTAAGATTACTGTTATTTTGAGTCTTTTGAGTTTAAGACCTAATAAAATAATAATAATAAAATTAGTTTAAACCCTAGGGCAGCAGAAACAAAAAAAGGGGGCGGCAGAAACTCACGCTACGCCACGGAGTCCCCTAGGACTATATTCGCGTGGCTTTAACCCTTAAGGTAGCTGCCCCCACTGACTCTGAAATGTCCACCTGTATAATCTATCCTTCTATCTATTTTATTTTTAAATTAAAATAACTTCGTTTTTTATTTAAAAAGATCAATCATCAATCGATTAATATTTTGAAATATTTATGTTAAATAAAGCCTACTGTATCTGAATTAAATCATAAAGATATTATTAAAATATAAATTGTCATGTAAATTTCAATAACCCCCACGAGGTCCAAAATTAAACTAAATACACAATACCAAACATACACTTAACCAATAGGGGTGTCACACAATAGTTTATTTGTTAAAATTAAACATCATGGCAACAGATAAAAGCGGTTGATAAACGGTTTCCTGTGGCGATGGCGATGGGTGGCCAACAAACATGACATGATTATGTACCCAGTGCCTACGTGTAACGTTGTCAACGGTTTAAGCACGTCGCTATGCAAATTATAAACATATTTGGGGCCATAATTCTGTTGGATGGTATCAAATATATTTATTTATAGTTGTTCTTTATGCAGGTGTTTATTGATATGAAGTAGCTTCGCCCGCGGATTTACTTGCGGATCTGAGATAATAATCTTCATTTAAATGCACACTATAGATCATAATGACAATCACCCCCACTTTACATAAAAACTTCCCAACAACCACTGAATGGCGTCGCAAAAAAGACTCACGCGAGTTCAACGTAAACAGCATAACAAAAATAACCGACTAACCTTCCGGAAATGTAAACCTACTTAAGACCCCTTGTAATAAAATTTTCAAGAGAACCCTGACCTCGCGGTTCACTGTCAAGTGCGGGCGCTAATGCGACGGGATGTCTGCTCCATCGACGATAAGATATGCTATTGTGTTGTGAATGTTTCCAATATAAACAGGGAATTTTGTAAGATGTCTAATAGGTGGAAGCAGATAGAGAGCAAAACAGAAAAGAAAGTAAAAAAAGACTAATTTATCACCGTTCTTCAACAACTATCAAACGGAAGCCGACACTTACCACTAGCCCTCTGGAACTGCACAGCAGCCTTCTGGCACTCTGACCTGGCGGTGGCAGCCACACCAACAGCATCATAGTAAGGTCGGGACTTGTCCACACATGTCCCGAGCCTCTTGATCAACGCTTGCAAACGACGTGATGTCTCGTTCAGAAGCAGGTGGAAGGTTTTCATGGACTCCTGGAAGTAGATCAGTTTGTGAGGGAAGCTATGTAACTCAAAGGTATTGAAGTAACCCCAAGCATGTATACAAAAGATAATGTTGATTAAGGGTGGCTTTCCACCAGAGATGTGTAGCTAGAGATATGTTTAATAAGATCGCTTCATTAGAGCTAAAAGTTCATCACAGACGTAGCTAAGTAGCCTAACTGCACTGTAATTGGTATAATTTAAAGCATAAATAAGTCTTGGGAAAATACAATTGAATTTACTGTGCATAATGGACGATACAAAATTGAGTTAATGTATGGAGTTTGAAATATCCAATTTTAAAACCTCAAACGGTACTTATACTTAATTGAATATTAGCACATAAGATGCCAAATACAGTGCATGCAATAAGAAAATCTTAGCTGAGAACCGCTTTGGTATGATTTTGTTTTTTAATTTAATGGGCTTGCGTTTGGCCACTGACCCGCCCATAAGGGGCGATGACGAAGCCTAAGATGAAACACGCTTACCCAGAAGAAACCTATTCACTCTGGCCCTGAAAGTTCCTAGATTGTAAGCTTCAGGAAACACAGACGCCGGAAGCAAGTTCATTATAAATGAGGATGCAAAACGCTGTGTCCGTATTTTCGGTATGTCAACAACGTACGGGTGAAAATTTTCCCGGCATTTCGTCCGGTTTATTTGTTAGTTGCCAGTACCTAATTGTATTTGTCAACAGGTAGGTCTTGTGTAGGTAGGATCGTCTACTTTACTTATTTAGTTTAAACAGCCACCTGCACCATAGCATTCCTGCATATAATAAAACCTTTCATTACTGTAACGATTACATCACAACATATGCGCGCGCGCAGCTCCGGGCCGGCTGCAATTGACCTAATCTATGCCACTTGCGCGGGCGACCTCGCAGCCACATCTGACATATCATATAGTACGCTCGCACCTGCCAATAGGTACGTGATTTTGTGTGTACACAGTTTTGTTTAATGTAAGGTATTATCATTGGCTTAGCAACGTACTGTAGATGGAAAAACACGTTTTAAATAATCTTCTGGTTCTGAAATCCGAACCAAAAAGGTAAAACAGGAACCCTTATGGTGCAACCTCTCGCCGCCCGTCTGTTGAGCTATATTTCAGTAACTACTAATGCTATCAATTTTCAAGAAGTAGTTTCAAACCCGCCAAGACAGCCAAGCGAAGCGCAAGGGCTCTGCCTACCTTTTCTCGAAGCGCTTCGTCGATTTTTTTGAACCCTCATAACTTGGGTTTGGATTATACCAGTTAATGAAAATTATCGGGACATGAAGTCAAAAGTGAACTTATTAAACATTTCAATAACATAGCTCTTATACTTTAGATTTTATTGATATCTCAAAAACCCCGATTTCGTCACTGACTCACTGATGATCATCAAAACTCTTAGGGTACTTCCTGAAGTCCTAGAAAGCTGAAATTTGGTATGTAAGCTTGTATTAGTACACAATCAACAAAAAACTACTACAAGAACTATTGTATAACAAAAAAGTTATGAACAGTGAATAAATTTTTCACCTTACTCCCATGTGACGGTAGCGAAACGGCCAAGACACATATTTTGACTAAGGTGTAGAGTTAGTGAAGTTAGGGCTTATAGAGTAAGGGCATGTTGAGTTATAAGCTTGGCTCTACATGAGATCTCATAACTTTTTGACAGTACGAGCTATATGTCTTGGCAACATTTTACATAAAAATGTTTTTGATGGGAAATTGCTTACCGAATCATTTTGCACTGAACTATCATCGACAAAGCTGGAAGCTTGTGACTGCGTAGTCCTCATACTCACAAGCCACACGCCAGATGATTCAAAGGCTCACTTATTTCAAAACTCTGTGATCTAATCTAAAGCAACGCTGGACTCTTCAAGAATATTGTAAAAGAAGTTTTTGTCGTATCTTAATTATTGCAATTTATATAGTTTAAAATAACTTATAATAAGACTTTCACTTACGTCACTCCTCCAAATTAGTGACGTAATGGATTCAAGCAGAGCTATTATGACGTACAGGTCGGTTAACTAAAGCTGGCACGTTTCAACACATTTACACCGTCTCTCTCGCGCAAAGTCAAGCTTCTGAGTATGAAGGAGACAGTTATTGTTTTGCTTTTGCTACTGCTCATAAATATAGAGTGGTCTATTTTTGCATTCGTCCATTAGACTTGACTGATTGCAAATTTATGAGTACTGTGAACGTGCCAGCTTTCGTTAACCGACCTGTAATAGAGAAGTAACGAAATAAAATTGCACTCATAGCGAAACAGGGTCAATAAAATTAGAAGCTACATTTGCCGTGTAAATCTTAGTTTGGAATAGATTCAGTCGACCATTTTCCGACTGCAAAGAAAGGCAGTTACATCCAACGGAAGGGTATCAAGAGCCGACTGTCAAGCAATCCCTTTATAAACCTTGAGAATCCGCTAGACAACTCCATATAAAACGAAATATATTCTTATTTTGGATTCAACTAATAAAAGTCAATGTGGTAAACACCATCCATTAACCTGGGAAAGTTAGATTCCAGCTAAGCTACAGAATTCCGAAATTACGATGATTTTAGACCCATCTTACAGTGGCTGGTTTTAAAAAACCTAAAATTTCTGTGGAATTTTAGGTTTTTTTACATAGGTTAAGGAAAATTAAGATTTTTTTCATTTTAGAAAGTTAATTATCTGTCGAGTTATTTTACATTAAACATAAGTTATAGGAAACATAAAAATGCCTAAGAATATTCTCATGCGGCCAGCGTGTGGCTGATTGCGATTACCTGTCGGTAATGGGGCATATTTGAACTCCAGTACAAACGGTCAACATTTCAGTAAGTAGAACGCATATAACAGGATTTGTTTCATCTTGTTTGTTACGCAAGGCGCCATAGCTCGTGACTGTGACCGTTGTGGGCCGAGGGGTTCATTCAATGAGGTCGGCAGGCGGTCCATGCGGAGTGCATTGCTAGGCGATAAAATTGTAGGTCTCTGAAGAGAGTAAGTGAATCAAAGAACTAACAGCAAAGAACATAGCACTACTAGCAACGAATTTCCCTACGTAAAGGGTCAGAAATGAGGACATTCGTAGGAGAACGAAAACGAAGGACATAGCTCGTAGAGTTAGTAAGCTGAAGTGGCAATGGGCAGGCCACATCGCTCGAAGAGCCGATAACCTATGGGGAAGAAAGGTTCTCGAGTGGCGACCACGTACTGGAAGGCGCTGAGCGGGACGACCTCCCACCAGGTGGACCGACGACCTGATCAGAGTCGCTGGGCGCCGCTGGATGCAAGACAAGAAAAGTTCGAAGTGGAAATCAAAGGGGGAGGCCTATATTCAGCAGTGGACATCCATGGGCTGATATGATAAAGCGTCTATAAGCTACATTCACCGCTAAACATAAAGACGAACATAAACTAATACCTTTAGTTTTCGAAGCGAAAATTCAGAATATTAGTTAGTGCTCAACCAAATTGAATTTACAATACAACTAAATAAGACGCTATTTTCATTTCGGGTTACTAAAACTATACAAAAATTGCATATCTCAGGATAGCATAGCATGTGATGTGGGTTATATACTTTTTACATGCACCGATGTGTCTTTTCTTTCATTATTGTGGTATTCTTCATTGTTTTTGAGATTCACAATTGTAAAACTTATGTAAATAGATGCATTTAGTCCATAAGCTATACCTTTACAAACATAAAAATAATAGAAAGAAAATAATGCCTACTTCCCTCCAATATGGTGAAAAGGGCGATGGCTGCCACACGCGTCATACTTGTGAACAGGTGCTGCTTGTGGGGGCTGATCTGATTGACTCTACTTTGTAGTTTTGTTAGTTTTGCCGCCGTCGTGGTTTCGAAAAGAGTAATTGTTGAGTTTATTGCCGGCTCTTCTCAGCAAATGCAACCATACTACTCATAAATGCCTGGAAAGGTCTTTATAAAAGTAGTAATTTAAATATATTTGTTCGGGTAACAATGGTAACATACAAAATATAGTACGCCATTTTAAGAGCGTAGGCGCCAACATATGCTTAAGTCATAGTAAACAGTTTAATCATAGAATAAGGAAGTAAGTAGGTAGAAGTTCAATGCAAAATGAGGTCCCTGGAGAAAGCCAGCAAATTACTCTATATTTTCCATAAAATCACCGGATATTACGAGAATTCTAGGTACTAGAAAAACACGATCTATTTATATCACGAGGTTATATCAAAATGGATATAAAGAGCTTATTGCTTGCACAAAGCGTTTTATTAATTAACAGAGGTCGCAGCTTTTAGCCTTGGCTTTATTGTGTCGAGAGCCCTCTTACCACCAGCGCATTGTTAGCTTGCATTTCAGAGTATTCTTTCCGACTAACTACATAGTTCTTCTTTTGCGGGCCAAAAACATCTTTTCGTAGATTTTGTATACCTTGAATTTGAATTGCCCTCAACGGAATTGAGCATTAATATTAATTATTATTATCTCCCACAATCATAATATTATGCGAGAATGAGGCCACGTATTTTGAAGTCTATTTTACTTTGCATATATCGATCGATTCGACCCAACGGTTCCGAGTCTTAGAACACAAAACGTGTAGAATGCAATTAGGAATGCCTTTGCAATTCTCAAGGAAGAGTTTCTCATGCAAGCGCATTCCTAACTAGGTCACTATGGCTTGGCTCCATGTCGCTGGTCACAATCAATACAGACCATTGGACTGACCTGAATCTTTTTAATTTGAACTCTACTCGACGACCTGACGCTACAATTTTAAATGTAGGTTTCAGCTGTAGCCTTTTGGGTCGTTTTCGTTTGTCAAAGAACTAATTCCTTGCTTGAGGTGGAATGTTTTAAAAACTGTACTGTTCTTAGCCTACTGTTATTTTTTATTGATAAACACCGGCCAAGGGCATGTCGGAACACGAGGTGTAGGGCAGGGGCGCCGGTTTTTAGACAAATCCATGGGCGTTCATGCCCATTTGATGACTCGTCTAAAAGAACAGACGAGCAGTAGAACAAAAAGGTGAGGCATTTTATAAATATAGGAACGATAGTGTGTAGATAGATATGGAAAAACCAAAAGTGCACACCTCAAAAGCTCATGTATTTTAAATTAATTGTAGATTGTAGAGTCCCGTTTTTTAAGGTTGTCTGGGCATTAATTTTTGCGTAATACGTAAGTAGTTTAGACTATAGAATAGGCCTGTTCTCAGCAGTGGGACATTATAGGCTGATGATAATGATGATGAAAGAAGAGAAATATTTGCTGAAAACACTACTTCTTGAAACATGCTTGGGCTAAATTCGATTAGTGAAATCCAGCATGAAATAAATAGAGTTTCAGCAAATTTTATTGGGCCGTATAAATACATATACGTAAATGACATGATTGGTTTCCTGATTTCCCCTAGGTATCTGACCCACATAAAATGGAACACAAATCCCGATAATAATGTAACAAAGTGAAAATGCTATCAGCATAACGGACATTAAAGAAAGCGTTCAGTGTAAACAAGACCTTGCCGTCCATTCAGTGTAAATGATTGATGATACATCGAATAAGGTCGCGTTATACTTAGATTTAATAAAAGGGCGTTAAGTTTCTGTGTATTTGCTTTTTGCGTATTTTCGGTAAGAAAAAGCTCATGAAAGTTATAAATGCATTGATTTAGGGTAAACTTGATACTTCAAGCCGAAGGGTGCATTGCATGGCAAGTGGTGCAATGCATTGACTTGAAAGTTTGCATTTTTTTTTTTCAGATTTAAAATAAGGTGGTAAACTTAACGTAGGCATCAACTAAAGAAGGGATCTTAAATTCAACCCCTAAGAAGCGGACGCTTTCTTTGCTTTCGTAAACGCTAAATTGGGTTTCCTTTCCTTTAGAACCGAAGTAAAACCATACAAGTTTCTGTATCAAAGGGAGCTCGATCGATTCCTGTAATTGGAAATATTGGAATAACTCCCATTATATAAATAATGTAAACCAATACGACTTACCTATGTAAGTGTTTTTTTTTATATACAACGAATGTTTATAAAAAAGGTATAAAGATTAAATAAATAGAATAAATTTATTTTATCAAAAGATGTTATCAAATATTTTTAAAGACAATTTTGGCGCCGATTCCACAGCGAGTAGTCTAGGGTTCTACGGTTCTACATTCACTGTCATCAATGCGGCGCTTTTGATCATTGCACACAGTAACCGCGGCGGTTAAGGAGAACGCACGTAGAACTCTAGACCGCTCGCTGTGGCTGCGGGATCGGCGCCTTTGCCTTTTGCCTCGATAATGAAGAAACGGATTGATTTCTAATAAATACTGAATATTTCATTATGCATATTTTTTTGATTTAGGTACTTAATACCGGATGTCTTTTGGGTTAACTTCTTTTAAACCTAATAATTATTTAGAACTAGCTGCCCGGCGCGACTTCGTTCGCGTGGTGCTACCCTACCCTACCCCACCCTACCCCACCCCACCCCACCCCACCCTACCCTACCCAACCCTGACAGCAAAATCCCCATTAACAAAATGATCCGCCATTTATTGAATTAATTTTATAAAAAATGTGATAAATGAAGAACCGCTCGACCGATTTTGTGCAAACTTCACATAAACCATCTACTAAATAATCCGAACAAAGCCTAAACATTTGGTTTGGATAGGTGAGCCCGTTCTTGAGTTACAAAATTACAACGAAAAGTGGCATTGATTTATATATATAGATAGATACAAACTGTGCCACTTTTGTATAGGTAAGATATAGAAACATTATCAGTAAGAAAAAGACTCGTTTTTTCTTTAAAATAAAATGACCTCGTAAAGCGATCGAGATTGCTGCTTCCTTTCTGAGACAAATCGTTTCCGACCATCTGATTCCATTGAATCAATGCTTTTGTTATCATTGTTCGATTGGATGCCTCCAGGGAAAACGTTTAGGAACATTCTACAAATTGTTTTTTATTTGCCAAAATCTGTTAAATAAAAACGAAAACGTTTGTGTAGCATTGCGTTTTTACGTTCATACAGATTAATTACAGACTATTTTGTTTTGTGTTTTATTTCGATGTATTGTGTTTTATTTAGGGTTGGGTTTCTTCCCGGGAATAAACCCAACTTCGAGTAAATTTCCAATTTAGTGGGAAAGAACCCGGGAATTTTCCCATTGGGTGGGAAAATACTCAAATGGTCATATTTAGTAGATTTTGCGTATATAGCGAGAAATACCTTTACCAAATCGTTTGAATAACATTTAACATGATTTCTATTAGGGTCATACTCATATTATACAATAAAAAAACAATAAAAAAAAATGTGACGGAGTAGCGCGTTGTTTTTAAGAAAGCGACGTTTTGGGGTGTAAGGGTTGTGGTGGATAGGCGGCAGACCCACACAATTCCCATGCCGCCCAGTTTGGTGGTAGTAGTGTACCCTTGTGAGTGAATCTGTCGAGAAACAGTTCGCTTTGTTTCGATAGGGTTCACGAGAGCCAGCCCCCCTAGATTCGATTTGGGCGATCTCTGATATCATCTGGTATCTGGTTGACAAGGGGGTTAGGGAGACCCGGTGAAACTGCTGTTTGCTAGCCGGCCGCCGGCTAGTAGGGGACCCGATCCTGGGAATTACCTGTAACCTCCGGCCCAAGAGGCAGTCCTCCAAACCGTGCGCATAATCCCGACGAGTGTCTGTCCTGCCAGGCACTCCCGGGGAAAAGAACATGAAAAAAGAGAAAAAGGTTTCCTTCAGCGCAACACGTTTAGGATGGATATTTGCAATATCAAGAGGTCAGTCAGTTCACAGTTATAACAACGCCATCCATCACCATCTTGAGAGATATACAGATAACGTGCCCGATCGATACACCGTATCTTCACTATCCCAGCTAAAAACTCGAATATTTGTTCGTTCCAAAGGCCGGGGTGTGCATGTTTATCCGAGAGGGCATCTGCTGTTGTCGACGTCTGAATAACCTAGAAGACAGAGACCAGTCTACTCTCTGGTTGCGCGTGGATTACGCATGTGATATACGGGTGGACTGGTGTGCCTCTACAAGTCTCATCGCGGTGACACTCAGTCACCTCGCGATGACGGTGGATTTAAGGCGATGATAGCTCAGCGGTAGTGACGTCGGATACCGAGACGAAGATCCCGGGTTCGAATCCTACAATGAGCTTGAGCTTTCGGTGAAGGAAAACCATAGCACGGTGGTAGGGTACTTTGAAATACCCATCTGGCTGGCTACCACCCTGAAGTTGAAAATCTGTCGCCAAGCACCTATCGGTGTGTTCCGACAGCTGCACTTGAGAGCCAGGTCCTTCCAGGCGTTGTGTGCTTACGACCTTCGCCCACATCAACACTTACCATTGTGAGATTGTGGTCAAACACAGGCCAATACACAAAAAAAGAAAGTCTCGCTTCTTTGAACGCGTCCAAGAAGAGACCGACACTGTACCCCACGGTACCCCATAACCGAAGTGATTGTCATCGGAGACTTTATAGCCCACCATAGCACAGAATATTTAATAGTACTAGACGTAGTATTTATCTACTCTGAGGTACTAGTAACCATAGCGAGTGGTTCGGTTCTTCGCGGAATGACCACGCAGGGAAAACCGTTTATGACTTAGCTTTCGTTACGAATACGGGAGCGCTTCCCTTATTTATTGCCACTAGATCACTCAGTCGACTCGTGTCACGATAGATCACGTGTGAAACCACAGCGCAGGATGCTAGTACCAGCGAAGAAGTTTATAGCGATGGAATTTATTGGAGAAGTGGATTGAGCTCAAAGACGTCAATATAATTTTTGAATTACAGGTCGAAGAGAACAACTTTGGGGATGCAACTTCATGTGGTCTTCAGTAACAAAGCCTTCCACCAAGATTTTTACCACCGGGGTAAAAATCTTGGTGGAAGGCTACATGCGGTTCTAGTACATGCAAAGTCCTTTCTCTCTGAGAACTTTCAAGGATATGTTCTTGGAGATCAACGACCAGCTTGCTCTCCTGGAATATGACTTTATCAACCAAAATTCTTTAATTTCGGATGTATCCGCCATGTACCGATGATAGACTTATCGGCGATGAGGAGTTGGTGAAGGCAAGGTCACAAGACTTACTTATTCTCGAAATGGTTCTATAAAATGAACACTGTAACCGTTTTTATAATCGAAGCGCGCAGGGCTTGGGAGAATCCACACGTAACCCTTTTGTTCTTGGGAATATCCCCATAGGATCCCCGACCACCTCGGGGTGAGCGGCCAGGCTTGCACCCAAAACGCCACAATGGTCGCCATCTGCACTCTAAAGGGGTTGGGCTCTCGTGCAGAAAGAGCATGTATGCACATGTACGACGCTTACATAGCCCGTCCCGGGTCCCAAGGGAGGTGTTGCAAGCGTCCATAGGATACGGTAACCGCTTAGCAACAGGCGGTCCGTATGCTTGTTTGCTACCTAGGTAGTATAAAAAAAAGTGTGATAACTTCCTCCAAGGTCCGAGTAGGTCCGCGCGTAGGTGATGTAGGTACATACAACAGCGAGTATGATTAAAATAACAATCAAAACCATCAACAATTATTTTTTTTGAGGAACATAAAGCCATTTGAGTATTTTCCCACCGTTTGGGAATTTTCCCGTATTTTTCCATTCTTTTCCGTATTTTCCCGTATTTTTCTTTTCTTCCCAATATTTTTCTTTCCCTGCCCATCCCTAGTTTTATTTGATATCTATGTTTTTTACATTATATGGTTGTTTATTAGTCGTGGTTTTTTACAATATTAGCTGATTATAAATGCGAAATTAACTGTCTCGCTGCTTTTTACCTTTTACGTTCACCACAATACAGATTTGTTGTTTGTTTATACTGAGTTATTTCTGGAATTACCTGTCGGATTCGAAAAATTCTTTCACCAATAGGAAGCGACATTATCTAGCTAGTTTATAATATTACTGATAACATATCGCGGTATTCGTTTCAGACATAATTATGTTCCATAGGAAATTAAGCCAAAGACATCTCAGAAACAAAGAAATGTAAGCTATTATATTTTAATACGCCAAACATCTATAGCACCGATCGATAACAACTCCACTAATTTTATCATCACCACATAAACTTGGGAGCCTTGACATTCCGCGCAGAATCACGTTTACTTAATAAACAAGAATTAACTATATAGCTACGCCAATATTATCATCTCACATCTATAACCTACGTAGATTAGTATCTGATGGTGAAATTTTTTATTTTATCATTGTGCTAGACCAGATCGCACTTAAGTACCTACAAAGCCTTCAAGAGAACTGCCCATAGAGTAAGAATATAGAATAGAGTGATAGAGTTAAAGCGTCAGCAGTTTGCATATAGATGCATTCATAAATATATCTTACACTAGTGATTTACTGTCAGAAAAAAATCGATATGAGTTCCTTGTCATTTTTTTTTTTTTTTTACCACTGATGTGGCAAACAAGCATACGGCCCGCCTGATGGTAAGCAGTTACCATAGCCTATGGACGCTTGCAACACCGGGGGTATCACTCGCGCGTTGCCGACCTTGAAGGAACCTCTTCACGCCCTTTTTGAAGAACCCCATGCTGTACTCCATTGGGAAAACCACGGCGGGGAGCTCATTCCACAGCCCGAGCGTCCGCGGAAGAAAACTCCTTTTAGCCCGCACAGTTCGAAACAGTTCTGGTTTCAATGTGTGTCGATGGATTCCCCGTCGATGGCGAGAGTTGCGATGGTGGAAGGTAGCCGTGGGCATCAAGTCAAACAATTCCTTAGAACACTCTCCGTTGTACAAGCGGTAGAACACACATAAGGAGGCAAAGTCATTTACGAGAAATTGGCATATATATTTAGTCTTTCAAACTATTAGGAAGGTTCAATGCAGCTTTGCACATACGCGTGCTCGGCACATACTCTAGCACGGGTGCTCTATTAAATAGTATATCTCTATGTAACTGCCTATCAAAGGCGCCAGGTGGGTACAGAATACCTTGACATTTTAAGGCGATGATAGCTCAGTGGTAGTGACGTCGGATACCGAGACGAAGGTCCCGGGTTCGAATCCTACAATGTGCTTGAGCTTTCGGTGAAGGAAAACATAGTGAGGAAACCATAGCACGGTGGTAGGGTACTTTGTAGTACCCGTCTGGCTGGCTACCACCCTCAAGTTGAAAATCTGTCGCCAAGCACCTATCGGTGTGTTCCGACAGCTGCACTTGAGAGCCAGTTCCTTCTAGACTTTGTGTGCTTACCACCTTAGACCACATCATCACTTAACATGGTGAGATTGTGGTCAAAAACAGGTCTACACACCGTAAAAAAAAAAAAACATGGTTACCTCAAGATGTTTTTTACCGAAAGCTTATTGTAGAATTCAAACCGTGACCTCCACCACAGGATTCGATGTCACAACTAGTAAGCTATCAATTCATGGCCTTCAAACGTATGAAAAAGTGGGCGTATCAGTTTCCTACGACGAAACATACAAATGTCTAACGTAATCAAGAGTATCAGTTTTATTATACTTACTTTATAAATATTATAATGTAGTATTTTTATTATAATACATTTTTCGTCTTTCTAAAAAAATACTACTATAAACACGAAAATCTGAATCTATATTAATCTTTACTTATATTATTATGTTAAATTAATTATATACAAAATGTCCCAAAATACAACGATAAGCGGGCATCAGAACCCTGGTCTTGGTCATGCATGAGTATTCGAGGGAAAAAATAGTTTTTTTTAAATTGAGTTTTGTGTATAAACTACAGGCAATCGGGTATTTTTAAGGGTTGCGTTGCGGTGGATGGATAGCATTGCTACTTAGATTGCAGGTACAAAAAAAAGTCATTTAGATGTAGTTAAAAAATTCTTACGGGTGTAATTTTTTGAAGGTTTTTTTTTGTAATAACTTTATTTTTTCCTTTTTCTCTAGGACTTTAAGTAGGTCATGATCGGTTTCAATTTTAGGACACGTTTATATAATAAAACGGAAGAGTTTTAAATTGTTTGTTTAAATGGGCTAAACTCTGGAACTACCAGTCAGATTCGAAAAATTCTTTCACTAATAGGAAGCTACGTTGTCCCCGAGTATTATAGGCTTTATAAGAGTATTTTTTATTCCGGGAACGCGGGTGAAAGCGTGGGCTAGAGTGGAATATCTAATAAATTATCAAAATTCAGAACACAACTCAGTTCTGTTAAAATCTGTAAGTACAACTTTAATGAATTGCAGTACCTACATATACATTTAATATTTCGACAACAACATTTTTAAAGGAATAAAGCTGTATAAAGAAAAAGTACTTATATTTATTGTAAAGCACCTACCCGTATTTCAGAAGCTGTATCCGAGTAATTTACCTTCTAAGCTTTGTGTGCTTACTAACTAACGACGGCATCATAATAAAAGAAAATGTTAACATAGATTAAAATAATAAGCATGACTCACATCGAGTTCCAATTCCAACTTGTTAATCTCGTCAGTGGCCGCATTCAATTTCTCCAGTTCCACCTGAAAATTGCGGAATAACTTCAAACAATCGCATGGTACACGCACACTGTAGTCCCAAACATATGGCAACAGCAAACAACATGTAGCGACGGGAAACTTCATCGACATCGTAGCGCTTAAAGACTTTTATCAAAATAAGTACATTATCACATCTCAAGATAAAGCCTCAAGTACATCGATGGAATAGATAAGCCCTTACTGTGACAAATGCGTGACGTTTTGTGACAGTGTCTTTCGCTGCTCCGAGTTTCAGAATAGATAAATACTGGTGCCGTTTATTCTGTTGTAAATGGAACAAATTTTAATCAAATCACATCTCTTTCTTACAAACATTATTGAAAAAGGATAGAACATATTTAATGCTGTCAAATTAGTATTTGCCGTGATTTGCGGGTATTTAGACGTAACCGCGATAGATGGCGACTAAATTTATATTGAAAACAAGCATTGGACTAATTTGACAGGCCTACATTTCTTACATCTTTTTCTTGTTATTTGTTAGAAAGAGACATAGTGAAAATAAATTAGTTTGGTTGTAAACAACAGAATCAGCGCTACTAAGTTACATTACACACAGATGTTTAGTTTTCATATACCTTAGGGCTTATCTATCACATCGATGTCTATATTAATCTATGTACCTTATACCGAGGATCGTTTCCTGTCCCTACAAAGCAACTTATTAAATGCAAATATTACTTACTTAATATAATTTTTATGTTGTTCAACTTGTAGGCACTTAAATAAAAAATATTCTAGTAATGCTAAAATTACATTTTATTTCAAATTAAACATAATAGTTTACAATATATATATAGAAATACACATGCGATAAATTTGACAATACAAAAATATTTTGTTAAACGTTGAGGAAGTTATTTTTAGTAAGTTTTTGTATCCCGTTTTTTGCCGAATCAAATGATAAAAATTGAAATAATAATTAATTATTTTTTAAATAATATTGTGCATAATAAATTAATTTTAAAAATTATAATGAAAAACAAGAGATTATAACATTTAAGGTAATGGAATGGTTTAATTGTAGGTATACGGTTTTGATTTTAATAACTTTATAATATTTAATGAACACTTCACTTTTGGTAAAGTTAGTTACTATAAGCTATTTTACATTTAGATACATTTTATATTTAAAAGGAAAATAGGCCGCTGGCTTACTTTATAAAGTTATAAACACATACTAAACATGAGATTACAAATGAGTAAATAATAATATTCTGTGTTTCTTATGAACACAAAAAAAAACACAAAAGTACCCTCCGGTGGTTGTAAAAGATATAATTAAATGCTGACTACACACAATACAACAAAATATCGAAATACTAGCATGAAAAAAGTTATAAAGAAATCAGATTTCTAAAAAATGAAAAATGTTAGAGATTCAATAAAATCAAGTTGAATCCTAAAAAAATCTACATAAATATGTTATTTTTAAAAGAAAAACGAATAAGTATATTTTATTTTGAAAAAATAAACATGAAATTAAAATATACACTATTTTAGTTTAGAGTCAGTTGTGGCCTTAAGCAGGTAGATAAGTGGCCTCAAATTATTGCATCTTTTTAGGCCTCTATAGAATTATAATCATAATTAAGAATAATAATAAATCTACATTAATTCAGAATATAAAAAATACATGCAACTTTTTGTAACATTTTATTTTTGTTGCTAATAAATAAATTCAAAATTGAATTAAACAAATATTGAACTCGAGACAATACAAATTACAATTATTATTTTTATACATGACAATATTAAGTATAATAAAGGTACCAATGTTATATGCTTACAAAGTTAACGCATTAAAGCTTTAACATTCAGGTATTAGAACAACATTTATTTATTTTTACAAGTAACAATGAGAATATTTTAATTTTATTAATTACATCTAATATGAAATAATTTTGTGATGTTAATACTATGTCAATTATTAATATAAAAAGACTAGATACTGGACAATAATAACAAAAAGAATTAGCAGGGTGTGTTGAATTTTAGTATAGCATACTTTTTAGTACTGGTTATTTTGAATTTTTGATTGAAAAGTCACAAATAATCTAGGTCTAGGCTTTGAAACTTAGCTGAATAGTATCAAGGCCTTAACAAATTTTTTTCGGTATACCTATGTTTCAGATACTGCATCTAGTCTTTTTACATCAATGGTAGGTATCAAATGAAAATTCTGCATCAACTGTGTGCAAGAAAAAAATATTTCACAATACAGTTTAAAATGGCACATGTTTCTATACCGAAATAATAAGTTAGTAATGCAGTGAAAGGGTTAAATATATTCCTAACAAGTAATACAATTGAAAAATTGTAACCTAATAATTTAACATCAAAAATTGACAAAACCATATCATGATACAAATTGTAACGTATCTTTTAATGGACAGGAAACAGTCCTATAAGGTACCAAAACATATACACACAACGGAAATGTTTACTATAGAAATCTATTCATCGCATACAATTAACGTGACATCACCAGGATTAATCTACAACATACCGTGTTTTCATAAGTGTTTTGGACCGATCAATTCATTTCACTATCACATATATATTTTCCGGAGACGAAGCGCCGCTTCACTAGAGACAAGCGGTATCCGCTGCCTATTAATTCGAATTCAATACCAGAAAGGGTCGCTCCCTCGCAGTTGAACTGTGCCGAGATTGTAGCTTTACTCGAAGGACCGTCTGTCAGCTCAAAACGCGCTCTCAGAGACCCCACTCCTCTGTCCTCCGAATGTTGCGACAATTCAGTAATGCGCCACAACGCTTGGTCATTCTCCGCGTTCCACGTACTCTTCGGCATCGCTATCACATTCTTAACTGATCCATTCATTGGCACGCATATAGACACATTCAACAACGGTGATGGAGGACTCATTGCATGTAAATTGTACTTATAATCGACTTTCAAATCAGTATGGTCAGTCTCACACTTCCAGTAAGCTACCAGCTGGTAAGGACACGACGCCGCCCCCGATTTAGGTCGCACTTGGTACTTCAGTATATCTACGTTGAAGTACTGCGCCGTAGGATTTTTCTCCGATTGTCGCTTGAGGAGCGAAGTTAGCGCGGGCATATTGAACTCCAAAACGGTGCTATCACGTGTGGACATCATCGTATTGATGCTTATCAACTGTTTATTAGGCAGAACATTTTCTAATCTATGAATATTTTTCAGTCTGAAACACAGCTTGGCTGGATTGGGGTTGTTAGCGAGGACTCCGACGATTCCGGTCGGAAAGGACAGCATCATGTCTCCTGACATCTTCACTTGGCACTTAGACTCTTCAGTGCCTCGGAAGTAAGAATGAATGATTTCGTGGAAGGCTACAGCTAGCGGTATCGTGTCGGCCATGCCTATTGTGAGAGGCGACGGCCCTCGTGACCCTGATGACCCGGCCGTTCGGAAATCACCTTCCGAGCGTCTCGAGGGTGGGCGTGGCAAGGAGATAGACGATATAGTGGGCGTCGACGTGCGAATATTCGATTGACTCATCTCGCCTACCTCTGAGAAGAGATCGCCAACATCAGCATTAGAAATTGGAGTAGGACTTTCCAGTAAGTGAGTTTGATTGCCTTGAAGAGGAGCATAAGGGTTGGACACATTATTGCCATGCGGCGAAGTTGGATTGCTTACATTGGGACTTTGAGGGAAGATCAAATCTACTAAAAAGTCACTGCCTGCTTTGCTGGTGTTTGCATTAGACCCGCGCCTCGCTGTACCAATTTTGTAAAGTGAAATATTTTCAACTGTGGCTCTCAACTCATCGACACTTGCAGACATGGGAGCGTTTCCATTGCTTATAGGTTTAATTTCCACATGAATTTTCTGTTCCCTTTCTTCTTCTGAATCTGAATCTGTAGAAGAGTAAACACTGCCTTTTTCATCTTTTGGTCTAATACAATAACCTTCATCATCTACTTCTGGGGAGTTCATCAAATCATCCTTAGTAGGAACCTCTTCTTCCTTTTCTTCCAAATCTGATTTATCTCCTATGTTTGAGTTCTCAGATATTTCATCTTTTTTCTTCTTAGACTTTTTCAGTTTAGTCTTAGTCCTCCGGCTGCGTAGGAACCATTTAGATTCACGGAGAGTTGTACGTCCCATGTTATCATCTTTATCTGGAGCCACAGGTGTAGCTGGTGTTCCACTAGGGCTTGAAGGTGCCGAGCAAGGTGCCACGCCTTCTATGCTGACACTTGGTTCATCTTTGCTTTGAAAATTTGGTGTAAACAAATTCAAAAGAGAAGTAGTTCTCCTTGAGGTCTTGCTAGCAAATGATGGCTCCTTTTTTGGAGCCTTTGCTGGCGGAACAGGCTTATGAGACCCATTAGAGACCGATGATATCTGGTCAGCTTCAGATATTGAGTTGTTGGCTGACCCTGGCTTAGGTAAAGATGCTGGTAGATCAACTAAAACAGCCTTTTCTATTGCATTGTACTTTTCAATAAGAAATTGTTCTAGCAACTTTTCTACAGTCAATTCGAGACATTGGTGCTTAAAATCCCTGTGAACTTGGCCCATGAGGTCATGATTATTTTGTATAATGTCAGCATATGCATTGACAAATTGTTTCATCTGTTTTAAATGTGCTTCTTCTACATCTTGAAAATGCTTACATGTTTGTGTCATTTTCTTTTCAAAATCTTGTTTGACCAAGTTGTACTTTTCAGCCAGCTGCCTGTAGTCTTCATGGAGTTTCTTCAGCTTTACGTCAGCCTTCTCTATGTCCTTAGCAGAAGCATTATCTTTGCGAAGCTTCTCCATCTCCGCAGATTTGGTTGTGTAAACATCCTTAGCTTTTTGAAGTGCCTGTTTTGTGTTCTGTATTAGTAAAACTACTTCTAAAGTGTTAGATTCAGAGTCTTTGACAGCCTTATGTTTTTTGTGAAGTTCATCTGAATACCTGGCTACATCTTTGACCAGTTCACTGACTTTTTGGAACATGTGCTGATGTAAGTTGGACAGCTTCTCGGCGGAACATTTTAGCACGCCCCAAAAAGGTGCGAAAGTGCCCTGCGCGCAGTTACTGTTCGCTTGCTTCGCTAATTTAGCTAACAATTTAGAATTTGTCTCTTCAATATTGGATCTCTCCCTGAGGTACTCTGAGAGCTCTTTGCTAGCAATGAGTCCGTATTTCATGTTTTGATATAGTATATCGTATCCATTGTGCTCGTTGGCGAAATAATCTACAAAGTTGACACTCATCTTTGCAGCTATAAGGGTCTACGGTGTAAGAGTTATTTCAATACATTATATCACTCACTGACCTGTATCCTAGGGTCGAGCTCAGTATCACCATTGTCATCGGCGGGAATAGTGAATGAAGATTCTTCCATTGTAGTACTAAGGACTAGGAAGCCACCCAATCACCTAAATTACATCACCGACACAATAGTAAAGCGTCACCTTCACACGATACAAACGCGAAACTATTATCGATTCAAGCAAACATCGCAAACAAGTTTGATTAATTTGGTCGTTAAACGTTTGGAAACACTGAATACAGTTTCGCGTAACGTGTTCAATTTAGCAAAATAAATAATAAAATAAGATTTTTTTCATTCAATCAAGTCAATCAAGATGACGTCCACGTTCATGACGTCAAAATCATAATAATAGACAATTAATATTTTTTTTCTACTTTTACCTGTTTATATTCCACAGACTCAGTAATAGTATTTTGGCTAATCGACTAATCTATACAATAGTCGATTGATAATAACACACTCAGTACAAATATAAGCGGTAGAATCTACGTAGACTTATTTACAAGAACATAGTGGTCATTACTTATTATTTTTAATTGTTTCTTTTGGATATCAAGTCAATAAAATAATTTTCTATTTCTATTATCTAAATGTCAAATAGTATATATTGGTAATCGATTAAATTTCTTTTTTGTCTATGAAAATAAAGAAAACTAAAAAAAATGTTATCATTTTTACAAGTAAACTATCGGACATCTCTTTTACTCTTGTACATTTAGGCCAAGCTGCTAGCGCCGAATGTAATCCACCTTCTCTCTTTAACATTTTATGTGTAATTGGTCGGTTTATATGATGCTTTTTGTCCAGTTTGACGTAAAACAGCTTCAATTTGCTCCAATTTCGTTTTCTCATCGAAGTGGATTTTATTATAAATTCTTTATATGAGTGACATAACTGGCACTTGCTATTTGTTCACCGCGTCTCTGTCTCTTAATCTCGAGTATAGATTTTGTTTCTGAGACGGTGTTCGCATTCAATCTGTATGCAACTGCTACGCGTCGCCTCTACCATGTCTTACCAAGGATCACCATATTCGGGCCCGGGGGATGAATACGACTTCGAGGACGACGGGTACGACGATCTGGACGAGTACAGGGACAGGGAAGACACGCTGCCGCCGCCGCCGATCATCGATGATAGCGATGAAGGTAATTTGTTTACGACCATTGTGATTCCCTGTTTTGCATTCGTAATTCAATCATTTTAGTCACAACAAAGCTATATATTTACATGTGCGTTTGTTTTCAACATGTAAACAAGGGTTATGTAACAATAACAAGGTTAATTGATCGATAGTTTTGGTTGTGCCATTGTCTTCCCGCCTAATTCGCTCGCAACCTGTTTGGTGACGTAATGACTTCATTTACGCCACTTTCACCATAAAAATATTTTGAGAACAACCTAAATTCTAATTCTAATTGGAAATTGGAGGCTGGATGTTAGAATTCTCCTGTCAGTTTCATGTCCTTGTACTTGGTTAGCTTGGGTGCCCCTGTCAGTTGTGATAAATATCACTGTAGGCCTATTACCTCTAGTCAATATCATAGTTATAAATCCGTGATAGTGACAAGTCTTAGTAGATCATGGTAGTGGTGGTATTAACAGAACAAATTATCCATAGTGACATGGAATAACATGCAAAATAATGAAACAATTGGCTCCCTTCTTATATATTATAGCCATTTGCTGATAATAATTTAGGTACTATATGATACAATATCCATGTATAAAGAATGAGGCAAAATAGTCTGCCCAATGGATAAACACCACTCTCTCGTAACTATATTTCCCTACACATCATGTGGTTAATTTACCTATGCTTATTCAGTTATACTAAATTAAATCAGGTTTTGACTAACATAAAAAACAAATAAAAAAAAAGATATCAAAGATTTGAATAAAAAAATAATATTAATTCTTATTTTATCAGTGTCACTTGATATCATATTTCTTTTGTGTACATTTGCAATAGTGCAAGTTTCATTATTCCATATCAGATTAATAATACCAAAGATACATAAGATGGTTTAAATCAAGTCTTGGAAAACCCAGGTTTTAAGATAGACCTGGCCTTTTTTAATTATAAGACATAAGAAAGTGATTGATATACTCTAAAACCTGAGTTTTACTAGACTTGATTTAAAACATCTCATGTATTAAGACAGTATGTCTTTAGGACGAAGGTAGGATGGATTCATAAGTGCCTTACAAAGCCCAATTTGGATAATTAACTTCGGTAGCACTGATCATCACAGGTGCCCCTTAAACTTTAGGCTTTGAGAGCCTTTTATGATCTAAGAAAAGGCAGTCTTTTATGAACCATTCTGACAAAAAAGCCTAATAAGCAATCATAGCTTGATAATTTATTTCCTATCATCCACAATTTTAGTTGTAAGTTCTGCCTGCTATTGTGGCAATTTCAACAACCCATCTTTTTAGCATAGGCTTCTTCGAATTGCCATGTGCATGTATAGTAAATAATACAATATTATTACGTTACAGATACAGAAGAAGCCAGTGAGACAGATGCACCAAACAATGATGAGCCGCTGGAAATTAAAGAACAGTATGTCAACTTCTTATTTATTTACATAGCAATGATGCAGTGGTTCAAAATTATTCAAATAGACCTTCACAGGCACATATGAATAGTATGACTCTAATACTGGTACAGAAGGTTGCATTTGCTGAGAAGAGCCATCAATGAACTCACCAATTAAGTACTCTATTCAAAACAAGTTTAGATTCCTTACATAACATTTACATTCTAAAATCATTGATATCTGTATACAAGTGGCAGACATTGCTGTATTAGCAGAAAGTAGGTGACGGAAGCAAAGGCCTTAAAGTGAGCATGGCATTCTTAAGCCATAAATGAGATAACTAAAGAAATACTAGAGAAGTTGTATATGTAGAAGGTTCAAATCTGTCAATGCACTTGGCACAATAGTTTTGTATTTAATAGTACTTGGCTGGCTAGCATTGCATCCTCCAGTAAAAGAGCCCCAGAGCCAGCTTTTTGGTTATGTAAAGGCTTCTAAAAAGGAATCTAAGCAATATTGCTAAAGCAATTAATTTTTTCGAATTTAAAGCAGATCTTATGCAATTCATCAATTCCAAATCTTTTAATGAATTGAATTGTATATGATGAGTAAATATTTTACCAAAAAATATTGGAATCACTTAGGATCTGCCGAGAATTTGAAGAAATGAATTGCGTAGCAATACTGCTTTAGCTTCCTTTTTAGCACCCACGGTCATCAACAAATTGACAATCCCCTTAGTACAGCACGGAGCAAACATCTTGAGCAAAAAGGCGCATAGTTAGCGCAGCACGGGATGCAAGTACCGACTCAACCAATTGGCGAAACGATCCTCACTTGCTTCTGGTCCGTCTAAGAGACCTTAAAATTTACTATGCATAGCTGAATTCATATTTCAAGATATCTGTCTTCTTGTCAGCACACTCTCGAAATATAAAAGCCTTTACATAGAATGATTGGAAGGAAGCGTTCGTAGCGCCATCTATTGAGGGCTAAACGCAAATAGACTACTTATCACCCTAAAATGTAGGCCTCTAGAACTTGAATTAGACAGTATTTATTTTATAAACAGGATGTACCAGGATAAGCTGGCAAACTTGAAGAAGCAGCTACAGCAGTTAGAAGACGGCATCCATCCAGACTTCCTACGGAGGGTCAAGAGGCTGGAGCATCAGTTGCATGAGAGGTTACGGATTAATAGGATATATAAGTAAGTTTGCTTATTCTCACCTGGACACATTTTCAAAATGTAGCTCATAACCTGTTTGACTTACCTGTATCAGTGCCAAAGTGGTTCTTATTGCTGTCTAACAAAGCTTTTTATTTATCCAAAAATCAATAAAACAGATTTGTGCGATGTTTGTTACTCCAATCAAATTCAAGGCAAATTGGGATGCTATTTGGCACTTAGATAGATCATACAATCAAATGAAATATAGGATATGTTAATATGTAAGGCATAATGTAGTCATTTGTGCAATTTTTTTCATCCATTCATATATTACATTAACTTTCAATAATTACAAATCCCCAGAGACCACATGTACGACGTAGTAGAAAAAGAGTACATAGCAGAGAAGAAAGCGGCAGCGAAAGAGTTTGAAGAGAAGAAGATAGAGTTACGAGAGAACTTACTCAATGACTTTGAGGACAAGCGGAAAATGATTGAGAGTGAACGACACAGTATGGAGCTCAATGGAGACTCGATGGAGGTAAATGAATGTATCTTAGTATAATTTTATTATTTGCATCATCATCACCAGCTTGTCATCATCATCACCGGATTTTCATCATCTCCTGAGTCATCATCACTATCATTTTTTATTTGGAAATCCATGAGGTTAGACAATCATTATGCTATATTAGAGAGCCAGTTCCTTCTAGTCTGTGTGCTTACCACCTTCGGCCACATCATCACTTACCATGGTGAGATTGTGGTAAAGAAACAAGCCTATACATAGTAAAGTACTAAAGTCCTGCTGATATTTAATAATATTATTTTTATTTTGTATATAGACCAATTCAGTAGCGAATATTTTTAGTTACTTCTCCTGTTTTATTCTATACTAGTTGCGCCCCGCGGTTTCACCCGCGTACCCTAGGGATATTCTAACCTAATCAACCCTACCGTTAAGTTTTCTTAAATGTTATAAGTTTCTACACAATTTTCTTATTTTTTTTTTTTAAAAAGATGAATGAAATCGGTAAAGCCGTTCTCAAGTTATAGCGTGACCAGGAGAAATAGGGGTTAATTTTTACATAATATAGATTTTACAATTATATAATAAAGTTGTAGAGTTTGTATGTTCGAAGGCGCAAATCGCAGGAATCTCTCTGTAACCTTTTCACATTAGGAGTGACATTTGTTACTTTTATCCGGTGTATTATATTATTATTATACTGGGTGGTGATTTCGAGATAGCATATTTTCGAAACCTATGTTGGGTTAGATATCCTGAAAAATTGTTACTATGGGACCAAAACAGAATTCACAAAAAAATATACTTTTCATTCTAGTCAACATTGCTTGATAGAATTTAGTATTTCAAAATATGCCATCTCGGAATCTCCACCCAGTATTACAAAATTAAATAGTTACAAAGTCAATTATCATCTGTATGATGTGAACGAAAGACCTCTTCAAAATACTTTCATCACAGCTTTTCATTACCACAATTCTCAATAAACTTTATACTCATCTTCAAATTCAACTTCAGGTGAAGCCAGTAATGAAGCGTATCCTGAGACGGCGGGCGAATGAGCCGGCACCCGCGCCCGAGAAACGAAGAAAACCGCTTGCTACCACCCTCACGTTTCAACTAGATGACCGTGATATTGAGTCCGACCTCAGAGCAATATCCAGACATTCCCCGCCGCCAACGTCGAGGCATCACACTCCTGCGCATAATTCCACTCAACCGAGAAAACACCTTAATTCTAATAGTTGTAAGTATATTGTTCATTGCGACTAACAGCAAGATGTCAAGCAATGACAACTGAGAAAGCACTTTAATGCCAAGTATCCTAAGCATATTATTCCCTGGCGTTGGTTTGGATAATTAATATTGAGTCAGACTTGCAAACCGTTTCGAATTATGCTCTAGTAAAAAATCGTATTCGGACTATTCAATTTCAAGCCTTTATTTACCAAATTCTAGTTACAGAATTGAGTTGATTGTCTTCTTCTTTTTCCTTCTCGACCTGGTCCCATTTACTTGGGGTCGGCCCTCCTTGAGCATCTTTTAAGTTTTTTTTCAACCGTCGTCAGCCAAGTGGCGGATGGTCTTCCGCGCGAGCGTTTCGTCACCATATGGTCGTCTGGGCGTCTTTGTATATGGCCATACCTTCGCAATCTCTTTAACCTTTTCGTCTATCGGATTTTGTCTAATAGTGTGACACCCGCTTTTGAGTTGAGTTGATTGTAACAAATTGATTTATGTCAGTCCCATGATCAGCATGTCCCTTTAGCATTCCATAGACTTCCACCTCATCCAGTCTCTCATTCATGCCACCTCATGAGTGGTATACCTCCTTTCGTGTTGTATCGAAGTGTTCATACTGTTAGCTTAGTTCACTTTTCGTTCCCTCTCAGCATTTTTTTATACAACTGCGGTGCCAAACAAGCATACGGCCCGCCTGATGATAAGCAGTTACCGTAGCCTATGGACGCTTGCAACACAAGGGATATCACTCGCGCGTTGCCGACCCTGAAGAAATCTCTTCAAATTATCATTAGCATATATCCTGTTCGCCTCTATTTAAATGTTTTTAGGACATAAAACTAAATATTCTAATCGGTCAAGCCATTCCAGTTTGTTCTGATGATGCTATATTATTTTGAAGTCTGTGAAAGAGTAGCATGTGCACCAAAGATGTAACCCCAGATTTTTTTCGCCGACTTTCAAATTAGTATCTAATTATAAAGCCAGGACAGAGTTCCTGCTGTTTTTTTTTGTAGGTGACCTAAGCTTTGGTCGGTTTTTTTTATACTACTTAACTAACAAACAAACATACGGCCCGCTTGATGGTAAGCGGGTACCGTAGTCTATGGAACACCAGGGGTATCACTCGTGCTATGCCGTCGTCGCCGGCCCTGCAGAAATCACTTCACGCCCTTTTCGAAGGACCTTTTAAGGTATTCTCTGAAACTCGAAGTCAATTAGTATTGTAATATGCCTTGCGTGTCAGGTGAGTCACCGGTGCGAGAAACGGGCGAGACGCCAGACACGCGGGTGGAGGACGGCAAGCTGCTGTACGAGAGGCGGTGGTACCACCGCGGACAGAGCGTCTACGTCGAGGGACGGGAACTGCCCAGGTTCCCCGGACACATTCACGCCATCACTGACGAGGCGGTAAGTTGCTACAACCCCGGTTCAGTGTGTTAGTGTGTCTGTGTTGTATACAGGTGGATACGGTGGTGGATCTGAGGGCCAACACAATAGTTCACTTTTAGACCTGGTCTGCTTAAGTTTGCTATTTATTTACTTATTAAATATTTATTCAGTCTATTTTGTAATTTTGCCGCCGCGCCGGGGCATGCAATTGTTTTCAGTGCGATTAGAATGTAAATATTATGTAATGAATCTAAGCTTGTTTTGAAATGAGTAATTACTGAGTTTATTGCCGGCTCTTCTCAGCAAATGCAACCATCCGAACCGGTATTAGAGTATTAGAGTCAGACTTTTCATAAGTGCCTGCGAAGGTCTATTTGAATAAATGATTTTGAATAAATTTTTGAATTTTGACCTTTGGTTTAGGACCTTTATTCAATTTGGTAGTATAATTAGACCAAACGTAACCACTGACAACTCAAAATGTGTTACAGGCGGTATAAACAGAAACACACAACTATATCCTTCCTTTTTAGGGTTCCGTAGCCAAATGGCAAAAAACGGAACCCTTATAGATTCGTCATGTCTGTCTGTCTGTCTGTCTGTCTGTCTGTCTGTCTGTCTGTCTGTCCGTCCGTATGTCACAGCCATTTATTTCCGAAACTATAAGAACTATAATGTTGAAACTTGGTAAGTAGAGATGTATTATGTGAACCGCATTAAGATTTTCACACAAAAATAGAAAAAAAAACAATAAATTTTGTGGGTTCCCCATACTTAGAACTGAAACTCAAAAATTTTTTTTTCATCAAATCCATAAGTAATCTATGGATAGGTCTTCAAAAATGATATTAAGGTTTCTAATATCATTTTTTTCTAAACTGAATAGTTTGCGCGAGAGAGACTTCCAAAGTGGTAAAATGTGTGCGCCCCCCCATGTAACTTCTAAAATAAGAGAAGGATAAATCTATAAAAAATATATGATGTACATTACGGTGCAAACTTCCACCGAAAATTGTTTTGAACGAGATCTAGTAAGTAGTTTTTTTTTAATACGTCATAAATTGAAATTCATATCAAATACTCAGGTCTATACTACCATTTACTTATATACCTACAGGTTTGTACGGAACCCTCGGTGCGCGAGTCTGACTCGCACTTGGCCGGTTTTTATCTTATGGAGTAATCATATGAAAATTATCGTGACAGATATAATTATAAAGTTTGCGTTTTGACACAATTTCTACGCATATTCAATTTTTTTGACCCCGCCTCTAGTAACAAATGATATAACAATAGAAAGGTTATCTAAGGTAGAAAATTTTCTCTTATATGTACCTACTGAACTGTTGTAACCATTCAAAAAGATTTTGTAACTATTTTATTTTTACCTATCTTTTGATCATTACTTTCTTCAATGATATTACAACCTGATCATGAGAGTTTTAATGTAATATTTTATATCTTGTTTCAGATATGGGTAAGGAAAACAAACCTAGAGCGAATAAGGATATACATATCACAGTTAGCTCGCGGCAAAGTGACTTTAAAGAGACGCGCCTCGTAAGCTAAAAGTGTCCTTGTGTATAAGTGAATACAGTTCGTTGTTGAATGTGAGTGGACGGGACAGATGTACAGGCTAGTGAAACGCTAGATTGTGTTGTGTATATTATTGTTTTGATTATAAATTATTTGTGAAATGCAAATGTATGGAGCGATTGCCAATATATGGCAATGTTGTATGTTAAGTTTTGGAGAAAGACGAAACCCAGTCATTTTTGTCATATAACAAAAAGTTCCGTGGCTACCTTAAACCAACAGTTTCATAGCAAATACATTGGTGGCGAATTATTGCGATTTGACTTGCGATCAGGCCTTACATCAATTAAATACAATTGACACCTGTATTTATAAAATGTTCTGTAAGTAAGTAATCTTTTGTCGCAGTCTCATAATCCTCAAATTAAAAGTGTAGGACAGTGACAGAACATGAGTTATCCAGGCGTTTATTGAGGGGTCTGAGTGTCCATCGGCTATCTTCGTCAATATCGTATCATGTTACGTGATTTGGAATTGTAATTGTTTGTGTTATAGTAATTGGCTACTTGACAGTTATAATGAAAAAATATGAAATATGTTAGATATGATAGCTAATAGGTTAACAATAATTACACAATATGTTTTATGCATAATAATATTTTTTTAATATTTTATTTTAGGAAATAAGAAGTGAGTTTTTTTGTCTGTGGATTACAAGAACCGAAACGCGGGCGGTCGGGATTGAGCATCTATGGTTTGTTTGGGACGTCAAATTTAACTAGAGATGTAACGCGTACCGCGCGTCGAATCGAGCCGATACGCAGTGAGCGTGCGCGCTTATCGTGGACTATAGGTACAAATTGAGCTGATCTGCGAGCTGAATCATTGAACCGGCTCACACACCTGAGCCGTGAGCTGTTATGCAGCTCGCGTATTTTTGATGAGTTACACACCTCTAGTTTTGTTTATTGTGATGTGACTTCACACATGACAATTGTCACGTGACCGGCTGTTTTTGCGCGAATTTCAAATGAAATGTAAAAAAATATATTTTTTCCCTTGTAAATATCATTTTTTAACATTGTAAGCGGTATAAAATACACTTATGTAAATTTTTAAATATGTTTCCGAAAACTGTCAAGTAGCCAATTATCTTGGGAAATTAATACGACACAACAACAACAAAAACAAGTTTCCGAACGTTTGTTATAATTGACCAGGAACGGCACAACTTTACTACAATCATGATTAATTAGGATTTTACAAAGTTATCCGAAAGACACTCCGCTTGACCGTCGATTTGGTCCCCGATTCTCGCGTTTTACGACGCGTACACTTTCTAATATGACTCGATCAAAATGTATTGAATTTCATGTTTTTTTTTGCATATGCGACATTAATGCCAGAGACGCGAAAATTGGGCCCTCGTGTTCCATTATGTTGATGTGGTGCGGAAGACAATCCATCTGCATTAAGAGACTGGATTACTGTATGGTGACAAACAGCCGATGTAGCTCAGGGCATAGCAGATTTACCGCCTTATTCATAATGAAGTTATCAAACGTTGATTATCTAAAATTCTGACGTCTTTATCTGACACGTGACATTTGGTGATCGAAAGAGTGAGACAGAGGACACTATTACACTGATTTAGTTAAAAAGCCATTATGAATAAGGGGGTTAATGTATAGCGTTTTTTCCGAGTCGAATGTGCCAGAATCGTATTAAATAAAACCCTGCAAGAACGGCTAGGCCTTCATATCGGCATAATGTTCATCCTAAAGGCTTTTGCCTGTGTCTCGAGCGAGATTATAATATAAATGGTGTCTCCAGGCAAATTGTCAGTCTGCAATGAATTTGATATTGGAGCTTGATCAAAATATTAAAGTTTCAAACTTATGGCAGCATCCGTATCATAATTTACATAAACATGGCATTTTCATAAATTTACATTGTTGGAGTGTTATTTCGCATGAATTATTTTGCTCCAAAATATAAGTGTTTTTGGTATGGTTCAGGATTTGAATGATTTTTGGTCAAGTTGTATAGATTTTCTAGGAACTAATTTGATGATATGAATTATAATGGAATTGTAGAATGAATTTAACAGGGTTTAATGTAAGGCAGATAATCATAATACATGCATTTTTTTGTATCCTGAAACGCACACTTCCATTTTCCCTAATGAATTTTATAAAATAAACTTTATTGTCAGTTAATTTTGATTGATTTTCCTGTACCCTGTTCACGTCCAAATGATTCTACAATTCTTAACAACTGCAGTATTTTTGTAAATATATGTACATATGTAATGTAGTATACTGATCAAATGATATGTGTACAAGATTGTTTTCGATCTACGACTTTATTTCCGATTGTTTTTTTTAATGATATTTTTTGTGATTTATAACTATTTGTAAATGCGATGCGTTGTGACATGCGACAAATTTGTAAATATCTATAAGTGAACATTTTTACGAATGTAAATGATATTGAGAAGAGATCTTTTTAAATTACAATATATGTATAATAAGAGTTTTACTCGTTTTATTTGATCACAAAGGGTATTTTTTACATATATGTTGCATATTTGTTGTTACTGTTTCCTCAAAAACATATGTAGATATCTGAGTGAAACTAATGTGAACTTATCGGCAATTTATGAAATAACAAGACCCAGTACACGAACGTTATATTAAACGAGAACATGTTAACATAAAGGGCCTGTCTTACCCAGGGTAGTACCTGCAACTTGTGGTAAGTAAGTTTCCTAAGTTTCATCATCATCATCAGCCTATAATGTCCCACTGCTGAGCTCCACAGGTCTCCTTTCACTAATCAGGGTGAAAGGGAATGGGCAGATACTCCACCACGCGTGCCCACTGCGGCGAGGTGGAGGTAGGCTAGTGGTCAGCCTACTGTTGGAGTTTTCAAGCCGCCTAGAAGGCCTCCAACTAGCTTAACGACTATCTCAATTATGTGATAACCGGGACCAACGGCTTTACGTGCCTCCCGAAGCACGGAAACGTTCGATTTTAAATACAACTAGATGGTCACCCATCCAGGTACCGACCACGACGGTAGTAGCTGAACTTACCGATCGATTAAGAACGGCTTATCATGCTACACCACGAGCGCTTCCTAAGTTTATTTGGACCTAAATCACATGTTACAGAATGTGTAACTAACAAACCTCATCAATGGTGGATCGAGGCGCAATAATTATTTTACCTAAGTACGTCGCAAAGAAAAGTAAACAGATTTTCAACTAAATATAAAAAATAACAATGACATCAATTGGTAAAATACTCGCGAGAACCAACGGGTTAAGGGTATAGTACCTTTGAAGACACACTCTTGAAAACTTCGAGTGTATGGTGCCTAGCTGACTAAGGCTATTACCAAGTCATGCAACTACGTATTCCATTATTCATGCATTTTGCAGGACTAGCACGTGCAGTCAATGACGGGTGGTGCTACCAACAGTCATGAATGCTTTTAAACACAATGCTAGCAGACGTTAAGACCACATCTTTCATACTTACTTCCTTAGTCCTAGTTTTCTTTATAAAGGAAATGGTGTGAGGGCGTCCTAAGATGTTGGTGAGTGATTTAGGGATTGTTCCTCGATGGTGATTTATGATGCTTTTGTATGGCAGTTTTGAAAGAATAATTTTATCAAAGAACGGTCCTCCAATTAGGCCATTAGAGTACTTTTTAGGGTTCCATACCCAAAGGGTGCCAATGGGACCCTATTACCACGGTACATATTTTGATATATGTACCGTGCTATTACTAAGCATCCGCTGTCCGTCCGTCCGTCTGTATGTCAGTGGGCTGTATGTTATGAACCGTAATATGTACACGGATGAAATTTTCACAGTATGTATTTATATTGCCGCTATAACAACAATAATAAAAAAGAAATAAAATTAATAATTAAAAGGGGTCCCCTAGAACAGGGGTCGGCAACCTTTTGAGACGGAAGAGCCAAAACTTACAATTTACAAAATTTCCCAGTTTTAAAAGAGCCACATTATTTTTGTGGCCGTTTAAAAACTGTTTTTTATTATTTTATTCATGCAAGAAAACGCTTGCTCGCACGAATATGTCAATTCGAAGATCGTCAGCACTACAAATCGACCGATTGCATGTTTTTAAAGGGTTTTGATAAATTTATTATGTTTTGCGTATGGCTCTGAAGAGCCGTATCTTTACATCGAAAGAGCCGCATGCGGTTCGCGAGCCGCAGGTTGCCGACCATTGCCCTAGAAGAAACGCCTTCACGGAACCCTTCGTGTGAGAGTCCGAGACTCACACTTGCCGGGTTTTTTTTTTAAATACCAAGGTAACAGCATACGGCCTGCCAGAGGGTAAGCAGTTACAGCCTATAGACGCTTACAACACCCGAGGTGTTTTTTTATGAACATTAATATCCATTTGGCTGTCGACTGACGCTCAGGAGGAGTAATGACGAAGCCCAGAAAATGCCTATTCACTCTGGGTCTTGAAACTAATTACAATAAAATGACGTTAGAGAACAAAATGCCGGGCATTGCTGGGTATATGCCTCCAAGAATCCTACCCAGATTTCTACGTCTTTTGGACACATCTAATGATTGCATAAAACAAATGCTTAATATTTAAATACCTAAGTAAGCTAATAAAATTGCAAGATTATCTGGCATGCGCAGATGTTACGCAAAGTGCATCGTCTGGTGTACTTGTGCCAACTGTCTCCTCAGTGAGCCGATAGGTACGTACACATGTTTCTGATCCAAATACATAATCAATTCGAGGCCATGACATTTCTTCAATATTGTTTACTTCTCAGACAGGAACGGGTCAAATAGTTCAGGCATCACCAATAGGAAGGGAGGCGGTGGTTATAAACCGTTTACTAGTAAAACAGTTGTTACAACTGAATGTGTTTGGCCAGCTGATTTATTGATTGACGCTACATAAAATCATATTATACATAGGATACAGTATTATATTTTCCGTAGCAAAGAGAAAAACGGATTCCCTGTTGCTGTTAATTTTAGTCATAAAGATTTTTTTTCATGTGAAAATTCAAGTTAAGAAAAACTATTGGCCATGTTTACGAAGCCCTAATAACAATGCCCGACTCGCACTTAGATGTGCCATGTAAGTCAGTCTTATAAAAGTTGCGAGTGTGAAAGAATCTTTGGGAATACAATAAATATGTTTAGAATAATAAATACAAATATATTTATTTATAATTTATTCATTTTTGTAACATTGTTAGTCATTGAGTACTCTCACCAAAACCAACTTCCTCTGGGGCTAAAAAAGAATTTGATTGTTGAATTGCATAAGATATGCTGTGGTTTTGAAAAAAAATATTCCAATAGCTTCCTTTTTAGCCCCCCAGACCATGCGGTAGAGATGCGGTAGAGTCTGAAAATTCCTATCATGACTGCGTGTCTGTGATAATTAAATATTAAATTATAAATATATTTGAGATGTTTGAATTAATGTTGCCATTGATCCTTGGTGTTTAGAGGTATTCAAAATAGTGTCATGAAATAAAAACACGAAATATTAGATATACGACGATAGATGATTCGGACGGGATCGATTATCTCAGTTGAATCGGAAGTCCAATCATTCAAAATCCTATTCAAGCAAATGACGTGCATTGCTGCGCGGACACATTACAGTGTGTACTTAGAAAAGTGAAATATCTGTAAAGAAATTATGAACATTAAAATTAATCTGAGGTGACAGGTACATACAAGTTTTGTGACAGCTAAAGCATAGCGTTTATTCGCTCAAAGAGCAGCTCGACTGGGGAATAACCTTACAGAATACCGCAGCCAAATAACTTTATGTTGTGTAAAGTTGTGTTCCTGCGCGTGAGTAAGGTCGCCAGACCTCATAGGGGAGGGGGGAAAGGTCGGTAACGCGTGAGCGATGCTTCGTGTGTTGCAAGCGTCCATATGGCTACGGTAACCGCTTACCATCAAGCGAGCCGTATGCTTGTGTACCGACTTAGTCTCATAAAAAAAAAAAAGTAAGTAGATGGATTTAATCCATATATAACATATTTTAAATTATTACCGGAATTGTAGCGAATAAGGCTTTTAATTGACGTTTTCATCTTTTCACCTTAGTTTATCAGTAGTTAGCTACGTTTAAAGTTTGAACGCATAGATGAATCATAGTTGTTGTCACAACCAATTAGCAGAGAACTTAGGTATATTACCAACGTGTGATTTCATAGCATGCATGTCATCGAATATCTCTCCAAATTCATGTACAGTTACGTACCTAGTGATGGACAAAGTCAATTTATAAAGTCGATGTCCTGCCACCGATGGTAGCCAGTCTCAGGTGTAGAGCGCGCGGTCGTGCCATTCAAAACATTGCCACCGATGCGGCACTACCGCTCCCAAAAATTTCGGAAAATTCAATTTAAGGACCGACCGCCATTACTATTCCGACCACGCATAGTGCCTAGGCCGTCCGCCGCGACGCGCCACTGACACATTTCTGTGGATTCGCGCGCCGTTTGAATTTAGAATAGTTTTTCATTTGTTATTTTTTCATTAATCGGTGTTTTGTGCCAGTACAACGTGAATTAGTTCGGGACTACTGACAGTGATTTTACGGGCTGTGCTATTTTTATCCTTTGGATATTGTTATAAAGGTATGTTTAGAATTAATTAATCATTTCTATTTATAGGTTTAATTTATTTAGAGCATTTAATAAATCAATTTTACTCTGGTAGTTATTTCGCATGTCTTAAAAAAGAACCTTAAAGTTTATTGATGAGCCAATTTGTAGGTTCTCAATTAACCACAGGTTGTTATTTCAACTTATAACATTTAATAAACAAAAATTATATCGTTAAAATAATAACTGGTTAAAGCGATAATTATCGATCACAATGGTCTACATTGCCGGTTATGGCCGTAAAAGGAATTTTCATTTTAATTAACGTCTTTTACTGTTATATAAACTTTAAAGATTGCCTCCTTTAAGAAAATTGTTTTAAAACCGTGTTATTTTCAAGATTTCAATCGATGCATAATAAATGTCATGTTTATAGGTGATATTTTATTATTTTTCGACTTATGGAGATTATAAGTCCGTTATTATTCAATCGGTACATTATAGTTTACCGTTTAAAAAAAAATGTCAAGAACCGATTAAGTGTTCACAGCTTTAACAGCTACCTAATGAAGAAAAGAAAACACCGTTGAATTGACAAACAAACTGGCTGGGTAATAATATTGGAACAACTTAAAGCGGCTGACATTTTAATTTAAAAAAAGATGATTTTCCGTCCGCCGTTTCTTGTGATGTGATACCTATTGGAGCAGGGTTGCCAATCGAATATATTGAATTTTATTGAGACATCAAGCTGCAAACATTCCTCAGTCGGTAATTTACATTTTGACAAGAGCTAATGATTTGTTTTTCTATTTTTAAATGAAAACAATTCGATGCGATGATTATTAATTGCAATGCAAGCTTATTGGTAGAGCTATAATTTGCATTGTAACTATCGAACATATGAAAAATACCGATTAAGATTTAATAATTTCATGGCCTCTCGATCGACATTATTACAATTTAATTAATTAAATTGATTTTCAAGAAGTTGCCAGCCCTACTATCAAAAGAAAGACCAGAAAAGAATGGCAGATGGTAATTTTACGGTTTGTAATGTTAACTTCGATCGCCATTCTTGTCAGGAGAGTAAATGCCTTCGATACCAAACGGAATAAATTAAAAAGAAATCTTTTTAATTTTTATGTTCCAAATGTTATTTTGATAATAAAACGTTATTGATGGTGACCTTTTCACACTATCCTGTGTTATTAACGATTAAGGCGAGAAATCGATAGGTGACATCATTGAATTAGGATATTTTAGAAAAAATAACATGGTATTATACTTTTTATTACATTTTTTTTACATAAATCAAGATTAGAGCATTATAAAAGTGCCGAAAAGATATTTGTGTTAGTTAGGTTAAAGTTTTTCCAATGATTGATCTGTAGAAACACAAAACCTCATCACTTATTTATTTTCTGTAATTTAGTTTAGGTATGTTGCTGTGTCTACAACGTATTGTTTTAGCTAGGTTTCAGCCTACATATAAGACATAATTATGTTGTCTCCACTCCTTAATAGCTTATTTATTGAGGTGTTAACGGTAAAATTTCAATTTACCTAATTAACTAAATATACTTCCGAACGAAAACATGCATAATTATCATTAATCTTATATAACCGTTATATGAGCATAAAATAGCGAAATATTTTCAATTTAATGACTAGAACGTTGAAAATGATTTGTTTAACACACTTTATTTGACGCTTAAACTCGATGATAGCTATCGATGTAGTGATAGTTTATCTAGAGAAATGATTAACAGGCACATTTGCTTACAAAACTTCTGACTTCATAAACTATCTTGAATCAACATCATCAACATAGATTACATAATATTATTATTATTTACAAATCAAATCATTTATTTGCAAAAACACATGGTTTTAAAAGGTCAATTACTTAAAAACATTAGAGCTTACACATGTCACCAATATAATTACTATGCAAAATATAATAAAAATTACAAAATCCAAAAAATAGTAATAAGTATATAATGTCATAATGTAATGATTTTACATTAAATGCATTTTTTTTAAGTCTAAATTGTTTAAAGTCTTATATGAACCCGTCGACTCTACTTCGGAATTTAAAGGCAATTTTGTTATGGAAAAAATGACTTTATTAGTGTATATATATGGTACATGCAAAGAATTTAAAACGTCCAGAAGGATAGTCGCCTCTATGGCAACATGAAATAAACAAGCCAGAATTGACAGTATTTGACAGCCGTGCGCAGTACGAACTGAGAGCGATTTGCTCAGGGAGCCCCTCAAGCGGAGTGAAATTAAATGTCATGCTTTAGTAAGGCGGATTATCCATCTGGGTAGAGGCACGATGCCCTATGAAAATCTTTGGGTACATATATATTTTCATTCTATAAATTGTTTATTTTTAAATCAATATGTTAAGTTACGTAACAAAAAAAAAAAAGGATTTTTAGAATGTCAAATGTTTAATCAAACATAGGATTATCTTTATTAAGCCGAGTTATGTTCGTGTTTACTGGCGAATAATTTAGTATTATTATACTAATCGCATTACGTACACGGATTATTATACTTATGTCGGTAAGTAAAAATAATGTTCTGTACTCGTATTAATTTTATGTGTATGTATTTGAGATTGCAATTAGGTATGGATAACATGACATTATACAGATCATAGAGAAGATATTGAAAAAAAAACAACATTTCCTCCAATAAAGTGTGCTGAAATAATAAGAAAGTAGGTGTGTACTACCCTCGATGAACGTAGTAATCTTGCAGGCGGATCTTAGGCTATAATTACATTACGGGCGCCATCAGGGAAATACAGGAGAAGCAGGCAAGGGAGTCGCACTCATTCGGGTCTCAACTTATCGCGCACGGGTAGTACCTACATTAGAATTTGCATTTTCACAGTGGGTATACAGTTAATTTGGCATAGGTATTGCCATTATTCTGTCTTATTTAATAACGAAATAAATTCTAATTATATGGTAAAAATATTATTTATTTATTATAAAATTCGCCACCTCGCTTCGAAAAAAATTGCACTGACAAATGACACTTACAAAGGAAATATGAATTAGTTTTGTACCTATGTAAGTAACTTTTAAGTTTAGATTATAAGAAAATCCGGTGAAGTGTGATACGGACTGGCTGTCCAGTGTCATGATTATGATAAGGGATTTTGTGGGACAAACTCTACACCTAAGTCAAAATATGTGGCTTGGCCGTTTCGCTACCGTCACATGGGCGTAATAGAAAAATGTATTCACTGTTCATTACTTTTCTGTTATACAAAAGTTTTTGTAGTAGCGAAACGGCCAAGCCACATATTTTGACTAAGGTGTAGTTTGTGATGATAGGGCTCAAAATTCAAAATTCAAAATCATTTATTCAAATAGACCTTCGCAGGCACTTATGAAAAGTCTGACTCTAATACTCTAATACCGGTTCGGAAGGTTGCATTTGCTGAGAAGAGCCGGCAATAAACTCGGCAATTACTCTTTTCAAAACAGGCTTAGATTCATTACATAATATTTACATTCTAATCGCACTGAAAACAATTGCGTGCCCCGGCGCGGCGGCAAAATTACAAAGTAGACTGAAAAAATATTTAATAAGTAAATAAATAGCAAACTTAAGCAGACCAGCCCCCGCAAGCAGCACCTGTTCACAAGTATGACGCGTGTGGCAGCCATCGCCCTCCTCGCCATATTGGAGGGAAGTGAGCGACCCGTCACACGACGCCGCCGCAAGCAAAGGCCTTAAAGTGAGCATGACTTACTTAAGTCTGCCTTAGAAATAAAAAATAACTAAAGGGAAACACTAAAAACACAATTTGTTATCACTGTGACTATTGACAAGTTTAGACTAAATATCACAAAATAAAAAAAAAATATAACAATTAGACAGACATAATATATCGATGCATTTATATCAAAGCTTGGATTGGCTTATATCAAGGCTTGTAGAGTTATAAGCTTGGTTCTACATGAAATCTGATAACTTTGTGACAGTACGAGCCATGGTCTCATCATGGCAACATTTTACATGAAAATGTTTAAGTACCTATCAAAGTCCAATTTCTTTGGTACCTACCCATACAATTGATTGACAAACTAAAACTCGCTAACCAGTAGCAAATATTTGTGCATTCCCCACACAAATACCCAACAGTGGTACGATAATCAACAAAACATATTTACCATTTATCACAATACATAAATATACCTGTATAATATCGATATTGGATAAGGTCAGACTTGGAGCAAAAATGGTTCGACTTTATAGAGCGAGAGACAAAAAATATATCTACAAGTATGTGGCCAGACCAGCTTCTACAAGTTCATTGGCTTTTTTTGTCTCCAATCCAATATTATACATTAAGGTTCAAGTGAATTGCTGCGATTTACCAATATTTAAGTTTATACAGTAAATTACTCATAAGTAACTCTGAAGTCGGGTTTATAGGGTAGGGTCTAAGGTTCCTGCGAAATTTTCCATTGACTGATTTTAGAAATGGCAACCAGATAAATGACATTTATCAGTGCAGCTATGTTTTGCTTCATATTGAAAACTCGTTAATACAATTTTCGTTCACATTCAAATATCAATTATCTTCACGATAAGGATCAATCGAGATCTAATTATTATTGTGAATAGCCAGTTTTACATAAATCATTATTCATTTAATGAATTATTTAGGTACTTTGTAAGTAATGAAGGTTACGATATATGTGGTCATGATATACATTTAATCCTTTTTTATCGTTATATAAATTCCCATAAGCGTCCACGTGCCATTAATCAGTAATTCATTTAATGAGTGTGTCTTATTTTGATTCGCTTGTTTGTTCGCTACTGTCTACATGAAATGACAAAAAGTATAAAAAAAATTAAAAATACAACTCAATAAAAAAAAAATATACTAAAAACTACTTGTTCTCAAGTGGAACCAACTGGTAGACCCAAAACATTTCAGGATTGAAAAAATATAAAATGGCTTACCTATATTACCATAACCATAACATGAGTTTGCCAACGCCTTAATTTACCTTGTAGTCATAACTCAGGTGCAAACATTTCGTCTTGTCATAAATCCGTCAAGATTGTCTCTAAATGCGAGAGGTGAACCTTTGCTTTGACTAAGCGATGCTGATATTTGCGGGTTTTTGCATACAGATGAGTTTCTGTCAGTTTTAGATAACATCTATTGTATATGGAGTATTTTTTTGGAGAAATGTCAGATGATATGTAATTTAGAAGACAGAATACTTTTTTGACCTTTGCCTGATCAATAGAAACTGAAAGGAAAAAATAGACTGTGTTCAAATGGTTTTCCCAATGGAGTACTGCATGGGGTTCTTCAAAAGGGGTGTGAAGAGATTTCTGCAGGGTCGGCAACGCGCGCGTGATACCCCTGGTGTTGCAAGCGTCCATAGGCTACGGCAACTGCTTACCATCAGGCGGGCCGTATGCTTGTTTGCCAACTAAGTGGTATAAAAAAAAAAGGATTAAGTCCACCTATCCTTAATTCATTTAGCCAGATATTTATATAGCAAGCCAGAAATTTTCGTTAATAAAGCCTCTTTACTAAATGGACGACTTATTTATATTTTAAATCCAGTATTCTCAGCTGCTCATATTTTTTATTAACTTATTTCTTGAATTCTACATTCCATAAAGCAAGATAAAATTGCGTAGCTTTTAAAAGGTTGGGTGTGTTCGTCCCTATCATCGTAAAAAAAAACTACACAAATGAATAATTGAAAAAGAAATGTTTATTACGTGCAACTAACTATACACTCTGAAATATTTCAGATATAAATAAATACGAGTATAGGCAAATTTTATGGACCTACTTTTGTGAAGATGTCAGTTTGTAAGTATAAACTATTATTTATTACATTAGCCGAATGTAAAAAAACTATTTCAGCGACTCTCATTAATTGACTGAAGCAGAAAATGTGCCTATTAAAAATATTTGTTTACGTAAACGAAGCAAACCCTTCATTATTTAATTGGATGGTATAGGTACCTACCTAGTTCCCTATAATTTTGATTTCATTTCATTTTATTATTTCTTGTTATATAGCGGCAATAGAAAAACACTGAAAATTTCAACTTTTTTACGGTTCATCATACGGACGGACGGACGGACAAACAGATGGATAGACGGAGCTTAGTAATAGGGTTCCGTCGGAACCCTTAGGTGCGGAACCCTATAAAAACATATTTTTTAACAATTAAAGAACAACAGTTCTTACATGGTCGCGAATAACAGCGTACCTACGTAACTTATCTTCAAAATTCGCACCAAGAAGCATGATAATGTCACTGAGCGGGCGCAACCTGCCTCACTTATAATAAGTCATAATAATAAATAATTTAAATGAATGAATAATGAAACAAACGCTCTGATCCGACAAGATGCTAAATGATTACCTCAGTAAACACTAATTTTGGATTTAATCTCTTTATTTATCTTTGTATTCAAAATGCTACATTTACTATCCTCATGTTTTGATAAGTCCAAAATCGATTTAGTAGGCAATTCGGAACGGTTTTTTTTTTAAATCGCCTACTGAATCGATTTTGTAACTTTAAATAAGAAACCGATTCTGAACAACCAGTTTAACGGTTTAGCATCTTAATCTGTTACACGTTGTATAATGTAGGGATCAACCTCCAAATCCTCTGGTTCCATCGCCAACTACTTCGTGAGATTGTGGCCATATCCATAACTACTTATCCAGATTAAGAAAAAAAAAAAAACTTCGTACATCGTTACTTCTGGCACAAAACAGATACTTATTATAGATATTTTTTAATCTGTGCCAGTTATTAGTGAATGATTATTTAATGGTAGAAAACAAAAAACTATTACAAGCTGTGATTACAAGATAAATAAAACCTCAAATCTAATAAAAAAAAAAATTACAAATTGAATGCTTGACTCAAATCGCTGCCCTGTGCAAGCGTACCAAGAGGGCTTATTCGTTGGCTGTTATAAATAACTATATAAGGAAGGAACTTACCTATAAATTGGAAAGTTAAATAAATCTATTTTTATTCGTTCAAATTATACAGTAGTTAACAAATTATCTGCATTCACTCGTGGACACAATTACACGCGATTATTCATATTAACTTAAATATCGTCGCTTTTAAGGATAATCAAGTTAATAAACTAGTTGAAAAACGTCAATGTATGTCGTCTTATGGGAATAAATAGTCTTTCGTACAAAGCTATCGCGTGATCTTTATTTTCTTTAATTGTAGTGTTTAACGTAGCTTTGAACGTTTAAATTAATGAGAAAATTACCTGCGTTTTGTGAATTATTACTGGATATGGTAAAAAAGATGTAACTATGCGTCTAATAGTTCTCTTAAACGACTATAAAATTCCTACATAATGGATACCTACCCAGAATTATTTTGATTCGCACTACGAATAATAAAAGTCGATTCGCACCTGTTTTCGTAGACTCGTAGCAGCACCTCGTAGAAGTCCGTAGAGGCTTGGTACAAATGCATGCAAATGTTTGTATATACATTGGTTCAGCATTTTGAACAGTATCCACGCGAAGTAGAAGTAATGGATACACTCTGCTTTGTGCTCGGCAATCTACATAGCTATATCTTAAGCCTATCTAAAGGGGTAAGGCATCATATTAGCACAGTCTAATAACCATAGTCAAGCAGAACCAATCACGAGCACTGATCAAGAATCTTATACTTATATATAATAATATATAAGCTTCTTGACGCTGATCGATTTTTAATAAATTGATAGTCTATCGATGACATTTGATAATAATGACAAACTCACGACCAATTTACCATACCATATAGCTTTACATTTGGCCAACAATAAAAAACCGGCCAAGTGCGAGTCAGACTCGCGCACCGAGGGTTCCGTACAAACCTGTAGGTAGATAAGTAAATGGTAGTATAGACCTGAGTATTTGATATGAATTTCAATTTATGACGTATTAAAAACAACTACTTACTAGATCTCGTTCAAACCAAGTACATCATATATTTTTAATAGATTTATTATTCTCTTATTTAAGTTTTTTAAGTGGGTGTTATGTTATTTATTTTTAGAAAACAAGAAACTATATACACGAACAATAAAACCTTAACTAAGCCTTAAATCTAAATTAAAAATTAACTAAAATTAAAAATTACAAATAGAAAACTTGTCCCAAATCGCTGCCCTGTGCAAACGTACCAAGAAGGCTGGCGGCATTGCCACGTTGGATGGCAATGCTTATTCGTTGGCCTAGATAAACGCCAGCCTTCTCGTCGCCAGTCTTCTTTTTAAGTTGTTTATTTAAGTTACAGGGGGGGTGGAAACACATTTTACCACTTTGGAAGTGTCTCTCGCGCAAACTATTCAGCATAGAAAAAAATGATATTAGAAACCTCAATATCATTTTTGAAGACCTATCCATAGACTTATGGATTTTATTAAAAAAAAATTTTTTTGTTTCAGTTCTAAGTATGGGGAACCCCAAAAATTTATAGTTGTTTTACTACTTTTGTGTGAAAATATTAATGCGGTTCACAGAATACATCTACTTACCAAGTTTCAACATTATAGTTCTTATAGTTTCGGAAAAAAGTGGCTGTGACACACGGACGGACAGACATGACGAATCTATAAGGGTTCCGTTTTTTTCCATTTGGCAACGGAACCCTAAAATTGACCTGCTTAAAGATCAGATAGCCTATAACGAGTTATGTGCAAGTTGCATTGTTTAGAATTCATCTGGGATGACAATGTGGTTATGCAACTTCACTTCACGTCACAGGAGTTTCAAAATCATGTTAAAAGATTTGGAACGTTAGGTACGTTACGATTACACACTGTACCTCTACCATGAGTTTTCTACACTAACGTAATCTACAGTCACTTCGCTAGCGACTACGGAGACACATTTTGTATGAAATGCTTCCAAAAGTGTCCACTAGAGGCGGTGCTCGCTATACAAAATATTCACCGTAGTCGCTAGCGAGTGTAGATTACGTTAGTATAGAAAACTCATGGTAGAGGTACTGGTATTTCGGCGCTTTTTGCAATGATTATAATTTTTAATTCGCTGTAAGTTTGTGTAATAAATCTAATGCATTCGTGCTGAAATGTACCGCTGTGACAGACCGATTGACGGGGGGGCCACCGTTATTTTACCTTATATTTGTTTCGTAATCCTAAAAATCCTGCGGGACATACTTCGTATTTTTTTTTGTGTAAACCTATTTCGGAGCCATATTATTTATTTGTTAAAAGTCTGGGCCTAGACAAGATTGTCGTCAATCGTCATCGACAGTAAACGATCAACCTTTGTATGGGATTGACATTTCAAATCGAATTCATGCTCACACATTGAATTGTTTCGAACCAGAATTGTTTCGAACTGTGCGGGCTCAACGTAGCTTCCTTCCGCGGACGCTTGGACTGTGGAATGAGCCTGCCGTGGTTTTTCCAATGGAGTACAGCATGGGGTTCTTCATAAAGGGTTTGAAGAGATTTCTGCAGGGTCGGCAACGCGCGAGTGATACCTGTTGTTCGGCACATTAGTGGTATAAAAAAATATATATCACGTGATTTTTAACAATCTCTTATGTCAATCCCATACAAAGTTTGATCGTTTACTAACGATGACGATTGTCGACAACCATCTTGTCTAGGGGGGCTGTAGCCCGATTCTCGTAATACGAAGCTATCCAAAAGCCAGAGTTTAGAAATCGTCCAACCAAACACTCGTTTTAAATTCGTATTCCCGTTCTACTTCAATCGAACGATAACTCAATAGGATTGAAACTCAACGACAAGCCAGCAATTACCCAACTAATCATGTGGGCCAAAAATTAAATTGTCATAATTATCCTAACAGATTTACCAATAAACCTTAATTTGAGAAAACCATATAAAATCATTACTTTTTCGCGTATCGATTTAATTACCGGAATACGCTTGCAACGATACGTTACTCTTTTATAGGATACCGTCCAAATATGTTACGATAATACGAAAAGCAGTTCGATTGTTAAATCGTTACGAGAATCGGGACAATCGCCATCGTTAGTAAACGATCAACCTTTGTATGGGTTTGACATTTCAAATCGAAATATCACGTGATTTTTAACAATCTCTTATGTCAATGCCATACAAAGGTTGATAGTTTAGTAACGATAACGATTGTCGACAACCATCTTGTCTAGGGGGGCTGGGCCTGCAAATATCAACAACGATCATAATATTCTGATTCTGACGCATTGTCAGCCGTACTCGCAAGGTCGTCAACGTTTCAGTGTTCGCTTTTTATTATAGGGGAGGAGGGCCTAAAGCGGGCACCTTAAGTTAAAACTGAAAATAAAATAGGTTAAAAACAATATTTTCTGTTAAAATTATATCACAGCGTGGACTGCATTTTATACACTTTAATCTTGCATGGTCAAATTAATCATAGCTATTGAAATGACAAGGCGTGCAGAGTAAAAGCAAAACTCTTACTGATGACCGCTTTGCCCAAGGAGTGAGCCTAAAGCGGGCATGTGCTTTGGGCAAAGCGGGTATGTAATTAGTGACGCATAAAAGCATGAAAAATTTCTAAAATATTACTAATGATTATCTATTACGAAGCTAAAAATGAAACAGTGAATCTTCATAAGTTATCGTTTATTTATAAACGTGAACTTCTTATTCTATTTTCTATTAGCTCCATTTCTTGCTCAGGTGTAAAGACTGTTGTGTGCCGTCCTAGCATCTTTTTGGCAGATCCCGATTTAAGGTGTCTTTGGAGGGTAGACCTTGGAATACTATATTTTTGGGCAGTAGGTACTTTTTACGGAATTATGTAGTTCATTAAATTCAAATTCAAAAAGTATATTTATTCAATTTAGGCCCTGATAAGGCACTTATGAACGTTAACAAATGACTCTACACCGTATTATCTTCCTTAAGGGCTTTTTTCATAGCTGTTTCATCCCAAGCAGCTTGTAAGGTTCTTCTCTTGTACTTGTTTACCATCTAAAACAAAAAAGTTATGTCTGATAAAACTTTCTAATTCGGGCAAAGCGGTCACTGCCCACTATGCCCGGCCCGCTTTGCCCTTTGGTTCGGTTATTTTTTATCACCAAATGCTAACCTCTAACTGATGGATTAGAGTCAAGCAAAAACAACCAAAACACTAACAGATAGATACAAAACAGTTTGTAAATTTTGAAATTAAGACAACTGACTTAAAAAACATGAAAACACAATCAACATACCTTGTATTTTTTTTCAAAAAGCACCGATTTTTTTTTGCGCGACGCAACACGGTTGCCTTCGGTCGCAGGCGGACCGGGTGACTGCCGCGGGAAGCGCACGGGCGGGGGACATGTTCACATGCAGTCGTGACGCATTTGTAATAGAAATGTCGACTTTAATGATGGGTGCCCGCTTTAGGCCCAGTGCCCGCTTTAGGCTCCTCTCCCCTACGTCTTATTAGCATGACTAAGGGCAAAGTGTCTTATAATTGTATCTTACTGACTATTTTCATTGGTCGATATCGAGACAATCCGATTGAAAGGAAATGGCTCCCTTGAGACAATTGATCAAGTGGCTCTGACGATTTTTAATGAACGCTTTACTTTATATTCGGTGTCAATTAAAATATTTTCACAAGGTTTTATATTTAATACGTAATGTATCTCTGTCAGTATGTTTAAAGATACTGAATCGCTGATTTTAACACTGACTTTGAGTGTTGCTAAAAGAGTAGGTTAGGTCTAAATATTGTAAACACTTCCGATTATTTATAAATGATGTCCGAAAAGTAGCAATTATAAATTATAATATAAACATTTTTTTGTATAAATTAAAATAATAAATAATGTTGAATTTAGGGGCGAACGTCCGATAATGTCTAAATTATGCAAAGATGTGGATTCGCGAAGATTTTAAAATCCCGTTTTCTTTTAACCCCATTTATGTTGATTCAGATTCAGTTGAATAATAATAAATTGATATTAGTATTGACTGAGGCCGATTTTTCCATCGTCAGATATCTTTATAAAAAAAATGCACTGACAAAAAAACAACTCAGTCACCGAACTCCTACATGATAAAATTATATAGGAACGCATAAGTTACAAACAGACCAACAGGTAAACAGTATTTTTTATGTACCTACGTAATGTATGTATTTATGTAATACGGCTGACAGGCTCGTGCGGGAAATTTATTTCATAATCAACTGAGAACATTTGTTTCATTGTCTTTCCTTTTGAGTTTAAAGTTCATTTTGCACTTTTGATGAATGTTACCAATAAATCAGAGCTATTGAAGTGCTTTTCCTTGTATTTAAAACTATGTTGATACAATTTAAGATATTATCGGACGATTTATTAACTTTTTTTCGTTACTTATAAATGCAAAAGTGAGTCTTATAGTAATAACAGAAGACCGTCCGAAACTGGGACCCAATTTCCGCGACCCAATTCGAAATAACCTTCGAATCGAACTTACCGTTAAAGTCCTTCGACTGTAAAATTTCGGACGGAGTCAATCCGAACGCTCCCGACCAATCAAAGCTTGAGTTGACTGGTTTACCTTCTAAATATCCTTGAAATAGCCAGAATAAATAAAAAATAAAAAAATAAAATAAAATAAAATGCATTTATTCTCAGACAACAATGTCCATAGATTGTTAGTAAATAGATACACAAATCTTAAGAGCTATGTTAGTACAAATTTAAAACATGACAACGTAACGTGATTTACACTCGATAAAAGTTCGAATTCGTACTTTTTTCGATCGAGAATTTCGATTGGACATTGAGCTATTATTACTACGTATAGAGAAGACTCCCACAGCTATGTTCCGTTCAAGTGAGGCCATCCGGCCACACTTGCTGTTGTAGAACAATGAACGAAACGCATAAGCGCCGTGAAAATCACGGTGTTTGTGAGAAAAATACTACTAAAAGCGTTCTGATAGCGCTACGTGTTTATACTGTCTGCCTAGACGACTAATTATTATGTCAGCGCTAATGAGAGAGTGAAATGGCTCAAAAAAATGGGACATACCTTTGCTTTGATGCGTCTCCATACGTGGTAATAACAGCTCAATGCAATTGGTTGTGAATTGGCTCTCTGGTGCCTAGTACTACCAACATGCAAAAGCCGTTCAGGTGATGAATATTCGATAAAGATATCATGGTTAGGTGATTCATTAAAATTATCTAGATCACGTTAATAGATAATAGTATTAACCTCTGTGGAACACGGTTAAACCATAAATCGGTTTTATCGGTTCGATAACCAGTTTTTAATTGTTTCATTACCATACCAGCAGATACCTGGTATTCTATTTCCAATTTGTATTAGCTTTAACAAACTTTATTTAACAAAAAACACTTCTTTATTAATAAACTGTGGTTAATCAAAGCAAATACAAACTGGAAAACGAATACTAGGTATCTGATTTTGAATTTGTATTTGCTTTTTTGGCTTCACTTTCGTGTTCCGCGCGCTCCATCTGCCTTTTATTCTATAATCTGAGAGCAGCAGCCCTTTGTATGTCCCACTCCTGCGCACAGGCCTCATCTCACAAATGAGGGAAACGGAATGGGCAAATACTCCAGCAATAAGAGGGCACGCAGATAGATTTTTTTCGGTATTTATTAATATTTAAAGTAATGATTTAAATCCAGGACTTGTATCATAAGCCTTATTTTCGACTAATACAGTTTATTCTTTCTTTTGATTCTCAAGTCAAAATTTTGATTCTTAGTCACGGGCCTTAGTCTGTCTAGCAATTTGTTTATACGTTTTATTGGTTCTCACTTCCGTACATGAGAGTAATGTGATATAGCTGCCTGTAATACTATAAAAATAATCTTAAAAGTCTAAACTCGATTAACATTCAATAAATTAATCGAATATTGATTGATTGGTCTATTGTTCGCATCGTTCTGCATCGAGTTTTCGAATGAAACTCTGTGTGTATGGTTTTAATCGATCCTTGATTATCACTTCTCGGTTGCATTCTAAATTTAAATGAGTTTCCGTTAATTAATTTGCAATTGTTATCAAGATATTATTATAAAAGTTCAGGACAATAATATTTTTACGAAGCTGGTCACCTTCAGATCTGCGCATTCGCGGTGATAGTTATTGGTTTACAGAAATAGGTACTGGTTTGTTTTAGTTTTATCCAAAAATACGTTGAATGTCCTTTTGAATGGATTTTTAAAAGGAACTTTACGACTTTTGATCTTTTATTTATTCTCAGTATATTCATATTCAGCACTAAAGCCGTTAAGACCTAATAGGTCCGTTTTGACAGCAGCTATACAATAGCTGTATAATGTGTCAAAAGGAGAGTGTTCAAATATAGTGCGAAAAGAAGAGACACCCTAACACCTTACACCCTCTAGATCACAACAACACTAGGATGTCTAAGTGCCTTTCTAGAAGGGGCGAAATCGCCGCGATTCTCTCTAGTGAATGCATTACGCGTGTTGGTGAGATACTGGGAGCTAATAAGTACATTGTGTCGACAAGCATCGCACGAATTTAAAATACGTGCGTAAATCGCGTTCACTTCCCCCATATTTTGACTCAATACAACGCGTATTACGCGCGAGAGAATCGCGGCGAAATCGCCCCTTCTGGACATGGTCAAATTACAAAAACCAACAACAAACGTTTTTGTCCCGAATCTGAAAGTTGTCGGCCCAACTAGTGGGAGGTCTTCCCGCTCTGCCATGATTGCTTGAGACTCTACTTTCACCAAAATTTTCAGTTCAGTTTCATCGTATCAGACTCTATACGAACTGTTCTTCAAACCGGTTTTTTTCTCTATAAATTTCCTCATTTCGGACCCTGTGTCATAGACAAATTCTGAGCATAGCCTCTTCCATAGCTGGCTGATGATCATTTGAGTGGTCTAAAGTATTTTATACTTATACACTAGGAATTTGGCCGGATCTATTATGATATGGGTCTTTAGTTCATATTATTATTATTAGGATCTATTGATCCTGAACAAATTGACGTACACATAGCATATGACGTATCTACATAGTTTTTGATATGTCCATGCTACGCGAAGCGGGCACGAGCCGAGCTTCGAACGACCAGGATTCGTTCGTTACTCGCGATTTCAAGCGTGGACTTAACGAGCCTACAACGAGCGCGATGCGAATCCCTGTTCGTGAAAAAACTGAAAATCGGGCGGAGCGCAGTCGAGCACGCTACGAATGCTCGTTCGAGGCTCGCATGCCCGTCCACGCTATGCCAATCGTGCTCGCAGTGTGCTCGTTCGTGGCTCGGCTCGTGCTCGGTTCGCCAAGCATTGACGCACCATTAGTTTTCTTATGGAAGTTCTCAAGTTAAATTCAAATGAAGCAGGATATTTTTGCACTAACATAGGTTACCATTTTATAACTATGCATACACATGCAGGAAATTGCAAATGTTGCGCGCGCGCAGCTCCATATCATGTTTAACAATGAGAATTACCACATGATTTATGTAACAAGACAGTATTGATTGCTCGATCGATGTATTGTTAAAGGTTTATTTATAGTTTTCAAGATTTCGCCGACACGGTCGTTAACAATCGAACAGCTCGACTGATGGAAGGCGGTTACCGTAGCCATGCGGACGCTTTTTTTTTTTTTTTTTTTTTTTTTATATTATATAGGTTTGCGCTTGACCGCAATCCCGCCTGATGGTAAGCGAAGATGTAGTCTAGGGTGGACCGCGCGTACCCATAAGATGCCTGTTCACTCTGGCCTTGAATAAACCCATGTTATAAGTGTCTGGAAACACGTTGTCCGGGAGAGCATTCCACAACTTGGCCGTGCGTATAAGGTAAGAGGAAGCGAAACGCTTGGTACGGCAAGATGGAATGTCGACGACGAAGCGATGGAGACCCCCCCGACGCCTAGTGGTCCGATAGAAGAAAGGGGATGGAGGGACAAGATTATGGAGTTCTTTATCGCATTCTCCGTGGAACAATCTGTAAAATACCGTCAACCTTGCAACCTGACGCCGATGATCCAGGTTTTGCAGTTTCTTGCTCGTTAGGTCGCTATCGTCAATTATCCTTCGAGCGCGCCTATCTAACGAGTCCAAAGTTGCCAGTTGATATTTGGCTGAGCCATCCCACAGATGAGAACAGTACTCCATGCAAGGTCGAACTTGAGCTTTGTATAAATTTAGAAGCTGTTCCTTTGTGAAGTACCGTCTCACCTTGTTCAGGATTTCAAGTTTTTTGGCAACAGTCTTGGCCTTGGCATGCAACTAGTATAGACGGGGTATCACACGCGTTACTGACCCACTCCCTCTCCCCAGTGATCTTTGGAGACCTTACTCATGCGCAGGTACACAACATAAAGTTATTTGGCTGCGGTATTCTGTAAGGTGGACTCACTTCCCCAGTCGGACTGCTATTCGAGCGAATAAACTCTTAAATTGGAATTTTCTCATTTTGTAATTATACTCTCTCTTTCTCTCTAGTATTGTTCCGTTCTATAGGCTTTGAATGCTAACTGTGTGGCCGTAAGCTGGTAACACCTGAACTCTGACCGGCACTAGTCGAGACGTTTGGCGGACACAGGAAGTATAGTGTATATTATCTATGAACACGGGTTCGCGCCTTTAACGAGACTTCACTCATTTTTAATCGACTTAAAATAAAAGGAGATTACCAATTCGACTTGATATAGATATCAAGAAGTTTAGTGTTCTTATTCAACACGAGGGGAGTTGAATAACCCAACGAACCACCTTCGGCCACACCATCAGAGACTATGGTGTGATTGCAGTCAAACACAGGCCTCTACTTAAGGAAGACGATACAGCACTATAGATACTTCGGAAAGAGAAGCAACTACCTTCATTTCGACCTTCTCTTTCACTAGTATTCTCTCATTGACCATAAGATTTATTTAGTACTAGCCGTCTCCCGCGATTTCACTCGCGGTTCCCGAGATAAAAAGCCTATGTCCTTCTCCATACCATAGGCTATCTGCATGCCAAATTTCATAATGATCCATTGAGTAGTTGAGGCGTGAAGGCGTAACAAACAAACTAACTCACTTTCACATTTAAAATGTTAGTTAGTATGTGATGGACTAAACCAAACAAATAATAATTATCGCCAATCTATATCATGAGAGCAGCCCTCTAATCGCACCAGCATTCCTGCATGATTTAATATAACAATATTTGTGAGTGACACCTACGTTTGTAGAAATGTCAAGCGCGACCAGTTAGAACTGGTATTCGGCCGTGACATTACCATTGCAAGCAGGCAGTTCCGCGAGATAATGCAGTGTTTGGGATATCGGAGAAAGGTGGCTTTTTGATCACACGGTGCTATGGAAAAGTGTATTATTTTAAGAGAGGTAGATCATAGTGTTTATTCGCTCAAAGAGCAGCTCGACTGGGGAAGTACCTCCACCTTACAGAATACCGCAGCCAAAAATAACTCTATGTTGTGTAAAGTTGTGTTCCTGCGCGTGAGTTAGGTCGCCAGAGCTCATTGGGGATGGGGGAAAGGTCGGTAACGCGTGAGCGATGCTTCGTATGTTGCAAGCGTCCATATGGCTACGGTAACCGCTTACCATCAGGTGGGCCGTATGCTTGTTTACCGACTAAGTTATATAAAAAAAAAACTGGGACATACTTTCACACACTGCCAGATGATCCTGAACTAAGCAGCTTGCAGTAATAAGTGATAGAATATTCTGTAAAGGTATTCTTTAAATCTAAGAATTAAAGTCAACTCAACATGTTCTGGGTGAAAGGGACTGGGCGATACTCCACTTCGGATTGGTGGAGGTAGGCAACCTACTGTTGGAATTTTTCAGGTCGCCTAGACGACGATCGATTTACGACTATCACACGATACGATAACCGGTACCAACGGCTTTACGTGCCTTCCGAAGCACGGAAACGCTCGATTTGAAATACCACTAGGCGGTCACCCATCCAGGTACCGACCACGACGGTGGTAGCTTAACTTGCCGATCGATTAGGAACGGCTTATCATGCATACCACGAGCGCTTCCAACCATATATTGTTACTGAACAATATATGGTTGGAAGCGCTCGTGGTATTGTTTAAGAAAAAAATAGTTATACATTAATAAAAATACCAATGGTTGTTGATTTTATTGTTATAAGTATTTTTCGGTAGCGTGGACGCACCATCGTGAATTATTTATCTACTTTCTTTCTACAACGTGCTTTGCAGAGAGGAAGCATTCTCAGAAGGCGGCAGACGGTCCTGATGGTTAAGTAGTCGACAGATTTTCAATGTAAGTGTGAATAACCAGCCAGCCTGGTACTACAAACAAAGTACCTACCCCACAACCATGAACCAAAGTTTACTACAAAGTACTGTACTACGGTAAATAAGTACACTTTGTACGTTCAAGATCGAAAAGTAGTTTCTCTCCTTACTTAAAACTACATTGTCGAAGCTCGTATTTCACATTCAATAATATCAACATCATAATTATGAGACAGCTGAGCAATTATGATCCGAATAAAATGGTTCACGAAGTATCGTAAATATTCCTTGTGACTATTTTATACGATAAGAAATGGAAAAAAAGTCGAATGAGTTAATCTCCCGGATTTTGTAATTTTGTTGATGAGCTCTGAATCCATTGGATCGCTGATAGGACGTCATATGGCAACATATGAATATACTAGCTCAGAGTATATAAATACTATACTAGACTAGCATCCCGCCACGCGGTTTACCCGCGCCCACTACTTTACATCCTTTGGCTACGAATCCCTTAGGAGATAGAATATCCAAAAAAAAGATGACGCTACAAAAGTTTGTGGCGTCAACATTCTTTTGTTGTAAACTTTTAATCAATTCAGAAATACCAATCAACTACCTACCATTTACAAATGTGTTTATTGCATCAATAAACAATTAATCACCTAACCTTATAAAACATACGTTTCTCATAAGTTGTTTATTACGGTAAATAATATGTGAATTTGTACGTGATATGTACTTTGAAAACAAAAAAAAAACAATCAAGATCGGATGATATGGGACCATATCTGGATATCTCTTCCAGTTTCCGTCAAATCAAAATTGTCATCTAAATGCATTAATTTGGTTGGGTTATGACCGAATATATTTAAAATTTATTTATTTCCGTGGTTAAAACCATGATATATTTCCTGGATAATGTCAAAACCGTGCACAAAACTTTAATACCTACATGAACCTACTCTTATTTCGGTAAACGCTTTTAAATAGTTATGCAAATGAGTTAAGTAAAACGCGTTTAATAGCACATGCCTAAGTAAACGTATAAATGTTAAAAAATTCTGGGGTTACGTAGTTAGTTAAATGGAACCCTTATAATTTTATTTATGCAAGGACGGATTTTACACTGTGTCCTTCAACTAAAATCTAGAAAATGTTACAAATTTCTGGGGTTACGTAGTTAGTTAAATGGAACTCTTATAATTTTATTTATGCAAGGACGGATTTTACACTGAGTCCTTCAACTAAAATCTAGAAATTAAGAGTATATCACATCGGGGTCACCACTGTTAAGTTCCTTGGCTGAGAGGGGTGTTGAATAAGAACATTAACTTCTTGATATCTATACCTACATGTCGAATCCTTTTATTTTAAGTCAAGATAAGTCCATTAAAATGAGTGAAGTTTCGTTAATGGCGCGAACCCGTGACTATAGATAATAAATACACTACTTCCTGTGTCCGCCAAACGTCTCGACTAGTGCCGGCCAGAGTTCTGGTGTTACCAGCTAAGAACTTACGGCCGCCAGAATTATGATGTTATTTTTTCGTTTTAGTGTGAAAGACTTTTGAGTTCTCAATTTCAATATATTAACCATCCCTTATTTACTGAAAAGAAGTTGGCTTAAACAAGCTAAATCTGTATTTACACCGTTGGTAAACTTGGTAATTACCACAAAATGAATTAAAAACACTTTCTCCAATGGCCGCCATTATTACAATTATCCTTTTTTGGTGTTGCCATTCCTCGATATTCAAATACACAATATCAAAATAAACCGTTTTACACTTTCATAATAAATAATGCTGACAATTAATTATAATTAATCAATATTCAATGGTATGAAATTAAATTATATTCAAATAATTGCTAACAAATATGGTAACTATGACGTGGCCGACGGTGAGCACACATCCTAGTTAGTAACTGGCTCACAGAAACTGCTGCCGAAACTCTGTAGGTAACCAGTGAAACGAGTTTTCCTTAACCGACGCCTAAAGCTCGGTGTAAGATTGGAACCCACGTTCTTTGCCTCGACATTTGATAACACACAATTATGAGCCGATTTTACTTACTAGACATGTTTAATTAAATTATCGTAGCTCTACGGAACCAACCTATTGTTCGATGCAACTCGCACATTGACTGTTATTTCTTCCTGGAATCATTTTGTCCAGCCAACTGACAAGCCAGGCCAGAGAAGTCGGATGTGTCAGCTCACAGATTACATTACGCCCTCAACACGACTTGTGAAGGGACTCGCTCATTATAATTTAATTCACTACATTTAAATAACTAAGGATAGGTCATTCTGGCCTTTTGAATCAATCAACGAGTGGCTTGATATCTCAACTGATTGCATCGAACTACATTAAGATGACGTTTACTATGAATTTTCGTACTAACTTAGGCAACTCTTGCCTAGCGTGCTTTGCAATGTCTATTTTATAGGATTTCGTACCCAAAGGGTGCCAACCCTATTGCTAAGCCTCCGCTGTACATCCGTCCGTCATCAGTTTGTCTAGCAGTGGGCTGTATCTCATGAAATTTAATGGGTACACAGTTGACATTTTCACAGAATGTGTATTTGTGAATGTCTATTGCCGCTATAATAAAAACCGGCCAAGTGCGATTCAGACTCGCGCACCGAGGGTTCCGTACAAGCCTGTAGGTATATAAGTGAATGGTAGTATAGACCTGAGTATTTGATTTATGACGTATTAAAAAAAAACTACTTACTAGATCTCGTTCAAACCAATTTTCGGTGGATGTTTGCATCGTAATGTATATCATATATTTTTTATAGATTTATCATTCTCTTATTTTAGAAGTTACAGGGGGGGGACACACATTTTACGACTTTGGAAGATTCTCTCGCGCAAACTATTCAGTTTAGAGAAAAATGATATTAGAAACCTCAATATCATTTTTGAAGACCTATCCATAGACACCCCACACTAACGGGTTTTATTTAAAAAAAAAAATGAGTTTCAGTTCTAAGTATGGGGACCCCCAAAATTTATAGTTTTTTTTCTATTTTTGTGTGAAAATCTTAATGCGGTTCACAAAATACATCTACTTACCAAGTTTCAACATTATAGTTCTTATAGATTCGGAAAAAAGTGGCTGTGACATACGGACGGACAGACAGACAGACAGACATGACGAATCTATAAGGGTTCCGTTTTTGGCCATTTGGCTACGGAACCCTAAAAATGAAATAAAATTAAGAGGGCCCTCATACAAGAAACTTCATTACGGAACCCTATGTGCGATTCCGAGTCGGACTTGGCTGGTTTTTTTCTATTTCAGAAATCTTCTGCCAATATAACTCACCAAAATTGCAATTAGATTATGGCACAGGAACACATACGTTACATACAAAATGAGAAACTGACAAATTTTATGTAGGCATACCTATGTAGATTGTCAAAATACAACCCATGACTGGCCATGACACATCCCAGACAAAGCTTCGGTCTTAAGCTTTTAAGCAAACAGTTAAAGTTATTTTAAGATCTCCAAAGTGTTTGTTGTAAATATTGTTAAATAAATAGATATATGCAAAGTAGACGTAGGTTTTGTTTTTACTACACACAACTGGTAGCAGGGGCTCTACCACGTAACTTTGGTGGTAATCGTAACGAAAACCATCAATGAATTTCATCCAATCAGGGCCCAAGAATGGTCATCGTCGCGTCGTACCGCGTGCGCGTCCTTGGATGAAATAATTAATGGTGTTCGTTACGATTACCACCAAAGTTACGCGGTAGAGCCCCTGGTTGAGAAGTTTTCCTCGAGTGTCGGTGTGTTCGTTTCATTTGGGAACCAGTTTACCGGCAAGCAACCATACGGGCCACCTGGTGGTAAGCGGTTACCGTACCGTACCGTACCGCCATATGGACATCATCATCCGGGCATCACTCGCGCGTTGTCACATTATTTAACAATGACAATAGAGTGACGTTATTTACGTGACCCTTTAAACAGTATATTAGTTAATTTTATTAACGTTTTATAAGTAAGGGGGACTATCTTTAACTTTTATTATTAATCACATACCTAACTAATGATATCGATTTCTAATTAAATCAATAAAGTAACAAAAAGAGAATTGTATGGCATTTAGGCAAGTAGGTAAATAAACTAGAATCAATAAAGAAAGGTCACATTTTTCGTCCCACCCATGTCGCGTGATCAATATAGATCTATATAGGGCATCATGCCTTGTACCAATATTATTTATCGCTTAAATCAAATAAACTTGCTTATATTTTTTCACATTTTCTGGAGGATTTGGCTACTTAACAGTTTTCGGAAACATATTTTAAAATGTACATACGTGTATTTTATACCTCTTACAATTATCTTTTTATCAAAAAAATGTTATTTACAAGGAAAAAAAAATATTTTTTAACATTTCATTTGAAATTCGTGCAAAAACACCCGGTCACGTGACATTTGTCAGGTGTGACGTCACGTCTCTATAAACAAAACTAGAGATGTGTAACTAAACAAAAATACGCGAGCTGCATAACAGCTCACGGCTCAGGTGTGTGAGCCGGTTCAATGACTCAGCTCGCAGATCAGCTCAATTTGTACCTATAGTCCACGATGTAACGCGTACCGCGCGTCGAATCGAGCCGATACGCAGTGAGCGTGCGCGCTTATCGTGGACTATAGGCACAGTCTATTAAACCATACAGTCGGTCGACGAAGCCGTCTAGACAGGGCAATCGTGCGGGGTGTGAGGGGCGAGACGCGGGAAAGCCGTTACCGACCTGCTAACAAAACGATGTTAGTAGCTCGGTAAACAGCATTCAGGGCTAACGCGTGTTTGTGTCTGTAATTATTTTATATTAATTTGTTTATTTAAAATGGTGAAAACGACGTGTGCTGTGAGAGACTGCAAGTCTTCATCCTATTTAAATAAAGATCTGCGGTTTCATCAGCTTCCACACACAGACGAAAGGTAAATAATCATGGTTTGTTATCGTAGAGTGCATACAATAATCCTAACTAATATTATAAATGCGAAAGTGAGTTTGTTTGTTTGTTTGTTTGTTTGTTACGCCTTCACGCCTCAACTATTCAACGGATCATCCTGAAATTTGGCATGCAGATAGCCTATGGTATGGAAAGGGACATAGGGTACTTTTTATCCCGGGAACGCGGGTGAAACCGCGGGGGAAGCTAGTAATTTTATATTTGTCATGTCGTGTCACGGTAATAACGCCAACAAAATGGCCGAATGGCGGACGGTAAAAATATCTAATAGGTACACAGGTATAGGTAACAGGCACAGGGCATGAGCGTTTGTATTTTTATTTTTTTGTTTCATTTGGTCTGATGATGTTGTAGGAGGGTAAGCACTGGAACTCCATAGTGGAACATCGTATCCTTGCCGTGTTTGGGTTTGTTGAAATTTTCGTGAGACGAACTTTGACCATGTGTGGTTTTCAGGGTCTGATGATGGAGTAGGAGGGCAAGCACCGGAACTCCATAGTGGAACATCGTATCCTAGCCGTGTTTGGGTTTGTTGGAATTGTCGTGAGATGAACTTTGACCATGTATGGTTTTCAGGGTCTGATGATGGAGTAGGAGGGTAAGTACTGGAACTCCATAGCGGAACTTCGTATCCTAGCCGTGTTTGGGGTTGTTGGAATTGCCGTGAGATGAACTTTGACCATGTATGGTTTTCAGGGTCTGATGATGGAGTAGTTATTATAATATTGTTTAAATTATTATAATGCTAACAATGTCTTATTGTTATCTGCAATAAATAAATAATTTTATAAATATTGTTTAATTTTGACAACCCTGGCCGTCGCGATACTGTCTAGACGTTGTCGGCATTTTTCACGAGATCAAAGGCGTCGGACGACTGTATGGATTAATAGACTGTGCTATAGGTACACACGGCTACAGATCAAGCTATACATTTCCAGAATAAGCTGATCTCGTATTGTATAGGATTTCCGTACACTGGGAGGTCAGCTTATACTAGAAATGTATAGCTTGATCTGTTGCCGTGTGTACAAATTGAGCTGATCTGCGAGCTGAGTCATTGAACACACCTGAGCCGTGAGCTGTTATGCAGCTCGCGTATTTTTGATGAGTTTCACACCTCTAGCCCTCTAGTTAAATTTGACGTCACAAACCTCACAAACCAACCATAGATGCTCAATCCCGGCCGCCCGCGTTTCGGTTCTTGTAACCCACAGATAAAAAAACTCACTTTTTATTTCCTAAAATAAAATATTAAAAAATTATTATTATGCAAAAAACATATTGTGTAATTATTGTTAACCAATTAGCAATCATATCTAACATATTTCATATTTTTTCATTATAACTGTCAAGTAGCCAATTAACCTTCTCCACTATTATTTCATAAATCGGATGAACGGTATAGGAAAACATACGTTTCAAACAGACAAACAGATACATGACATATAGATCAGCATTATACAATAAAACAGATTCGATACACCTTAAAATTCGACCAGTTTATTGTATAACGTTGAAAGACAAATGACAAGGCCCTGTTGACCACACGGCTTGGGCCAGTTAACATTTCAGTCACGACTGCCGGTCCTGTCCCTTCATCACCACCACATGCACACACAATGTGAATCATTGGACGAGTCACGAAGCCTGCGCCTGCGCATCGTCCTCGTGCCTCTCACCTTGCGTACGAAGGTGTTGCATTTACATACACTAAAGAAAAACAATCCACTCAAGCAGCTTATGTAATTGAAAATAGTCTGCTTGTTCGTCCTTTATGTAACCAGATCTTCGTCCCGTGATAACTTATTTTCCCCCTTAGGCGCTGATCCCACAGATAAGAGTTCTAGAGTTCCGCGTTCCGAGTTCCGAGTTCACTACTGTACACACAGCGAGCGAGCAGTCTAGATTTCTAAAGTAAATGGGCAAATTTGTATGGAGCTTCTCCCATTGGCGGCCAGCAATAATTTCTATATAATATAAATATGAATGCTTATTACTTTGGTGTATTTAGAAAAAAAGTTACAGAGTATTGAAGATTTAAGAAATAATTGGAGATATTATGAAATTGCTGTAATTAGTATCCCGTACCAAAAGGTGTATATAATATACATACAGCAAGCAAAAGTTTGTTTACATTCTTTATTTCGTCTCATTGGCATTAATTAAGTTTCAATAGTGGCCGCTCATGGGCGTTTGTCCTTTCTGCCTTGTGTCACTCGGTAAATAAGACAGTGATAGCTCAGACGTGTCACCTCAACTGCCAGCTTTAGATAATGGAACTCCGACAGAACTCGCGTTCTCTTGAACGCCGAGTTCTCTGTGTGCAATGATCAAAGGCGCCGCATAGATTACAGTGAACGCGGAATTCAGAACTCGGAACTATAAAACTCTTCTTCACCAATATTCCAGTTTCGACTACCAAGTCTCTTAATTCTTCTCCCACCCTCGCTGTATCTTTACTTAGGAAAAATGTAAAAGAGTGTACTGTTGACTTTAAATTCTCAACTGTTACTTCTAGCGATATAATTAAAGCGTTCAAATCTCTAAATTTGAAAAACACTGTTGATCTATGGGGGCTTTCAGTTAAACTTATTAATTCTATAATTGATTGTATTGCACCTCATTTAGCTGTTATTTTTAATAAATGTATTGATTGTGGTGAGTTTCCTGATCTTATGAAACATAGTAAAGTAGTGCCTTTATTTAAAACCGGTAGTACATCTGACCCCACAAATTTTAGACCGATTTCCATATTACCGACATTCAGTAAAGTATTCGAGAAAATTATACTTAATCAATTGATGGTACATTTCAATAGTAATAGACTGCTTCACAGTAAACAATTTGGTTTCACTAGGGGTCGCTCAACAACCGATGCTGGTGTTGAGCTTATTCAACATATTTTTGACGCCTGGGAAAATTCACGAGACACCATTGGTGTTTTTTGTGACTTATCCAAGGCTTTTGATTGTGTCCATCATAAAATACTGATCAGCAAATTACATCACTACGGCGTTAGAGACAATGCACTAGATCTTTTGATTTCTTACTTATGTGACGGAATTCAAAAGGTTGATGTTAATGGTAAAGTATCCCCTGGGTCATCAGTAACTATGGGTGTACCACAAGGTTCTATCCTTGGACCTTTTCTTTTTCTCATTTACATCAACGACTTACCATATCTTGTAGAAAAAAAACATGAGATAGTATTGTTTGCTGATGACACTTCACTTCTTTACAAAGTGAATAGACATGATTTTAATTCTGACGATGTGAACAATGCTCTTTCTGTAGTCGTTGATTGGTTTACTATAAATAATTTATTGCTAAATGAGAAAAAAACAAAATGTATCAGATTCAGTCTACCCAATGTGAGACATTCGGACACAAATATTGTAATTAAAGGCGAAAAACTGGATCTTGTTGAAACAACTGTATTTTTAGGTATCACTTTAGATAATAAGTTACAATGGAGCCCTCACATTTGTAAATTGGTGGATAGACTTAGTTCTGCAGCTTATGCAGTGAGAAAAATTCGCGCTCTCACTGACGAATCTACGGCAAAATTAGTTTATTTCAGTTACTTTCACAGTTTGATGTCTTACGGTATCCTCCTCTGGGGTAGTGGTGCCGAAATCAATAGAATTTTTATACTGCAGAAAAAGGCTATCCGCGCAATATATAAAATAAGGCCTAGAGATTCTTTGAGAGACAAGTTTAAATCTATTAATATAATGACAGTGTCGTCACAGTACATATATGAAAATCTTATTCATGTGAGGAAAAACATAAATAACTTACCTAAGAATAGCGACACTCATAGTTTGAACACTAGAAATAAGCACAAACTTGCTGTACCTTTAACTCGGCTCAGCAAAGTCCTTAACTCTTTCAAGGGGCAATGTATACGTTTCTATAATAAAGTACCCAAAGAAATCCAAGAGCTACCTATACATAGATTCAAAAAGATAGTAAAACAGAAGTTATGCAAGAAGGGGTACTATAAAGTTTCTGATTTTGTAGATGACAAGAATGCATTTGAATGAATTGTTCGCTTCGCACGCTATTGTTATATATATTTTGTAAATTGTAATATTTATAAGTACACATTAAAAAAAAAAAAGAACACTTGCTGAGTTTCTTGCCGGAGTCTTCTCAGTTCAAGTTGTATTTGGAACCGGTGTAGAGTCATTTGTTAACCTTCACAAGTGCCCTATAAGGGCCAAAATTGAATAAATGAATTTTGATTTTGATTAGATTTTTTGATTTTTTGATCTTCTGTGGGATAGGATATAAAAAACTTCTGTAGGATAGGTGACATAGGTCACCTATGCCCAAGGTACACATACACATAAATCCTATATAGGCTAGTAAGTGCAGCTGAGAAGCTGAGAGCGGTCAGGCAAGCAGGTATCACATAGTACTCTACCATTGTTATATGGTGTCCTGACGATTTTTTCCTTCAAAGCTCAAGGTCAATGGAGAATTCGACGCCATGGCATTCCACGTCACTGCCCTGATCACTGTCATATACACTACAATTATTTATATCTTTCTTAATTTTCAGTTTTACATAATCTGGTTTTTTTGTCTTGGACGACGTGTCATCAACGAACACAAGAATACTAAAAACGACACTTGGTCATGGGTCCGGTTGTTGACCTCATAGAATGTTATGTCTATTTATTTTATTGTCCATTCGACACGCATTATGTACAAAACACATAACTTATGTAAATTAAACTAAACTGTTTGTGTTTCGGTCATCGGCACCTGTTATTTTGTGCTTAAGAAAATAATCTCGATTTTAAAACGCAAAATTGCTTTTGTCTTGTTAATTAAAAGCCTGGAGATACTTAGCTCCTGTCAAATCGTGACTGTTATCCCTCTAAAGATATAAATCATCATCTCAAACTACCTGCGTTTAAGTCGTATAAACGGTATTGGCACAGGGAGTAACTTTTGGTCCCATGTCTTACATTATATATGTAACATACATTGTAACCAAACGGCTTTAGGCATAGGCATTTAGGATCAGATTAGAGGCTTTTTTTTTTACAACTCTACCTTTTTTTCGGCTTATCGCAGTTAGCATTTTTGTGTTCTATTTAAAGCTAAATTTAAAACATCTTATAGTTTTGTTTGACACAAAAGATATCAAATCCTCATTTTATCGTCGTAAAAATAACATTTGAAGTAATAAAACGAATGTCTCTGAACTCCAAATATGTATTTTATAGACGATTGAGATGCATTTGATTGTAATAACTGTTAAATAGCGATTTTATTTACATAAAACCGTTTCGCGATGTCCGACAGGTTTATTTCCGAAACGCTGCTCAGAATCTTTATTCGAAATACGGTAAGAATTGGTCCTTTTTTCGGTAAAGTCGTTTTAATTCTGAGATTTCTGAGTCTACGGAAATACGACAAGTGAGAATATTCCTTTTGAAACTTATCTTCGAGCTCATGAAATGTGTAAAAAAGATTGTGACTTGGCTAAAGAGTTTAAAGCCTGAGTCCTAGAGATAGTTGAACGCATGGACAAAGTTGACACAACATTAGCGTTCTGTTCAGATCTTCTAGCTATTAATCCCAAAGTAAAGTAAAATAAGCTGATGGTCATACCAGTAGGTACTGAAGGTTGATTTCTATCCTCGTCAGTGCTGGATTATCCATATAGCAAGAGTAAGCAAATGCTATGGTCCCCGCGTCACAGACGGAAAAGTGGTGACGCATAAAAACATATAACATAAGTTATGGAATATTTTACGCTTAATTCGCGGTATACTGTGCAAAAAGGGATTCGACTAACCATTATCGGCTTGCTCTGTTATAAAAAAAAAACATTACATCATCAAACTTAATTGAATCGAGTAAGATAACATCTTTACTTTTTAAACTTGTTTACCCATTGGGTATCAATGAGTAAACAAGTTTAAAAAGTGTATTTAGGTAACATAAATTGTAACGGTTCCTTGAAAAATGAATGGATAAGAAACTTCACGGAAATATAAGTTTTTTTTAAGATACTGCTCCATTAAATAACGTTTGTTAAAAAAAAGTAAGTAATAATTCTTTTTTTTTCATTCTTTAATATGGTTAATATAACGGTTTGAATTAAGGTTAATGAGTTTGCATATATTTGAACAACATTTAATCTCGTTCTATCGTTGATTCATTAGAAGATAAAGATATTTAAGGTGAAGATAGGAAGGCGGTGACGAGGCAAGCCGCAGGGTTCTATTCATACAATGAGGTGAGGGAAAACATGGTGAGGAGTGGTCGAGTTCTTTGTAGTACCCGTCTGGCTGTAATCAGACTGATTGATGACGATTATTATCAGTGATTATGGTCAGTGATGTGACCGAAATTGACACAAAATATAAAAAGAAACTGGCTGCCGAGTGCAGCTAAAGTAACAAACCGATAGGGATAGATTTTCAACACCAGGGGCCCAAGTCTGCTATTTCAATTGTGTTCCAATGAACTTTCAGTGGTGTCATAATTGTGACATTTTACAGTTTTGGTAGTCTTACTTACTAACAGAATAGTTTCATTATGGCACAATTTTGACACCACTGAAAGATCATTGGAACACAATTGAAATAGCAGACTTGGGCCCCAGGTAGACAGCCAGGTGGGTACTACAAAGTACCCAACCAACGTGTTTGTTGTACTTCGTATGTAGGTTATATATATACACACATGATTATAAGTTTCTTTGACATCTATAAAAGGTCATATGACACGTATATCATGAACATCAATCTCGTATGCAAAGCAATACCAAACGTTAATCGATTGTTTACTCGATAGCGATCTTGAAATCGTTTCTATGCGAATAGAAACATCAATTGCGTGGGATTCGATTATCGCAGGATGGTCTGTTTTCATAAATATTTATACAACGTGATTATTTGCTGTAGGACAATTTGAATTACCATTGAAACCTAATCGATTTAAAAATAAAAATGTCAAATGCATTAAATAAATGCAAATATTTGGGAAGCATTCCGATGTTTTTATTTTTCGATTGTTTGATCGAATTATTTGCATATTTACGGATATTTTGCATCGTTTTAATTTTATTATGGTAGGTATCAATCAACACTAAGTATTCTAACTTAATATTGAAAGTGAGTTTGTTTGTTGCGCTATCACGCTTCAACTATTCAACGGATCATCATGAAATTTGGCACGCAGATAGCCTATGGTATGGAGAAGGACATAGGCTACTTTTAATCACGGGAACGCGGGTGAAACCGCGTGGGACAGCTAGTCTATTATAAAATAGACATAAAAGAGAGCTTATTAGGTAAGCCGAAGAAGAAAAGACATCAACGATATTCAACTTATCAAACCCGGTTGTCAAAAAAGGAACTAACGACGCCATTTTGAAATGTCTATCGCCATTGGTCATAGAGAATATAAACACTAGCCCCCTTACTTATAAAGCGCTATTTAACTAATATACTGTTTAAAGGGTCACGTAAATAACGTCACTCTATTGTCATTGTCAAATAATGTGACATTATTTACGTGACCATTTAAACAGTATATTAGTTAAATAGCGCTTTATGAGTAAGGGGGTAGGTATGTCATTGGTTGTTTGCTCCACCAAATGCGATAACAGCGACTCTCTCACCGGGCCAGATAAGTTTGTGCCTAAATAATAAGTACCTCAGTCGTTATCTATTCTGTTACATAAGATCTAACTTAAAGTTATCACGTTGAGCTATAACCCTGAAACAGCCGGACGGATGAACAGACAGAGCAACCACATTAATTGATCATGATCATTATCATCATCAGCCTATAAGGTCCCACTGCTGAGCACAGGCCTCCTTTCACAAATCAGGTTGGAAGGGAATGGGCAGATACTCCACCACGCGTGCCTACTGCGGATCGGTGGAGGTAGACTAGTGAACCTACTGTTGGAGTTTTCAAGCCGCCTAGAAGGCCTTCAACTAGTTTAACGACTATCACAATTAAGTGATAACCTCTCGATTTGAAATACCACTAGGCGGTCACCCATCCAGGTACCGACCACGACGGCGGTAGCTTAACTTGTCGATCGATTAAGAACGGCTTATCATGCTACACGACGAGCGCTCCTACCACATTAATTAATAAATGTTAATGTGGCTCATTGGCCTGAAAATTATGTATGTAGATATTTGATTAATTTTCTTTGTTTGTACGACATGTGATCTAAATATATAAATGATAAAAGATACAAATATATAAAGAATGTCATCGTCAGACATTACTAGTCTATAAAACAAGTAGGAAACGCGTATAAGGCTCGCAGGGGGCGCGGTAGTCGTGGTATGCAACAAAACGATATTTTAAGTTAACCTGTTTGGTTAATTTAATATCCTGCTCCAGTTATTTGTACTCGGGGAGAATGTGTACAGTTGCATGCCCTAGCATATAAAAAAGAAAATATATTTATGTTGACTGACACAAAAAAGGGGGTACTTATTTAGAAGTTTTCTTTGATTTTTGACGGAAAATCATAACACACTTTCTTCTACTTTTTGTTTCACAACACTTACAAATAGCTCGAAGGTCACATCCAAAAAAGAAATATAGTGAATTAATTCATTTTTGTGGTTTAGATAAGACACACATAAGGCGTAACCTGCATGTAGGTGTAGTAGCCGGCAAACTTTTGGGCATAAAACGTAAACTGCACAGAAGCCAAATAGTTCTCTGGTTGTGAGGTGCGGGGACGCAGAGCCAAAAATTTAAATAATCTACGAGTACAATTTGTGCCAAGAAGTTTTCCGGTTACTATAAACTGTATCGTTGTTAACTATTTAACAACTTGTCTACTTTTCATGCATTTTGAGAGTCTCGTGCATTTTGCAAAGAATTTTGAGAAGGCCCTCTGATTAATTATGGGCGGGTTTATTAATAGATACTTATGTGGGCACACATCCATTCATATTCAAATTATGTCGGCTCATCAAATGGAGACACCAACGGTAACTCGGACGTGTTAACGGTTTACTAGTTCACTTTCTGCTGCATTAAATTGACGGGCCAGTTGGCGCAGTTGGTTAAGGTTCACCTTACGCGCCGCAGGTCGTGGGTTCGATTCCCACACAGGACATGCATTTGTGTGCATGAACATGTCTGTATGTCCTGAGTCTGGGTATAATTATGTATATTAAGTATGTATTTACAAACAAAAAAGTATGTATATGTATTATATCAGTTATCTGGTTTCCATAGTACAAGCTCTGCTTAGTTTGGGATCAGATGACCGTGTGTGAGGAATGTCCCAGGATATTTAAAGGTACCAGTCTACCAGAGTGATGTATGCCATATACATCCTCAGTGATAGATTCAACTTTATTGTAAAAAAAATTGCCGATTCAGTTTTTTTTTTCTAATATTAGCCATATGAAAGCATTTTTGACCAAGCTTAGTCACCCTGCCCTATTCCCAGTCACTTGGGGCGCTTTTACGCTTCTTCCATTCGTCTCTTCTATCCTTTATACTAGCATTCACTCCATTCTTACATAGGTATAACATCTTTTACACAATCCATTCATGTCTTTATTCCTCATTCATATACAGATGCGACGTAGCTTTCATTCCTTCTCATAACATGTCCATACCACGATAAACGATTCCCTCTCAATTTTTAGATTTTTAGTCACAGGCCCTACTTTGAAGCTTACCCTTATGTATGTACTAGTAAAAGTCCGATAACGATTATCACAGAACAGTTTGCACTTTTACAACAAAGATCTAATGGTGCGTCCATGCTCCGTGAATCGAGCACGAGCCGAGCCACGAACGAGCCTACGACGAGCCTACAACGAGCATGATGCGAATCCCTTTGTACGTGAAAAAACTGTCAATCGCGCTCGTTCGAGCCTCGCGAGCCCGTCCACGCTACGCAAATCGTGCTCGCAGTGTGCTCGTTCGAGGCTCGGCTCGTGCTCGGTTCGACAAGCATGGACGCACCATAAGGTTTTACTGGTCAATCTTAGGATTTACCATACTTCGAGCTTTTCGGTAACATATAACAAACACAAGACAGGGCGAGCCCCCGTCCTCGATGCTGTAAACATTGAATGTCAAGGGCGGGGGCATCGACTCCCGCGCAACCGATATCGATAGGACATAAACACGAGCAATAAAATTATTGCTTCTAATGTCTACAAGTTGTAGTGTTCAGTAACAGTTATAAGAGCAAGCGGTGTAGTGAAGCGATTATTTTTTTATTAATTATTTCAGGTAGTATTGTTATTTTTTGTGTACCATTTACTAAACAAATAAGCATATAGCCTCCCTGATCTCTTTACCCCCACATCTTTGCACTTGCTCCTTTGGGAAAACCACGGCACGGGGAGCTAATCCTGCAGCCTGACAATAATGTAAGACCATTTGGTTCAAAAGAGTTTCCTGCCGATGAGGAATTGTTACCAGACTTTCACAAACTTAGTTCCGTGAGAAGGCTGAATAAGTCTATCTCACTAATCGCTACCGCTTTTAAATTGTAAACTAAAGATTGAAACGTTTTACTTAAAATAGTAATCAATTATTTCGCAATACATTATCATTAATGTCGACATTACTTGATCAAATCACGTATGATCAGCTTATCTGGTTCATGTGCCATTTTAACACGAATAAATTATAAATAAATTAATCTCATTTAAAAAGCTTTTTTTTTCTAGTTAACTAGTGTAACTAGTATTTTCCACCCAATTTGCATATGGAGTTGTTTCAGTATGCCACAAAAACATTTTTATGTAAAATATTGCCAAGACATATAATGGCTCGCACTGTCAAAAAGTTATCAGATCTCATGTAGAGCCAAGCTTATAACTCTACATGCCCTTACTCTAAATGCCCTGACTTCACAAACTCTACACCTCAGTCAAAATGGCTTGGCCATATATGTACGTCCACGCTTGAAATCGCGAGCAACGAATGAATCCTGGGGCCCAAGTCTGCTATTTCAATTGTGTTCCAATGAACTTTCAGTGGTGTCAAAATTGTGACATTTTACAGTTTTGGTAGTCTACTTACTAACAGAATAGTGTCATTATGGCACAATTTTGACACCACTGAAAGTTCATTGGAACACAATTGAAATAGCAGACTTGGGCCCCTATTCGTTCGAGTGTCGGCTCGTGCTCGCTTCGCGTAGCATGGACGCACCATTAATATCAATAAAATCAAAAATATAAGAGCAATGTTATTGAAACTTAATATATTTAATAACTTCACTATTGACATCATGTCCCGAGAATTTTGTTTATCTGGTGTAATCCAAACCCAAGTTATGAGGGTTCAAAAAAACGACGAAGAGCTTCGAGAAAAGGTATAGGTAGTGCCCTTGCGCGTCATTTGTCTGTTTTGGCCACGGAAAAGAGAATAAACTGGAAGGGCGATGCGTTAGAATTTGTATCGGAACCAGTGTAGCCAAACTCACACAAATAAATGTTAAATCATATATTGTACTACAAATAAACAATCCTTTTGATTGGTCGTTTCTATTTTACTCAAAAATAGCTTTAATCACACAGGTCATACATATGAAAATATACCTTTTTACGTTAACATAAAATTTATTTTTCAATAGCGTACAAAGTATTTACGTCGTTTTGTAATCTACAAACTAACTAGATTCAATCGACGAAAAAGTTCTGCCACTCGGCACTAGATGGCCTTATTTTCATGGAACGCAATTTTGAACTCAAACGCTTTAGACATAATGTTGATAATTGCGTAATAGCTGCGTCGACTGGCGTCGAGTAGCAACACTTATTGCTATTCGCTTAATGCAGCGAAAGTAATCGATAAAATATCAATAAAATTATCGATATTTTAATTTCGTCGATATATTTTTAGAAATTCCGTAAGAAAATTCACGTTCGATAAGAATAATTGTGCAAAGAATACTGAATTGTAAAAAAAAACGTTTAACATGATGAAGTAAATTAAAAAAAAGTTATTTTTACACGGTTTATTGCCCCTGAAATAAAATTTATTTGTTTCGAAATTCTCGTTTTGAAAGCTTAATTTTAACAGATGAATGCGGATATTGATTTAACTTTCAACTATTGCCTTAATCAAATCAGTGATAAAAAGATGTATTTTATCGATATTGATCGAACAAAACTATCGATGCACGTGTTTTGGGGTCACGACAGGTCACGACTCACGACCAATGTGAAAGAACGCAATACATTACGTGCGGAGTTGCGCTCGCTACCTTGCGTACAAATAAAGTGAGTACATTGCCTTCAATGTATAATTTTGCAGTAGTATCAGAGTTTATCGTTTACACCTAAAATTATCATAATCTCGAATACATTTTTATAAATATCACAATTAAATAAAGGTTTGTAGACTCATCGATGAAAGGAAATCCCTCCTTGAGTTACACTCCGACTCCTAACTTCGTTTCCTACAGGAAATAATAGCGCATCACGACATAATTAATATTTTTCGCGGAGCTACGCACCTCTGCTAAGTATGGCGGATACTACGAAGCGTTGACGCGTGTTTTTGTTGATATATGCCCATTTGATGTCATGTGTGGCGCGCGGGCTCCGCTAGCATAGCGTCTCTATTTATATTTCTTTTCTCTGTGGTTTTGGCGGGGGGCACTCTCGTGCCGCCAGATAGGACCTATATGGCACTTTTTTGAACTGGAAGAGCACGACAGATGGTTTCCATAGAAAATTACTACCAAAATGAATGATGAGAATTTTTCAGCTGACTTCAAAACAGTTAACATTATTAGAGTACATATGTCGTTATTTTATACTTTTTAGTTTAAATCCACTTTTAAGGCGGTTAATTAAGGCGTTTAAAAGTTAATATAATTACGGCGGTAAAAAAAATGTTTTTGTTAAGAAGTTAATTAATTAACCTACTTCAAAAAAGGTGGAGGTTCTCAATTCGAATGTTTTTATATTTATTTTTTTATGTATGTTCGGGCATAACTCCGTCATATGTAGAAGGATTTTCAGAATTCTTTTTTTGTTCGAAATGGTCCAATATAAATTTCATAACACAACGGAATTCTTAAGAAATTACAGCAAATCAACCGCAATTGCATTGTTTACGCAGGCCCTTACACGCGAAAGTATTTAAGTATATATGAAACATTTTTTTTTAAATATATTAACTTTTTAATAAAAAAATAAACCGCCTTAAAAATATACTAAAAAGTAAGAAATAACTCTTATCTGACACTGTTTTGAAGTCAGCGAAATATTTTGTACAGAACACGTCATGGGATTTCGCTCACTTCAAAACAGTGTCAGATAAGAGTTATTTCTTACTTTTTAGTGTACTTTGAAGGGGGTTTATTTTTTTGTTAAAAAGTTAATTTTCCAATTTTAGTTTCATATGCGTTTTCGATTGTAGACTATATTGAATTAAATACTTCAATCGCGATGACTGGGAACTAGTTACTCTAAGAATATAAATTCCGTGCGCATCTTTAAAATAATCGCCCTTCGCCTATCCTCAATTTCGTTCTACCCTTTCATTGAGCGTAGATATCTAGTACTTAATTATCTTGTGGAGGGGCCCAGAAATAGCTCGGACACTTCGACCCATTGGGATCTATTGTGGTCCCAATAGTAGTAGATAACTTACTCCTCCCCAGTCTCGTTGAAAACTCTTTTCATGAGTTTTAAAACGGGGCTAGGAGATATGAGCCTATAGTCTTCTGGTATTGATATCCAATCCCTAGGAGACTCATTCGCTTATATTAGCCAGTGCATTGCATGTGCACAGAAGGTGCTACATGCCCGTTCCGTATGCTCCCCACACAACCTGCACATGGGTGTCGCGGTTAGACCCATCTTACATGAGCATGTCGTTGGTTCCAAAGTGCCCACTAAAGTCCCCAAGCAGGTAGTGGATTTGCCCCCTGCTCATATTCCAAAAGCATTCCCGGGCTTTGAAATTAGAGCCTAGGAATTTCTTGGAGTGTTGTAGACCGGTATTAGACAGCCAATGTGTTCGTTTTCTGTGATCTGCAAACTCCCAAAATGTGGCTTTTACGAGATACGTCGATATGCCTACTCGTGATTCTGGACCCACAAAATCATTTTCTGAGCCCTCTCTTGCCAGTTTATCTGCCTAATCTAATATAATTTGTATTTATAATCATTCTCTAGATCACTAGTCAAAAAACGAATCACACAATCTAGATATTCGAATAATAATTATCAAATGTTCGTTATACCAGTTTCCAAGAATGCGATCTATTTTTTCCAAGTATGGTATCCAGACAAAAACAGCAGACAGCTGATTACTGACACTTCCGACAAGTGGTCGATTTACGCAACATCCATGGCGACCTTGACATTATGCGGATTAACTCGCTCTGGCACATCTCTTCCTTGTGACTTCTGACTTTTGGATCTAATATACTGGGTGGAGATTTCGAGATGGCATATTTTTAAAACCTTGGTTGGGTCAGTCATGCTGAGCAACCTTTACTATGGGACCAACATTGAATTCTCAAAAATAATTATATTTTTACTTTCTATACTAATTTAACTACTTTTTTACTAACTTTTTTGATTATATGTATAATTAAATAAAATTATTAAAATTCATTAGAATTATGAAAAATCATGTTAATAATTAAAGAATACGTCTAAAATCGTAGAAAATACCAACCCAGACCACGAGTCGAGTAGACTGCACGCGTCATAATGAATAATATTTGTATTTAAAAAAAAAATACAAATGTTAAAAAAAATATATGATTAGTAGGTACCTATTCTTTGGGTATAGGTTCACATAATGATGTGGGCTGCGTTTCTAAGACGAATAAAAAGTAACGGAGTATATTTGTATCTTCAAAAATAAAGAAATGGGGACCGTCAAAGTTGACAGTTTTAGGCATTTTTGTGACGAGGTCTATCTCATAAACTAAACTAAGTACTTAGTTTGAAATTTGAAATTTCTGTGTATGTACTGGTCGCTAAATTCGATTTAGATAATTCCGTTGACATCGCAATGAAACACTATGGATAGACCTTGCGCCTTAACATTTGTACCACTCATAAATACTTTTCATTAGTCCTCGCGTCGCCCAAATGGATTTAGCGATCCAGAATGTAACCTATCTTCATAGATCACTTGGGCAACATTAAAAGCCACTACAATAACAAATCATTTCTTACCTAAAGTAGAAAGAGCATCGATATCGTTGTATTTTCAATACAAAAAGATAATCGAAGCAGGATGCTCGCGTATTGATATTCCACAAGTTTATGTGAGAGCTGTAATATTGATATTCTCCGGAGATATTTATCACCAACCGTGGCGAAATATACATAGGGTTGACAAACACTTTTTTTTAATGCAACTAAATCGGTAAATAAGCATACGGCCCGCCTGATGGTTAGCGGTTATCGTAGCCATATGGACGCTTGCAACACAACAAGCATCGCTCACGCGTTACCGACCTTTCCCCGACCCCTATGAGCTCTGGCGACCTTACTCACGCGCAGGAACACAACTTTACACGACATAAAGTTATTTGGCTGCGGAATTCTGTAAGGTCTGTACTTCCCCAGTCGAGCGCTCTTTGAGCGAATAAACGCTAAGCTCTACCTCTCTCAAAAACTCTCTCTAACACTCTCGATAAAACCCAGTTTCCATAATTTATGAGACTGAAAACCCTAAGAAAGGTGTCTTTTCTGGACGTTAGAAAACGTAGACTGAGTAACATTTTTTACATTCAGACTTTTTCGACGGGGAGTCCATCCTCACACATTGAAACCAGAATTGTTTCGTACTGTGCGGGCTAAAAGTTTTCTTCCGTGGACGCTCGGACTGTGGAATAAATTCCTCGCCGTGGTTTTATATATAGATAGGTATATAATCTGAATCTCGGAATCGGCTCCAACGATTTTCATGAAATTTAGTATACAGGTTTCGAGGGCGATACATCGATGTAGCTAGGTTTCAATAACTCAAGGTCGACCCCGAAACCAGAAGACCGCAGAGAGAGAGGTTTTAGACCAGATGATTATTTTTTTCCCTTTTAAAAAAAAAAAAAACGAGCAAAGCTCGGTCGCCCAGGTACTAATTAATGATTTGGCCCGAGGGGGGTTAGCTCAAAACCTTGAAGGACCTGGATCACAAGGAATTGCAGCTACCGAAAGTGATTTAATGAATTATGTACGTACATATCATAAAATAAGAAGCGCTCGTGGTGTAGCATGATTAGCCGTTCTTAATAGATCGGCAAAGTTGAGCTACGTCTGTCTTGGTTGGTACCTGGATGGGTGACTGCCTAGTGGTATTTCAAATCGAGCGTTTCCGTGCTTCGGAAGGCACGTAAAGCCGTTGGTCCCGGTTTTCACTTAATTGTGATAGTCGTTAAGCTAGTTGGATGCCTCCTAGGCGGCTTGAAAAATTCCAACAGTAGGTTGACCACTAGCCTACCTCCACCGACCCGCAGTGGGCACGCGTGGTGGAGTATCTGCCCATTCCCTTTCACCCTGATTTGTGAAAGGAGGCCTGTGCTCAGCAGTGGGACATTATAGGCTGATGATGATGATGATGATGATGATATAATAAAATAGCTTATAAAAATATTTTCTATCATGACAACCTTATATTCATAGGGTACGAAACGCAATAATCTGCTTGATTTCCATAAGTTATGACTCTGTTGAGATATGAAAATGGCTAGTTGAGATGTCGAGCGTGAACTATGACATATTAATTAATAGTAATGAAGTAGCCACACAACTCATGGTGCCATGTTCAGTTTATTGAAAACTGCACGTGATGTCAGATTTACCCGAAAATATTTTAAAAATTAAGACCATGATCAGAATAATGAAAGTTGAAGAAATTGAAAAAAAACAGAATCTTACAATTTATTCCGTAAAACTTAAAGTAATCTTTCCTAATCATAAACACGGTAACAAAGGTACAAATGCAAAAATAATCAATAGTTATAGCACTATTTTTTCTTCCCTTTAGCCTTAGATATTTCCAGTATGACTGGTTCAGGAGGCGTTGGAGGCAATTTTAAATCAGGCCATTTGCGCCTAACATAGTCCACCAATGCTTCTAAATTAACAGTCTTACCCTTCTCAATACGAGGTCCGGGAAATAGATCGCAAAGCCCCATAATGAAATCTTCATTCAGTAGAGACCCCATTCGTCTCACGGTTCTATAGAACATTTTCACATCTAAAGGCTGCGGATCTATTTTGTATAACTCTAAAATAATCAATGCTATATTTGCCGTGCGTTTTTGTTTCTGCCATACAGCGTCTGCTCTGTTGAACATCAATTCTCTCATGTCACGAAGATGAGGAGTAAACGGTGTCCTGACATAACCGTAAGTGATGACGGTATTCTTCCGGAATTTCATTTTCAGGATATCTTCACGTGCTTTTATAAAGTCCGTATCAACGATTACATCATCAAGTAAAAGACGTTGGACCTTTACAGTTCGGTTTGTAAGTTGTAAAAGTAGATTCAGAGCATCTGCAGGCTGCATTGGGTTGCAGGATAGATCTAAAGTTTCAAGATGTTTAGCCAATTTCAAGTTCACTCCTATAGCTTTGATAGCTGCCCCTTTAAGCTTATTATTGTTTAAATAAATATTTCGAATGGAATTACTTGTCAAAAGGATCTTAATAGCGTTCCCGATTCCAGACAAGGCGTTCCAAGCTAGATTGAGTTCTTCAAAATGTTTGTTTTCGGATAAATGTGTGCACAGATTAAGCAGTGCTTTTGGGGAAATTATGGTATTCCAAGACAAATCTAAATGTGTGAGTTTATTGTGAGTTTCAAATGCATCACACAGAGATAGAACTGATTTTTCAGTCAAACTGTTATAACTTAGATTAATATTGACAACACTACAACCTTTAAAGATGGTTGTAGCTAAAATGTCTACACCAGCATCTGTTAACTGATTTTTTGACACGTTTATTTTCTTCAGGCTACGGTTTTTGGGTAAGTTAAAAAATAAACGTTCTGCTCCTTCAGGCCCAATTCTGCAACCAGTTAAATTCAATTCTGTTAAAAAACTGTTACTAATAAGCATTTCTCCTAGATGGAAGCACCCATCTCGCCCTATCCAATTGTCAGTTAAGTCCAAAACTTTGACAAACTTGTTTAGTTTCAAAGACATAGCTATAGCTCGAAAGGCAGCTGGATTAATGCCGTAGTACCTTAAGTTAATTTCTTCCTCTAAAAGCTGTTTGTAAAAACTTCTAATTGGTGCCAGCCCCATCTCTTCACATAATGCAAGATAGAGTTCTCTTCCATCACTAGCATATATTACTTTTGGGGGTGGATGAAAAAGGGCCTCTTTGATACCAGGATCAGTAATTCCTGGATAATTGTAATACACATGGCGGAGCACTGAGCTAGCAGACTGTGGAATATACTTAGCACATATTTCCCCACTTCCTGGGTCGTATAATCCTAAAGAGTAATTCAACTTCTTAATGTTTACCTCAGATACTTCAAGTTTGACTGAAGACCATTCATCTTCAGGTGGATCCTCTGAGGATTCAAATTCCTTCTCAAAGAGCACTTCTATGTTTAACGATTCTGGTTTTTCAGATGAACTTTCACTATCGAACATTGCTGTATAATATGAGATTAACAAGTAATGTATGATGCAGAGATATTACAATATATAGGTACAACGTATCATCGATTCAATTCAATTCTTCTTTATGGCTTTTGCGGAAATGCCACCACAACTTATACGTTTTTATTCGTGCGTTAGACATTTAGAATGACTTATAGGTTGACATTATTTCAAATATTGTTTTTTTTATTCTTTCACTAGACTGCTTGATTCTTTCACTACACTAAAGGTTTGGGTAGATCTTGTTCATATGTCTGTGGGGTAGATCGATTATTCCGATTTCATTGATTGGGTCGCTACGGGTTACAAATAAAAATATAATGCCAAACTAAATATAATGCCAGTCAAATGCGAGAACTGTAAAATATATAAAATTTTCTTACAGACGATTAGCCTTGCATGATTACTGTATTAATTACACAATGTACAACTCCCGGACTTTCATTGACCGCATTCAGAAAAACGTGGATAATTTCTCACATCACTTAAAATGTGCTAACGTTTATAATTTAATTTTACTTGTAAAACATACAATGATAATCACATGCATTCGTTCTCATTTTAAGCCAATTTTCCCGCCAATTGACATTGGTCAATATAATGTCAACGAGATCATCATGTTAATTGTAACATGATGATCTCGTTGACATTATATTGACGTTGAAATGGAAATTGGTGAGTTTTAATGACGAGTCTGGCATACGAAAGTTGAGCCTGGCTGTAATTGAAACTCTTTACATGGCTACAATCTATAAATGCCACTCTCGTCACTTGCTCGTCACCCGGCATAAAAAGTGCCAACTAGTTTACCAGAACCAGTTTTGATACTAACCCTTTATTCATATATATTTTTTTTTTATATTATATAGTTTTGCGCTTGACCGCAATCCCGCCTGATGGTAAGCGAAGATGTAGTCTAGGGTGGATCGCGCGTACCCATAAGATGCCTGTTCACTCTGGCCTTGAATAAACCCATGTTATAAGTGTCTGGAAACACGTTGTCCGGGAGAGCATTCCACAACTTGGCCGTGCGTAATAATCGCTTTATAGCTTTTGTGTTATAGCGTCCACCTTATCATTCTTTCGATCACCTTAATGTTTATCAACCTGTTCATGACGGGCCAGTTGGCGCGGTTGGTTAAGATGCCACCTATCGCGCTATATGTTAGAAAGCTTAATTTTATTGTAGATAGAATATAATATAATACAAATAAAATGATAATTATATATTAATGTATTTTATGAATCTAAAAATTCAATTTCTAGTGAGTCATCCGAATCACTGCTATCGGCACATACATATCTGATGAAGTGCTCTATTTATTCATCACTAATTTTATCTCTTACTTCGCATGTATTTTCAAACACAACTTAATATTTACATTATTTTTTGTAAAGTATAAAAACTATTTATTCCTACTATACTTAGTGATACCACATACAGTTTTTTTTAATTTGCCGCGCTTTTTCAGGCTCAACATTCGTGTGCCAGACTTTATAATTACTTTGGTTCGGGTCTGATACCAGACGAATATAATTAGGAATCTTGCACCAACTTTGCACCAACTTTGCACCAACTTTGCACCAACTTTGCACGTGCTTTGCACACATGTAGAATCCACAACGATTCAGTCGAACGTTCTTACTGCGGACCGTTGAATTGGCTCCATTATAATTTTCCCTCAGCGCTACGATACAGGGTTCTTCAAAGGGTTTGCTTGCTTGTCAAACTGTTGAAATAAAAAAGTTACTATACTTACCATACTATTACTATTTCGGTCAACGCGTGCATTGGAACTTAAAATGCTCTCTCGAGACGCATAACGTGGTGCACGCACAGTCGTAAAATTCTATGAATAAGTACTGCTTTGGTGTTTGCATTTGGCGCCTAAAAATGTACATTACGCATAGAAATAAATATACCTAGAAAGAACGTCGCCATACTACACGAATATATAAAACAGGCCAACTTTTATAGGCTGCTGCGCGTAACAGCTACGTTTTACGCTCCCTCTGCGTCATTCTGCTTGTCTTAGTGACGTTCATAATGATAGTAGTTGTTGAAATATTCCAATTAAAATCGGGAGAAATCTAAATATTGAACATTATTTTGCATTTTTATTTGATTTAGCCCCTAACAGTTAGGGGCTATTTTTATCGACGCGTGCACAGCTGCGACACTCTATCTTTGACGTTTTACTTGTTTTTTTTTTAATTGGGCTAACTTTTGGCTTTCGACTAGCCAGAGGTAAATAAAGTGCCCCTAACATCGTGCTATGGTGTTATATGATTTCCTCGTGGTGTTTTCCTTTGTGAGCAATTATCATCAAAAAAGTGTCTCTCAAATTACGAACATTTTGATAGTCCATAATCACCGCATTGTAGGTATAAATACGGACAAAAATTATGATAATCGATAAACAAATGATTAAAACAAACTACCGTTTTACCCATGCGGTGAGACGAATGATTTACCATTTATTATTGTTTGCATAAGACAATTTAAAGCAGCCCTTTAATTGATGGGTTGTTCTCAGAAACTTTACCTCCGTATTCAAGTGAACTGTTACAAACAGGTTGATAATGCAACATTCGCCGAATCATTATATGTGATTTATTGGAAGCAATTTAAAATTTAATCCATTTTTATAAATTTTATGAGGATAATTGAATGTGATTTATCTTCGAGCTATTAAAGGTATATAGGTATATTGGAACGAATGTTTGATACAAGAATAACTAGGTAAATGCCAATCGTTTGTCCATAAATAGATGAAGATGAGGATGTGTGTCGTTTTTAGGGTTCCAAACCAAAATGGTAAAAAGGAACCCTCATGGTGCCACTCCACTCCGTCCGTCTGTCCATCTGTCCGCCTGTCATGTCACAGCGCTATGTTCAGCATTCACTGATGCTATTAATTTGAAATGTGGAATAGTTATAAATATTGCTGGCCCACACATATTAAAAATGAAAAAAAAAATTAAGCAATATTTTTATTTTCTTTGCAAATGGGGCCGGAATGGGGGACCGAAATTTCAAAGTTGTACAAAGTACAAAGGCTACAAGTTTACATATGAAAGAGCTTTATTTGTAGGCATTCCAAATCAGGATTTTATTTTCTTTTATGGTGCGTAGTTTTTGACTTATGATGAAAAATTACAAAAAATAATACCATTCTCCTGAGTTCGCAAATATGAAATAATTAGAGTAGATAGACATTGATGTAAATATTACAGGACAAATAGAACGATGTTCCTAAAACAGTTTTTTTAGATATCATTAAAATTCATTCACAAACAAATTTATTTATGCAATAAGGGGTCCAAATCAAGAAAGTATACGTCTAGGTTAGTAGCCCCATTCGAGCTGCTCTTTGAGCGAAATAATACTTCCTTACCAAACCTTAATTTCGCAGATTGTAGAATTCAACTCCTGACTTGAGAGCCGGTTCCCCTCCAGGGTTTGTTTGCTTAACCTTCGGCCATAATAATATGATTATGTGGGCGATCTATCAAGATGGTCAATAAGACAAATCACGTAAAAACAACTCATTTATATTTAGAATGAAATTAAGGCAAAAAATTCTATAATTTAAATTTTGAAACCATTTACATAAGATAATTGCGATTTAAAAAATTACAGCCGCCAAAATCAGCTTGACACAAAGGGGATCATTAAAAGTAATGCGTCAATTTAACCATAATATGGTGGAAAGAATTTTTTAATCGACACTATCGTAAAATCACGATACCATTACGAGATAAAATTTTAATGATCCTAATTATTGTTATAATTGCAGTTTTATAAAGCAATTACCACCACTCTGTACCTATATGGATTCCATAAAAATGGATAAGAGACAAATTTTTAAGATATTTTTGTAGCTAAATATTTTTAAATAAAATTATTATAGGAAATGTCAACATTAAAAAATATATAATTAAAAACCTAAATTATAATTATTTATTATAATCGCTTATAAATATCATTATTATGATGATTATATTTATATTCTGTCTATCTATACTTACCAATACCTACTTTCAAAACTTATTCTTATTAATTAATGGTGCCGATTCTGTTGTAAATCGCACTAAACTAATTTTAGTCACATCTCATCTCTTTCTTACGAACATTATTGAAAAAGGATAGAACATATTTAAAGCTGTCAAATTAGTCTTTGCCTTCTTGCGGGTATTTAGACGTAACCGCGATAGATGGCGACTAATTTTTTATTGAAAACAAGCATTGGACAATTTGACAATTTGACAGGACAAAATTTCTTACATCGTTTTCTTATGTTCTTTTTTAGAAAGAGACATAGTGATACTAAAATTAGTTTAGTTGTAAACAACAGAATCAGGGCCAATGTTGAGAATAGACCGTATTTCGCTGCTATTACCAACGAGGAAAAATTTAATTAAAGAGTGATGAATGAAGGTGTATCGATATGTGATGTGGGTTAAACCATTAGGAAAAAAATTACGTCAAGATTACTGATAAAAATAATGGAGCCAATGGAAGAGGAAAAGGGCGGATACTTATTCCTCTTCGGCCCTGTTGCCCCATCACGGTCACCCTGCTCCGCAGCCACACAAAACTCAGAACCATCATCTTATCTGGTGTCCATATTACAAACTTGCTTAGCCGTATGTGAGAATGTTGAAGAAATGTTACACCACGCAAGAAATTGCCTCCTCCGCCCATCGATTAAACCTGCAGTACGCTACCTTCCAAGTCCTAACCATAACACATCAGCAACTACCATGTGGAGAGTCTAAGGTCCCTCGAGGTGCCTTCGCGCTAGTTGTCCCTCGCTGGTGCTTTCATCCGGTGACCATATATAAGTCTTCTTGTCTAGACCAACAAGATCCGCCTGGGAGGACCAGCTTGACCAGCTGATTTGAAATTAGAAAGGAAAAGACGAAACATTTCTGGGAATTTCAAAAGAAAGGGGAGGCAATGAAACGTTTTTGTTTAAAAATATCATAACCCTAATCATCGAAAAGATTATATTTCATAATAACAAGCTTGACATTATGAGAGCTCATAAAAATGATGATGAGCGTCATTTGAACGTGAACAAATTATATCTTATAATATATATATTATAAACATGAATATTTGCAAATAAATTACCTATATGAAGATGCAATAAAATCGGATTATTGTTGAATAAGTATGATAGGTATTTGACGGTTCGCTTTTCGTGGAGGTAAGATGCCCCGATTGTCACTGCTAGGTCGTGGGGTCGATGCTCACCCAGGACAAACATTTGTTGATATGGATGTAACTTTAAAGCTGCTATATGCTTAGTTTGTGTATCATACGAGTGTAGGAAGAAATCCTACGAAAGCTACCGAACCCAAATAGCAGGTTTATTAAGGGAAAGTAAAAAGTCCTCGTCCAAATCCTGTAAAGCCTCCACTTGGCGGAAATTGGAAGGTTGTCAAGCTAATTAACTGATTTATCAGCATCCCATAAAGGGCGAAAAGTTGATCGATTTTTCATGTTCATAATCTAAATATGGCACATCTGATGAGCGTCCAATTACCACGCTTTCAATAATATTGGGTACAGGTCAGTTTATCCCCATCCAAAATTATTACAAGATGATAATTTTTATGACAATCCGTAAAATCGACCTTCTTTACGGTAATAATACGATTAAGTACTTATATTATGTAAAACATAAATGCTACATAATAAATAAGTAAAGTAAAGACAAAACTTGGTAAAGTCAACTATAGGTCCTTAGACCAAACCTTAGAGTCCTCTACAGCTGCCAAAGTCAATAAATTTGGCAAGAAGACGTTACTCTTATCTTCTCAGCAAAAGCAACCTTCCAGCCGTGTTGAACAGACTAAGTAGGTATGGTGTTGAACAAAAAGAGAGCTCTTCAAAATACCTAAGTATTATACAAATATTTCAATATTAATTATTATTAGCACCCAAATGTCATTGAATGACATAATCAAGTAAATGTGATCAGTATGCGCGCACGCATCTAAGACGACTGTCAAGGCCGCTCGTCTCTTGACCTAGACGCCTACAAACAATACCGCCCTGTCAACGCCCGTCACTTAGGTTATTGGCCCAAGTTATAAAATAAAGCGATGTGTCACTTTGAATTCAGTGGCGACGGTTATGAAATGTGAGATGCTGATGTCTAGTTACTATTAAATAATGTTATAACAAGACTTGTTTCGTAACAATTACAAAATATTGATAAAAACGAGCGATGTATGTATGATGTTGTTGTTGAACGCGTTTAAATCTCAAGAACTAAGCTGTCAATCTGAATGAAAAAAAAAACGGCAGATACTTCATCTAACGGGAAATGTTATATAGAATAAATAACATCATGCGGGCACAACTTGCAATTTATAAAGTGGTGTAAAGAAAAGAATTCGCTTCCGCTTATGACTCGCCCCAATACATTACATGTAGGAACATCGCTAACAGGTGCTAAATGAAAGTCAACTTTATTATTAGCACTTTTAAAGCTCAAATGGCAAAGTTCACAAACGGTATTGGGTCGTTAGGGTTAAAATTCAAACACCTATTCTATGCAAATGTTTCTCTGGTAACCACTGTTTGATTTCACCGTGAACACTCATGACTAATTCAACATTATTTGGTATTATACTCACTTGAGTCATGTATACATGAACTTATTTGTTCCCGGACTCTTATTTACCTCTCTCAATATTTCTCAGTACTGTCTCAACGAATGTTTTTCTTTGGTAATTACTCGCAGTGTTTTTAGCTGCGCGAAGTGTTTGAAATATATTTAAGTACAGTCGAGGACATAAATATGTATACACTTTTTGAAATTCAAAAGCGATTTTCTCGCATGTGTAACATTTAAGTGTTAAACTATTACACAAATCATAATAGTATATGTTAGAAGATTCTGCCTTTATAATATGTCATAATTTCAATCAGTAGTTTAAGAGGAAACCGTTGTTGAATTTTACTAAGTGTATACATATTTATGTCCTCGACTGTACCTATCTGAACACTTTTTTATATTGACAGGCAAGTCAAGTGGTAGACAAAGCTGTAAGCTTCAGATGGTTTTACATCTTTTTTTAATTTAAAGCCACCCTTTCATACCCTCATACGGAGTAGGTATTCGGTGAGCGCTGAGAATTGGCGTATATAGGGGGAGGAATTGTTTGATGCCCATCTCAGGATGTTAGGTTTCCATCAGTATCAACATTGGCAATCGTTGGCCCTGCCCAGACTCCCCTGGAAAGTAGCTCAAGATACCAATCGAGGGCTCTCAACCGGGTAATTTAATAGATTCTCAATAGACTGCATCAAACATTGACGGGCCATCTGGCGCGGTCGCCGCTGGTCGTGGGTTCGATTCCCACACAGGACATGCATTTGTGTGCATGAACATGTCTGTATGTCCTGAGTCTGGGTGCACTTATGTATATTAAGTATGTATTTGCAAACAAAAAGTAGTATATGTATTATATCAGTTATCTGGTTTCCATGGTACAAGCTCTGCTTAGTTTGGGATCAGATGACCGTGTGTGAGGAATGTCCCAGGATATTTATTAGTAAATTTATTTATTATTTAAACATAAGAGGCCCGTGCGACATAATATAGTCCCATTATCCACAAGCTGTCAATATTCTTTTCTCTCATCGTTCCTTTGCTGAGTATACCTAACATAAAATAAGAATCATACTGAGCTGGTTACAGGAGAAACTGCCAGATTAGCAGATGCATGCCCAGCTTAAATCACGGGGTCTGAAATAACAAAGACGTAGACTAAGACAGGGTTTTTCGAAGTTCCAAACCTAAGAGAGCAAAATAAAGGGTAGGAAGCGGTGTAAACAGCTAATTATAGCAAAATTAAAAGCAGCAGCTTCTCTTGGTGATATTTGCCATTTAATTATATGTCAAACAAATTGCGAGAAAAGAGACTTAAATCACTAGATGTCAAGGTGTAAAGATATCACGAATCAATAAACAATCTTTTGGTATCAATACAGTTTTTAAAAGGCACTTTACATTACATGGTTAACCAATTACCATTATGTTAATACGTACAGTGGTAAACACAAGATTTATTTTATTTATCGCAAGATTTCAGTTGCGGAGTCATTATCTTCACGCACATTTCTAAAGAAGGTACTTGATGATTTATAATGATAATGATACCCTTTGCTTATAAGACAATCACCGTCTCTTGAACCCTGAACTATAGAGAATGAGATATTTTTTTCTTTTTTTTAGAATTTAAGAGAGGTAGAGCATAGCGTTTATTCGCTCAAAGAGGAATGGGGAAGTACCTCCACCTTACAGAATACCGCAGCCAAATAACTTTATGTGGTGTAAAGTTGTGTTCCTGCGCGTGAGTAACGTCGCCAGAGCTCATAGGGGAGGGGGGAAAGGTGACGCGTGAGCGATGCTTCGTGTGTTGCAAGCTTCCATATGGCTACGGTAACCGCTTACCATCAGGCGGGCCGTATGCTTGTTTACCGACTTAGTTGTATAAAAAAAAAAAAAAAATTAAGAGTTTAAGGAGTTATTTATCCGTGCCTGACTTGGGAATCTAAATAATCCAAAACAACGGTTGGGTGATTCCTTATTTACTTACTGTTCCGCTGCGGATGCAATCACTTCAGTGTTAAGAAATAAAACTTACGATATCTCAATTCATATTTTATGATTAATATTAATTCACAAATTGAATCGAACTGACCGGTGCGCAAGCGCAGACGTGCTGTATAAAAGATAAATTTTCTCTTAAAACATGTCGAAGAAGCCCGGTTGACGTTAATGTTCGTAAAATGCGATAAAATCAAACTTTATTGTCGAAGAAGCACCGATATCGCATTTCTTTGAATACCGTTGGTTCTAAAGTGTCATTTGGATGTTTTTAAGATAAGCTATTGGCTAAATAAAGGCTCTTCAGCTTTTAAGTTCTTTTTACCACCTTTTTACCATAATGCTCGCAGATATTTGATTTGGGAGGAGAGTCGTAAGCCTTGAGCTTTATTAGACAGTTACACGGCGATTAGATTGTGTATTTGAACTTTTTTATCTTATTGTTGCAGATGGAAATGCGGAGGTACAAGACCAGCAGGACGTCCTTTTTGACATACTGGATATTTCTTTTACAAGTAAGTCCTATATTTTGTGTTTACCACCTGGTCTTATTTAGGCAATAAGAAGGCCCTATGAGAGACCAACGAAGAGACTTTAGAATACTGATCCTAGAACCATAAAATGATTGGTAGCTTCTTGTCTTAAATTCAACCTCTAAAGAGATAAAAGGATGAAACCGATAGACAGAAAGCTCAAAGACGAACATAATTTTTTAAGGCGATGATAGCTCAGTGGTAGTGACGTCGGATACCGAGACGAAGGTCCCGGGTTCGAATCCTACAATGAGCTTGAGCTTTCGGTGAAGGAAAACACCGTGAGGAAACCATAGCACGGTGGTAGGGTACTTTGCAGTACCCATCCGGCTGGCTACCACCCTCAAGTTGAAAATCTGTCGCCAAGCATCTATCGGTGTGTTCCGACAGCTGCACTTGAGAGCCAGTTTCTTCTAGGCTTTGTGTGCTTACCACCTTCGGCCACATCATCACTCACCATGGTGAGATTGTGGTCAAACACAGGCTTATACGCAATAAAATAAAAAATAAAAAAAAAGATTACTTACCTCTTACTTCTAAAGCTATTTATTAGACAAAGTCTTCTGTTACTGTGGTTTACCTTATCAGATCAATGACCAATAACTTCTGCTTTTCTTTTATCTTTGCTAATGCTGACCTTACTTTCAGATGTTAGGCAGTGCCCACCGTGGCGCTGAAGGGCACGGCAGATTGATGGACCCACCAGCTCGCAACTCGATGTGGCGGTTCGGGTTCCCTAACCCCGTCAATTATAATGATAATGAGCTGTTCTGTGGTGGATATGCTGGTAAGTGAAGGTAGTTTGTGATAGTTGAGGATATTTTATGCTGTTCAAAAGATATTCATCAAAATTATTATCAGCTTGTTGTTTATTAAATAAGTTCGATTAAGTATATTTACGTTGTAAAAGCTGTAGTTGCAAGCAGATCATGATATATTCAAATGATATCCTGCTCTGCTTACCTCCCGTATAGTGGTTTGACATTTCGATGTTTTGTCCTACACCATTTAGATACCTACGATCATAATGAAATGTTTCTCTATGCTATTATAAACTTTTTGTAACTGCTACGTATTGGCCAAGATAAATGCCAAACTGACCATTTGAATATGTAATTTAATTTAATAAACATTTTCTAGGTACTTTATTACCTAGGTAAAGAACATGGCCGTATTTTTTTCAAAGCTCCGTACTTGTGCTGAGGGGCATTATCCTTGCATTAAAAACTGAACAACCATTGTTTTGTTCGCCATAGATTTTACTAATGATTAGTAATGATGAGCGAAGGCAACGTTCGGAAAACATTAAAAGTTCACTGAACTGATCAATGAAGATGATTCTATTATGATAATTGAGAAACGCAAAATGAACAAAAACATGTTCGATGACTTGATAAGTAATGATTTCCATTCAAGGAAAAAATCTACATACCTTGCTTCCATAGCTGCCCATCCTCACACATTATAATTTTGTTGTTCAATAAGCAGTTTAATACATTATCTTATCTGTAAGACTTTAGAGCAGTGGTTCGCAAAATTGACTGGACCGCGACTCACCTAAAAATTGTTCAAATTCCACATCACTTGGTTTTCATGAAGGAAATAGGGGCATAACTGTATTAATAAAGGACTTTCAGGGCCCACCCGATATTCTCTCGCGATCCACCGACTACTTACTTCTTTAGGGCGACAATTAGGACACCCAACCCTACAAAGCTCATAAAGTTCATTGAAGAACGTCCATGATTTTCCAAGTACTGACTAGATTTGCCTTGTCCAGTCCAGTGGGAGCAGAACGAGGGTAAGTGCGGGGTCTGCGGTGATGCTCATCACTTGAACGAGCCGCGGCCACACGAGGCCGGCGGGATGTACGGCAAGGGAATTGTCACCAGGCATTATAGTGTTGGACAGGTATGTATCAGAGGCTCAATATGATAAGGTATTGATGTGGTTGAAGGTGAAGGAGAGGTGTTAAGTGCAGCTGCCGCATTACGTCAGTAGGTGCGTGGCAACAGATTTTCTAATTAAGGGGGAGCTCGCCAGGCGGTTATTAATGTTCCTACTCTAGCATCGTTTTAAGTATTGAGGAAATTATTAATAAGACTATGTCATTAGTGTCAGCGGTATCCTTGATCTTTCATTTGTCCAGTAACTTTTCACCGCCACTTGTGTCAGCTAACTAGCAATTTTTGACTTTATGGTGAAGAAATAGAGAACACAATGCTTTATCCGAAGTAGTGTCCTTAATAATTTCTTTAGTTTCAAGACACCAATGAGGAACACAAAACCATCTTTATATCTTCAACTAATCTTCATTATTGTTAATAATTTCATCAGGAAATAGAAGTGGAAGTAGAGCTGACGGCAAATCATCTGGGAACCTTCGTCATGAAGCTCTGTCCGAACAACAACGCCAGGCAAGAAGCCAGCCAGGAGTGTTTTGATAGGTGAGATATTTAAATTAATTCAGCATCTTCCCCCGTAGATTTCCAAAACGAACTGTCCTGCTTCGTCCACTCGTTTTCGGTTACATGGTATGGTATGGTACTTATCAACCAGGTACACCAAATGCTCTAGAAGTTCATAGCTCTTACTCACTTAATGGTAGTCACCCGTTTTTTTCTAAGTAGCATGCCGCTCTTGGTCTAAAACCTCAAGTACATCCAAACCGCCTTGACCTCTATCTAATCCTCAACCATATAAAAAGGGTGGAATGGAGCGACTGACTGCATCAATACAATACTACAAACCCAGTTTGTAGCGTGCTTATATTGTACTTAGGTAATTATTATTTCAGGTATCCACTTTACGTAGCTGAGACTAGAGAAGATAGGTTCCTGATACCTCTGGATACAGCGAAGAAGGAAATATTTAGGTACAGGGTGCGGCTGCCACCCTACATCACTTGCACTCAATGTGTTCTTCAGTGGACTTATTACACTGGTAATAATCGATTATCACGACTAGTAGATTGTAAAAGTCGAAATTATTAGTATAGTATTTCACTTAGAGGCGAATGAAAGACTAAATAGAAATGGAAAGCATAATAATAAAAACATTAATATAATGATAGACGAACCGCAGCGAATGAGTTATATATTATGGAACGATTAGTTAACAAACTGATGTTCTCTCATTTTCCATGCACACGGTTTTCCAGGTAACATGTGGGGTATTTGCCCCAACGGTACAGAAGCTGTGGGCTGTGGTCGCTCCGAGACCTTCAGGAATTGCGCTGACGTTAGTGTGGTCACCAGCACCGGGGGAATACCGCCAGCCTTCGCAGGGGACTTCAGGAGAGACTATCCCTTCCTTCTGTACTACAGGGACTACCTCATGCCCAAGAACGTATTCCCTCTCGTGGTCAGGTATGTGTGTGGTTTGATGTCTCTAGATTGTGTACACATTATTGTTATATGTATTGTTTTATACGTCGTATTTATGTTTTTATTTATGCACGTCTCGAATATCAGTGTATGTATCGTATTTTATAATTTGTTCACAACTCTCCACCTGTTGTGCTTAATATTTCAGAGGCGTTGGAAGAGAAATCCAAATGGAATCATTACGTCTTGTGTATAGGTAAAAAACACGTCGCATCTGTATAAATTGTCTAATTTAATCATTGTCAATAACGTGCACTATATTGTTAAATACATTTTCTTTCAGCAATGCTTTAACTGAGTCGAACACTGTGGAGGACAGTGTACCGTCGACGATTATTAGGTATATTATATGTTTGGTTTAAGGTTTTGGCTGTAGATGTCGACGTGGTGGGACTTCTTTCGGAAGATTGGTGTCATTTGTGAATAAATTTCCCAAACTTGTCTGTGTAACTGTAGTTGAATTGTGTAAACAAGCACGTGATGTGACTAACAACCTGTCCAAACCCTCTTGTGTCCTTTTGTATATTACGTTGAATACCAAAACGAATACTTCTATTAAACTAAAGATTGAATGTGTGACTAACTACCAAACGTCAGAACAACCAGTTGGTGACCCTTGTATATTTTGAAAACGTATTGCTTTAACCTGTTTATTGTAAATATTTGTTAAGGATGCGTTAACGTTTAACCTTCTATAATGTGCACAAATGTAGCTCATATCGTAATGTTTTCAGGGATCAAGTTTGCGTGCCGTCTAAAGGTTTCCGGAAGCTTCCTGGTATGCTGAGCTGGTGTCAAACCAATTGTCTGCGGTATCCTCCTAACTGTCCTGAATCACTTTGTTCCTGCCCGTAAGTTATCCTTCTTTAAATATTTTTTGAGGATTTATTCTTGGACATCCAGCGATAACGTTAAATTCTCTTTATAAAAATCTCTAGCAATTTTTATAACAGATTTTTTTTAGATCTAATCTCTACTCGATTTTTATAAAAGCTCCACGCGATATTAATACCCATTTAATGAGGCATAAAATAACAGCTCAGCTGATTTTAAAAACACATTGACAGCAAATATCGTATGCGAGACACAGTATTATAATCCTAGTATATTACACTATAAAATAAATGTTTTGTGGAGTTCATCGATTTTTAATTCTCTTCCTTAAGCAATATTTATAACTACTCACATGAGTTGAACTGTGATAAGGTCACCATTAACATTGTAGCGACATCTATCAGCCATCTATCAGTAACACCGAGGTAGTTCACACACGGAAAGATAGATGGCGTGGCGCCACTCGTCCACCGCAGCACACGCCCGGATCATCTCTCCGGCGTGGCGGTTTCTGCATTACGTGGACCAGCCGGCTCAACCTGTCGCAGCATCTGCGCTCCGTCTCGACTCACCGTAGACTTCGAGCAGCACTGGCACTTGCAAGCTTAACGCAACGACGCAACAACAGATCGACCTCCGGTCTAGGAAGGGAGTGATGTAGCGACATCTATCAGCCATCTATCAGTAACACCGAGGTAGTTCACACACGGAAAGATAGATGGCGTGGCGCCACATTATCCTGCATCGCGCCTAAATCCTGCATCGCGCTGGCGAAGTTTTCTCGAGAATCTGAATATATACAACTGTCCGACATGTACAGTTGGACCGCGGTCCCCAGGCACGATGTCCCAGCCTGGCGGAAGATCTTCCCTTTTAAATGGAGGTGTCATCCACCTTGCACCTCCATAACATCATAAACACCTTTTTTGAACCCGCACACTTCCAAAAAGTTGGTCTAGGTTCTGATCTTTCTCAAACTTGTACTAACTGCCTCACAAAATGGTCACTTAAAATTGATACTTAATTCTTTCTTTAACGTTGGTAGACTTGTATTTGACCAGTATCGCACCGGTGCGGCCACCGAGACAATGCGTTTCTTAAACCTGTTAATATGTCCACATCACACGGAAACGGCTAATCTGATTATGACGGGCCTTCACTAAACTATGCATATGAAAATACTGAATCAATCTGTGAAAGACCTATCGCAATCCGTCACCTTCTGCCACTCCAACTCTTAGTCGCAACAGAGAGTTAGAGTGGCAGATGGTGACGCTCGGACCTCACACATTGGAACCAAAATGCTCTCGTACTGTGCGGTTTCAAATGAGCTTCCTATCGCAGACGCTCAAGCTGGGGAATGAGCTCCCCGCCGTGGTTTTCCCAAGGGAGTACAGCATGAGGTTCTTCAATACGGTGGTAAGCAGACAAAGCCTAGAAGAGTTCCTCTAGTCTCGTAGGTAATGGAACACACTGTTCATGATTATTCCAATGCCTCAGTGACTTGTCACCTCATAAAAATTGAAGCTTTATGATGGCTGCCATCTATACCTGGCCGTATGGCCTGGCTTGATGATGAAGCAATAGAATCTGTAGCCGATAATGTACCCGAAAGACGACAATACTTGTCACAGTCACGATGAGACTTCTCTTCTAGTGATATGTGCTATCACTGACGTTTACATATATATTTCTTTTTTCAGACAAGAATGTCAAGCGATCGGTGAGCTGGAGGGTCGCGAAGGAGCCGACGTGTACTGCATGGACCAGTGCATCGTGTACCCGCCGCACTGCCCCGAGAATAGATGTCACTGCTACTAGGAACTATTTGAGGACAGTTGGGCTATTATCGAATCATTTTAGTATTAGGATCGATTAAATTAGTTGACCTACTATACTGCTCGCTACGGAAATCATCCTCATATACTCGAACCGCTTGGGCCGTCTTTGCAAAAATGCAGACGTCCTTCGAGCTCAAGACTTGGGTTTCTTCAAAAAGAGCGTGTAAAAGTTCTTTTCTCTTTGTTATTAAAATTTTAATTTTCTAAAATTGAAAATATATTATTTTCTTGAAGTGCGTACAAACAGCTGAGCATTATTTTAATAGTATGGTTTAAGTAATTACTTGTTAAATTAATTGTATGAAATCCTATCGATCCTTTTTGATAATAGCCCTTCAGTTTTTCTATAAAATTGTATTTCGCAATACCTACATTGTGTAAAGATTTACCACGACTACTTACAACTAAGCTAATATCGAATTTTACTATCTACCTACTAGCTTAAAACTTGTATCTATGTTAGTAATCTTCTCGTCACCTATACCTTTGTCCTGATTTTACAATAGATAAGTGAATCTAATTTAGAAATATCTACCATTTTTTTTATTTAAAAGCATGTAAGTACTACACGTGCGCGGTTGGTTATTGAGCTGAGACCACTGCTTCCCCTGTATTTCCCCAATGGCACCCATTTCGTACGCCATGCGCCACCGCGCTCAGGTCTCAACTTATCGCGCACGGGTAGTACCTAGCATTATCATAGGTGTAATGTTTTCAGTTTTTAAATCATTCAAGCCTGTATTATGGAACGTGAAACAAAACGCAAGCCAAGTTTTAGAATAGATTGTGTTAATAGAAAATAAACATTATAACAAACATCCATAGCTGGGCATTACTTAACTCGTTAATTAACGAAGTTAACATTCCGACTAACGGATTAACTTTTAAAAATGTAAAATCCGTTAAATTTCCCCGAGTCCGTTAATCGTTAATCCAGTACCTACTATTTACCAAAAAGACACCGCACGTACCGAGCCGGGCCGTGAAAAATACGTTCTGAAAATTACGTTTGGGCCGGTCGACAAGTGCGACAAGGCGCGTGACACGAGTGAAACGAAACTAGGTAGGTATGTCTTGCCGGCGCACGTGTGAGTGAGAAAACTGCGAAGAAATTTAATTCTTAATGATCCTATCCAGAATCCAAAACAACAGTTTTTAATATGATCGCCATCGCAACGATAAAAAAATGCTATTTTTAACGGATTAACGTTAAACTGCGTTAAATCTTCTGAAATGTATGCTTTAACGTTTAACGAAGTAAACTTTTTTTGTAACGGATTTGTGATTAACGGAGTTAACTATTTGATTAACGGTGCCCTATGCAAACATCCAGGTTCTACTTTCAATTGTTTTAATCGCGACTCAAAACCTGACTTGAGTTTTGTACGGAACTTAGATTCTTAATTTTCTATTACTCTAGACGTGCTCTAGACAACTTTCTTCGAAAATAGGTTTTCAACTATTACTGAAAAAAATAAAGAATTTTCTTATTTCGTTACGTTTACCTAGTATATTTTTCAGTTGGTATTTTAAAATGTACAGTTAGGTTATTATTTAAGTACCCATTTTTGTGTACCTATTTCTGATAATAAACGATATTGAATAATAAAAAAAGACCTGTGTCATCAGAGGCGTCTTGCGATGTAAATGGCGTTAGAATAATGTAGAAACTGCTTTGCTTTGCGCCTTTGGTGGCACGATACTAACTTAGTAATAATATTACGTACAATAAGTACCTACATTACTTCAGATTTGATATTTTTGCCATATTTGATATTCAACAGATGCCAGATGTTGTAGATACATACCTAATATGTAAAATAAAATATTCTAGATGTCTATTTTTTGTAAAATAAAATTCTTTTTAATACAAAATATCACAATGGTTTTTTTTCCTAGTTTGTAGGCTTAGACCTTAACGTCATAAATATGTATGGGTCCTAATACGCTAATAGCAGAGTAAATAGAGACGAGTAGGCTATTTTCCTACAATGGTCCAAACGCGACTTCTATGACTTCGTCTTCATATCCTCTGCTGTCCTCTGCTAAGGGTCCGGGAGCTTTGACCAAAGAGTATATCCATAAAGGAATTTGACTGCCAGTGCCAGTACCATGTACCTTCTTCTTCTCCTTATTTTTAATTTTGGCAACCAAGCCCAAATGAGGGCTCATTTCTGCCAGTGTCCAGTTATATTATAGTTTCCAGTCACAATAAATCACTTCACATTATAGTCCTTAGTCAGTCAACGTCCATACAAGTCATGTTTTACTACAATGGTGGTCATTGTACTAAAACTCTTCACGGACATTTTGAGACAACTTGAAAAGTCACGATACACATAATTCATTTCATTTCACTTCACTGGTGCACATGGATGATCTTTATTGGGTAAAATACCACCAAAAATACACAATAAAACTCAAAATACACAAATTTATGAAAATAAAAATGATAACGCTATAATGATAACAAAAAGTCCTACCATGTACCTACCTAGCAGTTTTGGGCATGTTTTTTTTTATTATAATAGTTATAATACGACCATCGTACAAAGTACAAACACGAACACTGAACTTCCCGCCCGCAACTTTATTCGTACTTACCTATTGTATTCGTACTTACCCGTGCGCGATAAGTTGAGACCCGCGCTCACTCGCCCGCTTTCCTTACAAAGCGGGCGAGATAAAGGTAGAGTTAACATTATTAATTTTTACCTGTGAGCTAATGTGAAAGGTGTGTGAAAGTGAATGAAGTGATTTCTTTCTTCTTCTTAGTTTTAAGTTTGGCAACCAAATCCAAATTAGGACCTATTTCTGCCAGTGTCAAGTTATATAATAATTTCAAGTCACAATATAGGCATTTTCTGGAGGCGCGATTGGCCACTAAATGCCTGTGCGTTTGGTGTATTTTGGCAGATTTTTTGCCAGTGTCGGGCAGATTCGTCATTTTTGAGATGGTCACCCAGGGCTGCGTTCAGTAACTACACACCGGGCGACCGGTGCGATCACACCACATACTATTGAACTGTTACTGAACGGTACGATGATCGTCGGGCTATCACACGGCGTTGTTACTGGGGTGTGTTCAGTTACTACACACCGGGTGTGAAAATCGCCGTGTGACTTTCGCACCTCGATCGTCCGACGTTAGTGAACGACTTTCATATTTTCCATGTATTTTCGTAAATTCCCAACTGACAAGTGACTTTGACAAATCATTGACATTATTTGATAAATCGATTATTTTTATTATAGTTTTTTCGCTGTTAAATAATATAAATAAAGTAATTTTCTATGTAGTAAAATAGGTTTTCAATCCAGGAAAAATACATTTCTACAATTCAAAAAGTATTGGCGCTATTTTTCTATTATTTAGTTGTCAAAGTGACATTGGTGTGACTTTCACCCACCTATTTCACGGTGCGACCGGTACGATCGTCGGACGTCGTCCGACGATGTTATTGAACGGTTCGGTGTGATCACTCGGGCGATCACACCGAGTTACTGAACGATACTATGATCGTCGGGCGATCATCGTACCATTCAGTAACAGTTCAATAGAATGTGGTGCGATCGTCGGACGTCGTCCGACGATCGTCGCCCGGTGTGTAGTTACTGAACGCAGCCCTGAACGCAGCCCTGGAGTGACTGACAATGACAGTTTGGTGACAGTGACAGTGACATTGACGTTGCTTATCACTCGGACTGCTCGGACTCGGTCGATTTTATTTACGCATAGCGATAAAATAAAATAAAGGCGAATAAATAAATAAAGTTCAACAAATAAACAATGGGTGACATATTGGATGAAGAGTTAGAGTTTCGAGGAGGCACTTTGCAATTATCAACTGACACAATTACGCTAGACAGCTCTGACAATAATTATGGTAATGCGACACAAAGTGCCGCAAGAAAACCGCAAAGTAATATACCGTCTTCGGTGTTATCTGGTGCTGACTCCTTGACATCTTCCTCGGCTTCGTTTACTGGTAAGGAACAGCTCTTTATATGTAAGGAGTTCGTAGCTTATATTGTATGACGACTCGCGACGTTCCGATGGATAGTCGTTTCAGAAAGAGTCGCTTAAGAAAGATTTTATCCTTATTTGCCAGCTAATAAAACCTCAATTATATGAGACGTTGAGGCCTCCTTATCTTACTCTATGTTGTGTATTGTATTTGCCTGTGTTATTGCAATTGAGTCACAAACCACCATAGGTAGGTACACAACTTAGATACTCATTTTATGCCTTATAATATGTATTGCGTGTGCTGTAGATAAATGTTATAGGTATGTATGGAGTAATATAATTTTTTAAAACAGCCATTATTTAGGTAGCCCTCATATTGTCGTCTCTTGGGCTGCGTTCAGTAACAACGCCGTGTGATCGCCAGACAATCATCGTACCGTTCAGTAACAGTTCAATAGTATGTGATCGCACCGGTCGCCTGGTGTGTAGTTTCTGAACACAGCCCTGAGGTTGCTTGTAAGTATGTCTTAAGTAATGGCTTACAATTCTAGTATTATAAGCATTAGATTATATTGGTAAATGATGATATGGCCTCCAAGTGCAATTGCAGTATGTCTTATGCCTGTATGTACTTAATGTCAGAATTTTAACTTGGTAGCCAGATAGAAGGGACAAATAAGTTTATGTGGAAGACAAGAATATATGGTTGTAGTAGCTTCTTTTGTGCTTCCATTCCCCTAGCTCAGTGATAATTGTATAGATAAGTAATAACATAAATTTAAAAGAAAGATACACACAAACATGATACAATTTGAGTATGAACCCAAAACCCTGAAAAGATGATGAAACATCAGCTTCAATACATTCATTACTAAGATTGAAACTGCTTTATTGTTCCACTTTCATGGCCCAAACCCTCAAGCAATTGCCATGAAAGTTATGTCCAAGTACAAGCAATAGCCATGAAAGCTAAATATTCAAACATGGGAACCCATATATTATGGCAGAATTAGTGAATAAAAACAAACACCATGTTACTTCTAGATGCAAGGAATGAGGAGCAACCGAATGCAACAGCAGTCACACCAGGCATACCAACAGAACCAGTGAGGACTGTCTATCCTCGTTACGACGTGCCATTTGACAAGGAGAATATCAAAGACTTCTTTACATTCCGCAAGGGCGTAGTGGAGGCAGCTATACAGGAGTGCATCACTATTCTGCTGTTCCCTGAGGATGGGGAGTACTTGGGCTCCTGGTTACTAACTGAGTATGTATAATAGTACTTAAAAACTTTAGAAAACCTTCCTATTAGTAAAAAATACGGAATTACATGTTATTTTTTTGAGATATCTTCGTTCATTCGAATTCAAACTGACGAACAAACTTTACTTCCGTATAACTAACTAAGTAACTTTCCAAATAGAATTTGTACAGCACCTATTATTTTGCTATGCTACTTATTTTAGGACAAACAATAATTTGTTGTAATTTCTAGAATTACATTATGCTACTTATTTTAGGACAAACAATAATTTGTTGTAATTTCTAGAATTACATTATGGGACAACGAAAAGGAAAGAATTGTCCTGCTAACATCTCGGCTAGTTATGACTATAAAATACGACTTCATTGCTATGAAGCAGCTGGAGTTCAAGAAAACATACCTGGATGACCTGGACACCATCGTTATTGGAGAACTTGTGTACCCACCATCTTCTTTGGTGCCGTAAGTATTAAAAACGGATATTTATTTTATCACTTTTAGAGAACTAATAATAATATTTGATAGAAGATTAAGTTTTAGAAATTACGTGGTGGAGGAATTCGATTTCATTTACGATCCAGAATGTTTAAAAAAAGTTTGTAAATGCCTATTGAAATACACATTCATATATTTAAAAAAAAACGACGAAAAGCGATAAAATTTGATCAGGTGTTAATTTGACCTGAGGGACAACCTTTTAAAGGTTATACTAAAAATTAACATATAAAACAGTATTAACCCTCACCAGTCGGCTGAACGGCATCGCGACGGGCGTGACGACGGTGGTGAAGGACTGCGTCATAGACCGGCTGTGCCGCCGCCCGAGCCCCGTCGACGGCGACGTTAATAAACTGTTTGATACCAAATATTTTGAACCTAGGTACTCTTTGAGTTGCTGTAGACGCACGTGAAGCTAGTGCATCTTACCGGCTTATTGATGTAGTTTTTTAAGTTTTCGCTTTTAATGTCATGTTTCTTTCTATGAACTTCGAACTCGCCTTTCCACTTACTCAAAGTGAAATGATTTGAATGTTATGTCATTACATACTAAATACTAAAATCCAGTGCACTTGAGCACAATACTAAGCTTGTATCTTATTATATTGTATTAGAGTAATTATTCGTTACAGAAGCGCCATTTCTGCGTAGCGTTTGAAAGCAACGTCGAACGATTCATCAACTTGATATTCAATTCAAAATCATTTATTCAAATATACCTTTGGAGGCACTTAATAGTGTGACTCTAATACCGGTTCGGAAGGTTGCACTTGCTGAGAAGAGCCGGCAATAAACTCAGCAATTACACTTTTCAAAACAAGCTTTATTATACCCCTATAGCATTTGTATTCAGCAGATTTATTACATTACATTTATATTCTAATCTTAACTGACGAGAGTGCTTGATATATACTTATATGTAATGCGATTTTTAAACCTAATTGGGAGAGAGTTAGAATATAATCTCAGAATTATTGCAGACATTTTAGCATGCCAAAAAGATTTTATAAGCAACGGCAGCAATTTTATTACTTTATTTATTTTAGTTATTATGTTTTCCATACAATCATTAATTTGTAGTTTTGTACACAAAGCTTTAATAGTACGCTTTTTATGTAGATAAATGAAATATGCATAAATCTTATAAAATCGTCTCAATTCTTTGTGACAAGCCTATATAATATAAGAAATCAATTATATATACTTAAGATATATAAAAGCCAAAACATCATTTCAATATACATGTAAGCCGCCTATCCCACAGCAAGCGGTTTAGAGTTTCGCGTAATCTATACGGCGCTTTTGATCATTACACAGAACAGAGCGACTGCGGCGGTCAAGGAGAACGCATGTATTAGAACTTTAACCGCTAGCTGTGGGATCGGCGCCTAAGAACCTAAACTATTGTGTGACAAATCTAATGGTGCGTCCATGCTACGCGAATCGAGCACGAGCCGAACCACGAACGAATCTACAACGAGCACGATGCGAATCACTTTGTTCATGAAAAAACTGACATCGCGCTCGTTCGAGGCTCACAAGCCCGTCCATGCTACGCGAATCCAAGCATGGACGCACCAGAAGAAATACCTTTTCACGTTTATTAATGTCAAAGCAAATATAACCTATAGCGTCAAAATAAGGTTTATCTGTTAATATGGTCACTTGTATAATAATATGGATGAGCCTTATGGTTAAGAAATAAGGACTACTTTTGTCTGTATTTAAAAAATGCAAAAATCAATCAAAAGAGCTGGTACATAATAATAATAATAATGTTTATTGGCACCTTAATACAAAAAATAACATACGTCCACAGTACACACACATAATTATGCAATTTTAAGATACAGTATGTTTTATTACATTATTGCGTCTAATCAGTCAGTTAATTCAAATGGACTAATGCAAGAAAATACCACTCCATATTTATGAGCAGTAGTAAATCAAAACAATAACTGTCTCCTTCATACTCATAAGCTTGACCGCGCGCAATAGAGACGGACAGACTTTTCATGATACTCATGCAGTGCGATGTCACGCCGCGCGCTTATTCACATACACATACAAGCTCAACGTGTAAATGTATTGAACGTGCCAGTTTTAGTTAACCGACCTGTATAAATTTGCATGCCGCTTAGACCCACCTTAGGACCTAAATAAACTGACGAGTAATATAAAAAGCCACTAAGCTATCATGAAATATCTCCGAAAGCACGCAAGATAGCTTCTTGAAGTGAAAAATAAAATTCAAATGCATTAAAAATACCAAATTGAAACAGAAAAAAAAACGTGCTAAAGAGATGGTTTAGGAGATATTTAGACTTCTTTATATTACTCGTCAGTGTAGTTGAATTTATTTTATAAAGTAAGGATGAGCTCACACCGAGATGCGGCGCCCACTTAAAATAGCGATACAATATAGAACTTTACTACACAAGGTAAATATTTCAGTGAGAGCAGTTAGTGAGAGAGATGTGAGCTGACCCTAACAATCTTAGAATAATACTTAACGTAGAGCTATAATGATTTTATTTTTCACCTAAATTATGTCATGTTATAGGGAGCGTAATCTTCGCGGAGTTCGTTTAATGTGGAACAAAGGAGAGCCGGTCCCTCTGAAAACTGTATGGAACCCGTTTAGCCATGATGTGCCATTCATTACATTTGCTTCACACCCTATTTATTGGCATAAAGGTAAGATTCATCATCAACCTATAATGTCCCACTGCTGATCACAGGCCTCCTATCACCAATAAGGGTGAAAGAGAATCGGCAGTTACACCACCAGCCCCCCTAGACAATATGGTTGTCGACAATCGTCATCGTTAGTAAACGATCAACCTTTGTAAGGGATTGACATTTCAAATCGAAATATCACGTGATTTTTAACAATCTCTTATGTCAACCCCATACAAAGGTTGATCGTTTATTAACGATGACGATTGTCGATAACATCTTGTCTACTGCCCCAGAATGCTTTACTTTTAGGCGTGCCCACTGCGGATCGGTGGAGGTAGGTGAACCTACTGTTGGAGTTTTCAAGCCGCCTAGGAGACCTCCAACTAGCTCAACGACTATTACAATTAAGTTATAGCCGGGACCAACGGCTTTACGTGCCTTCCGAAGCACGAAAAGATTATATACGCCATTCAAACTATATTCATCACCACAGTAAGTGATGTTGCTGAACGTGGTACACATACAAAGTCTTAAGGGAAACTATTTTTCGAGCTGCCAGAACACCGATGGGTGCTCCACGATAGATTTTCAACATGATGGTGGTAGCTAGCAAGGTCCCGAGTATCAACTTTTGTAGAGAGAGGGCATAGCGTTACTTCGCTCAAACAGCAGCTCGACTGGGAAAGTACCTCCACCTCACAGAATACCGCAGCCAACTACTTAGGCTGTGTTTCTGCGCGTGAGTAAGGTCGCCAGAGCTCATTAGGGAGGGGGTGCGGTTGGTAACGCGTGAGTGATGCCTCGTGTGTTGCAAGCGTCGATAATCGCTTACAGTAGTACCCAACTGATATGGCTTACCAATGTACCTGCGCAAAAGATACATTTTCAAAGCGCAAAGGAAATGCTATTGGTCGGCAGCTGCCGCCATGTGTGTGGATGGGCGTGACATACGTGAGACGGAACGAACACCTGCGGTGTATTATGAACCTTATAGTAGGGATGTAAGGTTGATTGTAAGTTTAAGCATTCTTTCGTTAATCTTCGGGGCCATACTTTCTTTTCTGTGCGAACAAAGATTCACGACGCACCTTATCAGTTGGGTACTACTGTAACAATAAGACCCAATGCTTATTTACCGACTTTGTCGTATAAAAAAAACTTTTTACAGACGAAGAGGTAGCAGAAAGATCAACGTACGACATGGAAACATTCGCTCAGAAGCTTCAAAGGGCCATAGAGGCTATGCCGTCATCGTCCTGCTGTATTCACCACTCCCCCATTGTGATACAGAGCTACGTTGGAGTCACGTCCATGCTGCATAACAAGACCAGCATGGGATTCTTCAAGGTTAGGGGGAAGTTTAGTTTTTAATTACGTTTAGAGGTTTTACGGTCAGCGAACATTATAACGGCAACGGCAAATTTGATTGATTTTCATGCTTTGTGATTTTTTATGGATAGGCGTAAAATAAATAATTTCCCAGTAACATTATTATGCTCACAATGAAAAAATCTCTGTACCGTGTGAAAAATCTAAGAAATACCTTTGACATTTCACAATATCAAAGCAAAAATAATCTTATTGCGTCAAAATAAGGTTTAAGTTGCTGTTAAATCTGTGGTTATTTATATAATAATATTTTATTTATTTATCTCTTTATTCTGAATTGTGTACATGCATTGTATTTTAATTGAGTGTTTCATAATATATCTCGCAATCCAGCATGCCTCTTGGCAAAGGCCTCCTCTAGAATCTTCGAAGAAGAATGAAGACTAAATAATGATATAGATGAACCTTATTGCAAAGAAATAAGGACTATTTTTATTTGTATTTATAAAGATCAAAATATATTTCTTGTTGGATGATTCGATGGTTATGGTTGGATGATAGGTGCATTCAATGTAATGGCAAAATGTCTTGCCGTTGCCGGTACAATGTACTCTGACCCTAAAAGTTTGGTAATGAGAGGTGTAAGTTAAATGGCTGGCCAAAAAGGATGTTGTTCATGTTTTAATTAAGTGTTTTATGAAGTGATATATTGAATTAGTATTATGCCTGATGGCAAATTTTCGCTCGAAATTATTGTTTTTGTTGATGTGGTTATTTTTAACATTGTATAATAAATAATATAGTAATTATATTGTGAAGTAGGGCGATTGTGTAAGGCTCTCGCAATCAAAGTCCTCAAGATATTTTTAAATCGATTAACTTTGATTCCAAGAGGGTTACACAATGAGGACTATCATGCTTGAATTCGCCGCGAGAGGCGCTCGAGTAAAGTGAGGTGTCTAGAAATGTTAAATGACACTGAACGTTAACTGTTTACAATCTTTTAATCGCGAATTTTCACTAATTATTCATAATAGCACGCAAATCGCTACGAACTCTTTTAGGCGAGTTTTGCCTTGCGAAAACGTATGTCCTACTTTTTCAATGACTGTGATAAGACCTGATATGCTAGTGGTGGGAAACTGGTGAGAAACGATTGCCCTCTTTGCCCTGCTAATCTCAAGCTGTGTAAAGGGAGAATTAAATTAATTGTTTAAGTTTGGTGTTTTAGCTTTTTGTGTAAGTATTTAATTAAATAAACGCAAAACGAATGGTGCAGATTTTGTTATAAATCGCACTAAACTAATTTTATTAACATAGTATCTCTTTCTTACAAAACTTAATGCTGTCAAAGTCTTCGCCGTTAACATTTGCATTTGCTGCAGGCGTAACCAATTTAGATGGCGACTAAATGTTGAAAACAAGTAATTGGACTAATTTGACAGGACTTAGATATATTGAGAATAAATTAGTTTAGTTGTAAACAATAGAATCAGCACCAATATCAATTGGAAGTTTATGGTGTACATTTCTGAAAATATCGATTAGAGGTGTCTACAAAAACTTATAAAAATACTGTAATTTTGTAGAAAGCTCGTGAATTTTTGTTGTCTGATGCGGATATTAACACCTCAAGGATTAATATGATGATCATTAGGTATGCTTGAATGAAACAACACTATATTAAAGAAAGAGAAACAAAAAAATCACACTATAAAGGTGCCATCGCGTTTGAAATGTAAGCATTAAAATAGCATTGATTGGCATCGCAGTGTTCAACTCAATTAATTTGTATATTGTGATATCTACATATTTTTTTAATACTAGCTTTATTTTTCATGTTTAATTTTAATATTATGGTACCAATCTACTACATTTGTTCTAGTTACTTCACTTTTGAATTTACGGTGACTGTAAGGTGAAAACTAGCATAAATGGAATATGGAGAATGTTTCTTCCTTACCTACCCTATATCTAATATATAAAATAAAATATAAACACGGAGCTGATTTTTCAATAGCCAGATGCGGTATTTGGCTGTTGAGGTACTACCTTGGGTTTTTTTTTGTGCCTATTTAGACAATAGACAATAGACATAGCTTTATTTGACATCACAAAAATAGAATTAAAAAAAAAATACAAAGTATCCAAAAAACAAAAACAAAAGCTTCAAATAAAAATAAAAATTAATAACAAAAAATAATAATAATAATAATAATAACACACAAAGCTTATATAATTATAATATACAATAAAATGAAAAAAAGAAGAAGCATAGATAAATTGTGGTGTGATGCCAAAAAGGACTCCAACTCAGCATATCGCTGTGGCACATAGGTACCATCAGCACTGATTTTCAGTGGAGCCCGAAAAGTTGAGATGCGCTCGCGCGGTGCTCAATACTTAAATAAATAAATGTGTCGTGTAATATATGTAAATAAAATAAATAAATCAATTAATAAATACTTTTGAGATATTTACGTATTTCTTAATTAATACAAGGTTTGGGGATACGAGTTTTTATTATATGATTTTTGAGATTTAATTGAGTATCAATTAGTCAAGTATTTAGGAAGGAAAACATGTTGGATAGGCATTTTCTTATATTTGGTTTGGACTTACGTCGATTATTCCAAGCTGTCGCTTGCTCCGGCGGCGCGTGACAGAGAAATAAACGCATCTCATTCTTACGTATACGACATCACGGTGAATGATTGAACGCAATTATTTATTTACTCTTGCGTCGATAGATTTGATTGGCCGTAGCCTTTGTCGATTTATTATCAAGGTAGCGCCTAAATTTGAAATGGAAAGAAAGAAAGAAAGAAAAAAACATTTATTTGCTACACACCTTAAAATTAACAACATAACATGAAAACGTACTTATAAAAACGGGAATTTGTGTGCAGACAAATTGGCCACCAGCTCAGCATAATGCTGTGTACAGTCAGCACACAGCGCTGATTTTCAGCCGGCGCCAGTGGGACGTTTTGGCCATACGTCCGGGCAAGTGATGGTCACCAAAGCATATAAATAAATACACATCATAATTGCACAGATAAAACTTTTAAACTTTATATATTATTAAAAACACACACATTCTGAATAAATAAATAAATAATCTGGAAAACACAGAATCTGGAATCAGATTTGTATATAAGGTCCTAATAAATTAGTGAATTTCCTCTAAAAAATAATATTAGAAAAATAATCATGGGTTTATTCAAGGCCAGAGTGAACAGGCATCTTATGGGTACGCGCGGTCCACCCTAGACTACATCTTCGCTTACCATCAGGCGGGATTGCCGTCAAGCCATTTAATATTTTAAAAAAACCGTGGGAAAAAGCGAAATTCCGAAATTGTACTTAATATCGGTACAAAGTATTAATTTAACCATTTATCTATATATATTTTTTCCCATGTTTTTTTTTAATATTATTTTTTGATTACTAATGACCTATACTTTCATCCCTCAAGAGGAAATTTACTAATTTATTAGGACCTTATAGACTTATCCGAGGTTTATCTGGCTGTGGAAAAATCGGACCTTAGTCAAATATATACCTATAAATTGTGGGCATAAATACAATAATACTTAATTATAATTATGTCTATAGATATTATAGAAGTTGAATTTTCTATTCTCAATAATTGTAATATACCGTACTTAGCGATATAATAATCACTGTAAGAAAAATAATACGAATTGAATTCAATGTTTAATGTATTGTATTATATTCATTATTAATGTAGCTTTTGCATAAAATCTGTGGTTACCCTAGCATGTGTTGTTGAAGATATTCATTATAAGTATTTATAAGAATATAATATTAAGTTTATTTTGGCCCTACAGTCTCAGTAGAGTTTACCGAGTACAGTAGTACCCAACTAATATGGCTTACCGATGTACCTGCGCAGAAGATACATTTTCAAAGCGCGGGAAATGCTATTGGTCGGCAGCTGCCGCCATGTCAATGACTCGCAAGTCACGCCCCTCCGCACACGGAGGGGCGTGACTTGCGAGTGAGACGGAACTAACAGCTGCAGTGTATGATGAACCTTATAGTAGTGATCTAAAGTTGATTATAAGTTTTAAGCATTCTTTCGTTAATCTTCGGGCCATACTTTATTTTCTGTGCGAACGAAGATTCACGACGCGCCTTATCAGTTGGGTACTGCTGTAAGTGCTTTTGAACTAATTGATAACAATACCGACCAATTACTCCATCTAAATGTTTAGTGTGTCCTTGACTTAGCCAGTCAGGGCGCATTGGCGGTGGTGGGGAATTGTCGGAAAAGATTTCAAACAAAATGAATATCATTTGCGCTGCCATGGTTGGCCCTTGGACACTGTTATTGATTTGCGTGTTTAATACATATTTTTTAATTTGATTTATTACCTAAAAGGTGCACACTATACTCTATTTCAGATAGGATGAGGGTTTTTTACCAATATCTAGTTAAATTCCATTTGCTTACTCTGAAATAGTACTCACAATATTCCATGAAACCTCGCTCTATCATAGTATTCCTTTATTATATCGAAATGTACATTAACCATTGAGAAATCTTATAAAATACCATGTGTCACCGAACTCATGCTATTTGAAATCTACTATAATAAAAATTATGTTGACACAAAAGTTTGCCAAAATTCCTTGCATTTTATCGGCAAGCACTACACATAATAATAGTGTTGCCAAAATTTCCAGGAACCAATACGGGACACTTTCGATGCCCGTAACACTAACAGATTTCACTCCGAACTGCAGCGTTTAAAAAAAATTAAATAACAACCGGGTTAAAAAAAAATATCAAGAAATTTGAAATTACAGTTTTTAATCTCCATTCAATCGTGTTATGTAAAGAGTCTCAAATTGAAATTACTAGAAGCTAGGGTTATAAAATAAATACTAGTACACACGGCTACAGATCAAGCTATACATTTCCAGTATAAGCTGATCTCGTATTGTATAGGATTTCCGTACTATGGGAGGTCAGCTTATACTAGAAATGTATAGCTTGATCGGTAGCCGTGTGTACGTATATTGACGTCATATCATTACGTAGATACAGAAAATGTATCCTTTGTTGTCAAAAGTGACTTTAAAATACTTAAATACTTGAGCCAACGAGAGCAGATAAAATATGTAAGCAACCGGCATCTACTGAGTTACATTACGATATCGAGCGATCATTATCTCTCGCATGCAACAACGACGTCAGTTGGTCGACGACAGCTGTCGTTGTGTAATTCGTGGTACAGGAAAGCGGTCGGTAAAGCAGCTGTCAACAAAATTCAAAGTTTGTTTACATTCTTAATCTCGTCTCGTTGGTTTACCTTTTGAATATATATAGCTTAGCTTGGTTCTTTCGAAAAATGTGCGCTATTCTCAACAAACGTAAGTTTGAATATTTTGTCATTAGATATCTGTCTGATACAGTAAACATAATCAAAAAAGTGTGTTGCAAATGTTGTTAGTAGTTATCAAATATGTTTATAATTCTGTTGATCTTTAAAATATTTTATATTGTTTTTGTTATTTATGTGTAAATTACGTTCATAATATAAATATTGTATTAATAAAAAGCTTAATGCCTATTGTAAAATGGACCTAATATGTAAGTTTTTAAAGAAACTACTTAATTAAAGTGATATTTAAATTGATAAATAAAATGTATTTAATATGTCGGTTTGATTGATTGAATTATTTAGCATAAACAGCATTTATTTATATGTTAACTCCCTTATTCATGATAAAGTTATGAAACGTTGATCAGTTAAAATTCTGAAGTCTAAAGACACGTACAGGTCGGTTACCGAAAGCTGGCACGTTCACAGCAGTCACACATATGAAATTTAACGATACAGTATGTTTTATTACATTATTGCTTCTAATCAGTCAGTCAATTCCAATGGACGAATGCAAAAAAATACCACTCTATATTTATGAGAAAAAGCAAAACAATAACTGTCTCCTTAATACTCATAAGCTTGACCACGGTGAGAGAGACGGTAGATGCGCAGATGCAGTGCGACGTGACGCCGCGCGCTTATTCATAGACACTACACAAGCGCGACGTGTAATTGTATTGAACGTGCCAGCTTTAGTTGCTAGTCCCAAGTCTGCTATTTCAATTGTGTTCCAATGATCTTTCAGTGGTGTCAAAATTGTGCCATAATTACACTTCTGTTAGTAAGTAGACTACCAAAACTGTCAAATAATTTTGACACCACTGAAAGTTCATTGGAACACAATTGAAATAGCAGACTTAGCCCCCTGTATGGTGATCGAAAGAGTGAGACAGAGTACACTACCACCGATTTAGTTAAAAAGCGATTATGAATAAGGGGGTAAGTATAATAATACTTTGAACTCTCGTTATTGTCTTAATTAAATCATATAAAATTTTGAAATCGGCCTTTTTGTATTATTCGACTGGTGCATTATTTTATGAGGTAAAAAGTACTTATCAATGTACACTTGAACTCAATTGCTACGTATTAAAGCTAAATCTTAATTGATCAATTTTGATCAATTTCCGCAGTCTATAAAACCATACAGTCGTTCGACGAAGACGTCTAGACAGGGCAATCGTGCGGGGTGTGAAGGGCGAGACGCGGGAGAGCCGAGCTCGACCTGCGAACAAAACGATGCTAGTAGCTCGGGACACAGCATACTTAATATGGCCGTCGCGATACTGTCTAGACGTTGTCGGCATTTTCCACGAGATCAAAGTCGTCGGACGACTGTATGGATTTATAGACTGTGGTTGTACTTTGAGACAACCGTTTGACTGGTTACCGACATCAAGTTGAAAATCTGTCGCCAACCAACTACCGGTATGCTACAGTGCGTTGGAGTGCCGGTTTTATTTTTCGGTTTTTTCCGTGTTTCTTACCTTGGTGACATTGTGGTCTTTTCATAGTGGGAAAAAAATCAGAGATGGTTTACCGACAAAACTTTCCAATGCATCTGAAAAACGAACTAGATACGCACGGCTACAGATCAAGCTATATATATATATATTTCCAATATAAGCTGACCTCTCATTGTACGGAAATCCTATACAATGCGAGATCAGCTTATACTGGAGTTGTATAGCTTGATGTATAGCCGTGTGTACAGTATAAGGCACGAATGGTGAGCAAAGATAGTCAGTAGTGGGGGCAAGCTCGCGCATGTACACTTTTGGCCAAATCACAGTAGCCAAATGACACGCAAGAATCCAATAGACGACGAGCATTGACTCACGAACCAATCGTGAGCAGCTTGGCGCTCCCCCTTCTTCATTCCGCCAAACAGACCGAAATTAACTACTACGTAAGTGCTCACAACTCGTGCCCCTTACTATACCTAGTTTTGATGAGTACCTACTTTTATCACTCAAGTACTAACCTTTTTGTTGGAACCTGTATATTTCCAATCCAACCTTATGCTATGAAAATCTTTAACGGATTGTGAAATTAGTGTGCCAAAAAGCAAGTTACTATAGTTAATTTTATTAAATTTGAATTAATCTTTCGTGACAGTATCTTGAAATTACAGCTAAGTGTAAAGGAAATCTTGATCATCCCACATAGCAGGTAGCGTATAATTCTCCCAAAAACTTTCTTCTAGATTCATCAAATTGTCATCGTAATCTTTTTCATGTTCTCTCACATACCTTATGTTTTCCATCCAAGATAAATCCTCTTCAACATCCCTCGTATAAATTTTAGGAAAAGAATCATTTGTAAAATCGTTTCTATTACTAGAAATCTGTTTTGTATCTAGATTAGCTTTTATATCTTTTACTTTCGTACATCTTTTCGAGGGTTTATTATTTTTAACATTCTCATTAGAATCTTTACATGAGTTGTCTGCTTTCTTTTTTGTTGCTCTCTTTTTTTTCGGCACACTTTTTTTTATTTGGTTTAGTACTCTGGTTTTGTTTGAATCTTTGTTATTTGTCGTCATTACAGTCGAGGAACATGTATTCGATGGTATTTTAAAATCAGGCTGAGGAGCTATTTTGTGAATACATGTCTTTGAGATAATTTGATTTATTGGAACGGAATTTTTTGATTGACTTTCATGTATTTTCATTTCTGATGTGTTTGTCCCTTTTTTCACACTACCTGGATTATTTTTGTTATTATTATTATTGTTTTTATTAGAATGAATCACAATACTTTTATAATTATTCATAACTTCAGCTATATTGTTTTTCAGATTTGCAGTTAACTGGGCTTTTACGTTTTGATCAGGAATATTTTTTTTGGAATTAGTTGTATCTTCATCATTGTAGTTATTTAGTAAACTTTGAGAACAATCAATGTAGTATCCTGGTACATCAGTATTTGTGTTGTTTGCAGTTATACTATTTGGTACAGTTGTTATATCATTTGCAATCATATTATCATTTGGGTTATATAGATTGTTTTGAGCGAAATTAATATCTGTTTCTGTTGATATTTCATTAAATTCTTGTATACTTAGATTAGAAATAGCCTTTTCAATATGCACATCAATTTCTGTTAAATTATCTTGAATGTTATTATCATTATTTCTTCCTATATCGTCATCATCAATGCATAAATCTATTGTATCTACATCTAGAACTGTACATTCTTCATTGCCATTAAATTCCAGTACATTTTGAGATATATGCATCTTATCTTCATCGGTGATGGAATAAACAGGTGATGGTGTATTTATACGAGTATCTTTATCTTCTACAGTATCTTGACCATTGTTTATAAAACTTTTATTATTTAATTCTTGTCTCTCGTTTATAATTCCTTTCATACAGCGTATTAGCTTTTCGATTACCTAGACATATGAGCATAATCCTTACTATCCTTAATCCATACTAATATTATAAATGCGACAGTAACTCTGTTTGTATGTTTGTTTGTTACGCTTTTATGCCTCGTTGAACTGATCGCGATGAAATTTGGCATACAGATAGCCTATGGTATGGAGAAGGACATAGGTTACTTTTTATCCCGGGAACGCGGGTGAAACCGCGGGGAACAGCTAGTAGTATTATAATTGCGGAAGTGAGTTTGTTTGTTTGTTACGCCTTCACGGCTCAACTACTCAACGGATCATCATGAAATTTGGCATGCAGATAGCCTATGGTATGTAGAAGGACATAGGCTTTATCCTGGGAACGCGGGTGAAACCGCGAGGGACAGCTAGTTTATAATAATTTAAAGACTTTTTTGCTTACAGTACTAATTTCAGAGAAAAATGGCAATCACGATTCTAATTAAATATGTCAATGATTATCCTCCGCCCCCGTATTGCATGTAGGTTGGATGTAGTACGTGCATCCTGTTATTGTAGGTTTATTCCATACTAGAAATATTTTCTATCAATAAACAGTTGCAAGAATTGATTGTGTATCCGTGTTATAAGTTATCAAGACTTGTTAGCTTACATAGGGATTTTTGCTTCAGGGCTGTACTTACATTTTAACCGACTTTAAAAAAAGGAGGTTCTATGATCTACGGGTATATTTTTTTATATTTTTACAAAAAAAAAATGCGTTACCATATTACCTACCTACTTACTACCATATTAACTACCTCTTGGGTAGAATTGGGTATATTCGCCAGAATCATATACCTACAGAATGTATGGTACAGTTTTAATTCAGTCAATTTAACTTGATTCAAACCTAGTAAGGCTAAATTGACTGATTTTGGTAATAAGGTGAGAGTTGCTAAGAAGTATTATAGCAGCATGTGTAAGTGTGTGACTGCTAGACAGAGGAATTCCTAGGAACCCCTTTCAACTGCCTGCTATATACATTTTGAAGAGTCCTGAGTCACAAACTGCTGAAGCTATTATGGTAAGTTTAGAATGGTATGGTCATCAAGTACAGCAAGTATTAAGACAAGATGTTGTTTTAGTTAGGTATTTCGTAATAAATTTAGAATACGTAGCATTGGTGTAGCTTGCCCTAGACTGGTCTTGTAACATAATTTTTTGGAGGGCCCTTCTACCTGAGTCCTGACTGCGGCGAAACCAAATGGACGATAAAGTTTTAGTAGTTCTTGCTTAGACACGGTTCGGGCCCCTGTAGCGCGGGGGCCCGAACGTGTAGTAACGGGGTAGTAGTTAGTAGTACCTGGAGAGATCTTGGATCATTGTAACACATAGCTTTGTAAGAGGAAACCTCCTGAATGTACAATTTAGCCATACTATCGAGTATCGGTTTATTTTTGTAAATATAATCATCCACTTTCAGGCTGATTTCCATGAGTCTGGATTTGATTAGTTTTCTCTGAAAAACAAAATATGCATATATTTTTACAAGCTTTAATTTAACTTGCAATGATATGTAACTATGTTCGGGTGGAAACTTGCAAGTCGAATTTCACCCACTTTCAGTGGTCGTATTGAGTTGATATTTGGTATACATTAGTAGGTATATTGGATGACAATGCGAGTACAGTCAACAAAAAGTACATTCACCAAAAAAGCTTGTTAAAAAAAAAAACTTATTGTTAGGTAGGTACCTACTTAGTTGTGGGATTTGGCGGGCGTTAAAGTTTTTGTATTTCTTTGAAATAGTTTTAAAGTAGACAAGCAGTAGCATATTTCTTATTTTAGTACCCTTTATGTACTTATAAATATTCTAAAGAGAGCTACTGAGCTTGAGCGTTGAACTACGCAAGGAATCTGCCTCTAAAATTATAACAATTTTCATGAAAGAATAAGCTTTAATTTTCCTGTAACTATGTATAGCGTACCTGTTTTACCGGGAATAATTCTGTTTTCTTTTTCGTTGAAGTTCGTGGCATTTTGCTTATTATATAAAAAAAAATATTCGTTGAGTTGATGAAAATACGTTGATACAAAGCGCCAAATTACATTTTTTTAGGCCTTTTGTAAATGCAACAGTTTATACAGCCTTATTTTTTTTTTATCTATTTACATTTTTTCTATAATTGCAATGCTATTCGGCAAATCCGGCCCTAATAAAGGCTGGTTTACACGTGTTAAGTGATTAACTTAGTAACTAAATTTTAATTTTTTTTATACGACTTTTATAATTTTAATAGCCTAGCGTTTTTACGTGATCCAACAAGTAACTAGGTAATTTAGTAAAGAGGTGCGTGCGGTTATAAACTCGGCAATTCTTCATTGAGCAGAGCGCAGTTACTGAACTGGCAGGAGACAATAAAGCAGAATATTTCGGAGCACGCGGCTAGTTAACCAAAAATTTAATAAAATCTATTCACTTCACTATCAACAACTAAACGATCGCGTTTAGTTGTTTATTTATTGTCAGGCCGATTAGAATGTAAATATTATTTAGTGAGTTTAAGCTTGTTTTGAAAAGAGTAATTGCTGAGTTTATGGCCGGCTCTTCTCAGCAAATGCAACCTTCCGAACCGGTATTAGAGTCAGACTTTGTCTGAAAAGGTCTATTTAAATAAATGATTTTGAATTTAGAATTTATGAATTTACTTAATGACGCTTGTTTGAGCGATGACCACACTTTTTTTTTTAAATTAACATACCTTCTATGATACTAACGACTTTACACTTGATACGTGTAAACCAGGCTTTAGAGATTATTTGTTTGCTAGTGGTTTGCTATCAAGAGGATGGATGGTTGACGAGTTTCCTGATTTATATAACCGGGAGATAATATAACACCACATGAACATTCAAAATTCAGTGCGGTTCTGTCACTCCAGACAGCAACTGTATAATTAGTTTAAAAAAATAAATTAAATGGATAAGCCGCGTAATTAAACAAAATGAATTTAATTATACAAGCGTTAATTTTGTTGTACGCAATTTATATCTGCGATGCTGGGTACGGAATGTCAGAGGGAAATCATGGCCAGTATGCGTGAGTATTTATTAACTTTATTGGCGCCAAAGCCAGATAAAAAAAATAAAAAAATTGGGTAGTTACGAGAAATGTTTAAATCTTAGTTTAAAAACATAGCAACAGATTTATCGTTTTCTTTTTGGAAATTGTTTATTTTGTGTTACAATATCAATCAACATTACAGTTAAAATTATTTACAAAACTACTAATCTGGGAGAAAGTTTTTCGTTGTTCTTCTCGTTGGTTTGGTATAAGTAAGTGGTTTTAAGAGAATTACCGTAGATCCTAAGTTTTTCACTGTAAAGTTGCGTAGAACGTAAGCCTTATCCAAAGATATATGTCAATAAATAAGACATTGAAACATGACTCGTTTAATTAGGTACCTGTCTATAAGTAAATAAAATCTTTGATGAAAGTGTATAGGAACTTTTTTGTGACACTGTAAAAGCAAAAATAAGCTTTGATCTGTGTCTTTGATCGCTTCTGACGAGCCATTGTAGTGGCGCCGTAAGTGTACCTGTAGGAATTTTTTTGTGACACTGTAAAAGCAAAAATAATCTTTGATCTGTCTTTGATGATGATCGCTTCTGACGAGCAATTGTAGTGGCGCCGTAAGTGTAGCTGTAGGAACTTTTTTGTGACACTGTAAATGCAAAAATAATCTTTGATCTGTCTTTAATGATGATCGCTTTTGACGAGCAATTGTAGTGGCCCCGTAAGTGTACCTGTAAGAACTTTTTTGTGACACTGTAAAAGCAAAAATAAGCTTTGAACTGTGTCTTTGCTAGTGGCGCGGTAAATGTACCTATAGGAACTTTTTTGTGACACTGTAAAAGCAAAAATAATCTTTGATCTGTGACTTTAATGATGATCGCTTTTGACGAGCAATTGTAGTGGCGCCGTAAGTGTACCTATAGGAACTTTTTTGTGACACTAAAAGAAAAAATAATAATTTCCGTTATTTCTTTAGAGAAACCATTAGCGTCCCTTGGTAATTAATCGATAAATATCTTGCTCAAATTTTGTTGTTGCGTTGATTCTAATTGAAGCATACGAAATGTCTAGACATTCATTCAGTACCTACCTACTTATGCTTCAATTAGATCTTGATTTTGATGTTATTTTGACAGTCAATGAATTCCACAAGCTAGAAACTTAGGTAGGTCACAATGATTTTACACCTATCATAGAACCTGTTAAAAAATTCATAATTAAAATCAGTGGTGTCTCGATACACACTTCTACAAAACCTAAAAGATCTTTGATCTGTCTTTGATGATGATCGCTTTTGACGAGCATTTGTAGTGGCGCCGCAAGGGTACCTGTAGGAACTTTTTTGTGACACTGTAAAAGCAAAAATAATCTTTGATCTGTCTTTGATGATGATCGCTTTTGACGAGCAATTGTAGTGGCGCCGTAAGTGTACCTGTAGGAACTTTTTTGTGACACTGTAAAAGCAAAAATAAGCTTTATTAAAATAAACTGCTTTATTTATATAACTTATCAACACGATTCCCATAAGGATGGGTATCATGTTGATAACTTATAAAAAAAACACAAAGTGGGCACAACCGGGGCTCTTGCCCTATATTATGTAGGCTACATGTATCACCCCCTCGGTCACATCATAACTTACTACTACACATCTAATATGTACCTAAGCAATATTTTATACTAAAGTTTAAAGTAAAGTATACTAAAGTTGATCAGCATGAAGAACCCAATTTCTGAACTGTCGCCAAGCACCTGCCGGTGTGTTCCGACAGTTGCTCTTGAGAGCCAGTTTCTTCTAGGCTTTGAGTGCTCACCACCTTCGGCCACATCATCACTTACCATGGTGAGATTGTGGTCAAACACAGGCCTATACACAGTAAAAAAAACTATCCATCCAGAAATCAGTTTTAGTATTTATCATTGAGTTGAGACACTTGAGTCCTCCACTTTAGAGTCTTCGCTTGTTTGGTCGACTCACCGAAATAAGAGATGATATCTACCTACTCATTATTCCCTCCAAGAATCTTACTCTTTAACCTTATTCAATATTTATTTATACCGGCTTTCCAGACAATCAGACGTCCAGGCACCTTCTTACGTACCAGCGAGTTTAGCTAACACACGATACACGAAAAATGGCTACAGGGGTTACTCCGGCACTAAAACCGGGTACTCGGGGACTAAGACTGGGTATTCTGGTACTAAGACTGGGTACTCAGGCACTAAGACTGGGTACTCAGGAACTAAGACTGGATATTCGGGTACGAAGAATGGCGGCAGTCATTCGGCGTATTCTGAAACCAAAACTTGGCATGGTTACGGTGGGCAGTAAGTATTTTTGTTATACACCAGGTTAAATTCGGATTGCATTGGCAGTACTTACCTACATCAATATTAAGAACTTTTATATGATACCTACCTCTAAAACAGTTAAATAGGTATAATACTTGGAACGTCTGTTCTATTCCCAGGTTGAACAAGCTACGATGTTAAATATTCAGAATATTTTTCTACGTAGGTACTTAATTCCTCTACGTACTTCCAGTATAATGGGCGTACATTATTATTTTGTTTTATGTTCAGTTGATCCCATATTATCGAACGTTGAACTCGAGACTGGTCAGATAGTGAAAACCCTGTTTCCTTTTTTATGAAATATATTTTCTTTTTCAGACCAAATTATCAGGACTTCCAGAACCACGCTAATCAGCCCTTCATGCGTAAGTTTTAAACTTTATAAGTGAAAATTAATTAATTAATGGGTAGTTTCAAACGAATACGAAAAACGAAAGTAATAAAATTAACGTTACGGACGTCCGTAATTTTTTTACTATGACGTTTTAATTTTACGTCATTGAAAGGTTGGTCGGTAGATCTGATCACGCCCTAACTCTACGAGCCGTAACTCCACAAACTCTACACCTTAGCCAAAATATGTGGTTTGGCCGTATAACAGAAAAGTAATGAAAAGATGAACAGTAAATAATTTTTTCACCTTATGCCCATGTGACGGTAGCTAAACGGCCAAGCCACATATTTTGACTAAGGTGTAGAGTTTGTGAAGTTAGGACTTGTAGAGTTAGGGCGTGTAGAGTTATAAGATTCGCTATACATGAGCTCTGATAACTATTTGACAGTAAGAGCCATATGGTCTCGTCTTAGCAACATTTTTCATGTAAATGTTTTTGGTACTCGAACTCGAAGCTGAACTTAACGAGTAAGAGGAAAAAAAACAAGATGAGACCGTTAACATAGTGGCAGGATATGTCTGGCACTTATCGGTTTGTTTCGGCATCTGCACTTGAGAGCACAAATGGAAAACGTTTTTTAACACATGTTTGTTTAAATTCTAGACATTTTCAAGATCAATAAACTAACATGGTTTAGAAACTAAGTTATCTATATCAAAAAAAAATACATATGTAATTTCTATTTGTATGTCTTTTTTGTGTTCCAATGTCGAGTCGTTTATCCGCCTATCTATTTATAAAACCTCGTAGATGCAACGTGTAACTCAAGTATAGCCTTGACAACTAAAATCTGAAGAGGTCCCCTTCATAAAAATGAGTTAAAATTAGATTTAAAACAATGTGTTTCTACGCGATAATCAACCGGCGCGCGCGGCGTGGGCAGAATCACAGCGAGCGGAAACAATCGCAAATCTGAGCTCGCAATGACCATCCGCCGAGCGAATTAATTTTTTTATTTTATACAGCGACCTAATATTGTCAATGTCATTGATAATGTGCAATTTGCAGTGTAGGTTCAGCTGATAGTGATGACTTATGTAAGTCCTGCAGGTCACGGTTGGAGGTTGAAGGTTTTTGCCTTAATATGGTTTAATATTGCCAAACTTCGTTGATGCATTGGTTGAAATAGTACGAAGGTTGGAATGTGATAAGCTTATAAAGTGAAGATTTTTTTTTTTTTTTTTAATTAAATGGGCTTGCGTTTGGCCACTGACCCGCCCATAAGGGGCGATGACGAAGCCTAAGATGAAACACGCTTACCCAGAAGAAACCTATTCACTCTGGCCTTGAAAGTTCCTAGATTGTAGGCGTCAGGAAACACAGACGCCAGAAGCAAGTTCCACTCCCTTGCTGTCCGCATTATAAATGAGGATGCAAAACGCTGTGTCCGTATTTTCGGTATGATGCTTAGGATGCTTTCTCTCTAGTTTCGAGAGGTCTTAGGCTGAGCTCCTGCCCAATCTAAAGTACGTACTTACCCCCTTACTCATACAACGTTATTTAACTAATATAATGTTTAAAGGGTCACGTAAATAAAGCCACTCTATTGTTATTGTCAAATAATGTGACATTATTTACGGGACCATTTAAACAGTATATTAGTTAAATAGCGCTTTATAAGTAAGGGGGTTAGTTTACAGTTGACGATGTAAGAAGGTATCAAATGATCTGTATGGAAATTGATCTATCGGGCTTAAGATAGAACTCAATAAGCAAAACTTTGGAATCTCCTCTTTTCACACATTCAGAGAAGAGTTATCGTTGTTACTTGCCATAAAATGTTAGCCGGGTGATTATAAGTAGGAAATTTCATTGAAATGTTTATCCACCAGCGAAATGCGAAATAGAGTGCAAGAACAGCGGTATCTGCATCGACACGAACACTTGCCAATGCCCAGTGAACTACCACGGCAAGTACTGCGAGTATGAGAAGAAGCCCTGCCTCACGTATCCGCCTCTACCTATGAACTCTATGAGAAAATGTTCTTCGGAGTAAGTTTAGTATATAGTAGTTTTGTTTTTAAAAAATTGAGTTGACTGAAAATTATTTAACTGAAGCTAGCTGGAGGCAGAGCAACAGCTCATGTCGTATGCAGTCATACACAAGCTATGATGACAGTCAGCTTTACTCCTACTAAAATCCCCTGAAGTTCCTCCGAGCGCTAAGTATCAGAACTGCGGAGGACGATCCCGAAGACATCCTGACGCTGGAGGTCCTGAAAAACTTCGAAACTGTGTATTTTTTTAGATTTTAGTATTACCCACTTTGAAGGCGTTTTTTTTTGTCTACCACCTTATTTCCTTAAAGCTAAATCATTTATTTGCCGAAATGAACAAGTATATTTCCCCCAGTTTCTGCACAATAACCTGTATGGAGGGCCACAAGTTCATAGACGGTACAACGATAGCTAACATGCAATGTATGGATGGACAATGGCAGCCGACGAGAGCCGACTTCACCACCATCCCGGACTGCCAGCCGGAGTGCTCCCCGCCGTGCCTCAACGGAGGAGTGTGCCTCGCCATCAACACGTGCCAGTGCCCTGCTGACTATAGAGGACCACAGTGCCAGTATTGTAAGTTGATTGTGTCATTATACAATTTTTTTATACTACTTAGGTAGCAAACAAGCATACGGCCCGTCTGAATGTAAGCGGTTACCGTAGCATATGGACGCTTGCAACACCAGGGGAGTCACTCGTGCGTTGCCGACCCTGCAGAAATCTCTTTACACCCTTTTTTTAACCATGCTGTACTCCATTGGGAAAACCACGGCATAGATCATTCCACAATCTGAGCGTCCGCGGAAGGAAGCTCCTTTGAGACCGCACAGTTTGAAATAATTCTGGTTTTAATGTGTGATGATGGACTCTCCGTCGATGGCGAGAGTGGAAGGTAGCCGTGGGCATCAAGTCGATACATTTTTTAGAACACTTCGTTGTACAAGCGGTAGAACGCATAAGTATAAGAAGGCAAAGTCTCTCCTCAGACTGAGGAGCTCTAAACCGCTTGTGAACTCGGGATCGTCAACAATTCATGACATCATTAGAAATGACATAGATATGATAGCATTACTCCATATGATGTCGGACTTGGGACTTATAAAGTTGTAGCCTTTGCTCCGATGTGAAGTACTGCCTCGCTCTGTTGAGCACTCCGAGCTTTTTGGATGCCAGCTCACCGTGTCTTCCAAGTGACTCGGACGGGCAGAACAAAAAGTCGCTCGAATGTCGCCAAAGCTCCCGATGCTTTGACTGATGTTTATGGAGGTGTTCTGGAATTGTGGAGCCACAGGTTGGTCCACATGGTTGGTCAATCATTCCGCTTCGCCAAGTGCTTCCCATCACATTTTACTTACTGTTAGTCTGAATGTCCTCTATGATAAGGCAGACATGAGCACACGTTGGTTTGTTGTAGCGGCGAGCGTGTGCGACGCCCGCAAGCTGTCGTTCAACGGCGGGTACAACTGCTTCGGCAACAGCGAGTCGCTGTCGTGCCGGCTGAGCTGCCCGGCGGGCTCGGCGGCGAGCCCGGAGCCCGCCTCGCTGTACGTGTGCCACTACTCCACTGGGGTGTTCCTGCCGCAGCCGATACCGCACTGCCAATTCTGTGAGTACTCACTTACTTGGGAGAACGGATTTTTACAAGCTTTATTTAACTTGCAATGTATGTATGTATGTATGTTTGTTCGTTCGGGTGGAATCTTGTAGAATTTCACCCACTTCCAGTGTCCGGATTGACTTGATATTTGGTATACATTAGTATATTGGAAGACAATGCAAGTACAGTCACCAAAAAAAACTTGTATTAAAAATGATTTTTTAATGGTGAATTTATACGCGAAGTTTGATGAAAAAAACAATTTAATCTTGGAGCAACAGAAAAATACTTTTTTGGAACATGCCTTATTTAATATTTTTATGGATAATCTGACTGAATCTGTCCAAAAAATTAAAAAAATGTACCCCTGCCGGTTTTTATCAGTACCTAAAGACCGACGTCCGAATGGGTGGTAACTTTAACGTGCAGTAAATTTGACCTTCATAAGTGCCTTTCTTTGACTTTATAAATATCCTCTTTTTGCAGCCGACTTTGTCGTTATCGCACCGACCAACCAACATCCCCACCATAACACCGTAAGTATAAAAGAAACTCTTCTATCCTAATTTTATAAATGTGAAAAGTCGATATGACGTTTGAACTACTGAACTGATTTTGATGAAAATTCATCTTAATTTAAATTAAATTTGTAAATTGGAATTAGGAGATGGTTGTAGGATAAAACAGGTAACATTATAAATGCGTATACCTACAACTTACTGTGTGTTACCTTTTTACGATCAAATCTCAAAACCGATAGAACTGCAATTTGAGACGCAGATAGCCTATCTATAGTATATATAAAGACAAGCTACTTTATAACGCGAGTGAAACGACGGGGTCTGCTAGTTTAAAAATCTTTTTAACAAAAAAAAAACACCACCAAAAAAACAACTTGAATTTTATAAGTTTTGCAGTCGGAGACAAACCAATGTATTTTTTTTGTAATATTTAATTACTTAATTTTTTGTGGCTATAATCTACTAAACATGTAGTAAATGTTTAATGTTTGATTACTTTTATAATGTAATGTAATACACAACTCGCCATTAGAATCGGTGAATGAACTATGAATCACCCCTATTTTCCCACCCTTAAGGTAAGTATAGTAGACCAACTTCGAGGTATAACCTATCCAATAAAAAAATTTTTATCAAAATCGGACTACTCTGTAAAAAGTAATGCGTGATCATACATTAAAAAAAAATATACGCGTTGACTTGTAAACCTCCTCCGTTTTTTCGTCGGTAAAAGAATAAACATATATTTATTTTCTATATTTCTCTTGCCAATATCTAGTCGCACGCAGAAACAACGAGCGAAGGTCAATCGCACACAAAGCATATTAGCCAATCGCACACACACACCGGGAAGTATGGAGGAACGGACAAACCGATCCAGATAGTTGTCCAAGACTTCACTCCTAAAGGTGGCTCCTGCATGACCTGGGCTGGAGCGCATTATAAGTCCTTCGATGGACGGATATTTAGGTAAGAATATTCTATTAAATTTGTGAAAGTGGATGGCCGACAAAGTTATGTTTAAGAAAGGAGTGAATTCATGGTGATATGGCGGATAGAATGGCAGAATAGAATGATTGGGACAGATAGATAATTCTATTTAATTATTAAAGGGGATGCGCTCGTGGTGTAGCATGATTAGCCGCTCTTAATGGATTGGCAAAGTCAAGCTACCTCTGTCGTGGTCGGTACCTGGATGGCTGACCGCTTAGTGGTATTTCAAATCGAGCGTTGCCGGAAGGTTATCACTTAATTGTGATAGTCGTTAAGCTAGTTGGATGCCTCCTAGGCGGCTAGAAAAATTCCAACAGTAGGTTGACCACTAGCCTTATTCAGCCAATCCGCAGTTGGCACGCGTGATGGAGTATTCCAGCCCCTTTCACCCTCATGTTGTGAAGGCCTCCTTGTGCTCAGCAGTTGGACATTATAGGCTGATGATGATGTTTTTTTTGTGTGTCAGCTTCCAATCCCCATGCCAGCACATCCTGGTCCGCGACGCCATGGAGCACAAGTACACGGTGGCCATCAAGCACGGAAACTGCTCCACGCGCTCCTACTGCCCCAGCGAGCTCACCATCTACCTGGAGGACAAGCCTTATGTGCTGGCTGTCGCTGGTGTGTACACTTTTCAAGAATTAATTTCGTTAGCTCTCTGGTTCTTATCTTATCTTGTGCAGGGGCCGAGAAATGACTCGGACACTTCGACCCATTGGGATCTATTGTGGTCCCCTAGATAACTTACTCCTCCCCAGTCTCGTTGAAAACTCTTTTCATGAGTTTTACAACGAGGCTAGGATATATGAGCCTGTAGTCTTCTGGTTTTGGATATCCGATCCCTAGGAGACTCATTCGCTTACCAGCCAGTGCATCGCATGTGCACAGAAGGTGCTCCATGCGTTCCGTATGCTCCCCACACAACCTGCACATGGGTGTCGCGGTTAGACCCATCTTCATGAGCATGTCGTTGGTTCCAAAGTGCCCAGTAAAGGCCCCAAGCAGGTAGCGGATTTGCCCCCTGCTCATATTCCTAGCTCTCTGGTTGCATAAATATCTATTATTTTGTCCACATCCGCAGGGTAGTTGTTACACTAAATATCCTTTTTTTCTCCCACAGAAGACTCATCAGTGATATTCAGAAGCACAAAACGGCTGATTCCGATACCTGCGTCGCTTCCCGGCATCAGAGTATCGATGCCGAGCGACTATGTCGTCGTCAACTTGGATTCTGTTGGGGTCACTGTCAAATGGGATATTAATGTAAGTGTCTACTACCACAGATATTATTGTTGTTATAGATAACACACCTTCAGGTTTTAAAATTGAAATTGAAAAGATGATCGGTAGGTTAATTGGTAAGAGTTTGTTACGCCGTCACGCCTCAAGTACTCAACGGATTATCATGAAATTTGGCATGCAGATAGGCTATGGTATGGACAAGAACATAGGCTACTTTTTATCCCGGGAACGCGGGTAAAACCGTGGGGGACAGTTAGTAATTCAATAAACTTGAATTAAACAATTTGGTTAGAATTTTTGAGTAATTTATTTTGAACTGAAACTTTTTATAGAGTCTATACCTGATGTAGTCTTCACCCCCTTTGGATGTATATACCCTTTTCGTTAAACCCTATATAGAGTTCTGTTCCCGGCTTCGCCCGCGTGGCCTACAGGAAACAAATGACATATTTTTCTACAACAATAAAACAAAACAAATCAACGTCATCCCGCTTCGAGGGTGGAATTATTCTTTCTATCTTCAGCCGAAACATAGAATTTGAAGATCCTAAATTCGAAACTGACAGACTTTCATCCCCAATTTTCCCTCTTAGGGATGGAATTTCGAAAAACCCTTTCTTAGTGGATACCTACTCTTCACAAAGAATATACCCTCTACATTTCATGTCTCTAGGACCAGTTGGGCGTTGATATATCAGTCAGTCAGGACTTTGAATTTTATATATATAGATTTATGATTGACCAGATGATTCAATCGTCTAATCTGTATCCGTTTGAATTGCTTTTTTTAATCTGCATCCGTTTCTTCGCAAGTTTGTTCGGATGTAGATTAAAATAGCTAAAACGGATACAGATAGATTAGAATTTTACTGACTGCAATTTGTACCGGCAAATCAGCAGCCGGCAGCTTATAACACGCTGTGTGTTGGATGCAATACCCTCTCTGAATTCATTTACATAAGATCAATTTTCAAATACACTCAAATTACGTGACAGACATACGCTGTTAGTGTTTTTGATAATCAGCCTTATGACTAGGAAGTCAAAGAGGGTATTACGTCAACACGTAGGTAACTCCTTCGTATTTTTCCAGAACTTTGTGATGGTAGAAGGGACAGTGCTACTGTGGAACAATACGGAAGGTCTCTGCGGAAGGTTGGACGGGAACGATGTGAACGACTTCACCACTAAGGAGGGTAACATCGCTACCACCAAATCTGTGATGGCAACCTCTTGGCAGATCAATAAGATTGGAGGTAAGAGATACGGCTAGGGTGACCATATTATTAGTATAAGGACTTATACTGATAGCTCAGTGGTAGTGACGTCGGATACCGAGACGAAGGTCTCGTGTTCGTATCCTACAATGAGCTTGAGGAGATGGAAAACATCGTGAGGAATCCATAGCACGGTGATAGGGTATTTTGTAGTACCCATCGGGCTGGCTACCACCCTCAAGTTAAAAATCTGTCGCCAAGCACTTAGAGGTGTGTTTCGATAGCTGCACTTGAGAGCCAGTTCCTTCTAGACTTTGTGTGCTCACCACCTCGGCCACATCATCACTTACCATGGTGAGATTGCGGTCAAATACTGGCCTATACATACACAGTAAAAAAATCCTATACTTTTCATCAGGCCATGGGAAGTAACCAACCTTGTTGACCGATTTAGCCGAATTGCGGGAATCGCAAGAATATCACAATCTTTACCCCTAGCCGCATGGGGAATCCATACTAATATTATAAATGCGAAAGTCTGTATGTTACGCTTTCACACCTAAACCGCGGAACCGATCGCGATGTAATTTGGCGTGCAGATAGCCTATGGTATGGAGAAGGACATAGGGTATTTGGCGCGGGAACGCGGGTGAAACCGCGGGAGACAGCTCGTAGATTATCTTATATATAAAATTTTCGTGTCACAATGTTAGTTACTTCAGGTACTCCTCGGAAACGGCTTTACTGATTTTTACCAAATTTTATATGCATATTCAGTAGGTCTGAAAATCGGCTACTATCTATTTTTCATACCCCTAAGTGATAAGAGTAGGCACCACGCGAACGAAGTCGCGCCGGTCAGCTAGTAAAAATATAAATTTCTTTCCAGATATCTGCGACAGCAGCCCGTCAGTGTCAAGCGAATGCGTAACAGGATCCGAAGAGATCGCTAAGAAAGCTGTGCAGTTCTGTAACGCAATATTCAGCAAGGATAAGTTTAGAAGGTGCTCAAAGGTACGTCACGTAGACCATGCTGTTGAAAATGAACCCTACATCATAGATCCAAGGCTTACGTTTCATTGAGCATCAGTTGATATATTAACTGAAAACTTTTCAAGAAAAGTTATGTTTATCTAAAATAAACCTTAACTGATCGGCGCTAGAATTAAATTAAATTGTTACAATCTTGACTCAAACTTGCCTAATGTTTTGATACAATACAATTTCCCAGCTAAATTATAGAACGCCTTCTCGATAGTTTTTGACGATATAAGCTAGATAACTGAAAAAATATATTAATTCCTTAGTATATTAGATACGTATTTTTTCTATTGTCATTTCAATTAAACAAAAAAATAAAAATGTTTCGTGTGTTGAAGTTCCGCGTGACGTCACGTTATAGTACAGTTTTAACTCTAAAGTGACGTCACGAGACCCCACTCCCGAACTATGACTCGCTTTATCCTTGTCAATTTTTAATGGTTTGGTAAAGTAAAAAATACGTGTCCAATATTTGATAATGTAACTGAAGGACTAATTAGTTTTTTTTAACCAGAATTCATCCCTATTATAGATTTTAGCATTTTGTTGTAAATGACCGGTCCCATAACGTACAGTATGAGGCACGAGTGGTGAGCACAGATAGGCAGTAGTGGGGGCAAGATCGCGCATGTACTCTTTTAGCTAAATGACACGCAAGAATCCTATAGACGACGAGCATCGACTGACGAACCAATCGTGTGCAGCTCGCCGCTCCCCCGCCTTCATTCCGCCAAACAGAACGAATATTAACTACTGCGTACTATTAAATATTCTGTGCTACTGCGCAGGTGTCAATCTGTGCTCACCACTCGTCCACAAGAATATAGTAGGTACATGAAAAAAAACCAACAATTATACAGACAGGTTACACCACGAAATACAGTTAATCGACAGTTAAACAGCTAAACATTTTCTAACATTTTCAAGTCTTAAAATTTCAATTTAAGTCAAAATATTTCAAAATAAATAATCAATCAATAAATTGCTAAAACATGTAGAAAATAAAAAGTCATTACATATGAGAATAAAATTTGTGTAAAATTATTTAAAATTAATCAATTCACTATAATAGTATATCAGTTTAAAAATAGGTTAGTAATTTTAACATCAACACATTTGATTAAAATAGTATAAAAATTTAAATAATAAATAATAATAATAATAAAAAAAAAAAAAGTTGTGTATAAGCTAATTCCATATTTATAGTTAACAGAAAACATTTAGGATGTGGCGTTTCAATGATTTCTTAAACGTATACAATGACTTAGATTCCTTAACATCTCTAGGTAATTTATTGTATAGCCGTGCTCCCTCATACATTATATTTCTTTTACCAATGTTAGTTCGTAGCTTATAAAGTATTATGTTATTTGCTTGTCTTGTAATCCGTTTTTGTATTTGTATTTTTTTTGTAAAAGTTATTTGGCAATGTATGTCACGGTTCAATATTTTTCTTATCAAAATGTATGTGTTATATTATGTATGTATTTGAAATATTCAGTCGGCGTTCGGCGTTCATAGCGGAATAATAATTTAATGATTTTATTTTGTGCAGTCTGTAACATATTTAAATTAGTTTTGGCAGCCGTTCCCCATAATTCAATCAGGTAGTCGATATGGGGTTTGACAAGGGAATTATAATATATTGTATAGCGTACATTTAATGGAAGACAACGGACTATGCTGCGGAGAGCGCCATTGAGTGATATTATTTTTGAGCGTAGCTTTTCAATGTGCGGTTTCCATGATAAGTGACTATCCAAAGTTAGGCCTAGGTACTTTTCCGCATTTGATCGTTCCAAAACGACTCCATTAATACTAAGAGGAGGATAGTCACTAATTTTCTTATTTTTTGCAGTAAAAATCATGTAATTTGTTTTAGATGCATTTATTGTTAAAAGATTACTAGAGAACCACGCTTGTATTAGATTGAGGTCACTTTGAGCTTGTTCCATAATATAACTTATGGTCTGACCGAAATAAAATAAACAAGTACCTATCATCGGCATATAAAGTTATGGAACCTTTAAGTCCTAGCTCATGTATGTCATTGATATAAATCAAAAACAGCAAAGGCCCTAATATTGATCCCTGGGGCACACCATATGTTATTAATTTAGCACTACTTGTATACCCGTCTATTTTGACGACTTGATGCCGATTTGAAAGATATGAGTTAATCATTTTTAAAGCATCATTAGTAACACCGATCCGTTCTAATTTGTCCAATAGTAAGCTATGGCTAACTGTATCAAATGCTTTCTTAAGATCCATGAAAACACCTACGGCTTTACTCTTTCTATCTATATTAAGTTTAATATTTGTGATCATATCTACAGTGGCTGTTAGAGTGTTAGATTTTTCCCGGAATCCATATTGGTGTTTTGATAAGAAATTGATATTATGAAGGTATTCGCTTAGCCTTGTATGTAGAATCTTTTCAAATACTTTGGAAACTATTGGCAAAACAGAGATAATTTGAACCTTAAGTACACGATTTGACAGGTATTTTCAACCAACTCTATAAAACTCTACGAAAGAAAACGTCTCATTGTTGGCCCTTGCACAGGTAATGGACGTTTCTCTACTGCTAGAGGCGTGTCAATGGGACTACTGCACCTGCTCATCTAACCAGATAACTAGTAAGTTGATAAGCAATATCACTACATGGTATGATATGTATTTCTACCGTTTATCTTGCCTGAAATTCTCTAGAAGTACTGAACGAATTGCGTTCCGATTTCCACAATACGTTTGACATAATGTTTCTGATTCTATAAACATGTAACGAAAAGCAAATATACATCCGAATAGGGTGAAGACTGCATCAGATAAAATAAATTATTCAAAAATGTATCCCAAATTTTTGCTTACAAGTTTATTAACTTAAAATCATAACCTGAGTATCAACGGTCTATGAGGGTCATTATCTATTCACGTCGATAATATAACCTAGATACCAACTGCAGCGCGATCTGCCGGGCTGATTTGTGAATCTAAACCATCCAGGGCGCCACCCAAACGAATACAAAAAAATACATTCAAATCGGTCCAGTCGTTTAGGAGGAGTTCAGTGACACACGAACAGTAGAATTACCTTCCTGGGGATTACCATTACATGCCTGGGGACCGCGGTCCAATTGTCCGTAGTGGTCCTCTCACGTCCCTTTGCGGGGGCGGGGAATCAATTGCGGGGCCGGATGGCCCCTGTGTTGAGGTCTTGGATTACGCCATATGTGAAAACATATGGGGCCTTTGATGGGGCACACTTGTAGTGCCATGCGGGTGTTGCTGCCGTGTTGGCAGCTATCCGTCTGTGCCGCTTATCGAGCCTGCCGGGGGTAAAGGGCCCGGCTAGCGAACAGCGGCGGGGCGGCTAAGAGGTGTGGCATGATGTGGGTATTTTAGGACTGCGGGGCCGCTATTAGTTCCCGCGCGTACGCCTTGCCCTCCGGCGGCCGACCTTGCCCTCCGGCGGCGGTCGCGGCCGCGGTCCAATTGTACATGTCGGACAGTTGTATATATGCAGAGTCTCGAGAAAACTTCTGAAGCGCGATGCAGGTTAATGTGGCGCCACGCCATCTATCTTTCCGTGTGTGAACTATCTCAGTGTTACTGATAGATGGCTGATAGATGTCGCTACAGTAGGTATAACCTAAAAACTGTAATTTAGTGATTTCAAAATCGTGTACCTATTTATTTTTTCTGTTCTTCTTGAAATTATTATGATTATCATTTTAGAAGCTACTCTGTCCAACTGCATATTTTGTTAAATATTGGCGAAAACTTGTTATTGGCCTCATTATTACTAATTTAAGCAATTTGATGTATGATAGCCGTAAGGTTTCCAATAAAAAGAAAATAAAATAAGAAACGTCAGAAAGTTTAAAATTATAATTTGTTCCTTAGGTTCTGAGGAGTGCGCGTGCAGCACTGTAGCAGTGTACGCTAAGGAGTGTCTGCGACATGGAGTCGACGAAATGAAGAACTGGCGCGACGCTGAAACTTGTCGTAAGTACTTACCTTATCTGAAGGCAAGGTTTTAAACTTTTAAGGCTATGATAGCTCAGCGGAAGTGATATGAGCTTGAGCTTTCGGTTAAAAACCATAGCACGGTTGTAGGCAACTTTGTAGTACCCCCTGCCTAGCTACAACCCTAAAATCTGTCGCCAAGCACCTATAGGTGTGTTTCGACGGCTGCACTTGGGATCCAGTTCCTAGGCTTTCTGTGCTTACCACCTTCGGCCACATCATTATTGACCTTGGTGAGATTGCGGTCAAACACAGGACAAAAAACAGGACACCGTGAAAAAAAATATAGCTGAGTTTATTCCGTTTATTCCGAACTGGTATCAGAGTCTTCTACTTTTTTTTTTATACAACTAAGGTGCCAAACAAGCACACGGCCCGCCTGATGGTAAGCAGTTACCGTAGCCTATGGACGCTAGCAACACCAGAGGTATCACTCGCGCGTTGCCGACCCTGCAGAAATCTCTTCACACCCTTTTTGAAGAACCCCATGCTGTACTCCATTGGTTGCACCACGGCGGGGAGCTCATTCCACAGTCCGAGCGTCCGCGGAAGAAAACTCCTTTTAGCCCGGACAGTTCGAAATCTGTTCTGTTCTGTTCTACATACCAAACATAAATAAATTCTCTTCCAGCAATGAAATGCCCAGAAGGTAAACTGTACCGCTCATGTGGTCCCGACGCTCAGCCAAGCTGTGCCTTCCCGCTCGTCGCGACTAACACGGACAACTCCACCTGCGTGGAAGGATGCTTCTGTCCTGAGGGTCTGCTGCTCGAAGGTGGGCGGTGCGTGCCCAAGATTGAGTGTCCATGTCGGTTGAGGAACAAGAGCTTCCCGCCAGGCGCTGTTATGAATAAGGACTGTAATACATGGTGAGTTCGAGAACTTTTGGGTTGCTGGAGCTGGTATGGAAAGATAAAAAAAAAACAACGGGTTGCACTCCGGGAGTGCCGGCAGAAGTGAAAACTTGAATATTAACGTTGTGCATTTTTGAAACGAGACATTTTTCACAGTGTTTTTATACAAGGGAAAGCTAGTTCAAGATACATGTGTACATATAATACTTTTGAATAAGTTTTTTTTATTAACTTAAAATGGGAACAAAAATGGTACCTACCTTCCGGCTAGCCAGAGAATATTATAAGAATTTGAACATAACACCAGTATATACATAGAAAAACTTCACTTCAAAAAATAGAAGCTTGTTTACAGCTTTATAGTTGTTATATCAGAGACCCGATACAGTCCAATAAGATTGTAGGGTCATACATGTCGGTTTACTAAAGCTGGCACGTTCAGCACATTGCGCATCATGAAAAGTCTGACCGTCTCACTCGCGCGCGGTCAAGCTTATGAGTATGAAGGAGTTGGTTTGCTTTTGCTACCGTTCATATATATAGAGTGGTATTTTTTGCATTCGTCCGTTAGAATTTGCTGAGTGATTAGAAGCAATAATTTAATAAAACATACTGTATCGTGTATTGCATAAGTGTGAGTACTGTGAACGTGCCATCTTTAGTTTACCGACCTGTAAAGAAGTTTTTATTATACCAGAGAACTTATATACCCCAATATTATTAGCCTATGGTTGTACGTAGTATTTATCTACTCTGAGCCTATGGTATGGAGAAGGACATAGGCTACTTTTTTAAATGTGACTGAAGTCGCGGGGTACAGCTAGTTTTTAATAAATCAATGCTACTTTGCAATATATAAAACGCGGCATTTTCCACCAGCACATGCCAGCTAGGTGAGTGGGCGTGCACTCAGATCCCGTGCGGAGCCCGCTGCGGCGCCGTCGGGGATCCGCACTACACCACCTTCGACGGGCTCCGGTACGACTTCATGGGCCACTGCACCTACACCATGCTGCAAACTGATAACTTCACCATCGAGGTCGAAAATGTCGCTTGTTCTGGAGCTGTCACTGAGGTACGTATTTTTTTTTTTTTACAGTAAAAGCAATTTCATGTTTTCTGTTCAGAGAGCCAATTCTCCCATTCGAAATTTATTGCTCGATCGAAAAAAGTACGACTTTGAACTTTTATCGCGTGTTATTTATTATACGTTAGGTCCGTTATTCTGGCAATTTCGAAGCCGGCATTATTTAGAAGGAAAGTCAGTCAACTCGAGCTTTCGCCCTCGACTCCACCTCTCGAAATTTTACAGTCGAATAGGACGCGAACCGTAACCGAGAATTGGGTCCCTGATTTGATTTTTATTGCATTATGAATGAATGAAAATAATGCCTATTGTATGAAAATACATTATAATGTTATCAAAGATCACCTTCTGTTATCCAGATTTTTTTCTACCATACAATGAAATGACTAAGTATTACATTAAAAGAGTCGACTAGGATTAAAACAAAAAAAATATGCAAATTTTTATCTACAAAGAAATTCACAAAAGATTTTTCGAAATAAAATAAACCTAAAGGCTCCTAAGGGTCCGTTCGCACAGACCAGAGAGAAGACCAAAATTTTTTCGCGATTAAAATAAAGCTTTAGATTCATTGAAATAAGGTTTATGTTTACATTTCACTACTTTTGTTAGCGCGTTAACCACTCCGGCATTCAATGTAAAATAAACCTTATGTCGATTATCCTAAATTCTATTTTTAAGCGGGTACCAAAATATGCTTTTCTCTCCGAACCGGTCTTTGAGAACGAAATCTAAGACACTTTCCTCGTATCCTATAGATCCCGATTTTTCCATACTATCCCAGTACAAAGAACACCTGTATATCATAAATCTATGCGCAATGATATACATATCTGCCTGCCCTGTTTCCAATCATTTCGGGTTGGCGCAATATGTCCGCTTGTTCCATTCGTCATACCAGCGTTAAATCCTTTCTTATTCAATATCATCTTCCACACAATCCATCCATATCTTTTACGTTGTTCCCCAGGCGATGAACCTATCACCGTACAAAGGCGAGGGCAGGCCGTCGTGTACTAAAGCCGTGAGCCTGATCTACGGCGGCGCCAACGTGCACATGAAGCAGGGCGGGTTCATCCTCGTGAACGGCAGGGAGGTGGCCTCGCTGCCCGTCACCGTCGGGGACTTGAGGATCAGGGCCGCCTCCTCGCTCTTCATTATTGGTAATTACTTGGACATTTTAGGGTTGGTGAGGGCAGCTATACCTTGTAAAAGATGGCTTGATCTCTGCGACAGTTGCTTGAGTCATATGAAAATTAACCTTATAGCTTTACAATAAGGTTCATCTGTTTAATCTGTGGTTGATTATATGATGATAGAGATAAACCTTATGCAAAATATTTTTTTTTTTAATTAAATGCGTTTCGCCACTGACCCGCCCATAAGGGGCGATGACGAAGCCTAAGATGAAACACACTTACCCAGAAGAAACGTATTCACTCTGGCCTTGAAAGTTCCTAGATTGTAGGCGTCAGGAAACACAGACGCCGGAAGCAAGTTCCACTCCCTTGCTGTCCGCATTATAAATGAGGATGCAAAACGCTGTGTCCGTATTTTCGGTATGTCATATATGACTCAAGCAATTGTCGCAGAGATCAAGCTATCTTTTACAAGGTATACCATGAGGGTTCAAGCGACGCGAATATAGTCTCAAGAGACTATCCCTTACATTTTGAGGAATGGGTCATCAGCATATAATAAATTTTAAAGATTTAATAAAATACTCTCCTATCTTATTTTGGGCTCTTTACCATAATATTTATTGCCATATTTCTTAAGACTTAGAATGACATATATCTTTTCCATAGTACAAATGCCTAACAAGGTGGACTTATGGTGGGATGGAAACACCAGAGTATTCGTCGATGTGCCTCCATCATTCCAGGATAAGACCAAGGTATTTATACAAACTCTAACAGGTCAGGAAACGCGAAATTTATTGCCTTGCTCAGAAAATTCAACCTTCTGAACTGGTATTAAGGCTACCTTTTTAGGATTCAGGTATCGGGGGAATATTTGATCTTTATCCCGTTATCCATATAGGGTCTCTGCGGAACCTTCAACCTGAACCAGAAAGACGACTTCCTTACCCCGGAGAACGACGTGGAACAATCAGCGCTCGCGTTCGCCAACAAGTGGAAGACCAGAGAGTTCTGTTCGGATGTGATCACGAAGGAACCGGAACATCCTTGCAAAGCTAACGTCGAGAACAAAGAGGCGGCTGAGCTTTATTGCAGCAAGTTGAAGAGCAAGCTGTTTGAAGGTAAGTCTTGGAACTATAGCACGGAAACTCATGAATCGTGACAGGTTTATCCGAAAATAAGGATGTTTAGAGTAGTGGGATTGATGTTACATTGATCTTTGGTCCATAAGGAATAGTTTGAGTTTCAAAAATTGCAAGAGATGTTGCTTTCTTAGCTTTCTGAAAGACGACAACAATCCGACTGGTATGTCTTATTTCCATAGAAGACAGTGGCCTCGAACCGTCAGGACGGTTTGGACCACTTAGCTGGTTGCGACCTTTTACCACTCTTTATACAAAGCGAACTAATTCAATTATCTACATTTCGAATCACACTCACATGCGGTTGGTCAATGGCTGGGGCAATATATCTATATAATAACTTGTCTTGACTGACTGATTCATCAACGCCGTGACTAAACCACTAGGGATACAAACTTTAAATTATGCACACAGGTTCCTTTTATAGCGTAGGCATCCTGAGAAGTGATTTTTGGAAATTTAACCTTAGATTGATAAACTTGAAACTTAGCACGATCACTTAATACAGATTCTCATTATTAGTTTATCTAAGCTACCCTTAATAAGGGGTTGAGTGCTTGTTCATGTTGAACTTCCACCGCACGTGCGTTTTGTACGTGAATACTTGCATACAATGCTATGTGTTTGGTATTTTGTAACCGCGCCCGCAGCCGCGCCCGCGAGGTAACGTGAACAAATACTTAGGTCAGGGCCGGCTCTAGCCCATGTAGCGCCCGAGTGCAATCAAACGCTAGTAGGGCCGCGAGCGAAATGGAATACTAGTTATATTTTCACCAGTGATCGGAAAATCGGGTGCATTAAAAACCTTCATCACATCTAGGCTCACTGTCATTCCTTGACTCTCGATGACCAATGGCACCGGTGTCTGCGATACACTAGGTCACCAGCCGAGCGACTGTGGTGGAAGCCGTACGGTCGCTCAACAAATCACGATCTTCTAGGTGTCTCAAGAGTTGCGTGTTTATCACTCGCTCCATCATTTTGGAGAGAAGGGAGGTGATGGTGATAGGCCTCTTGAAACTCAGTACCTATTAATACTTTAGACTGAAAATAAAGAAACGATATTTTGGGTTTCTCGAAAATCTACTCCTAACGGGGTCTCGATTAACTCAAAAGTTGCTATATAATGGTTCCTTTAATAGCCTTTAATAGAAAGGATTAATGGAAATTACATGAAATTGAAAAAAAAAAGAAAATGTTACGGGCGATGACGATAGCCGTTACATTTGCGGGCCTGTACGTAATAGTTGGTATTATTTGCCTTCACATTATGTTTGTGTTGTTCAGCATGCCACTGGTACGTGGACGTGGAGCCGTACTACGCGGCGTGCATGTACGACATGTGCGCGTGCGGCGGGGAGGTGTCGCGCTGCCTGTGCCCCGTGCTGGGCGACTACGCCATGGCCTGCGCCGCCGCCGGGCCCCGCGTGCAGTGGCGGTACAACGTCAACGAGTGCGGTATGCCACCATTACTACTATATGTCTCACATGGATAATTTTTTTGTGTTTTGAGTCATTTAGCCCAAGCACGAAATTTCCTACAAAAGAGGTGCTATCAGCAAAGTTTTTCTCTTTTATATCAGTTTATTGCAACGCATTTGGTATCCCTCATGGCATATATCTCAATTGACGAAAGTCGCCATGGATTTTAAACAGGTAACCTGCCATCAATCTTCTGTAATATGTCGAAGATATTATGTTATCTGTTGACGATGACGTAATAATATTCATAGGCAATACCGATTTCAGTAAGTCTTTTAACACAGTGAGCCATAAGATCTTGCTCAATTAATTAAAAAAAATTGGATTGTCTAATCCTTTGCTGAGTTGGTTTGAATCATACAACATCAATAAGAAACTTCAGATTGTCATAAATGGCTTTTACTTGTGAATTGTATACCGCAACTTCGGGAATTCCACAAGGATCGCATTTGGAGCCATATCTTTTAAATTATTTGATTAATGAAATATTGCAATGTTTTTTTTTTTTTTTTCATTAAAATTAATGTCTGAGACAATTTGATGTAGAATGACAAAATAATTTATATTAAGGTACAGGTATAGAAAGTAACAAATTACACAGACGGATGTATCATATGGTATTAAGGGTAGTTGTTTTACTCGTCCGTTTCCCTACAGAGTTGCAATGTACCGGTGGACAACAGTACACGGTGTGCGCGGACAGTTGTCAACGCAAGTGCACGGACTTGGCGCTCACCGGGGACACCTGCAAGCCTTGCTGTGTGGAGGGCTGTGCCTGCCCCACTGGACAGGTGACCAAATTAAACTTTAGCGAGGAGATTTAAAAAACTCATAATATGCTAGTCCTAGCTAAAAAGAAGTAAAGGGTAGTCCCAAAATTGCAGTTTGCTAGGGTGATTTGGCAATTCTGGATAGCAGTTTATCAAAAATAATGTTGTGTTTGTTGTAATTGAGTCTCTAACGGACAAAGTAGCTATTATATGCAAAGGAATTTCATGACTGATCGATAATATTTTTACAGCTTCTAGACGACAACAATGTGTGCGTGCCCGTAGGGCTGTGCCCTTGTTACCATAAGGGCATGCAGTTCAACGCGGGCTACAAGGAAGTGAGGCCCGGCAAACGAGAGAGGGAACTTTGGTAAGAAACTTATTTTTATTATTTTTTGTGGGATACAAAACTCCTGTGATTTATTCTAAGTCGTTATGTATTCTTGTGCAAAATTTTGTTCCACATCCCCATCCTCTCCTTTCATTCATCCCTGAAGATATGGAGCTCACCCTCATATCGTAGAGCCTCCTCGCGAGCTCAAAATTCAATTGGATATTGTTACTGCAGATCATTAGTATGTGGAATGAGATCTCCATTACAGTTTTCCGTCAAAAAGCTATGAAACAGGATTCTTTGAAAAGGGCGTAAAAAATAGGTTGCGGTGCCAGTTTGAAACCTCATTGTAATAAGGCCCCCTATCTCATCAGTACATGCGTGGGTGCTCGGTGGGAGTGCGTACCGGCCACTTCAGACCAGATCCAGAACTACCCACCAGCTGAAGACCTCAGGTCCAACTGCAGCGCAGCCAACAACATGGAGTTCACCACCTGTGAGATTGCTGAGCCGTTGACTTGCAAGGTAAAATTGTTATACATTAATAGGTGAAGTGCAAATGCTATGTTGGCTTTTTTTTAATGATAATGATTTATTTATTTTATTTTTCAAATTATTTATTTCAAATTCTCAATTAGAATAGAAAATCACAAAAATCGACGGAAAATTATCAAAAATATCGTAGTACGCACCTGGCTGGAAACCTCATTTTGAAAATTTGTTTAATAAAATAAAAATGTCTTCGAACTACCTTTTTGGGGAAATCGTCACTCAAGTCACATACTTATCAAAAAATGAAAATTTCCCGTAGAACATGCACTTACGACAAACGTCGACGACGACAGAATGCCGGCCAGGGTGTCAGTGCAAGAAAGACTATGTCCTAGACACAGTGTCCAAAAAGTGTGTGCACCCATCCGAGTGCCCTTGCCACCACGGAGGCAGGAGCTATCAAGATGGAGATGTTATGCAGGAAGAGTGCAATAATTGGTGAGTCAATGTTAAATACATAATTAAAATAGTATGTTTCCAAGCAAACAAACTCTCCATTGAAACAATGTAAAAAGTGATTTTAAAAACTCTATAGAAGAAAAATATTTATGCTAAGATTCGTATTCTAGTTCTTTCCATAAAAAAGTTGTACAAAAGTAAGTTGTTTGTTTTTCCCCACTTTTTTCGTACATTGCCCAACGTCATGTTTCTGTCGGTGTAGGCTGTTAGCTGTCTGTAAAATAATCTTATCGTTATCATAATAGTCAGACAGACTAAACTTCGACTCATACGTTTTTTTTTGGCAAACGAAAAGAAATAAATTTCAGGGTCAGTTACGCGCGAGTGATACCCCTGGTGTTGCTAGCGTCCATAGGCTACGGTAACTGCTTACCATCAGGCGGGCCGTTTGCTTGTTTGCCACCTTAGTTGTATAAAAAAATTATTTAAAAAAAAAACGCTTTTCTACTACGTTAAATGCCTCAAAACAGCTTTGTTTTTATGTTTCTGTCCATTTCTTTTGGAAAATGCATTAACATGGGCTACGTAAAAACTTTGTTAAAATAAAGTCTTGGAGGCGCCGGGTATCGATCCCGGTACCTCTCGCATGCTAAGCGAGCGCTCTACCATCTGAGCTACGCCCCCGTTGCAAAAACTGTCGAAGATATTAATAACATTGAAACACTACTATGCGTACCTACTACGCGTATGCAGCAAATCAACAGCGTAACCAATAGTACGTATTATGTAAAACGCATTCGCGCCTTTCACTTTAATCATGGAACTGATTGATTAATGACGTTTTTTTTTTATTTGATACTATATGTAGGGATGTTAGTAGACCATCTAGTAGTACATAACATCCATAACGTTCATAACCATATTCTGAACAACGTTTGTACTAACAAAAAGTTTGGATGTAGAAAGAAATCTCGGGAAATATTGATCCGATTATGAAAATAATAGAAAGCTACAATATCCCGTATGCTATAGGCTACTTTTAAGCTAAGTGAAAATTGTATGAATAAGCATAATTAATGTACCTATATTATATAAGTAGCTGTAATTTTAAAAGATCTTCCACCAAAAAAAAAAAAAAGAAAACAACGGGTTGCACTTCGGGAGTGCCGGCGGAAATGAAAACTTGAATATTAACGTTGTGCATTTATTCAAGATCCTACATATTATAATACTTTTGAAAAAGTTTTTTTTATTAAAATGGGAACAAAAATGGTACCTACCTTCCGGCTAGATAGAGAATATTATAAGAATTTGAACATAACCCCAGTATAAATACAGTCTAATTTGCAACTAATCTCCCTCCGTCTTACGAATTTTCGATCAGGTCACGTGACACCTGACGCGAGTTTAAATTTTTTTACCCATCCCAAAAAAGTGCACAACGCCGCTAAAGAAGTTTTCACTTCAAAAAGCCTTGCTGAGTTTCTTGCCGGAGTCTTCTCAGTTTAAGTGTATTTCGAATCGGTGGTAAATTCAACTGTATGTAACAACTTAACGTTCATAAGTGCCTTACCAGGGCCTAAACTGAGTAAATGACTTTTTGATTTTGATTTTCTATCCCGGGAACGTGGATGAAACCGCAGGGGACAGCTAGTAAATAATATATGTGTGTTGTCAGTGAATGCAAGTCCGGCAACTGGTCTTGCTCGGAGCGCTTGTGCGCGGGCGTGTGCGGCGCGTGGGGAGACTCGCACCTCACCACCTTCGACGGGACCGACTACGACTTCGAGGGGGTCTGCACCTACCTGCTAGCTAAGGGTGCCATGGACACTAAAGATGGATTCGGTGTTGAGATTCAGGTAATGACCTATGCAGGTGCCAGGTGGATGACACCTCCATTTAAAAGGGAAGATCTTCCGCCAGCCTGGGTCATCGTTAGTCAACAGTACATGTTGGACAGTTGTATGTATGCTGATCGGCGAATAAACTTCGTCAGCGCGATGCAGGATGTTGTGGCGCCATCTATCTTTCTGCGTGTGAACAATCTCGGTGTATCTGATAGACATCGCTATAGATATTCTATCATTTTACATATTGGTGTATAGCGTTACCCGCGTACAGTACTACCTGTGGTACTACCCAACTAATAAGGCGCGTCGTGAATCTTCGGTCGCTCAGAAAAGAAAGTATGGCCCGAAGATTAACGAAAGAATGCTTATAACTTACAATCAACCTTAGATCACTACTATAAGGTTCATAATACACTGCAGCTGTTAATTCGTCTCACTCGCAAGTCACGCCCCTCCGCACACAAGCCTGTCGACCAATAGCATTTCCCGCGCTTTGAAAATGTATCTTCTGTAAATGTACTACTGTTACAAAGTAATTTACCTGGCATTGAATAAGTTACGCACCAACTTAGTGTCGTGGCTATACGTTTTTTTCAAGCATAATTCCTGTATCAATTTTACGAAATCAAATGTTGTCCCGATGTCATAATGTCGGCAAGTACATTTCGGCGAATAAATAAATAAATAACCTGGGACATTATTCACACACGGTCATCTGATCCCAAACTAAGCAGAGCTTGTACAATGGAAACCAGGTAACTGATATAATACATATACTACTTTTTTTTTAGTAAATACGTATTTAATATACATAATTACACCCAGACTCAGGACATACAGACATATTCATCCACACAAATATGTGTCCTGTATGGGGATCGAAGCGCTCGTGGTGTAGCATGATTAGTCGTTCTTAATCGATTGGCAAAGTCAAGCTACCTCTGTCGTGGTCGGTACCTGGATGGGTGACCGCCTTGTGGTATTTCAAATCGAGCGTTTCCGGAAGGCACGTAAAGCCGTTGGTCCCTGTTATCACTTAATTGTGATAGTCGTTAAGCTAGTTGGATGCCTCCTAGGCGGCTTGAAAAATTCCAACAGTAGGTTATAGCCTACCTCCACCAATCCGCAGTGGGCACGCGTGGTGGAGTATCGCCAAGTCCCTTTCACCCTCATTTGTGAAAGGAGGCCTGTGCTCAGCAGTGGGACATTATAGGCTGATGATGATGATGATGATGGGGATCGAACCCACGACCTGCGGCGCGATAGGTGGAATCTTGCCAAGTGCACCAACTGGCCCGTCATTTATTTATTTGTATATATGTATAATAATTTTATACTCTTGTATAATGAAACAAAGACGTAATTGCGTTTCTGTGAAAATAAAGAATTTATTTACAAAACGTGCCTATTTACATTTAACCAATTACATATGTGTTCTAACAAAAATTCACTCACCTGTGAAAATAAAGAAACTACATTTAATGCCTTTATTCCAGGTATTTTTATATTTTAATGCAAGATTATATTTTACAATAAACTCGAAAACATCAGAAGAAATGTCACACCAGTCAGTTGTGACATTTCTGTTTTTTTAATTACGTCGCAAAGACAATCTAAAGAAAAGAGCTCGTATACCTATGCGTAGTTTTCTTTATATCTCCCCCCCTCAGAGAGTAACAATTACCTGTTACCATGTACTGGAGATAGTTTTGTAACATGGTAAAGATTTGATTCGGCTTTCTTACGTCCGGTATCAACTTCATATATTGAATTTGAAATCTTCCTCAGAATTTTGCATGGTCCAATCCTCAATTCATCCATTTTCTTCCTATTTAGTCGATTTCCGTTTTCAACATACACTCTGTCTCCCTCTTCGAATTTATAGTCTTCCCTATGCAGGTCGAATATGTTTTTATTATAATTGTGAGATTTTATTGTGTTGTCCAGAGCTATTTTCCTATCTCTTTTCAGATCTTCTGTTGTACATCTTGATTTCAATTCAAGTGGTAGAATATTCACATTTTCGCCTTCCAGTAGGTATTTTGGAGTAAATTTCGTAACTGTATGTTCCGTTTCGTTATATTTTTCTACACATGTCTGTGCAATAGTAGTCCAAGCTATTTTTTTACCACTTTCATTTATTTTACATCTTATCTTATTGACTAAAGTTTGATTTAGCCTTTCATTAAGCCCATTTGAAAATGGTGAATCCACAGCAGTAAAAATCATTCTAATGTTTGCCTTCTTCAGGAATTCTTTAAATTCTTTGGAATTAATACCAGGGTATTGATCCGTTAGTACCATATCAATATTGTAGCTTTGTGTCACATTTTTCATTAGTTTAATAAAATCACTGGAGCTTTGATTTCGTGATGTGAAAATATAAGCATACCTTGTGAAATGATCGACCAGAAGGTGTAAGTATTTCTTTGTTGACCGTGATCCTCCAAAGCCTCCGATAGTATCAATAGATATAATTTCAAACGGCCGTGTTGCTGGACCTAAATGGGACATTAAGCCATATTTCGACTTCTTCCTTGATTTATTTTTTATACAAATTTCACATTCATCACATATTTGTTTAATGTTTGCAATAATATTCTTTGCTGTGTAAAATGGTGTTATTTTACTTGTCATTTGGGTTCTCCCAATGTGACAGTAAGTGTCATGAACGTCTTTTAATAGAGTTTTGCTAAGTTTTTCTGAAATTACGATTTTTTTCCTTCTTCTATTCTTTTTGTAATAAATTTCATTCTCAAATATAAGTTTTTCTTTTTGTAGGTCTAGATTTGTGTTTTGATCATTTTTTATATCTCTTAGGTTTATTAAATTTACTACTTTTAAAAAGTCTTCACTATTATCATAAGGTTCTAGAACTGGATTTCTGCTTAAACAGTCTGCTTCTTGATTTGATATTCCTGGGTTATATTTAATTTTAAAATTATATTGGGATAAATAATACATCAGATCCCCTAGTTCTTCATCAGTTCTAGCCTTGATGTTCATATTTTCTAATGGTTTATGATCTGAGTATACCATAAATTCTTTTCCCATAAGCCAGTGTTGCCAATATTTTACTGCTTCTTTTATTGCTAGACATTCCAGATATATTGCCTTTTTCTTTTTTTGAGCTTCAGTTAATTTTTTCGAAAAATAAGCAACTGGCTTACTATCTCCGTTTTTATCCTCTTGTTTTAACACCGCTCCCACTCCTTTGATACTAGCATCCGTGTAGATCTTAATTGGCAATTCAGGATCAAAGATATTTAAAATTGGTTCTGAACATAACATTGCTTTTATTTTATCGAATGATTCCTGACATTCCGTGGACCATATGAATTTTACATCTTTCCGTAGTAAGTTGTGTAACGGGTCCAAGGTAATTGCACTGTGTGGTACAAATTTATGATGAAAATTTACTTTCCCTAGGAATTGTCGTATATTTTTTCTTGTTTTTGGAATTGGAAAGTTTTTGACAGCGGTTAAATAATCTTTTAGTGGTCTAATTGAATTATCTTCTATTATGTGACCTAAATATTTGGCGTAATTGTTTGCAAAAGAACATTTAGAAAATTTTAGTCTAAAGCCTTCTTTTAGTATTGCCTCCATTAGTCGTGATAGATGTAATAAATGTTCCTTAAAAGATTTTGAAAAAATCAAAATGTCATCAATGAAATTTACTGCAAAACTAGAGAGATCGTATTTTCTTATAATATTTCCCAATATCCTTTGGAAGATGGCTGGAGCAGTCTTTAACCCAAATGGGAGACATGTCCATTGAAAATGTCCTTCCTGTGTAATAAATCCTGTCTTGTATCTATCTTGAATTTTTAAAGGTATAGACCAAAATGCTGAATTTATGTCCAAAGTAGAAAAATATTTACAGTTTACAGTCTTGATCATTAAATCCTCAATCAATGGAAATGGTTGTGATTGAGGAACAACAATTTTGTTCAGTTCTCTAAAATCTATACATAATCTTGTTTTTCGTTCGTCTTCTTTTTTATATGCCAGAGTTACTGGAGCAGCAAATGGACTATAAGAATCCTCAATCAAATTCATCTTTAATAATTCTGATATTTGATTTTCTATTTCTCTTCTATCTTCAGGTGTACATCTGTATGGACGCTTGTAACAATATTTATCAACCATCAAATCAATATGAGCTTCATAATCTTGTACAGTACCTATGTCATATTTATCCTTAGCGAAGACCGGTTTGTATTTTTCTATCAACTTATCAATTTCTGATTGTTGGTATAAATCTAGGTGGTTTATTATCATTTCAAATCCATCTGTATTTATATATTCATTGAAATTTATTTCATTTTTATTTGTGTGTATAGTTTCTTGTTTTTCATTTTTGTCACCTAGTACATCAGGAATATTGACATTTTTAAACTTTGATACATCATTGTCTGAGTAGTTTTCATTTTTATTATCATCTTTAATTGAATTTACCTTTTTTTCTATTGGATTGTTACATTGTAAGATCACCAATTCTTCATTTTGCATTAACTTGAATTTTTTTATGCAATCCAAGCCAATTAAAAAATCATAGTTAAAATTTTCATTATCTATTACGAAAACATTCATATTTTTTTCAATATCGAAGATTTTTATTTTTAATGTTACCATACCTTTTGTTTTCTTCTCACCATTAATAGTCCTTAAGTTAACTTTTCGTATAATACTTGTATTTTCTTTTGGCTGTATTTTCAATACTCTTGCATTAATTAATGACACATTTGAACCTGAGTCATAAACTCCAAAAACATTCAAAGTATCATTTAATATTAACTTTACTCTTATTAATGGTGGCACCTCTAGTTTTTTGGGTTCTCCTCGTTCAGTTCAATTTCCAATTCTGAGTTATTTACAGTTTTTACAACACCTTTTTGATTTTTCTTCTTAAACCAGCAATTTTCCTCAGGATGGTAACGTTTTCCTTTTTTCTCAGCAGCACAGATTTGACATGGTTTTTTGTCTTCAATATTTTTGGTTTTAGTGTCATACTCAGAATATGTAATATTTTTTTTATCGTATTTATTTTTTCTAACAAGATGTTCCAATCTTCCTATTTCATTGTAGAGATCTTCCGTTGCTTGTAAAGTTTCTCTGTCAATTTTGTCAACCACATAATTAGGCAAGCCAAATGCTATAAGGTCAATGAGTGTCCCAACATCAGTTGATTTTCTTACTTCCAGTAACAATTTTTCTTTTTTTAAAGCATACTCAAGAAACGAACCCCCTTGATATTTAAAAGATAAAGCATATCTTATGGGTGACCATCCTTTGTTTGCAAACGTCTCGCAAAAATTTTTCTCCCATATGCTCCATTCTGATTCTACTGAAAGTTTTATAAGCATGCAGCTATACCAATCTATACTAGACTTCTCCAAAAAATTTTTTAGAATTTCAATTTTTTTCCTGTCTTCGTTGATTTGGAAACGTTCACATTCTTTATTAAAATCCTTAATCCACTGGTAAGCATTTGAGTTCCTGCCATTGAATTTTTCAATCGTGAAATCTTTTGCAATTTTCCCTAAATTTTGTGTTTCAGATTTTTGTTTTTTATCTTCAAGTAATTTCTCTAACAATTTTTCCAACGTTTCATTTGAGCCGCTAGGTGTAGATTCAGCCTTATTTGTTTTTTCCAAAATTTCTTCTAGGTAAAAATCATTAAACTGTAAGTTTTCATCTTCATCCAAATATACTTTTGATATATCATCTGTTAAGGTTATCCATATTCTCCTTGTTTGATATCTTTTATTTAATGATTTTCTAACCTTAGCATAGTTAGGAGTATTTGTAATTACTTGGTGCAGATTTGCAGGTTGGAATTCCGTTGGTATTTCAAAAATCTGTCCTTTAGGTGTAGCTATCGAAATTATGCATATAGTGTTTGATTTTCCATCTGTTGATGGTTTCACTACAAAATCGAACCTCAACTTTTCCATATTTCGTGAAATATTTACAGAAAATGTAGTTTTATAATAATTTTATACTCTTGTATAATGAAACAAAGACGTAATTGCGTTTCTGTGAAAATAAAGAATTTATTTACAAAACGTGCCTATTTACATTTAACCAATTACATATGTGTTCTAACAAAAATTCACTCACCTGTGAAAATAAAGAAACTACATTTAATGCCTTTATTCCAGGTATTTTTATATTTTAATGCAAGATTATATTTTACAATAAACTCGAAAACATCAGAAGAAATGTCACACCAGTCAGTTGTGACATTTCTGTTTTTTTAATTACGTCGCAAAGACAATCTAAAGAAAAGAGCTCGTATACCTATGCGTAGTTTTCTTTATATATGTATTAATAATTATTTTATTTGTATATTTTTTACTCAGAATGTACCTTGCGGGACGACCGGCGCCACATGCTCCAAGTCGATCACTCTGAAGGTCGGCAGCGGCAGCAACGAGGAAATCGTATCGCTCACCAAAAACGCACCCTTACCCGATATATCAACATTAAAAAGGTACATTTTATCCCGGATTGCGGGTAGTTAGTAATGTGAAAGTTCTTGGTTGTTGTTACTCAAATACGCCGTAATGGCTGAACGGATGTCCATGAAACTTGATACATTGATAGAATATACCTTTATGGCCAACGCAACTTCAACGCAAGCATAGTCTAAAAGCTTGTACTTTTATCCAACGTAATGATGGACTGCGAAAAAAGAGAGACAGCTTCAGAGCCGTTGGTTATCAGTCGGTAAATTCCGCTGATCACTCGCGGCCGCTTCGCTAAGTCGTCATTCATGATTTTGCATATCATAAAACTTGTTCCAGGAGTATACTTCTTGTGAAAAAATCTAACAAGTTTGTGAAAAAAAAGTTTGTTATTTAGAATCTCCAATACATTTGCAAGCCTGGTATCTAGATGTTTTCTTTACTTTTTCAATTTATAGGTACATTAGATATGGCCAAAGTTCAAGTAAAATGTGTGCAAAAACGCTGTTTTACGGAGGCTTTTACTGAATTTGTATCACACTTTTTTTATTTTTGCCTAGATACACGGCTAGATATAGTGCACAAGATACCAATTTGTTTAAAACATCTAAAGAAAAATGATAATGTTGAAACGCCATCATCAGTACAGAGCTTTTGTATGAAAAGTATGGCGGATTGACTGCTATTAAAATTTAAATGTCCATAGGATCAAGTTGCGAGTGGCTGGGGCCTATGTGTTCCTGGACGTGCCAACATTGGGCATGAGTCTGCAATGGGACCATGGCTTGAGAGTCTACGTGAGGGTCAACTCTATGTGGCACGGAAGGGTATGTATCTCATGAACTTATTTATTGAGTTACCAGACTCGAAGGACCAATTTAAAATTCTCTGCTAAAACGTTTGAATTAATTCAGAGACGTTTCAATCATTTGAAATGAGTCTGTCCTTTATTCCCTGTCCCTTTCTATAGATGTTAAATAAACAAAAATTGAGAAATTATAACCAATCAGTACTTAACGGCTATGTGAGGCACTGGTTGAGTTATTTTACTAAATAATTTGCATCTACCTCGAAGGACCAAAATAAAAAATCTAAATTAATATTTTAAATGCTAAAAGTGCTAAAAATAATGACTTTTTTATACGCATGTGCGTATAAAAAAGGTTTATTTTCCATAATGTTGAATTTATCAGGCTCGAAGGACCGAATTAAACATTCTATCAATTCCCAGGTGAAAGGTCTCTGCGGCAACTACAACGGTGACATGCGCGATGACTTCCAAACGCCATCTGGTGGTGGAATGGCTGAATCTTCTGCTCTGCTCTTCGCTGACTCGTGGAAGATGAAGCCTACGTGTCCTAAACCTCATCCTGTTACCGTAAGGGCATTTATATGGACGCTTAATTTATTTCGGAATACCGCTGAGAAGTTAAAAACCACGAAAGACTGCCAACATTAATCTATAGTCAAAACTGTAGCAGCTTTGTCATTTCAGACGTCATTGACAATTACAAGAGATTAACTTTGATTTGGCTTTCAGAAACTGACGGTAATTATATAGGATGACTGGTAATTAGTAAACGACACTTAGATTGTACTGATGATAACAAACAACTTTCCCAAAACTATTTTTTTTTACCGGGGACCTTGGTCCAACTATACATGTCGGACAGTTGTATATACCTATGCAGATTCTTGAGAAAACTTCGTAAGTGCGATGCAGGATATTGTGGCGCCACGCCGGCTATCTCCGTGTGTGAACTATCTCAGAGTAACTAGTAGATGGTTGATAGATGTCGCTACAATTCTATTGGCTAATAGATTGATAATGACGCGTCATACTTGTGAACAGGTGCTGCTTGTGGTGGCTGGTCTGCTTAAGTTTGCTATTTATTTACTTATTAAATATTTATTCAGTCTACTTTGTAATTTTGCCGCCGCGCCGGGACACGCAATTGTTTTCAGTGCGATTAGAATGTAAATATTATGTAATGAATCTGAGCCTGTTTTGAAAAGAGTAATTGCTGAGTTTATTGCCGGCTCTTCTCAGCAAATGCAACCTTCCGAATCGGTATTAGAGTATTAGAGTCAGACTTTTCATAAGTGCCTGCGAAGGTCTATTTGAATAAATTTTTTAGTTTTGTTTTTAGTTTAGATTTTGAATTTGAATTTGAATAGTCTGACTATCGAGTATCGTGTTTCTTAGTAGGCCCTCAGGCGGGCCGTCTTTGCTACCTGACTGATGGTAAGCGCATCATTCGCGCGTTGTTGATCCTGCAAACATCTCATCACATACTTGTCAGCGGTATGGGGTTTCTGAAAGCAGTGAAAGGTTGTTTTTGTGGCTTAATTCCTTCAGTGTTGCTCGACAGGTTACCGCCATTATCATTTGAAACAAAAGATTTTATGACTGATATTTTACGGTGATTGATGTTAATTTTAACAACCTTTGTGAAAACTAAAACCTCAATGATGCGAAAGTGTTTTTTGGACACATTGAATCATATCGGTGTTCCTCGATTGCTGCTCGACATAATTTTTTTATTTTTATTGGTATATTTACGGCTATATTACATAAAATTGCTTAAATAAGTAGTAACGAAGCCAATAACAAGTATTCGCCAATATTTAACAAGTTATGTAGTTAGACAGAGTAGCTTTTGAAATGATTAAATACAAACTAATACACAAGATAAACCACCAAAGGAAACTTAATGATTGTAATACTCTGTCAGGACCACTGCGCCCAACGTCCGGAGCGCAAAGAATGGGCGGTATCAACATGTGGCGCGATGAAGCGGTACCCGTTCACACTGTGCGCGTCGGAGGTGGCCGCGGCGCGGTTCGTGGAGCGGTGCGAGCGCGACGCGTGCGCGTGCGACGCGGGCGGCGACTGCGAGTGCGCGTGCGCCGCGCTCGCCGCCTACGCGCACGCCTGCGCCGAACGGGGCGTCCTCTTCAACTGGAGGTCGCAGGAGTTGTGCCGTGAGTATAGCTTGCTGGTCACATGTGCATGTCACCAACATGTGTGGGTAAAAGGGAATGGGCATATACTCCATTGAGCGTGCCCACTGTGGATGGTGGAGGTAGGCTAGTGGTCAACCTACTGTTGGAGTTGTCAAGCCTATGAGGCCTCCAACTAGCTTAACGACGATTTAAATACCGGGACCAAAGGCTTCGCGTGCCTTTCAAAGCACGGAAAATGCACGTGTTTAAATACCACCAAGCGGTCACCATCGAACAATTAACCCAAAGAAGCGCAATGACGTTCAATTTGGTTGAAAAATACTCCGCCAATTTTCTTAGGCCGGCAATGCGCTCTGTTTGGGTAAGTCAAGGACGCCTGCACTCTGATTGGCCAAGACAAAAACACACAATGCAATGATTGGTCCTTACTGTTCAGATTCATTGATAAATCACTGACTAGTTTCGGAATTTGATTTTTCAGTATTACTACTCTAAAAGGGATTTTTCATCGATGGCGGTCACCCATCCATTTACCGGCCTCACCGGTGTTAGCTTATCTTTGCCGATCGATTAAGAACGGCTAATCATACCGCACCACGAATACTTCTATGCTTATATCTTACTGGTGTCTGAGTGGAACTCGTGTCACCCGTATTACGGTGAATACGGTAAACATGTCATCGCCCACATGTGTGGTAAAGATACCATTTTGTTAGACTTTTAGAGGTCGGAGAAAGCATAGTCATAGACTTGACACTAGCAAAAATAAGTCTTAAAATGGATTTGGTTGCCATACTACACAACTAATGGCCGATTCCTATAATTTACGGACCGTTATCGTTTAAAATTAAGACTCTTATATCTTTACCAGACCCTCCCATATGGAAGTAGCTATCACAGGTAAAATTAGCTTACGAAAAGATCTACATGCCCAGTTTGGAAAAAAAACAACGGGTTGCACTCCGGGAGTGCCGGCAGAAGTGAAAACTTGAATATTAACGTTGTGCATTTTTGAAACGAGACATTTCTCACATAGTGTTTTTATACAAGTGGTTTTCCAAAATTCAACCCTTTGGGGGTGGAATAGGTGATCGCAAGTGAATTCGCGAAGCGGAAAGCTAGTTTAAGATACATGTATTGTACATATATAATACTTTTGAATAAGATTTTTTTATTAACTTAAAATGGGAACAAAAATGGTACCAACCTTCCGGCTAGCAAGAGAATAATATAAGAATTTGAGCATAGCCCCAGTATAAATACAGTCTAATTTGCAACTAATCTCCCTCCGTCTTACGAATTTTCGATCAGGTCACGTGACACCTGACGCGAGTTTACCATTTTTTTCCCCTCCCAAAAAAGTGCACAACGCCGCTAAAGAAGTTTTCACTTCAAAAACCTACCATTGGAAAACGATTCGATTTTGTTTATAGAAACCGAGCATAAGAAGAAGAAATAATAGCTAATTGTTGTTTGTAACAGCGATGCAATGCGACGTGGAATGTTCCAACTACGAGTCATGCGTGTCGCCATGTCCGCTGGAGACGTGCGATAACACCCTCGACTACTCCGAGGTGAAGACCACCTGCGAGGATGCCACCTGCGTTGAAGGTATGAACATCTGACGGGCCCGTTGGCGGACGTGGAGTCTTAACCTATAGCGCCGCAGGTCGTGGGTTCGATTCCCACACAGGACATGCATTTGTGTGCATGAACATGTCTGTATTTCCTGAGTCTGGGTGTAATTATGTAGGTATATTAAGTATGTATTTACAAACAAAAAGTAGTATATCTACTGGTGTGCTCCGATGGCTGCACTTGAGAGCCAGTTCCATCTAGGCTATGTGTGCTTACCACCATCGGCTACAATCATCACTTACCATAGTAGGTAATATAGTGGTCAAAAACCGGACTAGAGAAAACAACGTTTTTATTATATTTTCATGACGTCAACAAGTCACGAGAAAATATAAATCTACTAATTTAATATGTTTTTATTAAATTAGTTCTAGATCGACCGTATAAAAAACCGGCCAAGTGCGAGTCGGATTCGCACACGGAAGGTTCTGTATAATATTAACTAACTCGACTTTGCTATGAAAAAAAAAGCGCCAAAAAAGACATTTCTTGTATGGGCGCCCCCATAATTTTATTTCATTTATTTTTTGTAGCGGCAATAGAAATACACATTCTCTGAAAATTTCAGCTGTCTACATATTACCGTTTATAAGATACAGCCCACTGACTGACAGACGGACGGATGGACGCTGTCTGTCCATCCGTCCGTCAAAACAAGAAGAGAAAAGAGAGAAAAAAGCTCTTTAATCTATAGAATTTTGAATATAACTTGAATGCTAAGGTATTGAAAATATTACAAAAAAAAAACATACTTAGGTTATTGGTTTGTTCCCGACTACAATACCTTACAACATTCAAGTTATATTCAAAATTCTATAGATTAAAGAGCTTGTTTTTCTCTTTTCCGTTAATTTTTGTTTTACACAGTCGGGTTTTTTGTTTCTTTTAATAATTTAATGTATTTGTTATAAAAAAACGTACGTTTTACCTATATCATCTTCATCATCAGCCTATAATGTCCCACTGCTGAGCACAGGCCTTCACACATCAGGGTGAAAGGGAATGGGCACATACTCCACCACGCGTGCCCACTGCGGATCGGTGGAGGTAGGCTAGTGGTCAACCTACTGTTGGAGTTTTCAAACTGCCTAGAGAGCCTCCAACTAGCTTAACGACTATCACAATTAAGGGACCAACGGCTTTACGGGCCCTCCGAAGCACGGAAACGCTCTATTTGAAATACCAATAGGCGGTCACCCATCCAGGTACCGACCACGGTGGTAGCTTAACTTGCCGATTGATTAAGAACTTCTTATGATGCTACACCACGAGCGCTTCTAACGCAACCTTAGCGTGGTAAGGTAGGGTAGGGTAGAGTAGGGTAGGTAAGAAGGAAGGGGGCGCGGGTGAAACGAGGGCGGAATGCTAGTTTTTAAATTAAAAATTCAAATCGTAGTCTTATTATCTGTACGCCATAATATGTGGCCGAAAACGCCGACCGGTTTTTTTTTCTCGCGATTGACGTCAATACTTATACCAGAAACATGTTTTCGTTGTAAACAACAGCAAAAAGTTGAAATATCTTTATATTATGTATTTGCGAATTTAAATTACATTAATTTGGACTGTTATTATGTTTACACGATCTACAATGCAGGTTGGGATCGGTAAAGCGAGAAGTACAAATGCACCAAAAATTGACGCGGTAACGATGGCAAAGTTCTTTGCGTGTAATACAGATTTATTTTCTGCTGAATGCTGAAATAAATGCTTATTATTATTAAATATCTAATAACTTTTTAAGGACATGCACATTTGACGTTTCTATGTTTCTGCTCTTATGGCGTCACGATAATGGCGGCTGCCTTTTTGACGCGAATATGTATCATTCAAAGAATCATGGCGAGCTCCATACATTGATTTGTACAAAAAAATAAAACATTTTAGAGGGTATTGAATCACTTCCAATGTTGCGATTACATTACCAGCAACATGTTAATATACATGAAATATTTTATAAACCCCGCAAAATATAACAACAACATAATGGTTCTGGTCGCGAATAGTCGCGATTCGCCGGCATGCCATAGAAATTCGCATTTTTATACCGGGGTTCTAAAAATATTTTAAATGTCTCAAGTTGGTCCTTAGGCACCAAGGATCAATTATAACGTCATTCCAGCGTCTCTAAAAATCTTTATTTTTTTGTACAAATCTCGCCATGATCCTTTTAACCTATTTTGGGGAAGTAAAAATACTAGTTGATTATCGAATCTAAACGAACATTAAAAAAGAAATAGAATCGCCTATTAGGTATATTATAAAGAGGTAAAGTTTATAAGTTCTGATGTAATCTCCGGAACTACTGATACGATTTTAAAATTCCTTCACTAATAAGCTCTGAAAATTATCCCGTGAACGCGGGTGAATCCGCGTAGGATAGCTACAGTAAGCTATAAAGAAGCGAACCTATTGGCTTGAATTTGAAGTTTTCATTACATTCATATTTAAAGAAAATACGTTCAACCGTAAAGCCGGCTTTTCACTATGGGATATAATATAATATTTATTAGATCTTGTGATATAATATAATATATATTACATCTTGAGATATAATATTTTATTTCTCGTCATCTGGTTATGGATTTGGATTATACCAGATAAACAAAATTCTCGGGATATGATGCCAATAGTGAACTTATTAAACGTATCAGGTTTCAATAACATAGCTCTTATACTTTAGATTTTATTGATATCTAAAAAAAAAACGATTCTATTCTTCTTCAATCTTCAACAAAAAAAATATAAAACTTGGAAAATTCAAACAAAAAAAAATAAAGAAATCATAAGCAACTTACAAAAAGAAGTGAAATCCCATCAAAAACATTTTTATGTAAAATGTTGCCAAGACATAATGGTTCACACTGTCAAAGAGTTATCAGATCTCATGTAGAGCCAAGCTCATAACTCTACATGTCCTTACTCTATAAGACCTAACTTCACAAACTCTACACACCGTAGTCAAAATATGTGGCTTGGCCGTTTCACTACTACAAGAACTATTGTATAACAAAAAAGTAATGAACAGTGAATACATTTTTCACCTTTCTCCCATGTGACTTTTCATATGTAGGTATTTTGACTAAGGTGTAGAGTTTGTGAAGTTAGGGCTTGTAGAGTAAGGGCATGTAGAGTTAAAAGCTTGGCTCTACATGAGATCTGATAACTTTTTGACAGTGCGAACCATATTTCTAGGCAACATTTTACATAAAAATGTTTTTGGTGGGATACATTTTGTCGAAAAAATATTTATAGTTTGAGATATAATATACAAAAATGTATGAAGAGCGATAAAAAATTACATCTCAAGATGTAATTTATATTATTTTATATCCCACTAGCTGCCCGGCGCGACTTCGTTCGCGTGGTGCTACCCTTCCCTGTGGTACTACCCTACCCTGTGGTGCTACCCTACCCTGTGGTGCTACCCTACCCTGTGGTGCTACCCTACCCTGTGGTGCTACTTTACCCTACCCTACCCTACCCCACCCTACCCCACCCCACCCCACCCCACCCCACCCCACCCCACCCCACCCTACCCTACCCTACCCTACCCTACCCTACCCTACCCTACCCTACCCTACCCTACCCTACCCTACCCTACCCTACCCTACCCTACCCTACCCTACCCTACCCTACCCTACCCTACCCTACCCTACCCTACCCTACCCTACCCTACCCTACCCTACCCTACCCTACCCTACCCTACCCTACCCTACCCTACCCTACCCTACACTACCTTACCCTACCCTACCTTACCCTACCCAACCCCACCTTACGGGTATGAAAAATAGTTGACGTCCTATTCTCAGACCTATATACACTACTTAAGAATCGGTCATCTTTCTGTCCTCCGTGGTCAAGCCGTTTTTTACAAACACTGAGCCACACGAAAAGAGATTGACTCCCTCCTGTACGGCCCGTATCCCAGTGACGTGATTTTTCTGCTAATACTTATATTTTTAAACTCGTGATATCTTTTGAATGGAATGTCCGAATTGAATAATTCAAAAAGTTATATAAAGGTACTGAAACAGTCTTAAATATGAAGTAATTTATTTTGATAAGGATTAATACCAAGATACAAATAGAGAGCCATTTCTAGCGGCGGCATTTCAATTAAATTTTTAAAATAGAAAAACACTTATTGTGGCATAACTATAATAGTTAGACATATGGTATCGCGACACTTTTTGTAAATAATAATGTGTTCTACAAAGTCGTAGTACATTATTTTATTCTATCATCAATAGTTTTCGCAGCGCACGCGATGTAATGAATATTTCAGGTAATTTTTTTACACCTTGGGTTACATTATTGGAGTTTTAGTAAGGATCCCTAATTTTTTTGAAAATATAATATAGCCTATGTTAACCGGGGATAGTGTAGCTTCCCAATAGTGAAAGAATTTTTCAAATTGGTTCAGTACTTTCGGAGCCTATTCAATGCAAACAAACAAACAAACAAACAAACAATCAAATCTTTCCTCTTTATAATATTAGTATAGATATAGATAATGAAAAGCCGGCTTTACAGAGCTACCTAGGCTGATGACAAATATCTACAAACTACTATTAATTCCAGGCTGTAAACCCAAGAAGTCCTGTCCAGAAGGCCAAGTATACAGCAACAGTACGTTCAAAGAGTGCATCCCCCGCGCCAAGTGCAAGCCACTGTGCATGACCCTCGCCGACGGTACCGAGGTGTTAGAGGGAGAGGTGTTAGAGCAGGACGCCTGCCACACCTGCCGATGCTCCAAGAAACAGAGAGTGTGTAAGGGACAGCCCTGTTCTACTGTTGCGGTAAGTACATTGATATAAGGAATCATATCGGTTGCATTCATCATTCATATGGTACTAAAGCGAATGGTAGATGGCTCTTCAAGTTGAATGACTTGTGCTACGAATTTTCCAATTTTTTTTTTCATACCGCTATGTTGGCAAACAAGCATACGGCCCGCCTGATGGTAAGCAGTTACCGTAGCCTATGGACGCTTGCAACACCAGGGGTATCACTAGCGCGTTGCCGACCCTAAAAACTTAATTGATATGGCGTCTAAAGACGACCTGGTCTGTGCATATGGCTTGAGCAAACATTATACACCGGATTATAATAATTTATGATATATCAATCTATCTATCTATCTATCTATCTATATATATAAAAATGAATTGCTGTTCGTTAGTCTCGCTAAAACTCGAGAATGGCTGGACCGATTTGGCTAATTTTGAGTTTGAACTATTCGTGGAAGTCCGGGGAAGGTTTAAATGAAGGGTAGGGTAGGGTATTACGCGAACGAAGTCGCGCCGGGCAGCTAGTATACATATATATGATTATTTATATAAGAAATTACGGTGGGCTCGTGATAGCAACCCCCACTCCACTCGGGCATCAGCGTATTTACTTTCTGTGCCTCATCATCGCACTGCAACGTTTAAGGGGAGTTTTCGATACGCTGCCACTAAATGTTGGAATAACTTACCACCACCGCTTCGCGATTGCCGCTCCATTAAATCTTTTAAAATTATGTACAAAAGGTTCTGTGTATTACGTCTTCCTTCAAATCGTTAATAAAACATCTCAGTGGCAGCAGTGCGACAGCGTATCGTATCGATTCTCCGTACGTATTTAATTTAATCTGTGTTTCCGTTTCGTATTTTGTGTGGGGGCATATAACCTTTTATGTAATAACGGCTTTTGTTTTATTTGTTTTTTTTATTTTAGTTCTAATATATTATGTTATTTACTGTGTTTTATTTATTTTTGTTGTTTAGTTTATGATTAGCCACTGTATAACTTGTATTTATCTGCATTATTATTATTGTTTTCTTTTGTTTTTTATGTATTTTTTTTATATTTTTTTTTTATAAATAGATATATAATTATGTCATCTTCCACAATTCTATTTTATGTACGTCCAGGCGTCACCTCATTTAGGGCGCCGCTGAAAATCAGCGTTGTGACGTAACACGCCACAACTCATGCTGAGTCGGTATCCTTTTTGACAGCACTTTTATTATTCTTATTTTGTGTATTTTTTTTAATTAAGTACTTTTCAACTTTTTTCTTTTTTTTCCCTGTGTTTTTAATTTCTTTGTATATGTGTTTTTACTGCTGTCAAATAAATATCATTCTATTCTATTCTATTCTATTCTATATAAATGAATCCCTATTTCCCTTGGTCACGCCATCACGCGTGAACGGCTTCTTGAGAGGTTCGCGTGAGAGGTTCTTATGAATGAAAAAATTAAGAAAGTTGCGAGGGTAGAGTAGGGTAGGGTAGGGTAGGGGTAGTGGTAGGGTAGGGTAGGTTAGGGTATAGGTTAGTTGGACACCACGCGAACGAAGTCGTGCCGGGCAGCTAGTATTAAATGATTTTAAAATATTTGAGCTGTGAATATGTATCCGTGTGATATATTAATAAATCTATGTATATTCGTTCTCCAGCCCGTACTAGGGTCGTCTGAGCCTTCGACTATAAAGCCTCAAGATGAGCCTCTCAAGTGCAAGACTGGGTGGACGAGGTGGATCAGTAGGGGGCCGCCAGGAGTTGGACCCTTCGGTGAATCTATTGATGACGAGCCGTTACCGAAGTCTAATGAACTGGTAATTACTTTATCCTTACTACCTTTTCTTACCGATCCGATTTCTTAAACTTATAATTTTTTGTTTGGGCCAGACCGCTTGACTATATTTGTTTGTTTAGAAATTTTGATGATTTCGAAAAAACTGTGCTAGTTAGAAACATCGTTCTATTCTTCCTGGGTTTTACTAGACAAACAATAGGCAAGTTCGAAAAAAATGTCATATTGCCAAAAAATATATAAAAAAAATGTAATCTTGCCAGTAATTTTCAGTTCATAAGCCTCCTCGAGCCTACAGTGAATAAAATGACTAACTTTTATAGCAAATCGGCGAACCGATGTGCAAGCAAGAAATGATGAAGAAGATTGAGTGCCGCACTGTCGGCACTCACTTGTCGCCGAAGGATACCGGCCTGAACGTCGAGTGCAGCCTGGAGCGAGGGCTAGTGTGTCGGGAGATCGGGACCGTGTGCCCTGACTTTGAAATACGAGTGTACTGCCAGTGTGAAGGTAGGCTTCTATTTATTTGTCTTTGTCGGAGATATATCGGGAAATTACAGCATTTACAGCTATGTACACATATTATTTTGATACTGAAAATTAAATTGTGGGCGACTTAACATAATATATAAGTATTATTATTAATTAGTTTATTATACATTCACATATCACTTTATTACATATTTATTTACGTACATACATACACATAAACACACACTACACTAACATACTTCACGTTCATACACATAAAACGAATTATCTATATAAATATTACACCATCCAATAATTCAATGAGCAAAGCCGCGCGATACCTGTGGTATGTAGTCAACGTACGATACTTGTATAGATAGCTACCTGCGCACACGCAGCCGGCCGCCTCGTCCGCTAGCGCTCGGTCACCGGCAGTCGCGATTTAGACATCCGACGCACAACCTGCGTTTCTTGTACGCGCATTTTTCCGCTGTATCTTACGATAATAATAAATACAAATATATATTCGCTCGTCTGCTATCCTTCATATCTTTACCCACAACTGGTGACCCCGAAGCACACGCCTGTACCAGATGAGCGACACCAGTGACTCAGAAGCGTCCCAACCTTATTCGAACGTAACCACGCGGCCACATAAACTACAGCAAGTCAAAATGGCGGAACCGGCTACAAATTTTTCCACGTGCCCACCACAGATTCGCATGCGAATCCAAAAGTTTTGGGCAGATAAACCTTCGCTTTGGTTCGCACAGGTCGAAGGGCAATTTGCGTTGTCCAACATCACTGATAACGCAACTAAATTCTATCACATCCTGGGAAATTTGGATAAGGAATACGCAGCAGAAATCGAAGACATCCTCGTCGGCCCACCAGATTATGACCGCTTGAAAGCCGAACTCATAAAGAGGCTATCAGTTTCGCGTGAGAATAAGGTGAAACAGCTTTTGATGCATGAAGAGCTAGGCGGCCGAAAACCCTCTCAATTCCTTCGCCACCTGCAACACCTGGCAGGACCGGACGTACCAGAGGACTTCCTGAAGACGATATGGACTAGTCGGCTACCTACAGGAATGCAGCCAATCGTCGCATCTCAGCCTACGCTCTCACTAAGCGCACTGTCTGAACTTGCTGATCGGATCAACGACATCGTGCCAGTACAGCAGATCGCAGCCACAACGACTTCATCATCACCGATCGAGGAGTTAACGAGACAGGTCTCCGAGCTAACCAAGCAGGTTAGTGCCCTCTCCGCTCAAGTGAACCACAGATCAAGGTCACACGAGAGAAGGAAAGTAGGAGAACGCTCCCACAATCGATCGTTATCCCGCAGATCAGACTCGAACTACCGCCGCTTCCCAGTCTGTTGGTATCACGGTAAATTTGGTTCACAAGCCAAGAGGTGCATAAAGCCATGCGATTACAAGGCGGGAAACGCCCAGGGCAATCAGTAATGGCGGCCAACGATTGCCAGAGTTCTATGGGTCGTCTCTTCATCACCGATCGCTTATCTAACACACAATTTTTAGTGGATACAGGAAGTGACGTTTGTGTGTACCCGAAAAGTGCCCTCCGCGAGTGTCGTGATAAAACCTCTTACCAACTAAGTGCTGCTAACGGTTCCGCCATCGACACCTATGGTTTCCTGGAAATTAATTTAAACTTAGGATTACGTCGCGATTTTCCTTGGCGCTTTATCGTCGCCAATGTTACAAAAGCCATAATCGGTGTAGATTTTTTATCACACTACAAACTAATAGTCGACGTGGGAAACCAAAGGCTTGTCGATGGCACAACCAATGTTAGCACTGTAGCTACTATAGCTAATTCAAATTGTATTGTTTCCAGTGTGAAAGTCGCAACTGTTGGTGACCACGGCATTTATGACGCGATACTAGCCCGATACCCGGAGATTACGCGACCGGCTGGTACTCCAGGTATCGTAAAGCATAACACCACACACCACATTCGCACCACACCGGGTCCCCCAGTGTCATGTCCTCCTCGAAGACTAGCACCGGATAAGCTCCGCGTGGCAAAGCAGGAGTTTGAACTGATGTTGGCCAATGGAACAGCTCGTCCATCTGACAGCCCTTGGTCAGCTCCCCTACATCTCGTTTCTAAAAAGGATAATGGCTGGCGTCCGTGTGGCGATTATAGGTTATTAAATTCCAGAACTGTCCCAGATCAATACCCATATACATGATTTTTCTCATAACCTGTCGGGATCTAAAGTTTTTTCAAAAATCGACCTAGTCAAGGCATATAATCAAATTCCAATAAATAAAGACGACATATGCAAAACAGCTATCACTACACCTTTCGGACTATACGAATTCCCTTTCATGACCTTTGGTTTGCGCAAAGCAGGCCAAACTTTCCAGAGGTTTGTCGACGAAATGACCCGTGGCCTAGATTTTTGTTATGCATACTTGGACGATTTTTTGGTATTCTCGGAATCCAAAATACTGCATAAAGACCATTTGCAGCAAGTTTTCAGTCGTATGAGAGACTATGGTGTTTTAGTCAATACGAGTAAATGTGTCTTTGGTGTTGCAGAAGTAACATTTCTAGGTTACAGGATCTCGGAAAGCGGAACCAAACCTCTGGACAGCAAGGTGGAAGCCATTTCAAATTTCCCAATTCCAAAGACAGTCAGGGAGCTCAGGCGATTCTTGGGGATGACCAATTTCTACAGGCGCTTCATTCCCAATGCTGCCCAAATACAGACCCCTTTAAATGCCCTTTTGACCGGAAATGTCAAAGCTTCCCACCCAGTCGACATTACAGGAGATACATTGAAAGCATTTGAACAATGCAAAAGAAGCCTTTGTGACGCAGCCCTTTTGTCACATCCTAACTCCAAGGCCAAGTTAGGACTTGTCACTGACGCCTCCGATACGGCGATAGGTGCAGTTCTACAACAATTGGTAGATGATCATTGGCAACCTCTAGCGTTCTTCTCCAGGAAGCTAAGCCCGTGTCAAATTAAATACTCTCCATACGACCGCGAGCTCCTCGCAATCTATGAGAGTATTAAATATTTTCGTCATATGTTAGAAGCGACTCATTTCACTGTCTATACTGACCACAAACCGATTTGTTATGCATTCCATCAAAGGAAAAATAACTGCTCACCACGTCAGTATAGACACCTTGACCTCATCTCGCAGTTTACAACAGACATTCAACACATCTCTGGTAGGGACAACGTCGTTGCTGACACACTGTCCCGCATTGATGAACTGCAGATGCCGGTCGACCTTGAAGTACTAGCCAAATCGCAAGCTACAGATGCAGAGCTTGCAGAGTACCTCAAAGGCGAATCCTCCCTTCAATTAATTAAAATGAATATACCCGGAAGTCGTGAAGAATTGTACTGTGACGTCAGTACAACGACTCCCAGACCATTCGTTCCCCAACACCTTAGACAGCAAATATTTAGATGTCTTCATTCACTAAGTCACCCAGGTGCCAACGCAACCGCCAAGCTGGTTGCACAGCGCTTTGTTTGGCCATGTTTGCGTAAGGACTGCCGTGAATGGTCTAAGGCATGTTTGACCTGCCAGCGCACGAAGGTAACTCGACACGTCGCGACACCTTTAGGTACATTTGACTTACCTTCAGCGCGTTTCAAATATGTCCATATAGACCTGATCGGCCCTTTACCTCCTTCCTGTGAATATCGGTATTGTTTGACAGCCGTCGATCGCTTCACGCGATGGGTCGCAGCTGTCCCACTTACCGACATCACAGCGCAAACAGTGGCCAAAGCGTTCATCACCAACTGGATATCCCGATTCGGTTGTCCTACTGATATCGTTACCGATCAAGGTAGACAATTCGAATCGGCACTATTCCAGCAGTTGTCCAAGTCCATCGGTTTCAAGCACCGTAGGACAACCGCATACCACCCTCAGTGCAACGGCTTGGTTGAGCGCTTTCACCGACAGTTAAAGGCAGCAATTACTTGTCATGCTGATATTAACTGGACGGAATCGTTACCTCTCGTGCTTCTCGGCATAAGAAGCGCTTTTAAAGAAGACCTTCGGGCTTCTTCGGCTGAGTTGGTGTACGGTGAACCTCTCCGTCTCCCCGGAGAGTTTTTCGGTCACGATGTCACCAATTATACCACCGATATGACTCAATTTTCAGCCCGTATCAAGTCATTTGCTGAAAATCTTCGTCCAGTCCCAACCCAGCACCACTCCACCAACAAAGTCTTCATATTCAAAGACCTCGCCACATGTAGCCATGTATTCTTGAGAGAAGAAATGCTACGTGGCGCACTTCAACCAGCTTACACTGGGCCACACGAAGTTCTAAAAAGGAGTGGCAAATTTTATAAAATTCGTGTCCTAGGCAAAAACGTCACAGTATCGTTAGACCGCTTAAAACCAGCCTACATACTGTCCGACGACTCAACCTCTCCCCGCGATCATCAAAATCCAAAACCCCCTGAACCTGTTAAATTTCAAGTCCCAGAACCTACAAGCGCCACACGGACCACACGATCAGGAAGGAAAGTTCACTTTCCGGACTATTATCGCCCGTAGGCACGGTCTCTGGGGAGGAGTGATGTGGGCGACTTAACATAATATATAAGTATTATTATTAATTAGTTTATTATACATTCACATATCACTTTATTACATATTTATTTACGTACATACATACACATAAACACACACTACACTAACATACTTCACGTTCATACACATAAAACGAATTATCTATATAAATATTACACCATCCAATAATTCAATGAGCAAAGCCGCGCGATACCTGTGGTATGTAGTCAACGTACGATACTTGTATAGATCACACGCAGCCGGCCGCCTCGTCCGCTAGCGCTCGGTCACCGGCAGTCGCGATTTGGACATCCGACGCACAACCTGCGTTTCTTGTACGCGCATTTTTCCGCTGTATCTTACGATAATAATAAATACAAATATATATTCGCTCGTCTGCTATCCTTCATATCTTTACCCACATAAATAGCTTAGTTTTTATTTGTTTGTTTAAACGGGCTAATCTCTAAAAGTACCATCATCATCATCAGCCTATAATGTCCCACTGCTGAGCACAGGCTTCCTTTAACAACTCAGGGTATAAGGGTAGATACTCCACCACGCATGCCCACTGCGGATCGGTGGAGGTAGGCTAGTGGTCAACCTACTGTTGGAGTTTTCAAGCCGCCTCTTTCCGGCCTCCAACCAGCTTAACGACTATTACAATTAAGTAATAACCGGGACCAACGGTTTTACGTGCCACCCGAAGCACGGAAACGCCCGATTTGAAATATCGGTAGCTTAACTTGCCGATCGATTAAGAACGACTTATCATGCTACATCACGAGCGCTAACACCACCAGTTGTATTCGAAAATTTGTTTCACTAATTGGAAGCTACATTACCACGGGATGGTTGGGATAACTAACCACGGGGGAGAGCTAGTTATCCCAACTTTATCCTAACTTAATATTATAAATGTGAAAGTGAGTTTGTTTGTTACGCCTTCACGTCTCAACTACTCAACGGATCATAATACAATTTGGCATGCAGATAGCCTATGGTATGGAGAAGGACATAGGCTACTTTTTATCCCGGGAACGCGGTGAAACCGCGGGGGACAGCTAGTAAATAATATTATCCGTCCTGAGATACCGATTTATTTCTACTTATTCTTCTTTTTTTTTCTTAAAATTCCAAACCAGGACAAATTCCAAATTGCCTTGGAGATTAAATAAACAACAACCACCAAACCTTTAAATCACACAAAACTACTTATCAGAACAACCATGCATAAACTCCACCAACCCATACGAGCACCCATCGGACTGCACCAAGTTCTACGAGTGTTCCCCCTTGGGCCCAGTGCTGAAGGACTGTGGCCCGGGGACCATGTTCAACCCGGGAACGATGGTCTGCGACTGGCCTGCCGCCGTCATTGCCGTCAGACCTGACTGTGGATCCACTTCATCAGCGCCACCTGTTACAGGTTATTGTTTTTTTATCTCTCTGATAGTAGACCTAAAAGTGTTTAAGAAGCGGGGTGTAAATGATACTTACATATCTGATACTCGAACTATTGGTCAGAATGTCTCGCGTGGGATTTGTGCCTTACACCCCTCTTTGACACTTGATCTTATTTTTTTATCTCATATAAAATATAGGTTATTTTTTATATTAAATGGAGTTGCGTTTGGCCTCTGACCCCCCCATAAGGGGCGATGACGAAGCCGCGAAGATGAAACGCGCTTACCCAGAAGATACCTATTCACTCTGGCCTTGAAAGTTCCTAGATTGTAAACGTCAGGAAACACAGACGCCGCAAGCAAGTTCCACTCCCTTGCTGTCCGCATTATAAATGAGGATGCAAAACGCTGTGTCCGTATTTTCGGTATGTCAGCAACGTACGGGTGAAAATTTTCCCGGCGTCTTGTAGTTCGGTGTAAAAATGGGGATGGTGGAATAAGGTTGAACAATTCCTGAATTTTCAATCTATCTTTCGAGAATATTTGATGTTAACGGTAATTTCAAGAAAACAGTAAAAGATTGATTGACTTTAATACATACAAAGTAAGTAAGTTATATAACCCATGTAACTACAGATTCAAGTAAAATTAACCCAGCATTGATCAACCGTTACGAATTCGATATTCTAAAACTCCTTCCGTATTTTTTATTGAGTATACGCCTGTCTTTTGACCACAATCTCACCATGGTAAGTGATGATGTGGCCGAAGGTGGTAAGCATACAGAGCCTAGAAGGAACTGGCTCTCAAGTGCAGCTGTCGGAACACACACTTGACGACATATTTTCAACTTAAGGGTTGTAGCCAGCCAGATGGGTATTGCACAGTACCCAACCACCGTGCTATAGTTTGCTCACGATATTATCCTTCACCGAAATATACAGCTCATTGTAGAATTTGAACTCGGGACCTTCGTCATCCGACGTCGCTACCACTGAGCTATCATCGCCTCCGTCTTTATAACGAACTAGAAAGAGACCAAGCTATAATAATTCCACCAATCATTGACAAGTGTCCTGTCCTCGCAGTGTCGTCTCCACCATCACCATCATCATCACCATCACCTAGCACGACATCAACGACAGCCGAGCCCAGCACAGTGACAGCGAGCCCGTGCCCCCCGGGGCAGGTGTACAAGGACTGCGCACTCCCGTGCGATAAGATGTGCGATTACTTCAGCAGATCGCTCCGGGCTGAGGGCAAATGCGATGTTGGAGAGGTAAATCGTTTTACAACACACTCGCTCGTAAAGTGACATCTATTGCACCGTTTTTAGTATCTTATTGCGCACTTGTGCTTTTTACTTTACATTACCGCACAGTTTTATAAATGTTATAATCCTGATTATGTAAAGTGTGTACCTCAATGCAATTGATATGTGTGTAGACTAAGCACTCTTAATTTAAGCGGGTAAAACAGTATGACAGCGCATCGCTGTCAAAAATAAAAACAATATTACGCGCCATATTTGTTAACGTTCTCATTGTGTGGTTGATGATCATCAAAAAATCTACTAAAAAAATTACAAGTCTGTTATTCCTCGCAAGTGTGTTTAAAAACGTCGTATGACACGCGTTTGCATTGATTATTACACTCTCCGCTCACTTATCGCCTTGAGTGTTAATAACCAACTTTGCACACATGTATCATAATGTAATATTATGTGAGCCCCAGTGAAATGCTTTTAAATATTAACATGCTAATTTGTTCACAGAAATGCGTAAAAGGCTGCGTGGACGAATCTGTGGCCAACATCAATTGCGACTATGGATCTTACTGGCGAGATAATAAGACTTGCGTTCCTCTGAAAGACTGCACCTGCTACTCGGAGGGGAATGTTGTTAGGGTTAGTTATATTCTATTATTTAAAGGCCCTAATCTTTAAGTTTTAGTGTTCTGTACCCAAAGGGTTAAACGGAGCTTTAGGGATTACTGTTATTCTTCTGTCTGTCTGTCTGTCCGTCCGTATGGGACGAGGAATATGAAACGATACTTGAATATTTTGCATAGAATGTTGATGTTGTAACCTTTCACTTCAAGGCGGATATGCATTAACACGATAATTTTTCGCTAAGCACATAGGTTCCCAAACTTTTTATCTCGTAGACAACTCAATATTTTCTGGTTTTGGTGCTGCTGCTACATTTCTACAATATGCCCAAAAAATTAGAAAATTAGATCTAACGTAGCCCCCGTCGAGTCTTCTGGAGCCCTGGGGGTCACTTGGACCACTTTGGCAATCACTGACTTTAGCATATGGAATTAACAGATAATGTATTTAATAGGTTCCTACTGCGGACCATTAGGATGTGGAATGAACTCCCCATTACGGTTTTCTCTCAGCGCTACGATATGGGGTTCTTCAAAAGAGGCGTAAAAAGAGCTCTTCAAGGTCGGCAACACATTGGCAATCCCCCTGGTATTGCAAATGTCTATAGGCGACGGTGACCACTTTCCATCAGGAGGCCCGTCTGCCTGTTTGTCAACCTCTTGAAATAAAAATAATAAATAAAAAAAAAAGGTACAATAAGTTTCAGGATCGTTGTCTAGCCACCTATTTGTAACTTAAATTGCTTATAATAACAATAATTGCCCACAGCCTGGCGGGGTGGTAGTAGATGGATGTTTAAAATGCCAGTGCCTCGACAACGCGTTCCACTGCGACTCGACTGAGTGCGTCTCTATCATCGTACCTCCTGAAGGATCCACCCATCTCCCTCACATCATATCAGTTGGTACTTCACCGACAACGCCAACTACCCCGACTACCCCGACGACGCCAAGTACCCCGACGACGCCAAGTACCCCGAAGACGCCAAGTACCCCGACGACGCCAAGTACCCCGAAGACGCCAGCTACCTCGTCTGCGCGAACTACCCTGACTACACAATCTACACAGATTACGTCGCCTACACCTACACGGATATCGACCACGGTTATTATTCCGCCTGAATGCGACCCTTCAAGGTAAGATGAAAATCGCCTACCACCTCTGTTTTGGCAGCATTTTAATTGTGTACTAGGTAGCTTTCCTTTTGGTTTCTGAGAAAGATCAACCACTATGTTTAGCATTATGCTGAGTTGGGACCGTTTTGTGGCAATTTTAATCTGTAATTATCTATGCTATCTGATATTCATACTCATCAAGGAAAAGTTCCTTCCTAGTTATACCGAGCTATCCAATTCCGCACCTAGTAAGTGCTTTTGCACTGATTAATAAAAGTACCGTCCAATCTAAATGTTAAGTGTGTCCTTGACTTAGCCAATTAGCCTTCTTCTTCGTGTAAATCGTTCGATGTTCATACCTCAAGACATATATGGCTACACAACCATACACTGCTACCCACCATCCTGCCTAAAGTGACTGTGAAATTCTCTTTTGAAGTAAATTAATAAATTTTGCCAGGTATATTGATTTACTGGCAGACCAGCCTCTGCCTGAATCATCATTCAGTGCCAGTTCATTCGCCGGAGACCACTTCGCGCCCCAAGATGTAGTCCTACAAGTACACAATATCACACAAATTGGAAATGGTAAGGGTTGGTGTCTTTAACAAAAGTTTTACAAAAACTAGAGTTTTCTGGTTTAACAGAAGTTCGAGTTATTATATTATTAAATAGGAATAAAGAAAAAGTCAACTTTTTTACCACATTTCTTTTTTAATTTTTCACGAAGACAGCAGTTGGTCTTTATGGAAAAATTCGGGGATGTCTCTTTGCTAGGAATTTTGCAACTTTTATTACTTAATTAGAATGACTACAATTAGGTAGTTTTACCATAGCGCCTGAAGTGAACAGCAGTGGAATAAATTGAACTGAAAAAAGGCACAGCAAAAACAACGCTAGTGTGCAGGCAATAAGAGTTAAATCATTTAAACGATACCCACAGCCGACAGTTGGACCCCAGAGAACCTAGACACAAACCAATACGTCCAGATCGAGCTACCTCGATCTGAACCGATATACGGAGTCAAGATGGCGGGCAGTCAGATCTCAGACCAGTTCGTCACCAGCTACGAACTCATGTATGGAGACGATGGCACTGTGTTTAATCCTGTTCTTGGACCTGATGGACAACCGAAGGTAAGGAACAACACAAGAACTCATTGAATGCATTGTTCCATAGGCTTTTGTCTTAAAAAAACTTATAAGTTATAATTCCTACTTATAGCTCGCTTGTAGATTGAAAATAGAAATAAATAAATACCTAATTTATTAATAATATTAATTTTAACAATGTTACAAAATAGCCCCTAATACTTGTAGTGTAGGCTCAATTTACATTGCTGCGGAATGGAATGGAAGCGAATTTTTGCAACTAAATTGTACATAACATAATGAACTTTATGTCTATTGAATAATATACAAAATATATACGAACAAAAAAAGAGTTAGAGCGTCTGCCGGGGAATCCACGCGCATTCTTGAGAATTTAGTGTGAGTTTGAATGTGTTTTTTTCGAGTTTCTTGCCGAAGTAAGTCAATTGTAAAATTCATAAGTACCTTATCAGGGTCAAAACTAAATAAATGAGCATAAGTTTATCATTTCACACATGAGATAATTTTTATTCTGAAATAATCATTACACTGAAACGAGGATCAAAGCAGGAAACTTTAATTATCCAAGACAAAAGTTATCCCTCAAGCACGAAGAACAATCTTCAAAATACCCAAATATACAAATTTAAACAACACATACAGGTATTTAGCGGTCCAAACAACCGTCTAGAAATCAAGAAGCAGATGATAGAGCCGCCGATCGAAGCTAAATACATTCGCGTCCGCCCTCTGACCTGGCATCAGAACATAGCTGTGAGACTGGAACTGATCGGGTGTCAACTACCTGTCAGTACTTCTTCCACTGAGATGACTATTACGCCCATCGTCATTGTCAGTACTGCATCGCCGCCGCCGGCATGCTCGCCTGACAGGTATGTTATCTTCTTACACTCACATTAGAGAGATATTTTAGAGAGGTACATAGCGTTTATTCGCTCAAAGAGCAGCTCGACTGGGGAAGTACCTCCACCTTACAGAATACCGCAGCCAAATAACTTTATGTTGTGTTCCTGCGCGTGAGTAAGTGAGCCAGAACTCATTGGGGAGGGGGGAAAGGTCGGTAACGCGTGAGCGATGCTTCGTGTGTTGCAAGCGTCCATATGGCTGCGGTAACCGCTTACCATCTGGCGGGCCGTACGCTTGTTTATCGACCTCGTCGTATAAACCTTACAGGCATCCGAAATATTGAGGCCCCTACTTTGCAAGCTGTTCATTGGAACTTCTTTTTGACCACTATCTCACCATGGCCAGTGATGAGGTTTCATCCCACCATTGTGAGATTGCTCCTTATAAAGGATCTTCCTTGCCTCGATCACAGCTACAAGAACCTCCTCTGGGAAGACGAGCGGCTGCCCGAAACTGCCTTCACTTCGAGCTCAAATTTCAACCCGATGTTTGCGCCGCAGTACGCTATACTCAACGGTAGACCGGAAAGTAATACTGGTAAGCATAAACTAATATCTATACTGGATGGCTTGCTGGTCTGGTCGACTAATTGGCCATCACGCGTGAACGGCTGGACCGATTTAGCTAATTCTTTTTTTGTTGTGTTTGTTATTGTCAGGAGAAGGTTCTTATGAAAGAAAATAGGTAGGGTAGGGTAGGTTAGGTAGGTAGGGTAGGGTAGGATAGGACACCATGCGAATGAAGTCCTGCCGGGCAGCTAGTTTACAATGAATATACAAAATATAATCTATATAAAAAGATATAGCGGGCCAGTTGGCATGGAGTCTTTATCTTTATATTTTTAATCGTAAGTACTACTTAATATAAACACACCTAAACTCGGGACATGCTGACGTGTTCATGCATACAAATGCATTTAGGTGAGAATGGAATCTGATAAGTTTTTGACAGTGCGAGCCATATGGTCTCATCTTGGCAACATTTTACATGACAGTGTTGCGAAATTTAACATAACAGGCCTTACTTAAAAAACGCTATATAACTGAAACCAAACATCTTGCATATCTACGATAAACAGAAAGATCGAAACGTGACTAAAATTAATCTTAGGGATTTGTATGGGAAAAATGAAAACTAGAATTAGGTTTTCGCTACGCTTGTACGTAGTATGGTAGTATTTATATACTCTGAGGCTACGCTAAGCAGACATCCGAAGCGTGGAAAAGATATATTACAATCCTTATGAACACTGGGAGAGTGAAAGAGACGTATACACAATTTATATTTAAACCATAAATAATAAAACTACAATTTGAAAAATAAGATTTGGCCGAGCTTTCCGTCCGAATGTAAAGTCATTCACACTGCATGCTAGTCGGTCACTTTCACACTCCAACTCCAGACAGAGGCGGCGTAAGGCGTGGGTGACGCAAGTCACCGCCTACGGCCTCGCGCCTCGAAGGTTTATGCATTACTTCAACCAGTAATACTTTCAGTTTTGGCCTTTCAGTTTATGTATTGAAGTTGAGTTAAGCTGAACTAGGATACAATTTTTAAGGTGTTCAGTAAGGCTATTGCAGGAAATTTCTGTTCCTTCAATTCATTTATTTTTAATTTTTCTTGAATGTTAGTCAAATGTGGGGTCTGCTTAGGTTTGCTATTTATTTACTTATTAAATATTTATTCAGTCTACTTTGTAATTTTGCCGCCGCGCCGGGCACGCAATTGTTGTCAGTGCAATTAGAACGTAAATATTATGTAATGAATCTAAGCTTGTTTTGAAAAGAGTAATTGCTGACCTTCCGAACCGGTATTAGAGTATTAGAGTCAGACTTTCATAAATGCCTGCGAAGGTCTATTTGAATAAATGATTTTGATTTTGAATTTTGAATTTGAAAGAATATAGTAGTTTGCATTTTTATGAATGAAAATGTACCATTATGCATTTTGCGAAATGTACCTTGCCCATTTAGACCTTGCTCCGCCACTGATTCCTTAATTAGTATAAATCCTAATTAATAAAAAATGGTGATGATACGTTGATCCCTCAAAGGATGATAAAAAAATATATATTTGTAAATAATATGTAGATAATACGAAAGATTTTCAACGAAACGTTATCAAAATAATAATAATAAATATCCTGGGACATTCCTCACAAACGGGATCCCAAACTAAGCAGAGCTTGTACTATGGAAACCAGGTAACTGATATAATACATACTACTTTTTGTTTGTAAATACATATTTAATATACATAATTACACCCAGACTCAGGACACACAGACATGTTCATGCACACAAATACATTTCCTGTGTGGGAATCGAACCCACGACCTGCGGCGCGATAGGTGGAATCTTAACCAACCGCGCCAGCTGGCCCGTCAAATACCACGTAATTTAAATTCCTACAGCTGGCAGCTGGAGCCCTTCACACATGGATTCGAACCAGTACATCCAGGTGGAACTGCCTCGCAAGGAGCCCATATACGGCGTGGTGATGCAGGGCAGCCCACTCTTCGACCAATACGTCACCAGCTACGAGCTCATGTACGGTGACGATGCCTACACATTCTCTACTGTTAATGGACCCGATGGGAATCCTAAGGTTTGTACTTGAACTTACTGGAATTTCTATTGTTTTGTGGCGATGATAGCTCAGTGGTAGTGGCGTTGGATGCCGAGACGAAGGTCCCGGGTTCGAATCCTACAGTGAGCTTGAGCTTTCGGTGAAGGGAAACACCGTGAGGAAACAATAGCACGGTGTTAGGGTACTTGGAGTACCCTCCTGGCTGGCTACCACCCTCAAGTTTAAAATCTGCCAAGCACCTCTCATGTTCCGTCAGCTGCACCTGCAAGCCAGTTACGTCTAGACTTTGTGTGCTTACCACCTTCGGCCACATCATCACTTACCATGGTGAGATTTTGGTCAAACACGGGCATATACACAGTGTAAAAAAAACTTCAGTAACTTGCACGTTACTAAGTGCCCTCCAAGGCCCTAAACTGAATTGCCTTTGTCTATATGACTAGGTTGAGTTTTTTGTGAAGGAACCAATATGTTCCCACCAGGAAACCATAGCTTGTGGTAGGATAGTGCTTTATAGCCTGTCTGTCTACAACCTCAAATTGAAGATCTTCTAGGCTTTTTGTGTTAACTTTCTTCGGATTCATGATTATTTCTCATCATAAAATCTAGTCTAATAAACATATGACTCCACTTGTTTACCAGGTGTTCCGCGGTCCAGTAGACGGTAACACCCCACTGAAGCAGATGATAGAGCCGCCCATAGACGCCAAGGTGGTGCGCGTGAGACCCCTCACTTGGCACGAGGGGATAGCCATCAGGTTCGACCTGATCGGATGTGAGGAACCGACTGAAACCACTGTCACTACCGTCTCTCAGGTAATGTTGAGGTTCTTATACTATAAAATCGGCTTTGTCTTCTAATCGATGTGTTACATCGACCAGTACAGTTGGTATTAAACATTTAAATTACATTTGTAACTAAAAATAATTCCCAGAAGTTCTTTAAAAGTATCTGTACTGTTAGCCATTGGGAATTCCGAGATCATGTCAGGCCACGTCAACCCACTGGGTATGACTGTTTCTTCTTTCTTCTTTTTCTACCCTTAAACTTAATTTACTGGGTTATAAGATTTTGATGAAATTAGGAGGTTCTTTTAAGATCGGTCATAAATATAATGGTTCCACCAAAATTTTTGAATAGTCACTAGCTGAATTTTATAGATGGAAGAAGAATGCAAGGAACCATTAGGCCTGGCTGCAGAGTTGCCTATCAATGATATAGAAGTGAGTTCCAACCCCGAGGACCGCAAGTACTTCAAACTGGACGAAGAGAGAGGCTGGAGGCCTTTGTACAGCACACCAGGTGAATGGATAATGGTAAGTATTTTGTTGACTGTACTTGCATTGTCTTCTAATATACTAATGTTTACCTAATACCAATTCAATCCGACCTCTGGTAGTGGGTGAAATTCGACTTGCAAGATTCCACCAGAACAAACATAGTTTACATACATACATTGCAAGTTAGGTAGGTAAATAAAAGCTTGAAAAAAACAAGTGAAGTTTTTTGTTTTTTTTTTTTTTATTGAGACCAACATCTTTATTTACATGTAATTATCTTAACCTACAAAATAAATCTTTTTTTCTTTTTTTTATACGACTAAGTCGGTAAAGAAGCATACGGCCCGCCTGATGGTAAGCGGTTACCGTAGCCATATGGACGCTTGCAACACACGAAGCATCGCTCACGCGTTACCGACATTTCTCCCCTCCCCTATGAGCTCTGGCGACCGTACTCACGCGCAGGAACACAACTTTACACAACATAAAGGTTATTTGGCAGCGGTATTCTGTAAGGTGGAGGTACTTCCCCAGTCGACCGCCAATAAAAGGTCTCCACTAAAAATAATTTCGTTTAACGACAAAGAAGTGACATTCCTTTGATGACATTCATTGTTTCATTTTATTTTTATTGTTTAAGGACAACCAGCAAGGCGTTAACACTAACACATTTACATTTATAATATCAAAATTTTTGCGTAAGTGCTCCCTCAGTTTTTGGCTGCCACGACATTCAAATGTGGACAACTTAATAGTTATTTATGCAACTGTCGTATAATAAGGGGTATTAAAACACGAATGTGGGTTTCTCGCTTCGCTTCGTGTGATAATATTATCACATGAGGGTTTTAATTCCTAATTATGTACAGTTGCATACAAGACTTTGTATGCAATGATCATTTTTGTAAACAACAAAGTAATAAACTGCAATTCTTATATCGTAACAAAATGGCGGCATACGATGTGAATTCGAATAACCTTTAAGTTTTTTTTTATTACGGCGCTGTGATAGTGTAACGCGCCTGCATGAAAATGTTCTTTTTTTTTAATTCATAAGGATACCACGGAGAATGTGGCTGTTTGATGAGTAAAGAATGGTCTGAAAAAGCAAAAAAAAAAAAGGAGTTGTATAATGAAATTCAGTACAACATTATAACACTGTTTTGGATGATTTGGTTACTATGACAACCAGTGTTTTTTGGTTGGCAATAAGCTAACTGTTTTAGGAACTGTTATAGAGGATTTATAGCATGGGTGTAGATAAACATATTAAAATAGTAAATATCTATATAATAATATTGATATAATATATAATATTGTTGACAAGTATTGTCATCCTATAGGTTTTTGTCACGGTATCAACTGAATGTCCAATATCTTTAAATTGAAACGAAAGATAGGATAACTTTATATCTACTTATTCACATAAGATGATAAATAAACAACTTAGCACCCTGTTCCCCTCAGTTCAACTTCACATCCCCACGCAACATAACGGGCATCAAGACGAAAGGCGGCCCCAAAGGCTGGGTGACGTCATACAACATCATGTACACGTCAGACCTCACAGTGTTCAACCCAGTCGTCGACGATCAGAAGAACTACAAAGTGTACCCAGCTAACTTCGACAAGGATTCCGAGGTCATGCACAGTTTTAGGCCGCCGATACACGCGCAGTATCTGAAGGTCCTGCCGAAGACGTGGAAGGATAATATTGAGATGAGGATCGAGCCGATTGGATGCTTCAAGCCGTATCGTAAGTTTTGTCAACTTTCTTAATATGTTGGGTTCATGCGGAACATCCTCTACTATGTGACAAACTCTGAAATCATGCCAAATTTTAATACATTTTATTCGGATGTGAATCGATAATTTTCCCGAGTACAGTCGAGGTCAAAGATAAGTTTACATTTGAAGTTACCAAAATATGTATCTATTTAAATAACTAACCATATGCATAGCATTATATGGTTCGTTATTTAAATGGATACATATTTTTGTAACTTCAAATGTAAACATATCTCTGACGACTGTACATGACAGAAAATATGATTTTAATTAATTGACAGTGGGCCATGAGGCCAGATTTAAAAAAAGATCCGAAATCAGTAGCAGTGTGCTGCCAAGCACTTCTAGTAAACCATCGGTTTTATTTGCATATACAGAGGGTGGAGATTTCGTGATGGCATATTTTCGAAACCTATAATGGGCTAGTCTGGCTGAAAAACTTAAACCTACTATGCACAAACAAAAAACTCTTCCGCTTTATTATAATAGTATATATGATGTTTATTATTGTTTATGTACCTTTTTAAGGAATATTATTAAAAAAAAAAAACGATTTGATTATTTCGTTTTAGCGTAGTATTAGTATTAAATATTGACTGTAATGGTGTTACAATGTTCAATGAATAAATAAATAAATTTTTCATACATTATGATCGGGCAAGGTTGAAGGTTTGTATGAAAAGTAAAATATCTTTTTGAGAATTCTGTCTTTTACTAAGTGAGACTTTTACTAAGGGGCCACCTTAGTAAAAGTCGTTCAGCATGACTGACCGAACATAGGTTTCGAAAATATGCCATCTCAAAATCTCCACCTGTATTATGGAGAGCGTGCGCGGGAATTAAATTCCATACCACTGCTAGATTCCATGGTGTCATTAGATATCAGTAGTTGATTTATATAATTGTACCCAGCCCCGGCAGAAAGAATCGTGCAGCCGTCGACAGCGCGGCCGGCGCCGGCGTGCGCGCAGTGCCCGCGGGTGCCGGCACCTTCGGCGGCGTGCGCGTGCGCAGCCCCGCTCTACTACGACGGAGAGACCTGTGTGCCGCGCGACCAGTGCCCCTGCTTCCAGTCCTACTTGTCGTCAGTACATTCTCATATCATATGTCGTCATACATATCAACGTTTTCATTATTATCGAAAAAAAAACGGGCCAAGCGCGAGTCGGACTCGCGCACCGACGGTTCCCTACGAACTTGTAGGTATGTTAATAGTTCGTTCATCACGGGAATCAAGTCTCGAAGATTGTTCCCTTTTTTCGATTATGTTTTTTTTTAGATGTAGCTATAAATTAGATGTAGCTATAATTTACATGGCCTTGCTTCTTGTAAAATTTCATGATTCTAGGTAACCGGGAAGTACCCTAAAGGATTTGATTCCCTTGCGAGCGTCAAAATATGAGGCATAAACGGCCGTATCTTTTGATTACGTTGACTTGGATGTTTGATTTTCTCACTGCTTCGAGGGATTGCATACCTGAGTATTTGATATTAGTTTCAGCTTGATACTTTCACGCGTTCTTGGGAAAAAGTGTCTTGATTCTTCTGAGGTACGGAACCCTAAAAACCTGTTTGGTATATGAACTTTCTGTGACGCAGTTTGTTAACAAATTAATATCTATTTGTATTTTTCATTTTATTACATAAATTTACATCCATGAATATTTAATGTTAATGTAACTGATCGTTAATTCACATGTTCTACATAGTTCAGCCGAAGCAGTTGGAATAAACGTGCAACAGAGTCTTCACGAATCATAGTAATGTTGTTCGTATTTACTTTAGTGATTTTGTACCTGATTTACAAATGTGCAACGAGAAATCAAAACTACTGGGCTAAAAGAGGCGTTAAACACGATCCGCCTTTACCCGTTTTCGGCAACCATCTTCCTAACATATTGGGCAAACGAAGTAACACTGGAATAGGTCTCGAATTTTATCAGAGGTACAACAAGGAGAAAATAGTGGGCTACTACAAGGGGTGTATACCGGAACTCATCATCAGGGATCCCGAAATAATAAAGCATATTTTAAATGTTGACTTCAAGTACTTCTCCTCTCGTGGACTCGATGGAAATCCCCGTAAGGAACGGCTAATGAAGAACTTGTTCTTTATGGACGGTGACGAGTGGCGGCTGCTGCGACGGTTCATTCCAGCTGCCTTCACGGTGAGCAAACTGCGCGCCATGTTCCCGCTCATAGCGGCCTGTACCAACAACCTGCACAATGGAGTAGACGCGCTCATCTCGAACGGTGGCGATATGAAAACACATGAATTTATTTCCCAGTACATTATGGAGATCGTAATGAGCTGCATCTTCGGAGTCGACATCTCCCACCTCACTACTAATGAACGGAAAGCCTGTTTACAGAAGTCCAAAACGTTTTTCCAAAGGTCGAGGTGGCAAAGAGTTTGTTACATATTCGAAGAACTCTTGCCCGAACTGAAATGTCTACTGGGCTCCTACATCATCACTAAGGATCTGGAAAAAATGATATTAGATCTAACAAAAGGTGTACGTGAGATGAGGAATAATCGACCGAGTGGTCGCAATGATTTTATGGATATTATATTAGACATCGAACGTCAGGAGAGAGTCAGCATAGATTCTCTCTACAAGAAAAACCCTGATGGTTCCCCCGCTGAAGTTGAGGTGGAAATGAATGATGATTTTGCTGCTGCTCAAGTGTTCGTTTTTCTTCTTGGTGGTATAGAGACAACGAGCACGTCGGTCAGTTACACGTTGCACGAACTAGCACATCATCCGGATATACAAATCAAAGTGCAAAAAGAAATTGATACAGTTCTATCGAAGTATGACAATAAAATATGTTACGACGCTATCTCGGAAATGACATTTTTGGATATAACCCTTAAGGAGTCCTTGAGGATGTTTTCTTCCAGCGGCAACTTGAGGCGAGTATGCACAAAGCGGTATACGATTCCTGGCACAGACGTAACCATAGACCCTGGTATAAGAATGTCAATACCTGTACATGCTCTGCATCATGACCCGAAATACTACAATGATCCAGAAGAATTTCGTCCAGAAAGATTTTCAGCTGATGAAATAAAGAAAAGATCCAGCTACGTATATTTGCCTTTTGGTAATGGTCCAAGAAAATGTGTTGGTACGTATCTACTAATTAATTTCTGTTGTGCTGTTCTTTCATATTCTGAACGACCTTCAGTCGGCTTAGCATATATCAAGAGCACCGAACTATAAATAAATATAAATATCCTGGTACATTCCTCACATACGGTCATCTGTACCCAAACTAAGCAGAGCTTGTACTATGGAAACCAGATAACTGATATAATACATATACCTACTACTTTTTGTTTGTAAATACATACTTAATATACATAGTTACACCTAGACTCAGGACATACAGACATATTCATGCACACAAGTGCATGTCCTGTGTGGGATAGGTGGAATCTTGACCAGAGTCTTAACCAACCGCGCCAGCTGGCCCGTCAAAAACCCTGATAAATCGGCTTTTACTTCGAATCTGAGAGGATTACACAATTTACTTACACTACACTCTTTATTGTAAGATATCGTGTAACAGTGTCATAAATGTACAATGTTTTCCAGCAAGTCGTCTCGGTACCATTAAAGTGCTAACTGTTCTGGTAGCACTCTTGCAGCGGTACACAGTGGAGCCGCCTCCGTCTTCCCAGCGCCAGTTGAAGTGCATCCACACTAGTTACGTGGTGCAAAGCATCGAGGGAGGCTTACCACTAAGAATTAAACGAAGAAAATGAAATTATAATAGTTATATTATACTGTAATTTGTAACATAAATTGTGTTTTACAAGGTTTTTTCCAACTCACTTGTTATTTAGTTTGGTAGTTAGCAAGTATCAAATCTTAGAGATTTACCCCCTTACTCATAAAAAGTTATTTAACTAATATACTGCTTTGATGGTCGCGTAAATAACGTCCCTCTATTGTCATTGTCAAATAATGTGAAATTATTTTCGTGTTCGCTTTATGAGTAAGGGGGCTATAGTGGAACACTTTCCCTGGACTTATTTGACATTGTATAAATATTTTTGGAAACCAAGATGTAATACTGCAGCCAGTAGCGTCTACTCGCTGTTGTATGTCTTCATGGCTGAAGGAAGACTGCGTTTAGATCGATCCACCTTCTTTCATCTGATTTTATTTTATTTATTAGTTAAACAATTGTAAAAAAATTACTATTAAATATATTAAAGCTAAACACTTCTTGATTCTTAATGCATACCCAATTAAATTGTAGTATGATTAGCTGTTCTTAATCGATCGGCAATGTTAAGCTACCACCGGTCTGGCCGGTACCTGGATGGGTGACCGCCTAGTGGTATTTCAAATCGAGCGTTTCCGTGCTTCAGAAGGCACGTAGTCGGTGGTCTTGGCTATAACTTAATTGTGATAGTCGTTAAGCTAGTTGGAGGCCTCCTAGTCGGCTTGAAATAATCCAATAGTAGGTTGACCACTATAGCCTACCTCCACTAATCCTCAGTGGGCACGCGTGGTGGAGTACCTATTACCCTTTCACCTTCATTTTGTGAAAGGAGGCCTGTGCTCAGCAGTGGGACATTATAGGCTAATGATTATGATGGACCAATTAAAGGTAAACATAACATGCAAATTACATAAAATTGTCTATTAGTCATATCTTGTAAAAATAAAGTTTAACATAATAAATATAAAGTTTAACATAAACTAGAAAAATTAACATAATAGACAAACCTTTACTTGAAGTATGCGGCTATGACTATCCTTATAGGCGGCTAGCTATAAGGAAAATCTGATGCTGCAGCCATGACTTACTTCGCTAGGCATATCTCTGTGTTTCTATTGTATTGCTCTGTTTACATATTATATTTGCGAAGTGCTGTCCTTCATCTGTACCCCAAGTGTTAAGAATTGACGTTACTAAATGCTTACTAATGCGTTTGCATTTATTAGCACAGTGCCTCTGGCGAAATAATCATGGTACTAATTTCTCCCATACAATTTATAGTTAACGCAAATGCATTAGTACCTAAGCGTTTATTAACGTCAATTCTTTCCACTCGGGGTACTGCTTAATGAGAATTTCGTAATAAAGTACACAGCCAATAATACATAGCCTTTGTTTAAAACAGTAATAAATACAAAGCCTTCCTTTATGTCATTTAACTAGGTATAAATAATATATATGGCGATTGTTAAACTGTTTTTGGTAAAAGAGCATTGACCCTATATTTATTACATATTTTTATTTATTTTAGGTACTTAAGTAAGTATAATTTTTCTGAAACTGAAAAATGATTGCAATGCTTAGCAGTATTTTTAGAGCATTTTTTTTATACCACTTAGGTGGCAAACAATCATACGGCCCGCCTGATGGTAAGCGGTTACCGTAGCCTATAGACGCTTGCAACACCAGGGGTATCACGCGCGCGTTGTTGACCCTGCAGAAATCTCTTCACACCCCTTTTGAAGAACCCCATGCTGTACTCCATTGGGAAAACCACGGCGGGGAGCTCATTCCACAGTCTGAGTGTCCGCGGAAGGAAGCTCCTTTGAGCCCGCACAGTACGAAACAATTCAGGTTTCAATGTGTGAGAATGGACTCCCCGTCGATGGCGAGAGTTGCGATGGTAGAAGGTAGCCGTAGGCATCATCTTAAACAATTCTTCAGAACACCGTCCGTTGTACAAGCGCATTAATTAAACCAACCATTAATTAATTTGTATACATTTTGTTTCTAAAACCAATAAAATCAAAGTGTTTATTATTTTTTTGTAAGTAATTTTTGAAACACTATGAAAACTAGGAAAAATAACTCTGGTCTGATATAAAAAAATGATTTTGTTGGATGAAAGTAGGTACCTATATTGCAATTCCGTAAAATTTATGAAGATTGTCCTACGAAAATTTATTGAAATCAGGTAGCATTTCAATTATTGAATCTATAAATGAAACAGCTAACATCTCGCTCGCAGATACCCCGTCGGTTCCACATTCCGAAGGTCCAACTGCGATGAGTGCGTGTGCAAACTGGGCGGCATCACCGACTGCAGGCCTGTCAAAGAATGTAAATGTGCATCGGTATGTTTTACTCTCCTATTATGTAGTACCAATTTTTATATTTTTGGATTGCAGCAACTTTTTTACCGATACTGTAACAGGAGGAGATAATATGGCGACATTGGCGACCAATGAAATCGCTTCTATCAAATTGCTATGGGTAACCTTTCCACGTATATCACTAATGTTCACAGGTGACCGTGGACCGTCTACCTCCTTGTCAGTCTTCTGACAGTTTACTAACATACAACTACACCTTGTTTAGAAGCAATAAGAGATTTGCAGAACGGCTTCAGATACCCCATGACTCATAACTTGGTATCAGAAGTAATCACAGCCACCTAATTGGTCCACTGCATTGTTAACGAGTCATCTAACTTTATTCCGTATAACACAGCCATTGTCAACTCTTCTCAGCATCACAAACTGTGGTAGTGCGTTAGATTCAGGGCCTGCGAAGGCCTATAAACCTTTTAATTTCATGTCACCCTGATATTGAACCATGTCCACAGAACCAAGTGCCAAAAATCTCAACGGATACGTGCGAATGTGTCTGCGAGTTATGTCCAACAGGCACCAGGATTTGCCCAACTAGCAAGGTGTGCTTGCCCGATGAGAAATGGTGCGATGGCTTACAAGACTGCCCGGATGACGAAGTGGACTGTTCCACCACAGTTACTACGACAATTGAACCGATAGTTGTGACCTCTACCGCGCGAACTGTGGTAGCACCAGTTCCTACTCCTAAACGTAAGTACTATCAAGACCTGGTCTAGAAACTGTGTTTTTGTAACTAATCCTAACTAATATTATAAATACTCAACCGATCATCACCAAATTTAGCATGAATTCTATTTTTATCCCGGGAACGTTGGTGAAACCGCGGGGGACAGCTAGTTATAGTAGATTTCAAATAGCATGAGTTCGGTGACACATGGTATTTTATTACATTTCTCAATTATTAATGTTCATTTCGATATAATAAAAGAATACTATGATAGAGCGAGGTTTCATGTAATATTGTGAGTACTATTTCAGTGTAATCAAATGGAATTCCACTAGATATTGGTACAAAAAAAAAACCCTTGACCATGACGAAACATCCTATGCGAAATAGAATATAGTGCAAATGTGCGTTGTCTACTAGATTCATAATGGTTTTCAACCCTATTGAATTAGTAGACTACCAAAACAAACCAATATGTAATTTTTTACACCACTGATAGTCTATTGGAAAACAATAGACTACTTTCTTGAAAAAAATCTACTAAGTCCGTCATTAACATTATCAAAAAATATTAGACACGTAAGTATTTTTTCTTTTCCTAAACATAAAAATACGAAGATTGATATGGTTTGTTGAAGTTCCGCGTGACGTCATGAGCCCCCCACTCCCGAACTTTGTCGCGCTTTGTCTTTGTAATTTTTTTATGATTTGGTACAAATAAAATACCGTGGCCAATATTATTTGATAATCTAACTGACAGACTCACGCGTTGCCGACCTTTAAAAATCTCTTCACACCCTTCTTGAAGAACCCTATGCTGTACTTCTTCGAAATATCTTGTGCAGAATAACTGAAACTTTTTTAAATCTAACATGTTGCTTAAAATGAGTAATGGATGCGCAGGAGTATACATTCTGCGAAAATCTTCAGGGAGAATTCAACCACGAACACGTATACTACATGAGTCGGCAACGTTTTCTAGACCTTCAGCAAAGAACAGAGGTACCTCACAAAACCCGTAATCGTTCTCACAAGCTTTGCTGCACAGAACAAGTTGCACTGGCATTAGAGTAGAAATAAAAATACGGCCGAAAATATGTATACTTTTTAACCTACTTCAAAAAAAGGAGGAGGTTCTCAATTCGGTTGTATGTTTTTTTTTTATGTTTGTTACCTCATAACTCCGCTATTTATGAACCGATTTTGAAAATTCTTTTTTTGTCTGGAAGGGTACACTTCCCGTTTGGTCCCATTGTCATCAGATCAGGATTTGATTACTTCTTCGTGTACTTTGAAGTAGGTTTAAGTTTTTTGTAAAACAGTCCAATTATCTATACATATAAAATGCTTTGTCCTGAATGACTGACTGACAATCAACGCACAGCCTAAACCGCTGATCGTAGAGACCTGAAACTTGGAGGGTGTGTTCTTTGTATGACGTAGGCATCAGATAAGAAGGGATTTTCCGAAATTCTACCCCTAAGGGGGTGAAAAATGGGGGCAAAGTTTGTATGGGACAACGTGATTCCTTGGTCCGATCTACTTCAAATTTTGCATAAACATTCTTTAAAATAATTGATGGAAGTGGTGTTTCATATTTTATTGAAACTCATCGCCAAACGGGGTTAAAAAGGGGTAGAAAGTTATTTTAGGGGTGATTTGCATCGAAGTTGATATCAATACTCCTTAGTGCTTTGATTTAATTTTTTATTTTTATTTTGACATTTGAAATCTAAATCCGATTTTCACAGATTACAGAATAAGGCAGATGGAGCAAACGGAACACGGGAGTGAGGCCAAAAAAGCAATACAAATTGAAAAACACATACCTGGGGGGCGATTAAGTAACTAAATTTTAATCATTTTCGAATTGAAATCGGTTCAATATAGCGGTTTTCTGATAACTTTTTTACGTCCTGATAACTGCAAATACAAACGGTGGTTCATTAGAAATGGAACCATTTCCGATTTTGTAATATTTCTACCGATTCAGAGGTTATTTCAATCGGAATTTCTTTGCAATAAAATTACGTAAGCCACGTACTTTTATTCGCTTTTGAATTTGTATTTGCTTTGTTTAAAAAACATTATTTTACGAAAAACACATTCTTTTTAATAAATTAGCACACAGCAGCTTTTAAACATAGCATATATAAATTCAAAAGCGAATACCAGGTATGTGTTTTTAAATTTGTACGTAATTGCTTTTTTTGGCCTCACTCCCGTGTTACGCGCGCTCTATCTGCCTTTTGTTCTGGAATCAGTCATGCTCTTTAAAATTGGAATGTCAAATATAAAAGAATATTTAAATCGGATTAGAATACGAAATTTGTTTGGAAGTTAATTTCCTGGGACTTTTTGGCGGGAACTTGCAGAGTGACGTTGCGTTTTCATTTTTATATTCATAAATTCGTGTATTTTGAGTTTTATTGCACATCATCGGTGGTATTTTATCCAATAAAGATCAATCCATGTGCACCAGTGTCTTTTCAATAGTCCGTGAAGAGTTTTAGTACATGACCACCACTGTAGTATTACATGACTTTTGTGGACGGTGACTGACTACATGACAACAGTAGTTACTATGTGAAAGTGATTTATTGTGACTAGAACTTATATAATAGGTATAACTGGAAATTGGAAAAATATACACCCGCGTGAAGCCAATGAAAAAAAAAAAGTTCATTTTCTCTATTTCATTAGAATATTTTGATTGTAGTTAATTTAATTTCATTCTCATTTGTTCTTATAATAATTAAATAAGATTCTTTGAGTTCGATTTTTTAGTGTAGGTATAATATAGGTTTTTAGTTTTAATTATAAATATATCTGTGTTTGATTTGTTGTGTCTAATAATCAGTGGCGTGCATTGGTTTTCGAAGGAGAAAATTCAAACCGTACGCGGGTGAAACCGCGGGGGTCTGCTAGTCTATACATATAAAATGCTTTGTCCTGAATGACTGACTGACAATCAACGCACAGCCTAAACCGCTGATCGCAGAGACCTGAAACTTGGAGGGTGTATTCTTTCTATGACGTAGGCATCAGATAAGAAAGGATTTTCCAAAATTCTAACCCTAAGGGGGTGAAAAACGGGGGCAAAGTTTGTATGGGACAACGTGATTCCTTGGTCCGATCTACTTCAAATTATGCATAAACATTCTTTAACAGAATTGATGGAAGACGTGATTCATATTTTATTGAAACTCATCGCCAAACGGGGTTAAAAAGGGGTAGAAAGTTATTTTAGGGGTGATTTGCATCGAACTTGATATCAATACTCCTTAGTATTTTTGATTTAAATTACATTTTTTATTTTGACATGTTTGAAATCTCAATTCGATTTTCACAGATTACAGAATAAGGCAGATGGAGCAAACAGAACCCGGGAGTGAGGCCAAAAAAGCAAATACAAATTGAAAAACACATACCTGGTATTCGCTTTTGAATTTGTATTTGCTTTGTTTAAAAAACTTATTTAACAAAAACACTTTCTTTTTATAAATTAGCATACAGCAGCTTTTAAACATAGCAAATATAAATTCAAACGCGAATACCAGGTGTTTTTCAATTTGTACCCAATTGCTTTTTTTGGCCTCACTCTCGTATATTTATAGAAAGCATGGGTAGCATTGGCTCTTACTATTTTTTATTAGGTACAGTCGCGGACTGAAAATGTTTATCACATTTCAAACTCAATTGCATCTCATACCGCGCGCGCAATAAGGTCTAACTAATATGTCCAATGAACAAACATATACATTTTAAAATTGCGAAATGTTTTTAAGTATCGAACATCGCAAAAAGGATGTCAATGACTTTTCGATTATGTAAACTCATTTAATAAAAAACAATTATTAGGTATGTTGTGACATTTAACAAGCGTTAACTAAGCAAATAAAAAACTCAATAAAAATACAAAATTAAATAATGGCAAGTTTAATCCTGCAGCAAAGGGCAGAAATATTTTTTTCTGGATGGAGTCGGTTGGTCGGTTAGTGCTATATCAAGATAAGTCAATAACGAAATTTACTCAATACTTATTAAATCAATCACCACTTTGAATAATTTTTCATGTCAAATAATATCCACGTCTATCGATAGTAATTTTATTTCCGGTCAACCTTATGAACCAGAAATATGCAAGCGATTATAGAGCGCAAGGTGGTAAAAATTTTTAGTCCGGGACTGTACCTAGATAATTTTACCTGAATTAATAAACCTTTGTCTGTTTGGCGATCTGCGCGGGCGAGGAAAACAATAGAAATCAAATTGTTATTTTGTAACCGCAAGTCAAGGGATATTAAACCTATACTTGTTTGTTGAAGATATGCAGAACTAGTATACAACACGTGTAAATAAAACAAATAAATTAATCAGAATGCGAATCCGCATTCAACACAAGACCTAATGTCTTATGTTAGGTATGTCTAGGTATCCGCACGTTTTACAATCTCTAAGTTATTTCGCTTATGTCAGTAATGGGCAACGTTGAATCCGTTTAAAAAAGAATGCACTATATTGTTGACCTTATAAGGTTTAATGTCAATCGTACGAACACACATATGCTAAATAATAGAAATGGATTCAGGTAATGACTTTATAAACAAACCAATTTCTGCTTTTTACAACAGATAACTCTTTATTGTATATAAAAAAAACAGAAAAGAAAGAACATATTAAGTATTTACTGTACAATGGGCTGTCTAATCGCTAAGAAGCGATCTCTTCCAGACAACCTTTGGATGTAGTGGTTGAACCTTTGTAACATTTATATATACAATAAATAAATGTTACAAGCTTAAAAATTATATCCTAATATCAATACTCACGTTGTTGAATAATTAAATATGTATTTTTCAAAAAAAACATTAATATATGTAGACGTATTTAAAGAGCTAGGGACAGTGCACACTGAGACGAGACGCGACGCGAAGTGACGATGCAATTGTTTTGTTTTGCAATTGTCCAATCTACCGGCGAAGCACCGCTACTATAGTATTAAAAAGTGCGCGCCGCGTCTCGGTGTGAGCTGACCCTTAGGCAGATTCTCGACTACATAGGTATTTCGAATCGGTAGTTATGTGGGTATTTTTTCTCAATATTGGTGGACGCCATAGTTTTAGAGGAGACTAGCGGCAAGCTTCCAAGAGCGTGGCCAGCGTGTTGGAAATGCACCTACTATAAAATTTGCAACTTGAATTTACTCGCGCCAATGAAAGAGTAAAATGCAAAATTTTGCTATTTACTGTAAAAGTATTACAAGGTGAGCAGAGTCAATGTCGATGTTTCAATTTATCGTAGAGCTCAAATGGCACGCTCGGTTTTCATAATAATAATAATAATATAGCCATTTATTCCCAATACTTATAGCATTTACATTACATTAATATTTCATTCTATTATAATATTCATCATTTTTGATCTTAGGAAGGTTTGCAGTTTGTGTATCACTTCTGACGTTATGGGCCACGTTTGACATCCGTAAAGTAGAGTAGGAGTAACTATAGAGTCCATTGCTTTCTTTAGCTTAACGTCGATTTTAGACTTAAAGATGTGTTTTGGAGACCAATATGAGTTCTAAGCCTTTTTTATTCGCCGCTCATCTTCATAAAATAATTATGTGAATGATCACATAATTATTTTTGAAGGAGATGTTTTGACCCAAGTATACATTCTCATCGACGCAATCAATATGTTTACCTTGGATTTTGATAGGTTTAGGACAGGCGTTTGTCGTTACAGTCTTTTCTGGATTCATTTTCAATCCACTCTTTACTCCGTTCATCCAGAGTTTGTAGCATGTATTTAAGGTCTTCATGACTCTCGGTTTTCATACTATATTATAATGAACAAGCAGTATACGTTATATCCATAGGCTACGGTAACCGCTTACCATCAGGCGGGCCGTATGCTTGTTTGCCACCTAAGTGGTATAAAAAAAAAACAAATATCTAGCAGGGATGTTACGGAGCTCCGTAACCCTAACCGAAACTATCGGGTATCCGAAATAAAATCTATCCGAAACCGTAACCGAATCTAATATAAAAGTTGCAAATAATTTCTGGTAGGGGCGGAGTCTAAGGCGTCGTCCTGATTGGCGACGATCGTACGAGCAAACTATGCGATTTCGTCGCACGACGAGATTAAATGGGACGAAATCGCATCGTTTGCTCGTACGATCGTCGCCAATTAGGACGACGCCTAACTAAGGCAGTTACGTCAAATTTTTGCCCAGCCGAGCCGACACACAAGCCGTGTCAAATCGTCACATATTTTTATTTTCCTTTTACAATATATTTAAAAACATAAACTGAAACTATCCGAAATTATTTCATATCCGTAACCGTATCTGAAACCGGTATAATAATATTCATATAACATAACATCCCTGCTGTGTGCTGTCCTTACATTACATCTGTGTTGTTAAACGCCGTCCTTAAAAGTATATCCGACTAATGGCTATTTATCCCACGATATCCATTTGTATTCCAGCCGATGTGTGCCCGGTAGTCCAATGCCCACCTGGCTATATAATAAGCTACACTTCATCCAAACCATCGAGATACTCGCACTCTACGACGTCAGACCTGCCCCCACCACGTGCTAGGTACTCCTACACGAGGTACTACAGCTCCAAGGGCGGCTATGGAGGTGGTAGCTTCACTAAAACCAGATACGGATACTCTAAGGGTGGATTCTCGAAAGGTGGACGCGGTAAGTGTATTTTGTCTATGTTATTAATGTTTCTACTGTATACTTGTTATACTTGTTATTAATGTTTCCATATTCAGATCTGCCTAGTTGCCATTCTGATCAGTAGGAATGATTTTATATTTTTGTATGCTGATACTAAGTCGATTTTCCGCAATTTTTCAAATTAATACTATCAACTGCCTAATTCTATTGTATACTTGAAATTTGAAAAAGTAGGAGTACTGAAGGAGCTCTGAGTGCCATGTAAGTAATAGGCGACGCGACGTGACTAAACCATAACAACTTTAATGTGACAGAAATGTTAAAAAGCTAAAGCTGCTCCAGCTTTTGCTTTAGCAAAGGCACTTTTAAAGGCCTTTGATAAAAAGTCTACCATAGAGGTATTATCTCTGAGTAGAAACAACTTACGCATACTTGTGAGAGCCTTAACGGGGCACTGTGGATTGAACAAACATCTATTCACAATCAGCGTTCACGACTCGAGGCTATGCAGATTCTGCCGTGAGGCAGATGAAACACCATTATGTAATGGAATGTAGAGATGTCAATCAAGAGATGTCTCTTGTGTGAGTGATGTCCACTTATGCCTAAACGAAATACTCATCTGGGGAAACACCTGTTACACCCAGATGAAGTAAAATCCATTCCTGCCAAGAATACTTATTTTGCAGTTCATTATAGCTGCAGGTCTTGGCAGTGAAATTTAAATAACGTGGCGATCACAATAGATCTAGTCTGGTCGCAGTGATACAAGCTCCGGAAAGACTTGAAATAGCCACTTAACCCCAAATAATAGTAATAATAAAGAAATGTCGGTTCCCAGCCCCCCCACCTCCAGCGGGACCGACGTCGAACCAAGCGTTCACGTTGAACAAGCCGACCGCGGCAGTGAATAACCAGGTGAAGAAGGAGGAGTGCCAGCAGTTCCGGTGCATCCCGCCGCTGCCGCCGCCGCCGCAGCCGGGCCGCACGCCCGCGCCGCTCGACTGCCCCGTCACCACCTGCCCCGCTGGGTACAACCTCACGCAGGAGATGGTGCCAGTTGGCATCAATCAATGTCCACAGTGAGTGCTGATAATAGTCTGATATATGTAGGTTGTGAAGAGGAAGAAGTTGCGTTTTGTCGCTCAAAGAGTAGCTCGAAAGGCTACTGCATTTTTAGGGTTCCGTAGCCAAATGGCAAAAAACGGAACCCTTATAGATTCGTCATGTCTGTCTGTCTGTCTGTCTGTCTGTCTGTCTGTCCGTATGTCACAGCCATTTATTTCCGAAACTATAAGAACTATAATGTTGAAACTTGGTAAGTAGATGTATTCTGTGAACCGCATTAAGATTTTCACACAAAAATAGAAAATAAACAATAAATTTTGGGGGTCCCCATACTTAGAACTGAAACTCAAATTTTTTTTTTTCATGAAACCCATAAGTGTGGGGTGTCTATGGATAGGTCTTTAAAAATGATATTGAGCTCTCTAATATAATTTTTTTCTAAACTGAATAGTTTGCGCGAGAGACACTTCCAAAGTGGTAAAATGTGTGTCCCCCCCCCTGTAACTTCTAAAATAAGAGAATGATAAATCTATAAAAAATATATGATGTACATTACGGTGGAAACTTCCACCGAAAATTGGTTTGAACGAGATCTAGTAAGTAGTTTTTTTTTAATACGTCATAAATTGAAATTAATATCAAATACTCAGGTCTATACTACTATTTACTTATATACCTACAGGTTTGTACGGAACCCTCGGTGCGCGAGTCTGACTCGCACTTGGCCGGTTTTTACTGTTTATAGGCCTGTGTCTTGACCACAATCTCACCTTGTTAAGTGATAATGTGGCTGAAGGTGGTCACACAAAGCCTAGAAGAAACTGGCTTTCAAGTGTATCTGTAACCGTCCATATAAGCTACACAGAGTCGGAATAATTTTTGTCCAAGTGACGGACCTACAACAAGTCACAATCGGTCACTATAGCTGTGCAATTAGAAGGATCCTATAGGGAGTCTACAGACATTTTCTTATTTCTTTTTGTTTTTTATATGGTTTTCTCGAATAACGTCTCTATCCATTATCACAATAAAAATCCAGCTTTGGCCATATCCTGAAGGATAATGGTCAAACAAACGCCAAGCTATTTAATAAAACTGTTTTGGTACCGTATTTTGATAATTGGAACACCCCACGACACGACACAGATACGACTGCGTGCCGCCCCCGGAGCGGCCCGTGTTCTGCAACGTGACGGGGCGCACCTTCAACACGTTCGACGGCGTCGAGTACAAGTACGACATCTGCTTCCATGTCCTCGCCAGGGAGACGCGCTTCAACTCTTGGATGGTTATTGGTAACTAGACATTATTATTACTTGGATCAATACATCTCACCTCTAGTTATCGGCTTTGAAAAAGTACCTTTACAGAAAAATATAAATAATGATTTTAACCGACTTCGAAAATTCGTTTTTTTTATGTCACCTCATAACTTCGTTATTTATTAACCGATTTTGAAAATTCTTTTTTTGTTTGTATTGGGTACACTTCCCGTTTGGCCCCATTGTCATCAGGTCAGGATTTGATTACTTCTTAGTACTTACTTTGAAATCGGTTTAAGTTTTTTGTAAAACAATATTTTTTATTTCTGTCTTCAAAAAATCTGTTTTTTTTATGTTGTTCTTGCGTTTGTCCTCCGACTGAGCCCAGGAGGAGATATGACGAGGCCGGGGATGTAGCACACTTACCCAGAAAAAGCCTATTCACTCTAGCCCCGAAAACATATAGGTTAGGTGTCGGGAAACAGACCCCGGAAGAGAGTTCCACTCTTGCTGTTCGCATGAGGAATCAAGAAGCGAAGCATAGTCCGAGCGGGACGACGACAATATGTGGAAATTAAAGAGAGTAGACCATTACTTCATTGATGATTATCACTGAAGTCGACGTCGAATCCTGTGAACAAAATCATTGGTTCAAATCCTACAGCTACAGCTTTCGGTGAAGGAAAACATCGTTTTGGTGCCATATCACAGTGTTAGGGTACTTTGAGGTACTCTTCTGGCTGTTTACACTCAAATTGAAAATTTTGTTTTAAAAAATCAGAAAATACTGATATATTATCATCTATTAGAATAATCGTATAAAAGTGATGCCCAAAGCATCTTTTACCCGTATTTCATTTGACCATTCTCCTAAATCCGCAGTCCGCAAGAAATGCATAGCCGACAGCTGCCGAAACGAGCTGATAGTAGCACAAGACGACCAGCTAATCATAGTGAAACCAAACATGATGATCGAGTACAATGAATATGAGTACACAGTGGAGCAGACCAACAAGATATGCTTCCAGAAGAACAGCTTTGACGTCGCCAGGCTCGGGAACGGCATCTCGATTAAATCAAGGAAATATAAATTAACCGTTATGTTTAATAGCAATGGAGATGTTAAGATTAAGGTCAGTTTAAGATAGTGGTGCCGATTTAACAATTAATTTCTTATTTTAACCGACTTTAAAAATCCATACAAGCCGATAAACGTAGTTTAATAAAATATTTTTGTCGTCTATGGCTGATATCTCAAACTACGGGGAACGTAATTTGGCATCCAGTTATAATGTTCTGGATTTAGGCTACCTACTTTTTTTATCCCGGGCGCCAAATAACTTTCGCTTCAAAATCAAGCGAAGCGCAAGGGCACTACCTACCTTTTCTCGAAGCGCTTCGTCGTTTTATTGAACCCTCATAACTTGGGTTTGGATTATAGAAAACCAGATAAACAAAATTCTCGGGATATAATGTCAATAGTGAACTAATTAAACATATTATGTTTCAATAACATAGCTCTTATACTATAGATATTATTGATATCTAAAAAAAAAACCCGGCCAAGTGCGAGTCAGACTCGCGCACCGAGGGTTCCGTACAAACCTGTAGGTATATAAGTAAATGGTAGTATAGACCTGAGTATTTGATATTAATTTCGATTTATGACGTATTAAAAAAAAACTACTTACTAGATCTCGTTCAAACCAATTTTCGGTGGAAGTTTGCACCGTAATGTACATCATATATTTTTTATAGATTTATCATTCTCTTATTTTAGAAGTTACAGGGGGGGACACACATTTTACCACTTTGGAAGTGTCTCTCGCGCAAACTATTCAGTTTAGAAAAAAAATATATTAGAAACCTCAATATCATTTTTGAAGACCTATCCATAGACACCCCACACTTATGGGTTTGATGAAAAAAAAAATGAGTTTCAGTCCTAAGTATGGGGAACCCCCAAAATTTATTGTTTTTTTTCTATTTTTGTATGAAAATCTTAATGCGGTTCACAGAATACATCTACATACCAAGGTGCAACATTATAGTTCTTATAGTTACATACGGACGGACAGACAGACAGACAGACAGACAGACAGACAGACAGACAGACAGACATGACGAATCTATAAGGGTTCCGTTTTTTGCCATTTGGCTACGGAACCCTAAAAACGATTTCGTCACTGACTCACCGATGATCATTAAAACTGGTAGGGTACTTCCTGAAGTCCTAGAAAGCTAAAATTTGGTATGTAAGCTTGTATTAGTACACAAACAACAAAAAAAAAATAAAATTGGAAATTTTACCAAAAAAAAAAAATACCAATCCAAACCACATATTTTGTCTACAGTGTGTAGAGTTTGTGAAGTTAGGGATTGTCGATTTAGGGCGTGTAGAGTTATAAGCTTGGCTCTACATGAGATCTCATAACTTTTTGACGGTGCAAGCCATATGGTCTCATCTCGGCAACATTTTACATGAAAATATTTTTGATGGGATATATATTTACAGTTACAATCTCCGACAGGTAAACAAAGAATACATGGGCAGTGTCGATGGTCTATGCGGAGCTTTCGACGGGAATCCGCAGAACGATCGACGGCTACCTGATGGTAGACTGGCTAAGAGTATCGAGGAGTTCGGGCGCAGCTGGGCCAAGCCCGGCATGTCGGCCGCCGCCTGCCGCCCGCGGGTGCACTGTGCCGGCAAGCAGGAGAAGATATGGAGCATGTGTGACGTCATCACGTGAGTACTTACCATCTGATGGTACACTGGCCAGGAGCATCATCAAGGGAAGACACGCCATATTTTTCATGTTAGAAGGCTGTAAGAAGGCGGACGATCCACCTGGGAAAATGTCTGGTATTGATCAATCAGGTACCTGAAGAACATGGTATACCAATTGTTTCCCTATAACTAGGCAAAATACTTTCAGGCTAATTAAATACTTACAAGTTTTTGTTAAAAATTTCATTTTTAACACAAACTTTTCTTGGTGACTGTACTTTTTGTTGGTTGTACTTCCATTGTCTTCGGCGCAAGCCACACTCGTAAGACGGGGCGCAGACACGCACGCACATGTCATAGCAATTTCAACCTTTTAATTGCATTCTTTTAATACGATACGAACAACGCGCGACGGCTCTGGACGAAAGACATGTGAAGACATGGCTTACACTTTTGAATCGCATTGAAAGAATAATAAGGTTGAAATTGCTTTGACATGTGCGTGCGTGTCTGACCCCGTCTTATGAGTGTGGCTTGCGCCTTCCAATATACAAATATACCAAATATTAAGTTAATCCGACCACTGGAAGTGGGTGAAATTTGATTTGCAAGATTCCACCTGAACATAGTAACATACCTACATTGCAAGTTAAATAAAAGCTTGTAATAAGTAAGTAATATAAATCTGAAGAAAGTCACTTTTGTTCTAACGGACTTTTAGAATTCTCTATTTATTCCGTCACAGCCACGAGCCCCTATCAAAGTGCGGTGAAGTCCTCAAGTTGGACAAATGGCGCAGCATTTGCCTGGAGAAGATCTGCGAATGTACCGACCAGGTGGTGAACGGTACCAAACGTACCGAGGAACAATGCCGATGTGAGCTCATCGAGCAACTAGTTGCTGAGTGTCTCGCTGGCAACAAGAACCTTGATGTTGCGTCTTGGAGGATGAATTTGAATTGCCGTATGTCGTGTCTAAATTTTTTGAAAAAAATATCTTTTAAAAGTTGTCCCTGGACATTTTGTATGATTGCTTTTTAATTCTGGACTTCTAATTAATAAAGTTAGGAGTGGTGGCCCCCTAAAATGGAAGTAAAGCAATATTGTTAAAAGAATTCATTTTACCGATTTTACAGTAGATCTTGCTCAATTTATCAATTCCGAATCTTTAAATGAATTGAATTGTATATGAGTGACTGTTTTACCAAAAAAATATGTTCAAACCTAGGATCTGCCGAGAATTTGCAACATTGCTTTACCTTCGTTTTTAGCCTTCTTGTCGTCAGTCCACAGCAAAAGATGCTTTAAGGATTTCATTCCTTAGGATATGACTTCATCAAATGTATCCTGACGTAAGCCAAATATATTCGTTCGTTCTTTGTTTAACATTTCATTACCCCGTGATAAGCAAATTTTACGCCACTATGTGCATCTCAATCTATACTATAATCCTAACTTCCTAATCCTAATCCTAACTAATATTATAAATGCGAAAGTGAGTTTGTTTGTTTATTTGTTTGTTTGTTTGTTACGCCTTCACGCTTCAACTACTCAACGGATCATCATGAAATTTGGCATGCAGATAGACTATGGTATGGAGTAGGACATATTCTAATTTTTATATCGGGAACGTGGGTGAAACAGCGGGGGACAGCTAGTACTATAATAAAGCGGAAAAGTTTTTAGTTTGTTTGTTTAAACGGGCTAATCACTGGAACTACCAGTCGGATTCGAAAAATTCTTTCACTAATAGGAAGCTACATTATCCCCGAGTATTATAGGCTACTTTTTATCACGGGAACGCGAGTGAAACCGCGCGAGACAGCTAGTTTAATTATATCTGGCTTAATTGAGGGCATACTAATGTTAAGTTTCTGGAATAGCAACTTTAGGGACATTATTGTAAATATCCTTCAACTTCCAGCCGCTGAATGTCCGGCGCCGCTCGTCCACTACGACTGTTTCCGCAAGCGATGTGAGCCAATGTGCACTTCCCCCGGAGTGGCCCAGGTGCCGTGCCCTGTGGAAGAGGGCCAGTGCGTGCCGGGCTGCTACTGCCCTGAGGGTACCCTCAGGAAGGGAGACAACTGCATCTCTCCTATAGACTGTCTCGATTGTAAGTACACCTACTTGATCATACGTTGATCTTTTTACTGTGTTTAGGCCTATGCTTAACCGCACCATAAGTGGTGATGTGGAGCTGGTAAGCACACAAAGCCTAGAAGGAACTGACTCTCAGCAGCTGTTGGAACACACCGGTGCCAGCCAGGTGGGTACTACAAAGTCCCTAACAACTTGCTATGGTTGCCTCACGATGTTTTTCTTCACCAAAAGCTCAAGCTCATTGTAGGGTTGGAACCCGGGAGCTTCGTCTCGGCATCCGACGTCACTGCCACTGAGCTATTGTAGTCTGAGCTATTTTCGCCTTACTACCTCTTCTTCGTTAGTACTATTTTCGTCAGGGATGAATGAATGAATGAAATATTCTTTATTGTATAGACTGACATATAACAAGTAACAAAAATACACATTAAGGAAGTTATACAATAGTCTACCAAGATCATCAAGGGATCAGACTAAGAAAAGATTTATGGGGGTGATAGTTCAGTGAAAGACGTCGAAAGTATTGGCGTAAGTCGTGAGTTCAAATTCTGCAATGAAGTTAAGCTTCGGTGGAAAAAAATATCGCCCGGTGATAGGGTACTTTTTAGTACCGGCCTGGATGGCTACCAAAAAATCTGTTATCACGCCATGAAAGCCCACCTTCGGCCACATCACTTACCATGATAACTTGAATTGACTTGTTTCCATAGGCACATGTACTGGAGCCGGAACACCGGCCAAGTACAAGACGTTCGAAGGCGACGACCTGCCGTACTTAGGAAACTGCACCTACCTCGCATCTAGATATAGGAATGAAAGTGAACCGCAGAAATATCAGGTAACAAATTCAAAGTTTAAGTCATAAATAAAAAAATCAAATTTATGTTCTAGGAGTGTCCTGTGAAATGTAGTTCTTTGATCCTTGATTTGTCCAAACATAAAATTAGTCTAAATATTTGAGTGAGTGTGGGCCCATGTTTTCAATGAGGAGTTTTGTTATGATACCTCTATGCTCAAAATCCCGTCAAACTGATGATAATTCGAACCAATTTGAACCCTAAGTTCACAAATAACAAAACTCCTCATTGAAATATTCGAATGATATTGATCTCGCTCTGTAAGTTGATCTTAAACTCTAATCTCAACTTTAATTCTTTACACATAAGGTCCACTGGTTTGCAATAAATTCCTTGATGGCTTATCTGTTGTTGATATTACTTAGTACCGTCTCTTTCCTTTTTAAATATACGGCAAGAGACAGCCTAAATCCATATAACGGGTGGATATTTCGAGATGGCATATTTTCTTTTATACTGAATTCTCATTTTTTTTTTACTTTTCATACTTTATGATCGAGCAAGGTCGACGTTATGTAAGAAAAGTTAAAAAACTATTTTGAGAATTCACTATTGGTCCCATAGTAAAAGTTGTTCAGCATGACTAATCCAACATAGGTTTCGAAAATATTCCATCTCGAAATCTCCACCCAGTATAGGGACAGCATATCCGTCAAGCGAACTTCCTCAGAATGTAATAAAATAATACTATATTCAGGTGTTCGCAACGAACGGTCCATGTGAAGAAAATAACGCAGTAGTTTGCACGAAGACCGTGCACATTGTGAGCGGGGAAAAAGTCGTGCACATCACCAGGGATCCTAGCTCTGAGAAGGTAAGTGCTTATTTTAAAAGAAACTGTACGGTCGCTCACTTCCATCCAATTTAGGTCTGAGGGCGATGGCTGCCACACGCGTCATATGCGTGAACAGGAGCTGCTTGCGGGGGCTGGTCTACGCCGAGTTTGCTATTTATTTACTTATTAAATATCTAGTCAGTCTAATTTGTAGTTTTGCGGCTGCGCCGGGGCACGCAATTGTTGTCAGTGATTAGAATGTAAATTATTATGTAGTGACTCTGAGCTTGTTTTGAATGCTTGTTATTAGAGTATTAGAGTCAGACTTTTCATAAGTGCCTGCGAGTCTCTGCGAGTCTCTGCGAGTGCCTCAGAGGTCTATTTGAATAAATGATTTTGAATTTTGAATCCAGCTATTGACAACCACTACTGAGACGAACACGGACAAGAGACCAGACGTGGTGTTCCAGTACCCTGTGAAGAACGATTGGTTCACCATCAGCCTGATCAATGGACAGAACGTCGCTGTTTACCTGCCTCAAGCACATGTCTTGGTATGTATGGCTGATATTATTAATAACTATAGTATAAAAAAAAAACAATTTAGGTGTAAGTAAAATGAGTCCCAGGATGTCCTTACCTTTTAACCTTATATATAACCTTATAACCTTTTGTCCCTAACGGAATAACGGGTTCATTATAATTGTTCATCATGATTATTTTCTACACCAGGTGACAGTGCTACAAGCAAAGTTAGAGTTCACAGTACAAGTACCCTCGTATTTGTACGCCAACCGGACTGAGGGCGTGTGCGGCGTGTGCGCAGGATACCAGGAGAAACTCATCACCAGCAAGGGAGTTGCCACTGATGACTTCGATGAGGTGATGAATAATATAAGACCTGATAAAATTTTATAGTTATAAAAACGCACATTAAATATGTTTTAGACCTGAGTGAAGCTAAAAAGTTATGAATTTCGAACAGTATTTTGTAAATATAGGAAATTATCGGACGGGTTCTTTGTCCAACCATGTCCCGGGCACTAAGCATAACAGTTAATAGGGTTTTTTTTTTTACTGTGTAGTCCTGTGTTTGACCACAATCTCACTATGGTAAGTGATGATGTGGTCGAAGGTGGTAAGCACACAAAGCCTAGAAGGAACTGGCTAACAAATCAGCTGTCGGAACACACCGATAGGTTCTTGGCGACAGATTTTCAACTTGAGGGTGGTAGCCAGCCAGACGAGTACTACAAGGTACCACCGTGTTATGGTTTCGTTCTCCGAAAGCTCAAGCTCATTGTATGATTCGAACCCGGGACCTTTGTCTCCGTATCCGACGTCAGTACCACTGAGCTATCATCGCCTTAAAATTAGATCTAGATTTTTGGGATTATAGAGAGTCTAATAATGGTAAGCTCCGTAGTTTGCCTAATAACTCACATTGGGACTGACAAAGGTCAATAGTGGGTGTAATAAGCGTTAAAATGGGATTACCTAAGGGTCATAGTGGGCAGTTTCTTTTTAACCAGAATTTTGGTTTGAGGTCTCTGAGGGGTTCGACTCAATGGTAGCCTTTACAATACAATACAATACAAAAATTCTTTATTATTTACACAAAAACACACAATACAAAAATAACAAAATAAAATAGAAAGTGTAAACAATTAAGGCGGCCTTATCGCTGAAGCGATTTCTTCCAGGCAACCTAGGGCAATAGGATATATATAAGATAGGTGGAGCAGTAAATATATTATATATACCTACATAAAAATACCTACTTAAATAAAGTTCAAAAACCTAATACTTAAATTAAAACATTTAGATAAACTAATATATATTATACGTATATAAAAATATATATTTAATATATATATATATATATATTATAATTAAAATAGACAATATAGAAAAACAAATAAATAGAAAAGAATAAAAATATAATATATACAGTAATAGTAATAACATAGGGGTGTAAAAGTATGAAGTAAAGTTTAAAGGGCGAGAAAGTGAGAGAAAACAAGTGTCTTAAAAGAATCCACTGTTTGAGCTTGTCTGATATTCAAAGGAAGAGCATTCCACAGTCGGACAGCTTCCACAGAAAAAGACTTAGAAAAGAAGCTGGAAGTATGAGAAGGGATTTTCAAAGTAAGCACAAGAGAACTGCGAAGAAGGTGTAATTGGGAACTATAGTAAACGAAGCGTTCCTTGAGATAAGTAGGAGCAAAAGGATTGAATAAAATAGTATAAAGAAGTGAAAGAATATGTGTATTCCGGCGAAGGCGAATAGGAAGCCACTTAAGCTGATGACGATATTGTGAAATATGGTCATATTTGCGCAAACCAAATATAAACCTTATACATAAATTTTGAAGTCGCTCAAGTTTGTTTAGTTGGTCTTCATTGAGGTTTACCAGGGGAGGACCAGATGCTTTTAGCTCTCTCTTGGATCTGCTACTGATAGTGGGTCTAATTGTCTAATCTCATTGGGTATTTCGGTAGCCTTTATCGAGATTTACCAGGGGAGGACCAGATGCTTTTAGCCCTCTCTTGGATCTGCTACTGATAGTGGGTCTAATTGTCTAATCTCATTGGGTGTTTCGGTAGCCTTTATCGAGATTTACCAGGGGAGGACCAGATGCTTTGAGCGCTCTCCTGGATACTGATAGTGGGTCTAATAGTCTAATCTCATTGGGTGCACTGATCGATATCCACCAGCCACATAATGTTGAACGTCCTATTTGTTGAGAGCAGTACGCGTCGTCGTGGCGCGCGCCGGCGGGCACCGTGTCGGTGCTGCAGCTGGGCGCGGAGTCGTGCGCGCTGCCGCCGCAGGAGGCCTGCGTGCCCCTGCCGCCCGACACCAACCCCTGCTACAACCTGTACAACACTGACAAGTTTGGACCTGTAAGTTCTTCACCAATCTATATATATAAAAATCAATGCCACTTTTCGTTGTAATTTTATAACTCAAGAACGGGCTCACCTATCCAAACCAAATGCTTAGGCTTTGTTCGGACTATTTAGTAGATGGTTTATGTGGAGTTTGCACAAAATCGGTCGAGCGGTTCTTCATTTGTCGCATTTTTTGTAATAAATTAATTCAATAAATGGCGGATCATTTTGTTAATGGAGATTTTGCTGTCAGGGTAGGGTAGGGTAGGGTAGCACCGTAGGGTAGAGTAGCACCACGCGAACGAAGTTGCGCCGGGCAGCTAGTAAGTAATATAACTATATGTTTATACCACTAGGTCAACAAACAAGCATACAAGTTCGCCTGATTTAGAGAAAATCTCTAAAGATTTCGCGCCAATGCCTTGTATTTAATTTCTTCTGTAGCCGCAACGCACTGCTCGCATTGTACCGAAGAGATCGCCGCGTTCCATTTTCACAAATAAAATGTTATTTTTTATGAAACAGTAATAAATAGAGTCTTTAGTCATGATTATTCTCCTTATGAACACAGGGCTTTTCTTTTTTGTAGGTTGGTTGGTTACAGAGAAAAATTAAAATAAAAAACAAAATTACCTACTTTATCCCCTACGGTAAAATAAGCTATTTTAGCCCGCTTTGGGACGCTACAATGACTGACTTTTTGAGCAAGACGAGATAAATAAAGTATATATTTGTGTATAGTGTCACGCGCTGGTGGAACCGGACTCGTTCGTAGAGTCGTGCGTGTCGGACATGTGCGGGAACGCGAGCGACGTGTGCTCGGCGCTGCAGGCGTACGTGTCCGCGTGCAGCGCGCAGGGCGTCTGTCTCAGGGACTGGAGGGAGGGACTGTGTCCTTATCCATGGTGAGTACAACCGGACTCGTTCGTAGAGTCGTGCGTGTCGGACATGTGCGGGAACGCGAGCGACGTGTGCTCGGCGCTGCAGGCGTACGTGTCCGCGTGCAGCGCGCAGGGCGTCTGTCTCAGGGACTGGAGGGAGGGACTGTGTCCTTATCCATGGTGAGTACAACCGGACTCGTTCGTAGAGTCGTGCGTGTCGGACATGTGCGGGAACGCGAGCGACGTGTGCTCGGCGCTGCAGGCGTACGTGTCCGCGTGCAGCGCGCAGGGCGTCTGTCTCAGGGACTGGAGGGAGGGACTGTGTCCTTATCCATGGTGAGTACAACCGGACTCGTTCGTAGAGTCGTGCGTGTCGGACATGTGCGGGAACGCGAGCGACGTGTGCTCGGCGCTGCAGGCGTACGTGTCCGCGTGCAGCGCGCAGGGCGTCTGTCTCAGGGACTGGAGGGAGGGACTGTGTCCTTATCCATGGTGAGTACAACCGGACTCGTTCGTAGAGTCGTGCGTGCCGGACATGTGCGGGAACGCGAGCGACGTGTGCTCGGCGCTGCAGGCGTACGTGTCCGCGTGCAGCGCGCAGGGCGTCTGTCTCAGGGACTGGAGGGAGGGACTGTGTCCTTATCCATGGTGAGTACAACCGGACTCGTTCGTAGAGTCGTGCGTGTCGGACATGTGCGGGAACGCGAGCGACGTGTGCTCGGCGCTGCAGGCGTACGTGTCCGCGTGCAGCGCGCAGGGCGTCTGTCTCAGGGACTGGAGGGAGGGACTGTGTCCTTATCCATGGTGAGTACAACCGGACTCGTTCGTAGAGTCGTGCGTGTCGGACATGTGCGGGAACGCGAGCGACGTGTGCTCGGCGCTGCAGGCGTACGTGTCCGCGTGCAGCGCGCAGGGCGTCTGTCTCAGGGACTGGAGGGAGGGACTGTGTCCTTATCCATGGTGAGTACAACCGGACTCGTTCGTAGAGTCGTGCGTGCCGGACATGTGCGGGAACGCGAGCGACGTGTGCTCGGCGCTGCAGGCGTACGTGTCCGCGTGCAGCGCGCAGGGCGTCTGTCTCAGGGACTGGAGGGAGGGACTGTGTCCTTATCCATGGTGAGTACAACCGGACTCGTTCGTAGAGTCGTGCGTGTCGGACATGTGCGGGAACGCGAGCGACGTGTGCTCGGCGCTGCAGGCGTACGTGTCCGCGTGCAGCGCGCAGGGCGTCTGTCTCAGGGACTGGAGGGAGGGACTGTGTCCTTATCCATGGTGAGTACAACCGGACTCGTTCGTAGAGTCGTGCGTGTCGGACATGTGCGGGAACGCGAGCGACGTGTGCTCGGCGCTGCAGGCGTACGTGTCCGCGTGCAGCGCGCAGGGCGTCTGTCTCAGGGACTGGAGGGAGGGACTGTGTCCTTATCCATGGTGAGTACAACCGGACTCGTTCGTAGAGTCGTGCGTGTCGGACATGTGCGGGAACGCGAGCGACGTGTGCTCGGCGCTGCAGGCGTACGTGTCCGCGTGCAGCGCGCAGGGCGTCTGTCTCAGGGACTGGAGGGAGGGACTGTGTCCTTATCCATGGTGAGTACAACCGGACTCGTTCGTAGAGTCGTGCGTGTCGGACATGTGCGGGGCGTAGTAGCCCCGCTAATCCAATGTCATGAATTGGATCCAATGCAATTCATGAAATCCCAATCTAATAAATTTTAAGTGCAATATTATTATATATTGGATATAGAATTAGAACTTCATAAATTATGAAATCCAATGATTAGACATTGTAAACGCCTCACCTCAAGAGGATCAATCAATGGACCAATCCTCAATACTGCTATGATATTATTGTAGACGTTTAACGAGTGGTCTATGAACCATTGAACATTTAATCAAATCGTCATTAGCTGTCGTACCAAACAGTTTGTTTTTGCTATATTTTTATCAATAGAGTTTATTTCTGTTAATTTGAGTTTTATTGAAGCTCCATTATGTCCACGTGAGACAGACATATTTTCTCATAATTCCTTCCATCGTGTCAGTGAGAAACCGCTGGTATACCGCGCGTGTGTGGACTGCGAACGAACCTGCGAGAACAACGCCGAGCTCGCCACCAACCCGGACAAGTGCACCAGCGCACCGGTCGAGGGGTGCTTCTGTCCCGAAGGAAAAGTACGTCACTAACTACCTTCTTTTACTATAGTGGTTATTTTTTCCCACAAAATAATGAATTGTTGCACCTTATTTATGGGCAAAGCAAACTTGACTGCCCATTTGGCGCCGTTGGTTAAGATTCCACCGAACGCGCTGCAGGTCGTGGGTTCGATTCCCACACAGGACATGTATTTGAGTATATGGACATGTCTGTATGTATTTGTCTATTGTGTATTTACAAACAAAATGTTGTAGGTATATGTAGTATATTAATTGTCTGCTTAGTTTGGGATCAGATAACCGTGTGTCAGGAATGTCCCAGGATATTTCATATTTAAAGATGTGAATGAACAAGTCAAAGGGTGTATGCTAGTGAAAACTTTGTGTTTGAATAATAATAATAATAGCATATCTTAGCGACCTTGAGGCGGTTGTGAGTAGTCCAAAATAATCAATCAGGTAGACTGCGGAAGGCAACACCTATCCATTCCGGATTCTATAGATACAGTTATGCAGTAATTGTCGTCATCAATATGATGGGGATAATCAGGGATTAGGGAAAAACTACGGAAGTGATGTTTGATAGCCAGTTCCCTTGTTTGCTTACCTTCGGCCACATCATCACTTACCATGTTGAGATTATCTCCAAACAAACGGCTATAAATAGTAAAAAAAAAGTCTGAAACAAATCATCTGAATTCAAACACGTTTTTTGACAGGTACGTGTAAACAACACCTGCATAGAACCAACAAAGTGCTTCCCTTGTGACGCCGAGAAGAAACACTATGCAGGCGATGAATGGCAGGTCAGTTTACAGTTTCAAATTTTTTTTCACTTCCCTGCTTACTGCCGCGGATGTGGGCAAGACGACTATTTGTAAGATTTTCTTATTTCTTGAAGGTTGCAATAAGTTCTTGGTGCGATGAAAACGGTATAAATCGTCGGCGGGCTATGAAAACCTCTCAAGTGCATTGCTCCAAATTTTACAGGAGAAGGAAAAACCGTATGGTTAAAATTTTAGATAATTTATGCAAACATTTGCATGCAGAATTATTGAGTTATACACATGAAAAACCCATCGCATATTTTACTCGGCGTACTACAAATTACCATTCAGTTTTCTAGTTTTCCTGTAAAATTTGGAGCAATGCCCTTGCGAGGTTTTTATCTCGCTGAGGAAATAGAGAAAATGGTAGAGGAAGTCTTCCCCAAAATGAGATATATTAGTTTCGCGTGAGATAGAGTAGATTGCAACTAACGTGGGGTTTATCCGGTACAAGTCTGGATTAACAAGAATGGGACGGTGAAAAAATCTTAATAACAAATTACGACAGCCGTTTTTTAACCTATAGCAGAAGAAAATCATGGGCGGCCTCCAGCAGCGAAACGGCAAGAAGTCCTTGCGTCGCCGACACTGCTGCCGCACATTCAATTCATTCTTGTCACTACGCAAATCTTAACATTCTTATAATTACCTATCAGATGCCATAAAGGTTTGATCAAATAGGATGTAGGTACTATAGCGTTGCGTCAAGGCGTTCTACACTGCCCACTTGTAGAACGGGACGCTTTTTGTTGAAGTAATTTCAACCTAAGCGTTCTTTTAATACGATACAAACAACACGACGACGGCAGAGGACGTAAGACATGGGTGCGACTTTTAATACATTTGAATCGTACTGGAAGGACAATAAGGTTGAAATTGCTTTTAAAGCTGAAGTCGGGTCGAGTTGAATTCTGCTGTGACCCGTAAAACAGAGCACGTATCGTCCTAGCCCGCGCTATATATTCGACTAGGCCTTAAATGCCCAGCATGTAAATTAAATAAATGTATATGTCAGGAGTCAGCGTGCACTCGTTGCAAGTGCAGTAAGGTGGTCTCGGAGCAGGAGGCGCACGTGTCGTGCACGACGCACAGCTGCACCAAGCCCGCCTGCTCGCACACCGAGGACCTGCTCACTACTCCGCCTGCTCCTGACCACTGCTGTCCCGAATATGTTTGCAGTAAGTTATTATTATGAGCGTTTATTTAGTCCATGAATTTGATACAGGTTCAATATATGGCCATATCATGGCCCCACTGTGGGTGTAGGCCTCTTCCAAACTGTCTCCATTTTTGGCTATCTTCATCCAGTCATTGCATTTTGGATGTCGTCAATCGATCTATCTTTGAATCCGCCTCTTGCTCTTTTCCCTCCTGGACAAGTAGACAAGATGGTTATCGACAATCGTCATCGTTAGTAAACGATCAACCTTTGTATGGGATTGACATTAAAAAATTGTTAAAAATCACGTAATATTTCGATTTGAAATGTCAATCCCATACAAAATTTGACCAACTTGTCTAGGGGGGCAGGACCTGACCATATTGTGACATGGTTTGTACATCTTCCATGTGAAATGCGGTAGTAAGTAATACATCTAGCTAAAATTAGAGCGAACATAAAATTCCTCTAAAAAAACAATTTGTTCATCGAGAAGAAATTGTTTGGTTATCATATTTTACTGATTGGTAATATTATATTGCTTGTCTGTTCGCTAAACTAATGTACCAATTTGATAATAATTGACAAATGTGTAGTTAAACTCCGAGATAGAGTGGACTGAGGGCTAAGCCGCGAGGTACTGGTAGTCTGTTTTTAACATTTCATCCTGTCTTTGCCTGACTATAATTTTGTCTTGATTATGGGCTGGTGAAAATAACGTCTGTTTTGAATCCGTGCCTCGTCCGCGCCTCGTACGGGCCACGGCTCGTACCTGCCACGGCCTAGCATAAATCATCCTTTATTAAAGTTTTTCTATAGACTTATCAAAGGAATCTTACCCAGAGTTTATCTTGCAATTGAAAAATGGACCTTAGTTTTGAAAGTTACCCAAAAAAGTGATTAAATTACTACTAAGTTATTATAATATCTATTGTATTGTGCAGTCACCAAGCCTCCGGTGGAAAACTGCGTGGAACCGAAGAAACTCGATTGCGGATTCGGACAAGTGCTGAAGCAGAAGAAATTGCCTAACGGATGTACGGAATTTGCTTGTGGTAAGTTTTAGATCGTAGTATTACAGGTTTGATTACTGCCTTTCGTCTTATGATTTCTTGAAATTAGAAGTTGCAAAAGTAGTAGAATGAAACCCCCTGTTCTTAGTACGCCAATTCAATAATGTGAGAAGTCTACTGATTACTTTCACTATCAGGGCTCCTCAATTTTTTGTGTCCCTACTTCTGAGGTAGACATCCTTACATATATTAATACGGGAAGAGATTTTTTTACCCCATTTAAGCATATTGCGCGCACTGAGGAGATTTGGCATAGCTAGTCCACTTTTATTTTTATTTTAGCATTTAGCACTCGATCCTTCTTCTTATAAATGGAGAAGGAGTGCAAAGAGCTAAAATTAATTATTTTTTTACGACGGCCCTCCTGGTTGTAATCTGTTACCGAAGCCCTATGGCGTTTCAATAAAACTTTAAATCTTAATGCATTACGGTCAATTTCGTCTAAACGAGCGACCTCTAATATAGGTAGTGTGAGTTCTTACATTCAGTTGTTACGACATTATGTCGGTTGTCTACTCAGAATGCATGCCGGTATCGGAATGCGAGCCGATACCAGCCGAGAGCGAGGCGGATATGATGGAGCCGGGCATGCAGCGGGTGGTGGACAACAGCGGGTGTTGCCCCAGAGTGCACATGCTGTGTCGCCCCGACACCTGCCCCGAGAAGCAGGCCTGCCAGCAGTTCTATAACCTCAACACAACACCTGGCAAGTGCTGTCCGCAGTACACTTGTGGTGAGTTTACTGACCAACTTTTGTCTTTATGTTTTTTTTTTACCGAGGAATATCCTTGGATACCCGGCCGCCTCGTGGGGAGTGACCTGGTACTGACTTATACCTGGTGTTCCTTTTTTCGCCACATGGCGGGACGGGACCATAACTTTTCGACCATTGCCTGCCCCTTTATGGTTAAATTTCGGGAAATCCTTTCTTAGTGCTCGGGACACTCAAGGAATATTTCCTCTAAGTTCTAATCTCTAGGCCCAATTCCCCTTTACACGAAATGGAGATGGCTTACATCAAGTCTAGTAAAAAGTCTCATCAAATAGTATTTACGTGATGCTCGAACAGACAAAAAGACGGATAATAAATACAAAAATCGGTGATTTGAATCGGAAGTAGGGTTTCGTTCCCGGTTCCCGGGAATCGGGAATTCCCGGGAAATACGTCGTTCCCGAAGTCGGGTTTTTTTTTGCGTTTTCCCGGGAATTCCCGGGAATTTCTTTATGAGATGGAATGCTCTAAAACACAGCAAATATTGGTCAAAATTAATGAAAAACCTTTGAAACACAAAGATGTTGCTGCATACGTTCTTAAAACAAATGTCGATATCCACCGAAATCGAACGAACTGAACTACAAGCTTATGAGAAATCGCTGAAAGGAACTGTAAGAAGTGTGTATTTGTGGAGATAGCGTTTTTTTCTTACATGTTTGTTTGTAACCTACCAAAAGTCAAGTAAAATACGTAATTTAAACCTATTTGTGTGTCACACACAAACATAAGTAGAAAATTCAAAATAATCATATCAAACTACAGGTCATACATAGGTCATGGGTAGTTTCTAAACTGCCGATTTTAGAGAAAATCTCTGAATGCGCGTAATTTTGAAGAAAATGAAAGTTACATTAATATTTTTTTTTAATATATATTTTTGGAGATAAAGCTTTTTTGTATAGAAAAATTTCAATATTGCCGAAAATGCATATTTTTTTAAATAATAAGTATTATTATTTTTACCGACCAAAAGTCAAGTGAAACATATCATCATCATTATATCGGCCTAAGGATGTCCACTGCTGAACAAAGACCTCCCCCATTAACTTCCACTTCGAACGATTTTGGGCCGCTTGCATCCAGCGGCGCCCAGCGACTCTGACCAGGGGCTCTACCGCGTAACTTTGGTGGTAATCCTAACGAACACCATTAATGAATTTCATCCAATCAGGGCCCACGAATGGTCATCGTCGCGTCATACCGTGCACGCGTCATTGGATGAAAGAATTAATGGTGTTCGTAACGATTACCACCAAAGTTACGCGGTACAGCCTCGGGTCGTCGATCCGCCTGGTGGGAGGTCGTCTCTAACGGCGCTTTCCTGTACGTGGTCGCCACTCGCGTTGTCTTCGAGCGATGTGGCCTGCCAATTGCTATCACATCAGCTTTTTATCTCTAAGAGCTATATCGGTAATTTTTGTTCTCCTACGAAGGTCGTCGTTATGAATTAGTAAATTTATTTTTCAACACTTGCTCGTAATTTGACTTTTATTGCAACGTTTTTATTATCATAATTAGCTTATGACGCACTAGTGCTTTTTAATTTACATTACCGCATAGTTTTATGATAGGTATTATACCTATACCCGATTATTGTAACTCAATGCTATTGATATGTGCGTAGACGAAGCATTCTTAATTTAAAGGGTATAAAATACGCGCCATATTTGTTGACATTCTCATTGACTATTATCAAAAATGTAGTTAAAAAAATACAAGTTTGTTTTTTTCCTCACAAGTGTGTTGAAAAACGTCGTATGACACGCGTGTGCATTGATCATTAAACTCTCGGGTTCCTTTGCTTAATATGTACCGTCTCGTGTGTGACTAACAACTCTACACACGTCTCATAATGAACTATTATTTACTTCTGAGACAAATAAATTGGTAATTTAATTAAATTACGTGTTTTACTTAACTTTATATACGTTAAAATAACAAAACTAACAACTTTTCAAAATTTCCCGGGAATCGGGAATTCCCGGGAAGTCATTTTTTTCATTCCCGGGTCCCGGGAATGGAAAAAGGTCGGGAAAAACGAAACCCTAATCGGAAGCAAAGAGATCATATTGTAATATCCTAACTAATATTATAAATGCGAAAGTGAGTTTGTTTGTTGCGCCTTCACGCCTCTACTACACAACGGATCATCATGAAATTTTGCAAGTAGATGGCCTATGGTATGAAGAAGGACATTATGCTACTTTTTAACAAGAAAACGTGGGTGAAACCGCGGGGGACAGCTAGTTTTTTATAAATCATCAATATACAGACTGACTTCTATTACAGTTTTAATATAAGGTCCTAATAAATTAGTGAATTTCCTCTTGAGAGATGAATTTATAATGTATGATGAATGTATAATAATCCGTGGGAAAAAAACAACATTCCGAAATTGAACCTCTTTCAGGTGCTGCTTGTGGGGGCTGGTCTGCTTAAGTTTGCTATTTATTTACTTATTAAATATTTATTCAGTCTACTTTGTAATTTTGCCGCCGCGCCGGGGCACGCAATTGTTTTCAGTGCGATTAGAATGTTAATATTATGTAATGAATCTCAAGCCTGTTTTGAAAAGAGTAATTGCTGAGTTTATTGGCGGCTCTTCTCAGCAAATGCAACCTTCCGAACCGGTATTAGAGTATTAGAGTCAGACTTTTCATAAGTGCCTGCGAAGGTCTATTTGAATAAATGATTTTGAATTTGAATTTGAACTTAATATCAATACAAAGTACTATTTATTTAACCATTCATTTAAGAAAAATTAGACCTAATTTATATAGTAGAGATAACTTTGTATTTAATATTTTATGTTTTTGACAGAGCTGCCTAAGGATAAGTGCATAGTGACACTGGAGTGGGAAGGCTCGCCGAAGGGAGGCGAGGTGCCGCGAGCCTCGCCACAAGTCGTGCTCAAGGATGTAAGTATTATAACATATAGTTTTGATCGTTTAGCTAAGAACATATTTCTATTTATGTATACTAAGACTAGCTGCCTGCCACGACTTCGTTCGCGTGGTGTCCACTTATAACCTAACCTACCACTACCCCTACCCTAGCCTGCCCTACCCTAACATATCTAAACCATCCAGGGCGCCACCCAAACGCATACAAAAAAAACATTCAAATCCGTCTAGCCGCTTAGGAGGAGTTCAGTGACATACACACGTACACTAGAATTGTATATATAAAGATTAGTCGCTCTAATGGAAATAAAGGTTTATGGAGCGAGGTGGTAGACTTCGCCATTGAAAAGGGATGATCTTACGACAGGATAGGTGAATTGTTGAAAACTCGCAGTTGAGTGCTCAGAGAACTTCGATAGTGGGATGTAGGTTTCATGGATGTCATCTTGTGTAGTTGTATTGTGGCGTCATGTATGATGGCGGATAGATTGTTGATAGATGTCGCTGCAGGTTTTATCAATGCGGAATGAAATATATTATCAATATACATCACGGAATTAAATGGAATACTAAGACAAAAGATTTTTACGGAATGTCTCGTGTAGCCTTTTGTTTAGTTCATTAAATAATCTATAATTCATCGACGCGGTTAAAGTTCGCTAGCCAAGTTATCGGGAACTTCACCGCGGGCGCTCTGTACCATTTACACGAACCAGCGGCTATTAAACTTTACAGGAAAGAATTTTTCATAAGAGATAATTTGGTTACAAATGATCTCTTCCACATCATTTTTAATATATTATCGACATATAACAAATAATCCTGTACAGTCCCTCTTTATTGCAGGGCAACATTAAATCTTCACATATTTGTTTTTAAGGCGATGATTGCTTATTTGTCGTGACGTCGGATACCGAGACGAAAGTCCCGGGTTCGAATCCTTCAACGAGCAAAATCTAATCAAAAAGTCATTTATACAGTTTAGGCCCTGGTAAGGCACTTATAAACGTTAAATTGATACATACAGTTGAATTTACCACCGGTTTGGAATACATTTAAACTGAGAACACTCCGGCAAGAAACTCATTATAAGGCTTTTTTTTGTGGAAGAAATTTTCATATTACAGCTTTTTTCCAAATTCTTATACACTATCACCCTTACTCATAAAGCGCTATTTATTCACTCTATTGTCATTGTCAAATAATGTGACATTATTTACGTGACCATTTAAACAGTATATTAGTTAAATGGCGCTTCATGAGTAAGGGGGTATATACATATATTATTATTATGCTTATTCATACAATTGTCACTTAGCCAGGGGGGATGCAAGTCTCTCGCTACTACAACCAAATATTCTTGTCTTCCACGTAATGAGCCTCCTTATTGGCTATGTCAATTGAGCATAAGCTTTCGGTGAAGGAAAACATCATGAGAAAACCATAGCACGGTGGTAGGGTACTTTGTAGTACCCATCTGGCTGGCTACCTTCAAGTTGAAGATCAGTCGCCCAGTACCTACAGTGTTCCGACAGCTGCACTTGAGAGCTTCCTTGTAGGCTTTGTGTGCTTACCAGCTTCGGTCACATCTGTCATCCACAGCTGGAGACAGCATGGCAGGACGGTCCGTGCCGCACGTGCCGGTGCGAGGCTAGTGGCGGTGGTGCTCCCAGTGCTCAGTGCACGCTGACGCGGTGCGAGGCCATCGGCAGCACCGACCGGCTGGTGGTGCAGCCGCGCGCTGTGCCCTTCGCCTGCTGCGCCGTGCCCGAACAGGTCGCCTGCAGGGACGGCGATACCGTGCACCAGGTTATATAACAACCAGCTCCAATTATACTGATGTTCCTGTAGTACTCGAAATTACACCGTATTTTCTTTAATTAGTCTGTATTTCATAGAAAAGTCAACTTTATTACTTGACTAGCTTCTGCTCGCGGCTTCGCCCGCGTGGCCTACAGGAAACAAATGACATATTTTTCTACAACAATAAAAGATAACCAAACCCAAACAACTTCATCCCGCTTCGAGGGTGGAATTATTAAAAACCGGCCAAGTGCGAGTCAGACTCGCGCACCGAGGGTTCCGTACAAACCTGTAGGTATATAAGTAAATGGTAGTATAGACCTGAGTATTTGATATTAATTTCAATGTATGACCTATTAAAAAAAAACTACTTACTAGATCTCGTTCAAACCAATTTTCAGTGGAAGTTTGCACCGTAATGTACATCATATATTTTTTATAGATTTATCATTCTCTTATTTTAGAAGTTACAGGGGGGGGGGCACACATTTTACCACTTTGGAAGTGTCTCTCGCGCAAACTATTCAGTTTAGAAAAAAATGATATTAGAAACCTCAATATCATTTTTGAAGACCTATCCATAGACACCACACACTTATGGGTTTGATGAAAAAAAAAAATTGAGTTTCAGTTCTAAGTATGGGGAACCCCCAAAATTTATTGTTTTTTTTCTATTTTTGTGTAAAAATCTTAATGCGGTTCACAGAATACATCTACTTACCAAGTTTCAACATTATAGTTCTTATAGTTTTTGAAATAAATGGCTGTGACATACACGGACAGACAGACAGACATGACGAATCTATAAGGGTTCCGTTTTTTGCCATTTGGCTACGGAACCCTAAAAACGCTGTATAAATTAACTTTCAATCTTCAGCCTAAACACAAAATTTGAAGACCCTAACTTCTAAACTGACGGACTTTCATACAAACTTTCATCCCCTATTTTACCCCCTAAGAGGTGGACGTCTTTCGAAAAACCCTTTCTTAGTGGATACCTTATCTTCACAAAGAATATACGCTCTAATTTTTGTCTCTAGGACCAGGGGTTAGGCTGTGCGTTGATATATCAGTCAGTCAGTCAATCAGTCAGTCAGGACTTTGAATTTTATATACATTATAGATAATAATGTTCATCAGTCATCATGTATAAACATCATAACACAGAACCCACCCTCTTGTAATTCATTTCTGCAGCAATAAGGTGCATTGAAAACTCTTATACTTCCCAAATAACTTCTTTTAGTAAATTGACCTTAACTAAAATATTGTATACAGCCTGGTGAAAAATGGACGTCCCCCACCGATGTGTGCGAAGAACTACAATGCGTACAGGAATCTGGGAAGTTGGAGCGAATTACCACCTTGCGCCATTGCGATAAGGACTGTCAGGCGGTAAGTTCAAATTCATAATATGATCAATAGAACTAGTAAATAGTTTGTAGCCAAAGTATGAAATAGTTTAACTCAGCAATTCGATAGCCCTTAAATCTAATCTAGTCTAATCTGTCAATTTATTAATTCAACTACCGGATCAATGTACAGTCGAGGAAAGAAAATTTTTATCCATCTCATACCGCGCGCAATAAGGTTTAATATGTCATAACATAATACGTCTATCAATAGTCATTTTATTTCCTTCCGGTCAACCTTATGAAACAGAAATGTGCAAGCGATTATAGACCGTAAGGTGGTAAACATTTTTAGTCCGCGACTGTACCTATATGATGTATGTACTTTACTATCTATCTTCTCTGTCTATCATTCGTAGTATGACCGAGTAAAAAGAGAATAAGTGAGTGTTTAAGGTGATGGTAGCTCAGTGATGTCGGATACCGAGACAAAGGTCCCGGGTTCGTATCCTACTATGAGCTTGACCTTTTGGTGAAGGAAAACATCTTGAGGAGACCATAGTACGGTGGTAGGTACTTTTAGGTAGTTTTTTTTTCTTTTTATACCACTGAGGTGGCAAACAAGCATACGGCCCGCCTGATGGTAAGCAGTTACCGTAGCCTATGGACGCTTGCAACATCAGGGGTGTCACTCGCGCGTTGTGACTCTATTTTTTTTACATTCGGGAATTTCATTGTTATTCTAAAGTTTGGGTTTTTTCCTATTTGTAACCGGTAGAATAAGTTTATTTTTGTGTCGTCTATTATAGTTTCACTTATTAATTTGCTCCTAAAACCTTATATCCAGGGCTGGAAGTACTTCCCATCGGAGAACAGCAGGTTGTGTTGCGGCAAGTGCAGGCCCGTGGCGTGCGTGGTGGACGGAGAGGAGCGGCCCGTGGGCGCCGCCTGGGCCTCCGCCGACTTCTGCACCAACTACACCTGCGTGGAGGACGATCACACTGTCAGTATACCTAACCAAGACAGCCTTTGAAGCTGCTAACACTTTGTAACTTTTTGACAGGCTAAATTAAATGGGTGGATGTTTACCTAATTTGAGTGGTGGCCCTAAAAAATAACAACTCTTTGGGAAAATAAATTATAGGTTGTCATAATGCCCAATTAAAGAATTATACTTTAGCAAAATTCGTATGACTTTTGGGTTCAGTTATGTGTAAAAATATTGCAATAGTCATTCTTATAGCGATTCTATTTCTTGCTTATCAAGCCTGGATTATATAAAAGCCGTATAGGTATTAACGGTGGTTTAGTCAGAATGTATTAATCGATCTTATCTCTTTCGAATAGAGTTGCAAATAGTACGCAGAAGGTAAAGAAACAAAGGGCGACAAATCTTTAAAAAGCACTATTTTTTCGTTTTACTGCAAACAACTTAAAGTAACAATGAAAAATAAACCTTATTCCAATAGATGCAAGTACAAAAGAGCGACGAGGTATGCCCGACAGTGAGTGACGTCATCAAGAAGCAGTTCGTTTTGGACTACAAGAAGGTAGCAGGGAAGTGTTGCAGCGAGCACGAACCGATCGCCTGCCGCGTTGACAATAACATATATCAGGTATGATATATAAAAAAAAAAAAAAAACTTCGGGATTCGAAAAAGTATTACACTAATAGTGAAGCTAAGCTACATAATCCCCGAGTATTAAAGGCTCCTTTTAATCCTAAGAACGCGGGTGAAACCGCGGGGTACAGCTAGTTTATACATATGTTATCCGGCTCGAAGGACCAATTTATAATAAATAAATAAATAAATAAATATCCTGGGACATTCCTCACACACGGTCATCTGATCCCAAACTAAGCAGAGCTTGTACTATGGAAACCAGATAACTGATATAATACATATACATACTTTTTGTTTGTAAATACATACTTAATATACATAATTACACCCAGACTCAGGACATACAGACATGTTCATGCACACAAATGCATGTCCTGTGTGGGAATCGAACCCACGACCTGCGGCGCGTAAGGTGAACCTTAACCAACTGCGCCAACTGGCCCGTCACCTAATAAACCAACGCTGGTGTTTTAAGTATTGGCACACAGTTCTGCGATATGCCTATTCACTCCCATACGTGTTATGATACAGGAGGGTCAGACATGGCCGACATCAGACCCATGCACAAACATGACGTGTGCCCGTGACGTGACGGGTCGGCTGACCCACGTGGAGAGCAAGGAGACGTGCGTGCGCGAGTGTCAGCCGGGCTGGCGCTACCACCACCCGCCGCCACACACCTGCTGCGGGCACTGTGTGCAGGACAAGTGTGTCGTCGACGGACTTGTTGTCGAACCTGGTCAGTCTACCTTCCACTTGCTACACCTAGCCACCTGATATACCTAAATATACTATGGAGAAACAAGTATACTCCGTCATTATCATCGTGTCCGGACACCATAGTCTAGCTATATGTTGGACAGTTATATATATTCATAATTTGGTTTTGAACTTCGATAGCGCGATGTAGGAATTTGTGACGCCATCTATCGAACGGAGTGTGAACTTCTTCATATAGCTGAAAGGTCGCTACAAAACTTGGTACCTACTACTGGCTACCATCTTCAAATTCAAAATCTATAGCTAAGCACCTAATGATGTTTTTCGAAATCCCATTGAGAGCGTATACCATTGATATGAAGATACATTTTATTAACATTAATGGTACTTTTTAGGGTTCCGTACGTCAAAAGATAAAAAAGGAACCCTTATAAGATCACTTTGTCCGTGTGTGTCCGTGTGTCACCACCCATTTCCTCAGGAACGGGTGAAAATTTATACTACTACTGAGGTCTATAGTCCTTATTAGGTGTATAAAAATCAAAGTCCTGAGTCAACGCGATAAAGATATGGGCAAATTTAGATTTTCGCGAAACAAATTTGACAAATCTCGGTCAACCGGAAGTACCCTATAGGTTTTGGGTCCCAAACCTATATGGTAGTTCCCGTTGACCTAGAATCACGAAATTCGGCGAAATGCTAAGACCTTGCATCAAGTAAAAGGAAAATTCCGAAAAATAAAATAAGTTTAAAATTAAGGTAAATTTTACGCGTACTATTCATTCCACGGTCAATTCGAGTAAGGTTACGGTACGGAACCCTCCGTGTGCGAATCTGACTCGTACTTGGCCGGTTTTTTATGAATTAACGCAAAAAAAAAACCAAAGTCGTCTAAGCAGTTTTATAATCGTCCTTCAGGTACCGTGTGGTACTCCGCGGATAACTGCACGCAGTACTCGTGCGAGAAGTACGAATCAGAGGTGTCGGTGATGACGTCACGACAAGCCTGCCCCGACCTGTCCGCGTGCAAGCCCGAGGATATCGTCAACCAGACCTGCTGCCAAGTGTGCAAAGTAAAACCTATGGATTTGAGTGAGTTTTATGATTCCTTTACCCACCTGCTTTCCTTTACGAACAAAGGACCTGTATTTTTTGTTTTTGAATTCTTTAGCCGCTATTTCAAATCCGACTCGAAGGACCAATGTGTGGGGTACATTTTGATTCGTTGCGTTTTGACGAAAAATGTCTTTAAAATCAAACTGAAACATACTTACAACATAAGGTACCAGTTGTACTTGTCGTAGTATTTATATACTCTGAGGTACCAGGTAGAAAAGTGGACTGTAATGTAACGCTTAGGTCTATATAGTCTTGCCTTAATTACTCCCAACATATTAGTGTTAGAGACGTAAGTTTCGTGTCCTTATTTAACTAATATAGTTACCTCGATGAAACAATCTTGAGATTGCGTCGGGTACAAGCGGGTTGGCGGGGAGCACCTTGCAGATTGACCAAAAACGCCGCACTCGCTCCTTTTCATTCTATGTATATTTTTGATTATTGTTAAATTTTTTGATGATAATATTCGATCTTGTTGAGAGGGAAAAATTATACAACCGCGTCGCGGACTCTTCAAATTATATAAAGAACATACATTAGTACCCAACTGATAAGGCGCGTCGTTCGCACAGAAAAGAAAGTATGGCCCCGAAGATTAACAAAAGAATGCTTAAAACTTACAATCAACCTTAGATCACTACTATAAAGTTCATAATACAGTGCAGCTGTTAGTTCCGTCTCACTCGCAAGTGATGCCCCTCCGCCCACATGGCGGCAGCTGCCGACCAATAGCGTTTCCCGCGCTTTGAAAATGTATCTTCTGCGTCGGTAAGCCATATCAGTTGGGTACTACTGTACAAACGAATTGATGTGCAGCGAAAATAGCTTTTTATAGTGATGAATTTCCCAAGTTATATCGAAACGTGTGTTGTCCCCAGGTACATGTGCACCAATCAGTATAAGTCCGCAGAAGACGGTGGGGCTGGTGCACACTCGGCTGGGCCCGCACGGCGTGTGCATCAACACGGCGCCCATCCAGGGGTTCACGGAGTGCCGCGGCTCCTGCGAGTCGGGCACCTTCTATAGCAACGGTAAGGGCACCACTGCGTATTATCTAATGAATCTAAGCTTGTTTTGAAAAGAGTTAGTGGCCCTGATTCTGTTGTTTACAACTAAACTAATTTTAATCTCACTATGTCTCTTTCTAACACAGAACATAAGAAAAGGATGTAAGAAATTTAGTCCTGTCAAATTAGTCCAATGCTCGTTTTCAATTTAAATTTAGTCGCCATCTATCGCGGTTACGCCTAAATACACGCAAAATAAGACGGCAAAGATTAATTTGACAGCTTGAAACATGTTCTATCCTTTTTCAATAATGTTCGTAAGAAAGAGATGAGATGTGACTAAAATTAGTTTAGTGCGATTTACAACAGAATCGGCACCATTGCTAAGTTTATTGCCGGCTCTTCTCAGCAAATGCAACCTTCCGAACCGGTATTAGAGTATTAGAGACAGACTTTTCATAAGTGCCTGCGAAGGTCTATTTTAATTTGAATATTTTAATGGAACAATTTAATATATTGTAAAAAGAATTTTAAAGTGATATGGTTGACCTTCATAGCTAGGGCCTGTATTGAATAAATGGCTTTGACTTCGATAATTGTTTCTCAGTACTGGGTTTATATTTGTTGAAATACTGTTTTACTATATTTTTGTCCTCTCCTTACCTGATGTCTGTTTCGAAAACTTGTGTGCTTGGCTTTAATTTGCATTTAAAATAGCTAGCTTGTTATGGTTAGTCCGAATGGCGTAGCCAGGAGTCCGGATAAAGCTGGACACAGACCTGGAAAATTTGTTGTTTCACCCTTTGGGTTCCTTTCACCTCTTCACCTAAACGTCCAGTGGAGATTTCGAGATGGCATATTTTCGAAATCTATGTTAGATAGACATGCTGAACAACTTTTAGTATGGGACGAACACTGAGCTCTCTCTTATGATCGAGCAAGGTTCACATTTTGTAACAAAAGTAATTTTTTTTTTTTCAGAATTCACTGTTTGTCCTACCTATAGTTCATTATCAATTATTTCACCATTAATTATTTCATCCAATGACGCGCACGCGGTATGACGCGACGATGATCATTCGTGGGCCCTGATTGGATGAAATTTAGTAATGGTGTTCGTTACGATTACCACCAAAGTTACGCGGTAGAGCCCCTGGTCGGGCCGGCTTTTCGGTCTTAAGAGTTAAATGATTGATGTAGTGTTTGTATTGCAGCGAGCGGCGTGCACGAGTCTAGATGCGAGTGTTGCCAGGCGTCGCAGTTCTCGGGCGTGTCGGTGGAGGTGACGTGTGCCGACGGGTCGGTGCAGCCGCACCGCGTGGCGCTGCCGCTGGCCTGCTCCTGCACGCGCTGCGGGGACACCTCCTTACCTTCACCACCACCACCACGCCCTTACTATCCCACCAAAAACGGTCAGTACCTTCTTCTTAGTTTTAAGGTTGGCAACCAAATCCAAATTAGGACTTATTTCTGCCAGTGTCGAGTCATATTATAGTTTCCAGTCACAGTAAATCGCATTCAAATAAGTCCTTAGTAAGTCACCGTCCATAAAAGTCATGTTTTACTACAATGGTGGTCATTGTACTAAAACTTTTCACGGACTTTTTGAGACAACTTGAAAAGTCACGATACAAAATTCATTTCACTTCACTGGTGCACATGTGATCTTTATTGGGTAAAATACCACCGATACCATGCAATAAAACTCAAAATACACAAATTTATGAAAATAAAAACGAAAACGCAACGTCAAACTGCAAGTTCCCGCCAAAAAATCTGGTCCTTATTAACAATATTTCACTCAGTTCCCATAGATAAGAGAGAGGTAGAGCATAGCGTTTATTCGCTCAAAGAGCAGCTCGACTGGGGAAGTACCTCTACCTTACAGAATACCGCAGCCAAATAGATTTATTGCGTTCTTGCGCGTGATTAAGGTCGCCATTGAGGAGGGGGGAGGGTCGGTAACGCGTGAGCGATGCCCCTTGTGTTGCATCCTCCGGTCGCTACATACCATCAGGCGGGCCGTACGCTTGTTTACCGACTTGTACCGATTATTCATCACATATTCAACTTATTAGTAACACCATTTAAAATTTCTAGGAGGGAAGAACCGACACAAAGAGGAAGACTTCGAAATACCAGACATTTATAGACGATTTGGCGAAGTTTCCGAGAAACCCAGACTAAGATAAACTAACAAGTAACTGTATTTATAAATAATAATGTACAACGTCGACGGCATGTCAAATAATATTTTTGTAAATACCAAATAAAGCACATTTGAAAATAAGCTATTTTGATGTTTACATTTCGTTGTACCAAACTCTACCACTGACTGACGACGAAGACAATACACAGCAAACCGGTGGCAACTTAGACAGACGGGCAACATGATGGTAAGTGGTCACCGCCGCCTATAGACATTTGCAATACAAGAGAAATTGATACGCGATCCATTTTGGCGCGTCTAGCCGCATCTTGGTATCGTAGATGAATACGTAGCCGGGGACCGCCCGGGGTACGAACGAGTAGCGTAAAATACCTACAGCTCGCTTCACACCAACAGGATGACGCGGCAATATCATTAACTGGAATGTACCTACAATGTATAATTTATACCTACTTAAGTTAACCTATATTCACGCACTTTGAATACATCAATTTTCATAGTATTTCAGAAATTACAATAAGATTAAACACAGTGATTAATTGGTTTAAGAAACAAAAGATATTCAGAATAATTTATTAAGTTTGTATAGAAAATAAGTAGGTACTGGTAGTATAGTTTGTTTAATTTGTTAGTGCAAGTACTTATAATCGAGATTTAAGATATGCTTTATTATTTCGGGATCCCTGATGATATGTTCCGGTGTATACCCCTTGTAGTAGCACACTATTTTTTCCATGGTGTATCTCTGGTAAAGTTCGAAACCTATTCCAGCGTAACTTCGTTTGCCCAATATGTTAGGAAGATGGTTCTCGAACACAGGTATAGGCGGATCGTGTTTAACGCCTCTTTTAGCCCAGTACTTTTGATTTCTCGTTACACACATGTAAATCAGGTACAAAATTACTAAAATAAGTAATATGAACAACATTACTAAGATTCGTTACTTCTTAGCACGAATACAACTGCTTCGGCTGAATTACGTAGAACGAAGCAGCAATATTGAGGTACTTACCTCACAACTAATTATGCATGGATATAAAATTAAGTAGATAATTGTCGCATAAATTTCATTAAGGGCCAAAGTTTCAAACAAATCAAATTCAAAAAATAGAACAGAACCAAATATAAATTTAAGTAGATGACGTAAGTGTGTGTTATTTACTTATATAAACATCAATTATTTAGTATTTCTTATGGTGTTACAATGAAAATAACGTACCGCACGATTTGATGTTTTTGATTGATAAAGATTCAGCCTGAATTATATCTTATAAGTTAAATCAATAGCTTAAGAGAAAATCTTTGTTGAATTTTATTTTACTAAGTAGTATGTCCTGTACACAACTTGTTCTCGATTCTGAGTCGATTTTGATTTTGAGTAAGGTAAGTCTGAAATAGAATCTCTACAATTCTCAGCAGTATCGCACAGACGCGCAAAAAGTCTGCGAAAGAATAGGATGTACCAAACCAAAATTCTTTAATTCGGCACGATTTCAGAGTTCGTCCCAAAAAAAAATTTGTTTGGAATGATTTAGAATTTACCATTGAATGGATAAGACCGTCTTTTCTAACAGTAGGTAAAAATAATAAAATGTTCAACATAATCGAATTTATATTATGACAACACATTAAATATTCCTTATGTACATCGAAGAGAGTTTAGAATCAATTATCACATGAGGCTTATTCTTCGTCATTTGGCGAGTCTGCATCCACTTCCCTCTGTTCATCCTCTTCTTCCTTCTGCTTCTGTTTTCTCACCATTTCTGACAGATATTTACACCTCTGCATACATTCCTCCTGGAAATTACAAATGTATTTGTTGTATTTTTTTTTATGATTTAGGATAAATGCCTGCAGTACAGCCACCGAGAGAATGCGTTTCTGACACATTTTAATACAAATTCAAATTCCAAAACCGTTTATTCAATTTAGGCCTTAATTAGGCACTTATTGATTCTACCACCGGTTCGGTATACACTTGAACTGAGATGACTTCCGGCAAGAAACTAAGCAAGGGGTATTTTCTTTTATAATTGTAAAATACATTTTACAATATTAAATAAGTAATTTAGTTAAAATAGCATGCGAAGCGAACAATACATTTAAATGCGTTCTTGTTTTCTACAAAATCGCAAACTTTATAGTACTCCCCCTTCTTATATTATTATTGTATAATTATCATTTTAAATCTATACACAGATATTTCTTGAATTTCTTTGGGTACTTTGTTGTAGAAACATATACATTGCCCCATAGAAAGATATTCTGTATTGTCTTAATATTGGGCTATTCTCCGAAACGGTTAGTTAAATTGCAATGGGGCTTTCACAGGAATGTTAATTATTTTTTTAGGCATATCTTATTGAAGGTCCCATCATAAACAGATAAGCCTTTCCTAGATTTGGCCAATAAGGTGTAAGAAAAGTATTCTCTCGGCAGCCGAACTGTGGAAGGCAAATGGTTTACCAGCTAGGTGCTTGCCTTGGTAGGCGACAGATTTGTTATTATTATGACTTTGACGTGTCACTACCACTTTTTTAGCTATCAGTGATTCAGGGGACCATAATAAATGATGATGTGGACGAAGGTGTTAAGAGACACAATCAAACTAAGGTAAGGTAATAAGTGTCAAAGTTGCTTGGCAATCACTAAAACAGGTTGTGTCATAGATTTGTTACGAATGAAAGTAAAAGTGTGACTAAAGCATCGTTCCGCGTTACAATTTTATCCATTAACTATTTGTGTTGACACAGATGTTATATTGAATTGCACAAATATCGTAATCACGGCAATCGTGTTGTTTGAAATTATACGAACGGTGGATAATTTATATCATGGACAGAAGCAATATTATGCCAGTTTATTTAAGTACGTCTTTTTTAGAAAAGAACGTATGCTCAGTGGTATTGACGTCGGATACCGAGACGAAGGTCCCGGGTTCGAATCCTACAATAAGCTTGAGCTTTCGGTGAAGGAAAACATCGTGAGGAAACCAGAGCACGGTGGTAGGATACTTTGCAATACCCGCCTAGCTGGCTGCTATTACAAGTTGTAAATCTGCTCTTGAGAGCCAGTTCCTTCTAGGCTTTGTGTGCCACCACCTTCGGTCGCATCATCACTTACCATGGTGAGATTGCGGTCAAACACAGGCATATAAACAGTAACACAAAAAAACAGAGTATAAAGATAGAAACAGATATACCTAGAAAGAGCGTCGCAATACTACACGACTATATAAAACAGGCCAACTTTTTTAGGCTGATGTACGTGACAGCTACGTTTTACAATCGCTCTGCGTCAATCTGCTTGTTATAGTGACGTTCATAATGATAGCAGTTGTTGAACTATTCCAATTAAAATCGATTTTAAATAACATTACTCCATATAAATTATTTTGCAATTTTATTTATTATGTTTGAGTTATTCCCTAACAGTAATCAGCTATTGTTTCGACAATCAGCCTATAATGTCCCACTGCTGAGTACAGGCCTCCTTTCACAAATGAGGGTGAAAGGGAATGGGCAGATACTCCACCACGCGTGCCCACTGCGGCGAGGTGGAGGTAGGCTAGTGGTCAACCTACTGTCGGAGTTTTCAAGCCGCTTAGGAGGCATCCAACTAGCTTAACAATAACAATTAAGTGATAACCGGGACCAACAGCTTTACGTACCTTCCGAAGCACGGAAACGCTCGATTTGAAATACCACTAGGCGGTCACCCATCCAGGTACCGACCACGACAGAGGTAGCTTAACATTGCCGATCGATTAAGAACGGCTAATCATGCTACACCACGAGCGCTTCATCTCAATCTGGATATATCATTAATAAGGGAAACTTACTTTAGTCTTCCCGGGCACAGTACTAGCTATCTTCTGCCACCGATCCCCGGCACCTCCTTTGGGATGTTTGGCGAGAGCGCTTTCAAGCGCTTTTTGTTGCGTCTGCGACCAGTTGCCGCCGCTTGTCTCCTCCGTTTTACGCGTTTTTACCTGACAAACGATAACATATTATAGACCATTGGAGCAAGCATCTTGAGACACGGTGGTAGGTAGGGTACTTTGTAGTACCCACCTGGCTGGCTACCACCCTCAAGTTGAAAATCTACAGCCAAGTACCTTTCGGTCTGTTCCGACAACTGCACATTTTCGGCAACATCATCACTGGCCATGCTGAGATTGTGGTCAAACACAGGCCTATAAACAATTTTAAAAAAATCGCAAATGGTCAGTGATTTTGCAATGATTTTGAACAGTAAAGACCATTACTGCATCTAAATGTTTAGTGTGTCCTTAACTTAGCCAATCAGAGTGCATTATCGGTGGTGGAGAATGTGCGGAATAGATTTCAACAAAATGAATGTCATTTCGCTTCTTTGGGTTAATTATTGTTCAATAGCCAAGAGATTATGTTAACTTACTGATAGACAACGCACAGTCCAAGCCGATCTAGATTTTGAATTTGGAGGAGATGTTCTGCTTCAGGAGTGCACTTAGAAGTGTTTTTCTAAATTAAACCCTATGGAGGTGAAAATAGGGGATCTTCAGAGTGAAACAGTGGGCGGATAGCTAGTAAAACACTTATATTTATAGTGGTCTCCAAAAGTTCGTGAAAAGTTTTAGTAGAATGGCGACCATTTTATTAAAACATGACTTTTTTGGACGGTGACTGAAATTGCGGACTATGTGAAAGTGATTAACTGTGACTAGAACTTATAATATAACTCGACACTGGCAAGGATTTGGTTGACAAACCTAAAAACAAGATGGACGTTGATTGACTGAGGACTGTAATGAGAAAGTGATTAATTTTGACTGGAAACTATAATATAACTCGACACTGGCAGAAATGAGCCCTAATTTGGTCCAAATGTTGCCAAACTTATATATATAAAATAAAAAGAAACTTAAAAACAAGATGAAGAAACTAGAATTTCACTAACATTACAATAAGTTGCCAACAGATCAAAAAATGGAATATTGAATTACCTTCTTAGGCACCTCAACGGGTGGTGGGTCGGCGGCTTCTTGTCCGGGCACCTTGTAGCAGTTCTCCTTCAACTTGGCGGCCATGTGCGTCACCTCGGGCACCGAGCGACACATGCTCTCCGCGATGCGCTCCCAGCGCTCCGCCGACCCGCCCGGGTACCTCTTCACCAGCCGGACCAGCTCGGCCAGGTCGTCATCCGTCCATAGACCCCCGGATATTACTGGAGGCTGAGTGGGGCATCATATTTAATTGTGTTATTTAACAACACGTTTTTTAACCGACTTCAAACAAAATGAGGAGGTTCTCAATTCGGCTGTATTTTTTTTATATGTTTGTTATCTCTCAACTCCGTCATTTATTAACCGATTTGGAAAATTATTTTTTAGTCTGGAAGGGTACCCTTCCCGTTTGGTCCCATTGTCATCAGATCAGGATGTGATTACTTTTTAGTGTAGTTTGAAGTCGGTTTAAGTTTTTTGTAAAACAGTCCAATTATTAACCGGTCTTAAACGGTTAATAATTTGCAAAGTCGCGAGACTTATCTCTCGACTTTGCAAATTTGACAGCTGTCATTGACTCGAAGATTTTGCAAAATTTGCATATTTCTCCCCCCTCCCCCCTTCCATTGTTAGTAAATCATAATATAAATCTGGGTATTTACAGCCTAAATCATAAAAAATTTGCTTACAGCGTCATCCTGAATAAATGTCTTATTGGAATCTAGTACTTACTAAGTATTACAAGATTCCAATAAGAAACCTAGAAAAAATGCTAAAAATACACTTCATAAACATTCCAAGTTTGCACTTCAAGACTAATAACACTGTTCACATATTACACACCTTTATATTAACACGAATAAACGTTTTATCTAAGTAACTACTAGACCAACTAAGAAAAAAAGAGAAATTCGATAATGAAAATAAACGTCAACACCATGTCAATGAACCTACTTATTTTTTTGTGTATTCATTGATGCTCTTAATACTACTCATCAAAGTGTATGGTGGCTTTGCATTTTTGTAGTAATATCCATAATAGTAGTAATATGTCTATTAGGGCTGCAATATTGGTTGGTTTATGCCAATTTATTGTATTCCTTTTTTCTGAGAGACAGTCACTTGTTACCATACTTTTCTAATGTTCTTACCGGTTTAACAGGCACAGCTACAGGCCCCTGCCCCTCCGGCTCGTCGGCGGGGTCCAGTAGACAGTCCGCGTCCCCGTCCCGCGCGGGCGGGACGAACCCGCGCCGCTTGCGCAGGCCGGTCCCGGCGGCCAGGCGGGCCGAGCGCGCCTCCGCCGCCGCACTCGCCTCTCGGGCCGCGCGCGCTGTCTCTTCCTCTTGCCTGGTTGTAAACATACATTTTAATAAATTAACTTTTTAAGAACAAAAAATAAACCACCTTCAAATTTTGTCTTGCCAAGTACAGTCGGTCATTGACAAATCTTGTGAGGTAAATGACAACATTTTTTAGCGAAATTAATCATCATATCATTATAATTATAAATGCGAAAGTGAGTTTGTTTATTTGTTTGTTACGCCTTCACGCCTCAACTACTCAACGGATCATCTTGAAATTTGGCATGCAGATAGCCTATGGTATGGAGAAGGACATAGACTACTGTTGATCCAGGGAACGCGGGTGAAACCGCGGGGGTTCGCTAGTTAATCATAAAGTGAACCTGTTACTGTTACTCAAACCTGTTACTCAATCCCCAAATTAAAAATAAATTTTCTTACCATTTCTTCTGCCTGATAGCTTCCTCGGCCTGCTCCTTCTGCCTCTTCCTAAACTCTTTGATACCTCGCGGTATGGCCGTGATGCACCACCAGATGAGCCTGGGTATTTGGAACGGCAACGTGTCCTTCACGCTAGGCTTGGGTAGTTGTTCAAGTATTTCAGCTAGGCCAGTATCAAAGCCTTTCTTTGTACTTCTCTTCCCTCTATTACTCAGTATTTGTTCCTGTGTAAATAATAGGCTAGAGGAATGAAAAATTATATTTAGTCCGTCATATACATTATTAATTAAAAAATATTAGACACGTATTTTACCTTTTGCAAAATAATCAAAAATATACGAAGATATTGGCTACATTCCGAATTAAATAATATCGCTCACAGTGCTCACAGCAATAATTTGCGTACCGAGTTAGATATCACGATATTGACAGGTAAGAACTGTTAACAATTCGGAACGCCCGTTATCGCGCTCACAGTATTCAAAACAGAACATTTGAGAATTTAATTAAAATCTGATTTAACAATGCGCTAGGACTCCTTAGATCTTTTTTCATTTGACTCGCAAAAAGGAATATTCGCGTTCTTTATTATTTTTCTGTCATAAAATCATAAAAAGTATCTTTGCCAAATAGAAAACCAAGAATCTTATTAGAATTTTGCCGAAAACACAATAATTAACCGTCACTTTTGACAGCGCTCACGGTGATATCAGTTTAGGGCATGGTCGGTGTGAGCGCAATATGGCGGATATCATGACGTCATCTTTGACGTTTCACGGGACAACGTAATCTGTCATTACTCAATTCGGTACGGGTTTAAGCACGCTCAAATCGATTACAGCGATTATATCATTAATTCGGAATGCAGCCATCGTTGTTGTATGTTGAAGTTCTGCGTGACGTCACGTTATTGGTCACTCCCGAACTTTGACACGCTTTATCTTTGTAATATTTTTATGATTTGGTAAAGCAAAAAAAACGTATCCAATATTTTTTGATAATTCAAACTGACGGAATAATTAGAATTATTATAATTTTACCCAGGAATCATCCCTATTTTTTTTTATACCACTAAGGTGGCAAACAAGCATACGGCCCGCCTGATGGTAAGCAGTTACCGTAGCCTATGGACGCTTACAACACCAGGGGTATCACTCGCGCGTTGCCGACACTGAAGAAATCTCTTCACGCCTTTTTTGAAGAACCCCATGCTGTACTCCTTCGGGAAAACCACGGCGGGGAGCTCATTCCACAGTCCGAACTTCCGCGGAAGAAAACTCCTTTTAGCCCGTACAGTTCGAAACAAATCTGGTTTCAATGTGTGAGGATGGAATCCCCGTCGATGGCGAGAGTTGCGATGGTAGAAGGTAGGTGGCATCAAGAAGAAGAATATTATAACTAATCATACCACTATAATAAATGTGAAAGTTTGGCCGAACGAATTTGTATATAATTTAGAACAGAGATAGATCATATCCTGGAAATACGCGTCGAATTGTAAACCTCCTCCGTTTTTTCGTCGGTTAATAAAAGAGGGTACTTTTTATCCCGAAATCAAGATACCATGGGGACATAAAACCGTAGAGTAGATGTTAGATATTCATGTTTTTAAATAGTTTGTTGGAACTAAATTGCTTTGTAAATTGGATTATGTATGATTTATTTATTTTCATTATTGATTCAGCTTTATCCATGCTTTTCATTATGTTATACTCACGGCTGTAAACCTCTTCTCAGCGTAAGCTGCCCAACAAACAGCATACTGTCCAAATGTGATGATGATGAAGAGAATGATAGAGCCTTCAGCCAGACCCATCTTTCTCACGTGACGGTAGTAGTACACCGCTGATCGCCAATTTGGCAGACCATTCTTGAGTACATCATTGTATCTAAAATATTAGTCTACATTAATAAAACTATTACACTAATGCTGATTCTGTTGTTTACAACTAAACTAATTTAGTCTCACTATGTCTCTTTCTAGAAAAGAATATAAGAAAAGGATGTAAAAAATTTAGTCCTATCAAATTAGTCCAATGCTTGTTTACAAATCAAGACGGCAAAGACTAATTTGCCAGCTTTAAGTATGATCTAAGTATCCTTTTTCAATAATTTTCGTAAGAAAGAGATATGATGTGACTAAAATTTGTTTAGTGCGATTTACAACAGAATCGGCACCATTGACTGACTTACCTATAACTTAAACTTAAACTATAACCCCCTTAATAAGGTTAAAGTCAAGTATAGTAACACCTAGGATTAAAATATATCCTTCACTTTCTAATGTCATATAAGCAAAAAGGGAAGCTGTTGTGCCTTTACCCCCTTATTTATTAATAAGGGGGTAAAGGCGCGTGTAAAGGCCTGCGTAAACAATGCATATTTAAGAGATAGCAGCAATTGCGGCTGTCATTTTTTAAGAGTTCCGTTGTCTCTCTCCGAAACTCATCATCAGATCTATATGAAATTTATACGGGACCATTTCGGAATAAACCGCTTTCGAATTTTGAAAATCCGTCTATATATGACGGAGTTATGCCCGAACATACATAAAAAATAAATATATATATAAAAATTGTAATTGAGAATTTCGTCAACGTCGAAAACTTTTTTAAAACAATCTATTGATGCTAACCATGTATTGTCATCCAAACTAAATGTGTAAGCAATCTCAGCTCAATCCTCAATCGGTTGGGAATATTTTTTTTAAATTCCATTGCAAGAATCATACCCATACTAACAAGGAATGTTAAATGAAATACTACTTTAGGTGCAGGTGAAACTGCAGGGACAGCTTGTTTACCATAAAACTTGCTACCATAAATTAATACCAACTTACTTCTCCCTTTTTCCGGGATCCTTGAGTACATTGTGAACCGACACAAGGTTCCTGAACTGGACATCTGCATCTGGAGCACTATTCTTATCTGGATGAAGCTTGAGGGTTAGCTTCTTAAATGCTGACTTTACTTCTGCAGGCGTTGCTTCCTGTGAGGCAAAGTAATGTGTTTACCTTATAGAATTTGAAATAAAAGCTTCAATTCTTCAGTAGGAATAAGTTGAAGGTATTTGTATGAGAGAGAGCTTGAGATTTAGGAAGTCCTGCATGGGGTTTTTCAAGAAGGGATGGAGAGAGGTTGCCCATGTGCAAATGATAAAGGTATTGGAATCATCAATAGGCCTGAGTAACTGTCACAGCTATAAATCTAAATAGATGACGCGAGTGTATATACTTTGCATTTCAAAAACTGTGCCAAAAGAAAGAAAGAAAGAAAGAAAATTAATTTATTGCCACAATATACATTACAAATAAGCTTAAAATTAGGTACAATATAATATATAAAAATATGGCAATAGGGTAGGCTCAGCGAATGTAGCGTACACAATATGCAAGCTACGCTGTTTTTCAGCCTACCCCTGTATTCGGACTAAGATTTTCGCCGAGATAAATAGATAGAGGAAAAAAAAAAAACGGGTCAAAAATTAGATAAAAAAAAAGAAAATGTGCTTGAAAAGGGAGAGCAATATTATTTTAGGGATAGGGCATAATACTGCATGTTCACCGGAGATGTGTAGCGATGAGTGTATTTATTTATTTATTTATAGACGAGCAGCTTGTAAGCTGATGTGTCTATTTCACACCGTGTTGAAAGTCACTCCGCACTTATACATAGTTCAATTTTCAAGTTTTTTGATTTTTGTCCAGATATCCAATTTGTTAATTTAGTTGCAAATGTGATTTCACATTAAAGCTGTAATGCCTGTCTAAAGCACTCTTGTGACATTATGGTAGGTGGAAAGAAGTGACACGCTTGGTTTTCATATAGATGGAGGATTGTGGAACTTGCGTTAATTATTTCGATTTATGTCTTTGGTAACTTTTTACGATCAAACAAATTAAGCAACAGGCAATGGTGCATAGCAATTTTGTAACAACTGGTTAATTGTGTAACACTCTTGTATATGTCAAAGCTCATTTTGTAATTGATCGTTTGTGAGATGGCTTATGACATCTCTTTCTCACACAATAAAGCAGAGAATAAAGAATAAAATTAGCTAAGACTTTAAATCCACACGTCACAGCCTTGCAGGTTGGCAGTCAACCTGGTGGGAAGCTAATCAACTTGGTACTGCGTTACCAACACAAGGTCACCATAAAAGCCTTTAAACATCATCAGCTCATTGATTCAAAATCTTTTATTCAAAATTTCAAATAGACCTTCGCAGGGACTTATGAAAAGTCTGACTCTAATACCGGTTTGGAAGGTTGCATTTGCTGAGAAGAGCCGGCAATAAACTCAGCAATTACGCTTTTCAAAACAAGCTTAGATTCATGATTTTATCAGATTGAGAGGCATGTGGAAAATTATATCTATTTATACAAATTAAACGTAACCTTTAACTTATGTGCCGACAAAAAACCTTATGGGTTATGTAAAGATTGATTTTGAATAGTTGAAAACATAATTCTTTGGTAAAGCCTTGTGAATTTGATCTTTTAAACTATTTGCGTATAAGTACACGTGTGCTGTTTACCTGAGATACTCCTAATAATTCATAGAAATTTTGGTTGACTTCTTCCACCACGTCGAACACTTCAAAGTCGTCGTCATCCCACGCACTTACACTAAATATAAGAGTTAAAAACAATAACAGTCTCCCTTGCATCATGTAAACAGTTTTTTAGATTAAACTTAATTTAATAATTCATTTTTCTTTGATTTTTTGTTCGATCACAGACATAAGAAAATTACAAGATTTGACTTGACTGACTGACAGATAATGACAAATTGTCAATTTGCCAGCTGGACATATTATAATGTTACCACGTTGGCTAAGGTATTAACGATTTAGTTTTTTTTACATTTTAGTCGATTGATTGTATTTTTGTTATTTTTTTCTTATCAATACAACAAAATAAATATCGAAAATGCCATTAAGCGTATTTTAACCGAAATCTGCTGATAAATAATAAACACATTTTTTTATTTCTGCGTGAGCAATGCCTTGTGTGATTAGCTATTTTTAGTGATACCGGAGTACGTCGATAATTTAGGCGATATACAAGGTGAAAAAAAAAACTGCCATACCTAAATTAACGTGCAGTGGTGAAGGTTACTTTTGTTTCAAACAAATATTTCCTTTTCTGGATTAAAAAGCTATTTTTGAAATTTTATTGCAGTAATTGTGACTTACTTTGTGACCGTATTTCTCAAAATGGGTGATAACGCCCCCTTGTGGGCGGTGGAAGCTGGAAGCGTTACGGGGCAAGGGGGGACAAAAAAAAAATATTTTCCATAGTAAATGTCAACCTTGCTCGATCATAATGTATATGAAAAGACATTTTTTTTGAGAATTCACATTCCCTTAGTATTAGTTGTTCAGCATGACTAACCCAATATAGGTTTAGAAAATATGCCATCTCGAAATCTCCACCTAGTATATAAAATTTATATACCTAATAACAATTAATAATATAATAATTTATAAATATAAGCGCTCGTGGTGTAGCATAATAGCCGTTCTTAATCGATTGGCAAGTTAAGCTACCACCCCAGGTACGGACCACGGTTCGTACCTGGATGGGAGACCGCCTAGTGATATTTCAAATCGAGCGTTTCCGTGCTTCGGAAGGCACGTAAAGCCGTTGGTCCCGGTTATCACTCAATTGTGATATTCGTTAAGCTAGTTGGAGGCCTTCTAGGCGGCTTGAAAAATCCAACAATAGGTCAACCTACTACCACTAGCCTACTTCCACCGATCCGCAGTGGGCACGCGTGGTGGAGTATCTGCCCATTGTCTTTCACCCTGATTTGTGTGCCTCAGGAGGCCTGTGCTCAGTAGTGGGACATTACAGGCTGATGATGATGATGATAGAAAATTTCCTCAAGCCTGCCGCTGCTTCCGATTAACGGCAAGGTTCCCAAAGTCAAAAGAAAGTAATTTATTTATTATAATAAAAAACTAAGTTTAAATCTCAGCATGCCTCCCAAAAACCTGGCGATGTTATCCCGTTATATAAGCAGGCTAATCGTTGCCCGAGGTAGGTAAGCGCCAGCTCTTTGGTCCTAACTTTTACTTGGTACTGTATATTATCTGCGTCGATAATCATTTTAAATGTACATAATGTATTTTAACCCACATAATACATGATATACCTATTTTGAAAGATCCTAATGGTTAGGTACTAGGATGTGGGTTAATATAACTATATAGGGTAATAATATAGTCATAATACATATTGTTCACGTATTGCTAACTCTATTTATACAGTGAACTCGAAATTGCCGTGCAGTCTTTTATTCAGACTTTATGAAAGTTACTCTGCTCCTCAGAAATAAACCATGAAGTAGGTTCCGTAAGTTCCTAAATAATGAATGTTTCTCGTAATAAACAGAGCTGATGTATATTTTTATTATAGCTTGGATGGGAATAAAACAGACATGAAATTTTATGACGATACTATTTTTTTTTATGTGTTGGAACATTTTTTTATTACAATAAAAAATATCACATTAAGTAAGTAGTACTTAATGTGATATTTTTTTTATATAAATATCACATTTAGTAAGTAGTACTTAATGTGATATTTTTTTTTGTTTAAGTATGTACATTATTTTATTTTACCCGAGATGTTTTTATGTTGGAAAAATGCTGTGTTAGTTATTTAAATAATTAATTTAATAATAATGAAATCCTACTAATATTATAAATTTGAAAGTTTGTATGGATGTGAGGATGTGATTAAAGTTTGTATCTTTGTGATTAAAGTTTTTATCTATGTGAGGATGTGAGTTGTGAAAATTTTTGTAACTCTTTCACGCAAAAACTAAATGTATTTGGATCATCGAACAATTAACCTGAAGAAGCGCAATGATTTTGATTTTGCTTGCAATCTATTCCGCCAATTTCCCACTATCGACAATGCGCTCTGATTGGCTAAGTCAAGGACTCATGCGCTCTGATTAGCCAAGTCAAGATCACACGATGCAGTGATTGGTCCTTACTGTTCAAAATTAGTGACAAATCACTGACTAGTTTCGGAATCGGATTGCTCGGTATTACTACTCTAAGGGATTGCTCCTCGATGATTTGGATGAAAGGCTCCTGAAACACAGTTTTACTAGTTCGGACTCCTATGGAATAAAAAATAAGCTCTAATGTTGTATATGCCAATAAAGGAATTATTATTCCCGCAGATCACAGAATAAAAGGATTGTTCCATTTATACATTTTTAACTTATTATTTACATTTTTAACATTATAGCACAATATATAGGAAGTTAGTGGATCAAAGGTATGCCATCGATTTTCATATTGGCGTTCGGGATTCCACACCAAATTTTAGCCACCAAGGATTGGCCTAGCTAGGTGTATGTGTGAATAAATAGTATACACCTAAATTTAGCCAACTAGTTTTAGTTCTAGCCAGCTAATCCTAGGGGTAAGCCCACTTCGGCTTTTAGCCGTCACATATAGGTACATACATACAAAAATAACCCAATAATTTTCCCGATCCGTCTACTGTACAAAGAAGAGTTTGCTGATTTAATAATCCCAAGTCACGCACTCGTAGCAGTTGCTACGCGCGGTGCTACGAGCCGGGCGTAGCCGGCGAGACGCCAAACTTATTTTCGTCATGTCTGTCTATCCGTCCAATGTTGCGATTTAATGTTGAAAAGCATCTAAACAAAATTATTACTAGAAAAAAAAAATACAGGCGTACATCCTAGATGGGAATTTTTACTGAAATAAAACGTAATTAACCGACTTCAAAAAAAGGAGGTTCTCAATTCGGTTGTATGTTGTTACCTCATAACTCCGTCATTTATGAACCGATTTGGAAAATTCTTTTTTTGTCTGGAAGGGTACACTTCCCGTTTGGTTCCATTGTCATCAGATCAGGATTTGATTACTTCTTAGTGTACTTTGAAGTCGGTTTAAGTTTTTTGTAAAACAGTCCAATTATTTTAGTTTTAAAAACACGAATAAAACTGCACTTATAAAATGGAAAATCGCCTATGTGTATCGGGAGTCGTACCCACGAAATGTAAAATAAAATAACAAAAGGGTATATCATAAGATACCATGGTAAGTGATTATGTGGCCGAAGGTGTTATTAAGCAAACAAAGCTCTCAAGCGCAGCTGTAGCCAGCCAGGTTGTACTAACTCCTTCACCTTCGATTTCGATTCGAACCCGGGACCCTCGTCTCGGGACCCGACGTCACTGCCACTGAGCCGTCGTCGCCTTAATTTTATATAAGTTGATATTCACAGTAGTATCTCAGATTATATAAATACTACGTGTAGTATCATTAATATATCGTTCATTGTGCGTGTTCCGAGACGATTTTTGACGGTTTATTTATATATTTATGTGACTAGTAAATGTTGCGTCAGAATAAACTAGGTCTGAGAAGATTGGAGGGCCGTAGCCTCCTTCTGTGAGACCGTAATGGTCCAGAAGGAGGCTGCTGAGCGGGATCGGGAGAGGGCCGATCCCGCCCGGAGACGACGCCGCCGAGGCGCGGCCGTGCCTCGTGGCGGCCCTCCTGCCCTGTAGCTGGGGCTTAGAATCACAGCTACGGTGTTCCCCTGCCTGTCGTAAAAGGCGACTAAACGGGGACCTTCGGGGTCGTGGGCAATCGGGGTGGGGACCCTGAATGCCCAGAAGCGGCCCCGAGGAGGACGATGAGTCGTTGTGGTCACGACTCATCGTGCGATAGCACCGCGAGGGTGCTGGGGGGAGGTATCACACTTCCCCCGGGACGGGCTATCACAGCGCCGCGCGTGGAGGGGCGAGCAGGTACGCGATCTGCACGAGAGCCCGCCCCCCTCTGTAGCGCAGGTGGCGACCACCGTGGGGTTTTAGCCGGTAAAAGTCCGGCATAACCTGGCCGCTCCCACCCAGGGCGGTTGGGTATCCTATGAGGATTTCCCCACGCTAATAAAAAAAAAAAAAAAAAAAAAAAAAAAAGGTCTGAGAAGATATATTTAGGTCAAGACAAGAGACAAGTCACAAGTTAAACATGTTTTATTTTTCAATGTTGCATGTGCTAACTAAATAAAAAAAAAATGTTTCTTTGGAAAAGTTGTTTGTTATCATGAGTACAATCATGTGTCTAAGTATCGTTTACTAATTACCAGTCATCCTATATAACCTTATATTTCTACTAAGTTTTATAACTTAGAAATCACTATTGTAGCAATAAAATCTCAATTAAAATTGTACGTACTAGCCTCTACATTCATGTCTACGGCACCGCTACGAAACTGCTACGAGCTACGAAATGTCTTCTATACAATCTTTTGTGCTCTTTATTGCCTCAATAAAAATGTTACCTTGCACCCTGCACACATCAATGTAGATGGCAATTCATAGGCTAGCACACAGTATCTAAACAAGAAATTTTAGCTCCTATTCCTATGCCACAAAGACTGGAAACGTTTCGCAAGTACAAACCTATGTGTGCATAGGCTTCACCTCTGTCCAGCGCAATGAGATCTCTGGTAATTCGTGGAGGCATATAAATTTGCCCCGGGGGGTGGCAGGGCGTGTCTCTTCGAATATGGTCGGGTGTTAGTCAGTGCCTCGCTGGCTCGCGGGGAACAGGGCGCGGGGATGGTTCGTCCCAAATAAATACTGAATGTGATATTATCCCGAGTGACGTGCTCGAGTGCACTTTGCACTTTGGTTCACGAGTGTCAAATGGTCTGAGAGACAAACCCATGTCGTCGGTTTACAAAGCTGTGCTAGTTGCCGTGATGATATTCGTCTTAGTGGTCCTGTGTGTTTTTGGTATTATTTTCATCGATCCTATGCCGGTAAGCCTTATATTAACTAATTTAATGGTCAATGCACTTGGTGTCCAGTGATAATTGAATTAAAATAATTAATCTTGCACCCAAACAAAAGTAGATTTTATGAGAGTTAAAATTGATATTATTATGCCTTTTATAAAAGCTTAAAAGCTAGTTAATTTTACTACCTTACCTTATTAATTTATATAATTTATTGACAAATTAACAAATAAATAATAACAACAGTAAATTTATAGCCTCAATAGTGGAAGAATTATATAACGGACGATTTGTGTCACCAGTAACAATATACCTACGTCTATTTATTCATAATGTAGCACTATTTCCAAAAAATCTAAGTAATGAGGTCGAATAGATAAAAGAGGAATTGTAGCAACGTGCCTTTGCCCGGTTTGACATCATGACATGATCGATCTGTAGAAAACATGCGCAGTAACAACTGTAGGTTTCCCGCTTAAACTTATGGTACCTATTTTGTAAAAAGACTAATATAATTACTATAAGTTTTAATTCATTGCGTTTATTTAAAATTGCTATTATATTTCATAAATTCGAAGCAATTAATATGTTTCCATAATTTAAAACACTGAGTCGTTGCCATAGTAACCGCGCGTTTAGCTCGCTTGATATTCTTGATATTGAGCAACGGGACAGTCTGACGCAAGTAGGAACAGATGGTTTGATGTATGGAATTGAAGCAGCAATTTATGGTGTATACTGCCATCTCTCTCTCTCAATGCTTTCCTACTCTTTTTTGACAATATTTGAAGCGGCGCCATTGTTGTCATTTATTGTTAATTTGTTGGAGTTTAAAAATTTCAGTTTGGTGATAATTCGTATTTTCCGTGAGTGGAAGGATAATAGTGAGTTACAAAGTCGCCAATTATCTTTGGTCACTAAATCATTTGCATTCAAAATGCCACCGGTCCGGTCTTTTAGAAAATGTGAGATATGTGGAGTACGTGGGAATGTTAAAGAAAAAAGAAAATTTACGGCACGACTTCCCTTGGATGAAACCCGGTAAGCATGTTATTTGTTAATAAAAGGTTTATAAGTTTAAACATATGTTATAAACTTAAATATACGTAATTTCAATGTTGTCTACTAGTGCTGACCGGTGATTTGTCGATAGTTTTGAGACCTGTTATCAATGTTACAGTTATTCGAAAAATGGCAGTTCCAAATATCTGTTGTTTAGTAACAGCTGGTATTTTTGTGACAATGAGTATGATATTTTCATTTTTTTACTTTATTTCATAATAACTTGTACTTAAGTCTTATATTAATTTTATCTATTATAATCGCCAAACTACGAACGCAGTGTGTAGTTGTAGGTATTTGAGAGATCCTTGGACCACATAACATGAATCTTATATCCAAATTTAAAAATGTTTCCGCCATATTGAACTTTTTACTGATTTCACTGATTGCTCTCAGTAATTAAGGTTAGTACCATTACATTTTTTTTTACAATTGCAGACATCGGGTGAAAATAATTGGTAAGGAGGATCTGGCCTGTGCTTCAATTGAGAAATTGCACCATTTAAAATATGTTTGTGGTGATTACTTTCAACACAAATATTTCAACCGCAAGAAAAGTTGACTTAAGAGATGGTATGTTGAAGCGCTCGTGGTGTAGCATGATTAGCCGTTCTTAATCGATCGGCAAAGTTAAGCTACGTCTGTCGTGGTCGGTACCTGGATGGGTGACCGTCTAGTGGTATTTCAAATCGAGCGTTTCCGTGCTTCGGAAGGCACGTAAAGCCGTTGGTCCCGGTTATCACTTCATTGTGATAGTCGTTAAGCTAGTTGGATGCCTCCTAGGCGGCTTGAAAAATTCCAACAGTAGGTTGGCCACTAGCCTACCTCCACCGATCCGCAGTGGGCACGCGTGGTGGAGTATCTGCCCATTCCCTTTCACCCTGATTTGTGAAAGGAGGCCTGTGCTCAGCAGTGGGACATTATAGGCTGATGATGAATGATGATGAATGTTGATATAATGTGTAAATAATATTGTGTACAAATGTCAGGGCTATACTATCAGTGGGCATTCGTATGGAAACATTATCAGACGATTTACTTGAGCAATTTCCATATCATCATACCTATCATCTACATTTTGTACTAAATAAATAATACTTATAAAAATATATAATAACAATACTTAAATAAATGCAACCTTCCGAACCGGTATTAGAGTATTAGAGTCAGACTTTTCATAAGTGCCTGCGAAGGTCTATTTGAATAAATGATTTTGAATTTTGAATTGAATTTTGAATTTTGAATACTTAAAAAAAACTGCCTCCTTATGATATAGGTATTTTTTTATTTTTAACTTATCTCACTTTCATTCACATTTATAATCACCAATTTCTTTCTTTCCCTCCGTGTGACATAGCCGTAAGTTTCTTGCCAGTCTTGTTTTAAAATTGATTTTAATTACAGTATCTTCAACATCGACTCTAATATCTGTACCAGTAAAAGAAAGTAAAACATCACCCAATCTTGGTAAGGTTCTTTTTAATTTTAATAATCACAAATATGCAGTAGCATACCTGTTATTATCCATATTTCATATGTTTCAGACGCATCAAAACTATATGAAAAAAGTTCAAGCAACCAGCAAATTACTTCGAAAAAGGTACTATTTCGACACAAAAATTCAATAGCAGTGATTATAAAAAAAAATATTCGGTCGGTAAGAATTGTTATACTGTCGGATAACCTATGTTTTTATGAACTTACTGGCGAACAAAATATTATTAGATATTGTGTGTATTATATTAGGTATTTATTTACTTTTATTTACTAGTGCCAAACACAAGATCTCAAAGAATAATACATTATGTAGTCTTAAGAATATTGTGAACACAATTTAAATACTCAATAAGTGAGTCTATACTTTATATCTATATGTTGATTTTTGACATACTTTCATGTTTAATTGATAATAAATCATAAATCCATAGTTTTGGTACATACTTCAATGAAGAGTTTTCTTAGTTCCTCTATTCTCAAAATATCTATCAAACTGTTGACAATTCGTACCAATTTGAACCTTAAGAACAATATTTGTTTAAAAATATTTACTAACAATAAAATTCAGTTTTGTTTAGAAAATATATTAGATTTCTTTATACAATACAAATATTTTTTTTTGTGTTAATGTTATTGTGTAATATGTAATAAAAGAGGTGTGATGATAAATGTATGTTTTTCATTTCAATTGCCCTTTTAAATCTAATAAAAATACTGTCAGGTGTGCAAGCATGCGCTGACGTCATACATTTTATCGATATCGATAAAACAACCCCATACTTGCCAACACCACTATTTTCTCCGTTTGCTCTGTTACGTTGGTATTAGGTACTTTTGACAGTGAAATGACTCTTGACAGTGTCGTTGCCTAAAAATGCAGACTAAATAAATTCCATTCAGTTCATTCAGTTCTTAGGGAGTCCCGCCTCTTCTTAGCGTAGCGTTATATTCTCTTTGAACGGGATACCCGGGTGCATTGGATGCACCTGTATTGATTTGCAATTTATAGCCCAGCTTGGATGGCCGGGATATGACCTGCCTTTTAAATTATACCCTGATCGAACACACCGTTAGGTGCATTTGAACAGATTTTTAACATGAGGGTAAGTACTATATTAGTCCGTGGGTAGTCAGTCCGGTGGGTAGGTACCTACTATAAAGTACCTTCGTGCTATGATGTTTTCCTTCACCGAAAGATCAAGCTCGTTCCTATCTAGGCAATATGACCTTTTACCGCGCTTCTGTGTATTACTATTTTAGAGATATTTGGTTGTTGCCATGAGAATATTTTTATTAGTTATATCTCAGAGTAGATAAATACTACGTACAATTTAGAACTTAAATAACAGTCTGCATGTTTGATGTTAAATTGTATTGGCTGTGTGTATTGGAGAAGCTATTTTAGTAAATAGTCATTTAAATAGTAACATTTTTTCATCGGTTGAATGGAACGTATTTTTTTTTGGAAAATTTTGTTATTTTAGTTACCTACCTAGTGATGTAGTTCCTCTCAGTGGCGGATCCAGGATTTCGGTTTGGAATAAAATCCAGTATACGTACAAAATAAAAAAAACTAACTTAATATTGTGGCACTTTAAATCGATTTTTCTTTGCTTAGGCGCAACGAAAGTTGTTAGCTTTTAATACGTGCAGAAGAGTCGCGAGTTTGTTTTGATGCCATGCAATTATGACAATGATAGCTCAAGTCAGTGGTAGTGACGTCGTCGGATGCCGCGACGAAGGTCCTTGGTTCGAATCCTACAACGAGCTTGATCTTTCGGTGAAGGAAAACATCATAGCACGAAGGTACTTTATAGTAGGTACCCACTGGACTGACTACCCACGGACTAATATAGTACTTACCCTCATGTTAAAAATCTGTTCAAATGCACCTAACGGTGTGTTCGATCAGGGTTACTTGAGAGCTAGTTCCTTCTATGGTTTGATTAACACTATCTATAATTTTCAAAAAATCTAATTCAAAAATATGTGTGTTGTAGTGTGCGGGTGAGACACTATGCATAGATGGTCGAATCTGCCCACGAAACTGGGCGTGCTGCGTGGAAGGGTGCTGTGCTGCAGCGACCGCACCCTCAAGACGGGACGGTCGGGATAGTAGTGAGGCAACAGTCAAGGGGGCGCCCTACGTGTATCCCTGGTATGCGCAATGGTAAGTTGCAACATCTCTCCCGTCTGTGTTTGCAACAATATTAGAGTTTTTTGCAGCGACACGTTTTGAGCATGAAGGTTCTGAGAATGCGTGCGTAGCATCTCTCCATATTCTGTGGTTCTGAAATCTGTTTTTTTTTAATGGCGTCACACGGCTTGAGCAACTTTCACGGAGTCAGTCACTGTGGTAAATTGTACAAAAACTTTTCACGGACTTCTTGAGACAACTTGAAAAGTTACGATACTTACACATAATTCATTTCATTTCACTTCACTGGTGCACATGGATTGTTTTTTAGTGGATGAAATTCCACTAATAATATGCAATAAAACCCAAAATACACTAATTTATGAAAATAAAAATGAAAACGCAATGTCACTCTGCAAGTTCCCGCCAAAAAGTCTCTTTCACCAAGCTATAAATTAATGTTGCCACGCTACTACAGTTTTAAAATCTCCCCAAATATTTAAGGAAGTTTATTGATTTATGTGCGATATATACTTACTCAGGAACTAAAATTTTTGTGGGATAATTGCACCATGAAATCTCTAAATGAAGTAGATAATTGCACCATGAAATCTCTAAATGAAGACATTAAAATCCTTTTTTGAGGAGCTACGATTATTCAAATCATAAAAACGCGATATTGCAAACATACACTGTTCTGCGGGAAATGGTCTGCAGGTTCGTTTGTGATGTAAAATATTTTAACTAGTATTTTTTTGTTTCCAGGTCTATTGTTTGCCTACTCCTGACTCTCGCCGGTATCTTGATCTGCTGCACCTGGTGTCTAAAGCGGTCTTCACATGGCATCTACATGTTTTCATTCTCCTGTTGCGTCAGACGCCCCACTTCGGAACATGACTCCGCTGGCTCCGTGTATCCACCACCACGTTACAGTCGCTGCGGCTCCTTTCATCAGGCACCACCACCTTATTCTGAAGTGATATTCTTATTGTGAACTACTTCAGTTTTGAGGTCTATTTATTTTCGCCAGTTTATTTTTTATACTATTTTTTTATTTATGGGAAAGAATTTCTGGGTTTTAAATCAATGGATGTTAGCATGGTTGTGCCTTTTTGTGTATTCGATGGTTAGATTCTTTAATGGCTAAAATGCTTTTTATAAGCTAGTATTAGCTCTGCATTATGAAGAAAAAGAGGATTTAAGACTTAAAATAATATTTATTTTCTATTTGTCGTAGGTTACGTCGAAACCTGATCTGTATCCCCTCGTTATCACATGCGGGGAAGGGGATGGTAAGGCGGGAGGGAATTACCTCATGGTTCACTACTTTAAGAATTATGTGATTCACGCTCCAGGTAAGTCATTCGCAATGCAGAAGCTTGTTTGCTCTGTGGAATTCAAAAACCTTAATATATTTTAGAGGGTTGTTTGTTTATGAGCATGACATCCTACTAATATCATAAAAACGGGGTCTCTCACTTCCCTCCAATATGGCGAGAAGGGCGATGGCTGCCACACGCGTCATATTTGTGAAAAGGTGCTGCTTGTGGGGACTGGTCTACTTAAGTTTGCTATTTATTTGCTTATTAAATATCGATTCAGTATACTTTGTAGTTTTGCCGCCGCGCCCCGGGGCACGAAATTGATGTCAGCAGTGCCATTAGAATGTAAATATTATGTAATGAATCTGCTTGTTTTGAAAAGAGTAATTGCTGAGTTTATTGCCGGATCTTCTCAGCAAATGCAACCTGCCGAACAGGTATCAGAGTCAGACTTTTCATAAGTGCCTGCGAAGGTGTATTTGAATAAATGATTTTGAATTTTGAATTGAATTATGAATATAAAAGGTTTTGAGTATGTTTGTTATCCAACTACTTTTTAATAGCGTAACTGTTTGGGTGAAATTGAATAAAGCGTACAATACTTTTACTTCGGAAAAACATTACATGTGCCTGCGGAGACTAGTCAATAATGTCAAGATCAAAGAAAAACAAAGTAACATTTTTTACAAATGGCGTATCTTTAATTGTTTTTATTTAACTTTAGTATTCAACAAATACTTTCTAATCGGCTTGAGAGATTACTGTAGAACCGAGTACTTGCATATTATAATTTAATTAACGATCTGTTATTCGTTCTGTAGACAGTATTGACATAGTCACGTAACTAAACATACGTTATCTTTGTAAACAATGTTAAATCCTGTACAGAAACGTTTTAAGAACCACGAAGGTGCATTGAGATTGGCGAAATTGAATGTCACTACAGTGAGTTACAAGACTTTTTAATTAAATGTAAAATACCTAACACTGGTCTCCTGTAAATAATACCATTTCAAATGAAAACCCTCGATAGCTGAGCTTATGCTTTATCAGAAGAAGTAAATTATATCCAGTAAAATTCTTCTCACGTTTTCTATTTTGCTAATATTTTTCATTTTCTCATAGGGCATAAGGGTTTGTGAATTCTCATTTGGAGCATTATTAAGGCATTTCTTCAAATGATAATGTAGCAATCGAATTCATCTTTGTGCGGGTGGATGAGGCCATGTTGATTTAATCTTAGAAACGGGGCCATATCGTGGGACGGAAGCAATTTATATAGTAACATTGTAAATGTGTGCTGTTATTAACGTGTTATGTTATCAATAATTTCAGGTTCTTTATCAGCGACGAGTACTGCAGAGTCTCTCAATTCCAGTTTTATATGCAACTCGGCAAATGAGGTAATATATCGGTTCAGTTTAAACAACGCAAACGTGTAGTGCTATGTGATTGTATTATGACATTTCTTTACAACTTATAACTACAGAAGCGACGCAACCCATTCGTAGTACGATTAGCTAGATAACAAGTAATAACAACCAACTTAATTCACTAGTTTATACAGTATCATTTTATCATAAAAAACTGTTCTGAATAAGCTGAACATAAAATCATCAATCTCTCTAATATTATTTTTGTCAGAATTCATAAGCTGGTGATTATGGTATACCTAACTTCACTAATTTGAGCCCCATTTAGAGAGTTGCTTCGGTAAAATGATATGATATATTTTATTATTTTTAGACGGGCCAGTTGGCTAAGATTCCACCTATCGCGCCGCAGGTCGTGGGTTCGATTCTCACACAGGACATGCATTTGTGTGCATGAACATGTCTGTATGTCCTGAGTCTGGGTGTAATTATGGATATTAAGTATGTATTTACAAACAAAAAGTAGTATATGTATTGTAACAGTTATCTAGTTTCCATAGTAGAAGCTCTGCTTAGTTTGGGATCAGATGACCGTGTGTGAGGAATGTCCGAGGATAATTATTTATTATTTATTTTATGATATCCAGGCAAATTCAGTCATTCCGCCTCCGTACTCGTGTGCGAGCAATTACGAAGAGTACAACGGCGCGGGGAGCGGGGTTGCAGGTGCGGGTGGAGGCGGGGGTGGGTGCCGGTCACTGCTACGCTCGCTGTCTTCACTAACTGAACGGGACCATCCAACTCCATCCACACTTCTCACGCAGCCTCCCGTTCGCTCCCGGACTGCACCCGAATCCACTTCCAGGCCAAAAGAAATCCCAGAGATACCTGATGATTTTCGGAAAAACCTTATTACATCGCCTGCTCAACCTGTGGTGAGCTTTCATTAATTTTGTCTCACTCTTTTCATCTCATTTACGTCCTAAGAAGAAGTTTTACGCAATCCGATAGAGTATCTTCATGAGATTGTTAAGTATGTCAATCGTACAAATCACTTAATATTCAGTTATTGATTAGGGTACAATATGTTATAGCGTAATACTTATTTTTTGTTAAATGTAATTACTGTACAACTATGTTTAATTTAATGTATGTATTTCCAGAACCCAAATTTCGACTACGAGTTAGATATGATCGACTGCGAGTTGTACTGTGAAGGTGGCTGTAAACCAAAGCTGGGGACTTCACCTTCTCCACCGATGCACCATACGGATTATGACGACGACGATGACTACGAGCTAGTGGTACGCGAGGTCTTTAACCCACCGAAGGTGTATAAACGCCCACCAGGTTCATGTGAATCCCCACCCCAGCCAACGAGCCCCACGATGACGTCAAGGGAATTTACGATTCGGAGGCCGAGTGATGAAAGGCATTATCGTCGTATGGACTCAAACAAGAAATCAGTAAAATCGATAAAATCGAGCTTATACATGCCGTTATCTAAGGCCTACACTAGTCGAACAACAAGAATCTCTCCTGGAGCACGGACGTCTGCACGGTCCGCACCAGTGACACCAAGCAGTTCTTTAGTCCCTAATCTCCTCAACTTCTCCCAAAGAGTGTCCGCGTCGAGACACAGCTCAAAATCTACAAGATTTGACGAAGAATACGATCTGCTACTGGCAGAGATAGACAACACACGCACGGACCATAAGTTTTAGTTTTATTTAATTATTGGTGCCTGACGAAGCCTACGAAAAAGTTCATAGGTCAATGCTTACATTCAAAATGAATGTGCCCTCAAGCCCCGTTATTGTGAGCCCGATCGATGTTTATTAATGTACATTTTAAGTTTTGAATAGAATTTTCTCATATATGGCTTAGGTTCCCAGACATAACTCTCGTGTGTGGTAGCTGACAGACTCCCACATTCTTAATGTTGTGATTATCTATGCTCATTATAAAGTAGAGCCTATCGGTAGATAGTCTAAATGTTAATAAATTAAATTCCCATTAAGAAAAGAGCTTGTCGGACCATTGTTCACTTGCCTTCTGATAAGAAATAAAATTAAATGCGTATTGAAACAGTATTTTATTTTTTCTACTTCCTGCTCATGTAGGTTGCAAAATTAGAATACCTACCAATCTCAATATGTAATTTTCATTTGATAATGTTTTCCCAAAAAACCATTCTTGGAGATTCTTATCTCTTTACCTCTCTCTCTTACTCATGAAACATTAATAGAGCAAGATTTTTGGTTTGTTTTTTTTTATACCACTAAGTCGGTAAACAAAAATACGGCCCGCCTGATGGTAAGTGGTTCCCATATGGATATGGCTTACGCTTGCAGCACACGAAGCATCGCTCACACGTTACCGACCTTTCCCGCCTCCCCAATGAGCTTCGTCTACCTTACTCACGCGCAGGAACACAACATTAAGTTATTTGGCTGCGGTATTATGTAAGGTGGAGGAGCTGCTCTTTGAGTGAAATAATAAAACGTAACGTTCATTTAAAACTATTCACCCAGTTACCAATACTTTTTCATAAACTGAAGAGGACTGACTATCAATAATTAATTAAAATATTAATCAATATTAGGGAAAAACACTAAGCTGGCAACATCGATTAAACGCACTGTCAAAGTGACAGATAGGGATGGCGATTCTTTCCGAAAAACATCGATTTTTAAATCGATTCGAATCGTGACCTAATGAATCGATCCAGAAAAAATCGAGGCCAATAAGATCGATTTCTGAAAAATCGATCTTTTTCTCAAGTTTTTGTTTATAATGTAATATAAATCTATTTTATTAAAAACAAGATACGTATTATAATTTAACGATCTCTTATAAGTAAAATCAGGTAATTCGATGATAAAAAATATTTTTATTACCATATCAAAACATCAGATCAGGTATAAAACAAGACATTTATTTTTTAAATGTATTGATTTAACCCTTTAACCGGCAGCCGGCAGCACTCTTATAATACGGGTACATTCAATTAATTGTAAATACTTTTTTGGTTTATACCGTTTATACCAAAAAATAAAATAAAATCGAATGTCGATTTTCAAGGGTGAAATATCGATTCACTGAATCGATACAGTACTACATATCGATTTAAAAAATCGATCTTTTTGGCTCCGAAAATCGATTCTTCGATTAATCGATCTCAGATCGCCATCCCTAGTGACAGATCATTTTAACAGCACAGCCGGGAAATAGGTTTCCTTTTTTATTTATAATTTTTACTTATCGTATTTACACAACAATAACAAACTGAGTTCCAAAATTCATCTAGAAATGAGTTTGCCAACGGATTTCGGACCTGACTCCGGAGGCAGAATAAAGGTAAACATAATTACTGTGTCCATATAAAAACACCTAAACAGTTAATTTTATCTTGTAACTACAATATTTCAGGGTCTAGTGATAGTGAAGGGGATAGTTTATGGCAACGTTGCTCGTTACTTCGGCAAGAAACGCGAGGAAGACGGCCATACGCATCAATGGACAGTTTACGTGAAACCATACGCAAATGAAGACATGTCAGCATACATAAAGAAGGTTCACTTCAAACTGCACGAAAGTTACGCGAACCCTAATAGGATAATCACGAAACCGCCTTACGAGCTGACGGAAACCGGCTGGGGAGAGTTTGAGATTGTTATTAAGATATACTTTCATGATCCTAATGAAAGACCGGTGAGTGATTTAGTACCTTGTGAACTAGTACACAAGGACCAATTTAAACGGACTAGAGGTCATACCGCAATCAAGGTAATGTTGGTGTGTTGGGTAGCCCTTGGAGCTGGGAAACTAGTTGTTGATGTTTCCATAGCTGAGGCAAAACTAACTGCCTTGAACATCATCAAACGGTTTTATGTTATAGGTCTTCTATTAGATAATGAACTGTTCAATATAGAATAGAATAAAAGTAGTGGCTCTGTGATCTGTAAACCTCGCAAGTGTTCATTGACATTTGACATTGTGTTGTCCTTTCACTCAACTCAACAAGAAATCCCATGTAATTACCGAACCTGCTCAAATCATCACTTACCATAGTGAGATTGTGGTCAAACACAGGCCTATAAACAGTAAAAAAAATAATTAACAAACAGATATAAAATATACTCAAATCTACAAATAAAGATTGACAGCTTGAACAAAAAATTTCAGGTTACTCTCTACCACATACTCAAGCTGTTCCAATCGCCAGTAACGGAAGGAGCTCCACCCACGGTGGGACGGGCACTTGTCAGTGAGTCGTACGAAGAGATAGTGTTCCAAGAGCCCACGCAACTGATGCAGCATCTACTTAACAGTGTCAAGCCAATCACTAACGGACCCTGGACGCATGATACTGACTGTGAGTATAGATTATGGAAAACTAGCTGTCCCTCACGGTTTCACCTGCGTTCCTGGGATAAAAAGTAGCCTATGTCCTTCTTCATACCATAGGCTATCTGCATGCCAAATTTCATGATGATCCGTTGAGTAGTTGAGGCGTGAAGGCGTTACAAATAAACAAACTCACTTTCGCATTTATAATATTAAGTAAAGGAAGTCAGGATTGGATTTGAATCTGAGTAAGAGTTGATTCCAGCCAGTATATATTTTTTTGTTTATTCCAATTTTTATGAATTATTGTAAAATGCCTCATTTCAAAACATTTATAATGTTTTAAAATGCCTCATTTTAAAACATTACTAATGTTTTTGCTGTATTCTAGTAATAATTTGAGTTTTTTTTAATTAATTTCTGAGTATCAACTGTAGTCTCAAAAGAAAAAACGTGTCAGGTGTTGCAGGACGACAGACAGTAGCAAAGCTTGTGTTGTACTTTGACTTTCGACTTTCCATCGCCAAACAGCGCCAAATTAATTTTTTTACTCTTATTTTCCTATCCTGAACCTGGTCACATTAATTTTAAGCCATACTTGTATTACAAAAAACTTATTGGGATCTTTTCAATTTATCCACAGTTGAAGACAAAAAAGAGAAGTCCTTAGAAAAGATAATATCAGCACAGAATAAAGTGAGGAACGAGATATCAGACTTGAAAGATAAGCTTCACCTCGCCAAGGAAACTATCACCAAGTTCAAAGATGAAATAGCCAAGATACAGAATAACCCCGGAGCCAGTGTCTTGGCGGGAATGTAAATTAGTATTTAGCTTCTTACAAATTTACCGACAAAAGCTAGTAGCCAGGTTTTGGAGTGATATAGAAGCCTGCGAAAATCCCGCAGGCTAAAAAGAGGAATGTGCGTGGGAAATTGAACTTTGGTTAGTTTGAATTAGTGTTTCTATAGATTGAAATCTATACTAATACTAACTGACCGGACGCGACTTCATTCGCGTGGTGTCCTACCCTACACTACCCTACCCATCCCTACCCTACCCTGTCATATCTATCTTAGGTAGGGTATATTACCTACCACCTACCACACCAATATTCTGTACTGTAAAAAAAATTTACCTTAGCTTACCTGTTTTGATTCAAATAATAACGATTTTTTTATAAGAATTAAAATTGATGTGTATTTATTATTAGAGTCGTTTCTAATATTTTTGAGGAATTGTGTACTCGTAAATGTGAAGTGAAGACTGAGGTGCCTAATAAAATCGTTTAAATTACATTTATAAGCTCTTAGTTTTATTTACCTATATAAGTAAGTTAATTTACCTTTGTTTTAAGTACCTAGTAGCTACTACTAATCTAAATCTATACAGGATTTTTTCAAGTGGGCATGGTTGACCAAATCCAAAAGTACACATAGCTAATGTCGAAAAATGCTCAAAGGAGTCTCGAAGCCAATTTTGATAAAAACTGTATACTTGGGATTTTGCTTTAGACTGACTGTGGTATAGATAGAGTCGATATTAGAGTGTGGGCTGCACGCACTCGGTCGGTTATATGCGACACGGGGCACGAGCATTCATTATTCTCGTCTGTATATAGGCGCGTCCTATCCTATAGGCGAATCCTTCAGGGGACTAATTACGAAATGGAAAATGATGGTCATAGCGCTGGTACCGGGGCGGCCCAATCGCGTGGGCGCGTGTCGGAGAAATTACGAATGTCGAACGATTTGTATTTTCCGATAGTCGATGAAAAAGAAATGAAATGTTGTAGACTTGAGCTAGTTATTAATTTGGTTTCAATAAAGTATTATTATTATATTCTATGTACCAGGCTAATTTTGTATAGGTAGCTTATCATCGTCGAGGAGTCATTCATGAAAATCACCATGCCATACTTTTCCGACGATTCCAAATGACTGCCATACCATACCGCGAAAGCAAAAGTGCGATTAACGCCCACGCGATTGGGCCGCCGGTACCAGCGCTATGAGCATCATTTTCCATTTCGTAATTAGTCCCCTGAAGGATTCGCCTATAGGATAGGACGCGCCTATATACAGACGAGAATAATGAATGCTCGTCTCGAGGTGGGACTGCGGCGGGACCGTCAAAAGATGGGACTGCTGCGGCACTATCGAGGGCCGGCACTGCTGCGGGACCACCGTTGGGCGGCACTGCAACTAAGCCCACCGGGCATAAAGGTACTGCCAAAGCTGGTGCGAAACGGGAGCCCTGTGTTAGAGGTCAAACGACCTCGGACCTTCCGGCCTCGGACGCGTCTGGCAAAGGCAGCACCTCTTCGTCACCCGGCGGCCGGCATGAGTCAGGCTGGCGCCAGGGGGGACGATCTGGGGCGCAAAGAAGAAAGCGCCATAAGCTGAGACAGCAGGCGGCTCTAGAAGGGACTCCTACGGGAGGACCATCAAAGAGGCCGCGTGCTAATCTCAGCAGCGACAGCGGGGACATGGCGGCCAAGAGGATGACGACCCAAGGTCAATCGTCCTCGACCGTATCCTTTAGGGATGCGGTGGCGGCTGTGAAACTCGCTGTCGTTACAGTCAAGTACCCGGAGGAGTACTTGAAGGCGGAGGATCTGATGCCAATCCAGGAACTCATAATTGAGAAACTGGAGGAAGCGCCGGATCCTCTACCTGTCGTCACAGTTGCTCCCGGAGTTGTCGCAGGTGCAGTGCATGTATCCTGCGACAACTCTGAAGCAGCTAGCTGGTTTCGGGGTGCCATCCACAACGTGGAACTTGGCTCCCTGAAACTCCAGGTCGTCAACGCCAAGGACCTTCCAAAGCCAGTTAAAATGGCATGGAAGTGTCGCAACTTGGCGTTGCAAGACTCTGTTCGGGCCATCCGGTTGCTCCAGCGGCTTAACCCTGCCTTGAGGACGGACGACTGGAAAGTCGTGAACACTGTCACTGAGCAGACCGGCATCCGTCGTATCGTCCTCATGGACAGGGTGTCCGCTGGAGTCATCAAGGCCGCGGGCTACTGTCTTCCAGGAGGAATTGAACGATACTCGTTCAAGCTCCTGGAAGAAGACAAGGGAGAGGCACCCACTGCGGAAGCAGGAGTGGAGCCCTCCGAAGATGGACCACCGCAGTGTGAGGAGGCCATCGAAGAGGTCCCTGCTCACGACGGAGCGCAGGAGGCAGCGATCAAGACTGGGGCGTCAGAGGCGGACTTCGAGGATGACATACTCGAGGGCCTCGACACCCTGGGGATTGCGTCGCCAACTGCTCTCGAGGAGAGTCAGGCGATGGAGGAGGGGCCTCAAAACTGAGGCACTCCCATAACAGCAAACCCATCAATACATCAAAGATGGAGGGACTAAGGTGTGTACAAATCAATTTGCATCATTGCAGAGCCGCTACTGCCCTTCTGGCTCGGCAATTGAAGCTTAACACGTACGACGTTGCCTTGATACAGGAACCATATTTGTATAAAGGGACCATAAAAGGCTTAGGTGGGACAGGGGGCATGGTGCTCTATGACTGTCCAACTAATGACGCGAGGACTTGCATCTATATCAGGGGCGGTATAGAGGCAATGCCCTTACGTACTTTCTGTTACAGGGATCTAACAACAACTTTGATCCAAGTGGGGACGGGAACGGAGAAAAGGAGAATTATCCTTGCCTCTGCCTATCTCCCATATGAACAAAAGGAACCAGTAACACCACTAATCAGAAGACTGGTTGACTACGGCACCCAAGAGAATCTCGATCTGATACTTGGCTGCGATGCGAATGCACACCACGTCGTTTGGGGCAGTTCAGATGTCAACAAACGAGGGGAGGATTTGTTGGACTTTGTGGTAAGCTCTTCTTTACAAATCCTTAACGCAGGCAATAAACCTACTATCAGGACCTCTGCGAGAACTGAAGTTATTGACCTGACACTGGCTTCAAACAGAGCCAGTGCTCATATTGAAAATTGGCATGTATCGGACGAAATCTCTCTGTCTGACCATAATTATATATGCTTTAGGTTTAGGACGGCGGGAGAAGCCGAAACTAGACGAAGGAGAAACCCAAGGCACACAAATTGGGACTCGTACAGGAGGGACCTTAAAGTAAATCTAGGGAGCCCTAAAGGTAAGCTTAATTCCATACTAGACATAGAATTTGAAGCGGACAGAATTAAGGCGGGCACCATCGGTGCATGGGAAGATAATTGCCCAGAGAAAAAGGCCTTTTGTAAAAAGGTACCATGGTGGACTCCTGAACTATCTAAAATACGTCAGGAAACACGACAGGCCTTCAATGATGCAAAAGCCAGGGAAGATTTTTCTGGCTATTCTAGCATGCTGACAAGGTATAGCACGGCGGTACGCAAGGCCAAAAGAGCCAATTGGCGACAGCACTGCTCCTCTATCGAAGCTCTACCGAGTGGAATGAGGTTGTGCAAAGCTATGTCCATGACTAAGTCAAACCCACTATCATCTGTAAAGGATGAAAATGGGCGTGTCACGGAAACTGGACAGGACACTCTGGGCGTGATGTTTAGGACTCACTTCCCGGAATGTATACTGCGCGAAAGCGATGAAGAGGAACCAGTTACAAGTGACGAGCTCAAAAGGCACACGTCCAAAGATAACTGGCTCACGGCAAAGAAAGTGGTAGATGAGAACAAACTGAAGCTTGCCATAGCGGGCTTCCAGCCTCTCAAATCCCCTGGTCCAGATGGCATCTACCCAATACTATTGCAAGAAGGGGCATCTATTTTGATACCCCATTTAAGCAAGCTCTACAGAGCCTGCATTGCCTTTGGGTACGTACCCAAGGCATGGAGGGAGGTCAAAGTCACCTTTATACCGAAGGTGGGTAGACCGACTTACGAAGAAGCTAAAGCTTACAGGCCCATCAGTATATCATCTTTTCTCTTAAAAGCTCTGGAGAAACTGGTAGACAGGTACCTAAGAGAGGGACCACTTAAGGTATTCCCTCTACATAAACTACAGTGCGCCTACAGCCCTGGCAAATCTACGGAAACGGCATTGCACTATGTTGCGAGTCGAGCCGAGGCTGCGCTAGAGGGACAAGAGATCTGCGTCGGGGCGTTCCTCGACATAGAGGGAGCCTTCGACAAGACAACATTTGAGTCCATACGCATTGCTGCAAAGGAACATGGCATCAATGATACCACGTGCAACTGGATCGACTATATGCTGAGAAGCAGGACAGTCAGATCGGAACTGATGGGAGACAGACTTAGTGCAAAAACAACAAGAGGTTGTCCGCAAGGCGGAGTGCTGTCACCATTATTGTGGCGCTTGGTAGTAGACTCGCTACTCACCAAACTCAATAACGGACCATTCTACACAGTAAGCTATGCAGATGATATAGCTATAATGGTTAATGGTAAATTCCCGAACATAGTCTCTGGATTATTACAACAGGCATTGAGGATGACAGAGCAATGGTGTACAAAGAACCACCTCTCTATCAACCCAAGCAAAGCGGTCATTATTCCATTCACGAGGAAGAGACAACTAGGTAACCTAGGAGAGCCCTCCCTCAATGGAATAAAGCTGCCCTGGTCCACTGAAGTTAAATATTTGGGTGTAACGCTTGATAAAGAACTCAGGTGGAAAACTCACGTGGAAAATATACGAGTGTTCGGCATGTGTCGTTCCACCTACGGTAAAACTTGGGGGCTAAAGCCCAAAGTTTTACGATGGCTGTACCGGACAATGATAATACCTATTATCACATACGGCAGCATAGTGTGGTGGCCAAGAACAAAGCTTGCCTCGTGCAAAGCGCCACTCACTAGGTTACAAAGAACAGTGTCTTGGAATCACGGGTGCTTTCAGGACAAAACCCACGGCAGCGATTGAGAGATACCTAAATATCCCTCCTCTGCATATGATGGTCGAATTGGAGGCAAAGGAAGGCATTACATCGTCTTGCTGTTGCTGGACTATGGGATGCCTCCAAGCCAAAGACAAACCATACAAGGTTCGATGAAAATGAAGGCCTGGATCGGGTAACAAGCATGATATCCGACAAAATGCAAACTATGTTTGTGTTTGAAAGGTCTTTCAAGGTCCAAATCCCTACAATAGAGGACTGGACGAAGGGACTCGATCCACCAGAACAAGAAAGTCTGGTTTGGTACACTGATGGATCCAAAATGGAATCAGGTACAGGAGCGGGAATATACGCAAAAGGTTACAAATGTAGCAAAAGCTTAGGGAAGATGGCAACTGTATTTCAAGCAGAAACATACGCCATAATAACCTGTGCTCAGGAGAATATAGATAGAGGAACCAGAGGTAAATCCATATATATTCTTAGTGACAGTCAGGCTGCAATCAAAGCCATGGCATCCTACAAAGTGGACTCCGGACTTGTTCTGGATGCTGTCCAAACCCTAAACAGGCTTGGGAAGCATAACAGAGTAAGACTGATGTGGGTCCCTGGGCACAAAGGAATCCATGGTAACGAAGTGGCAGATGAACTGGCAAGAGAGGGCTCAGCAAATGATTTTGTGGGTCCAGAACCATGTGTAGGCATTTCGACGTGTGTCGTAAAAGCCACATTTAGGGAGTTTGCTGATCGCAGACAACAAACACATTGGCTGTCTAACACCGGTCTACAACACTCCAAGAAGTTTCTAGGCTCTACGTTCAAAGCCCGGGAATATATTTGGAATATGAGCAGGGGGCAAATCCGCTACCTGCTTGGGGCCTTTACTGGGCACTTTGGAACCAACGACATGCTCATGAAGATGGGTCTGACCGCGACACCCATGTGCAGGTTGTGTGGGGAGCATACGGAACGCATGGAGCACCTTCTGTGCACATGCGATGCACTGGCTGGTAAGCGAATGAGTCTCCTAGGGATCGGATATCCAAAACCAGAAGACTATAGGCTCATATCTCCTAGCCTCGTTGTAAAACTCATGAAAGGAGTTTTCCACGAGACTGGGGAGGAGTAATTTATCTAGGGGACCACAATAGATCCCAATGGGTCGAAGTTTCCGAGTTATTTCTCGGCCCCTGCACAAGATAAGATAAGATAAGATCATTTTCCATTTCGTCATTACGTAATTAGACCCCTGAAGGATCGCCATACTGGTACAAATGACCAGGAAATTTATGCCAGTATCTCCCGGTCTATTATGGTAGGTACAAAAAAAGTGACACGCTTGGTTTTCATACGCATGGAGGGACGTGCGTTATCTATTTAGATTTATGTCTGTGGGTTGAATTCAAGTAGCCCATACATAACAGCGTAACGAAGTAATCAACCAAGCACGTCATCATTGTATATTTTTAGACACTTTCAATATTCGTTGTATTGATCGGTCAATATGTTAACATTGACACTTATCTATGTATGTACAATACATACCTTCGCAACCTTGAAAAGGAAACGTTAACCTTACAATCAATCAATAGTTGTCATAATACCCTCCCATTGCATGATTGTTAAATATTCATTTGGGTCGAGAAGAAGAGGTTTTATTTGCTGACAAGCAAGCGCACTGTACTTACGACTGATGGTAGGTAAGCTGCTATCTTCATCTACATTGGGCGCTGATCCCACGCGGTCTAGAGTTCTGCGTTCCGCGGTCACTGTAATCTATGCTTGAATAATCTGTTTCTATGCGGCGCCTTTGATCATTGCACGCAGCGACCGTGGCGATCAAGGAGAACGCGCGTAGAACTCTAGACTGCTCGCAAATCTAGTCATCTCGTTGCCCCTCACGGGGCATGGGGAAGCAAGTCCGGGGCGTACCTTTCTTCGGGACGGGTCCTTGGATTGTTGCCAGACTGTTCGCTGTGGTTGGTGGTACCTTAAGTATATAGTTACATTCTGAGATCTACCGATATATGTCGACCTTTACATTGCTTAGAAGGCTCTCAAGTGCGAGTGTCGGAAAATACTTGTCGGGCCAGTAAAGCCGGTGTGGTTGGTCAGTAAGAACCCTACCTATCACGCTACTGGTCGTGGGTTCGATTCCCACCCAGGACATGCATGTACTGAGTCTGGTTGTAATTATGTACATTTAGAAGATATGTATTAACGCGATTAAAGCGCTCGTGGTGTAGCCTGATAATTAATAAAGCCGTTCTTAATCTATCGGCAAAGTTAAGCTACCACCGTCGTGGTCCGGTACCTGGATGGGGGACTGCCTAGTGGTATTTCAAGTCGAGCGTTTCCGTGTTTCGGAAGGCACAAAAAGCCGTTGTTCCCAGTTATCCCTTAATTGTGATAGTCTTTAAGCTAGTTGGAGGCCAACTAGGCGGCTTGAAAACTCCGACAGTAGGTTGACCACTAGCCTACCTCCACCAATCCGCAGTGGGCACGCGTGGTGGAGTATCGCCCAGTCCCTTTCACCCTCGTTTATGAAAGGAGGCCTGTGCTCAGCAGTGGGACATTATAGGCTGATGATGATGATGTTATAAATGATAAAATGTCTATTTAAAATATCGTAACCATAACACCTACAATGTTGTGAGCATTAAACATTAAAACAATTATAAAATAATAATTGTAGTAGGTAATGTTATCATGTCATGCAGCTGCTGTGCATGGCTGTGTTGTCGTCACGCGACCTGTCAATGCATTGCCGTGTGCGCCGTGTGCACTATGCTTAACCCAGTTTCGAATGTAACGTATTTTAGTAAATGATTTGTGTGCTTACCCTCATAGGGCTCTAAAAAGGCTACTAGAACAATATTGCTGATTAGCATTACTTAATTTCCCGAATTCACTGCACACAGCTTATCAAAGTAAAGTAAACCAACTAACAGATCTTTTTTTTAATACCACTAAATGGCAAACAAGCATACGGCCCGCCTGATGGTAAACGGTTACCGTAGCCTATGGACGCTTGGTATCACTCGCGCGTTGCCGACCCTGCAGAAATCTCTCCACAACCTTTTTGAAGGACCCCATGCTGTACTCCATTGGGAAATCCACGGCGGGGAGCTCATTCCACAGTCCGAGCGTCCGCGGAAGACAACTCTTTTTAGCCCACACAGTTCGAAACAATTCTGTTTTCAATGTGTGTGGATGGACTCCCCATCGATGGCGAGAGTTATGATGGTGGAAGGTAGCCGTAGGCATCAAGTCGAACAATTCCTTAGAACACTCCGTTGTACAAGCGGGAGAACACACATAAGGAGGCAAAGTCTCTCAGACTGAGGGGCTCTAAGCCGCTTTTGAGCTTGGGATCGTCAACAATTCTGATGGCACGTCGCTGAACCGAGTCTAAAGGCCATAGCTGCTTTGCTAATAGTGCTAATAGCAAGAATATCTTGCAGCGCTGGTGAGTTCTCAAAGCTATTTTGTGAACCTTTTGTATCTTCCAGTTAGACTGTGAAATTGTAGTCACATTAATCCATCTAGGAAAACACCTTAGTTACTTGAGTCAACTAAGTATTGCAATTTAAATTCCAAATTCAATATAGGCATAATAAGGCACTTATGAACGTTACAAATGATTTTACCAACGGTTCGTAACTAGTAATGGCGCAACAAGTCAATGCTTTTGCACTGATTTTGAACAGTAAAGCCATGTATTCACTGAGAAACAAAGTTTCAGATACAAAGTTTCTGGAACAACAATTAGATGTTTACAGAAACCATGTTTCGGGGTCTTGGCCGTCCCCATCTCAGTTTTTTCAAAAACTCCTTATTTTATTAATAAGGAGGGTAGTGTTCACCACAAAATATTCACATGTTTCAGAAACATTAATTTGTTTCAGAAACACGTAGATTTTGTTTCAGAAACAGTGTTTATAAACAATTGTTTCTCAGTGAATCAGACAATTTCTCAGTCTCATATAAATGTGTGGTGTCCTTGATTTAGTTAATCAGAGCGCATTGTAGGTGGTGGGAATTAGCGAAATAGATTTCAAACAAAATTAATGGCATTGCGTTTCTTTGGGTTAATTTTTGTTCAACGAATGATTTAAAACGTGTTACGTACAATCTCACTCCTTTTATCGGTATAGAGAGGAGTGAAATAACCTGCGGGTACCTCGTTAACGCTTTACGCAACCGTTGCCGTGCTCCGTAAAGAACGGATCGAACATCAAGGTCTCTGAAATTACAGCAATCCTACCTAATTGAAGAATTTCGTAACGGTTCTTGTCGCCCCTATCGTGTGAAATTGGTTGTTATTCTAATGAGATTAATTTACTCGATGTAGGGGATCATTCGTTCAAGGTTGGAGGCAAGGTTGACTAGTGTAATTTACGAAATTCTTACCTAGTTATATTGCTAATATCGACGGTCGATCGAATGGAAGCAGGCAGATGACGAAGATGATAATTTCTGGCAGTGGGAATAACTGCTAAAACTTGGCATAATTCAGTGTTTATAATTAAACTAGCTGTCCCCCGCGGTTTCAGCCGCGATCAGGCATAAAAGGAGCTTATGTCCTTCTCCATACTATAATTTCATCGTGATCAGTTGAGTGGTAGGTTAATTCTTGAGTACCTAATCCGCCCATACAGTTTGAAGATGAGGCAAGCTTGCCCAGAAGCCTTTTCACTCCGGCCTTGAAAGACCCAGTTGTAGGAAGACAGGAAAGACAAACGACAGAAGCAAATTCCACTGCCTTGCTGACCGCATTATAAATGAGGATGAAAACGTATAGTATATTATGTTAAACTAAAGCCCTTCTTAGTTGAAAGCTGACCTCCGAAGTTCCTACCTAGTAGCAGAGTTACTTCAGTAAGAATCATTTAAGATCTTCATTGTGACGCCCGAAAAAGCAATTAAAATAATAGAAATCGGTTTCCCTATGAAACGATATCGTTATGAAATCATCAAACGTGCATTATGAGACTTCCTGTTTTAGTAAGTGCATACGAACATGTATCTTTTTAATTTCTTCTATTGGTATACATTTTATCGCGGGCTCTTCAACTCAATCATTCAGAATTTGTTATTTTATAATACAGACATCGATCACTAGTCTAGCATATCTAGTCAATACATCATACCTACTCATTGATTGGGTGATTTATGAAGTCATAACATGGTTCATGATTTACTATTTGACCTCTGACCTTTGAAATGACCTCTGAATCGGTAGAAATATTACAAAATCGGAAATGGTTCCATTTCCAATGAACCTCTGTTTGTATTTGCAATTATCAGAACATAAAAAAGTTATCAGAAAACCGCATTATAAATGAGGCTATAAGCTCTCAAATGCAACCGCCGGAGCACCTGTCGACACTCGGCGAACGCTAACTTCAACTTGAGAGCGGGTTACACAAACCCGTTCTGATCACCACACGATATTTTATTCTAAAGCGCAAGATTGTACGTTTCAAGCCTTCGTCACCTACATGCCCGACGTATCATCGCTCTATTGTGAAATTGTTCTTTTTGAACGAAATTGCTCGTTTCCGTAATTTATGTTGTTAGTAGTAAGGCGAAGATAAAATCTTACGTAAGGTGCCTAACTGCCTACCATACAGATCTATGGTGCCTACGAATGAAAGTAAACACGCGACTGTAAGCCACTTGTTGTTTACTATTCATACAAGGTCAAGACTTTCTTTCACCCTTCGAGGTAACAATTATAATAACATTTACGTCCATAATCCATTGAAACCTTTAAATGGTCTTTTGTTATTGATGTTTTAGGGTTCAAAACCAAAATGGTAAAAAGGAGCTCTTATGGTGCCACTCCGTCCGTCTGTCCGTCTGTCCGTCTGTCCGTCTGTCACATTTAGCTTCATATTATATTTCAGCAACCACTGATGCTATTGATTTTTATAATTATTGCTGGTCCACACAAAGTTTTGGTAGCAAATGAAAAATTTAAAGATTCTTTTTCGTTTCTTTGCAAAAGGGTCCGGAATGGGGGACCGACATTTCAAAGAAGGGCTACAAGTTGAGTATCATTATGAAAGAGCTTCATTTATACATTCCAAATATGTTTTTAATTTGCTTAGTTTTTGACTTATGATATAAAATGACAAAAAAATACCATTCCCCCTTTTATAATATACTAGCTGCCCGGCTCGACTTCCTTCGCGTGGTGTCCTACTAAGCTATACCCTAACCTACCCTACCCTACACTACCCTACCTTGCCCTAACCTTCCCTATCCTACCCTACCCTCGCAAATTTCTTAATTGCTTCTTTCATAAGAACCTTCTCCTGACAATAACAAACACAACAAAAAAAGAATTAGCGAAATCGGTCCAGCCGTTCACGCGTGATGGCGTGACCAAGGGAAATAGGGATTCATTTTTATATAATATAGATTAATGTCCGAAGTTCACAAAGCCAAAATTCTATAATAATTACAGTAGACAGACATTGATGTAAATATTACAGGAAAAATAGAACGATGTTCCTAATCTAGCACAGTTTTTTCGAAATCATAATGCGGTCTGGTTTTTTCTACAATTAGGGTCCAAACCAAGAAATTATACGCCTAGGAAGGTCGGAACCCTCGATGCGCGGGTGAGATTCAGACTCTTGGCCGATTTTTATTTAAATTCAGTCTGTTTTTTACTTTGTATATACCGCAATCTCACCATCCTAAGTGATTATCAGGCCGAAGGTGGTAAGGACACAAAGCCTAGAAGGAACTGGCTCTAAAGTGCAGTTGTCGGTGGTTGGCGACAGATTAACAACATGAGGGTGGTAGCCAGCCAGGGTGCTATGGTTTCCTCACGATGTTTTCCTTCATTGAAAGGTCAAGCTCATTGTAGGATTGAACCCGAGACCTTCGTCTCATCGCCTTAAATTATTAATTTCTTAAATATTAGTGTCTTTGTGAGACTATATCTGATTCAATAATATTTACGATTAAAATTACCTTAATCGAGAAACTATCCAGCTCATCAGCTTCATAGACAGCTATAGTAGGTAAAATAAACAACTTATAAACTTGCACACTTTAATAAAACTTAAGTTTCATATGAAACATTTGAACAACACCAAAACTTTGAGCAATATTAATATCTTCCGTAAGATCTTCAACAATAACAAAAATAAACAAACTCTTATTTCAACACGTTATCACTTAAATATTTCTCTTCTCAAGTAGAAAACACGTAAATAAAATTGCACTCTCCTTATACTAGAATTTTGGTTAGAACCAACTGTTTTCCTTTTTCATCTTGTCTCTATGGCGGGTCGTCATGTCCAGGTTTTGGAAAATCTCCGCGATTTTATTCAGCTTTTCCGCTGGAGTTTTCGGTAACACCTCTAGCTTACACAGGCTTCTGTCATCTATATCTTGGTGTAAGCTAAAGGTTTCTCTTTCCCTAAGACATAACAGCTTCCCAGTCTCCGGCGTCGATGATAACTTTGTCACTTGCATTGCGGCTTTCTTAAACCTCGTCTTCGGTGACACTTTCGGGTCTTCATTCTTCACTGTAGTCTTGGAATTCAGAGCTACTTTCGTTATAGACGGGTCAGTGTTCTTCAGCGTCCCATTTGAAGTGCTCACATAAATCGGCTCGATGACGTCGTAAGTGTTCTCTCTTATAAGTTGCTGCGGTTTCTTTATATCCAAATGCTCCAGTGAACTCTTCCTAGAAAATCCGTGTATCCTGTGCGTGAGCTGGTCAAGTGGAGTCAAGGGCTTGAGTACACCGTTAATTTTCAGCGACGGATTGACCGACGAATCACTTTTATTTAGTTCTAAAAGGATAACTTTAGTATTAGACCGCTCGAGTTTCTGTCCGATGGCCGGCAGCGGGTGGAACGGTGAGAGGCCTGGTTTAATTTGTATGTTATCATCGAGCATTCTGGTTCGCGCGGTTCTGTTTCGCGTTTTGAGTTTTTTTGGCGCGTATAGTGTGGTGAGCGCGCGCGTTTTGTGCGGGTCGAGCGGCGCTAGTGGGAGCGGTAACATGGGACGTGCGGCGGCTCGCGAGCCCGCCCGCCTACAGGCCCCGACCTTGGGCGGCGTGGTGGCCGGTGGCGGATAGCCCCCGCGTGACCGTTCCGAGCTCGCTTGCTACTCACTGCATCGACGCACACACAATAATGACTGAACCACTTATCGTTACAATTATAATGTCATTTTCCTTTTTGTGGGTGAAAATATTTTAGACATATGACAGTTTTGTTATAAGACCTCTTTAGGAAAGCAAAGAGGCTGTAATAAAATAAATACCGCAATATTTTAGCTTGTAGGTACTATTCATACGTCTGTGCATTTTAGTAAGATTTAACGTGCATAGGTGTGTCCGGTGTGTCCTTATAAATTATTAGATGCCTTATGTGCATCGAGGAACAATCCCTTAGAGTAGTAATACCGAGCAATCGGATTCCGAAACTAGTCAGTGATTTGTCACTGATTTTGAACAGTAAGGACCAATCACTGCATCGTGTGTTCTTGACTTGGCCAATCAGAGCGCATGAGTCCGTGTCTTAGCCAATCAGAGCGTATTGTAGATGGTGGCAAATTGGCGGAATAGATTGCAAGCAAAATCGAAGTCATTACGCTTCTTTGGGTTAATTGTTCGATGCTTATGTGTAAAAAAAACTATACATACCTACATACTTATAAACCAACTTAACTCACCATAGATAATAAGCTTAACAACTTTATAAACTTATCCACAATTGACTTAACCACATTTAAATTGATTAGTTCCTATTCAAGTTGCAAATAATGCGTCCTTCTCCCCACCCATTACCCCACTTCAGGTGGGCGGAGCAGGTGGTGGACAGTGTAATGACCATCATTACCATCACCTCATCGATCGGTGACCTTCAGCAGAGCCATTGTATCGTGGAATATGTTTGTCACCTCGTATGTTGAGTAATTGTTGATTTGGTAGTTTTTGTGACCTTGATGAGGCGGGGTCATGGGGTAAGTCTCATGGTCAAAATTATTGAACTTTCGCGAACTGAATGATTCAAACTAATACATATCTTTATAAATAATCTGTGGTAATATCATCCACCCCGCGGTTCCACATGTGTTCCCGGAATAAAAACTATCCCGTTTCTCTCGCTGTGGTCCACGCATCTTAGATCTGTCGAAATTCTTTAATATAAAGTCGTCCATGATAACATTTTACGTCTTACAAAATAATCCGTAGACCGTTACGTCACCTAATTTCTATATACATATACATTATATTTCGAAAGATCCTTTCTTAGTGTATACCCATTGCCGATAATGTAAATACTTTGAGTACACCAAGTTTCGAGACAATCGGATAATGGAATATTTTTTCAATAGGTACCTACAAATATTTTAACAAAAGCTTTTGAACCTGCTAACTTATTTTTTCTGCTCAGAACAACCCTCCAATCCTCCAATTCCTTTGAGCTAAAAAGTTTCTTATAAAAACTGTATTTCCCTATTCAACCACCAGAGTTTGAATCTCCTAAAATCCTTTCTTCTTCCTGACTTTCAAGTTTGTAGACTGTAAAGATCCTGAGATTCGATGTAAGTATAAGATTTAACAAAAATAAAACTAACAATTTTTAGCTTTATTTCGCTCAAAAAGCAGCTCGACGAAGTATACAGTCTATACAGAATATCGCAGCCAAAAACTTAAGTGTGTTATGTTCCTGCGCGTGAGCACAGAATAACTAATAGTACAAGTAGTGAGTAAGGTCGCCAGAGCTCATCAGAGAGGGGGGAAGGGTTGGTAAGCTTGATTGATGCCTCAAGTTTAGCAAGCGTCTATATGCCCACTGTATCCGCTTACCATCAGGTGTGACTTACGCTTGTTTACAGACTTCAACGTATAAAAAAATACTTCACTAACCAAAACGCTTCATATAGCTTCTGGAAAACGTAACACCTGTCACATAGAGACACAACATCCTTGAGAAGTCATGGGAACCTTGCACGCTGTTTGAACTTCAGATTGTTGGTTGGTCGGAAGCGAGGAGTTGCCCAGTAATTTTAGTTACTTTATCATTATTATAATAGATATCGACTTTATCAATATTAGCTTCAATGGGTTGATGGGCCGTTGCGGCGTTGGTGTTGGTGGTGAGATCTCTCACGCCATGCTGTGCAAAGGGTTCGATTCTCATAAAGGACAAGAATTTGGGTACTTGAACATGCCTGTTTATTTTATGTCTTAGTGTGATGATCTATATCGTTATCATTATCATCAGCCTATAATGTCCCACTGCTGGACAAAGGCCTCCTTTCACAAAATAGGGTAAAATGGAATGGGCAATACTCCACCACGCGTGCCCACGCGCCTAGCCAAGCCATTATATTCAAGCCGCCTAGGATGCAGCCAACTAGCTTAGCGACTATCATAATTAAGTGATAACCGGGACCAACGGCTGTAAATGCCTTCCGAAGCACGGAAACGCTCGATTTGAAATAGGTACCACGACGCTTTGCCGATCGATTAAGCATACGGCTAATCATGCTATCAATAATCGCGCTTCAATATGCATATCAGTATTCCTTTATTATGGGTTATTAGTATACAATTAGCAGAGGCCTGACAAGACCTCACTATCACTACCCCCAATCATTGTTTATAAAATGACTGCGCATTAGTGCGCATACCGACGAACATTTGCTTGCTGGTGTTCGGATCGTGCACATCGCTCTCGGTGTGTTCTTCGGTATACGTAGTTTCGTGAGTTAGTCTTTGTATTTCTTATTGTTAGATAAGTATTTCCTATTAGTGCTGAAATGATTGGTGTATCGTTTTGTCCCATTTTTAACCGACCCATTAATGTTTTTTTTTTTTTTTTATGTTTGTTACCTCATAACTCCGTCATTTATTAACCGATTTGGAAAATTCTTTTTTTGTCTGGAAGGGTACACTTCCCGTTTGGTCCCATTGTCATCAGATCAGGATTTGATTACTTCTTAGTGTACTTTGAAGTCGGTTTAAGTTTTTTGTAAAACAGTCCAATTATGTTAACATAATTTTGTAGAAAAGTAGATTGTTTTCAATATCGCTCCGAGTTGAATATACCGTTTTTGATTCCAATAATTGTATCTTTTTAACTAATACCTGCTTCTGAATCTAATTATACTAATATTATGAATACGGAAGTTAGTGTAAGTAGGTTTGTTCCTTCATCACCAATTTGAATGAATTCTTGCACAAAGAAATGGTTATGATATGATACCCTGAAATAAAACGAAGAACAGGTATCTTACTCCACGAAAGCATTGGTCAAAATCAAACAACAAAAAACCTTTATAAAGATAACATTGTAACTTCCAATCATACCAATTATTTCGATAAATATCAATGGTGGTAACCCATAAATAAATGGAATTTAGGTCAAGCGCATAGCTTTACAATTAGAGCACATGTCGAGGACAAAACCAACCTGATTCTTATTGTAGAAATATCCCAGGAATAACAACGACGATTAGTAGAATCAAGCGTATATTATAATGTAGTATAAATACACAACTCCAAATACCTAAGTACGACAATTTAAACAATGCTTTCTCAGCGATGGTTGTCAATTGAATGCCAGGCCGCCTGTTCTCAGCTATCATGTCTAGTCTGTGTTGCCAGGTGTTACATTCTCATAATTACTGAATAGTGTTTTAATTTTAAATGAAATTTGATTGACAATATGAAACTGTTAACAGACGGCCATTCTGTTAAAGGAATGTCCCATTCCGTGAAACCTCTCGGCCATTCTACAATGTAATGTATGACTCTATACATACAAAAAGAAAATAAAATAAGAAACCCAAAACATGTAAAACAAAATAAATTAGTATTTAACTAGGACATAATACTGTAACTAAAATAAAAAACCAAGTGTATTTATGTCCTTCTTTTCTGAATTATTCATTAATTAATTAAATATGTAAAACAAAATATATCCAACATAATTGTGTAACAAAAATAAAATATGTAATTATGTATTTCTGTTCTTAATTCATCATTAATTAACTAAACATGTAAAATAAATTAAAGTACCTAGTAGAACTTGGACATAATTCTGTAACAAAAATAAAATAAGTATATAATCAGGTCTTTCTATTCTTAATTCATCATTAATTAAATAAGGGGTTCATTTCGGATACAATTAAATTACATAAATATCATCAAATTATCACCATACTATTAAATTGTTTGATTAAACTTAGATCAATGCACATTCCAACTTCCAACACATTATACTTTCCAATATAATATATAAAATACATTTAATTAGCGTCCAATAAGTAAATTTCAATTTCAATCTCGATCTCAGGATCAGTATCCGTATCAGTATCAGTATCAGTATCAGTATCAGTATCAGTATCAGTATCAGTATCAGTATCAGTATCAGTATCAGTATCAGTATCAGTATCAGTATCAGTATCAGTATCAGTATCAGTATCAGTATCAGTATCAGTATCAGTATCAGTATCAGTATCAGTATCAGTATCAGTATCAGTATCAGTATCAGTATCAGTATCAGTATCAGTATCAGTATCAGTATCAGTAGCAGTATCAGTAGCAGTATCAGTATCATCATCAGTATCATCATCAGTATCATCATCAGTATCATCATCAGTATCATCATCAGTATCATCATCAGTATCATCATCAGTATCATCATCAGTATCATCATCAGTATCATCATCAGTATCATCATCAGTATCATCATCAGTATCATCATCAGTATCATCATCAGTATCATCATCAGTATCATCATCAGTATCATCATCAGTATCATCATCAGTATCATCATCAGTATCATCATCAGTATCATCATCAGTATCATTTCATTTCATTTCATTTCATTTCATTTCATTTCATTTCATTTCATTTCATTTCATTTCATTTCATTTCATTTCATTTCATTTCATTTCATTTCATTTCATTTCATTTCATTTCATTTCATTTCATTTCATTTCATTTCATTTCATTTCATTTCATTTCATTTCATTTCATTTCATTTCATTTCATTTCATTTCATTTCATTTCATTTCATTTCATTTCATTTCATTTCATTTCATTTCATTTCATTTCATTTCATTTCATTTCATTTCATTTCATTTCATTTCATTTCATTTCATTTCATTTCATTTCATTTCATTTCATTTCATTTCATTTCATTTCATTTCATTTCATTTCATTTCATTTCATTTCATTTCATTTCATTTCATTTCATTTCATTTCATTTCATTTCATTTCATTTCATTTCATTTCATTTCATTTCATTTCATTTCATTTCATTTCATTTCATTTCATTTCATTTCATTTCATTTCATTTCATTTCATTTCATTTCATTTCATTTCATTTCATTTCATTTCATTTCATTTCATTTCATTTCATTTCATTTCATTTCATTTCATTTCATTACTTGCCACCCGAGCAATTAGTTTTTGTCACCGTGCCTTTTTGCAACCGTTTGTCACACCCGAGGAACACGGCCTGCCTCGCTTTCTCGATTCTTGCCACCCGCGGGCTCGTAAACACACTAATGCCACCGAGGCAACGAATAACATTTAATTTGCTACCGTTTGTCACACCCGAGGGACACGGCCTGCCTCTCATTCTTGATTCAACTGTTTCTAGCCACCCGCGGGCTAGTAAACACAATAGGCCACCGAGGCAACTTCTGCCACCCGAGAGCAGATCAGATATCAATCGGCGCATCGATGCCAGCTACCGTTGACAAGCCGATCACTCCGGTCTGGACATCGAACGCAGGTACCCAAACTGAAAATGTACATGGACAGGAATATTAGAATTAAAAGATGGAAACATGTCTTATGTTTCACTATTGCTATTACAACTACGATCATCACTTCCTTCTTATCACTCTCTCTATCTTCAGATATCGGAGGTGACAATTCTGTAGCTCCCTTCAAAATATTTTCATCTTGACTCGTTCCTTTATCAAAAACTACATCTGCAGGAAACTTACCAATACCCTGATTAAGTTTGTTATTCAAGCTCCATTGTAACGTACCCATATTAAGGTCCCTGTCTTTTTATCTAGGCTGTGATTCATAGTTTAACACCTGTGTTGACTGGATGAATGTTTTAAATTCAATTGACCTAAAACTTATACTACCCTTTGTAAACCCATACTGCTTACTATCTAAGAGTTTATTCAAATTAACGTGAGCGAGTAACTGCGTTAAAATAAAATCATTTCAAACAATTTGCTCAAGGCTGGCACAATGGAAACTGGCCTATAATTACTAGGATCACTATGATCTCTCACTTTGAACAAGGGTATACAATTTGCTATAAGCTCAGAGTAGATAAATACTACGTACAACTATAAGTAACTGACCAAACTCTACGCATTTGTTAAATATTAAAGCTAAATTGTGAGCAATATTATCAATGATACCTGCAAAACAGTTACGGATATATGCCATAAGTTACTTGTGCGTTTAACTCAGAAGGTCTTTAAAGTTTTGACTTCCTATGTCGTAACGTTCAATGTGCCTTAACTTTGCTCTCAATTCAGCATCTGTCAATGAGGAATTCAAGGAGCTGGTTAGCTCTTGGCTATCCATAGAGGAAAAGCCGCCAGCATTCTGGGAAACTTGCCATTAATCGGAGGCAGCGGCAGACTTGAGGAATTTTTATATAATATGGATTGTATGTTGTACATATTTGCAAGTGCAATTTGACTATCTTTAGAAATAATGTTATTATTAATATTCAACTCAATACGCCTACTGTATCGAGACATTCCCCATTTTGACATTCGGAGTTGATAATGTTCCAAGCAGTGTTGACTTTATTATTTGATTACTAATTTTATTTCTGAAATATATTGACTATCGGTAAAAGCACAAGTTATCTTACAAATTTTGGAATACTTTTTAACATACTCAAGAAAATCAATATTTTGATTGAACTTTTTCATACCATAAAGCTAATAAAAATATTAGCTCTACTTCTGTAAATACCCACTGCTGCCCAGTCGCCAAACCCAATTCAATTTTATTAAATAAAAGGTCTCAGGTTCAAAAGCCTTATCAAATTCCGCCTCTATCGTCACGCCCATTCTTTCCATTAAGCATTGCATACAGCCAATCAGCGCAATTTCCGTCGTAAGGAAATGTTTTAAAAATGGTTCACTGCCTGATTTAGCCCACGAACCTTGGCAAAACATTACGCGCTCCCTCAAAACTGTTACCTCGCATACCGCAACCGCAATATTTGTTCGAATATAATTCAGATAAATTTATTCAAGCCAAGTAGTAAACGACGACACGACAAGACAACCGTGTCCTGCCTACACCCTCAAAATCAGCTCCCTATCAGAAAAGTGCTTCTGCACTATCCTAACCACCTTCCTCAAAATACAAAGCAATGTACCAACATAAATTTATTCAAAAATCTGCTATTATGATTATTGACATTTAAATTTAAAGCCTTTACCACTGATGAATTTATGAATATATAACACGAAATGTCTTAATTAATTATTGTTTTTATTTTTCAATATTATTGCTAACATTGACATTGATCATTAACAACAAATTTTATCAATTTATTTTTTATTTTTTTATTTAGCTATTATTAATAATTGCATCAAATATAGTAAGTACCTACTCTGACATTTTACAACATTCCTGCCCTAAAATAACCTGTATTCAACATATAAATACTCTACTCCATTACACTCTATTCGTTTGTCAAAACATGCATCAAAGTTTGTACAGAAATGCTAGGTAGGAACCAAAAGGTGGCCCCGAACGACAGGATCCCATTATTTAATTTGGTAATTCATATGAAATTAAAGCCTACTCCGCTTTCTTTTCCCAGACGTACGCGTCCTTGCCCTTGAATATATTCCAGAATTACCAATGTCAGCAGAGAATGAACTAGGATCAGTGCCGGCCGTTCGGAGAAATGTTTGAGCGAAATGATCCAGTATACTTATGACCTCTCCGACCACTGCTATAGCGACGCCGCCTTGCAAGAACGAGAAGACGGAGCATCGCTGCCGCCGGTGCTAGTGCTGCTATTTTAACCGAATGGTTCGCGGCGAGACCGACCATGACACGTGTCCCATCCCCTCATGAACTCCTCGTGCTACGTCTTCTCTTGAAAGAGAACGAGGTCGCCTCCGTACAGACCTTTTGCATGCACACCATCGGCTCCCTCTTTCAGCATTCATATAATTTTATAAAGGCGGTGCAAAAGTTGACACGGTCGACATGTTAGATAAGTTCAAATCGCCTCTTTGCGACACGACCGCCCATTCCTGGTACAGTAATTAATACATTCCCCGTTTTTATTTTGTTAAGTAACCGCCCCTCTGGTGTACAAAAAGAGTTATCCATCCATTTATAGAAGTGGACACCACTTTCCTTTGCTTGTTTAGTAAAATATCAAGATACTAGTAGAGACCAGAGAAAACAAGAAGGCGAGGACACCAATTTTTCATAGCGACAACGTACATTTAAATAGGTATATTGTTAAAGGTGTAATTACCGCGCATTACACCCATTCTATAAACAAAAACGAATCGTTTTGCCTACCTATGGTACGGCCATAATTCAGTTGTTTTAACAAAATAAATAATGCAAGAAGTACCAATACCCACTGCAAACTTGTTCATTTGTAAGTATATTGGGAAACAAATTATATGTCTAAAAAAAAAGAATGTGCAATATGCATTCTACCCAAAAAGTAATCATCATATGCTGTGATATAAATTAATATCCCACATTTAATATTAATCGTCTAATAGTACGTGAAAGTAAGGTCTATTAGAATACAATCTAGGCCCCAGTAAAGTCATGAAGGCATTGACTTATATATTACTGCGTACTGGTTACATATCACTGCATGAAGGTTACGTAGTAACTATTTAGTAATCTGTGATGAAGGACTAAGATTCAACCACCGGTTCGGAAATAATCGGAACACATCTCTAACTGTGTCATGTTCCGAGGAGCCAGCAAGAATCATGAACAATTTTCATTTTTGAATTTGCAAAAAAAATGTAAAATTAATATTGTGGGTAATTACAAATAGTTCAGGAATTCGTCAAGCGGACCCGGGCGCCACCCACGTGATTGTCTCGCGAAGTCGCGAGTTGCATCGCGACAAGAGTTACGAAGTAACCACCGTGTGCATGGCGGCGCTTATGTGTCAACATTTTATCTTAAGACTTGCTGCAATCGTTTGTACAAAGAAGAATATTCGGTTTCTGATTAACTAAAGAAGCTATTATCATGCTGTAATAACTAAATCCTAGCTTCTTACTGGATATAACAAAACAGCAAACATTACCACAAAATAGATTCCGGAACATTATAAAATATACCTTACATACCTCGATTTTCTCACCAACGTTCTTACCACTTCTGATTGTAGAAATATCCCAGGAATAACAACGACGATTAGTAGAATCAAGCGTATATTATAATGTAGTATAAATACACAACTCCAAATACCTAAGTACGACAATTTAAACAATGCTTTCTCAGCGATGGTTGTCAATTGAATGCCAGGCCGCCTGTTCTCAGCTATCATGTCTAGTCTGTGTTGCCAGGTGTAACATTCTCATAATTACTGAATAGTGTTTTAATTTTAAATGAAATTTGATTGACAATATGAAACTGTTAACATTATGATGAAAATGTTATTACTAGACAACTAAACAATGTTAACTAACTGATTAATTTAATTGGAAAATATACTTTACGAAAGATTAGGAGAATGGAGAAGTCATGATATCATACAAAAAGATCTTGATCAGATATATCAGTGGACTCAAGACTGGCTTGTTACACTTAATGAATCGAAATGCACTGTTCTTCACATTGGAAAAAAGAATCCAAGAATGTCATATGAAATTAGCCAGAGTAAACTAGAAGTTGTTGAATGTCAAAAAGACCTTGGAGTTTTCATTACCTCCAATCTAAAATGGGATATCCATATAGTAAAAATTACGAAAAAAGCAAACAGCATTCTCTATATAATACGTAAAGCATTCTCGTACATAGATAAAGAACTCTTCTTGAAGCTGTATAAGACCTATGTGAGACCACTATTAGAATATGCATTTCAGATATGGAGTCCTTATTTTAAGAAGGATATTGAATTGCTCGAAAGAGTACAGCGAAGAGCTACCAAGATGATTCCTGGCCTCAAAAATCTCTCTTATGAATGCCGGCTTAGAGAGCTAGGAATAACAACTTTAGAAAAACGTAGACAAAGAGGTGACCTAATAGAGACCTACAAGATATTAAGCAACTACTATAATGTACCAAACTTATCTACTGCATTGTACAAACCAAACAACAATACAAACCTGAGAGGGCACTCGCTGAAAATAGTAACGCATACCTGTACAAGCAATCCCAAAAAACACTTTTTGCCAAACCGTGTCGTATGTGCGTGGAATAAGCTACCAGAGACAGTGATCAGTGCTCCTTCAGTGAACAGTTTCAAGAATAGACTCGATAATTATATTAGGACAAGTGCACTGAAGTGATATACACGCATCAGCTTTAAGCTGCATAGTGTATTAACAATAATAATAACAATAATAATAATAATAGAGAGAGAGAGAGACCTAGAATCATAAATTACCTGAAAAAACGTGTAGCGAATTTTTAGAGTACAATTTTAAGTAGCATTTTTAACTTTACCTTTATTGTATGAAAGCTCATTCATAAAATTCTATACTAACCTTCACTTCAGATGTGATTCTTCAAGGTTGCGAAGAAATTTTTGCAAGGTCGGCAACGCGCGAGTGAAACAAGGTCAAAAAACCTTATTTGTCTTTTGTCCCTCTTTGACATCAGGCGTCAAAACAGGTACAAACAAATAAATTATAGAGCTTGTGGTTGGCCCCCAAGTGCCGCAAGGTCCATAGGCTACGGTGACCGCTTACCATTAGGCGGGCCGGGGGCCGTATGCTTGTTTGTTACCTTAGTCATCATCATCATCATCAGCCTATAATGTCCCACTGCTGAGCACTGGCCTCCTTTCACAAATGAGGGTGAAAGGGAATGGACAGATACTCCACCACGCGTGCCCACTGCGGATTGGTGGAGGTAGGCTAGTGGTCAACCTACTGTTGGAACTTTTCAAGCCGCCTAGAAGGCATCCAACTAGCTTAACGACTATCACAATTAAGTGATAACCGGGACCAACGGCTTCACGTGCCTTCCGAAGCACGGAAACGCTGGATATGAAATACCACTAGACGGTCATCCATCCAGGTACCGACCAAGACAGACGTAGCTTAACTTTGCCGATCGATTAAGAACGGCTAATCATGCTACACCACGAGCGCTTCACCTTAGTACCTTAGTAGATTTTTTATAATTTACCCATAGAATGAAAGTGACCCGCACTTTATTACTCACTTCCTTCACCTTGAACTTCACTTTGAGTGACTCAGGTAAGTTCCTGAAGTACCTATTACCGATCATTTCAGTGATATTTATACTACACGCAATGTGATTCAGACAGCAAAGTGGGTCTACGCTACGCGAGCCGAGTACCAGCCGAGCCGCTCTTCTTTCGTCGCTCTTGTCAAACTGACACCTACGGGTGTGGACGTATCATACGTATACTACGAGCCTACAACCTACAACACGAGCGCAATGCGAATCCCTGTGTTCGTCAGAAACTGACAATTGGCGGAGCGCAGTTTAGCGCGAGCCGAACGCTCATTCGAGGCTCCCAATTTCCGTCTACGGTACGCGAATATGTGCTCGGCTTGTGCTCGCCTTGCGTAGCGTAAACCTAGAATTTCCAGATCAATTGTTTCATATCTGAATTAGTTTTTTTATTGCTATGAATTTGTGAAATTAAATATGACGTAAATGTCAAATACACGGTACAAATACCTAACCATGCGGCCAAAGCGGTTACCGCAACACCCTGGCCCCCCGGGCATTGGCCACGCGTTACCGATCCTTCCTTCTCCCCGAAGATCACTTAGTTATTTGGCAGCGGTATTCCGTAAGGAGGGGGTACTCCAAATGAGCTGCTCTATGAGCGAAAACTGTTATACTCTACCTCTCTTAAAACTACCACTTTCTTATTAGGAACTTATATTTTTAATTAAAGATTTTTACTTTGTCTTCGAGAAATATATGAAGCTGCAAAGGCGATATTAGCTCCCTAGTATCTGAATCACATGCACCATAGAGCTAAAATGGCATCAGTGACCATCTAGCGTTTGATAAAACCACGATAAAACCATGTGACTCATAATGAATATGAAATATAGTATTTAAACCAAACCAGTTATCTTATCTAGGATTAAATATTTCTTTTAGGTAACTTCAGTAAAGACCTTCATAAGTGCCCTTCTGGAGCCTAAATTGAATAAATGGTTTTTGACTTCCGTGTAAGCCTTGTATCGAAGGTTTGCTCGGAGGAAAACAGCAAAGTAATTTTCCTTGTCATCGTATATTCTAGCATCTAACTTATCTACTTTTCTTCCCACTTACAATAATTGAAGGCCAAGCGTTCTGACGTCTAAAGACAGTTATGGTAAGTATATAAGCTATTTACTCTGAATGCTGTGCCGCTGTAGATCGAAAGTTATATACTGGATAGGTACTGGATATCACCCGGATAATCTAATAAGGTGCCGTTTTAAATGTTTGTTGTGATATCTTCTAAGATATTCGTTTAAATTACTTGGTGTAAATGAAAATTTTGATCATTATCGCCCTATCTATATATGAGAAAAAGTGTTTCGTTAATTTTTCCTTCTTTCTCGCAGCAACGTAGCAACGGATCGACGTGATTTTTGGCATATATATATAGATTATTTGCAGGAGGACAGACGCTACTTTCTATCTTGGGAACGCGGGTGAAACCGCGACCCGAAGCTAGTAACTAATATGTGTAAAGAGGGCCAGATTAACCATGTCTGGGCCCTACGCAATGCATTCTCGATGTCCCTTTACCCTCTTACTTCCTAAAATACACTTCATTTTTCTCGGTGCGCTGGGCTCATGCATGTATCTCGAAAACGGTTTGATCGATTTACATTTAGGGCTTCAGTAAAAAGTTCGTGATTCATCGGCGATGCTTCTTAAAAAGGTGTTATGGTGCTAACTCGCCAGAGGGACCTTTTGCTTGCTTCTGTATGAACTGCTGAGGGTCTGATGATACAGCCGAACAATATCGCGGAATACTTTGTGTGGAGGTACGTAGCTAGTTAACCATGTTAGAACTCCTACTGCTAACTTCATATTTGTTCACGCGAAAGTACGTCTCCGACGATCCCTTTTTTTCCGAAATCATGAAAATTATTTCAAATCCATTTCAAATCTCAATACATCGAACAGTGAAAACCCAACCCACAGAATGATTTCTGGATTAACAGACGGACAGGACGACAGAAATACGCGGGCGTGGAACTTAAGCGAAGACTGATGATAAATCTTCAACATACTTCATTCATGGAATAAACGCGATTATATAATGCGGAAGTTAATACTGCCAAAACTGCGTGTCAGTGACGTCACGTCGACGCGTCATGGCATTCGCCGAACGATCGACGCGTGCGCAATTTAATCTGACATTTCTGTCAGTCGCCAATACTTGTCAGTCGCGGCGAATAGAGAGCCTGATATAGACCTACTTCAGTTATTCAAGGCCAAAGTGATATGATAATACTGTGTCTATTTATTTAGCTGATAATTATTTTAATGTTCTACTATTATTTGTAAGTGTTTCATCGTGATTTTCCCTGTGATATGTTGGAAAATATAAGTTGAAGTGACTGTTAAATAAGTGAGTAGAGAATGTAAGTATTGTTTTGAGTATGCATATGTATACTATAAATGTTGCTATGTATAGTGTTATAAGACTATAACATAGGGACATAGCACAAACTTTCGCATCCTACACCATACCTACATCTCTACATATAGGATGTGAAACGAAAGGTTGTTTGTTTTTTAACCGACATAAAAAAAAGGAGGAGGTTCTCAATTCGGTTGTAGGTATGTCTTTTTTTATGTTTGTTACCTTAGAACTCCCACAGAGTAGGTACTTTATATTGAGAACTCCTTGCACCTTATTACAAAACATGGTTTAAAGGAAAACCAGGTTTTAAAATAGCCTCGTCCCTTTTTATTATATGACGTTAGAAAGTGACCAAATGACAGTAAAACCTGGCTTTACTTTAAACCATGTTTTGTAATAAGGGGGCTTAGGTTTGGAAGGGCTTGGTCCCATTGTCATAAGGTCAGGATTTGATTACTTTTTAGTGTACTTTGAAGTCGGTTTTTAAAATAGTTCAATTATTACACTACAATTTTGCACATCTAATCCTGAATTACAACTTCTAATACCTACTTTTTAACCTGGCAAAATATTACATTCCCTGTAGAACATGTCGCAAAGGTAGGTAACTACACCTACTACTAAATGTTACAAAATAATTATAATAAGAAACCTCTAGAAATGGCGCGGTACATACAGTCCATCCCCCCGTTTTACTTATTTATCATCACAAAAACAAGGAAACTCCTGCGCAACCAAGAACAAAAGAGTTGACAGCTTGGAAATTCCCATCTTCACTCATTCATACAAACAAGTACTTTTTACAACTTTATATATTAACTAACTGACCCCTTTCACCTTTCACCAATTTTTTTTGCGTGGAACCCTTAGAAGCCTAAGTTACTCCTTATAACAACAGTTATCTGCCAGTGAAAGTACCTTCAAAATCGTTACAACCGTTTCGAAGATTAGCCGGAAGTGCCGGAAAAAATAGACGGACAGACAAAGAAATAAAAAAATAATTGTTTTATTGGTTTATACCGATATTCATATGCATTTAGTAAAATGCTTTTATTTTGACATTACAAACAGAACCTACATTCTTATTTATTTGTACTTATAGATATCAATCACGTACACACGTGGTAACACGTAGAAAATCCTGAAATAATACATAGAATACTATAATATGACTATAATCCTAGTTTTAACCTAGTTTTTATTGTAATTTGTATACATTTTCCATTAAACCAGTAAGTACCTCAGAGTATATAAATACTACGTAACAACCAGTACCTATTTCAGCCGTTTCAAAAACACTTATATCTAATTAAGTAAGTAGTAGTACCTCGGTAGTAATTTACAAAACAGTCTAGCACAGAAGAAACACGTGATATCGTATCATACAATTCAGTAATCAGTGCTCTTGCCAAGGCATGTTAGTGATTATTTTTTCTAGTGATCACAATAACGCATACCTAGTTAATCTACTTCACAGACGTATGAATAGTACTACTCATACGTCTGTGATCTACTTATATAATATTTAAGTAAACGTTTGTCTTGTCTGTCCTATTTGTAACGCATGCGTTCATATACTTAAAATGTAATATTCAACATCCGATTCCGAACTTTTGTGTGGTGTAGTGTGTAGTGCACTTTATATAACGTGCGCTTCCTGTGAGGAACTGGCTAGCTAGGATAAGGAGGCGTAAGATTAAAGATCGCGAGGCGTAATAAATGAGCGAAAACATTCATTCATCTGCTCACAGGTCACAACACTTACACTCCCACAACACTTACACTCCCACAACACTTACACTGCCACAACTCTTAAATCTCCACACACAATACTTACACAAACTAATCTTAGAAATTTAGCAATAATAATTGATTTTAAGCTTTGTAACTTGCATTACATCATCATGTAAAATATATTTAAATTGGCACTAGCGCGACATTTGGGGGCCTGGTGGTCTGTAACACAGGATTTTCCTAGCTCAGACACCAGTCCTTCACAATTCAGTTTTTGTATCTTGTGTTTATTGTACCTAAAAATGTTTTGTGAGGAAAATAAATTATATTATTATTATTCATCGAATAGTCATTGAATGAAATTGTATTTTGCTGTAACGGCAATAGATTGTTTGAAATACGATTCGGGATATTCCCTATTACTTGTACGTAGTATTTATATACTCTGAGCTATTACCTACGTTTGAGGAGAATTATGAACGGGGAATTTCCGCTCCGTAGTCTCGCGCTCTCGACCTCTCGAGCCTATTGCGTCCGGGATAATCCTTGATAGCAATATGACCTATCGTATATTTATTTATTGTTATATCATATTCCTGAAATTAGTTTTCCAAAGTATCACCAGTAGAATCGTTCCCAGTGACTTTTGAAAACAGTATTTTGAAAAAAGAAGTAACTCTATAATCCATACCTCCGCTAAAACGAAATACCTACGTAGAGTCACGTGTGAATGTTAGAAAAATGTGTCTCAAAAGCGTTGATTTTATCATTTTAATCTTCTGTCAATATGTACGAAATGTGATTTCAAGGTTAAAATATTTAAATGAGCACGAGTAGCGAATCTAATATTTATACATTTACTTGCAGGTGTTCTGTATTTAAAAATACTTATTTGCGTTAAAAAAATATAATAACCACTCAAGATTTCGAAAACTGTACTCTGCAATAAACAAATGCAACACATTATATTATTCTATTCAATTCATCAACAAAAAGAAACCCGTCTGCGTAAAACAAAAATTGAAACAAAAAGAGAAAAACAAGTAATTAAAAAATACCTTTTTTTTATACCACTGAGGTGGCAAACATAACAAAGCATACGGCCCGCCTGATGGTAAGCAATTACCGTAGCCTACGGACGCTTGCAACACCAGGGGTATCACTCGCGCGTTGCCGACCCTGAAGAAACCTCTTCACACCCTTTTTGAAGAACCCCATACCTTGAATTTTATAAGGTTAGCAGTCTTTCGTAACCCTCCTTCCGAGTCAGTCTGGTAAAGGGAAGCTAGCGCATGAAGCAATAATTCCACAAGGGTGATCAAGGGTGTTGCTGCAAAATTCAGCTAGGAGATCGCGGGTGAAAAAGTAGTCTATATCTAAACGGAATTCGACATTACATCATCGTACTCCCTTACTTCACTCATTAACATATAAATATATATATATTTCCAGTTATTAATAGCCAAATATGGATTTCGTAATCGGCGGGCTTGCGGGGGCGGGCGCAACCATCCTCACGAATCCGATGGACGTGGTAAAAACTCGACTGCAGTTGCAAGGAGAGCTGCGCGCGCGCACCGAGCAAACCACTCGGTACAGGGGTATTTTCCACGCCCTCTACGTCATAGCGCGCACGGACGGTGCGCTTGCGCTGCAGAAAGGCCTCGCGCCGGCCATGCTGTTTGGTTTCACAATGAATTCTGTAAGGTAGGTACGTAATATCATCCTTCAAACTTCAATAGTAATTCTAGTCCCTAATTTATTGCCGAAACCTGATTTAGTACCGATTCAGAAAAATCTAATGGTGCGTCCATGCTACGCGAATCGAGCACGAGCCGAGCCACGAACGAGCACACTGCGAGCACGATTCGCGTAGCGTGGACGGGCTTGCGAGCGTCGAACGTAGCGCGATTGTCAGTTTTTTCACGAACAAAAGGATTCGCATCGTGCTCGTTGTAGGTTCGTTCGTGGCTCGGCTCGTGCTCGATTCGCGTAGCATGGACGCACCATAAGGTTAAAAGAAAAGGTATCAACAAATTACTTGGCTGTATTCGAAAAGTGTGTGAACAGAAGTTATGACTGTTGATGATGAAACAAGTTAACGATCTACTAAAACCTAAAGAAGAAATTATTTCCTTACAATACATTTTCTTCCAGATTAGGCCTTTACCACGTAGCAGAAGTCCAAGGCTGGACAAAGACGCTAGATGGGGATATTAGCATCAACAAGGCCATGTTATGGTCAAGCGTGAGTGGTGTGGTGAGTGGAGTAGCTGCCAACCCTGTCTCCGTGCTGAAGACGAGGATACAGGCTGCTGCTCACCCGAGCATAGCTGTTGGAAGGCAGCATAGTTATAAAGGTATAATGTGAAAACCGTTGAAAGGGTATTTATCTATAAATGAGCACAGCAGCTCTGTTTGCGCTTGAAGTCTTCACGTCTCACCTGCCAGCAGGGTCTCTAAAAATGTGACTATGGAATGTTCTATAAATTTCAATCCATTAAAATCTTACATCTTACCCTCTATCATTTACTTAAGCTACGTGATCAGCTTAAATTAAAGCATCTTAACCGACCATAGACGTAAGATTTTATACATTTTTCCAAAAAAAATATTCAAATTCCACGAGAATTCACTAAATAACTTTGCTCCAAATAATAGATATGTGGCCCGATATAAAATTGAACCAATAAATAAAGCGTGCGCTTGCAGGAATGTTAGACGGATGCGTCCAAATCTATAGAACCGATGGCATGAAGGGATTCTTTGCGGGGGTGACAGCAACATGCACTAGACTGGCTATCGGAAGTGCTGCACAGCTTACTACATTCTCCACGTAAGTAGGACACAAATAAAAACTTAAGCAACCTCCCACTGGGTGGACTAGTTAGGGTTGCATCGGGTCGCTGCTAAATGAAAATAGCTTCAGACCACTTTAGGTGATGATAGCGACGTGGAATGTCATAGTGAAGGTCATCGATTTAAATCCTCAAAATGACTTTGCGCTTTCGGTGGATGAAAATATCGTGAAGAATCTATATAACTGTAAAAGGGTACTTTGTAGTAATCACCTTGCTGACTACCCCTCATTTGAAAAATTGGTGAACAAGCACCTACCGGGCAGTTCCTGCAGCAGCAGAGAGAGGCCAGTTTCCTTTTAGTTTTTGTGTACTTGCCATACCTTCAACCGTGTGTTTAGTCCCAACAGAAGATTAATAGTATTTAAAAAACCGTTCGTATTAATATTCCATGCGGGTGGCACAGTCTTGGGATAGTTCTACAGTGGAAATCTCTGGAGGAAACTGTTGGAATAATTAATAGTCAAAATATGGAGTAACAGCAGAATTTCTTTTAACAATGTTTCATGTTACCTAACTAGCTAATGATATGTCCCCAGTGCAAAAGAAGCGCTGCTGTCACACGGTATATGTGAAAATTCCCCGTTGGGGCTTGCATTCGCTGCCAGTTCAGTGAGCGGTGCTGCTGTTTGCGTTATGATTTGCCCCTTCGACGTCGTCACCGTCAGACTTTACAACCAGGGTAATGAGACACATTTACACCATTACAGAGTTAAACAAAGCCTGCTAGCGCGTGGTTACTTCGAACATTCACCAACTGCCCTCACATCAGTGGCCAGCATTGCTTGCAGTGTTATCGTCATTATAGTTGAAACCCCATTGGATGTTGTCAATACACGCCTTTTTAATCAGGGTAACGTTGAAAATTATTGGAAATGTTAAAAAAATGGTGATTCTGGGATACTGTTCTATCTCGCTTAAACTCAAAATTATTTCTGTCTATAAGTAATACGTACAAAATATAGTAATACAACGGTGCTCAAGACGCTCAATAACTTATTAAATTATGCGGGGCTGGCTACTAATATTATTAAGCTGACAATCCCTCTAAAAATATTTTGTACAAATCAATGTGAGAATTTTTGCTACACTTCAATAATTCCAGAGTTTAATTCATAAAGCTTTCCTTTTGCATGAACTCAGTAGTATTACGTAGTATTTATATACTCTGAGGTAGTATCTAGAGTATAATCTGCCTACCTACCTACTTCATTGACATGTAAAGCTTCTGCATGTGAACATGTTCCTTTTTCTATCAAATTATATTCACTCATTTCCATCTTACTATTGTTCTTATACCAAAAACTTTCTACAGTTTTATTTAACTAATTAATTGTCTTCCTACAGGTTCAGCAGCACACGGTAGTCTTCTCTATACGGGAATATTTGACTGCTTCACCAAGATATACAGAACTGAAGGACTTCATGGGTTATACAAGGGAATCGGTCCGCTGTACCTGAGAATTGCCCCACATACAACACTGTCGCTTGTGATATGGGACATGTTAAACAATATGCTATTACAGAAAAGGAATTTATAAATAAGTGTTTTTATTTTCTTGGCACACACCCTTATTTTTAACGGCCATGTGAAATGTAAATAATATGTAAAGTTCGACGATTAATGGGATTCGAAAATATGTATATCAGAAAATGTAGTATTTAATATAGACGAAACCAAGCAGAAACAAGCAAAGGAAATATTCATAAAAGATAGAAACAAAATATTAGGTACACAATGATTAAACAAATTAATAGCTATCTCCAAATTTCATTGCGTTGTCATTTTAATTTCTACCAACTATAGGTGGTGAAAAGTGTATCTCCCATTCAATATCTGAGGAGCTACAGTCAGAGCTTACATCGACATCATCACAGGAACAGCTGTCCAGATCTTCAACTATTTCACTACCGCTACATGTGCACTCTGGCTTATCAGGATCAAGAGGCAAGATACCTATAGCTTGCTCGTACGACTTTCGACAGATCTTTTCACAAACTTCAGGGTGGAATGGATCAGACCAAACTTCCGCTACCGCATTCCGAATGAGAGTTCGTTGAAGTCTCTCCTTCTTTTTGATTCTAGCCTCATTGTTTTCTTTTGCAATCCTATATATAAGAGGAGTACATTGTTCAGTATTTTGTTCTCCATCAGGAGTCACCTGCATTTCAATTCGGTATTCTCCGTCTTTTTTGCCGACGATTAAAGTAGGTTTTTCTTCGTGTCGTTTTTTGGACTTCTTAGTCGGTTCTAATGGTTTCACTGTAGATACTTGCTTTTTTGCTTTATTTAGCTGCCGTAGTAAACGTTTGGATATTGCTCCTGGTTTCCAACCCTGGGCCACCTATAATGATTAAACTTAGATCAGGTATGTTGTATAAATCACGTAATAGTCATTATTCATCATCATTATTTGTATCTACTAACAAAACAAAATAATTATAAGAAAAATATTCTTACTTTCGTCAGACGCAAGAACTGTTCGCCATTAGACATTTTAGGATATTCCTTTAAAGGCGTTACATTTGTTTGTTATATAGAGGTAAATTCCGGTGCTAATGACCTGTTTCTAAAAAATATTTCACGCTGGGATAATGTAGCTTACATTATCCCAGAGTGCTATAGGCTACTTATGCCAAGAACACGAGTAAAACCATGAGGACAGCTATCCTTTACATAAAACAATACAACGAGAAACAATGTAAATCATTTATTATTTATCTTACAGTTACAACGTCACAAAATTTTACTTTGCACTTTACCAAAATTAACTTACACTTAAATTCAATTCTAATAATAACCAAGAATATTTTTTTCAAACGGATCATTATCTTGGACACAACGATGGCCAACTGAAGGGATCCTTCCTTGGAGATGCATTTACTTACTAGCCTCGTATCTCGCTTGGAGTTTATCATACAGTTCCTTTTTCATTATCTCACTGTTAATAAAAGATCGGAAACAAGGCAAGTGGAAGGAGTTCAAACTAATTCCCTGTTCTGTCAAATTATCTAGCCTTTCTTGTGGCCTTCTATTTTGGTAATCCTTCAACCTAAAGTACGTCTTATTGCCGAGTTCATCTACTGCAATTATACCCTTTTCTGATGGAGTTGAATGCTTACATTTATTTCTTTCATTAAAATATTGCGGACTATACATAGGGCGTCGCTTGCTCCTCTTGGATGCTGGCAGACTAGGAACTTTTGATTGCACTGGTATGCGCACGTCCTGCCCTTGAGCAAGCATTGCTTTTAATGTATCCAAAAGCAACTTTCTATCATGACCGTGGCCTAAAATACCCATTTTTGATAATGCTCGTGGTGTTGCATCCCCTAAACAACTCCATGCAGCAGAAGACTTACGAGAAAACATTTTTTCATTTTTCTTGTTCGTATTTTTTTTACTCTTAGTCTTAGTACGACCTTTTTTGTCTACCCCCTTTTTTGGCTTGGGATGAGGATAAAATTTCCAATTTCCTAGGGAATCGATATAGCCATCGACCCCGACGGTCAACCAAACTCCATTAGTAGCTTGAAACTTTCCCGTTTCGCAATCTACTGTTTCGCCACTTGGTCCAATGAACACCATAGGGGCCCATCGTTCGTCGGGTCCGATATAACCATCAACATTAATGTCTAACCATTTTTTATCTGGACTCCAAAAGCCTCCTAGATCGCTGCATTGTTCTTTTCCATCAGGACCTTTGAAGAATCTTGGGACTGGATTACCATATATATCCAACTTTTTTACTTTATAATCCAGATAATTGTATTGAGAGGAGTTATCGACTTTTAAAACTTTCTTGCCTTTGAAAGTAGGTAAGAATGTTGCATTCGGTGGCGTAAATTCGACTATCCATTCATCTAAATCAGTATCAGTACCAGAAGTAGATTTATCCTCTGAACACGAACACGAAACATCCAAGTTCGTTCTGTCAGCGCCTGGTTCTGCTGGGTAGCATAAGCAATCAGGATCCTCAGCACCAGGAAGTATTGCTAATGCTTGCTGGTACGTTGTAAGACATATCTCTTGGCACATGTCTCTAAAGGCACTCTGAATAAATTGACGTTGAGCTCTCTCGAGCCGTCTCTGATTACGCTCTTTCTTTTTTTGTCGATGACGATTCTCTTCTTCAGTTCTGCCTATTGTATAAGTGAGGACAGGCTTATCTTCATATGGATATTGATTGAATGATCTTAGTTTTGAATAAACTTTCATCGTTTCCATAGTCACAGAAAATTCACCATCTTTCTTATGTACAATTAAAAGAGGTCGTTTGAGAGGTCTTGTCTTTTTTCCTCCGTCTCTCCTTCTCTTCTTGCTTTGTAACACTCCAGGATTCTTTGCTATTTTTAATAATCTTACTACGTGTTTACTAATTGCACCTGGTTTCCACATTGGACGGAACTATAAAAAAAAGGAAAAAAATATTAAAAAAAAATAGATTTTCAATATCACATGAATTTCAAATAATCTATTTTGTTCCTGAGATTAAATCGTTTTCAACAATATTTAATGTGGAGACGTTAATGAAATTCTTACCTTCATTCCAGGTATATCACCAGCATTCCACAACCAGCCCATATTCTTCGGCACTACACCCAAAGCTCCCGTACAAGGAATTGCACATTGGCTGTGCCCAATTTTAGGGGCTGTAATAATGTATAACGACAATGTTTAAATTCCATTTATGATTTTATAAAGTAAAATATGAGAAAAAAAATATACAAAAACCTCTGAAATACATACGTATACCTTCATAACCATAGTTAAACTTGAATCTGTTATCATTATTTTTACTTTGTTTGTCCGAGGCAGATTTTTTATCCGAAATACTTTTTTCCTTTGCCTTGCCTTTGGCAATATTATGGTATATTGGGCAAGGAAATGGCATCTCATTACCCACTTTTCGTGCCATATCTTCACCAGATTTTTTGTAGCCACCGCATGTTGTACAATATGTTGTTGTCTTTGTAAATCCGAATTTACATTCACAAGTGCACATGCAAGGGTCATTTCCGAACTTCATTTTTGCTGTCATGCCTCCAACTACGTTTTCAAGCTTTTCTGTTACGTTACAGCATTCTTTTTTAAGATTGGTCAAATCAAATAGAATGCGGTCGTCTGGCTTCTCTGGAACTTCTCTATAATGCTTAAGATTACATTCGACTTTCTCGCATTTCTTCATACTTACATCTGACAAATGTAAACCAAAGGAACAAACGCTTCCAGTACGAGAACCAGAACCAGATCCACTCTTTTTTAAATTTGATTGTTTTTCTAAAGAACTATTGCTTCTTGATGAATCTGTACCCTTTGCAAAATCGTTTTCTACGGTAAAGTACCCAACGCAATAAACTTGATTTCCGTATGGACCAGAGTCTCCAAATATATAATTCAAGGTATTGACCTGTTTTTGATTTATTAAAGAAAGGGATTTGGATTTAACAAGGTCACGTTTCTTATTCTTAATATTGGTGTCACTTCTGATAAAGTGTATGCACCATCGCCGATTTTTAAAATTATTGTTTATTTCGTATACCGCAGCGGCCATCTCGAACTTTTCTTTTTCAATTGCCATCAAATTCTGTTTGGAATTACTAGTAATTTGATGACAGTCGCTTTTTATTGTACGTTTTGTATCATGGTATAAGGTTTTAATCACACCAATTTTATCAGCCCTATTAAAAGTTAGTTTTTTTCCTGTACTAGTTATCTTTGTCGGTGGGTTAAGCGTGTGTTGATGATTATCAGAGAGCGACTGAAATTGGGTGGAGACCTTGCTTTTAAGATGACTCAACTTTACATTCAATTTTACCGTTGCCATTCGTTTTGAAGTAAATTCATCAAATACATTGTACAGTCCATCAACAGCAACCGGACATGGATCCTGTTGCTCAATAACGTTTATTAAATAATCTATATGGTTTAGACTCCACGGTATGTGGTTTGAACCTATCATCTTTTGGTTTTTCTTGCTCCAAAGGGATAATTCCATTGGATAGTTCTTCATATTTGAGATAAGCAAATCTATATTATACGCCAGTATTATTGATTGACCCATCCTCATTTTGTTCTTGTTATCAAGTTTTTCTGATTTCTCTATAAACTTACTACCTTTTCTTACCTTTGTTTTCCTTTTGCACTTCCTCTTTCTGTCTGTCTGCGTTAAAACTTCCCTAGATTCATTTATATCATCTAAATGAAGCGTGAAAACATCTGCAAACTGACTCTTTATTATAAATTCTTTACAATCTATGACGCTTTTCAAGTCTTCCACGACTATCTCAAACAAAAACATTGAATCCGAAGAAGGAGCCATTTTTATTAATAAACCTTATTAATATAACGAGAAACTTATAATATTTATAAGAATAAGTTTATATTATAATTGAAATATCCCATAGTTTCCAAATAATTTTGATACCACAAAAAATAACTTGCAATTTTGATTTTGCCTAAAATTGTATGTCAAATTCGAATGTGCTCGTAATGGGACTGTGTTTTACTTTTCATAATCGAAAAATATTCGCCGAAAAGGTTTTAATTTACGATATGAACAATTATGGCCTTTTTTGCTGTACCTTTCAATAAAAAATAAATAACCTTGTGAACCAGCCGAGATTCAGAAAAGCTCCCTGACTTACCTGCTTGATTATCACGAGATAAACTTCCCTATACTCTATTATGGTAAACTCTACATTTCTAAACTGCACATAGCACGGAATTTTTAGAAAGACTTGATTTGCATATTCGTCATATAATTAGAATTTACGGGCAGTTTTACCATTGTTATATGAATCACTGTTATCACTTAGTTGTGATATTCGTTAAGCTGGTTGGAGGCTGGAAAGAGGCGGCTTGAAAACTCCAACAGTAGGTTGCCTAGCCTACCTCCACCGATCCGCAGTGGGCACGCGTGGTGGAGTATCTGCCCATTCCCTTTCACCCTGATTTGTGAAAGGAGGCCTGTGCTCAGCAGTGGGACATTATAGGCTGATGATGATATAAATGAAACTGCAAAAAATAATGGAAAATTGAATGGAACTCAAACAACAGTTATTTTTTACAAGCTAGAGACCCGTGACATACGGATAGACAAACTAACAGACGGCATAGTGACAATATGGTTTCCCTTTGGATACGGAGGACAAAACTAATAAGTTTTCTTTTTGTACCAATGCAGTAACTAATCACTAGATTTTGTAATTGTCTGTGTGTATAGCACAAACCTACTAAGTATTATATATACCTCTGGTATAGCAGAACTAATAATTCAAACAAACAAAGTATATACAATAAATTTTAATAAAAATCGTGACTTCTATGCAGATCAATTTGATGAAGTGGTTGTTCTATTTGCATACGATGTAGTGGTTGTCATGATTGGACTTTTCATCCAGTTTCCGTACATTGTACTATGGGGCGACAAAGTTTTGCCGGGTGTATTCGATGCCCTATTAGTTTTGGTTGGACACTTCAAATCATATATATCTTCGCACATTTGTAACCCTTGCATTATCTCACGGCATTTAGCCAATCTTCTTGATTCATCATACTTCAATTGATCATAATGCCCTATGTGCCGGTGTTCACATCTATCCCAGTTCATAGAGGCACTCATAACAATTTTATTTTGTCCTCTTTTTGGAGAGATAGATACTGCCTTACTTGCCTTGCTTTTGACATGTTCAGCTTTAGCTGCATGCGTACTTAAAGCTTTTTTGTTTCCAGACTTGTCTGCTCCCTTGCTTTTAATTATAGCTGCAGCTGCAGCTTTTCCTTTAGCTTCAACATGTCCCTTCAACTTTGCTGCTTTTTTTGTATCAACTGTCCAACCAGTCTCTGTTGATAAGGCCTTTGGCGATGCTTTTTTCTTGCCATAATATGCCCATTTGCCGTCTTTATCAATATAGCCATCGATACCTATCTTTAAATGTTGACCGTTGGAATCTGTGAACGTACCTTCTTCAGCCGAGTAGAACATACCATCGGGACCCAAAAAATTCATGGGTACCCAACGCTCGTCCGGCCCTATATAACCATCTTTATTGATCTCCAACCACACATGTTCCGGACCCCAAAATCCTCCAATATCACTACATACTTGCTTACCGTCAGGACCTTTGAAGAATCTAGGGACAGGATTTCCAGATTTATCTAATATTTTCACTTTATAATCTAAATAGTTATATTGACTATCATTTTCAGCTAAGGCAGGTGGATGTTTGGATTTAGGGTCCCACCTGGCCACAGGTGGACTGAACTCTATAGTCCATTCATCACCATCTGTATCACTGCTAGAGATGCTTCCTTCATCCGAACAAGAGCATGAATCTACGGTTGGAGAGATATGTGCTGGGTTCGTGTAACATGGACAGTTGGGATCATTGGGATTCGGTAAAGGAAGTATACCTATAGCTTGATTGTATGCTTTCAAACAAATCTCTTGACATCTATCCCTGAACGTGGATTGCAGAAGTCGACTCTTCCTTCGAGTCTCTCTACGCTCTCTTCTCTCTCTCTGCTTCTGAATTTTCATTTTCTCTTCCTGTGTTTTTCCTATTGTGTAAATCAATGCTGGTTTCTCGTCATAAGGATATTGAAAAATCAATCGTTCTTTTGAGTACTTTTTAAAGACTTCCATTTGTACCGTATACTCTCCATCGCGTTTCTTTACAGTTAAAGTTGGTTTCATTTCAATTTTCTTTTTGCGTTGCATCATAGCACGCTTCTTCTTTGCAATTGTATCGACGCCTTCTCTCATTGCTCTGTATCTCCGAACCAAGATTTTGTTGGCAGCACCTGGTTTCCATTTTGGACGAGGCTAAAAATAATCATAATATTTTATTGTCATTATTGTAGAGTTAATTGTAATTATTATGTATATATGTCAGCTTAACTCAGGGAACTTTTATAGAAGTTATTTAAAAGCTACTTCAAGCAGAAAAAAAACACTATGCCGATAGTAGGACAAGTATAGAATACTGTCGGTATTATCTATGTGTTGACTAACTTTGCAAATCTGTAAAAGGCTCACAAAAATACACCGATACGTTCTGGGTGACAGATTTTCAACTTGCGGATAGTGTTCAGACAGACGAGTATTACAAAGTACCTACCTTCCACTGCGCAAATAAATTATTCATTACCTAAGTTATTCACGGAGTGTGAAATAAAATGCTAGACTGGTGCTTCATAAAGATCTAATTTATCAAGCACGATAGTGCCTTACCATGTATTATTTTTAAATTGTTTACAATACAAATATTGCATGATTCTCACTATACCCAAGTACCGTACGTAAGTACTCTCAATTAAAATAATGGAAGTACCAAGATACGCGCTACGCATTTTTTTTACTAAAACGTGCGTTTTCTATGAAATAGAAATGGTGTCTACTCATACCAACATTACCAAACCAACCTTCATGCCAGGGATATCTTCAGCTTTCCAATTCCAGCCCATACTTTTTGGAACAGCTGGATAAGGATACTTGACTTCGGGTTTTTTTTCCACTTGCATTGATCCTGCATCACGATCAGCCTCGACGTTTGCAGTGAATTTTCCAACTTTTTTCTTTGTTTGCTTTACTTTTGTTTCCTTTTTTTCGCCTGCTTCTTTCATGTCACTCTTTTTATCCATCATACTTTTATTGGACCGTGAAGCTGTGAGCCCTTTTTCTGAAGCTGTTCCTCGCGAAGCAGCTGTTTTTGTACTTTTCATACTTGCATTATCAGTCTGTTTTTTGTCTGCTTCCGGCCATGGGTTCGGTACTTTTAAATAATGTTTGTCATAAAGTTTATGGTAAACTGGACATGGCAGAGGCTTCATGTATTCAGGTGCATCCTTCATATCGTCTCCCAAGCACTCGTAACCTCCACATACAGCGCAGTAAGTCGTTTTCTTGGCAAACTTGAAACTACATACGCAATCGCAGTAACAAGAATCTTCCTTATTTGAGCTTGGCTTATTTTTCTGGCTCATCACGCTGTCTGCAATGAAATCCTTAACTGTGTCAGCGACATCACAAGTATCGAGGCAGCAAGTGTTATATATATCGTCGAATTGCATGACCAAGCTACTGTCTGCCGGACTTGGTGGATAGTTGACATCACTTGGGCATACAGGCTCTTGACATTTTGAATTATCATTCTCACTCTCCTCATCCTTCTTTGCAGTTACAGCTGTGGAGCACAGACTTTTAGAACATCCTGTTTTTACTGAACTCATGGCACTAGGACAACTACTAGAACAATCCTTATATTTAGAATAGTCTGACCCTGGTGTCGAGGTCCCAGCGGATTTTATTTCAAAATCATGTTCTACGGTGAAGTAATATACATTGTACACTTTTTGTTCTCCTGAAGGACAGCCTGGCCCACCACAATCAGAAGCTTCGCTGCTGCTTTCATCACAATCTTTGGTACATACAGAGTCACAAGAAGATGTCTTCGTCAATGCCGTTTGCATTTGTTGTAAGCAACCACATTGAGTTGAAAGACCTTCTAAAGTACTATTTTGACTAAATATGCCTTCATGACGTAGAAACTGTTGAATTTTTTCTGCCAAACTACACTCCTTGCTTCCACATGGACCGATAACGTCATGAATATTTATCTCTTGAATATCTTCTTCGACGAGATTTTCTATGTACTCTCTCATATCTCTAGCGATTCGACAGTCAGGTCTTCCACAAGGTCCTCGAATGTTAGCTATATCAAATGTAGCTGGTCTAATACCTTTGGTACTTTTACCAGCGTCTTTGCAAATCGGACACGGTCCACTTTGTGCCTCGTTTTTGAATCTTTCTGATAATTCTCCTTTTGGCCAATTCTTTTCTTTACAATAGCAAAATCTATCGATATCCGTAGCTTTAACTCTTGGTTTAATTACCGACTGAGGTGTTAACATTCGCATATTGTCATTACAAGAAACTATTATTTTTCTGACATAGTCCACGATGAAATCAATATCGGGACATGATTCTGGTGCCTTGTATATTGATTCTGGAGGTTTATCAGCATGACCCATGCAACAGTAGCTCCCATCGCTAAAGAAGGTAAGGTTAGCACTAGGTGCATTTTTATAATCGGCATAAGCGATCTTGGTAGGCTTTGGTTTATCTACGATGAAATTATTTTCAATTTTATTGCTATTTTCTATGTAGATTTCATCAGTTGTCTTCAAAGTGCAGATATAAGACGTGGTTTTTGAATTGATTCCAGTGTACAAATATTTTTTTACAGTGGGGTCTTCGGATAAAGTGCGAAAAGCCGTCGTCACCTTGTCAGTCAAATATGTCAATTTTACTTGAATCCCCAATGTCGCCATTAATTTTGCGGTTCCTTCTTCAAAAATATTGTAATCATCCTTCACCGTCACTGCAGGTGGTGGAGTTTCACAACTATAGATCTTCTCTAAATACTTTAAGAATATCTCGTCCCATGGGATACAAGTAGTGCCAATGAAGACAAAATTTTCCTCTTTGTTCCAAAGAGAAAGTTCTAATGGAAATTTCTTCATGTTTTGTATGAGGAATTCAGCACTACTTGAGAACAAGACTGATTGTCCTGATTGTATGGTAGGTTCAGGTGGCGGCTCCTCTTCTTTGCCCTTTTTACCTTTCTTACCCTTTGGTTTTGGTGGTTTCTTTTTTTTTCCTTTACCAACGGGCGCGGGTGGTAACGGTGGAGGTTCTGGCATCACTATATGCATTTGCTTAGGATCTTTCAGCTCAAGCGAGAATATATCAGCAAAGTCGCTTTTTATCACTAAATACCGACTCTCAACAAAACTTTTTACACTCTCTACCACCACCTCAAAAAGAAACATTGCGTTTGTAACTGCCATATTATCTTTACTTTAGTATTTTTTTTATTTTTAATTATAAAATTCACCGAAAGATTTACATTATTATCCTATTCACAATAAATAATATCTAAATGACAAGTGACAAATATATAAAAAAATAAGACAAGTCTTACTCTCGGCCAGGAACCAGTCGATAAATAAAAAAATAGTAATTGATTAAAAGTCAGCGAGCCTACCGTGTATGAAAATGGTAATGAACTTGATTGAAATGAGCTCCTATTATCTCCTGCCTATCCTAATCCTAATTCTACCTAACTAATATCAGAAATGTGAATGTGACTTTTTTTGTTTGTTTGTTACGCATAACGAAAGTACCTAGATATGCTACTAGTAATACAAGAGCACAGTTAGTACACAGAGCCAAATACCACGCAGTATGTTTTTGCCTTCAGTTAAGCGTACTAGCACAGAATAAAATATTTGTTCACGAAGTTTGAGTAGGTAGTTTGCGAATATTTTTCGCACAATTTATTCGCATCATTAACGACGGCAACCGACTCACTTATTTTCAACGTTATGAATAGAACGTATGATTTCTCCTATACGTGTTCGCACCCTGACGTTTTTTTACGTCGAGAGTTTTCACACGTTCTAGTAAAAAACGTCTATCTCAACGTTTTTTTAAACGCCCGTGCGAACGAAGGCATGGTATGGTATCTACAAATGGGAATGGGACAGGCCCCGTGTTGTTATCGTAAAAATGTAAACTACCGTATCACAGACCTAAAATTGATTTTTTGCGATTGGGCTTGCGTTTGGCCACTGACCCGCCCTTAAGGGGTGATGACGAAGCCTAAGATGAAACACGCTTACCCAGAAGAAACATATTCACTCTGGCCTTGAAAGTTCCTAGATTGTAAGCGTCAGGAAACACAGACGCCGGAAGCAAGTTCCACTCCCTTGCTGTCCGCATTATAAATGAGGATGCAAAACGCTGTGTCCGTATTTTCGGTATGTCAACAACGTACGGGTGAAAATTTTCCCGGCGTCTTGTGGTTCGGTGTAAAAATGGGGATGGTGGAATTAGGTTGAACTATTCCTGTTGCCATTGCCGTATATCATTACTTTTTATCAAAAAGTCTATTCCTCATTTATTTCTTCTCCGTTAAAGTTCAGAATTCATTGTATCGATTACCACACACAATGATCGCTAGATCATTCGTGTACTCATAGGACACTCATTTTCAATCTTTTCATTCATTTTTAACCAAGGAGAATGATATGATACTTTAAACTACCATATGTCTGTGTATTGCACTACAACTGTACCTACGCTTATAATCGAGATTTCCCCAGCTGTAATTTCATACAATGTGCATTTAATTTATTATATATTTACTTTTACTGATCAAAATTAAATAAGACATGGTTTTACATTACAACCTGACGAAAGCCTGAAAGGCTTATGTGTCCAGTAAGAGTTCATTAATATACATCATCTCATTCATTACAGTAATGAAAAAACGTTTCGTTTTAACTCTAACTAATTGCCGTATTTAGTAATACTTATGGCAATGAGAGAGTTGTCGCATACCATATTTTCTGGAAAATAATCGTGAATTGCCGTATCAATAACAACACAGGCCTGTATACAGATTAAAAGACTATGATTTAATGACCCTTGCCAATCCTTTAATGGATGAAAAACTACTACTACTAATGGGCTGCCATACCTAGGCTGCATTCCGAATTAATGATATAATCGCTGTAATCGATTTGAGCGTGCTTAAACCCGTTCCATATTAACCTGAGCGCGATCACGATGTCCCGTGTAACGTCATAGATGACGTCATGACATACGCCATCTTGCGCTCACACCGACCATGCCCTAAACTGATATCACTGTGAGCGCTGTCAAAATGTGACGGTTAGTTATTGTGTTTTCGGCAAAAATCTAATAAGATTTTTGGTTTTCTATATGGAAAAGATACTTTTTATGATTTAATGAGAGAAAAATAATAAAAAATGCGGGTATTCCTTTTTGCGAGTCAACTAATAAAAGATATAAGGAGTTTTAGGGCATTGTTAAATTCAGATTTTAATTAAATTCTCAAATGTTCTGTTTTGAATACTGTGAGCGCGATAACGGGCGTTCCGAATTGTTGACAGTTCTCAGCTGTCATTATCGTGATATCTAACTCGCAAATTATTGCTGTGAGCACTGTGAGCGATATTATTTAATTCGGAATGTAGCCCTAAAAAAAAAACAGGAAGACGAAGGCTGCATTCCGAATTAATGATATAATCGCTGTAATCGATTTGAGCGTGCTTAAACCCGTACCGAATTGAGTAATGACAGATTACGTTGTCCCGTGAAACGTCATAGATGACGTCATGATATCCGCCATATTGCGCTCACACCGACCATGCCCTAAACTGATATCACCGTGAGCGCTGTCAAAAGTGACGGTTAATTATTGTGTTTTCGGCAGAAATTCTAATAAGATTCTTGGTTTTCTATTTGGCAAAGATACTTTTTATGATTTTATGAGAGAAAAATAATAAAAAACGCGAATATTCCTTTTTGCGAGTCCAATTAAAAAATATCTAAGGAGTCCTAGCGCATTGTTAAATCAGATTTTAATTAAATTCTCAAATGTTCTGTTTTGAATACTGTGAGCGCGATAACGGGCGTTCCGAATTGTTAACAGTTCTTAGCTGTCAATATCGTGATATCTAACTCGGTACGCATATTATTGCTGTGAGCACTGTGAGCGATATTATTTAATTCGGAATATAGCCGAAGAATCAGCTGATTAGTGTCAAAAGTTGTCACTTTGACTTATATGACAGACAAATTCTCAGAAGGAAGGGAAATAGATATTACGAAATAGGTAGGAAAAATATGGTGAAATAAAATAATAGTTCTCACTTCTCCAGTTACACACAGCACCTGATGCTGGCACAAGATCACACAATGAAACATCGAAGATGGATTTAAAATAATAATAGAGATACTTTAATTAATTAGGTAAGTGTTTGCAATCTTTTTATTGAGTTACTCTAAACGTAGATAAAATTTAAAGATATTATATTATTGCGCTAAACGCCTTCTTGTTATCGTGCGTAATTAGTGCCGTTTGGCGTCATTATATCACAATTTCAAAGTTCATCATTTTTATTTGAAGTTGGATCGGAAGTTTTCGGTCGTTTTTATCACTCAAAGTATTGATTAATTTGAATTTTACACACAGGGCAAATTGGCGGTTTTTTGAATAAATTTTATTTAGCGGTAATTTAAATCTGATTGGACATAATTCTAATTATATGGTGGTGTGTAATAACTAGGTATGTGTATGTGGTATGAATCTATGTGCATGCAATGCACACAGACTACCTAACATCCTTGGCAATGCATTCATATTTTATTAGTTCTTTATTATTCATTTCATAAGTATTCAAGTGAATTTCTAAAATCCGTCAGTATTAACTCACTGCATTGAGCATTATTAAATTAATTTCTATAATTCATGTTAGGTCAATACGGGGAAGAAAAACTATGTGTCTAATATTTTTTGATAATGTATATGACGGACTAAATAGATTTTTTCAGGAAACTAGCTCATTGTTATAATAACGCGTCCCTCACGAGAACCCCGTTGGTTCTCTTAAGCTTTAGAATATTTAATTTGTCTGCCAAAAATCTTTATTTTCCTAAATAGTAACATTTCTTAACCAACGCATGGGTGTGCTATCTGTTCTGTGTGAAGTCAAACTATAACGTAAAAGAAACATTAGTGTAATAATTTCATAGTACAATGGACTTCCTTGTTGGTGGAATTGCGGGTGTCGGTGCTGGGTTCTTCAGCAACCCGTTTGACGTTGTGAAGACCCGGATGCAATTGCAAGGAGAACTCCGTGCTAGGGGTCAGCATGCGGTACATTATAAGAACATACCTCATGCAATGTTCACTATAGTGAAGCATGATGGATATGGGGCTTTGCAGAAGGGCCTTGTGCCCGCGCTGTGGTTCCAGATGGTTGTTAACGGTGTACGGTAAGTTTAGTTTGAATATTATGTAGCTTATTGAAGCCAAATTGAAGATATTACACATTCTTATATTGCATTATTTTGACAACTGAACTGAATTCTTTAGACATATAATGCACATCATAAGAACTAGGACTGTAGTGTGAACAAGATGGCAATAATTAATGTATTCAAGACACACATCAGATGGTCTACGTGCGAAAATCTGAACTGTATCTTCCAATTTTATTTAATTATTGATAGACAAGCAGCTTGTTAGCTGATGTGTCTATATCACACAGTGTTGAAAATTACTTTGCACCAATATATAGTTTTTTAATCTAAGTTTTGTAAATAAGTTTTTATGGTGAAGGAAATTGTGAATTTTTTAATCAACAACATAATTAAATAATTACTAAAAAGATACTGCTTAGCCATACTGCAGTAAGACCTATTAACAGAACCATGCGTTACATTGAATAGGTAATGGTAAATAACTGATTTACGACATAATTATCAAAATATTTCCACTTAGAATAAATTACTGGCAATATCCCGCGGTTTCACGCGCAATCCCTCTACGCCCGAAATTAATCTATATATATAAAAATGAACTATTTCTCCTGGTCTCACTTGAGAACGGCTTTACCCATTTCATTCATCTTATTTTTAAATGTTTTCAATTACTACAAAGAAGGTTCTACATTTAAAAAAATTAGAATATTGCACTGAAACTTAGAAATTTTAAGAAAACTTAACGACAACATAAACTTTTCTGATGTAACCTTAGCGCGGTAGGGTAGGGTAGGTAAGGGGGTGAAGAAGGAGGCGCGGGCGGAAAGCTACTAATCGATATCGATATATCCTTGATTTTGAGATTGTGGATTGATATTTGACATTTGACACGCAAAATGATTGATAGATGGAATATAAATTTCTGTCGTAGACAGGGCCGTCTTTAGCTATGCCGGGGCCTTTGGGTAAACAGGAATTTGGGGCCACGTTGGAAAGTAAAAAAGTTAATAAGAACGTTTTTTCGTCGGTTAAAAATCATTTTTCTGATAATGATATAATATTTTTGTGATGGTTAAAGTTAAAAACTGATCTGGGGTCCATTTAAAATTTTAATGATGATAATTCTTATAATCTACCTAAAATAGAAAAAGTATTGTGTAGTGTAAGCGAATATGGGCATGTGCCCCGTGTGCCCTTGTGGTAAAGACGGAACTGGGCTACACTGGGCGTAGATCAAAATAGGTATGAAAACCGACTTTTTACCTTGAAAAGCTATTATTTCTTCTTAAATGCGAGTGAAACTGCGAGGCCTCGCAGTCGTGCCATTTTACTTCCCGATGATCACGAACGTCATAAATTGATATCTATATAATAAACTTCAATGTTTGAGTTGAATATTGATTGAGATAGTTCATATCTTCAAGTACCTACAACTATTTATATTCTAAAATTACTTCAGAGTACTTATCTTATATACGAGTATAATAATAATTAGGAAAGTTTTAGAATTGATAATTATTTATTAAATTACTAATCAATGCAGTAGTATGTAATGCAGCAGTAGTAGTAGTAGCGTTTTTGCCCTTTTACCTGAACTTTGGCCATATCTAATGTACCTATAAATTGTAAAAAGTAAATAAAACATCTTGATCCGGCATTCCAAATGTATTGGAGATTCGAATAACAAACTTTTTCTTCACAAACTTGTAAGATTTTTTCACAAGAAGTAAGTATACTCCTGGATCAAGTTTTATGTTATGCGAAATCACCTAGCGAAGCGGCCAGCGGAGTGATCAGCGGAGAGACTGATAACCGACGTTTCTGATGCTGTCTCTCTTTTTTCGCAGTCAAACATTACGTTGGATGAAAGTACAAGCTTTTAGGCTATGCTTGCGTTGAAGTTGCGTTGGCCGTGAAGGGCCCCCTTAACAGCTACATACGTTGGTACTAGGTTCGATCCCAGTTGTATCTCTAAATAATATAAAGCCGCTATTTCCATCTGTCTATTTGTGCGCTGTTTTTTACTACGCTACGCAATACTTTTCATGCTGTTTTTGCCATAATTCAGAGATTTTATCCCGAAAAGTTTACGTATTGATACATACCCAGTCCAAGCCTGAGAAACGATGATGAATTATTTGATATCTGTCGAAAAGTTATCCAAAATTAATACAATTACGCCGCAGAACCCAGGATCTGCGGCGTAATTGATGGAATTTTAACCAAGAATGCCTGCTGGCGCATCAAAAATTAGATTATTCTTTATGAATTAATTAAAATAAAGGTATTTATTTAATACTATAATACTACAGTTAACAACAGAGTTTAATTAAACGCTCAATAATTTTCCATTGGATAGGAAAACAATCATTAACGGAAAATAATCTCCAAGAAACTCAGCAAGGACTCAAATCTTTATTAGAAAATTATGTTAAAACTTACCTAATTAACTGATATATTGAATTTTTGTCCTGCCAATTAACCTTGCTTTTAATTGCATCGAATAAGACAGCTATAAAATTAATGATATAAAAACAAAAATCCACATGACTTAAAAACATTTCCGTTTTAGGTTAGGCATATACCAGCAGGCAGACAACTTGGGTCTTCTCAGAGACGAGAAGAACAACACCAAATTCATTAACAGCTTATTCTTTGGCTCCATAGCTGGTATGTGCGGAGCATTCTTCGGGAGTCCTTTACAGCTGGTAAAGACTCAGTTAATGTCGCATTCCTCTGACAAGATCGCCGTGGGAACCCAACATGCACACCCTGGGATGGTGTATGCGATAAGCAAGATATATAGAAGGAACGGTTTATGGGGCCTGTGGAGAGGTGCCCATGGCATGATGCTAAGGAATTCTATTGGCTCAGCGTCGCAAATCGCTTCTTTTGCTGTGTGAGTATGACATTATTGTATTTTATGTGTGGTTAAGGCGAGCTTTAAGGGTGTTCTTTTTTATTCATTTTGTAAGTCTCTTATTGTAGTAAGCTTAGCACCATGATGTTTATATCTGGATTTGCCAGGATAAACTTCACCGACAAAGTAAAGTACATAGAAGAGGTAAATGTGGTGCGTTATTATAATTCCCAAAATATTTTCGCGACTAGGTACCAATAAGAGGACTACTGCACTCAGTTCTTATCTTCTACAAAATCGGATAATTTATAGTACCTACCCTTTCTTACACAACTTCTGCTTTCAAAACTTTTTAAAATACGTAGTTAGCCCTTGAATATCTTTGGGTTAAAATTATATTGCCCTTTGAGAAAGTCCTTAATGTAGCTGAGACGACAGGCGACTGCAAGTTTTTGTTTATCTAAAATTCCGCTACTTAGATGCCCTTAAAAATGTTGATAATCATTTCCAGTTGTAAAGAATGGATGGACGAAAACGACACGTTCCAGCAGTCCAAATATCTGTCGGCGTTTGTGGCGAGCAACGTTGGCGCTATTGTCAAAACTGTGTGGCTCACACCCATAGACGTCATAATGACCAGACTTTATAATCAGTGTAAGTTTATCTTAATCATATTAACCAACTTCCGTGCTTTGGAAGGCAAGTAAATCCGTTGGTCTCGGTTATCTCTTAATTGTGATAGTCGTTAAACTACTTGGAGGCCTCCTAGGTGGGTTGACAACAGTAGGTTGACCACTAGCCTAACTCCGCCAATCCGCAGTGGGCACGAGTGGTGGAGAATCTGCCCATTCCCTTTCACCCTCATTTGTGAAAGGAGGCTGTACTCAGCAGTCGGACTGTAGTACAAGGTATAAAAAAAAACAGTAGTTTCGGTACGTAAGTTAACATTGACATTTGTCCATTAAATTTTCAGCTATAGACGCAGAGGGCCGTGGCAGCCTCTACAGCGGTCTTATAGATTGCGCGAAGAAAATAACCAAGTCTGAGGGCCTCCTCGCCTTCTACAAGGGCATAGGCCCCTCGTACCTCAGGCAGGCCCCCCACACTGTATTACTGCTTGTTTTTTGGGACATGCTTAAAGATCTGCAGAAGAGAGACCTTAAAGCGTAGTAGGTATAAGTAGTTAGAATAAATTATGTGACATATCCAGTGAGTTGAATAAGGGGCTGTTCATATATTACGTTACATTTTATGCATCGTTTCTCAACATTTTAGTGCGACCCCTCAAATAAAAAAAAGTAAATATTCTTTCGACTCTGCTTATAATATTTAACTTAGGTATATCGTACAGTTACTGGATAGTTCATGGTATTCGTATGAGAAACGATGATAAGAAGGTGCGTGGTTTCATGGATGTCCACGCAAGTTTTACACTGTATGAATATCAACCATAACAATTTTTATTCAAAGTTTCTTGGATCTCGAATAAAAGACGCCTCCGGTTTTTTGAATACCATTTTTATGTGGTCGGTCTAAAAGATACCCCCCAGATATTGCTGATAGTGATGTAATATATGGATGACCCTTTAGGGGCAGTGATATTGAACGTAGCTTCCGAGGGATATATTTATACCTCTTAATAGATTTTTTTCAGTATAGATAGTGAATATTAGTTACCAAATAGTAAAACCAAATAAAATTTGTATTAGTGATTAAGTAATGTTATATTGTATAATAGACTAGTGAATTATTCTCATTTTCAACATACAACAACTTTACGTCCCCACAGGGGCACGAGCCGCCCCTAACGAGGCATTGGAAAATATTCCTTCTTTTACCACCTTTTAAAATGTTTAAGAGGACATTACTGCAAGCCAGCTCAATACGAATCGAAGTAGGTATACTTTTATTTAAGACTAATAGTCCCCCGCGGTTTCACTCGCGTTCCCGGGATAAAGTAGCCTATAATGTAGCTTCCTATTAGTGAAATAATTTTTCGAATCCACCTGATAGTTCCAAACATTAGCCAGTTTAAACAAACAAACAAAAAAACTTACGCTTTATTATATTAGCATAGATATTAACGAATAAACCTCAACATTTTGTATAAATCATACTATAACTAATAATTAGGCCTGGGGAAAGTCAGATACTCGCTTAAGGTATAAAGTTTCGAAACTCCAAGTACTCAAAATCGCAATATAAGATCACAAAGGAGACATCTTGATTTTGTATTTCTAGAATGAATATTTTAATTGGACTTAAGAAATATAATGAATTTCTTATAATAAGTTTTATTATTCACTAACCCCCTTACTCATAAAGCGTTATTTAACTAATATACTGTTTAAAGGGTCACGTAAATAAAATCACACTATTGTCATTGTCAAACAATGTGACATTATTTACGTGACCATTTAATTATTATTATTAGTTAAATAGCGCTTTATGAGTAAGGGGGTATGTATCAAGTTATTAACTTACCACGTATAATGCCGTATGAACAAATGAACAAACCGTAAAAAAAACTCAAAAATATAACCTACTAATAATAAGATTCGTAGGTTTAACACTATCCCCCTTACTCATAAAACGTTATTTAACTAATATACTGTTTAAAGGGTCACGTAAATAACGTCACTCTATTGTCATTGTCAAATAATGTGACATTATATACGTGAACCTTTAAACAGTATATTAGTTAAATAGCGCTTTATGAGTAACGGGGTATAATCTTTATATATGAAATTCTACTGTACGTGTGTATGTCACTGAATTCCTCCTAAACGGCTGGACCGATTTGAATGTTTTTATTTTCCAGTCGTTTAGGATGAGTTCAGTGACAAACACACGTACAGTTGATTTTTTTTGTATGCTTTTGGGTGACGCCCTGGATGGTTTAGATAGGGTTGGGTAGCACAACGCGAACGAAGTCGCGCCGGGCAGCTAGTATTATAGTAAAATGTCAGCCATATATGGCTGACGCGGCAGTATACGTGTTAAACAAAGATTACGAAAGACACACATTAACGCCTTCAAACTATTGCGGTCACACCTAGCACGCACACACCCCTGTTTGTACAGACACCCTTACGAGGACCTTATATTTTCTTGTACAAAGCGAGGACCCTCCGAAAAACAGGTTTAATGACCTCACAGGGTTTTATGAATAAGATAGAAAGAGACAGGAAAAAAAATCTAGAGTGATGACCTTATTGGTATAGCGCTATCTCAGTTTTTTGTTGTATGAATTGTGGCTATCATACCGAGGACCTAAAATACACACCTAAACGTGACCAGCGATGCACATACGAGGGCTTTGTGTGAGCCAACCGAGGACCTCTTACGTAAGCCCTGCCATATACTTCCGAGGACCTTTTTTACACATTATTACTTATATCTTGTACAAAGTGCGGACGCTGTGTTTGACTTTACATTACCAAACCGAGGGCAGTTTCCCGCGCAGAACTTGATCAAAGCGAGGACTTGGAAAATCTACCTAATCAATTTGCGTTTAAGATAATTTATTAATGTTATCTTTATTTCGTACACACATTTTCTAATCTGAGCTACCAAGCGAGGACATGTCAGTGACTTTAAGTTTGTTGGCGCTTTTCAAAAGATTTTTGTCAGAGTGTCGAAAGCAACAGCTTTATTTAGTAAACAAGCATATACGGCCCGCCTGATGGTAAGCGGTTCCCGTAGCCATATGGACGCTTGCAACATACGAGGCATCACTCACGCGTTACCGACCCTCCCCAATGAGTTTTTCCTTTAGTTACGTTACAAAGTTTAACTAAAATATTAACCATTTGTGGTGATGTGATGCTCCGGCCAGGGTCGTCATAGCACTTCATGAGTCAAGTCCTCAACACTTGACAGTATCGTCTTTAAAATTGTCATACGCCTTAGGTTTAGATATTAAACTATTATAATGGCCAGTTTGTGGTGATGCTGCAGCCAGGGTCGTGTCTTCATGAGACAAGTCCTCAACGGTTAATAGCATCGTCTTCAAACTTGGCATACCCGTAAGGTTTAGAGAGTTAAACTAGTAAACTACCAGTTTTTGGTGATGCTGCAGCCAGGGTCGTCTCTTCATGAGGAAAGTCCTAAAAGGTTGATAGCATCGTCCTAAAATTTGGCATACGCCTTAGGTTTAGATATTAAACTATTATAATGGCCAGTTTGTGGTGATGCTGCAGCCAGGGTCGTGTCTTCATGAGACAAGTCCTCAACGGTTAATAGCATCGTCTTCAAACTTGGCATACCCGTAAGGTTTAGAGAGTTAAACTAGTATATTACCAGTTTTTGGTGATGCTGCAGCCAGGGTCGTCTCTTCATGAGGAAACTCCTAAACGGTTGATAGCATCGTCCTAAAATTTGGCATACGCGTAAGGTTGAGAGAGTTAAACAAGTATATTACCAGTTTTTGGTGATGCTGCAGCCAGGGTCGTCTCTTCATGAGGAAACTCCTAAACGGTTGATAGCATCGTCCTAAAATTTGGCATACGCGTAAGGTTGAGAGAGTTAAACAAGTATATTACCAGTTTTTGGTGATGCTGCAGCCAGGGTCGTGTCTTCATGAGGTAAGTCCTCAACGGTTGATAGCATCGATTTCAAATTTTGCATACGCGTAAGGTTTAGAGAATTTAACAAGTGTATTACCAGTTTTTGGTGATGCTACAGCAAGGGTCGTGTCTTCATGAGAATAGTCCTCAACGGTTAATAGCATCGTCTTCAAACTTGGCATACCCGTAAGGTTTAGAGAGTTAAACTAGTATATTACTAGTTTTTGGTGATGCTGCAGCCAGGGTCGTCTCTTCATGAGTCAAGTCCTCAACAGTTGACAGTATCGTCTTTAAAATTGTCATACGCCTTAGGTTTAGATATTAAACTATTATAATGGCCAGTTTGTGGTGATGCTGCAGCCAGGGTCGTGTCTTCATGAGACAAGTCCTCAACGGTTAATAGCATCGTCTTCAAACTTGGCATACCCGTAAGGTTTAGAGAGTTAAACTAGTAAACCACCAGTTTTTGGTGATGCTGCAGCCAGGGTCGTCTCTTCATGAGGAAAGTCCTAAACGGTTGATAGCATCGTCCTAAAATTTGGCATACGCCTTAGGTTTAGATATTAAACTATTATAATGGCCAGTTTGTGGTGATGCTGCAGCCAGGGTCGTGTCTTCATGAGACAAGTCCTCAACGGTTAATAGCATCGTCTTTAAACTTGGCATACCGGTAAGGTTTAGAGAGTTAAACTAGTATATTACCAGTTTTTGGTGATGCTGCAGCCAGGGTCGTCTCTTCATGAGGAAACTCCTAAACGGTTGATAGCATCGTCCTAAAATTTGGCATACGCGTAAGGTTGAGAGAGTTAAACAAGTATATTACCAGTTTTTGGTGATGCTGCAGCCAGGGTCGTGTCTTCATGAGGTAAGTCCTCAACGGTTGATAGCATCGATTTCAAATTTTGCATACGCGTAAGGTTTAGAGAATTAAACAAGTGTATTACCAGTTTTTGATGATGCTGCAGCCAGGGTCATGTCTTCATGAGGCAAGTCCTCAACGGTTGATAGCATCGTCTTCAAATTTGGCATACGCGTAAGGTTTAGAGAGGTAAACTAGTAAACTACCAGTTTTTGGTGATGCTGCAGCCAGGGTCGTGTCTTCATGAGGCAAGTCCTTAACGGTTGATAGCATCGTCTTCAAATTTGGCATACGCGTAAGGTTTAGAGAGGTAAACTAGTAAATTACCAGTTTTTGGTGATGCTGCAGCCAGGGTCGTGTCTTCATGAGGCAAGTCCTCAACTGTTGATAGCATCGTCTTCAAATTTGGCATACGCGTAAGGTTTAGAGAGGTAAACAAGTAAACTACCAGTTTTTGGTGATGCTGCAGCCAGGGTTGTGTCTTCATGAGGCAGGTCCTCGACGGTTGATAGCATCGTCTTCAAATTTGGCATACGCGTAAGGTTTAGAGAGTTAAACTAGTATATTACCAGTTTTTGGTGATGCTGCAGCAAGGGTCGTGTCGTCATGAGGTAAGTCCTCAACGGTTGATAGCATCGCTTTCAAATTTTGCATACGCGTAAGGTTTAGAGAATTAAACAAGTGTATTACCAGTTTTTGATGATGCTGCAGCTAGGGTCATGTCTTCATGAGGCATGTCCTCAACTGTTGATAGCATCGTCTTCAAATTTGGCACACCCGTAAGGTTTAGATAGTTAAACTAGTAAATTACCAGTTTTTGGTGATGCTGCAGCCAGGGTCGTGTCTTCATGAGGCAAGTCCTCAACGGTTGATAGCATCGTCTTTAAATTTGGCATACCCGTAAGGTTTAGAGAGTTAAACTAGTAAACTACCAGTTTTTGATGATGCTGCAGCCAGGGTTATGTCTTCATGAGGAAAGTCCTCAACGGTTGATTGCATCGTCTTCAAATTTGGCATACGCATAAGGTTTAGACAGTTAAACTAGAAATTTACCAGTTTTTTGTGATGCTGCAGCCAGGGTCGTGTCTTCATGAGGCAAGTCCTCAAGGGTTGATAGCATCGTCTTCAAATTTGGCATACGCGTAAGGTTTAGAGAGTTAAACTAGTAAACTACCAGTTTTTGGTGATGCTGCAGCCAGGGTCGTGTCTTCATGAGGCAAGTCCTCAACGGTTGATGGCATCGTCTTCAAATTTGGCATACGCGTAAGGCTTAGAGCGTGAAACTAGTATATTACCAGGTTTTGGTGATGCTACGCCTAGGTTCGTGTCTTCATGAGGCAAGTCCTCAACGGTTCATAGCATCGATTTCAAGTTTGGCATACGCGTAAGGTTTAGAGGGTTAAACTAGTATATTACCAGTTTTTGGTGATGCTGCAGCCAGGGTCGTATCTTTATGAGGCAAGTCCTCAACGGTTGATAGTATCGTCTTCAAACTTGGCATACACATTAGGTTTAGAGAGATAAACTATTATAATGACCTGTTTGTGGTAATGCTGCAGACAGGGTTTTCTCTTCATGAGGAAAGTTTACAACAGTTGATAGCATCGGTTTGCTATACATATTAGGTTTAAATAGTTCTTATGTTTGACCTAATCTCACCATGGTAAGGGTCGAATGATGTCGAAGGTGATAAGCACACAAAGCCTAGAATTTAACGCTACTGGAACACATCGGTAAATGCTCGGAGACAGATTTTCCACTTTCGAATGGTAGCCAGGTAAAAAGTAAGAAACAAGCAATAATTCTCATCTGGAATTGTTATGTAAAATCTATTCAATATGTATCATTTATTAAATAAACAACTTACAGGTAATATATTTTAATGTATTAAATACATATTCATCATAAAAAAATTAAAATACACCTTCGATAAAGTTTTATGTACGTCCACGTTATTTATTTCTTTGTACCTTTGGTTTGCTTCAAATCTTACTACTGAAATTTCACTTAGACGGCATTTCTACTTTAGATATAGATTCTTCTTAAACATAATGTCGTATATTAGGTATTTAGCACATATTGCAGAAGAAGCATCATAATCCTCGTGCACTTAGTAGCTACTAAAGATGTTTTTAAAGATTTAATCCAACTGATGAACGCCTATGAAATGATAGTACAACACTCGTCTTTACACAAGATGAAAACAGTCAAAACGAGGACTATAATACACACTGTTCGGAAAATCTATCAAACCGAGGTCCTACATACACACTGTTCGGAAAATCTAGCAAACCGAGGTCCTACATACACATTGTTCCGAAAAACTAGCCAACCGAGGTCTTTTGTGTGAAAGGTAACACATATGTCCTCGGATAATACAATCAACATGAAATTATGTGTAATGAGGGTGTGTGAGAGACGAAGTGGCGCCATCTGGTGGGATACACACTGCCTGTGTAAGATTATGGATTTTCTTGATCAAACCGAGGTTCGGACCACTTTTTCATATTAAGTATATAGAAAGGCTCAAAATCGCTTGCAGATTACGAATCTTTGGTCAGGTCAAACCGAGGACCCTCGAAAAGGTCCTCGCTTTGAAAAGGTCCTCGGTCGTGCCTTGTGTATTCATACGCACGTCCTCGGATGGTACTTAAAACAAACACACACACACACACATAGCAACAATGATAATAGCAAACCTGCGCGGACAACCTGGCCGTAATGTCCTCTGAAATATTAGTACTTATTTATTAATAAGATAGTTAAATACATACGTAGATGTATTGAAAAATAATCATATAAGAAAAAATTAATACTTACATTAAATTATGTTTGTCGTTAGAAGTCCTGTTGACTTTTAAGAATGGCATAGAAAATTTAAACTTCTTTTGTCATGTGTCATAATTAGTGTCTGACCGAAGCTTCGGCTTCGGCTATCTTCGGCCAAAAAATCACCTTCGGCTAAAAAATCACCTTCGGCCAAAAAAAACACCATCGGTTAAACTTTCGGTACTTTTAGCGAAACTTGAACAGAATTTCTCAGGGTTATTAAACCGTCGACCAGAAATCGAACTTTGGTCGGACAGGTCATAATACAATCAATTAATTGATTCAATAGACAAACCTTACCTTTAAGCATTAAGATTCATTTTTCTAGGACACATCTTGAATGTTGAACTAAATAGACCTTAGATCATACATTATGTTATAGTACAAATATGATTCCAGAACTTTTCCTTTTTTCTTTTTGTGTTGCTGTATCAAATCTTACTAATCGACATTGTTACAAAGAGAATATTACTAAACTGAAACAAAATATTTTTTTTTATATTTATATTTGCCAGTACTTCAGGAATACATAAATTAAAAATATTATAGGTACAGGTGGACATTTTTGACGGGTCAGGGCAAACTACCCCTCAGGAGACTCCCAAACTTTTTTGGTTTTACCTTTTTACATTGGTTTTCATGAAAAAATTAACCTGACTTGGCCCCGTCGAGCCTTTTGACACTAGTCGGAGACAGGATCGATTAAGCAAATAATATTATTATTTTTTTTTAAATCGCCCATTTTCAGCTGACTGTAAATTTTTTTGAAATCTCTAAATGCCGATAGCAATAACCCTAAAATAACGGGATAGTCTCGTAAGACCATATTCGCGTGGCTTCAAGCCTTGAGGTAACTGTCCTCACTGACCCGTCTAAAATTTCCATCATGTATACTTATATCACTACATTAAAAATAAAAGGCCCCGCCGTGTTATTCTTTCTCTCTCTTTATAGACAAATCTCAAAAAAACTACGGTTTTCACGAATAGATTGACAAGCTAAAGAACCACTTTTGTAGGGGCATTGCTACCGCCGTACGATACGGGGCCCGCACTACAGGGTCCCGGACGTGTGTATAAGCAAAAATTACTAAAAACATTACCCTCCATTGGGTTTCGCCGTAGTCAGGTAAATGGGCCTCCCAACAAGTTTTGATACAGGGCCCGTCTAGGGCAAGTCTACTTTTTGTATTTTCTTGCATAACAATTTTAGAAATAAAGTTCACATCTTTAGCAATGTTTATTAGTAAGATATCAGCTCTGTGATTAATTAAAACCCAGTACCTGAACCACCAGAATCATCCGTTGAACAGTATAACGCAGTATTAATCAAACGAATACATTTTAAGCATTTTAATACAAATTAGTATATGTTACATTGTTATGTCCTTAAATATTCTGTGCATGCAATTATCATTTATGTATAGTATACAATTGTTTGTGCGTATGATATAGTTCGTTAGAAAACATTTCTGAAGGATTCATTGTCTTAAAAATAAAATGTATATAATATTTTGGGCTCATTTGCAAATCACGCACCAAGGTAAGCAGTTACCGTAGCCTATGGACGCTACAACACCAGGTATCACTCGCGCGTTACCGAACCTACCCAATGAGCCCTGGCAACCTTTCGCGGTAACACAACATTATTATTTAGCTCCGGTATTTTGTAAGGTACGCCCTCAGTCTAGCTGCTCCACCCTCAAATTATAATCTGTCTTAGAGACACCATGTGTTTCGGAGTCATGCATTTGGGAGTCTATTCTTTCTTCGTTTTGTGTGGCTAACTTCGGTTGCATCATCACTAAAAGTCAATCGATCAGTGATGATAAATGTTTCACTTCGCTTTTTGTTAACTCGGGATGACAGAATCGTTCCTAAAAAACTCAGAATCGTTCTTAAAGATGTAAAATTTTTGGACGGGCCAGTTGGCGCAGTTGGATATGACGTGGAGTCTTAACCTATAGCGCCGCAGGTCGTCGGTTCGATTCCCACACAGGACATGCATTTGTGTGCATGAACATGTCTGTATGTCCTGTGTCTGGGTGTAATTATGTATATTAAGTATGTATTTACAAACAAAAAGTAGTATATGTATTATATCAGTCATCTGGTTTCCATAGTACCAGCTCTGCTTAGTTTGGGATCAGATGGCCGTGTGTGAGGAATGTCCCAGGATATAAAAAAAAAATAAAAAAAAATATTTGAAGCTTTGTTAAAACTGTCATACAACACACCTACGCACAAACAAAAGTATTATTATGTTACCCACAATAGATTTTAATAGTAACATTTATAACCAAAATGCAACCCTTAAAGTATTTATTAGCCCCCTTACTCATAAAGAGCTATTTAACTAATATACTGATTTAAATGGTCATATTTTTGACTATTTGACAATGACAATAGTGTGACGTTATTTACGTGACCATTTAAACAGTAATAACGTTTTATGATTAAGGGGGTATACGGATATTATTTTAAGCCCTTGTATGTATTGTTTATGTTAACTATGCAAGTTTATATAAAATAGATCCCAGTTTATAGTTTATATTTTAGATAGAAAAATGTATGAAATATTTCGAATAGGGAATTCTAGTGATATCCGATATCTCAAATAAGTTGACCTATAAGTTGTTATTGTTTTATTATTGAAATGTTATTGTTACGTTGAAATCTCGTTATATTGTTATTTATTAGTATCTATAGTTATTGTTCAGTGTCTAAATGTATATTATTACAATAATGTTGCCATAGTTTGCTTGACGTAAATTAATCTTACTATTATAAAAAAAAAACATTTATTATCAGACAGGACCGCAGATATGTGCGATGTATGTAAATGGTTTCAAGCAAGTCTATTTAAGTCCAGGTTTTAAACTTACCCGTCACATTTTAATGCCATATACCAAAAAGAGCGCTATCTGAAAACATTATCGTTTTTCATGAAGTTTTAATGTTAAAAGATCTGCATTGGTAATTAATTTTAGTACAAATTACTTATTTATTTCGCAACAGTGTTGTCTTTATTATAATTATTTATAATAGTCAATAAATTATTGTAGATATCCAATAAAATGTCGATACTACGAAACATTTTGTTTTATTCAAGTACCTTTATCGATGATAGCGCACTCATGTCAAATGCTGCGATGAAGGATGTGAAAGGTCTTTTCGGTGAACACATACATGGTGGTAGAGTACCCGCATGGCTAGCTACCACCCTCAAGTTGAAAACCTGTCTACACAGCACTTACCTTGATTTTGTGACTATATACAAATACGTGAAAAATACCTATTTGTATATTCTACTGGGACAAAAATTAACACTCGACTACATAACCTAATAGCTAGGTAGGTTATTACCTATTAGTTAATAGATACATTCCTCTCTGCAAAACCTGTTCCAAGTAATATTTTCATTTATTAGTCACTAGCAAACTTCCGCGGCTTAACCCATGTTACCGGCAGTAAGTGTCCCAGGATATTTAATTTGAGGTTCGTAGATTTTGGCATACTTTTCGGTCACCATTTTGTTTTTTTTGCACTATAAAACCTATAAGTATGTACCTACATCAAATGGGGACACTCATACAAACAAAAATACTAGGGTGCCTGTGTCCTAAAAAAAAAACCGTTACAGAGTTATTTGCAAAAAAAACATGAAAACTGACGCTTTCTAGGGTATAAGTATATAAGTTTAATTGTGCGCCGCCATTTGAAAAAACAAAACAAAATGGACCCTTTTTGCAGTTCAAATGACAATCATACCATACCCACTTTCGCATTATTAATATATAACAGTAGGAAAATACCTTGCAAAAATATTTCCTCCCTTGTTTTGATTTCCTAATAACATATTACTAAATTCTAAGTCTATATAAACCCTCCATTTCCAGAATCGTCAATAAAATGGCCCCCAAACAGAACGAAGATGGCGTCGCCCGCGACCTCACAGACATGGCGATGGGTGGCGTATCTGCCATGTTCGCTACAATATTCACAAATCCTATAGAAGTGGTCAAAACTCGCTTACAACTCCAAGGGGAGTTAGCGGCTAAGGGGAAACACGCTGTGTTTTATAAGAATGTACCTCATGGTTTGTTCGTGATAGCTAAAACTGAGGGTATTGTCGCATTGCAGAGTGGACTACCCGCTATGCTTGGGTTTCAGTGGTTTTTGAACGTTTTTAGGTAAGTATATTTTGCATTCTGTGAAAGTACAGGGAGTACCTACAGCAAGGGGTTCTTCAAAAATGGTGTGAAGAGATTTTTGCAGGGTCGGCATTGTTTTTTTATTTTTCAAATGCAGCAATAGCTCAAAAAGTTAGGGATAATCAAAATCAATCTAAATTTTCCACCCTGTTTTATAATTATTTTTATTAATAATATTTCATATTATAGTCAATCTCTCAAATATTACAGGCTAGGCGTATACCGCATATCAGAGCGCAGAGGTTTTACAAAAGATGCAAACAATCGCACGTCAATAATCAAGGGTGCTGCAGCGGCCGGGTTCGGCGGGGCCCTAGGCTCTATAGCGGGGACCCCATTCTTCCTGGTGAAGACCAGGCTGCAGGCACAAGCGGCCAGGGCGATAGCTGTGGGACACCAGCACAAACATTCCGGCACTTTTAGTGCACTCCATGATGTGTTTAAAAGGGAGGGGTTCAAAGGTAAGAAGGATTTGTATTTGAAAAATGACAAAGGACAGTAGTAGCTCGATATAAAAAAAAAAGCCCCTAATGGGCCATGGGCATAATTTTTTTTTTGGGATATAGCTCCCATCTGGCTTAATCCGGCCCTGCATTTATGCATTATGAAAGGTTGAGGCTCAATTTTTTAATCGCTTGATAACCCTCGGTATAGTTGTTCTATAAAGACTGTTCTTATTCAAATGAAACCGCTTAACGGGCCATGGAAAATCAGCCGTTCGTTTTATAAAACCAAGAACTAAATAACATGAAATTATGTTTAAATTATGTCCTAGGTCTTTTCCGGGGAGTATACCCTCAAATACCGCGCGGTGCAGTCGGCAGCAGCTCCCAAATGGTCAGTTTCTCGTACGCTAAAGAGTGGCTTCTGGAGCACGATATATTCACAAACTCCCCCATAGCACTCTCGTTCGTTGGCGCCAACCTTGGCGGCATCGTCATGACCATATGCCTAAACCCCTTCGACGTCGTTGCCACCAGATTATCAAACCAATGTATGTACAAAAATAATTTAATGTTAGTGCAATTTTGTTACTAGATGGAGCTGTTCAATGTTAATAGATTCCTAAATCGCGATGTTAAGAGTCTCCGCCGTTTGATAGGGATTTTTCATTTTGGGATTACAGTTAACTCTGGTTTCCCTTCAACACGAATAAATCTTTCGCCTTTTACTAAAGATTTCCGTGGAGGGGAACACTCAAATGAGTCTACAAACAATTTTTGTTGATCCTGCTCACGCGGGATTTATTAATCGATTAGCTGCCCGGTGAGACTTCGTTCGCGCGGTGCAACCCACCCAGTGCTACCCTGTCTGTAGGCCAGATTAGAAAATTACGTAGAATTAGTAATTCGTCCCTTGCGTTCTGGCCTTGTATAGAAAGAATGGAAAGACCACGGTAAAGAATATCATGGTTTACCGTGGAAAAACGCTGTACCCCTCCTTCATAACTTCTCCAACACCATGGAGAATACCATGGTGAGAAAATTGGGGGTATTATTACTAAAAAAAAATATGAATTTCGACAATTTTATTGGAGTTTTGGACTAGTTCTAGTAGCCAGCCACTACTCCACTACTCTCTCTCTCTCTCACTAGTCAGTCATATTTAATGTGGCGTATTGTTTTGCTGGTATATGCAAAACAATACACCTTCAAAAAATAATCAATAAGAGTTTTAGAAGGAGTTCAGTGACATACACACGTATACTAGAATTAACTTCCTGGGTGGGTTAGATAGACAGGGTAGGGTTTACCTACCACCACGCGAAGTCGCGCTGGGCAGATATCCTAACTAATATTATAAATGCGAAAGTGAGTTTGTTTGTTACGCCATCACGCCTCAACTACTCAACGGATCATCATGAAATTTGGCATGCAGATAGCCATGATAGATTATGGTATGGAAAAGGACATAGACTACTTTATATCCCGGGAACGCGGGTGAAACCGCGGGGGACAGCTAGTTATTAAATAAATATGTTTTATTTACAGCGGTCGACGCCCAAAATAAAGGTAAGCTATATAACGGCATGATTGACTGTTTTGTTAAAATGGTGAAGTCAGAAGGCGCTGGGTCTTTGTACAAGGGTGTTGGGGCCAACTACATGAGGTTGGGGCCTCACACTGTGTTACTGTTAGTTTGTTGGGACCAGCTCAAGATCTTTGAGGAGTTTTTAAGGACATGATGTTCCTATTGTTATATATGTGTCGGACTGAAATAACATCAATTACCTCGTATGAATTAAGTCGAAATCTTAATAAAAAAAAGGAAAAATCTTGTTTTGTTTTGTTCAAATATTTGTATCTTTATTTTGAATTTGTTATTACATTCTAATCGCTGAAATTATTATTTTTTATGTAAAGATAATGATTAAACAATATGTAAACTATTTTTTTTCTGTGCTCCTTTTCTTTCTTTTTTGGCATTTTTTAATCCCAAATAAAAAGTGTAAAAATCTATGTTGTTCGTTACTTAGGCTACATTCCGAATTAAATAATATCGCTCACAGTGCTCACAGCAATAATTTGCGTACCGAGTTAGATATCACGATAATGACAGCTGAGAACTGTAAACAATTCGGAACGCCCGTTATCGCGCTCACAGTATTCAAAACAGAACATTTGAGAATTTAATTAAAATCTGATTTAAAAATGCGCTAGAACTCCTTATATATTTTATTAGTTGACTCGCAAAAAGGAATATCCGCATTTTTTATTATTTTTCTCTCATAAAATCATAAAAAGTATCTTTGCCATATGGAAAACCAAAAATCTTATTAGATTTTTGCCGAAAACACAATAACTAACCGTCACTTTTTGACAGCGCTCACGGTGATATCAGTTTAGGGCATGGTCGGTGTGAGCGCAAGATGGCGCATGTCATGACGTCATCTATGACGTTTCACGGGACATCGTGATGGCGCTCAAGGTAATATGGAACGGGTTTAAGCACGCTCAAATCGATTACAGCGATTATATCATTAATTCGGAATGCAGCCTTAATAAGGCTTGTCTATTGCAGCTATTTTTACCCGACTGACCCGGCAGGAGGGTTATATTTTTCGAGTGTATGTATGTATATTTCTTGACACGCTCTGCAGCCTCGTGTTGTGGGAGTGACATATGGTATATTATTTTTATATGGCGATATTTTTTTACTACGAATAAAAAATAATAGAAAAGGTATTAAAAACAAAAATTTCGTTATTATAACAATAGTGGTATCAATCAAACGAAATCTTGTAAACAGCATATTCCATATATGTATATATTATAGGTAATACTTTCATGCTACCATTATGACGTTAACTGCAAAAATCCACGTTTAATGTAAGGACAGTAGGTACTACATAAAACACATACTTAGGTTATTGGTTTGTCCCTGACTGACCTTTTATAAGGTCCCTTATAAAATCAAGTATAATATTCAAAATTCTATAGATTAAAGAGCTTGTTAGGGTTCCGTAGCCAAATGGCAAAAAACGGAACCCTTATAGATTCGTCATGTCTGTCTGTCTGTCTGTCTGTCCGTGTATGTCACAGCCATTTATTTCCGAAACTATAAGAACTATAATGTTGAAACTTGGTAAGTAGATGTATTCTGTGAACCGCATTAAGATTTTTACACAAAAATAGAAAAAAAACAATAAATTTTGGGGGTTCCCCATACTTAGAACTGAAACTCAAATTTTTTTTTCATCAAACCCATAAGTGTGGGGTGTCTATGGATAGGTCTTCAAAAATGATATTGAGGTTTCTAATATAATTTTTTTCTAAACTGAATAGTTTGCGCGAGAGACACTTCCAAAGTAGTAAAATGTGTGTCCCCCCCCCTGTAACTTCTAAAATAAGAGAATGATAAATCTATAAAAAATATATGATGTACATTACGGTGCAAACTTCCACTGAAAATTGGTTTGAACGAGATATAGTAAGTAGTTTTTTTTTAATAGGTCATAAATTGAAATTAATATCAAATACTCAGGTCTATACTACCATTTACTTATATACCTACAGGTTTGTACGGAACCCTCGGTGCGCGAGTCTGACTCGCACTTGGCCGGTTTTTTTTTCTCTTTTCAGTTATTCTTTGTTTTACGCAGTTGGGTTTTTCAAGGATTATTTATAAAACAAAAAAATTTACACTCAAAATACTTTATTTGTAAAAACAATATGCATTTCAACATAAAATGGACAATTACATCTAACCGTATTGTTACCTAAGAAATATAAAAACACCTAAATTATGCACATAGTGTATTGCGATGTAACAAAATGGCAGAATAAATTTATGTACTAAAAGAAATATTTGTTCTTGAAGTCAATTTTGCAGACTATAGTTTCATTAAATTGATAAATAGAAAATTAACATTGAACTAGATACATTAAAATTTAGATATAGTCTTTCAGATTCACACATACAACAGACGAACGGTCAGCGTCAAAAGTAGGCGATAATTTTAGTTCCGTATCGCTTACGAAATTCACAGCTTCCATAGAATATATAAACTATCAAGAGAATCTATTTTGAAGGATACTAAAGAGAGAATGTGCATTTGACGCTGACTCATGTCTGTAAGCAGGTGTTGTGAGAGCGGTCCCGCCGACTTGGTCTAACTGCAAAACAGATGGTCTTGATTTAACTGTAAATAATATGCCTATGCCAAGTATCTAAAGTTCACTTTCACTCTGTTAACACTGTGATCAAAGGTAGCAACGTAAAGTGAGTTAAAATAGAGTTTAAGTCTTTTGATTTAAGGCATATTATACGTTGGAGTCAGACTCCACCTGATTTTTAAAATGTTGAAAACAAACTAGCGTCTAAAATAACTTAAAGCAGTATTAGACCGGGAGATACTGGCACAAATTTCCTGGTCATTTGTACCAGTATGGCGACCCTTCAGGGGTCTAATTACGTAATGACGAAAAGGAAAATGATGGTCATAGCGCTGGTACCAGCGGCCCAAACGCGTGGGCGTCGAACGTGTCGGATAAATTACGAGTTTCGAACGATTTGTTCCACATTTTTTTAGATATATAGATAGTCGATGAAAAAGAAATAGGCGGTTGCGCGTATTAAAATGAAATGTTGTAGACTTAAGCTAGTTATTAAGTTGGTTTGAATAAAGTATTATTATTATATTATTACCAGGCTAATTTTTGCATAGCTAATCATCGTCGAGTAGTCATTCATGAAAATCACCATGCCATACTTTTCAGAAGATTCCAAATGGCCGCCATACCACCGCAAAGGTGCGATTAACGCCCACGCGATTGGGCCGCCGTTACCAGCGCAATGACCATCATTTTCGTTTTTGTCATTACGTAATTAGACCCCTGATAGATCGCCATACTGGTACAAATGACCAGGAAATTTGTGACAGTATCTCCCGGTCTATATAGTGTGCGCCTAACTAATTATCAAGCAAGAACCAAATAATCATAAATTAAATTATCTATCATCAATAGCCAAGAACAAAACATTTTGTACTTTTATCGCAACTTATTAAGACACTGGACTTTACAGACGACAGACTTTTTGTACGGAGGAGTTTGAAGCACAAAAAGTTTTTTTACTGTGTTAATGCTTGTTTGACCGCAATCTCACCATGGTAAGTGATGTGGCTGAAGGTGGTAAGCACACAAAGCGTAGAAGGAACTGGCTCTCAAGTGCAGCTGTCGTAACTACACCGATAGGCACCAGATTTTCGACTTGAGAGTGGTAGCCAGCCAGGTGGGTACTACAAAGTACCCTACCACCATATGGGTTCCTTACGATGTTTTCCTTCACCGGAAGCTCAAGCTCATTGTAGGATTCGAACACGGGACCTTCGTCTCGGCATCGTCGTCACTACCACTGAGCTAACTTCGTCTTATATTGTCCTATATAGCAAAGAATCGACGTAATTTTTACTTTATTATTTAAGTGGGAACGCGGGTGAAACCGCGAGGCCGAGTAGTAAATAATAAATATCTATTAAAGCACAGCTGGTGCTACAAAAAAAAACATTTTTTTTTAATAATATCTAAGTAAAATCTAGGTTTTGTTTGACAATTGCCCCAGACAAATGTAGGTACATTATTTACCTAATTTGCGGTGACCATACTGTAATTTTCTAGAGATTACTAGTCCGTTTAATTTGCTATGGACTTCAAATTTAATCCTTGCATTACTCACTAACAGACCCCCCCCCCCTCCCCCAACAATAAATTATCATTTATCACACATTTGAGCAACTTTTTGATGAGAGCAATCGTAAGTCCATGGTGCCTTTTTACGACGCCATTTTAAATAACTTGTAATTGCAGCCAATGATTAAACAACGATACAGATTTAACGACAAATACCAAAAAAATATTGTTTTCTATACTTTTCTGTTTTTGTTGTTCTTGTAGTAGCAAAACGGTCAAGCCAAAAATGTTGAGTAAGGTGCAATTTGTGAAGATAGGGCTTGTAGAGTTAGGGCGTGTAGATTTATAAGCTTGGCTCTACATGAGATCTGATAACTTTTTGACAGTGCGAGCCATATCGTCTCGTCTCGGCAACATTCGACATGAATATATTTTTAGCGGAATGAGCCTTATCAAAAAATATTATGACACGTATTTTTTCTATGTCGATTAAACAAAAAAGTTACGCGTGACGTCACGTTACGGTACACATTTTACTCAAAAGTGACGTCACGAGCCCTCACTCCCTTTTCACAAGCAAAAAGTACGAGTCCAATATTTTTTGACAGCCAATTTTTTTTAATCCAGGAATCATCCTTATTGAAATACGCTAAAATGTATTCATAGTCCGAAATTTCAAGTATTTTAAAATGTTCCGACCTTTTTACCGTCTGTATTTAATTATACTATTGAGGTGATACCGTTGTCACGCGTCGTTTAACTGTGTTTTGATGAGCGGTTCAGATTGGAAGCCATTGTCGCATAGCTGTGTGATCTGCGCTGGAGTTTTGCCGCGGGTCTCCGGGAAATACATCCTGGAAATAAATAAATAAATATACTGAGACATTCCTAACACACGGTTAAAGATCCCAAAATAAGCAGAGCTTGTACTATGGAAACCAGATAACTGATATAATACATAATACTACTTTTTGTTTGTAAATACATACTTAATATATATAATTACACCCAGACTCAGGACATACAGACATGTTCATGCACACAAATGCGTCTTGTGGGAAACTCGAAATTTTATTAAAATTTCTACACGTTACCTACATTATTATGTCGCTTAAAATAAGCAAATATATTTTTATGGAATTAAAACTTTCAAGAATTGTACTAAATTAAACTACTTGCCTGGGGTAGTGTAGTAATTTTTTAAAAGACTTCAAAAAAAGGAAAAAAGATTACTCACCTTTGGAAGACAAACAAGGCCAGCGTAACTCCAGAGAACACTAGAAACGAGTAGGGTCCGATGGTCTCCCTCATGGTGGGGAATGACATCCCCACCAGGAAGTTGCCGCCCCAGTTGGCGAGAGAACCCCACGCCATGCCGGCTGGTCGTGGACCCACCTCGAATAACTCTGTGGGAATTACAGCTTTATTACAATGGTGTTACGGTTCTAATTAGAAGATGATATCTGATCCTAAACTAAGCAGAGCTTGTACTATAGAAACCAGATAACTGATATACAACATATACTACTTTTTATTTTTAAATACATACATAATATACATAATTAAACCCACACTCAGGACATACAGACATGTTCATGCACACAAATGCACCTCCTGGATGGGAATCGAACCCACCACCTGCGGCGTGATAAGATGAATTTTAACCAATCACGCAAACTAGCCCGTTAACATTGTTTACTAGCTGTCCACCGCGGTTTCACCCGTGTTCCCAGAAGGGGATAAAAAGCATCCAAACTAACATACTTTCGCGTTTATAATATTAGTAGATATTTCATAGTTACCTGAAGCAATGAAATATGGTATCGGTCCAAGTCCGAACCCGTATACCAACACGTAGAGAAGCACCGCAGTCATACACACGTGGGGCATCCACGATACTGCAGACTGAAAACGAAATAAATTGTGTCAACGCACCTCACTAGTACGTGGATTGGTAGTTTTGAATGTCGCACCCCAGTCTATTGTCTATGGTACCCACCGCCTACCATTTTTAAATATATAAAAAACTTGCTGGCCCGGCGCGACTTCGTTCGTTTTCGCCTACCCTACCCAATCCTGCCCTACCCAACTGTGGGGATAAAAAGTATGTTTAAGTAATGTTTGTCTCCTGGTTCTAAGCTACGTTCCCACAAATGTTCTGCCAAATCGGTTCAGCCGTTCTTGAGTTATAAATAGTGTAACTAATACGAGTTTCTTTTATATATACAGATAATATTCTGGCAAAATTTGAAAAGTCTCTTTTTTCCGTTACTACTAGATTTACAAGTACGTATCGCATCAATTGTAGATTTTCACATGCATTATATGTGAAGTCATTAATATACCAAAATAATTGCCGCAAGATAAAGCATTCCATTAAGAACCACCAAACTGAACCACATAACTACTGAGAACGAGATCATCATCGGTGGAATCACCCTTTCCAACCTGAGTACATCGACAATGCGCTAGACGACAAAAAAATAATTTAGTTCGTCTTTTAGATTATCAAAAAAAATTACACATGTTTTTTCTTTTGTGAATTAAACAAAAAAAAATCGAAGATATCGTGTTTGTTGCAGCGTGTTTCCAACTTCACGTCACGTTAGTTTTCAGTCTAAAGTGACGTCAAAACACAACCCACTCCCGAACTTTGACGCGCTTTATCTTCGTCAATTGTCAACGATTTGGTTAAGCAAAAAATAAGAGTCCAATATTTTTTATAATCTAAACGACACCGACTAATAAGAATTACTATGTTTTTTACCTAGGAATCATCCCTAAATTTGTGTTACTTTAATAGATTTTTACGTAGGTTAACACGTGTTCTATTAAGGAATTTCTCAAAATCTACTCACAATAAAAGTCATAGAGGCAGCCAACGCAGCCAACAACACAGCGGCACTGAGTATAGACGAAAGCAACAGCGGCCTGCGTCCGTACTTGGGCAGTAGTCGCACCATCACGACCGCCGTACACACGTTGATGAACCCGCACGCGATCGTCGCGTACTGTGCGCTTTTATCTGACAGGCCCGCTTGCTTGAATATCGTTTGTGAGTAGTAGAACACCTGGGAACACAATAATAGGTTAAATATTGTCATGGGCTTTGCTTTCTACGGACAAGGTGCGGTGCGGGAGGTACCTATACAACGTGTAACTGTGTGATTGACTGCCAGTTTCTGAAAGCCAGTTAATCTCTTGATGAAAGTATACCTGTCATTGTCAATGTCGTCTGAAATGTTTTGAGAGAGGTAGAGCATAGCGTTTATTAGCTCAAAGAGCAGCTCGACTGGGGAAGTACCTCCACCTTACAGAATACCGCAGCCAAATAACTTTATGTTGTGTAAAGTTGTGTTCCTGCGCGTGAGTAAGGTCGCCAAAGCTCATTGGGGAGGGGGGAAAGTTCGGTAACGCGTGAGCGATGCTTCGTGTGTTGCAAGCGTCCATATGGCTACGGCAACCGCTTACCATCAGGCGGGCCGTATGCTTGTTTACCGACATAGTCGTATAAAAAAAAAATGACAAAGACGGCAACAGTTTTGATTTTAGATTTTGAGGCGATAATAGCTCAGTGGTAGTGACGTCGGATACCGAGACGAAGATCCCGGGTTCGAATTCTACAATGAGCTTGAGCTTTCGGTGAAGGAAAACATCGTGAGGAAACCATAGCACGGTGGTAGGGTACTTTGTAGTACCCGTCTGGCTGGCTACCACCCTCAAGTTGAAAATCTGTCTCCAAGCACCTATCGGTGTGTTCCGACAGCTGCACTTGAGAGCCAGTTCCTTCTAGGCTTTGTGGTTAAACACAGGCCTATACACAGTAAAAAAAAAAACTTTGAATTGGCTTTCCGAACTGCTTAAAAGTTAAACAGTTTGTTCAGAATCGTTTTCTGAATCGATTTATGTATCTTTTAACATAGAAATTTAAAGTTACATAAATTGATTCAGTAGGCGATTCTACCTCCCACCAGGTGGACCGACGAACCTGGTCAGAATCGCTGGGCGTCGCTGGATGCAAGCGGCCCAAACCGTTCCAAGTGGAAGTCAATGGGGGAGGTCTAATAGGCCTTCACTTCCACTTTTGAACATAGTATGTTCAGCAATGGACATCCTTAGGCTGATATGGTGATGATGAGGCGATTCTAAACAAACCGTTCAACGATTTAGCATCCAAATTTGTTAGACGTTGTATATTCTTGGCTTTTCTTTGCCTGGCCCCGCCCTCTTAACAGAATCCTGGCTATGTAGTAAACAAAAAGAACTCAGAAGGAATCTATGTCTTTTTTGTTTGCCTGGGGGTCGATTCTCGTAACAAAACGTCAGCGGTGTGGTATAGACATCAACTATTTAAATTGTGTTTCGAGAATTATTTTGTATAAAAAATATTCAAATGAGTATATGCCAATTTGTATTATATATATATATATACAATTTGTATATAGGATCATTTTTAGGGTTCCGTAGCCAAATGGCAAAAAACGGAACCCTTATAGATTCGTCATGTCTGTCTGTCTGTCTGTCTGTCTGTCTGTCTGTCCGTGTATGTCACAGCCATTTATTTCCGAAACTATAAGAACTATAATGATGAAACTTGGTAAGTAGATGTATTCTGTGAACCGCATTAAGATTTTTACACAAAAATAGAAAAAAAACAATAAATTTTGGGGGTTCCCCATACTTAGAACTGAAACTCAATTTTTTTTTTTCATCAAACCCATAAGTGTGGGGTGTCTATGGATAGGTCTTCAAAAATGATATTGAGGTTTCTAATATCATTTTTTTCTAAACTGAAAAGTTTGCGCGAGAGACACTTCCAAAGTGGTAAAATGTGTGTCCCCCCCCCCCTGTAACTTCTAAAATAAGAGAATGATAAATCTATAAAAAATATATGATGTACATTACGGTGCAAACTTCCACTGAAAATTGGTTTGAACGAGATCTAGTAAGTAGTTTTTTTTTAATAGGTCATAAATTGAAATTAATATCAAATACTCAGGTCTATACTACCATTTACTTATATACCTACAGGTTTGTACGGAACCCTCGGTGCGCGAGTCTGACTCGCACTTGGCCGGTTTTTTTTAATTTGACATAATAATAGTAAAAAACACAGTGTAGCGATGCATGGCTACCTTTATGTACGGTGTGAGTAGGGACTTGAGTCACCACCACCCGGGCACGGTAGACGCACGCTAGTCGCAAGTTTAGTGTTTCTATAAATAGACTTGCATTTTTAATATACCAATTAGTGAAAAGAAAGTGGCTTTTATTTATATATACTGAATTCAATTCGGTAAAACAGTTTAAACGTTGAAGTCGCCACGATATCGTTGAAGTTTTGTTAAGAGAATCGAGCCTCTGTTGTGTTGTGGGTATATATCACTCACGGCATTGATCCCGCTGGTCTGCTGGCCGGCCTGCATGGCGCAGACCAGCAGCAGCGGCAGGCGCAGGCGCGGGTCGCGCACCACGCGCGCCATGCTCCACCGCGCGCCGCTGCCGCACGCCGCCGCCGCCGCTTGACGCTCCTCGCGCAGGAGGGCTATGTCCTCGCCCAGGACGCTGGCCGACTCGCCCCTTAGACGGGACAGCTCTGCAATTTCAAATCATCGAACAATTAACCCAAAGAAGCGCAATGGCGTTCGTTTTGGTTGAAATATATTCCGCCAATTTCCCACCGCCGACAACGCGCTCTGATTGGTTAAGTCAAGGACGCATGCACTCTGATTGGCCAAGTCAAAAACACACGATGCAGTGATTGGTCCTTACTGTTCAAATTCAGTGACAAATCACTGACTAGTTTCGGAATTTGATTGTTCATTATTACTACTCTAAAGGGATATTTCCTCGATGTTTCAAATACACAAATGATAGCGCGTAACTGACATTAAACGGGTTATGGACTTACAGCAACAAGTAATTTTAATTCGTATCATTTTGGTATCAAGTTCAATTTCGAATAACAACACTGATTTTGATAGGACATTCAGACACGACGTAAGCTGTAACTGAATTAATGTATAGGCTAGATTCTTGAAAAAATATATTTATATTTTTTTTTATCCGGACATCTTCTCCATTGTAATTACACATCAGTCCAAAGATATTCAAGCTTCAAAATAGTACCTAATGACAGTTATATTAGAGTTCCTACGTTCTTAACTCAAAATACAGAAAATACTTTTCTAAAAACGAATAGACGCACTGATATCCATCATGTCACATAAGTGGATACTCATCTATGGTTTAATTCCAATTGAATTAACACCATATTGCTAACCATAACAATCTAAATTGAAATTCCATGGCTGTCTTTAATTTTCCCACTAACTTAACCCACTTCCTGCTATTTTAATCTTTAAACTATAACAATACGGTATTAATTAGCTTGATAATGGGCGTATGGATTCGTGAAATCGAGTCACCACCACTAAACGTTGCTGGTGACCAATCATTATTACAAACAGATCGAAAATATACTTTAGAAATAGCACATACAGTCTACATTTATAGTGCAACGTTCCTGACATGTTGCGACGCAATCCAACTGATTGTTACAGGCAATCTAATTGCCACTGTGTGTGGTTGCATTAGAGTTTATTATACGATGACGCAACACTTCCGGGCAATTATATCTAAGGCTCAATTTATGAAATTAATTAATCCGATTAACGCCGACCGAATGATTGATAGAATTATCTCAGATTTGCAAAACAAAATGATAACTCGATAAAAGATTATTGTTACAGTAACTTGCAAACAAGCAAGTTTTAAAATTTTCCTAAAGCTGTACAAATAATGTATTTTTTATTACAAAATACAATGTTTTTTTTTTATTTGCCGATAAACTGCGGTTTTAATGATAACTCCCTAATGTTTTTATCAAATATTATGATTATATTACATATAGCGGGAAAAATACGTCCGAACTTCGACAAGTTTAACAGATAATTTAAAAAAACAACGACCTCTGATCCCAATGACAAATCATTACAAATTATCTTATATTTAAAGTGCATTATACATGTTTTTTCAAAACTGCTTCCACTGATAACTTCAATGAAAATCGATAGCTGACATCAGTACAATCAAGAAATATTCTGTGACAAAACCACGTAGTGTCACATTTCGAAGATATACGATACGATATAGGTCACGTGACCAGAAAAATACACCTACGCCGCGCAGTCGCCAGCAGGCGCCTAAGGCGGTTAACACACTGCCACGCATCACGCTGCATGTTGCGTGTCAACGAACGAAAATGAACGCGCGTGATGCATTTTCTGTGTGTTGGACTGTGCGTGTTTTCTATACAAACGGAGATACTTACAAGCAACGTTAAAACACGCATTCACGCGCTACGCTGCGTGGTGCGTGGCAGCGTGTTAACCGCCTAATTCATAGAGGTGTCACACGCGCGACTTACGCTAACAAAAAGTACTTAATTCATCGCAAATTCTATGCAGTTTTTATTTAATGGCCACTCAAAAATCCAAAAGATATTGTCAATATTAATTAAAAATAATGTAATAGAATACAAATAAGTAGTACCTAGATACTCAACAAGAATTAACAGTAGTACCCAACTGATATGGCTTACCGATGTACCTGCGCAGAAGATACATTTTCAAAGCGCGGGAAATGCTTTTGGTCGGCAGCTACCGCCATGTGTGCGGAGGGGCGTGACTTGCGAGTGGGACGGAACTAACAGCTGCAGTGTATTATGAACCTTATATTAGTGATCTAAGGTTGATCGTAAGTTTTAAGCATTCTTTCGTTTTTCTTCGGGCCATACTTTCTTTTTTGTGCAAACGAAGTATCACGACGCGCCTTATCAGTTGGGTACTACTGTACTTATTACCAATAATGTACAGTCGAGGACATAAATATGTATACACTTAGTAAAATTCAACAACGGTTTCCTCTTAAACTACTGATTGAAATTATGAGATATTATAAAGGCAGAATCTTCTAACATATACTATTATGATTTGTGTAATAGTTTAACACTTAAATGTTAAACATGCGAGAAAATTGCTTTTGAATTTCAGAAAGTGTATACATATTTATGTCCTCGACTGTACTACATTACAGTCAAGTGCATTCTACTACCAAATAATATCAAAGGATTCAATTTGCTTTCTCACTACACCTAACCCTACAGTAGACGCGGCTATATCAAAGGGATAAACACATTCTCACGGCGCGAACTTAGGGTGCATTTTCATTCAATACGAGCGCCGCAACATTCGGTAGTTGATTATAACGAAGGTGGCATCGAGGCGTGCGAAGTATTATGAACGTAACCGACCTTGTAACTAGGTTTAAACTCGCATGTTTGCTATCAGAAAGTTATACTTCTGTTGTACTATTATTTATTCTGTGACAGTACTACTTAGAAATGCTCGCACCTGACCAGAGATTATTATAGATAGTTACTTCGGCCCGCACAAAATTGTAATTCATTATAATATTAAAACTTGTAGATTTACTCACCTTTTAAAGCAGTTTGTTCGTTTTTCTTAACTACATATAAGTACTTGGGACTCTCAGGCAGTGTAAATAGTATAGGTAAACATATAATGACTAGCAACGCGTAGACGGATAGCAGATAAGGCCAATCTTCGGCACGACCTGAAATAAGTAAAAAGTCATTAAGATTGAGGTGCTATAAGCCGATAGACAGAATTAAGACTGTGAGGCACTATTAAGACAGTACGACACAAATGACTGAAATGACAAAATTATTCAAAGATATTAATTTTGTAGCAATATTGATCTTCTCCTTACAAATCCTTAATAATTTACTTGAGAATATATAAACTAAAATTATCATTCTGTAATTAGAATGCCACAGATTAAATATTTGTTAGATAATGGTTGCCTGGTGATCGCTATGGTCTATGAGCCATAATTCCGCCCACCATCCGCCAATAAAGAGTCGCTTCACACAGACCGGCTCGGAGAGAAAAGCTTATTTGATACGCGTTTAAAAATAGAGTGTAAGATAATTGAAATAAGGTTTATTTTTACATTTCACTTCTTTTGTTAGCGCGTTAAAAGACTCTCCAGCATTAAAAGTAAAAATAAACCTTATTTGAAAGATCCTTAATTCTATTTTTAAACGCGAATCAAAATAACTACCGGACTGCGTGAACTGAAAAATGTACATTATACAGCAGAAAGATAAAAACAAAAAAGTCAAGAATTTAATTATTACTGTACTGTAATGGCTGGTAGCGATATCCTCCAGACAAACTTTACTTTTTAGAGTAACACAATTATTTATCCAAATTAGACAATATAAAAAGATAATCCCTCAGTATTGTTTCGCTCTTATTATTAAATATATAGTTTACCCAACAAGAAGTCCAGGCCCATAAATTGTCCCACGAAGACCCCAACGTTGACCCCCATGGGGCACGCAACCCCCATCGCACCAGACAACTTGGCTGGAGCCAGCTCCGTAAGGTACATGGGCACTATGCTTGTTGTTAGACCTGGAAAACATTTTGAATTCTATAATATAGACATTAGATATCACAATTCCATGACACTAAATAAGCTATGTTTAGATATGATGTGGCCGAAGGGGAGTATCGAGACTCCACAGCAAATTTTTGTGTTGTGCTGTTGATTTAGGCTACACTAGTTAGCCGTGAATAAATAGGATACATCTAAGTTTAGGTGAACTGAAATCGGCTGCTACACTTCGGCAAAGTTTTTCGGATCCGATTGGTAGTTCTAGAGATCAGCTCGTTCAAACAAACAAAAAAGCTCTTCCGCTTTATTATATCGAGCCATTACCGCCGACTTTAACAGGTTTTTTTTTTAATTGAAATTATTATTATATGTTAACTTAGTAGCGCAATTATTAGCAAAAATAATTAATAAAACTGTGGTGTATAAAATGTGTTTTTTGCCGGTTACGTTAAAACGGCGATAATGGCTCGATATTAGTATAGATTTACCACAGGTAAGCATCTAACCCTGACTTTTTAAGATCCATCTTAGGATAACAATTAAAGATACAAATAATACTATAATAATAATTCAAATAAATAAATAATATAATGATAATTCACCTAATATGTTTTACCCGTTGAAACGTAGCAAACTTTCAAACAAATAAACAGAGGAGTGAGTCTCTCACGCTTTTATAATAAGAGTAAGGAAGTAAGTATAATGAAATACAAACTTACCACCAGACAGACCGACGAGCAGTCTCCCGAGTATGAGCATTTCAAACGAATTGGCTTTGCGGCACAATACAAACATGACGGCCCCGAGCAGAGACAATATATTTGTTATTACTGTAGCCATTTTCCTGCAAAATAATATATTTGCATTATTGATACCTACGCAATTATTTTTTAGAAAATACTCTGTGGAGGGCAGGATATATAAAGTGGTTTTGATGAAATATCTTTAAAACCTTACCTTAGACAGGACCGGATTCAAGTTAGAAAATTGGGCAAAAAAAGAAGTGAATAATTAATTATATGTAAACGCCTTTGTCTAATAACTTGCGATCCTTCAATTCCTACTATTCTTTCCTAAACTCTTAAATAGGATATCGCAAATAGATACAGCATGAACAAATCCAAATCAATTCGCAACGTAGCATATTTACCTTCCCAGACGGTTCGCAAGAACAGCACCGATTATGGAACCAGTACATCCTCCCACTATGAAGATGGAGACGACGGAAGACCAGACAATGTTTAGCCATTTCTCGTCGAGCACCACGTCGTAACGAGTTATTATGCTCTCGTTGCAGAAACTTTTTATTACCTAAAACAATAGGATATAGTCTAAGAAACAATTTTGTATTTTGAAAAATATATCGCGAGTCAGTTGGCTAAAAATTCCTGTCCAGACATGACCAGACGATTGCGTTTTTTAAAGCTCGCCAACCATCATTCAAACCAGATTTTTCGCAGACAACCCTATACAATCGTGTTTGCCATGAAATAGCGTTTATTTTGATATACGATTTATTTATTAAACTAATGAGTGTAACTTGTATCGACTATTATATAGTATCAACTACTTCTACATGTTTATGCCAATCCATAGTTACGCCAGGAAAAAATAGACAACCCAACGTTTATAGGTATATTCTATAGACTTCATACGAAAAATCATAAAGTCTCACGGGAACCCGAGTAAAACGGCGGGCGGATATTAGTATAATCAAAAAGGTAACCATCCATCTACAGTATATTTTATTCTATTCTATTTACTAACCTCAGCGGGTGTATTAACAACTCCAATATTATATCCTACGGGGAGAGACAATCCGAGGGTGGTGACAACCCCGGCGAGCACCAAGTAAAACGACCATCCCCCTTTGTACTCGTGCGGCTGTGTTAACTGTTGGTGCTCATTTGTAACCTGGAAATTAAGAGAAAGTATAAAATTTTCAGGTTTTTTCTTCTTGGAATATAATAGGCGTCATTCAACACTGAATCTTACAGCTTTTAATTAAAGCTACTTTTAGAATGATAATACAGAGATTGAAACGTACAGAGAAGGGAGCTGGATTTCAAAAGTGAAGGGCGACAGATATTCAATTTGAGGGTGGTAGCCAGTCAGGCGGGTACTGCAAATTGCAAATGTGAACTGGCTTTTCTGTGAAAGATAACATAGTGTAACCAGCATCCCAGAGAAGGCAATGGCATGTGAGGTTCATCAATCCCAGATCCTCCTACCTAGCTCTACATCTTAACATCATTTGTCACAACTTACGAGAAACTTAAAAAGTACTTTAAACGGCATGTCACAAACACAAAGAAACAGCACACTAAACGTTCACCACTTGGTCGAGCACAGTGTAAATAAAGCAGCGGCAACATCACAACACGCTGGCACCACTGAGCAGAATGAGAATATCGGCCAGTACCAATCACACAGCCACCCGTCTAGAACGAAGTATGTTAGAACTATTGTTGCTGAGCCGTGAGCACCGATTGCTGATGGATTTTTTAAGGAATTAATTGTATTGGAGAAGCTTGACTATGGTAAAACCGCAAAAATGGTATTTAAAGAGGCTTTATCTGGTTCGAAATTATGGTCTGCTGCTAGTGATAAATGTTTTTTTTAGTCTTATGTCCTGATACTTTGCTTGCCAGGGCCGGATGTAGGGAATGGGCAAAAAGGGCAACTTAAAGGTAGTGTTTGTTATGCTGCGTTTATCCACGCAGCAAGGGATAGGTCCCACCCATGACCTTAACAAACGTGTTTTTATGCACGAATGAATGGTAAAAATTATGAGCTCCGGATCATTCTCGCGTCTTCGACATCAATCTTTGCATTGGGCGTTTGCCGAACAACATGTCGGATATCTTAGAATTTCCATATACCTTGACAGAAGTCTTAATTGTAATACGACATCAATATATCCAATTATGTTGTATGTACTGAAGGCGAAAGCAGAGATATGACTATTATGCAATGAAAGACAATGGGATCAGAAAGAACAATTTAAATAATGAATGATAAAGCCAATTATGAGATAATATATTACAACACAAACAAGATTAATACCTAGCACGATTCAATAACATAATGATAAGGAAAAGAAATACACATTGTACTCGTTTTATTAAACTATACCTAGAAAAAGTTATGACATAAGGTACTGTATAGGGAACTTATAAGATGGAAACGTTAAACGCCAACTTCTTTACTAGTTTTTTTATTGGGCTGCTTAATGAGCTTGCTACTTGCAAACTTTTTTGCCGGAGTCTGCCCTTTAAGTGTACTACGAACCGGTGGTAGATCTAAATTTAACGTTCATAAGTGCTTTATCAGGGCATTAATTCTAATAAATGACTTCTTGATTTTAATTTTTAATGCACTATAAAGACGCCGAGAATGAAGCACGCACCTCACTCTAGATTTGGAGAATTCTAGAAATATATTAATTGAATATTTATTTTACAACGTTTATTTTCTGAAAAACATTAGCGTGCTTCTTAATCGTAATCTCTCCCATTATGATGCCAAACAATTATAAAACTTAAACAGGCATGAACGCACAGAGTATACAGAAGCAAAGTAGAAGAAAAGGATACAGATGAGCGAGACTGAAGGTGAGAACATGGTTAGTCCAAACATGAACGTTGTCAACTCCAGCACAATGAGGGATAATGCCACGGCGAAGCCAGCTACCAACCTGGAAACATGCATTACTTCTAGAAAGATTTCAGAGGGTCAGTAATTTATAGCAGCGTCAGAGCCTGTAGCAAATGTAATGAAGGGCCCTTGTTTCAGGTACTCTAACCTTATATCAATTATATTATAATTATAGAGATATATCTTTATTTATATGTATCTTTTTGTAAACATTTATGACTTAAATTTTATTAATTAATAAAATAATAAATAATTAATTTAACATATTTTATTTAGCTTTTATTATTATTGTTTTAACTATTTGAGTTAACCTTATTGTATTTAATTAGTGGTTCTTTTTTTTTGGAAATATTATTGAATTAGTATTATCATTTGTTAGCCACAATCGGTAAAACATGCTGATTCTTACACATTATACTATACACCCAATGTAACGTATGTTGAACAAATAAAATCACTTTTATTTCTATCTTTATCTTTATAGAGGAGCGGATAAAGCTTACAGATTATTAGATTCAGTCGCGCAAATCGTGAAAATATTTCACAATTTTATTACTCTTAAGACATTTAATATTTTTAGCAGCGTTCAGGTTCAAATGTCCATGAAAATGGAGACAGTCAGAAGAAATATAAATGTATAGTATGTTTAATAGTATAATTTTGTTATGTACAATTTAAATTAACTCAAGTAATATCATTAACTTAAAAGTTGTTCAAAATGAGAACCGTTTACCGCAATACAAATTGATTCTTTTCATTTATTCATTGCGTGAGACTTTGCGTATAGTATTATTATGATGAATGTCTCAGAGCAATTTTCGAACTTCGTGACGTTATTCTTATAACTTCTTTGAAGTAAATGCCATCCTTAATATTTAGGGTACATCCCCTCGAGGCCTCCAGGATGCATTCGTTTGGTACAGATACCTATAGGACGCGCGTCCTATTCGCAAGACCATGCGTGAAACTGAGATGTGAAACTCGAGCTCTGAGAGACTCTAGATAAGCGAATATTATGTAAAATTCACAAATGTCACGTGTATGACCTTGTTCCCACCCCAGACGATGCGCGAATGTCTGGATCTGGCCGTTATTCATAAATTAGATCAGAAGGCTGACAAGCAGGACTTCAGTGGTTAACTTATACAAATGCATAAAAAATTGAATTGTTTGTTTTTAATGTCAAAAGAACAGCTTTTTACTAAATGCATATGGTAGGTATAAACGATAATTATACATTTAAAAACATTTTTTTAATGTTGTGTGTGATATTTAACACAAAATATTTAAACCGTACGCGGATGCAACTGCGGGGGTCAGATAAAATTAAATTCTAGGCAACGGTACTTAACCGTTGACCATCAGACAAGTGGTATGATTGATTGCGATTACGATAAAATAATAGAAAATATTACTCATAACAGCACGAGATTGTCTACGCGTAATGATGTGGACCAAACACGTGTCGTTTCCAATAACCACACAAAGCCTTATCTTGGGGGCTAAAAAGGAAGCTAAAGCAATATTGGTACGCAATTAATTTTTTCGAATTCTCGGCAGATCCTGTGTGATTCCAATATTTTTTTGTAAAATAGGTAGGTACCTACTCATTAAAAGATTTGGAATTGATGAATTGCATAAGATCTGCTTTAAATTCGAAAAAATGAATTGCGTTAGCAATATTCCTTAGCTTTCTTTTTAGGGGCCCTTATCCATCAAACCTATCACTATAATATAATAATATATATTTTTCATGACCCGTTATCACTTCGCACGAAGTGATAACGGGTCATGGGGAACTAACAATGGTAGATAAATATTCTGATTTACGACACATTTTGTACATGAGTGATTTTTTATGCAGATGGAATATAAATAATGCATGAAGTATTAATTTACTCTCAAGTATAAATGTAGTTTCAAAATTTAATTGTTAATCGCGGATCAATAAATATAAGCCAACTTTGAAAGTTAAATTCCACTTTCCCTTTAAAGGGGGGTCTATTCCTGCTTTCAAAATGCGGGCAATTTATTCAAGATATTTTTTATATACACACAAATAAATGCAAGCCTCTAAACAATGTACATTCGAATAACAAAAACAATTCACAAAAACACACACCTTAACATCAGCATTCTTCTGCACCATTGTACTATAACTTAACGGAACAACTTATACACAACTTATTGCTAACAACGAACAACCATGAATGGAGCGAACGCAATCACAACATTATATTAGTATCTGCGTATCGACGTACTTACCTTGAACTTTGATTTTACCACGAGGCGCGATTACAACTAACATAAGTAATGAATAAGTAACAAAAAGGTCCCATACTTCGCTCGAGGCTGATGACCCCATAAATATGCTTGGGTCACACTTGTCACCTGATATATAACAGTTATAAATAACACGAAGGTCAGTGATATTATAGGTACGATATTCTCGGTATACGGTGACGCCTGACCGCTCTGAGGAGTCGCAGGCGAACTGCAACACTTACACTTGAGTTGTCGGTAATATTGCCTTAGGTGTTTTGTAAACTATGGATCGCCGGTGGCAATTTAAACCGGTTATATCCGGGTATTATGGTAGGTCAGGTCCATTAGGGGTGGCACGAATATTATATTTTGATAATCATAGATTAGTTACTTAGGCTCCTGACAAATTATATACAATAGAGCAAAAATAACTTGTAACCATTGAAGGATAATTATATTACATCCCACTGTTCCGCAATAAATGAGATAAGAAATAATAAAAGGTGGCATTCATAATTCTTAGTACTGCAAAAAGAGACTGACATTCCATAATGCAATTGTGTTCATAGACAATATGTACTCAGGACTTCAAGGAAAAATCCTTTTAGAGTAGTTAATACCGAGCCATCCAATTCCAATAATTAAAAAAAAAAAATTATTGTTGCAATACAGCAATGGAATTACACATTCTGTGAAAATTTCAACTATCTAATGTTCATGAGATACAGGCCACTGAGTCAGACAGACGGACGAACAGCGGAGGCTAAGTAATAGGGTCCCGTAGGCACCCTTTGGGTACGGAACAAAAAAGGAGCAAATAATTGCACGCACAGCTGAAGCCACATGGCCTAGAAATTAGACATTTGAACATAAGTATGTGCCTTATACATGGGTGTTTTTTTTTAAATACAACAAATTCATGTAAGCGGATCGCGAGACCGCGAGGCGGAAAACTAGTTTTATCATAAAATATGATTATTGTTTATGATTATATCGATTGAGAAATGATAATACTCGTCGAGAGTTATTGATTAATTAATTTACAACTTGATATGAGTCATATAATTAGTTTCAATATTGAACCAAGTATTATAATAAAATTAAGTATATAATGACTAAGGTAGATAATTTAAACAAATATACGAACATGTAAAACTAGAAATCCCATCTAGATATGGCCTATTTTTATCGGTGGGGAAGAAAATTAATGACATGGTGCCAGGCAAACTTTATATAGCACCTGTGGCCCACCCCTTAATTCGGCTCTGGCAGGATTTAAACAAAACCTATTTTTTCATATTAATAATATTGTTCATGTGCATAGGCGACGCGACCGGGGACCACTGACCAGCAGATGGACCGTGTGCTTGCTACTGATATAGAAAAAAAAATAGACTTAATTTACTTCTCAACATGGTACTACCTAGTTTCTGATAGACATTATAAAACAAAATGATTAGTAAACGAGATACTAATATCTCTACGTATCTTTACGTGTAAGATCATTACGTATCTTACGTACTCAAATACGCAATTACATGTGCTTTGTTTATTAATCTTTTATAAATACGCTCATAATTGACATTTTAATAGTATTATCAGTTTAGGTTAAAAAAACAGGTCAAAATCTGTTGATACATTCTACAAAAATAATTGTTATAATTAGGTACCTACTCATATTCAGCTGCCAAAATTGCTGATCGGTGAACTGTTTTGTATAGGAAAATTTTTACGGTCTTTTTGTTAGTTAATATTTTAAATGCATATAGGGTTGCCCGGCCCTAAACTCAAAAGCCGGACAGATTTTCGAAGAGCCGGATAATATTTAATAATAAAAAAACTCAATTACTTATTTAAACCTGACATATCCGGCTGCCGGCTACCCTAAATGCATAGAACTAATGACTTCCAAAGTTGCAGCAAAGACCCTTCTAAATACTAGTATTCGTCGATTTTCGCGATTTAGACTGTGAAGTGAAGGTAGTATAACACTGGGGACACTAAATCATGTTTTCCTTTGGTTTCTGACGACCTTGCTAGCAAATGCCAGTGATATTGTAATTTCTCCTATGAAATAAAAAATGTATGTTTAGACGTGCAGACTTCAATGTTATCAATCATGCAGCTAGCAATATCGAAAATCTACTTACTAGTAGATTATGTATGATTTATAACGGCACTTATCATTGATTTTTATAACATATTTTTATCATAGTGTCCCAATTTTTTACGCTACTAACACCTGCTTTCCTCTCTGTTAAAAACAGTCTTCAATTAAATGTGTCAACCCTATTTCAATTAAAAATGCACACACGTTTACGACATAGGTGCACAAATCTTAACACACGTTCTCATTTAAACCAGTTATTACTGGCTACTATACAGTGACTATACCTGTTGATGACTTCTTACCCAGGCTGATGCTTTTTAGTGTTCCGTACGCAATAGGTGGCAACGGGACCCTATTACTGAGCCTCCGTTGTACGTCAATCAGTATGTCAGTGGGCTGTAACTCATAAACCGTAATAGGTAGACAGTTAGAATGTGTATTTCTATTGCAGCTATAACAACATATAAAAAATGAAAAAAATAATGGCTTAACGTTAATTTAATAGTGTGCCAGTCTGACTCGCACTTGGTCGGTATTTAAGTTTAGCATTCGGGTGACGAGTCGCCGAAATGCTAATAGTGGAGTTAAGTGAAGTTTAAACGAAGATATATTTGTGTTAGATACTAATGCCAAAGACAACTAGCTCTCATGTGCAGATCTTAAACAAGTGTATGGCCCGCCTGATGGTAAGCGGCTACCGTAGCCATATGGACGCTTGCAACACAAGGGGCATCGCTCACGCGTTGCGTTACCGACCCGCGCCCCCTCCTCAAACCTTACTCACGCGCAGGAACACAACATAAAGTTATTTGGCTGCGGTATTCTGTATGGTGTAGGTACTCCCAGTCGAGCGAATAAACGCTACGCTCTACATCTCAAAACACCGGCCGCTGCCGTATAACACGTGAGGGGGTGACTTGATGCATGCCGTGATTTCCTTATGATGTTTCCATATTTCCCTTTACTGAAAGTTCAAGTTCATTGTGGAATTCGGAACCCACAACCTCGGCCATGTCATTCAACGTCATTGAGGTATCAAACCACTCAAAAACTACTAAACTAATTTTCATACGGTTTTCTCTCACCAATGGACTGAGTGATTCATGAGGGTTTCGGTATATAATTAATTAAGGTGTTGTATTAAATTATGCGATGATGACACTGCCTTATACACAAACACACCCCACCTTCACACAAACACACCCCTTCCTACACACAAACACACACCCCCCTACACACAAATACCTTGTAAGTTACTTAAATTTAGTTAACATTTTCAACAAATTGATCCATGTTTGTTACTACTATGCAGCGTCAGACACGTTTTATTTTTTGTAATTTCATCATTGTATGTTTTAAATTCATTGACCGAATCCTGTCCCCCATAATACAGGCTCTTGCCTAGCTTGGGTGTCAGTGTTCAACGTTTGTGCAACAAATACATACATGACTCTCTTGTGTGCATTAATCTTGTATAGCTGTTTATATGTGTGTTTCTTATAAATAAATAAATTATTATTATTATAAATTATTATTATTATAAATTGTTCAAGATGTCGGAAAAAATCATGGGGGGCGGTCTGCTACCCGTGCGAAGCCGCGGCTGGTCGCTTGTAGTTAATATAACTCTAAGGCTGCTTTTCCACCAGAGATGTGCATAACGAGGATGTAATAGCTAAGTTGTGAAACTATGTGACCGTTTCCACTGATTTGGGTAGTGTAGTGTAGTGTAGGGTAGGGTAGGGTAGGGTCGGGTAGGGTCGGGTAGGTTAGGGTATAGGTTAGTTAGTAGGACACCATGCGAACGAAGTCGTGCCGGGCAGCTAGTTTCTATTATAATAATGGACCAATAGGCATGGAGGTTGGATACCCTGCCTGCCCACGTATGTGTTGTGAGTTTTATTTTGACTTAGGACAAACAGTTGTTAGTACCAACTGTGGGTAAAATGTGTTAATAATTTGAAGAAGTAAAATAGCCAATATAACCAGATTGTCCAAATTTAAACTTGCTGTATTTCTTGGCAACTCTTCTCAGTCCCATATAACACTGGGAGACGAAGTAGCTTCCAATTTGTGAAAGATTTTTTTCGAAACAGACTGGTTTTTCCAGAGATTTGCACATTTAAACAATCAATCAAACAAAATCCCTTCAGCTTTATTATACTTGTGTAGATTACTTATTAATTTCATGATAAGGCAAGATTGTGACCTCTACAATGCTATCTTATCTTAAAGAAAATCCTAGTGACAGTTTCCACAAGTGCGTGTGATATTGATTATTATCTGCCTGACGATGACCTGCATTTACACATTTTTGCTGGTTTAATTGAAACCTTATTACCTTATGTGTATAAGGTACACATTTTTGTTAACATGTTAGTATGTATAAACCATAACACCAAATTGACTGTAAAATCTGTGTTTATAGTGCTTTGGAAACATGTATGGATTTTTATAGGATATTGAATTTGTATTGTTAGTTAAAATTGATTAATTTATACAAAAATATCCTTGTATTTTTGTTTGGATCTGTTCCTTTTATGAATTTTACAAATACAAGCATTTAAAATATTTTTAAATTTAAAGAAAATATCACAATAAAAGTATTTTGTAAAATAAAAAAGTGAGTAGGTACCTATTTGTGCCCCTTTCATGGCATAACCACAGGTAATTAATGTTATTAGGCAGACCCTTGGCTTATGAAGTGGAACATTTTCCTAAGGGAAATTACTCTTTATTATAGTCATTGCTCGCTTTTCTATTGTACAAGAGGTAATTTTAGTCAGTATACGTGGCGATAGTCGATAATTGATTAGTGTTCTTTTTTTTTATAGGATGCTGTCTAGGACCGATAGTTTTCGTACTATCACCAATACTTAAGTTATACTACATATCACAATTGCTCGTAAGATACCTCTAGGCGTATCCGTAAATAGAAATAGCCATGAGTCGGAGCGCAGACTTAAGCTCCGTAAGCTTAACCACATAACTGTAAAACTAAAATGCATAACAAAAACATAACTTTTTTACGTTCCCAATACATAGCGCATGCAGTCAAGCGTATAATGTATGCAAAAAAAGTAACATTTTAACTCACCGGCTGTGATAAATCGGGGCTAAGTCGTAATGTTGCTTGGGCAAACAATGCCGAATGCTCTGCTGGCTCTCCCATAACAACGTTATCAGCACACACAGGTGCCCGATCAAACTTAAAAATCTAGCTGGTATTAGGGTTTCGGCTCCTCTCATGCCGCTGTATAATGAAAAATAAAATTACAATATTCAATGTACCTATTCAATCAAGTTTCAAAATTGTGCACATTTCGCAAGTTCGCATGACTAGATTTGAGCGAGTAGTGCGTTCCTGTATATGACCACACTATTTGACTAGCATTGTATGTTTGTTTCGTTTTCTAACAAGCGAAGAAAGAGATAGAATAGTTTTAGCTAGCATAGATTATTCCAAGAGAACTACAGTTGTTTCAATATATCGGACTAGAACACGCTGCCAGCTGTCAGTCTGTCATGTGTCATGTCATGTCATATTAACAATTGATAGTGCGTTCGAATTGGAGTGATGTCGTTTTTAACAGTTTCAAAATGGGCACTTTTGTTTATGCGTTCGAATTGGAAAATTTCAACAATTTTGCAACTTTTGCCACAAATGATATTTCCCAAATCGAACGATGAGATACAAAATGTCATTTTCATGCTCATCGCCTGCTTTTCACTTGTCTCAACCTACCTTTTCCCTTCAGTTAATCTTTAAACAAAGTTAATCTGACAAATTATTCTCTTGCCTGTTAGTATTTCTATCAAATTTTACAATAACAATTAGAATATTCGCTTCCCGTTTGAATTTTACAAAACTTATCTGTCAGATTCAAAGATGTCAAAATATGATCACAAACGACCCTGCCTCGGAGGTGGGTCAACATTTGCAGTTCACGATGTCGTTTTTAACTGTTTCCAAGTAAAACGAACGGTGAACGAAAACAGTTCCAAACGCCAATTTCGCCTACAAATTTCCAAATCGAACGCCAGATGTGAACGTTTTTGGCATTTTTTACTGTTATTTTGCTACCATACCCCAATTCGAACGCACCATAAGTGACGGCTGATGGGTGTCTGTTTATTACAGTTACAATATTATTCTATATTTAAACTTTACTTTACTTAGTAGACTACCTACCTATCCTATAATGTAATTATTACAAGACTATTTTTTAGTGCATTAACGAAATATGTTTTATTACATAAGGTGACTGGTAATTAGTAAACGATACTTGACACATGATTGTTATTTACAATCATGTGGTTAAGTATAATTAATAAATAAAAAAAACAAGAGATACTGACTGAGCTGAGAAGAGGTGCACAATTTGAGACTCATGTAGGATCTTAATACTTTAGACACAATTTATTTAATATATATATATATATATATATATAATGATAACGGCTCTAACGATTATGATAGGATTAGGGACACTCACAAAAACTAGTCTGTCTATGTTCTAAAACCTCACGTTACACAGTTCAGTTATTTGCAAATATAGATCAAAGTTCGACATTTTCAATAACAATTAAAAATTACTTATTAAAAGAATTTTTCATTGGAAAAATGAAATGCTGGCTGAAATCTTCAAACCTTTTGCTATACTGTGGGTGTATTTAGGGCCAAAAATCGATCTAGCTAGGTATTATCTCTGGGAAAACGCAGTTTTCCGAGTTTTCGAGCAAAGCTCGGTCTTCCAGCTACTACCTTATAATAATGTAAGCAATCTCCACTAAAGAAAAGCTTTTCATGGCCGCGGCACGAGTAAACAGCTAAGTTTAATTTTTATTTTGAAGTATAACCTGGTATAACCCAATTTTTATAACAGTGCATCTGTCATTGTCAAAATATTGTCACGATGGCTGCATTGGTAGCATCAGCAATAGTATTTTTACTCGACTGCGTGAGTTACGAGGAAGAGTTATGCTTTTGTATAATTTAAATTATTTAACAATTATTTTATAATGATTCATAGTTTTTTTCAATTTATATTGTATGTATACTAATTTAAATGAAGCTCAATTTTTAATTTAAACAAGCTCTTTATTTTTCCTCTGAGATACAAATAACACAAGTATAACAAACAATAACAACTATACAACAAACAAAGGAGACGTCCAAAAAATGTATGGGGCTTGGTACTAAAATAATTAATAATTTGAACTACAATCTGAGCTATATAGGCAGAAAGGACGTAATTTTGAAGATTTTTTTGAGTAGTTAAAAAAATTTTAGAGCCCTCCGTTTTTTTAAAAACTGAAACTGAAAATCGAGTGTAAGAATAATAAAAGATGAGTTGGAAACACTACAAACATTATCTAAGGGTTGGTAGCTCAGAGTAAGTTTGGTTGGTAGCCATGTGGCGTGTATGTATGTTGCAAAGTAAATGAGAGTTCCATATCTCTGGTACTTAGTTTGTGGAGAGTTCATACAAACGTCATGTCATGATGTCTGTCATTATGACATTACAGATTTGACTGACCTTATAACGACACGTTTTGATATTGCAATGCATTTAAATTATTCAATAGTTTTCGATTTAATTACATGGAGCTGTATGCAGGTGAAATTAAAATAAAAACTCACAGTCCTCAATAGAAACGGCAATTTTAGCTACATTATAATATATATATTGCTCGGGAAACGAATAACAAAAGTTACTTTGCGTTTTATTTTTGCTGAAACATTTTTCACTTTTTTACAAAAACGGAGGGCTTAAAAAAAACATTTTTATCATAATCTAGTAGCTTTATCAATAACCTTTCTAATAAGGTATATCACATTGCTGTTCAAATTTCTTCAGAATATTATACCACTATTATCCGTCTCCATTAACAAAAAAACAACTAAAATGTTCATGAAAATATCAAAACGATATATCAAGATAATAATGTGGGCGACAAGACAGTGCTGACTGTACCAATATGCGTCAGAGGAGAGAGAGGTAAGAAGAGAAGCGGGCGAAATGAAGCAAACCAAACAAACCTTAAGACTTTGACAGCTCCAAGTCTCCAAGTGCACAGTTATAAAAACTGAGTTATTTAAGTCTGGCACACGAAAGTTGAGCTTAAAAAAGCGCGGCAATTTAAAAAAAAAACTAGATGTTGTATCACTAAGTATAGTAGCATCGAACAATTAACCCAAAGAAGCGCAATGGTGTTGTTTTGCTTGCAATCTATTCCGCCAATTTCCCACCAACGACAACAACAACTAAGTCAAGGCCACATGCGCTCTGATTGGCCAAGTCAAGAACACACGATGCAGAGATAGGTCCTTACTGTTAAAAATCTGTGACATATCACACACTAGTTTCGGAATCTGATTGCTCGGTATTACTACTCTAAGGGATTTTTCCTCGATGTATAGTAGGAATAAATTGTTTTGATACTTTATAAAAAAAATTATTAATATTATGTTAGGTTTGATTTTCCTAAGTAATATTTGCATGTAAATGAGTTAAATTGTACATTAACTCGTTATATTCTAATTCTATATAGAATGTTTTTAAATAAATAAATAAATATCCTGGGATATTCCTCACACACGTTATCTGTTCCCAAACTAAGCAGAGCTTGTACTATATATATTCAAATTCGAATATTGTTTATTTAATATAGGCCCTAATAAGGCACTTACAGACGTTACAATTGATTTTAGTATTTTAATACACTTAAGGTTAAACATCAACAACTACCTACTACTGTTGCTAATCACTTAAATATCTATCCATATTGTTCTAGGAAGTTAAAAACAATAAAAACTCGAAAAAAATAACATTTCCCGCCTACTGATGTTAAACTTTAAGCTTGCAAACATATAGCGCGATAGGTGGCATCTTAACCAACAGCGCCAACTGGCCCGTCATGAACAGGTTGATAAACATTAAGGTGATCGAAAGAATGAGAAGGTGGATACTATAACACTGATTTAGCTATAAAGCGATTATGAATAAAGGGTTAGTATCAAAACTGGGGGGCGATTACGTAACTTTTCATTCATTTTCGAATGGGGAGGGACAGGCAAAGCTAATCTCAGATGGCGCCACCCTCACTGGTAACTGTCATTGATATTGAATTGATGGATTTTCATGAATTTCAATTAATTAAGCCAACCAGTAACCGGCTTTTATAATAAAATCGTTAGGTTTGAAGTGATAACTGCATTATCTTCCTATGAGCTTGGTGTCAATTTTTTTTTTAATAATCCACGGCTTTTTTCTTTTCATTTGTTGTAAACCTTTATTATTGCATTGAAATTCACTACAGAAAGGCATTATAATTATTGAATAACATATTTGATAACGAATACGTAAAAAATGTATGGTGTTTGACAGATAGACGGCACCAGCGACTATACGACACCTAGCGGGATAAATTGTCAGTGTGCCTCCTCATTGAAATCGGTTCAATATAACGGTTTTCTGATAACTTTTTTTACGTTCTGATAATTGCAAATACAAACAGAGGTTCATTAGAAATGGACCCATTTCCGATTTTGTAATATTACTACCAATTCAGAGGTTATTTTAATCTGAATTTCATTGCAATAAAGTTACGTAAAGTAATCCACGTACTGGTATAGTTGACACTTTGTATGCTGGGTGGCAAAAGTTACATTTATAGAATGTTGCCATGAAGAGAGCCAGGCACAACTTTCGTGTGCTTGACTCTACCAATAATGTAAAATTCGTATTAATGTGAAATTGTGAACGCACTATTGTAATGAAATTGCCGGCAGACCGCGGCATCCTTAAGTCACTGTCACTGACTGTCATTTCTCAATAAAAATAAAATAAATATAGCGAGCTTGAGCGAGCGGCTGGCTTACTTTCCTTCAATCAGATATTTATTTTGCCTGAGACTCCACTGTTATTTTCCGTCAATAAACATTATTGAAGCATAAATGAAGCTGCTAAAACCCAGTTGGGTCAACCACGATGGTGCGATATTCTTTAAATTATCAATTGGAAAAGTGTGCTATGGTTTTATTGGTACGTGAGTAAAAACTGTTTATTTTTCAGATAAACCGATATTTTCCGTGGACATACACCCCGCGGGGAAGCGGTTCGCGACCGGTGGACAGGGCGGAGACTCCGGCCGGGTGGTTGTATGGAACCTAAACTCTGTTTTGTATGAGACAGTGGAAGTCGATCCTAATGTACCGAAAATGCTATGTCAGATGGATAATCACCTAGGTGAGATGCTAACTTATCCAGTTACTAGAAATGGGTCAGTGGACTATATTTAAAAACGCTTTTTAATTATCAGACAAGTCCACTGATTTGATAAAGGTTTTTACTTCCTATCAGTTAAAAGTTTTAGTGTATCCCATTGCACTAATATTATAAGTTTGAATGTTAATACCTTGACCAGGGTAGAGTGAGATTGCGTTGACTGCCCAGCTGCACAGCCCCATATTTCTCAAAAAGCACCATAAAAATTTGATAATTCACTCAAAATGCTTTATTTGCATATGGTATTTTGGCGCCACCTGGCGCCCTACCCTAGGGCTGGTGCTGAGTGTCTCACATTCTCATCTTCAGCCATTTATGCATGATTGATTGGCATACATCTGTATGAGTATGTATTCTGAATTGAATGATATTTCATAGCATACTTGTTATTCTGGTAAAATAATAGATATCTCAGGAACACAGCTGAAACCATAGGGTTTATTTATAGTTATTTACACAAGCTGATTAGGTGTATGTCAAATTCAAATTCAAACATTTATTGCATCACATTAATTTAAACACAACACACACAGTTAAATGTAGGTAGGTATAAACATGTGGCCTCATCTAGGGCATTGCAATACTAATATGTGTACTGGACCTTAGATTTCAAGTACTTACTATGTTTATTTTAATAAGAGTTCACTGATTTTGAACTGATAGCATTTGGTGGGGCTACTGTGCAAGTTGATCTTAATGAACGTCATTAAACTGGGCTTCATTGAAATCCCGTTATCTGGAGTTATATAACATTTAGACCTCAAGTGGGTCACTGGACGAGTTAGTGGCTGGCTTTTATTACTTGTTTCATATTCACTTTTTTTTTCATTACAAGCATATGGCCCGCCGGATGGTAAGTGATTACCTAGCCATAGGGACACTTGCCACACGTGAAGCATCACTCACGCATTGCCAACTTTTCCCCCTCCTCAATGAGCTCTTGTGACTTAACACAGTTGTAGAAAAAGGAAGACATTTCACTTATGCCGTAGACCCACTGGCAATTTATATTATTTGATGTGACAGTGGTCTCTCAGTTCTATCTCATACCTTTAATATTTTTTTCCAGCATGTGTGAACTGTGTAAGATGGAGTAATGGTGGCAAGTACTTGGCATCGGGCGGTGATGACCGTCTAGTGATGGTGTGGGGCCTCAGCGTAGCACCAGGGACGCCAGGCAAGCACAAGGCTGAGACTTGGCGATGTTTAGCCACACTTAGGGGTCATGCAGGTTTGTTTCTGGGGTATTATTGTTTTTTTTTAAATAGGTCAAAACCTTAACTTTTTATAGCTGCTCCTAACATAGCAATCGATCATACTATGATTTAAAAGTATGCTTTTGCAAATAACAACAACCTATAGTTCATACCAAATGAAACTTTACATGGTCACCTCAAGCTTTATTTATTTATAGATGACTAGCTGTCCCCCGCGGTTTCACCCGCGTTCCCGGGATAAAAAGTAGCCTATGTCCTTCTCCATACCATAGGCTATCTGCATGCCAAATTTCATGATGATCCGTTGAGTAGTTAAGGCGTGAAGGCGTAACAAACAAACAAACAAATAAACAAACAAACTCACTTTCGCGTTTATAATATTAGTAATAGTAATGATACACAAGCAGCTTAAAGATGATTATGTGAATATTGCATGTGAGTATTGCTGCACTTTAGTCTATATGTAATTGTCAAATCTATTTTTAAAAGAGCATGAAGTATTCTATTGGAAATATTTCGCTGACTTTAAATTAGTATCAGATTAGAGTTAGTTAATTCTTTATAGTGTATTTTGAAGTCTTTTTTTTTTCGAAATACCTAAATGTTTTAATTTCGTAATTTATAGTTTTTCTTACATGTACTAGAATTTGACCAAGGTTTTGAGTTGTTTTCCTCTGACACCATATCCGTAACTCGTATCAATAAGCCATGCCGTCACTCACACGAATACTTTACAAGTAGTCCATATCTTGAACACTATTGATTTGATTTCAATGAAACTTGCTAATAAATAGTGGCCATAATCCGATTAATAGTTTCGAAGATATGCGTGGACAAACATACATACAAAAGTATCTTTTTATGTTGTATACATACATATAACTACACCTATGATATTTTGTATATTTGTTTGGAAACCCTAGTAGATTATTATCATATGTGAATATAGGTATTGCAGTTCCAAAAGTATTATCTCCTTTTTAGGGTTCCGTAGCCAAATGGCAAAAAACGGAACCCTTATAGATTCGTCATGTCTGTCTGTCTGTCTGTCTGTCCGTGTATGTCACAGCCATTTATTTCCGAAACTATAAGAACTATAATGTTGAAACTTGGTAAGTAGGTGTATTCTGTGAACCGCATTAAGATTTTTACACAAAAATAGAAAAAAACAATAAAGAACGATGGGTCATTTTATATGAAACGCGTCCCCAGAATGTAGCACTATGAGCTATGGTGGAGATTGTTGGCCACATCGAGGGCATCATTTCATTGTATGACACCAAGTCTGGATTCCATGGGAAAAAAAAGATATTGACGGTTAAAGCAGACAAAATAATGTGTAACTTTGTTACCGTCCCGCAGTATTTATATAACTTTTCTGGTTTAAAAGTATTATGTATGCTAATGCAGAGTTTAATCTATCTTTGTGCTAAGTTTCACCCACATCTGATAAGCCATTTCGGCGTAATTTAATAACAAACATCGATAAAAACATAAGCATTTTTAATTACATTACTAGAATAAGGTAAAGATCTAAATATTATTATTTCTTTTTTTATTTGGCACAGCAAACAATGACACTCACATATTACCTACCTACTATATGACATTTTGTTTAATTGCCGTTCTTTAAGTGTAATCAGCCCCATGGGCGATGACAGACTGGATTATGGTAAATAGCAAAACATAATAAAAAAGAGAACTTGAAGATGACTAAAAACTGAATATGGTTTAAAATATGAATTTGGTTAGTGAAAGTCACATTTTTTTTATGTTCTATATCGTTAATGATAACCGAAGACACGTACATAAAGTAGGTACCTACTTTGTATCCTGGAAACACATGTAAAATCCCGAGGCACAAATTAATAGTATACTTTAACGTTATTAATGCGAAAGATAGTTTTTTTTATATCACTAAGGCAGCAAACAAACATACGCCCCGCCTGATGGTAAGCGGTTGTCATAGCGGTTACCGTACCCTATATAGACGCTTGTAACACCTAGGGTAACACGCACGTTGCTGACCCTGCAAAAATCTCTTCACACCTTTGGAAAACCTCGGTGGGGCGCTCATTCTACAGCCTGAGCGTCCGCGGTAGTGAGCTCCATTGAAACCGCACAGTACGAAACTATTTCGGTTCCAATGTGTGACGTTGGACTCCCCGTCGATGGCGAGAGTTGCGATGGTAGAAGGTAGCCGTGGGCATCAGGTCAAAACATTCTTTAGAACACTGTCCGTTGTACAAGCGGTACAACACACATAAGGAGGCAGTCTCTTCTCAGACTAACGGGCTCTGAACCGCTTGTGAGCTCGGGATCGTCGACAATTGTAATGCGAGAGTAGATCTGTCCGTTTGTTATGGTTTCACAGCTATGTTACTGGACCGATATCGATAAATATTAGCAGACAGATAGCATGGAACCTGGAAATTGACATACAGTTATTTTTGTCTTGAAAATGCGGTTGGTATCGCTGGTGTTGAGTATTCTGTGCCGCAGGGCAGAGCTAATAATAACAAAAAACAATCATTACCAAAGGAACATTTTTGTAACTTCAAATGTGAATATCTTTTTTCTCCCATGGAATTCAGACTTGCTGTCATAGAATAAAATAATGTGCTCGACGAGACCTACAATTACCACTATAGCTCATCGTGCTACAGTCTGGGGACGTTATTACCCATTCTTCTTTTGGGGGTTCCCCATACTTAGAACTGAAACTCAAATTTTTATTTTTCATCAAACCCATAAGTGTGGGGTGTCTATGGATAGGTCTTCAAAAATGATATTGAGGTTTCTAATATCATTTTTTTCTAAACTGAATAGTTTGCGCGAGAGACACTTCCAAAGTGGTAAAATGTGTGTCCCCCCCCCTGTAACTTCTAAAATAAGAGAATGATAAATCTATAAAAAAATATATGATGTACATTACGGTGCAAACTTCCACTGAAAATTGGTTTGAACGAGATCTAGTAAGTAGTTTTTTTTTAATAGGTCATAAATTGAAATTAATATCAAATACTCAGGTCTATACTACCATTTACTTATATACCTACAGGTTTGTACGGAACCCTCGGTGCGTGAGTCTGACTCGCACTTGGCCGGTTTTTTTAATCATAAAAACTACTCTGTTCCTTCCCCAGGTGATGTTCTGGATCTGGCATGGTCACCATTAGACAAGTGGCTGGCGAGCTGCAGCGTGGACAACACCATCATAATATGGAATGCTGAGAAGTTTCCCGAAATGGTGTGCGTGTTGAACGGACACACCGGTCTCGTTAAGGGTGTTGCTTGGGACCCAGTAAGTTGTCCATGATATTATAAATGGTTGGCTGGCTACCACCCTCAAGTTGAAACTCTGTTGCTCTGGCCAAAGACCATAGATGACAATAATCACTTTTACCATCGCGTGAACAGTCCATGTGTTTGTCAGCATTCAGACGTTTATTCGCTCAAACAACCAGATAGACTGGGGAAGTACCTCCACCTTATGGTACGTCCATACTTGGCGAACTGAGCACGAGCCGAGCCTCGAACGAGCACACTGCGAGCACGATTCGCGTAGCGTGGACGGGATTGCCAGACTCGAACGAGCGCGATTGTTAGTTTTTTCGATTGTTAAGGATTCGCATTGTGCTCGTTGTAGGCTACCCTGTGGTGCTACCCTACGCTACCCTACCCTATCTAAACCACCCAGGGAGTTAATTCTACTGTACGTGTATATCAGCCCGGAAGATGGCGCTGCAGTCGGTATCTAGGTTATATTATCGACTGCAGCGCCATCTGCCGGGCTGATTTGTGAATCTAAACCATCCAGGGCGCCCCCCAAACACATACAAAAAAAAAACCATTCAAATCGGTCCAGCCGTTTAGGAGGAATTCAGTGACATACACACGTACAGTAGAATTTATATAAAGATTTGCAAGTGACGCACAAGGATAATGACCTTCATTGAGCGGTGACATATAAACTTGGAAGCAAAAATTTCGTATGAATTTTTGTGTAATTTATTTTGAGTTGAAACTTTTTATAGAGGGGATGTCTTCGGATGTATATAACCTTGATACTTTGCAGGTAGGAAAATACCTGGCTTCTCAGTCTGATGACAAATCATTAAGGGTATGGAAGACGGCTGATTGGGCTCAAGAAACTGTCATCACTGAACCGTTTGAAGAATGCGGAGGTAAGTTCCTTTGGTTGATTGCACAGACCAGATAGTCTTGAGACGCCTTAACCGGATACCCGCGTTCTTTTTGTTTCATTTATATCGCTTCTTATAGTACCAATTCATACGGTATTGGTACTGTATATAATGCCTCGCTGCCTAATTAAAATAGGCGGTCCGCCCTCTTACATACGATTGTGAAAAAATCCCTTTACCATAGTAATATCAAAATCAAAAAGCCATTATTTCAGTTTAGGCCCTGGTAAGGCACTTATGAACATTAAATTGGTACATACAGTTGAATTTTCCACCGGTTCGGAATACACTTGAACTGAGAAAACTCAGCAAGAAACTCAGGCTTTTTTTTTAAACGAAATACGTTGAATTTTCATTACTATTCTGCAACTAGACAGTTTGCACTGATTTTGAACAGTAAGGACCAATCACCGCATGAAAGTGTTTATTGTAGCCAATCAGAGTCTTTGACATAGGTGGAATAGATTTCAAACAAAAATGAACGTCATGGCACTTCTATGGATTAATTTTGCGATGTTACATCCAGTCTCAGGACAATTAGACTTGTTCATGCACCCAAATGTTTGGCTTGGATGGGAATCAAACCGACAATCTGTGGCTTGATCTTACCAAGCACTCCAACAGGCCTGTCAGTTGTATGTATCCATAAATCAAGTTAAAATGATAATATCAAGTTTATTGTATGGAATGTGTTTATGTGTCTCTCTTGAAGCGGTCGTGGTGTGGCATGATAAGCCGTGCTTAATCGGTCGGCAAAGTTAAGCTACCACAGTGAGGCCGGTACCTGGATGGGTTACCGCATAGTGGTATTTCAAATCGAGCGTTTTCCGTGCTTCGGAAGGCACGTAAAGCTGTTGGGCCCGGTTATCACTTAGTTGTGATAGTCGTTAAGCTAGTTGGAGGCCTCCTAGGCGGCTTGAAAACTTCCAACAGTAGGTTGACCACTAGCCTACCTCCACCGATCCGCAGTGGGTACGCGAGGTGGAGTATCTGCCCATTCTCTTTTACCCTTATTTGTGAAAGGAGGCCTGTGCTCAGCAATGGCAGATTATACGCGGATGATGATGATGATGATGATGAATTTGCCTCTATTATGTTTTTGCATGAGTTTAAAGTTTTTTTTCATAAGGTACAACCCACGTGCTTCGTCTATCGTGGTCCCCGGATGGGCAGTACGTGTTATCAGCGCACGCGATGAATGGCGGCGGTCCAACCGCCCAGGTGGTAGAGCGAGACGGCTGGCGGTGCGACAAGGACTTCGTCGGCCATAGGAAAGCGGTTACATGTGCTGTACGTATGGTAGAATTAAGATAATGTCTTTGAATGATAATAGTTTTCTTCTTTATCAGCAAAAAGACTAGTCGTTTATTAGCAGTAATTCTTAATTTACAAAGTTTAGAGTTTTTTTTTATTAGTTGGCGAAACTTTCTGGTGTGAAAGTATTAATTAAAACAATCTACAAAGACTGTAAAATCTGCTGTTCCTTACAAAAATTCAATACATACTCGACCAAAATTGCTTTTAGGTGTATCTGTTAAATCTATAATTAATTTTGTATGTATGTTACAAAAGAACCTTATCTTAATGGCATAAGGTTTATTTTTCTTTAACATTATAAATAGTCATTCTTATAACCTTTTCGAATCCAGCGCTTCAACAACAACATATTCGTGAAGGAAGGCAAGAAGTGTTGTTGCGCCGCGGTCGGCTCTCGAGATCGCGCTCTCAGCATCTGGCTGACGTCTCTCAAGCGGCCGCTCGTCGTCATTCACGACTTGTTCAGCGACAGCGTGCTGGATCTCTCTTGGAGTTCTGATGGTAAGTGAATGTAAACCGAATCAATATAACTGCATAAATTTTCGAGATTAGTTAGATTATACATAGAACAGACAGACTCTATTTACCTAATATACTGATCAAATGGTCACGTAAATTACGTTACCTTACAGTCATAGCCAAGCAATGTGACATTAATTACGTGACCATTACGTTTACTTGCTGATTTTGTTTTTTACAAACTTATTATTCGTACCTTATCTCTTTCTAACAAAGAACATGAGAAAAGGATATACATTAAAATGGCGTTAACTAATTTGACAGAATTAAATACTTCTATCCTTTTTCAATAATGTTTGTAAGAAAGAGATGTGACGTGTTTTTTTTTTTTTTTTGATTTGCAAAAGAATAGCACCCATGTATATTTTTGTATTGTTCATTTGCAGGTCTTAACTTGCTGTCGTGTAGTTCAGACGGCTCTGTCGCGTGTATACAGTTCACCAACAAAGAGATTGGGACACCGCTTTCCATTGATGAAAAGGTACTTTTGATGATAGGGTGACAACGTGTTAGGGATTTCTAAGTCATGTGAAGTTGCAATGATATTGTTGTCTTAATTTAATTCTCTTAATTCATGATAAACAGTAAAATATTCCTACTATACTGGGTGGAGATTTCGAGATGGCATATTTTCGAAACCTATGTTGGGTTAGTCATGCTGAACAACTTTTATTATGGAACCAACACTGAATTCTCATTTTATTTTTTTATTTTCATAGATTATATTCGAGCAAGGTTGACATTTACTATGAGAAGTTTTTTTTTTTTTTTTGAAAATTCACTATTGGTCCCATAATAAAAGTTGTTCAGCATGACTAACCCAACATAGGTTTCGAAAATATGCCTATGCTAGCTATCCCCCGCGGTTTCACCCGCGTTCCCGGTATAAAAGTAGCATATGTCCTTCTCCATACCATAGGCTATCTGCATGCCAAATTTCATGATGATCCGTTGAGTAGTTGAACGTGAAGGCGTAAAAATAAAACCTCACCTTCTCATTTGTAATATTATGAAATGAAATGAAATGAAATAATTTATTCATTCAAATAGGCCTTCACAGGCACTTATGAATAGTCAAACTCTAATACTCTAATGCACGGTTCGGAAGGTTGCTTTTGCTAAGAAGAGCCGGCAATAAACTCAGCAATTACTCTTTTCAAAATCAAACTTAAATTTATTACATCAGATGTTTCCTGTAGAGCGAGCGCTACACCCAAGCATTTTTATCATTTAAATATTCGGTAATATTGTAGTAAGCCTTCTGTACTAAAGCGGCCTTAATACATTCCTTAAACTTATGTGACGGTAAATTCAAAATTTTATTAGGGATTTTATTATAAAATTGTATACTCAGTCCTAAAAATGAACCTTGCACTTTTTGGAGTCTATAAGCAGAGGTCACAAGTTTATGCTTATTTCTAGTATTAAAAGAGTGCACGTCACTTTTTTTTACAAAAATATTAATATTCTGATGTACAAATAATATATTTGCATAAATATACTGCGATGCTACTGTGAGGATACCTATATGTTTAAACTTATCTCTGACGGAAGCTCGAGAACTCATATTATAAATAGCTCGCACTGCTTTTTTTTGCAAAATAAAAATGGTTTCTATATACCAGCTTTACCCCAAAGTAAAATGCCATAAGACATAACACTATGGAAATAACTAAAATAAACTAATCTAGTTAGGATTATTATAATTTAGTTAGGATGCCATGACTTTTGCACTCAAATCCAAATGTTTTTTTTTTTATTATTATTATTTAACCAATAAAATACATATAATATTTGTATATCAGAATGCATTCTACGAGAAGATATACGGAAAGTGTCTTGCGAACGAATCTGGGGACCTGTCTTCCAACCTGCTGGTGGAGTGTCCGGAGATACTGCTCGCGCGGGAGAAGCAGGAAGCGAAGAAACAGCCGGTCAAGGAAGACACCACACCCAAGAGTGAGAAGTCGCAGGTGAGTTGAGACAGAATGAGATCCGATGCCTTCCTGTGATAATGCTGTTTATTTAATTTTCTTACCATCCAAATGTCCTACCAATTCTACTGTCCTACCAGTCCTACTATACTATTAGAGGTGTGTAACTCAGCTCTGAACCAGCTCAATGAATCAGATCACACGGGTTTGAGCCGTTGAGCTACAGCTCAACAACAAAGTGACTAGCTCATAGCTCAATCCAACTCCTATTGTATCTGCGACTCCTTCCATAGATTATTCTTGTGATTCTAATCTACGAATTATTATTACGTTCTAAACCATTTAAATAATAATTTAATTCTATAAATAAATATGTGACATAACTAGATAATTTAAAAAAAACAAATAATTCCAACTCTAAAGTATGAAAAGAGTCGCTAGGCGGGGTCGAACGAATCGCGGCAGCTCAGACGGCTCGATTGAACGCGCGATACGCAGTGAGCGTGCGCGCTTATCGTGGACTATAGGTACAAATTGAGCTGATCTGCGAGCTGAGTCATTGAACCAGCTCACACACCTGAGCCGTGAGCTGTCATGCAGCTCGCGTATTTTTGATGAGTTACACACCTCTATATACTATTATCCAACCAATTTGCACGAAACAAAATCATTTTTTTTAACCGACTTCAAAAAAGGAGGAGGTTCCCAATTCGGTTGTATATTTTTTTTTGTCGACGCCTCTCTCCCCTCCCCCCATTTACGTGTGACGTAATTTATGGATGGCCCCAAACCAGTAGACTCCGAGGCAGAAGCTAGTTTAAAGTAAATACTAATATTCCAGTGGAAGACGAGCTCGTTATCAGCGAGCACAGGTTCCCCTGCGCCGGGGCCGCTGCGGCCGATGGACCGGCAGATAGAGACGCGCACCTCGGACGGGAAGCGCAGGATCACGCCCGTCTTCATACCGCTCACGCAGGCCGACGCCAAGTAAGTACATTAGTACCCAACTAATATGGCTTACCGATGTACCTGCGCAGAAGATAGATTTTCAAAGCGCGGGAAATGTTATTGGTCGGCAGCTGCCGCCATGTGTGCGGAGGGGCGTGACTTGCGAGTGAGACGGAACTAACAGCTGCACTGTATTATGAACCTTATAGTAGTGAACTAAGGTTGATTGTAAGTTTTAAGCATTCTTTCGTTAATCTTCAGGCCATACATTTTTTTCTGTGCGAACGAAGATTCACGACGCGCCTTATCATATTTTTAACCGACTTAAAAAAAAGGAGGAGGTTCTCAATTCGGTTGTATTTTTTTTTTTTTTTATGTTATTACGGAGTTATGAGGTAACACCTCATAACTCCGTAATTTATTAACCGATTTGGATTTTTTTTTGTCTGGAAGGGTACTACACTTCCCGTTTGGTCCCATTGTTATCAGATCAGGATTTGATTACTTCTTAGTGTACTTTGATGTCGGTTTAAGTTTTTTGTAAAACAGTCCAATTATGTACAACATGTACTCATGTCGAGGGTGTAGACTACGGGATGCAAACCGGTTTCACCGAAAAAACCGGGTTTTAATTTGACAATTCCAGATTTTACTTTCACTTAGGTGGCAAACAAGCATACGGCCCGCCTGATGGAAACCGGTTACCGTAGCCTATGGACGCCTCCAGTTAACGAGATTTTTATTTTCCCTAAAACAAAAGAAGCACTTAAAATAGACGATACAACTCTTCTCACAAACGGCACTGCGTTGAAATATATGTTCAAAAAACTGTCAAGCATTCACGGCATTGTGAGTTTTGAACTGCACTGACGAGAGATATCCTTTAATATATTGTTTTGAAATATTTCGACAACGCTCAGGAATTTTTCAACAGTTATTCCATATTGTAAAAACCAACCCAGATTTTATAAAATCTATCGTAATGATAGTCGTCACCGATTATGATATGCATCCCTTTGATTTTGATATGGGGATGGAGCATCGAGGAAATATGCCTTTAGAGTAGTAATACTGAACAATCAAATTCCGAAACTAGTCAGTGATTTGTCACTTATTTTAAACAGTAAGGACCACTCGCTACGTCGTGTGTTTTTGACTTGGCCAATCAGAGCGCACGTGTCCTTGATTTAACCAATGAGAGCGCATTGTCGGTGGGGGGAAATTGGAATATATATCAACCAAAATGAACATCATTGCGCTTCTTTGGGTTGATTGTTCGATGGGATGGAGGGGTTAAATAGCTAGGATCTCCCCTTGAAGATGGTTTCATAAAAAATAATCTCTTACAGTGAATCCCTGGGCTCAATTCCCGGTGGTGGTGAGAACTGCTTCAGCACATCCTCGCAGAGCAAGTCCCGCATCGTGGTGGAGGTGCGCGACGACATCGTCATACACCCCAACGTGAGCAACCACGCCATCTCCAACCTGAACAACACGCACAGGAACCGGCAACCTGGAGAAAAGTTAGACTTTTTTCTTAATTAAATGTTCTTGCATTTGGCCACAATCAAAATTCAAAAATAGTTTATTCAATTTAAACTTTAAGAAGGTATTTGCGAACGTTACAATTGATTCTACCACCACTAGAACTCAGAAGACTTCTAGCAAGAAAATAGCATGTGAAGCGAACAATTCATTTAAATGCGTTCTATATAGTACTCGCCCATTAAGGACGATGATGAAGCCTAAGATGGAGAAGGCGCCCAGAAGAAACCTATTCACTCTGGGCTTGAAAGTTTCTTAGCACGACGGGTCTAACGTGTCAAGGGCTGAAGAAGGGTATTTTGAGAGTGCGGGTGAAACCAGGGGGGGGGAGCTAGTGAATTGTAATTGAAACTATTAATTCGTACTTGTCATAATCACACCGATAAATCCCCAGCACGACAGAGGGTCGTCCCCGCAAGCGCAGCGGGTGCGGGCTCCCGGGGCCCCGCGCCGAGTGCGTGCAGGCCAAGCGCGCGTGCGCCTCGCCCGCGGGCCCGGCGGCGGGCGGGGGCCCCGCGCACGGCCCCGCGGGCCCGCCGCCGCCCGCGCTGCCCGCGCCCGCGCTCGGCGTCGCCGGCCCTGTCGTCAGAGCCGCGGGATTGCTGAGGCTGCAGGTATCTCCAAAATATTACACTAAAGACCCCCTAGTTATTACATTTGTATATGAGCTGTTCCCGGTTTCATCCGCGTTCTTATAGTATTCGGAGATAATGAAGCTTCCTATTAGTGAATGAATATCCTAACTATAATATTATAAATGCGAAAGTGAGTTTGTTTGTTTGTTACGCCTTCACGCCTCAACCACTCAACGAATCATCGTGAAATTTGGCATGCAGATAGCCTATGGTATGGAGAGGGACATAGGCTTTTTATCCCCGGAACGCGAGTGAAACCGCGGGAGACAGCTAGTTTCGTTTAAAACCGTCAGCGCTACGATATTTTGTAAGAAAACGGTTTGTTAACCCTTCAAGGTCAACACCGATCAAATTTTATTGTGTTTTATTTGGTATTGCAAATGTCAGTAGGCGGTGTAACAATGGGCGTTCACGGGTAGTAGTGAATGGAAATACTGAGTTTACTTTAAATCACTTGTTTAATCCAAAGTTAATTAATTAATATCTAATGACAATAATGATCAGCTTATATACTAAGATATATTAAACAATACGTGCAATCTAGAAGGCCAATCACATCAGGATAGCAAACTTACTAGAACGTGATCATGTATCGATATGCATGATTTGCACTATATTACGGTAAACACAACCCCGTCAAATGGATATGTATGACACTACCTATTCTTATTTAAGAACCATAGAGTTCTACATTACGTACGTAGAGTTCTACACAAAGTATTTTTTTATTCCAGGTAGTAAACAAAGCATGTAATACACATTACGGTACGCTATCGAGACTACAGCTGCTGCCAAACAATTCTGTGTCCAACGATCCTGTGTGGGAAACATATTTAGGTATGGATTTAAAATATTTCATTTCAGGAAAAAATATGTATGTAACTTTTTCTAGGGGAACCTTGAGAGGAAACAAGTGCAGTAATTCCTGTACAGAAGAATTAACACATTAGTAAAATGGACAATTATAGACCAATCTACCCTAAGATGTAGTAAACTGGCGGAAAAAAATGCAAACAACGAATCTATCATACCGTTCATCTATCTATCGTCAGTTCATTCTCAATAACATGAAGAGTAGAAGGCAGACAGCATCTATACAGACTTGTAAAAAGCTTTCGATTATGTAAATCACAACATCCTCCTTCGCAAGATAATGTGTTGGAATCTACGGAGACTTACTAAGATGGATAATATTTTATCTTTTCAATAGATCGCAGGCGGTGATACTAGGCGAATTTAAGTCCGACTTTGTAAGCATTTTCTGGAGTTCCGCAAGGATCTCTCCTCGCTCCTCTATTTTACAATACGTTCATGTTTGATATTCATAAATGCTTTGATTTCTCTGAACATTTATATGCAAACGATAAGAAGGTTATTATAATATGGATAAGTGTACTTGTAACATAGCTTAAAAGTTAATTTTACCGCATTCATTTGACTCACTTACCTATCATAAATGATAATCTACGAAACTGTATTATAGTTTTTTTGTGATACACTCAAACGTTAATTATGTGAGAACATACTATAATTTTATTAATCTTATTTATGTGTAATTTTTTAAAAATATTGTGAATGCGAAACATTACGTGGTTTTTTGTAACTATTTGGATGAGGTTAGGCACAAAGGCCCAAACTTTAATCGTAATCCGATGAATACATCATTATTTTTTAATTTAAACGAAAGAAACACAGCTTTTCAAATAATATTAGCATAACATTTTGTGTTGTTAATTTACCAATTACAATAAATAAATATCCTGGGAAATTCTTCACACACGAATGGGAGAAACGGATACGCTACATACAGGCGAACATTGATTTTTAAATAAAGACGAGCATTCCGGCCCGCATTTTCAACTTTTTAACCGACTTAGGAGAAAAAAAAATACCCTTTCTTAGTTAACGTTATGTAAGGAACCCGGAAAATTCTAACCAAAGCTTGCGGTTTAAGCTGTGCTTTGGTGACAGTATGTATATGTGTGTGTGTGTGTGTGTGCAGGTAGTAGCGTGTCGTGCATCGCGTGCTGCGCGCGCTGGGCGTGCGTGTCGTGCGTGGACGGCACGCTGCACGCCTGGTCGCTGCAGCGGCTACACGCCGCGCGCGCGCTACCGCCCATCGGTGCGTACACTACACTACACTACACTACTCTACTCTACTCTACACTCAACTAAACTACATAGATCTAACTAAGATACATCTATCTACACAACTCTACACTATATTTCAAAACTACACCGCACGACACAACTCTACACTTCCCTACACAGCTCTACACCACAATTCACTACTCTACACTACACTACACAGCTCTACACAACATAGAACTACACTATATTTCATAGCTCTACACCGCACTACACTACACACACAATGTACACTACATAGGACTACTCTACACTATAACAGGTGGAGATTTCGAGATGGCATATTTTTGAAACCTATATTGGGTTAGTCATGCTGAACAACTTTTCCTATGGGATCAAAACTGAATTCTCAAATCTCCACCCAGTATAGCTCTACACTATATACCACTACTCTACTCTACACTCCTGCGCTACACATCTCTACAGTACTTAGCGCTAAACTACTACACTACACAACTCTACACTACATTTCACTACTCTACACTATACTACACAGCTGTACACTACACTAAACACGTGTGTGAACGGTACACTACACGCGTGGTCCAAGCGGCACCACTGTTGTATATAAGTACTTGTGTATGGTGCAGCGCTTCCATCGCAAGCGTGCAAGCTGACGCTGACCGGCGACACGCTGGCCGTGATCACGACGAGCGCTGAGCTGGCCATGTGGGACCTCGCCACCGCCACCTGCACTATACGACCGCTCTGCTTCAGGTGTCTACTATCACATGGCGGTCAGTATTCCTTATTCCTCTTAAAAAACACACAAATATCCGTTTCTTATTTTTCTAAGGCCCTGTATATAGAAACTTAAAATAGGCTAGTTCCCTGAAAAATTAGGTATATTTAGTCCATCGTTTATATTATCAGAAAATATTAGACGGACGGTGTTCTGAAGAATTGTTTAAGATGATGCCCACGGCTACTTTCTACTATCGCAACTCTCGCCATCGACGGGGAGTCCATCCTCACATATTGAAACCTGAATTGTTTCGTACTGTGCGGGCTCAAAGGAGCTTCCTTCCGCGAACGCTCAGACTGTGGAATGAGCTTCCCGCCGTGGTTTTCCCAATGGAGTACAGCATGGGGTTCTTCAAAAGGGGCGTGAAGAGATTTCTGCAGGGTCGGCAACGCGCGCGTGATACCCCTGGTGTTGCAAGCGTCCATAGGCTACGGTAACCGCTTACCATCAGGCGGGCCGTATGCTTGTTTGCCACCTAAGTGGTATAAAAAAAAAAAAAAAAGATATTTTTTGTTTGACAATTAAACAAAAAAAATATTTCCGCGTGACATCTTTTTAACATACTATGACCTCACGCGGATTCAACACACCATACCTTTTTAATTTTTTGTCTAAATGACAAAAGAAAAAATACGTGTCTAATATTTTTTGACAATCTAACTGACGGACTAATTACTATTTTTATCAAAACGTACTTATACCAGAGGGTATTCCAGAAAAAATTAAAAAAAAAACAATACACGATAGTCAAAATCAAAATAAAAAAGTCATTTATTCAGTTTAGGCCCTGGTAAGGCACTTATGAACGTTAAATTGGTACATACAGTTGAATTTACCACCGGTTCGGAATACAATTAAACTGAGAAGACTTCGGCAAGAAAGTCCGATAATCGTTTAGAAATATTAACCCATGTTATTGCAGCAAAACCGACTGAATTTTGTTGGTTCATATTTGATAATGATACATTAGAATAGAAATATCATTTAGATCAGACTTCCATCGGATCCTGGCGGATAACTGGAAACATCTTTTCACACCCAGAAGTGAGAACTGTGTTTCTAACTATTTATATATTTATTTTGCAGTGACAGTGACAAATTGTGCGCTTCTAGAGGACGGCAACCCGATGATTTCTCTGAGCAACGGCAAGAGTTACATATACTGTAAAAAATTGAGCGCGTGGTGAGTTATCAAAGTCTAAGGTCCAAAGAATTGTGTTAAATTTTTAAGCAAACTTCATTATAGGATTATAAAAATAACTGCTTAAGAATAAAAAAAAATATATTGTTCCTTTTTTGACCGTTCTGCAAAATATTTTTATATAGCAAATAAACATATTTTTTTTGGTGATTATTATTGATTTAAAAAAAGAAAAGAAAGAAAGAAAAATATTTATTGCCCCACAGTACACACTTATATTAACAACATTTTATAAAGAATAAGAGGAAAAAAAAACAGAAACTTATTCTATGGGTATATATATACACACATAAATAACTGCTTATAATTACCTAATAAGTATGTTGTGTGGGGTCAAAAGGTCCCTACCTCAGCATAAAGCTGCACTGCTCATAAAACAGTGCAACGCTGGTATTCTGGCAGAGCCTTTACTAGACGAGTGACGACACAACGTTATAACAAAAAAAAAACAAAGGGTATGAATAACGTACATAAACAACTTGAAACAAACAATAAAAAATGATTCAATTATATGATACTTAGTATTAAAACAATAAACCAAAGGTTGTACTGGGTTGATTGGTGAGGTATAATGTGTGTGTGTGTATACAGGGTGGTGTGGGCGGACGCGTCGGACCCCGTGTGGCGCTCGTGCGGGGCCGTGCCGGCCGCCAGGGCCCCGCGCGCCGCCCGGGGGCTCTACCCGCCCGCACGACGGACCAATGCCGCACCCACTGCATACAGCGCCAGGTAACTAAACAATCACATCCTACTTTCACATATTCTCCTAAGTTCAACATCATTGTCCTATGATAACGTGACCCGTTTTAAGAGAGGTAGAGCATAGCGTTTATTAGCTCAAAGAACAGCTCGACTGGGGAAGTATCTCCACCTTCAGAATACCGCAGCCAAATAACTTTATGTTGTGTAAAGTTGTGTTCCTGCGCGTGAGTAAGGTCGCCAGAGCTCATAGGGGAGGGGGGATAGGTCGATAACGCGTGAGCGATCCTTCGTGTATTTCAAGCGTCCATATGGCTACGGTAACCGCTTACCATCAGGCGGGCCGTATGTTAGGCACAAACTCTTTTAAAAATTCTTTTCTGTACATCTGAATTCTAATTTCACAGATTACAGAATAAAAGGCGTAAGACGAAAGTGAAGCCAAAAAATCAAATCTGTATTTGCTTTGTTTAACAAAAAATACTTCTTCTACAACGCAACATTACATTACTGTTATTTTTCATTGTTTGTTCTGTGTCATATTTCATATTGTATGTAATTATGTAATGTTGTGTGTTGTCAAGAATTAAACATTTTTCTTTTCTTTTCCTTTTCAACATAATACATATAAAAGAATATTAGTTGAATAGTAGTAATGTTTGCAGTAGCTACAGCGCAGGCGCGGCCCGCAGCTGGCTGGAGGCGCAAGTATCGTCGTGCCTGCACCTGCGGTTAGCGAAGGACTACCGACACTGGGTCACCTCGCTGTTTGGACACCTCGTCAACCACGGTAACATATACAATAGTAGTAATGTTTGCAGTAGCTACAGCGCAGGCGCGGCCCGCAGCTGGCTGGAGGCGCAAGTATCGTCGTGCCTGCACCTGCGGTTAGCGAAGGACTACCGACACTGGGTCACCTCGCTGTTTGGACACCTCGTCAACCACGGTAACATATACAATAGTAGTCATGTTTCCAGTAGCTACAGCGCGGGCGCGGTCCGCAGCTGGCTGGAGGCGCAAGTATCGTCGTGCCTGCACCTGCGGTTAGCGAAGGACTACCGACACTGGGTCACCTCGCTGTTTGGACACCTCGTCAACCACGGTAACATATACAATAGTAGTAATGTTTCCAGTAGCTACAGCGCGGGCGCGGCCCGCAGCTGGCTGGAGGCGCAAGTATCGTCGTGCCTGCACCTGCGGTTAGCGAAGGACTACCGACACTGGGTCACCTCGCTGTTTGGACACCTCGTCAACCACGGTGACATATACAAATATTTACCGCCATTTTTACACAGCTTTATATATTACTAGCTGTCCCCCGCGGTTTTACCCGCGTTCCCCGGATAAAAAGTATAAGTAGAATGTCCTTCTCCATACCATAGGCTATCTGCATGCCAAATTTCATGATGATCCGTTGAGTAGTTGAAGTGTGAAGGCGTAAAAAACAAACAAACTCACTTTCGCATTTATAATATTAGTTAGGATAGTTAGGATTAGGTCATTGCTAACACTAACAACCTTGCAGGACTGTACTAACATCATAAACAACAACTTTTGTTCTATGACTTTTTGCAAAACTTATAAATTTAACAAATACAGACTTTCAAGATTCCGTTATTCTATCGTAACTCAGTCTTTTGTATGAAAGTCTGATAATTATTCAAAGTCATAGAATAAAAGTTGTTGTTTATGGTGTTAGTAATAGAGTACAGAGAGATTGTTAGTATTTTACCAATAACCCTGTTTCATATGAGAAAGGGCGTTATAAGACCTCTTCAAAGTATTATAAAGAAATGTCAACCTTCGTAAATTTGGCGGTTATGCAAAATCACATCCTGTAAACTGCATATTTGACTAAATATTGCAAAAAATATACATAAAAAGACATAATTTCAGGCACGGAAGAGCAACTCAGAACGATATTAGACGACATGCTGGGACCGAGTCACTGCACATCAACACCTAAGAAATGGCAGTCTACTATATTAGTGAGTACACTCAGTATGTTTGTATATAACTCTGCCCCGAGGTGTCACCCGTAATTTTATACAGTTGATTTTTTATGCGAAGCGAAATTTTATAGTGTATCTGCTACGTAGTAACTAATACATATACTACACAATAGACTTATTCGCGAAAATTTATTCAAATTTCATGAAAGCGATCGACCTTGCTATTTAAAAATGAATAGTTTTAATTAAATTTGTCCCACAGTAAAAGTTGGTTATATCGATACCAGTACTTCCACTCTTTACACACTTACCCCCTTACTCATAAAACGTTATTTAACTAATATACTGTTTAAAGGGTCACATAAATAAAGTCACTCTATTGTCATTGTCAAATAATGTGACATTATTTACGTGACCATTAAGGGTTAATTAACCGTTTGAATTATAATTAAGACGCCGACCACACAGAGAGAGTTCTAGAGTTCAGAGTTCTGCTTTAGGCGTACACTATTGTGCACACAGCGAGCAGTCCAGTACCTCTACCATGAGTTTTCTACGCTAACGTAATCTACAGTCGCTATCGACTACGGTGAAACATTTTGTATGAAATGCTTCCAAAAGTGTCCACTAGAGGCGATGCTCGCTATACAAAATATTTACCGTAGTCGCTAGCGAGTGTAGATTACGTTAGTGTAGAAAACTCGTGGTAGAGGTACTGCTCTTCTAATCTTTCAGGTCGATCACTAAATAAACTTGTATGGATTTTTATTATATTCAAATTATTCTAGGGTATAAAAAAACATGAAATCCTTGAAGAGATGCTTTCACTCCTGGTCCGACAACTGCGCTGGCAGCGGATGTACTCGGAGTACTCCGACCAGCTCAATGACGTCAAAGCGGCCAACACCACCCTCCTCAACGGGCACTGACGTCACTCGCACGGTTAGTGACGTCACATGTCCATCATTAGCAAATAGGATTTATATATTGTGAATTGAAAGGCACAGTGTGGAATGCTACAGAATGTTTGAAAATATACTTTGACTAATGATGTTAGAGTTCAAAATATCCTGACAAGATTTTTGGTGTTCAATGGTGTTACTGTTCCTTGATGTAATAATTTGGTGTATTTTTAGAAAACCCGAATTAAAAATATGATTTGCTATATAATTGACAGTCGAAACCATTTTCTTTTTGTATTTTGAATATTATTATTGTGAGGATCTCGTCTTTATTACACAATACGGTCCGTATATTTTGTGTCAAATCAATATAAACTTAAATGTATTAGTTTAGAGTTGAAATTTGAAAGGCAGTGGTTGCAGCAAATACAATGCTGACCGCTGAGAGATTCCTTGAAATGTAAACAATTATGATTATTCACAAAAAAATACTTAACCGTACTGTGTGTGGGAAAATTCGTATTTCACACCACTATGAGTGATTAGTTTTAGAAATTTTTATGAGTTTTTTTTTTTTAATATGTGATATTTAAGTGACATACTCCGCCCGCGTTTCTGAAAGCTCTTTTATTTTCTCGGGATATAAAGTATCCTATTTGTTATTCCAGATTATGATCTATCTACGTGGCAAGTTTTATCAAAATCCGTTAAGTTACAAACAATATTCACGTTTATAGTATTAGTGAGACTATATTGACAATATATTCTATATCTCAATATAGTCTTGGGAGGTACATTAGCTCTAGAGCTAGGGTAGCCATACGTCCAGAACTTTCCGGACTTGGCTGAAAACGGTACCGTCTTCGGTAAAATTGTTTGCGAAGTGTAATATCCGCCTTATCGTGTTATGTATATTAAAATAACAATGTAATGTAACGTAGACTATTAGAAATATTATAATCAGATAATAAATATGTTAAACACTTCAGTGAAGTTTATATAACTGCTTAATTTTTAAGGTTTTTAATTTAATATGAAAAATAATAAAAAAAATAAGATTATATATCAAACAATAATTCCTTGTTGTAAAGCTTATTCCTTTTCAAAGACACCAATAGAGATATCTCAGTTTACAAAAATAGATAAAGACTAATAATTCTGTTAATGTGTCCACTCTTTGGGGTCAACATATTCGATTCGATCGTTTTGACAAGCTTTTATTTAACTTGCAATGTATGTTTGTTCGTTCGGGTGGAATCTTGCAAGTCGAATTTCACCCACTTCCAGTGTTCGGATTGACTTGATATTTGGTATACATTAGTATATTTGAAGACAATGCAAGTACAGTCAACAAAAAAAATGAAATTTTTAACAAAAAACTTATTTTGTATAGACTTAGAAACCTTAACAATTGAGTGACCATTAGTTATAGTACAATAAGGATTAAGTTACGTCACATGTTGATAACGCCTCGCAATATAAAAATCACATTTGAAAGTACAGGGTTATCGGTAAAACAACCAACAATAATCTCAGGACTATATTATAACAACATCAACTAACATCATAAACAACAACTTTTGTTTTATGACTTTTAATAATTTCATCAGACAAAAATAAGAATATTAAAATTCAACCGTTTTAAATGTTACAAACTCTACGCATAGAAGAAAGACTGAGTGACAGTACACGGGACCCGTAGGTACCACAAAATGCAGAATTGAAATGTGTTGTATAGAACAACGCTTGCGGCGGCGTCGTGTGACGGGTCGCTAACTTCCCTCCAATATGGGTGCGAGGGCGATGGCTGCCACACGCGTCATATGCGTGACCAGATGCTGCTTGTGGGGGCTGGTCTGCGCCGAGTTTGCTATTTATATACTTATTGAATATTGAGTCAGTCTACTTTGTAGTTTTGCCGCCGCGCCGCGCGGGGTTCGCAATTGTTGCAATCGCAGTGCGATTAGAATGTAAATATTATGTAATGAATCTAAGCTTGTTTTGAAAGAGCAATTGCTGAGTTTATACGGCTATAAGAGCTGGCGCTCTTCTCAGCAAATGCAATCTTCCGAACCGGTATTAGAGTCACACTTTTCACAAGGTCTATTTGAACAAATGAATTTGAATTTGAACGATTTCAAAGTTTGTTTTTGGTAAATGTTTTGTAAAAAGTCATAGAATAAGAGATGTTGTTTATGATGTTAGTGATACAGTCCTGCAAGTTTTTTTTTTTAATTAACCTTGTTGGGGTTCTACAAAATGGGGGTAAAAAGAGCACTGAAAGATCGTAGACCCCAAAAAAAACTATTAAAAACGTTCTTACAAAAAAAAATGAGGCAAAGAGATACCCTCTTTTCAAATCTGGCTTTTTAAAGAAGTTGGTTCAGTGTTGTCAATCAGTTTACACTCGTATGATTAATTTTTATAAAGTATATAATTACTAATTGCTCTGATGGCGCCTCTAGCGTCGAAACATCGGCAGTCTTATTGGGACAATAAGTAGAAGTCTTTCGACCTCTATCAAAGTGACGTTAGGTGCATAAACTAATACTAAAAGTAATAAAAAGCACGCAACTAAACGTGTTGTAATGAATCTTATGAAGTAGAATGTAGCTTTGTTGATGTAGTATATTATCAATTGTAAGTTATGATAATAACTCCAATAAATATATGATATCCCATAAAGGTGGGTATCTATTATATTCACAGCGAGGAAACAGTGGCACTGCATAGTGGTGCCAGAAATTGGGTAACATTTCCATGTTTTATTTTTATTTTTTTACCACTGCAATTGTTGTCTAAAGAAACAATTATTATAAATCTATTTTGTGTTTTTCATTTTAATATCTAACAATTTTGAGAACAATTCAAACTAAATAATGCCCATTATGGGCATCTTATTATGAAAAATGTTGGGCTTAAGACACTGTACAGTCGAGGATATAAATACACTTTGCGAAATTCGAAACTTGATAATACTTAACGATAAACTTCTGTAGTTTTCCAGGAGTCATATCGAAAGTCGTCGAACGAATCCCGATATTCTGGGAAGACATTCCAACTGAGAACAAAAATAATACATACTCACCTTTAGATGTATTAATTAAACAAATATAAATACTTAATAAACAATATACACTGCCGTAATGTATAATCTATGTAATTGTATCGTCCTACAATTGTTATATTTTATGTCTATTTCATATCAAAATTGCGAGAAAATTATTTAATCTAGTCAAGTTGATCATCATGAATTAATACTTATTTGTAATAATTAGGTATATATTTAAAAATGTGCGATAATTTTATTCGTATCGTATCTATTGTACTAATTTAATTGTCGGAAATGTCTCTCCATATGTACCTTCTGTGTCCCTACTGAGAATATTTTTTTAACTGTAGAATATAATTATGTTTCGTATACATGTGTGTGTGTTTTAAGTTTAATTGGTTGATTATTAATTAATTGATTTTCATTTAATTATAGTTTGTTTTGATTTATTTAATTTGCTCAAATGATTAAGTTTAATTTTCGTTGTATGGGTTCAGCCTAGGTAATTTATGGCCGAATTTGGTCAAAATGTTGCATTATCATCATCATCAGTCTATAATGAACCACTGCTGAGCACAGGCCTCCTTTCACAAATGAGGGTGAAAGGGACTGGGCGATACTCCACCACGCGTGCCCACTGCGGATTGGTGGAGGTAGGCTAGTGATCAACCTACTGTTGGAGTTGTCAAGCCGCCTAGGAGGCATCCAACTAGCTTAACGACTATCACAATTAAGTGATAACCGGGACCAACGGCTTTACGTGCCTTCCGAAGCACGGAAACGCTCGATATGAAATACCCAGGTACCGACCACGACAGACGTAACTGAACTTTGCCGATCGATTAAGAACGGCTAATCATGCTACACCACGAGCGGTTCCTGATTTGACAGGGCTGCAAATATTTCCGACAAATTGGTATTATTATTGTGTTGTGAGAATTACTTTATGTAATAAGTACGAGAATAAAACGTGGAAATCGAATAATGTGACTAGTAAATAAAATACATTTTTGATCTAAGAAATATTTTTTTATTTATTTAATTTAAACAAATATTATGTGAAATCACAACGTTGTCGCACACAAACCGGCATCGCCTGATCGAGCCGATTAGAATTATTTCATGAGTTAAGAAACTCCACTGATCCGTTTAGCTACGGCAATGCTGAGCCAAGCTAGTGAACGACTTGTTATATTGGAGAAAATAATATAATTTTAGCCGTGCCGTTTCTGATGTGAATTTAAACGACAAAAAAACATATTTTACCGGTTTATAGGTGGCAAAATGGGATGAGTGCAAACCCTATCGAGAAGATACTGTGTACGACAACTTTTAATTTTCCTTCATATTCAAATGGTGATAATGAGAAAATATGTATTAATGCATTACTTACCATATTTTTTTTGTTCTAGGTCTTTCTTTCTAAGCACTATTAAGTGAGATAAATAAATATGTGTTCATAAATTATGAATGATGCAGATATACAGGTATTGCACAGCTATGTTACACGGAGGGAATTAACATGACATATTGTTGATAATAAATTCTACTGAAACAAACGTGAAACTTCAAGTCTTCCTTTCCATCGCCATCATAAAAATTAAAGGAATTAATAATACAGTTGTACTTATTTCTAAACATGAAAATAGCCCCTTTCTAACTAAGAACATGCGAAAAGGATGTTAGAAATTTAGTCCTGTCAAATTAGTCCAATGCTAGTTTTCAATATAAATTTAGTCGCCATCAATCGCGGTTACGCCTAAATACACGCAAAATAAGACGGCAAAGAATAATTTGACAACTTTAAATATATTCTATCCTTTTTCTAAAATGTTCGTAAGAAAGAGATGAGATGTGACTAAAATTAGTTTAGTGCAATTTACAACAGAATCGACACCATTGTCTTCTTTCAGTAACATTTTCTATCTTCCCTCAGTGTGGCATATCTTTGAGACGCGAAGTTTCATGTATATGTATAAGGTTACAATGTAATGTGCCAACGTCTATAGACTTGTGTATGTGTTTACATTTATATTGTGCACTGCCAAACTGTTTTGTAGGCTAGTAAATATATACGAAACACTACTGAGTTTTATTTTACTAACCCTACAAAAATTATTATATGGAAACTACATCATCATCATCATCATCATCAGCCTATAATGTCCCACTGCTGAGAACAGGCCTCCTTTCACAAATGAGGGTGAAAGGGACTGGGCGATACTCCACCACGCGTGCCCACTGCGGATCGGTGGAGGTAGGCTAGTGGTCAACCTACTGTTGGAATTTTTCAAGCCGCCTAGGAGGCATCCAACTAGCTTAACGACTATCACAATTAAGTGATAACCGGGACCAACGTCTTTACGTGCCTTTCGAAGCACGGAAACGCTCGATTTGAAATACCACTAGGCGGTCACCCATCCAGGTACCGACCACGACAGACGTAGCTTAACTTTGCCGATCGATTAAGAACGGCTAATCAGAAAAAAAAAAAACTCAAATTCTTTCTTTTCTTATTTATTCTTTCTTTACTCAAATTCTGAGTCAGTAAATTATACTTGTGACCGTTGACTGAGAAACAAAAGCGGTTTGAGGTGTGAGTAGACATGAAAATACGCAGCTTATGTCTCAAGGTGGTCAAGTGTCTGCTGCAATCTGATTGGATCTTCTGCTTCTGTCTGCGCGTGATGTGGATGAAGTACAGTAGATGTTATCTTTTTTATAATTTTCGACGTAAAATTATGTTTTGTGTATATTACTCGTACTATTTGTGTATATGTATTGAAATTTATATAGTCATAGTCAGTACCGAAAGCACAGAAATTAACCTATGGTCATCTCTATGCCATTTAGGTCCGGGTTATAAACATACATTTAGCTTTTGAAATCCTAACCAGGATTCAATTTCAAGTGTTAAAATATTAATCCCTTATTTAATAGAGGGTATGTAATACACCCCAACTCGAATCACATATGATTCCTACGTGCAAAACTTATTATATGAGGAAAATAGGTAAAGGAAAGTAGTAAACAAACAAAAAACCATTTTTATATCACAATAATTTATTTTTACAAATGAGTTATGGATCACAACAGCTCTCACAAGGTAAATAATCTTCCAGTTAAATTGATAAATGGTTAAAGTTAAAATTAACATTTTCACGAATGAAAAAGAAAATAATTAAATGTAAACATTTTGCAATGAGGTGAATTAACTAGACAACTCAAGGACACTAGACGATTTCATCCAAACAAATTTACATAAAAATTAAGTCGCAACATTTGAGCTCAGTCGTACATTCATACGTCACTGCGTAAACGATCTATCTAACAACAACCCGAAAACGGTCACTCGTAGTGATAAAATTTGAACATCGTACATCGAACGCGACAACAAATCTACACCGATATGGAATAATTTGCGACTACACAAATTTTGGTCCCAAACACTCGATAGAAGCCGGCGCCGACCCACCGGCTCGGCCGTAAACAATCTGAACGCTTACACGCTACTATAATAAGGTCGACACGTTAACAAATGTTATTATATTATCTAAGTACCGGAGCGGCGCGGGGCGGCGGTATCTATGTACAGGGTGGGGGGAGTGGGGGGGGACCGCTCGCCGCTCCCAGATTATGCCTTTTGTACCGTCGCCGTAGGGGCGCGATCGCAGCACGAACGACAAGTTCGCGCGATCGGGGCCCTACCGCATCACAAACAAATATACAACCCACCGACCGAACCTACCCCCGGACACCGCACATAACTCACGAGCGATATACATCTATATATCAAGCTAGAAAAACGGGCATTAAAAACGTATTTACAGAGGTGCCGGCCTACTAACGAGGTAGCGACATTAGCGTCGGGTGGTCGTTCGGTCGGTGGTAGAAGCTAACCTAACTATGTACAGTGGTATGTAATGTAATGTAACGTTAAGGTATTACCAAACGACCGAACTCGGTGCGGTGAGCAATCGAACAGAGGCAGACGGCGCTTTACGTCAAAAAGAGAAAGGAGTACAGCTAGGCGTTATGTTCTCTTTTTAACGCATAGCGCCGACTTTCACTGCTCGGCGACTCGAGTGCGGCAAGTTAGGTCGTCTGTCAATGCCATTAGGAGGGCCAGCACCGCCAGCAGCACCGCGCGCGGCGGCGCTAGCACAGCACGGCGCGGTCGGCGGCGGGCGCGGCGCGGCGCACGCGCAGGCACTCGCAGCGCAGCGCGCACGCGCACGCGCACGGCAGCGCGGGCAGCGCCGGCAGGGTGGCGGGCTTCTCGTAGTCCGGCTGGAACTTCTTGCAGAGCGCCAGCACCGACGGCGGGTGGGACTTGCGCGACACCTGCACGTACACGATCTAATATCAATTATAGACGACGTTCCATACTCTACGATAATGGGCGACATTGCGAAATTGTTTCAGTCTGGTTTCCTTCTAGGTTTATGTAGCCTAGTAGTGCTCACTTTCGGTCGCATCATCATTTATCACTGTGAAATGCGGTCCAGACTTCATATCCGTCTCAATTTCAACCACTACCCATTATTTGTGTGACTTACTGACCGGTCTACTTAGGTATTAGTACCAAACTTTTTTTTTTTTTATTATTGTTAGTAAAACGTAAATATTTAAAAAAAACTAAAAATGACAGAACAATAGTACCAAAAGGGCCAAATTAGAATGAATAAAATTTTAATTAAAACATCAAATAATAACTCGCTCAAATAATATATAAATTAATTTCTGTTCGTTAGTCTCGTTAAAATTCGAGAAACGCTGGACCGATTTGACAAATTTTGGATGTGAAATATTTGTGGAAGTCCAGGGAAAGTTTAAATGTTGGGTAGGGCACCACCCGAATTTCCAACGCAAGCAACGCAATCTACCGCCAAATAAATACCTGCTTCTGGAATATTCCCGATAACACAGTAGGCATGTAGAATACGAAATTGTCGAATGTTCCGGATGCCGTTTATGAAGTGTAAATACGGGACAATGTATGCATATGAGTTGGGAGTTTGATTTAGAGAAACATCGGAGTGATATACAGTTAAGTGCTAGTGAACTATTTAGTTTTAGTTTGAGTAGGAGTGTTTAAATAAAAGTGTTACTAGTATTTTTCTTTTTATACAACTAGGTCGGTAAACAAGCATACGGCCCGCCTGATGGTAAGCGGTTACCGTAGTCATATGGACGCTTGCAACACAAGAAGACCGACCTTACCCCCCTACCCTATGAGCTCTGGCGACCTTACTCACGCGCAGGAACACAAATTTACACAATATAAAGTTATTTGGCTGCGGTATACTGTAAGGTGGAGGTACTTCCCCAGTCGAGTTGCTCATTAAGCGAATAAACGCTATGCTCTACGTCAAAAGTGACAGAATTCAAAAGTGTGTGTTTCAGTGTTTTGGTAAATTCGTGTACCATTAGTTATCGCGAACCCCAGCTGGTATCAGTATGTAATGTGTGGTTCAGCCTCACCTTGGGCGTGGAGGGCGCGTCTCGGCAGGGCGCGGGCGGCGACGCGTCCCGCGCGTGCTTCAGCGGCGCGCCGCACGACCGCTCCTCGCCCTCCTCGCGACCGCTCACAACCGCACCACCCGCACCACTACCCGCACCCGCACCCGCACCCGCACTGCCGCTCGGCGACACCGGCCGCTCTTCTGACCAATCTGGAAAATAATGAGTATGGTCATTTAAATAAATAAATATCCTGGGACATTCCTCACACACGGTCATCTGATCCCAAACTAAGCAGAGCTTGTACTATGGAAACCAGTCAACTGATATAATACATATACAACTTTTTGTTTGTAAATACATACTTAATATACATAATTACACCCAGACTCAGGACATACAGACATGTTCATGCACACAAATGCATGTCCTGTGCGGGAATCGAACCCACGACCTGCGGCGCAATAGGTGGAATCTTTACCAGAGTCTTAACCAACTGCGCCAACTGGCCCATCATAAGTTTTAGTTTAACATGTCGATGCGCTCGTGGTGTACAGTAGTAGTGTAGTAGGCCTAGACAAAGTACATTTCGTTGCGTCTACGCGAATAGAAACGTTACAGAATGTATGAGATTGACATTTGGCTAGCAAGGATCTAGCGTTTCCTTATGTCAATCTCATACATTTTGTGACGTTTCTAATCGTGCAAACGCAACGAAATGTACCTTGTCTAGGGGGGCAGGTCGGTTAACTAACACGTTCACAATACTCACACATGCAATTTCACGATACGGTATGCTTTATTACATTATTGCTTCTAATCAGTCAGTCAATTCTAATGGACGAATGCAATAAAAGGCCACTCTATATTTATAGTAGCAAAAGCAAAACAATCACTGCCTCCTTCATACTCATAAGCTTGACCACGCCAAGAGAGACGGACAAACTTGTCATGATGCGCATGCAGTGTGACGTCACGCCGCGCGCTTATTCACAGACACTACACAAGCGCATCGTGTAAATGTGTTGAACGTGCCAGCTTTCGTTAAACGACCTGGAGCATAATTAGCCGTCCTTAAAGTTAATCTACCACCGGTGGCCGATACTTCGAAGGGTGACTGCCTAGTGGTATTTCAAATCGAGCTTTCCGTGTTTCGGAAGGCACATGCTTTCAGTTGATCCTGGTTATCACTTAATTGTGATAGTCTTAAGCTAGTTGGAGGCCTCCTAGGCGGCTTGAAAACTACAACAGTAGGTTGACCATTAGCTTACCTACCTCCACCAATCCGCAGTGGGTGCGTGGTGGAGTATTTCTCATTTCCTTTCACTCTTATTTGTGAAAGGAGGCCTGTGCCAATTATAAGCTGATGATGATGGGAAGTGTCACAAATATATGGTCGTTTCCCTTCATATCCAGGCTTTCAAAGTTACCAACCGCCAAATTGCAGGCAACAAGACAAAATTGTATTAAAACTTTTGATTTGCAGCACTGACTGCCTTTAAGTTTTACGATTATAACCTGTATGGTACGTAATTAAATTCAGTGATTTCTACAAATCTTTACTGTATTAACCAGTAACATTTAAGGTAAAAAAACATTGGTCCTTCGAGCCGATCTGATCTTATGAACGCCCATATCAAAACTAACCTTGCTCATCATCGTGTGTCCCATTAGTTCCGTTGCATCCATTGACTCCGTTTCCATTGACATGTCCGTTGTGTCCGTTCACGTGTCCGTTGTGTCCGCTACACTCGCTGCTGCTGCCGCTGTCGTCAGAGTCGGCGTCAGCGTCAGCGTCGGCGTCAGCGTCAGCGTCACTGAGCTCGAAGCCGACGCCGACGATGGCCCGCGGTATGTCCGCGTCGTCCTTCAACCAGGGGTGCTCCAGGCACTCTTCCACTGTGAGACGACCCCTGTTGGGTAATGGTTCAGTGTTACGATTTGTGGACTAAAATTCAAAGGTCATCTCCATTTTGTTAAGTCTACTACAGCAGACTGTATAAATACGCAGCGCTAGAACGCTTTTAAGGTATAGTTTTTTCCCGACTAAAAGGTCGAAGGAGCCGGTATTTCATGGCGCCTACGCGTTTCCTTACCACAGCAATACAAGTGCGGTCGGATGGCTGCAATTTACGAAACATTCGTGATGTGTGGCGTCTTCTCTATACGTCGTAATAAAAAAATATCGCGAAATAACATCTGCCAACAATTCGGTATTCGCTTGTTTCTCGGTCCTAAATCACCGGTCACAAACAATTCAATAAAATTAAAGAGTCAAAAATTACCATTATTCACAAAACAGTATAAAAACTCACTTCGGATCAACAACGAGCGTGTCCCGTATAAAGTGCACCGCGCGCTGCGACACCCCCCGGAACAGGTCCTTGGGGAAGGAGAGCTGGCACTGCGCTATGTTCAGGTACGTCTCCTGTTTGGTGTCGCCCGCGAACGGGGAATAACCGCTCACCAGCACGTACGCCAGAACACCCACCGACCAGATGTCCGCCGCCAGGGATAGGGGCTCGTACGAGAGGATCTCTGGTGCTGTGGAACATGATAATTACTCATTAGGTTGATGGTGATGATGATAGTGGCGGATCCAGGATTTAGGTTTGGAGAGAGCTGAGGGGCTTGATCCAAATGACAATGGCCTTTATCAAGGTTTACCAGGGGTGGTGTAGATGCTTTTTGGGGCGGCTTGAGCCCCTTAGCCACTACTCCTCTCTGGATCCGCTAGGGGATGATGATGATGATGATACTCTCAGCCATTATCAACATTCATATACCTACAACCATTCAAGCATCAGCCACCATACCACTACCTTAGTTTATAAAAATATATGTTAAAACGTACCTAGCGGGTCGCCAGTATATACATACAGAATAGTAGAGGTAGATAATTGTCTCAGACAAACAGACATATTCATGATTACAAATGTCTGTCTTGGGTGGGAATCGAACCCATGACCTGTGCAGTAGAAGGTATCACCAACCACGCCACTGGCGACCCAGCTCACATAAATTATAATATAGTTAATGTACTTTTAGTTTTCATATTTAATTTAACTATCACCACAATAACACGAGACCCATCAAATACCTCAAACCGCCATTTAAATACAATCACAACTATAAAGCTATCCCATATCTGATTTTATCTTACATTTTATCGACTATGGTTTCGTCATAAGACGCCATCGCTGGTTGGAATTATGCAATTACCTTACAATGTAGCCATAGCAGAGTGTTTTCTTAGTATTCAAAACATTCAATTGATATGCTAAATATATGCTTATAGCTACATATACTATCCAATAAGGCGCCGTTAAATACCTGCTAAGCAACTGAGGTAAGTTCAACGGTTTCTCATAAACGCGTTCGTCGCGTCTAAATATATGCATCAAGAGTAATTGAGGATACCCATTGGAAAGTTATGACACTTACAAAGTATTATAACAATTTTGTAATATACAATCGTGCCATGATTTTAGACTAGTTGACCGTAGGTGCCTACTTCGAATGACATTGATCCTTGATGCCTAAGAAATTGCTTGAGGCGTTTAAAATATGTGAATGCAGCAATTTACATGTATATTCATATTTATGTGAAGGTTTATAAAATATTTCTTAAATTAGCATGTTGCTGGTACTGTTCTCCTAACATTGGATAACCCTCTATTTTTACAGTTACACTATATTTTGGTTTAAAGCTCTCATTTGATAATGACAGCCTTAAATGTCAAAAATTTTGGCAATATTGTCGATGATGGTGCCCCTTCGCTGGTACACAAAGTTGGTGGGATTATACACTTATCACCTTCGGGCATAACAATATCATTACGGCTAAATGCCGAGAAGACAAGAGAAGAAAAGTCCAATCAATCTCCAACTTACCAACATAATCCCTCGTGCCAAGTATTTCCCTCACATGTGCACCGGGCTGTATGGCACGGCTGATGCCGAAGTCACATATGAGCAGCTCTTCTCCGCCGGCGGAGAGCAGCAGATTCTGTGGTTTGATGTCCAAGTGGGCCACGCGTCGCGCGTGCAGGTGTGCGAGGCCCTCCAGCACGTGGCGCAGGGCCCTTCGTGCGGCCCCCTCGGAGAGACGCTCCTCCTCGTCGAGCAAGCGTTGGAGTTCGCCGCCCGCGCATAACTCCAGCACTATGGCGACTTCTGAACGGGTTTCGTATACCTGGAATTGAAATGTGGTTTGTGTGAATATTATGTTGCAAGCATGCAGTGCTGTTACAAAACAGCTGATCAACGAGGGGTTCCTATGTCAAGATGGACATAAAAGGAATCGCAGTATCTGATTGCGATTAGCTTAAAAAGGCAAGGCGCTTATAAATACTCATAAGCAGTTGACTGATCACAATCCCTTCGGATCAGACATTTGTCAATAGACAAACTTCACATCGGTCATGGGATTCCGATTCAGCTATAGACTTGAAAGAGCAAAAGGATCTGCATTAGCTAACAGTTTGAGTTGCGCTATTCCAGTAAATCATGCAATCCTGTTGTTATAGTAAGGGGCACGAGTCGTGAGCACATATTGACACCAGCGCAGTAGTTAATTTTCGGTCTGTTTGGCGGAATGAAGCAGGGGGGAGCGCCGAGCTGCACACGATTGGTTCGTCAGTCAATGCTCGTCTTCTATTGGATTCTTGCGTGTCATTTGGCTACTGTGATTTGGCTAAAAGAGTACATGCGCGAGCTTGCCTCCACTACTGCGTATCTGTACTTACCATTCGTGCCTCATACTATACCTAGCTGTTTTTACAGTTTACAATAAGATAGTCAGTAGTTCTCACCTCATGCAGACTAACAACCCTGGTGCAGTCGGCACAGAGCGCGAGCACCGCCACCTCGTGTTGGATCTCCCGCGTGGTGTCCGCCGCACGCCGCCGCTTGCGTATGAACTTTGCTGCGTACTCCTCGCCGGAGACCAGGTGCCTTATCTTGCGGACTGATGCGAATTTACCCCTGGAACGAGAGAAAATATGTTAAGTTAACGTGTGAAAGAGATATCTATCAAAATGTATTGATATCATACAAAGATATCATAGATATCTCCATGTATGTCTAACGTGACGTCATATGATGTTACTATCATCAAGAAATGGCTTTAAATCTCGTGAACAAGAAAATTCGATAGAATTCGAGAAATGTATAGATTTCTGAGAAATAAACAAGCTATCAAAGCTGCGCGTGCGCATGCAGAGTCAAATTCAATCTAGATACGGCACAGATCATCTCTAAAGATCCAAAGTTGCCAGAGCATAAAATTATAGTGACAGTTATAACAATTAGCAAATCAAATGTCAGAAACCGCGAACCATAGCGCAATATATTATAACAAGGAACAATAGTACATTAACATGAACACCATGTGAATAATTGAACAAACAGCGTCCGTGAGTGGTGTAAACCGTTTTACAGCTATTTTCGAGTAAGGCAATAAATGCGCTTTCGTTGCGCGCACGCAGGGCGCAATTAGCGCGGGCGCCTGGCGCCCTGCCGCGGCCGCCGCCGTTTGGAGCGCTAACACCGAACGGGTGTAGGGGCAATGTTACAAACGCCTGATTGCAAACACTATTAATTACACTGTGATTTTAATGATTATGAAAGAAGAGGGGATTGAGTTTCAGGCAACTATGGATCGTTAATTCAACGAAATATTTTAAAGGAATTGTAGAGAATTCAGATGGAGTTTGTTATCTCTCTTTTTAGATGTTGGAACCATTCAAGCGCTGACTGCCATCTATAACTGTATCTGAAGACTTAGCACCGCAGTATTACAACTACGTGGGGTGTAAAAAACAAGAAAAAAAACAATCACGAGTGAAGAAAAGCTACCTATTATTACAATAGTCACACGTATTACTAATCTCAGCTTACATAAAAATTTCCCACGCTTCTAGTTCATTGTCATATTACTAACTAGAAGCAAATATTACAACTAAATTATGTATCACGTCACAAATGAGTAATCAATTATGCAAAACGAAACGGCGATTGAGGCCAATGTCAAACACTAGCTGTCCTGCTCTAGTGCGGCGAGGGCTCGCAAGGGCGCGATACACCCTAATCTAGTGTTGTCCAGTTTTTTTTTATTGACAATATGCCGGCCCAAATTTTAGCCTTAGCATTCTTACTCGGATAAAGCGGCGAGCAAGCTCTCAACCGGGGTTATGATTAGGTAACTACGCCTGCGGGTGCCCCAGTTGGGGCTCCATTGTCCAGTTATTGGTCTCGATGAAAGTCATCTTCCTTGCTGTATCCTTAATACGATGAATAGTGATGTGTTTCACCAATATCTCCATGGTAAGTGATGACTTGAATGGAGCTCTTCAAATGCCGCTGTCCGAACACGCAAGTAGATGCTTGGCGAAAGATACTCACAAGTATTTCTAATTATCACTAATTTATTTCTTTATCGATACACTGATTACCGATGCGTTGACAACACTAGCTACCTTGACTGGCCGGTTCAACGGTCACACGCTTGAGGGCGTAAAGGGTTGCCCGATCAATAGGTACTCCTTCAGTGTAATTTAGCTGACCTTCCAGTCTTCAGATGTATAGAGAAACCCAAGCAGCACGCAAGCATATTCTACATCAATAAACCAGCCCATTTAGAACTTAGAGTTCTTTTAGAGACTTACAAGAGTGTAAAGAACAGTTTTAATACTTATAAGAGTGATTTATGAGATATTATACAGCTCTAGCTGTATAACATTCTTAGTAAGGGATCCGGGTCAGCTTAGGGTTCTTAAACAGAATATCAAAACTCTACTATACAGCGTTAAGAATTTTATAACACTCCAAGCTGGTTTTATCGTTAAAGCTGTATATAGGCTGTATAAAGGGATCCGCGTCAGCTAAGGGTTCTGAAACAGATATTATAACTCTATAATACAGCGTTAAGTGTTTTCTGACACTTCAAACTGGTTTTATCGTTAAAGCTGTATACAGGCTGTATAAAGGGATCCGCGTCAGCTTAGGGTTCTGAAACAGATATTATAACTCTATAATACAGCGTTAAGTGTTTTCTGACACTTCAAACTGGTTTTATCGTTAAAGCTGTATACAGGCTGTATTAAGCATGTGTCCACTTACTTAATACAGCAATAAACGTTCATAACTTACTTAGTACAGCTACTAAGACTTATAACACACTCCAAATATCGTCTAGGCTGTATAGCAAATTGTCGACATTTTTACATTTACAATAACAACATTTAAATTACAATTAAAGGAATATTTGATAATAACTATAGCCGTATCATGGTTATCAGCTTGAATAATGATCTTGTACACTCATATCTATTATTTAAAAATATATTTTTATTCTAACCTTAAAAGCAAACACTTATTTACTGTATTTAGTATAATTTCTTTGTTTTGGCTTGATTATTTTGTTGGCGCGTGAATATTTTGACGGAAAACATACACAGGTTCACAATAAATTAAAATTTGCACATTGAATTCATCAATAAACAGCATTAGATATCCATGTCCAAGATTTTATCCTTTCCATTTATTAAATATTATGTCGCCATTCAATATGGCATCGTGAATAGTTTTATTTATTTTATTCTCACATAATTCTCTTCGACAACCTATTTAGAACTCTTATTCTTACAAGATACTTATAAGAGGATATCCGTAGAGTATAGGCTGCTCTATACACCTAATAACAGCTCTAATACAGCTTTTATACTTGTCTTTTGTTTATACAGCCTCTATACAGCTCCAATAACGAAATAAGCTGTGTAATGTGGGCCCTTTTTACACTTATAAGGCCTGCATAAGCGCTTATACAGCCTTTTTACAGCCTGAATATTCAGCTTTTAGTATAAGAACGAACTTTAATACAGCCTTTAAACAGCTTGTTATGCTACTTGGGAAGGAACGAAAAGTAGGAAATGAGAAGAAATTTTAAACAATTCTGCAATGATTATATGAAAAGAGTGTAGTTTGTTATTCAATCACGCCGTTATAACTGAACAGATTTAAATGAAAAGAACATCGATAAATCATACCATGGAATAGAAGGATATTTAAACTGTTTTTCGGGAACATGGCTACGCCACGAGAAAAAATATAGTTATACATAATATGGATTTACATTAAAGATACCAAGTGTCGTACTACATTGGACAGGATGTGATATATAATTCACCTCTTCCTTCGCAACAGGCTTTCCATAGGGCGTGTACTCAATGACAGATCGATACCCATAACACTCCCATGACCTACATAATTTTAAATAGGGCAAACCACCCCTCCCCGTGGATATCATCCCTACAATAACTTCTGCTAGCTTTAACAACGTTTAAGATTTGTTATCTGTTTCGCTACGAAGGGGCGGCACGTTGTAAAATAGGGTGCTGACTGAGATTCGTGGATAAAATCGGTTTTATTCACAAATCGTTGATGATGATGGAATTTCTGGTATTTATGATCATTGCCTTAACTGTTTTTCATAAAGATTTATTATTTTCATAAGTCAGTCAGGACAAATTATTCAGTCAGGAAAAATCTTTCTGTCAGTACAAATCTTTGTGTGCTTCCGTGCAATTTGTGTGATCGAACAACAAAATTTCAGTAAACGCTTCTGCATCCATTATACTCAAGGAACTAGGTACATCAATAATTAATTTTGCATCTATGCTAAGCTTTCCAAATGTTGTAACACGAAACTTATTGCCAACATGTTAGCAACATGTAGAACGCATAGAAAACGCATTATTGACACGGTGTCACTGTGTCAAGTTGCGCGGTTGACCTGACGTGCGTATGCGCACGCCGCGATGCCGCCCGCCCGCCGAGTCGCCCCATTAAACTATTGCGTAGAATTTTGCATTGATGTAAATTAAAACTCCACCGAAGCCATTGAAACATTTCAAGATCAAAAAAGCCTTTTGTCACACGGTCCAGAGTTGAATTAAGCGCATACATGGTGAACAATTTAACATTATTAACCCAAATTACACTATTAAATTCGAATGCCTTTTCTTGCACTTGAAAATACTAAGATGTAAGCCGACGATCGTAGTGATTGCGTTCAAACACGCGCACTTTTGCCATACTTCGGTTGTATGCGCCGGCGCATCTTGCCGAGTGCCGACGAAATTCGGCGAACGCGACGCACCTGCTTCGTCGGGCGGCAGCTGCGAACCGACAAAAACGCCAACATGACGAATGGAGACCGGGACGAGTGCCTTATTTTTTCAACAGACAGCTTTAGAACAAGCAAAGGGAGCCGATATCAGGTACATATATACATACAATAGCTACCACAAGGGAAGCCATGTCTTGAAATCACAATGAGATGTTGCAACAGTGGGATTTTGACAGGCGATATCAGAAAATCTTTAATAATTGCACCTTGATACATAAAACAATTACTTATTTCTTAACTTTAGTTTAGTGTTTCAGAAGGCTTATTTGGAGGTGATGAGTATTATATACAGAAGCGCTCGTGGTGTAGCATGATTTGCTGTTCTTAATCGATCGGCAAAGTTAAGCTACGTCTGTCTTGGTCGGTACCTGGATGGGTGACCGCCTAGTGGTATTTCAAATCGAGCGTTTCCGTGCTTCGGAAGGCACGTAAAGCCGTTGGTCCCGGTTATCACTTAATTGTGATAGTCGTTAAGCTAGTTGGATGCCTCATAGGCGGCTTGAAAAATTCTAACAGTAGGTTGGCCTCTAGCCTACCTCCACCGATCCGCAGTGGGCACGCGTGGTGGAGTATCTGCCCATCCCCTTTCACCCTGATTTGTGAAAGGAGGCCTGTGCTCAGCAGTGGTACATTATAGGCTGATGATGATGATGATGGGTATTATATCATCCATAGCTAATCGTTAATAATGTGACTCTAGACTAGACTATATACTAGATAGTGTGACTATAGACTCCAAATTACGCCACCTTTATGACAAGCCCTACATTATTGTAGAGAGACAGGATTCATTTCAAAATGGCGAGATGTCAAATTGCGAAAGCATCAAACGCTGCGCAAGAGCCAAGAGTCTGAAACCAAATGCTCTACATTACATTAAATGGTATTTAATTGGGCCCAGAATGCTATTGTTGCGTTATGTTTTGATGCTATGATTGATATAGTCACCTTTCACCTAGTTATGTTGCAAAAGCAAATGAGTGGATGATGAGGAAATTATGGGGAACTATAAAGTTATGAAAAGCCTGAAATAAATAGTAGTTTAAATGAGGAGCAGGCGAACTTAAGCGGTCTTGTCCCAATATTACTTTTTATAGGAGCGGTAAAAAAAACTATTTGAATCCGGACATGCCCGTTTCTGTTTGAAATAGCATTTTTTTTTATACATATTTTGTAAGGGATTTTCAATCAAAACTGGTGTCCCCTAAAGATAAGAACGTAAAGAGAAAAAAAAAATCGCTCCTCAAATATTATTTTACTATTCTTATATTTTTATCATTTAACAGATTTTGAACAAACAGACAGTTACGACAGAATATACTTTTTATTCTGGTGAAACTGCGGGTGGAAGCTAAATAAATAACATTGTTGATTTCAGGGGCTCAACGTACGTATAATTACTTATCAAAATTAGTTCGTTAATCGTGATCGAGTGGGACCCGATCAAAAGATTATGTTTTGACGCAACCACATTCATTTTATGATTAACCATCATTAAAATCAGATAGGGAGCAGAAGGGCCTGGATATCTATCTAATTGCGTAATTTATCGACCCCCATCTCGTTGATAAAGCTGCACTTCAACTGATATTTATGTTCGCCCGTCAACTTTATGAATATGCGAGCCGCGAGTATCATGCTCATAAAACGGTCATTTTTTCATATAAAATCAGTGCGAGCATGAGTTATAAATCACAATCATGTTGTGATGAATCCGTGCATCGGTCTGCGCGTTCACTTTCAGCCGGGGTCCCGCAATGAACGCAGGCCGGGTGCACACTGCAGAGCTGCCTGCGTCCATTTGTTCCAACTCACTTTCTGCATAATAAAGCGATTTGTGGGCGAGTGGTGCGCTTGAGCAACGCGTCATTAGTTGCGTGCATTTGTTATGGAGCGTGGCGCAACGGGCCCGAGGTGCCGAGAGCGAAACCCGCGCCCGCACTCTTGCACAACACCAGATCGATGACCGACAAAAAGCGAAAAGGCGTCCTTGGCAGTGAATCGAGCGCGCGTCCGTCATACCACGCCGGTAATTATTCATAAGCTCTTGCACAACCGCGCGCCAACACCAGCACCCGCGCCCGGTGATGACGATCGATCCGCCGTCAACGGCCATATTCCAATCGTTATCTACATCGTCGAACGATCGATCGTGCTCCACGAGAAGCTTCTCTCAAATCATCCATCAAATCTAACTTATTTCTCAATCGCACCTTCTTCACGGCGTCGGATTTGGAACGTGGATAGTCGAAATGTCATTCGGAGTTAGGCCTTCGTGAACGTCTAAAGTGTTTCAGATTGGCGCTGAGGTTGACTTGTTTCCTTTATAAATAAGGCGAGGAGGCGGGCAGGTGCCTGCGCGGCGCCGGCGTCTAGGTGCCTTACAAAAAAGGCGTGAGCTAGAAGCGGTTAGGTTTCAAATGTAGATGTACGAATCGAAGCCGCGTCCGAGTGCCACATGGCCACATTTGGTCACAATTACTTGAGAGAGGAGCTTGAATATGGCTAATGACAAAACGCGATGGCCTTGCGTCCAGTTAATTGCTATAAAAAGCGCGAGATGGAACACCCTCAATTAGAAGATTTATGATTATCAATTTATCACATTGAGTGAACTTAAGTGTGAAATGGCAAACAGAAGCGTAGTTTCGCTCGGTCGCGGCGGAAGTCGTAAAATTTTACTAGTGTTGTCGCCGGACCCTCTGATTGGATTCGATATATAGAAAGCTTTATTGGTGCCTTGGTTGTTCATACATGCAAATGAGTGGCGGGGGTCAACATTCATTCGGTGGCGTGACTTGCACTGCACCAGACAGACTGAGGGCGCTGCACGCGATGCAATCAAAATTTTAAATTAGAATTGTGTACAATTTTATTTTGCGTCAATCGAAATAAATTACATCCCTATTTGAAAAAAAAGTTTTAGGGTTGCGGACGATTATATTGTTTGCTGTAAGTATAAAACTTGAAATTACAACGAAGCGTAAAGAAGATTTTAATCTTTTTTTTAACGAACGAATTTTTGTAAGTAGAACAGACTTGATTATACTTTTATCTCGCATGAAAAGGGCCTTTATCTTGAAGGTAATCTTCTGCCAACAGTTTAGAATCTGTAGTGTGCTCAGTGATTGCCTAATATCTGATGGCGGCGATACGGATCCCTCGTTACATTTACGCAACTGAGTAAATGGATGAGTGGCGCAAACAATGGCTATGGCACTCACTATCTTTGGATAAGGATATCTGAAACTGCGTGTCGAAATACAGGTAGCAATATGGACTTTCGGTTTTTAGAAGACTCGTTAGGAACACAGTTATATAAGTTTGAAGGTCAACTTAGACGTATTGTACTTTTAAAAGAAGACTTCGCGAACGCAATGAGAAGCTTGCTGCCACGAAAACCAGGAAGCCAAATAAATCTCATATGAATGTTGATATATGAGGTAGTGATTTTGCAATCGTTTTACTTTCATATCTATTAATTTAATGATGTTGAATAATCTTTATCATCAAACGGCATACATGAAACTTATCATCTAAAAATAGTAATTTCATGAAAATAGACTCTGAATCAGCGTAATAAAATTGTTACAAGTCGAGCAAAACAAATGGGTCATTATCGCGTAAACAAAGTATGTACTCTCGTGCCAAAAATGCGCGCACGCAGCCACTACAGTTAGCGATGTACGAACACACAAAATGTTAATTTTACTGCGTGCTGTGCGGGTATGTCGTGGATTTAACATGCAAATTAGACTTAATTAAAATTCCCGCAGCCTGTACCAGACAGGGCTGACAAATTTTCTTAAATCTTACGAGACACTGTGACTTGGCATGTCAAGTGCCTAATCCACAGTATTGCATCCAATATTTTGTGGACAAAATGTGGGGCTAAGAAATGAGAGCGAAGGTTTATTTTAGGGAGTATCAAATTTCTCCTGAGGTATGGCACTTGCAGTTTCATTGTAAATAATTGAAGTCTTTTAAGCAACACACATCCAAGATAAAGCTTAAGAAATGATGCTTTAAAAATATCTGGGAGACCTCACTCAAATACAACATATGGCAACCCTTGTGCTAAGTTAACGGCTACGGGGAACAAGGAGTAGAGGGAGAGGGGTGATACAATCGGTGCTCACGAGCACCTGCCGTGTGTGCGCGTGCGCAGCTGACGCCGACACAGCACCAACACTGCTTTAGTGAGGAAATTGGGAACTAACAGCTGTAATTGAACTGTTATTTTTTTTGCTTATGTTCGTTGAAAACTTATATTTTAAGCTATTACTTTCAAGGTTCCAAACTGTCATCCTTTTGATTTGTGTACATTGCATGGAATAATTGTATAACTCTGCTAAGTACTACGTAGATTTGGGATGGCTCATACATACATAACCAGTAGTTATTATCCAGTGTTTGTTGGCTAAAACCGTTTTAACATACAAAACCGCGACGCATCATTAAGCAACCATAACGCCCGCGCAACAATATTGTTTGAACGCTAACAATCGCGGAAATAACCAGTTAATTGATATCAATAGCTACTCTGTGCCATCAATAAAGAGAACAATGGAATATTATACTATCCGGCAATAAGTCGCTCCACTGCTGGGTAATGAAACTAGTTGAATGGACCGTTAGAAAAATGCATGTTGAGAGCAGTGCACACTATTGTTTATTGTTTCCATCGAATATTTGAATTCACTTTACGAAGAGATTTTCTATAAAGTTTCTAGATTGTATTTAAGCTGATCTCACGCGATAAGCGTTAATCCAACATTAAACCAAATTAATTAAAATAAATATATATATACATATATGTTATGTAACTCCTTTTTTAACCGACTTCAAAAGAAAAGGAGGTTCTCAATTCGGTTGTATATATATTTTTTTTTTTTATGTTTGTTACCTCATAACTCCGTCGTTTATTAACCGATTTGGAAAATTCTTTTTTTGTCTGGAAGGGTACATATCCCGTTTGGTCCCATTGTCATCAGATCAGGATTTGATTACTTCTTAGTGTACTTTGAAGTCGGTTTAAGTTTTTTGTAAAACAGTCCAATTATTGCAACAAAAGTAGTTACAAAAATACGGCTTGATGGTAACGGTTATCGTACCCAAACCAATTTATTATTAAAAATATTGAGGCATGTGAAATGAGCCTTAACGCTTCAAACATCAAAAGATAACCACATGCGCGGGCGCCGCTGCGGAAGCGTTACTTTACAAACGATATTAATCGTTTGCGTTGCGCCCACACTTCGCCCGCCCATCTTTTTATCAAGCCGACAGTGTCTTGTATTGTACACAACTAAACACTTGCTACTCAATAATTGCAAGTTCAAGATTTGATGAACAAATAGCAGGTTCCTATTGATGTCAATGGTTCAGGGTTGTCACACATTCGGATATAATTGTATTTTACATATTCCCTCGTATTGTTCAATGCATATTTTGACAACCCTACGCGTTTGTATTAGGTATATAAATATAAAAACTGTATGTCTTTCACCGTTCGTTTTTATGATGCGAACTCAGATTAAAGATTAAACTATGGGAACTTATACGTGTCTAACACTCGTGAAATTATTACTTTATGAATTATGTCATGCGATACACCTGTGTTTATTTATTTACTTGGTTCATGAATCACGATGTTTTGATTTCTGCGAAATAGGAATACAATTTTCTATATACTTATTTCTTAATATTTTTTTAGGCCCAGACTACTGTATGATCGAACCAAAACGTGTATTAGCGTTCAATCCTCGGGTACTTCTTCACATGAGGCCATCTGATCCACAACTTATCTGTATTAATATTTAATAATATACGATGTATTTATAACTTTACAGATATTTACAACCAGACTCAGACAAGTTCGTTCAATAAACACAATTTTTTGTCCTAGGTTCGAATCTAATTCACTACCTATGACGTGTCATTCAGGGTATCAAATCTTCGTGCCATCACATAAAAATATCGAATGACTTCATTTCGATTAACCTTCAACCCCAAATAGAAAGCTACATAACCCTGCCAACGCGACCCGCCCTGCTCGACCACCACGATCTCTTCCGGGGTGCGTTAGACCCGCGAGTCGCGATATCATACGCATTTGCATCGCGACTAGCGCAACCCAAGCAACCGGTTAGGGCCCTAATAGACCGGTCCATTGTCACCGACTATTAAGATCCCTTGCCTCCGATAGCAGTGATAATAGACGCGACAGTACAGCAGTAACTCCCGGTGGTGATGTACGATTATTGCCACCACTAATAAAGTAGCCGAGTCGTGATAAGTTTGTTAGTTTTATTTAATGAGATAACATTGTATTAGAAAGTGATTTGCAAACACAAAAATCCTCTTTTATAAGAACCAGTAAGAACTCAACTCACATCAGAATTCAGTAGTTTACATCTGTCATGAATTTATGTAGTAGTAAACTAACAAGCAACTAATTAGTCGATAACTTTACTCGATTATGCATAACAAATGATAGCAATCGATACAAGGGCGCAACACTAGCACGACCTAGAAAGCGAAGCGGAAATACAAGATAGATTGCAATTGAATTTACAACTTGAGAGCATCACTAATTAAGCTGAACTTAGTTTATTCACATGTCGGCTCGTTCCTAACAATGCGTTTTGCTTTCAACGATAAATTGGCCTCTGAAATCACAATGGCGTTATTCTGAATTAGTATTTTAAAAACGATGAATGTTTGATAAGTGAAACTGATAAAAAGCAGGTGAAAATATCTCTAGATTTATTAGATAGGAAACAGAGAATCGAGAAACTTCTTGATTACATAAAATACTTATTATGTCATCAAAGCCTTAGAAGTAACAATTTGCACTTAACATGGACAGAGAACGTCAAATACAAGAGCTAATTTAGACATCAAGTGAGATCTTGCAGAACTTGACAAATGGCTCGCGTAAAAACCTGCGTTTATCGGATAGCAATAAATCAATAGAGAGTCTAGTATCTTGCCTTGTATTAGGATGGGATACCGGCAGCAAGTCTTGAAGAAAGCGCCAGTTTCAAGGTCACTGGCCCACATACAGATCGCTCTCTTTAGCGTGGTATGTACGAAAACTGCGCAAGCGCATCCCGGACGTCCGTATCAGCGAGATATTCGCTCCCACGATTGTTTTTTGTTTTGTTTACCAGTAGCGATGAAAGTGGTAAATTGACAAGGGTTCCGTATAGAACCAACTAAATCCACAATGTTGATAAAACTCCAGTTACATATGTAGATCCTGCTGTAAGTCAAACATTCAGCCATCAAGTATCAGTGTCGGTATTTGACACCTGTCATATAACTCAAAAGATAGAGCTTTGGAGTGATCCTTAAAAAATGTCAAGTCCCACCGATTATTTTTTAAATAACACTTGAGTCAAGTATCTTTTGCAAGTAATTAATGTTCATCAAGCACACTCGATGCTCAATCGTCTGTGGCGTGCTTAGCGGCGATCGGAACTGGTCCGAACACAAAGAGATGCGCGCGAGTCGTGCAGCTACTAAAACTTTCTCTCGATAACCTTTCAAGGGGCGGGGGTACGCGAGTATCTCGTATACGCTGACCTCACGAGCTTTTGCCTTCTTTCTATCCGCTGCCGTCCATATGCGGAGTGCCTACTTGCTTTCTATTCCATTCTTCCTAACCCGCCGGGATCAGATAACCAGGGGTGTAGAAGCACAATGGCGGCTGTTAGGGCTGTCCAGTCACTATCAGTTTCTTTCAAATTTTTTGTTTAAGCCAGAAAACGCTAGGTGACTCGATGACCTTCGAGACATAGCAGCAAGTGAATGCAAAGAGCAGAGAAGAGAAGAGGAGAGCAGCCACCTATTGAGCTCTGCATGCAATGGTCATGAGTAGGCTAACCATGATGTTAGATAAGATTAACAAATACATAAGATAATTAGTAGGTGTATACTCTTAAATACAGTGAATTTTCATTTGGCATCCCTTGTGGAGACTTGCAGTCCCAACTCTGGTATACAATGTTAGAATTCCGTGAACAACAAAAAAAGACAAAAATAATATCTTCGTGTTTGTATCTATTGGTGTTGCACGCCAATGTGATCGATCAGAAGCTGCGCCGGAAAGAGCGCAAGGTCGCCCATTGTATGTGCAGGCGCAACCATTGTTATTATTTCAAGCAGTGTCGGGTACATTTTTTGTTATGCATCGAAAACGTAAAATGCTTCTTTTTATGACAGTGTATGAACCGTTATCGAAATAGATTGGGGAAAGGCTTTTCTTGATAGCGTGGGTTGGACGTTTGAAAAGTTGCCTACAGGAGCAATTAGTGTTCGAACACACATCACCACACCTCCGTCTAGACGTCTGACGTCCAACGCTATGTTTGCTTGCATTTACGGAACAGCCATACTTTCGCTACTACTTAATTACAGTCGTTAAGACCCTTTCACATTTTATCGTGTAACGATTGGTAGAATTTGACGGGCCAGTTGGCGCAGTTGGTTAAGACGTTGAGTCTTAACCTATAGCGCCGCAGGTCGTGGGTTCAATTCCCACACAGGACATGCATTTGTGTGCATGAACATGTCTGTATGTCCTGAGTCTGGGTGTAATTATGTATATTAAGTATGTATTTACAAACAAAAAGTAGTATATGTATTATATCAGTTGTCTGGTTTCCATAGTACAAGCTCTGCTTAGTTTGGGATCAGATGACCGTGTGTGAGGAATGTCCCAGGATATTTATTTATTATTATTATTATTTCAAAGGACGAATCAATATTTCTATCGTAATCGATAAACATTGCCGGTTATTGGTGCTCTATCGGCGGCCACGTTTGTCATTGTCGACAGCCGATAAGCGACCTATTGCAATTAATGTTTTGTCAACAGGCAATTACGCCGCGGGCGGTCGTCCGGACTGTGCGCTCAACTAGACCAACCATGCTGCTATCTCGCTACTGTACGCCGTATTAGAATTCGCAAACGGTGAAAAATTACAAAGGCGTATCGCCCAAGGTCTTGACGATTGCTCTTTTAAAGCGTTCGTTAAATCACAACTGACAGCCAATGATTAATGCAACAAACTTTAATTTATCTCGATTGTGTAGATCGTACGTTTCACGTTAATTATAGAGATCGGTACTGGGTGCTCGATTATGCTATAAAATATCTAATGGCTATGTATAATGAGATGCAATTAATCATTTGTGAGGTTGACGCACCGAGAGGGAGGGCCGGTGAATGATATCGGCGGAAATTGATATTATGATAACGATGCGCGGGCGCAGCTCTCGACCAGTCGCGGGGTTAGCGTGCCGTTTGTAATGACGCGGGGGACTGTAATGTGCGCTAAGGAGACACCGCCTGTCTGTTTATTTGAAATTCATCGACGTGTGTATAAACAGAGTTCTAACTAAACGTTTATATTGTAAACATTTCGAAGGGGAACGGTAAAATACAATTTGAGGGCGCGGAGCGGAACGTCAGTGGTACGTAACTGTGCAGCGTCTTGTAATATGACAGGCGGAGGGCGTGGTCGACCCATAACAGCCATCAGACTGTTAACCCTGTTTCCGGGTTGGCCTTTGAAAGTAGACAAGTCAGGCATTAGTAGTCCTTTGTCCTTTCCTCCATAGCTTAGCAATGCTACGCATAATTGTACACAGACCTCGGACTTCTCGCAGCGAGATATTTGGTATTCCGTCCGCAGAACACGTCGCTTTACATCAAACAAGTCGTAAATTACCATTTATCATCACGAACATACTGAATAACTGGCGGTACGTTTGTTAAACAAAGAGCCGACGAACCAGCTCACAGCAGCCGTCGTCTATTAGTAGTCTATCCCTGACCGTGACCTGCCGCAATATGGGTCACTGCCAGACCGCTGCGCTGTTGAATTTTACGATAATCGCGTGCTTGCTAAACTACCAATGTTGGCAAAATTTCAAGATACTGTAGTGGCGTCTGTAGTACGTCTGACAAAAGTGCTGCGGAGTCTCCGCGCGGCCTGTGAATCATACGCACCGCCACATAGTACACTCAGGAATGGAATTGCGTCCATTGTGACGACGACGACTCCCGCACAGTTATTTTTTCCTTTTCTTTCGGACTTACCGAATTTATTCTCAATTTCCTCAGCGGAGGGTTCACTTTCGGTTTCTTGCACGCCCAATCTCGGGCGTCTGGACGCCGAGTGCTATATTAAATATAGAATAACGGAAACAGTAGCTCGCCGGCTCATGCGGCTCCGACGTCGTTCGAGCGGCTCTCTAGTTTATTTTCTCACCGGCCTTCGCATGAATGGGATGCCAGGGCGGCGGCGGTCAATGCACACCGGCCGGGGTCGCGGCCCGCTTTAATTTCAGCCGCGGACACTCAATAATATCCAATGGATTTATGGCTCATTAAGCTCGGGGCGCATTCCCGGCGTGCCGCGCGTTCGCGTCGACGACGGGAACGATGCGCCGCGATTTGTTAAATAAACACAATATCGGTTCGTCGAACTGCGCCAGAATAAACACGGCGCTACTCAGCTCTAATATGGAAAGTGAAAGCCGCCCCGACAGTGGTGGTGACAAATTCCCGAGCACGTGGCACGTGTCTGAGCCGATGTAACATGAGCGCGAGGAATGCGCCCACCAGGGTTGGAAGCCATTCAAACTATTCCACTCGGGTTCACGAGGTTTGAGCGATAGATTAACTCGACCACTTTTAAATGAACCTACTTGATTTCAATCGACATGACATGACACGTACATTCGGCCAACGCATTTAGTTCGGTGTCTCGACGTTAATCTAGAAAACTTTTAAAGTGTGGGGGATGCTAACAAAGAAACATTAATGGTTGCGTCGATACTGGCGTATGTCGTTGCGAGAGGATAATTTACGGCAACAACAATCTGGCAAACATTAAAATAATATCTTTATTGCAGAGCCGGCCTAGACTAGGCGCATTAAGTGTCCGATTTTATACTAATGCTCGTTTAGCGAGGAGGCTGTGATTTTATCTGAAGAGTAATTATTTGCTTCGGAACACGGTGCTAACCTTTAGCTATTGTAATTGCCAGACGTTTATATTACCGTTGTAAACGAGCCACAATTATCTTGCTTTCTTTACGATTATTCTTAAGAAACGACCACACACGGTCCTCCGAATACATACTTTGTGTTTAATGTTACTTTGGCATAAATAATACGTAGCTTTCAGGACTGTTACTTTTTACTCGACTGACCCAGAAGGAGCGTTATGTTTTTACAGTGTATGTTTAATGAAGAAATTGATAAGTAACATTGTCTATCGTAATAGTTGATTTTAGTTTTGCAGATTCAAAGCTCGACTTATGCGTTCGTAATCCATTCCACTCTTACAAGTAGCTCTCGAAAACGGCCCCGTTTGTTAAGGCATTTTTTTCAAAACTTTATAAAGAAATAAATCATAATACCATAAACCGGGAAAAGGAGCGAACAAAGCAGGAATTCAAGCAGGAGACGACACGGCCGCCGCCGCGCCGCGCCGGCGGTGAGTCGCGATGTTCTTTTCCGAACTTGGCGGAGAAACAGCCGTGTGCCAGTGACAGTTAATCGTCAATCCTTGACATTCACGCCGGTTGCTTCGTTTCGTACTAAACGACCACGACGTGATAGGTGGCTTGCACATTGCATGTTTCTGATATTTATAAGTCGCTTTGGGATTTCTTGTAAACGCCATTACATTTAAATATCAAAGATTTGGGACGGACTGATTTTGATTGTCGTTGTAAAGTTTGACTTTTGTGAAACTATGTCAACAGGCAAGTAATTACCAGTCGCAGAGAACTGTCAGCTAGTTACCAAGTCGAAGTCAGTTCGACCCTATATCTATGGTATCTCTTTATATATAAAATTCTACTGTACGTGTGTATGTCGCTGAATTCCTCCTAAACGGCTCGACCTGAATGATAAAAAAAAAAACATTCATATCGGTCCAGCCGTTTAGGAGTTCAGTGACAAACACACGTACAGTTAAATTTTTTTGTATGCGTTTGGGTGACGCCCTGGTTGGTTTGGGTTGCGTACCCTACCCAGGGTAGATCGACAATATTCATCGACAGTAAACGATCAACCTTTGTATGGATTGACATTTCAAATCGAAATAGGTATCACGTGATTTTTAACAATCTCTTATGTCAATCCCATACAAAGGTTGTTCGTTTACTAACGATGACGATTGTCGACAACCGTCTTGTCTAGGGGGGCTGACATTTTTTTACCCCTTTCGGATAAACCCTTTCCGTTACAAGTTGTATAAATCACATATATTAAATGAAAAAAGAATTTTATTTTTATTCTTATAGTACTTAACATTGACAAAATAAAGCTTAGAAATCATAATTGGACTGTTTTACAAAAAACTTAAACCGACTTCAAAGTACACTAAGAAGTAATCAAATCCTGATCTGATGACAATGGGACCAAACGGGAAGTGAACCCTTCCAGTCAAAAAAAGAATTTTCCAAATCGGTTAATAAATGACGGAGTTATGAGGTAACAAACATAAAAAAAAAAAAAAAAAAACATACATCTGAATTGAGAACCTCCTCCTTTTTTGAAGTCGGTTAATAAAATTAAGTCGAACAATAAAAAAAACAGCTCTATTAATCGATCTAAATCCATGTATAATCAAGTCTCAGCCGGTTTCTAACGACCAATTATGTTCACATCACATCGTCAAAACGGTAACTTTTTTGCTCAATAGTGGCTGCTTCAGCACTGTCTGACATTCCGCCTACATCCGATACATATGACATGTGATTCAGTCTAGACAAAGCCGACTGAATACGTTTTAGCTAAAAAGGTAAACTAGTTAACAAGGATCGTAAAATCCGGGAAACATTCTGTTTACGTCGACATATATTATGTTGACATGTTTTTTCACGGTAATTTTCTTTGCGATAGATTTCAACGTCCGTATTTTTTTAATAATTTGAAGACCAATGATGTTTCAAGTATATAGGGTGACTGGTAATTAGTAAACGACACTTAGACACATGATTGTACTCATAATAAAAAACAACTTTCACAAAAAAGAAAAGAAAAAGGGGGCCCTTCATGGCCAACGCAATTTCAACGCAAGCGTAGCCTAAAAGCTTGTACTTTCATCCAACGTAATGTTTGACTGCGAAAAAAGAGAGACACCATCAGAGCCATCGGTTATCAGTTGGTAAATTCCGCTGATCACTCGCGGCCGCTTCGCTAGGTCGTCATTCATGATTTCGCATATCATAAAACTTGTTCCAGGCCCATACTTCCTGTGATGTAATCTTACAAGTTTGTGAAAAAAAAGTTAGATATTTAGAATCTCCAATACATTTGCAATTATTGTTTAGAGCTGTTTTCTTTACTTTTACAATTTATAGGTACATTATTATTAGGATATGGCCAAAGTTCAGGTAAAATTTGTGCAAAACCGCTGTTTTTCGGAGGCTTTTACTGAATTTGTTTCACACTTTTTTTTATTTTCGCCTAGTTACACTAGTAGATATAGTTCACAAGATACCAATTGTTTAAAACATCTAACGAAAAGTGTTTAAAAACGCCATCATAAGTGTACGGGCGGCCGGGGACCTCGTGTAATAAGACGCCGCTTAGGACGAATGCGCGAATCGTGAGATCCCTTTTCCCGTACTTTATTTTATTTGCTGGATTGCCAAGGGCGTCATGAAAAGCCGTATGGTTGGTATATAAACGATTTATTTATTGAATTTTAACACTTCTGTGACAATCTGTCTGAATACAATAATTAACAAACTTTTTAAATTACATAGATGATTTACACAAATATACGTAGACAATGGGTGCCTGATGCTACACTGATATTTTTACTTAGCCGCTACTATGGCATCTGCCTTACTGTTTACCGATGAGGTAACTAACTAGCCGCTACTGTGGCATCTGCCTGACGTTATACTACTTGATGGTAATCTCAACTTGGCATCTGCCTTACTTGGTACTGTCCCGGTACTGTCCTACTACTGTGACATCTGTCTGACTACTACTACTACTATACTTAGTAGATACTTGCTGTCCTGGAATCGATTAATGGAATCCGATACTAAATGAGAAAAATGTACTGATTATATGCAAATTATAAACGCTGTGTATACGACTTACACAGTGAGCGAGTAACTTTTTTACGAGAGAAAACATATCTTTTTCTTGTCTAATTTAAGTGCATTTAAGTAACCTCTCTATCTTGCATATAGCGCTAACCTTGTCTAAAAGTTCTAGAAGGATCTAATCCAAAAAGTGTAGTCCTGTTACTACATCTCCAAAGGTTCTCCGATACATTTTGTCTCCCTTTCGCATATATAAGGAAATTTTATTGTTGATATTTATAGTTCCGGGTAAAATCACGTAAATTTCAAAATATGATCAGGGTTTCATTCAGGGCTTGTAGTAAAACTTATTATTTAGGTCTTACGTTAGGTAATGCGAGTTTAAACAGTAAATACATAGTAAGTAGTTGGTGTGCACATATGGTGCTTACGAAACAATTCTAACTAGATTACTATGCCTAATCGAGTGTTTTGTTGACATGTTAACACTTTTTTGTTAACTTAGGTTTCAACATGAATACTAACTTTATCGTGTAACAAGTTTTACATTTGTAGAGGGTTATTCACGATTCTAAATGTATATTGTAAATCTTAGTTCTACCTAGACTTTGTCTAGACTTTTACCTATGTTTAGGGTTCAAGTACTGTTTATTTACTATACAATTTATGTTGATACGTATTCTAAGGGTAATCATTGTACACTCGGGAGTAAACTCTTTAATATTTCTTATTTCTAAACATTTTAATTTTAACAAATATTACGTAATCACAAAATATAACAATAAATGTCCTGAACACAACAAGTGTCCCGAACATTCTCCCGCCGTTCTTCGACTACGGTGTCGATGAAGACATTTCCGATTGAGGGACTACTGGCTCGGTGGGCAGGATGATCAGCTTCTTTGTGGGACGTCGTAGTGTTCCGCTTCGGGTGCGCACGTCGACTGCTCGTACGATGCCATCAGCTCCGGGGTAGATGGCTTCGACGATCCCTCTTGGCCATGTGTTGCGAGGCAGGTTGTCGTCGGCGACTAGTACGACGTCTCCAATCTTGATCTCCGCGCCTCTTCCGTGTGGCTCCCGCCGGTATTGCAAATCGGGGAGATATTCTTTCACCCATCTTGCCCAAAATCGGTTAGCAAGATGTTGTGAAGCTCGCCAGTGTGTTCTGCCGATGAGGTCCTTTTCATTGAAGGTGCCTGGTGCCGGAACTCGCGCTGACCCGCCAAGAAGGAAGTGGTTGGGGGTCAGCGTTTCTTCATCCTCAGGATCTGTAGACACGTGCGTAAGGGGACGACTGTTGACTGTGTACTCCGCTTCAACCAATAGAGTTGCGAGTACTTCTTCTGGTGGATGTTGCTCTTGAAGTATCACTGAGAGGGCGGTCTTAACTGATCGGACCAGCCGCTCCCACGCTCCTCCCATGAACGGAGCTCCTGGCGGAATGAAACGCCAGGATATCATCCTCTTGGTGGCTTCGTCTTCAGTGGCTGCGTCGATGGATTGACGCAGCTCTTTGTCAGCGCCACGCAAATTTGTCCCGTTGTCTGACCAGATTTCTGTGGGACATCCTCTCCGTGCTATCATCCTTCGCAGGGCCATGACCGCAGAGTCCGTCGTCAGGGATGCTGCCAGCTCCAGGTGAACCGCCCGTGTGGTGAGGCAGGTAAATAGTGCCCCATACCTCTTCTGGCGACCACGCCCGACTGTGACTGACATCGGGCCGAAATAGTCGAGACCCGTGTATGTAAAGGGCCTGACGTGGTGAGCTAGTCTGCATGGGGGGTGGTTTCCTGTGGCTGGCTGTGACGGCATATTTCTTCGAATGCGGCATGGTAAACATCGGTGGACCATCATCTTCGTGACTGGACGTAGGCGTAGAATCCAATAGTATTGGCGACATTCGTTTATTGTTGCCTCTACGCCAGCGTGCAGTAGCTGTCTGTGGGTATATTCAATCCACAGCTTCGTTGTTATATGATTTCCGTCGAGGACAGGTGGAGACTTCTCGAGGCCGTCAACATTCTTCGTAGCTCCGATGCGAGACCTCAGTAAGATGATTCCGTCGACTAAAGCGACAGATATTGGGCGCAGACGACTGCTGGTAGATACAGCCCTGTTGTTCTTCAAATCTTCCATCTCATTAGGGAAGGATTTGGCTTGCTCGTACCAGCAGTTTCTCGGCTTCTCTCAGAAGGATGGCGTCCAACGGTATGAATCTTCTTGCTGTTGCATCGGGTTTGGCAGCTGTTGACCTCGGTTTTAAGTTTTCTTCTTCTTGCGTTTCCAATCCAGATCTGCCTCTTTATTCTTCAGCGTGCGTTTGTAACGTGCACGCTGTTTGTTTCGCCTACACAGGTTGATGAACTGTAAGACTCTGGCTGTAGCGCGGAGATAGTGTTCCCACTTGTAGAAACGGGTGCCGTCAGGAACGACGTGGCTCATCTTCGGTCTCTCGCGCTTCTCGGTGATGTTGAGTGTCTTCTCTTCATCAGTCAGTTCTTTCTGTGTAGGTTTCTCGGTTGGCCAGGTACTCGGATCGTCCTTCAGGACTTCTGACTCTTCTACGTCGCGATTTGCATCATCAGCGACGTTGAGTTTCATGGGTACTTCTGGCAACGACTGCAGCAAATCAGGATCCGTCAGAAGGTGGTCGTTTAGTGAGACCCCCTTTGTTTCTGCTGCAGCATCATGGACTATTCGAATCTTCCCCGGCTTCATAGGGTTCACCACGGCGAAATGTGGTAGGTACCACGTCCTATTAATCGTTTTCGCCAGTGGAGCCGGTTCAGCGTAGTCCCTTTCCATCAGAGCTGTCATCGGCTGTTCATACCTTTTCTTCAGCTCTGGAATCTTTTCGGTGGTGATAAGCCTCTTCATCGCGTTGTCGTAGTTGCATGGCATCGCGATGTTATCATTCTTCCATAGGACCGCCGTCTTACACTGTCCGTCTTCCGTTCGGGTGGTGCACTCATCGAGTTTGAGTGCACGTTGTTCCGGATCAGTCTGCGGCTTTTTCGGTATGATCGTCAACGCCTCGATCGCAAAGTGATCTTTCAACTGTCCATCCATGTCTTCGTTCATCGTAAAGTAATGAACGAAGTCGATGCGTTTTCCCAGCGACCTTGTGTGCGCACCATGGAGAACCCAACCAAGCGGAGTGTGTGATGCTATTGGTTGGTTCTTCTTTCCTTTTCGTACCTCTGAGGCTAGTAATAAATTCCAATTATCTTGACCGACAAGTATCTTTGGTTTGGCTTCTACAAACTTCAAAGCGTCCTGTATGTCGATCAGATGTTGGCAGTCGTCCAGGTCTTCGTCGGCGACTGTCTGTGTTGATAGCCTCAGGTTTTCTATGGTGCGTGCGTAAATCTTGTGTGGCTGGGCTTTCTCACCCTTGATGGTGATTGCGATGCGTTGAGATGTCGAAGCAGGTACTTCTGCTCCTCCTATGGCTTCGATGTGCATTGGTTGGCAGGGTCCATAAGCGCCGACTGTGTTCGCTAAGTCGGCGTCGATCAAAGTCACAGTTGACCCATCATCCAACAATGCATGTGTGTTGACTTCTCCCGCCGGTCCGGAAATCTGTACAGGCAGTACCTTCAAGTACGTCTGCGATTGTACAGGCAGCCAAGTCGACGTAACTTTTTCCGTCTTATCTGTCCTGTCACCCGAGTTCCTTTGTTTCTCATAATGGAGTAAGTGGTGATGTCTGTATGGGCATTCGTTGACGCCGCATTTGGGCGGCTTGCAATTGTGCGTTTTGTTTCTGTAACGTAAACATCGGAAACAAAGGCAGTGCGTCTTTGCAAGATCCCATCTTTGGTTGATGTCGGCATCGCGGAATTTATCGCAGTCTGGCGGCGAATGTCCCTCTCGTTCACATATACAGCATCTATATGGCTTCCTGTCAACGTTCGCATTAGCGTTTAGCGTACGTTGAGTGCGCTTGTAAGGATTGCGCGAAGCTGGCTCTGTATGTGAAGTCGAGGGTATGACCTCTACTTGAGCGTAGGGTGCCCATAATTCCACTTCTCTCTCGAGGAATCGGGTGAGTTTGAGCAGGTCTGCTTCCTCTTTGGGCTGCATGGCGGAGAAATCGAACCATCTATATCGAAGTGTCGGTGTTAGCTTATCAATCGTGACCTTCGTCAACTCTGGATTGTACAGGTACGTAGTCTTATTCAGAGCACGAAGAGTCGCCACTATATTCGTGACCTTGCTTGACAGTATGCAAAGGTCTTTAGATGAATCCGTGAACCGTGGCAGGTTCCTAAGTCGATCCATCTCTGCGAGAGCTATTGAGTCCGGTCTTCCAAAGCGGGACTCCAATATCTTCATTACTTCATTGGGATTGGCACTATTAATGAGCAGACTCTCAACGGCCTCTTTAGCACGTCCTTTAAGTGCACGGCGTAGTCTGGTCATATTCTCGGTTTCCGAAAAGTCAGTTGCTGACTCGAAGTACGCTGTTCGGAATGACAGCCAATCCTGATGCGCGCCAGTAAAAGCAGGTAATTCGAATCGGTAACGCGACGGCATTGCGCGTTGACCTGCCTTTACAGCAATAGTGATTGCTGACGCTAACTCACTGAAGTCTATTTTCTGTTGCGCAGAATACGGGGTGATTGCAGCTTCTATTCCCGTCGGTATCTGCGCTTCTGGTCTCTGAGGGATTCCTTTATTACCCTGTACAGAGTGCTGAGGGATTCCTTTATTACCCTCATCGTTGTCAACTTTTGACTGCTGTTGAGTCATCTGAGTCTCCGAGGTTGCGCTCAAGAGCACGACTGGATGCGTAGCTACGGATGGATATGGTGCCACAACAGGTGCGGCGTTACAATTCGGTTCCACCTCTCGGTGCTCTGGCTGGTGTTGAGGCTCATTCGAAATAGCAAGCAGGCGCTGACTCTTGTCTAGCCCTGTGTCCACCCTCCGTTCAGTGGATTTGATGGACACGGATCTTACGTCGTCACCTTCAGACCATTCAGATGGGTCTATGACGGCGAGTCTAACTATTGCTAGCTCAAGTTTCAGTCTTGCTACCTCTTCTTTAGCCAGAGCTATGCGGCGCGCTCGTTGACTCTTTGTTGACTTATTTCCCCTGATGGTGCTGCGTTCGATTCGGTCATCAGGGGCCTGTCTTTGATCGGTTCCGGTTTCCTCTTCGGTAGTAGTAGTCGTAAACCCTGAGGTTAGGGTAGCTTCAGTAGCAGTCACAGTACGACTCGACGATGGTGCTACTGTAGGGGCAGTACTCCCCGTTGGGGCGGCATCTGTGGCCAGATCGTCTGCAGGTGCTGGCGGCGGTGCGTCGCCATCGCGACTCTGCGATCTGCCTCTTGCGGTAGTTGATCTGGTACCAACCATGGCTGTGGCCGTTCAGTATCTTGGATAATCCGGCTCGAAGGACCAAATGTACGGGCGGCCGGGGACCTCGTGTAATAAGACGCCGCTTAGGACGAATGCGCGAATCGTGAGATCCCTTTTCCCGTACTTTATTTTATTTGCTGGATTGCCAAGGGCGTCATGAAAAGCCGTATGGTTGGTATATAAACGATTTATTTATTGAATTTTAACACTTCTGTGACAATCTGTCTGAATACAATAATTAACAAACTTTTTAAATTACATAGATGATTTACACAAATATACGTAGACAATGGGTGCCTGATGCTACACTGATATTTTTACTTAGCCGCTACTATGGCATCTGCCTTACTGTTTACCGATGAGGTAACTAACTAGCCGCTACTGTGGCATCTGCCTGACGTTATACTACTTGATGGTAATCTCAACTTGGCATCTGCCTTACTTGGTACTGTCCCGGTACTGTCCTACTACTGTGACATCTGTCTGACTACTACTACTACTATACTTAGTAGATACTTGCTGTCCTGGAATCGATTAATGGAATCCGATACTAAATGAGAAAAATGTACTGATTATATGCAAATTATAAACGCTGTGTATACGACTTACACAGTGAGCGAGTAACTTTTTTACGAGAGAAAACATATCTTTTTCTTGTCTAATTTAAGTGCATTTAAGTAACCTCTCTATCTTGCATATAGCGCTAACCTTGTCTAAAAGTTCTAGAAGGATCTAATCCAAAAAGTGTAGTCCTGTTACTACATCTCCAAAGGTTCTCCGATACATTTTGTCTCCCTTTCGCATATATAAGGAAATTTTATTGTTGATATTTATAGTTCCGGGTAAAATCACGTAAATTTCAAAATATGATCAGGGTTTCATTCAGGGCTTGTAGTAAAACTTATTATTTAGGTCTTACGTTAGGTAATGCGAGTTTAAACAGTAAATACATAGTAAGTAGTTGGTGTGCACATATGGTGCTTACGAAACAATTCTAACTAGATTACTATGCCTAATCGAGTGTTTTGTTGACATGTTAACACTTTTTTGTTAACTTAGGTTTCAACATGAATACTAACTTTATCGTGTAACAAGTTTTACATTTGTAGAGGGTTATTCACGATTCTAAATGTATATTGTAAATCTTAGTTCTACCTAGACTTTGTCTAGACTTTTACCTATGTTTAGGGTTCAAGTACTGTTTATTTACTATACAATTTATGTTGATACGTATTCTAAGGGTAATCATTGTACACTCGGGAGTAAACTCTTTAATATTTCTTATTTCTAAACATTTTAATTTTAACAAATATTACGTAATCACAAAATATAACAATAAATGTCCTGAACACAACAAGTGTCCCGAACAATAAGTACAGAGCTTTTGTATGAAAAGTATGGTGAGCTGAGTGCTCTTAACAGCTGATAGCGCGCGCGCAGTCCGTGCGGATGGATAAAAAAGATTTTTGGTAATGCTAGTTTTGTTTGTAAATAGGGATAAGTAAATAAATTAAATTAAATCTGATGGTGTATTTGTTAGTTACTAAATATTATAGATCATGTGATAAGTAATTTTTTTTTTTTTTGTAAAGTTGTTTTTTATCATGAGTACAATCATGTGCCTAAGTGTCGTTTACTAATTACCAGTCACCCTATATGCGTCAAAGACCAACATTATTGAACTAGAAAAGAGCGTAAATTCAACCATTTACCTATTTCCTCCCTCACATAACAGTTGCAAAAAATTAATTCGCATTTTTTACCGCACAATGTTGTATGTAAGTACACTTGAAATAGGACGTAAAGCTACGAATCGTAACTTAGGAAAACCCGAGCAATTACCTTCTTGTAATATTGTCAATATAGGGCGCGAACAACGCATCTAAATCCATAGAACATTGTATTAAAAACCCAATAATTTCCTCTAATATACATAATAAGTTTTTTCTGCAAATCTATCTGGTTTTGTTATTATGCAGGCAGATCTAGATTGTATAGTAGCTGAATATCTTGTATATCTAGTAACAGTTCTAAATAAGGGATGTACATCATTATAACCAGTCCTCAAGCCTGGAATATTGTTCTAACTTGGTAGGATAAATCAGATGTCATCATGAACTGTCATGAAGACATGCAGGGGTAATTATTTCCATTTTCTAATGTACGTACCTACTAAGCAAGGTTTTTATCGCCCTTATCTTTCTGTAGGATGGAATGGTCTTGTTTGTTGATACTAAATGTAGCAAAAAGGTATACGGCGCGTCTGATGCCTGATGGATACCGGAACCTGTCATAGCTCCCATCTAGGGTTTTCTTCGGCCACATCGTCTCTTTCCATGGTGAGAGTATGGTGATATTCACCTTTAGGTCATCAATATCATTATATTATACCGTATAACAATTCTCCTATTGAGTAAACAATGTAACAATTAGCTAATCGCACGTATGTGTGGGTTTCCAATCAATTATATTGCACTTCCAAATAAATTGAAGATGTTTTAAATTGTATTGTTTGTATGCAACTGCAATCACGAGACTAACAACATCTGATTGAATTATTACTGCTTTGTTTACAATGTTTTATTAATGGAAATAAATATAACGCTATCGGAAATAATAAAAATGTGCTCATTCAAGTAATCCCGTTAAAGGGTCCCGCTGAGAAAAATCCCGTGGGAATAACTTATGGTGAACATTACAAGATAATCGCTGATGTATTTTTTAGGGTTCCGTAGCCAAATGGCAAAAAACGGAACCCTTATAGATTCGTCATGTCTGTCTGTCCGTCCGTATGTCACAGCCACTTTTTTCCGAAACTTTAAGAACTATAATGTTGAAACTTGGTAAGTATTTGTATTCTGTGAACCGCATTAAGATTTTCACACAAAATTAGAAAAAAAAAACAATAAATTTTGGGGTTCCCCATACTTAGAACTGAAACTATTTTTTTTTTAATGAAACCCATAAGTGTGGGTTGTCTATGGATAGGTCTTCAAAAATGATATTGAGGTTTCTACTATAATTTTTTTCTAAACTGAATACTTTGCGCGAGAGACACTTCCGAAGTGGTAAAATGTGTCCCCCCCCTGTAACTTCGAAAATAAGAGAAAAATATATGATGTACATTACGATGCAAACTTCCACCGAAAATTGGTTTGAACGAGATCTAGTAAGTAGTTTTTTTTAATACGTCATACATTGAAATTCATATCAAATACTCAGGTCTATACTACCATTTACTTATATACCTACAGGTTTGTACGGAACCCTCGGTGCGCGAGTCTGACTCGCACTTGGCCGGTTTTTATAAGGAACGGACCACACGTGCCTGTAGGTGGGATACCTAGGAAGTGCCACTTGTGGTAATGACGTTACGAGTTAAACAGTGGGATATCTTGACTGCATGTTAGAATTCAGAAGCAATTATATTTAAAACGTTATCAGTAAATTTTGAATGACATGGTCAAATGTTCTGACTCTGATTAAAAGTGAAATCATCATCATCATCATCATCTGCCTGCCCTGTTCCTAATCAATTGGGGTCGGCGCAATATGTACGCTTCTTCCATTCATCTCTTCTATCCGTCATACTAGTATCCACTTCTTTCTTACCCATATCATCTTTCACACAATCCATCCATCTCTTTTTCGGTCTTCCTCTTCCCGTATATCCATCCACTTTCATATTCATAACTTTTTTAGTGACGTGGCTTTCATTTCTGATTAAAAGTGAAATATTATCTGAAATTTAACATATTGAATACACTGAAGACATTAATCATAATAGATAAGAAATTGTTTAGAATTTAACTGAACTAGATTCAGTTGAAGATTATTCATCAGATAATACAGATATCGATCTCTATCTTTTAGTAGTCGCGAAAGAGAAAGATATCAAAATTAGTGTAACAGATACCAATACAAACAAACATCTGTAATAAAGCAAAAACAATTACAGTAAGCGAAACTAATCGTAACAAATGTGTATCCATTAATAGTCATAAATACCACGCGTTCAGAATACTTACGTAAACACGGCAGAAAGACGCTGTCTTCAATCAAACTGACTCACCTGAAACAAAAAGTGGAAAAATTTGTACAATCAAAGCAAGCGAACATCGAAACAACAAAAAAGGACACGTACCACGGACGGCAACTAAAAATATAACGCATTGAAACGCGAGTGAAATAAATCAATGCTGTTGTGGGAAGCGATCGTTTAGTAGCTTAGAGTAGTTTTTATTAAAAAGCAATCTTGTTTTAACGTCTGTTTTGTGTGGGCTGGACGAAACTGGATTGGTCGCTACGACGCGAAATTTGCCCGTGAACGTTTTGGTTATTTAACTAGTTTTGATCATGATCAGAGAAGACTGGTATATTGGACCAAAATGGATTAGGATAGATTTGAATGATGTATCAAGGATGATGACTGCGAAATAGGTTGTGTAAAGTTAATAAATAAATCCTATATCCCATATGAAGGGTCCTAAATCACAACGTGATAAAAATATAAGAATACTTCAATTGACATTCGACAAATAAAATACATTAGCACAGTCATATGTTATCCAATGTATTTCAGAGTGTTCGTTTTGGAGAGTATTAGCTGGTCATCTTATTTTACAAGTGCAAGAGTCTAGTGTGGACGTGTCGCAACATATGGCAGCACCTCGGGTGCGTGTGGGCAGGTCCAGTGCGGTCACTACACCGATGCACCCACGCACATCCAAACCTGGAGCCTCGAACTTTGATAACATCGAAACTAACAAAAAGTTGCATTGAGGTCTTAGCAAATAAAAAAAACTGCAGGAGGTAGTTAATATTTAAATTACTAAAGTCGAAAAACATGCTTAGTAAGTTGGCAAATTTCAGCGTAGCCAAATGTTGCAAAGATCGAAGCTGATTGAAACATGATTGGGCGTAAGAAATATGCACTGAAATAATCATCGAACTGGTCAAAATTTCAGGAATATTGAGAAAACTACTAAAAGAAATAATAACGAGGATCGAAGCGTTAAATTCAGTCTTGTTAAAGATGGCTCGATTAGTTAAGGTTAAATCAAAAAATTAAACAAATTCGTTTATTATCAAAAGGTGAATAAAAAGACTCGCTACATGGTCGTATTTCAACATCTTATTGGGTGATGAAATTTTACAAGCGGTGTTTACTAAGAAAATTGTGGTTACAACAAGACTTAATGACGTATCTATAATTGAATTCGGCTGTCATCGAAAAGGCCATGATCGATAATTTTATATGGTTAGCAATTGATAAATTATCATAGGTGTAGGTACGTAGATGATGCGTTGTATGTATGTCGTACCTAACGCATTGAAATTTCGATGATTAAATACCTACCTATGCATTGCTATAAAAGGTCGCTAATTGATGTTTATTTCTAATCCATCGATTTCTTTTATATGATTTTACTCTTCTGCTAGTCAAATGCTTAACATTGACTTATTCTTTGTAAGTATTTTTCTATTCATCCTACGTGCAAAAATAAAGAAAACAACCTTCCTCTGAATGTTCCAAAGCTTTTAAGCAAAGTATTATGAACGGCATCTGTTTAAACTTTATCTCGACTATTAAGTCCGCTCCTTTCACGTATTTCTATATGTATGCCTCTACGAACAATAAAATCTCTTTTTTAAGAACAATTTCCTCGATATCCACCACTTCATTTACATAAATGCTCGTTTCATTCGGTACCGAGCGCTCCTTGTTTCTGTTATCTTAGGTTAAACACATATCTGTACCAGCTGCAAACGTTACAAAAACTTGATTTTTACCTATCATTTATAGTCTCAGATGTAAATGGCATTATTTCACTTGAGTTTATTGAAATGAATAGTTGAGCAGTTAGTATTTTTTTTACGATAATTTGAGACTCTTAATGGTTTTAATATTCAACTTCTTTTCATTGTTTATTTTGAACACCTGCATGAATAGAATAAAGGCTGTCTTTTTATTGTTGCTATTTAAATCAATTTCTTAATTTATATTATCAATTAATAATAAAAATCAAGTTCTTCTAAGTATTTATATAAACAGTATCGAAATGATCAAACAGTTACCTCGCAATAGCGAATGTTTCTGCTCAAGGAGAACTTAACATTTGAATTAATGTGATAAGGTTGAAACAAGGGTATTTTCAGGTAGCAACTATACTACTAGTCGATATAAAAATTAATTCATGGTAAACCAGCCTATATTATTTAGAATTAACATCATTCTAGTCATACATCTCTACACCATAGTATAAGAGCAGATCCATACAGATATTGACGGTATTTATGACTTAAATTGTTAGATTAGATTGCGTCAAGTCGAGAGCATATAAGATTGATCAAAGGATCTTGTTTCATGCTTAAGAAATATCGTGATGAAGTGTTTTATAGAATGTGACTCTTTGATTAAATTGACATTTAATTAAACATTAGAGCGATGTGTATGTTTTTGGCAGGTAAGTTTGAGTCTGTAGCCTTGCTGGGACCTAAGTCGGACAGAATGCCTTTATATTGTTGATAAAAGATTCACTCGAGTGGTCTTTTAGCTCTTTTAAAAGCCACAGAGCAAAGCTTGTGGTATGGCAATCTAAAGAATACAGTCCTACATTTAACAGAGGACTGGCATGTTCAATTAATAGAAGATACATTATTTTCCAACTTTAAATACTTATTGCTTATTTCTTCTTCCATTCTCCTATGAACATTAATACCGCAATATAATCATCATTACTCTTCCAGATACAAACCCAAAATTAGACGATAAAGAAATTAAAATCATTATCCGAAGCATTTACACCAAATTGTAGCGTATGTAAGTGTTAATCAAGGCCAACTATGAAACATGGCATTCAATCAGTGTGCAATAGCGACTAATTGTAATTGATCTGCGCTTGCGCATACGTCGCCATCATTTGTTTGAATAATCACGTTTACATTAGCGTTTGTGCTAACGATCTTTTCATTTAAGGCTATTTGAAAATTTGGTTTCTCTTTTTTTGTTTACGGTAAGTGTACATATGTACGACTAATCTAGTTACTCTTATATTACCAACGCCTCTAATAATTGCCTGAGAGGTTTAAATATCGGTCATTTAAAGTGAAATATATATGGGTAACGTACCTTTAAATCATGATGTGCTACATATGGCCAAAATGTATACAAGTAAACTCCTGTGTCTTTGTTATACTATCCATTATACACAACACGAGATGTTATCCCATATATGGAACACTTCAGATATGGAAATTTAATTGGTTTCCGTCGAGCCCCCGCACCGTGTCCAGCAGGCACCAATTAAATATATTGATAGCAATAACTCCTTATAAGGTGTCAAATGTCATGAAACATTACACGTGCGTGACACGTACGGCGTGAACGCTGTCAGATTCTGACACCAATAGTTGACCGTCAAAGCAGTCAGTGATTTATCGTCGGTAGTTTTAGTTGAAAACATGGCGTTAATCAAATGTATTGATGAATCTTGTTTAGATGATATTGCGTAGTACAATATTGGCAAAAGCTTTAAGTTCATATCTTTTTGCTAACAATTTTGAGATGTTTAAGACTTAATGATGATTTTATTGTTAAATTACAGATCTTTGGAATAAACAATTCCCATTGCGACACGTAACAAGACTTATAAAGGTCCATAGTCCACACCTCGACCTATAGGCATTACAAAGTAACGTCCCTCTGTCCATATGAATGGGCCAGCCATTCATCGGTTGCGTATTAAAGACGCCCATTCACGTACCGACTATTCAGTCGGCCCACGCACTTGGCATGCCGCTCGTTTGACCCGCAATGCGACGTAGTCAAGTTAACTTTAAACGTCTTATCTACCGGCAGAATGGCCTATGTATGTGCAAATAGGCATTTATCATTGAACTGTGAACCTATTCGAGTTATTTCTGAACGGAATGTCATTTTCAGTTATTAATAGCCACTTCCGTCCACTAACACTAAGGCGTAATCAATATTTTATTTATTTGGTTATTATCAATAATTAGCCCTGCCGCATAATAAAAACCTTTTCAACGACAGCGATAGCACCTTACTCGCTAGTGGCGCCAACTGGCGAGCCACCAAAGACATACATCTAAATAGATAACGCAAGTCCATCCGTATTTAAAACCAAGCGTGTAACTTTTTTTATACCTACCATAATGTCACAAGATTGATCTAGTTAGGCTGGCATTCGATTTTTAACGAGAAAATAAGTTTTTGTAAAAAAAAAATATTTTACTACAAGCTTTTTTAGGTGAATGTACTTTGTGTACCAAAGTCAATCCGACCACTGGAAGTGGGTGAAATTAATTAACAGTACTTTTATTACCGATAACAAAGCGTCACCTACAAATTGTTTGAAATTTCAAAATGACTATCACTCACTATACAATCAACATATTATAATTTAAACTAAAATTTCAATTTTAAATTTTAAAATTTAAAATAACAAATTCGACTTGCAAGATTCCACCCGAACGAACAAACATACATACATACATGTCAAGTTAAATAAAAGCTTGTAATGAAGCTATCATATTTGTCAGCTAAACATATCCCTCGCTACACATCTCTGGTGGACATGCAGCCATATTCGAGTTCCCTGCCCGCGCGAAACAGTTCCAAAAGAAAGTGCCCCAATTTTGCACAGATGTTGATACACGAAGTACAACACTCGCGGCATCTATTTAGGTGTATATCTGTGTGAGCCACAGAAACGGTAACCGTCATTAGATAGAGCAGAGTACGTTTAGATACGTCTTATGTTGAATCTGTCTCCAAGTAAATATTGGTGTGTTCCGACAGCTACACTTAGAGGCAGATCATCTTCCAAGCTTCGTGTGTTACCACCTTCGGCCACATCATCACATACCATAATATTCTCGTCAATGTCAATTCTATTCATAGTGCAAAAGTAACTTCAGCTGATTATACTACTGATGGAAACTTTGGAACAATCACTACAGCACTATAAAGTGTATCAAACGATCACGAAAACAATTTCCACAAAAGTGGAGCAACTCGTCTCATGGGAAAATCAAATGAGGAAACCGATCACGAACAATGATCGCCTCACGAATCTGTAGAGGAATCTAGCACACGATTACAATGGTACCTAATATCTATTAGCAGATGTGTTACAATCTTAATTAGAGGCTATTTGGTGCAATTCTTTGTGAAATTTACTGTGGGCCAAGGAGAGATAAGAAGTGAGTTACAGAGTATACAGATTAGACCGTAAATGGGTTATATTTGCAAGAGATAATCATCTTTATATCAGTAGTATTAAAGTTTACAATAGATTTAAAGTATTTGAAAGAATGCTCTCAATAGGGAAGGGACATACATTTGGGTAATAGCAGAATCATCAATTGGACCTTGGAAAGCAAACGTAATTTCAATCTACCTCAGCAAGATAATTTAAGATCAAGAACTAAGTTTTAACTAGCTAGAAGCACACACAATAAACAACAAACAAATACTATGATATTGATTTTATCATAATCAGTTATTCACTAATAATCACTGACACCCCAAATGTATTTTTACCCTTAAGGTCTGCAAAAACTGTCGAATCATGTCCATCACCAGCAGACAGCCTTGTGAACAATCATCTGTGTCGAGCTCATGGCGCCACTGAAGGTTGATTGGAGTAAATAATTGTAATAAACTGGACACTATTGTTATCATGAATGGCTAATTGACATGTCAAATTGACAAGCCAAATTGTATGGTGTCAAGGCTTTCGAAGAATGGACTTCCTCCTTTTGAGCCAAAGCATGTCATATCCTGGAAATGGAACAGATAACATTGTGAAACGAAGAAACTTTATCGACAGTAAGAAAAATGGCCACTATTGTCATAATACTCTATCCATTCAAAAGATACAACCATAATAATCCAGAAAGTCCAAATTCCTCGTCCAATCCTAGAGTCTAATCACGATAATAAAATCAACTAACTATCGCCCTCATTAAATGCATTCATGTCGGATCCAACTTTCACTTTACTGCACCCACCCATCAACGCACCATTCCAGAGCACTTATGTAATGTCATCAAGAGATCAATCCTCTTTGGATGACGGTGACGCAACTTGAACCGCACAGGATGGGGCGACCACAGTGACTCCACGCCACGCATGACCGACCATTTAGAGACGACGACCCAGTGGCGTAACGATTGACCGCCCTTCACCTTGCAGCTTGACTTCAAGTGATGACACGTGGCTGAAGTTGATGTTTTAAAGTTTAGTATCTTACCGTGGCTAGCTGGAGCCTTTTCAGGTTATAACAGATGTTTAAGCAAGACTTATGTTGAGCTATAGCACAGAATTAATAATAGTATGGCTTCCTATAGGTACAATATCCGAACCGGTAGTAGATTCTACTATATGTACCAACTTAACTTTCATAAGTTCCTTACCAGGGCCTAAACTAGGTAAATTAATTTTTGATTTTGAATTTACTCTCACAAAAAAATAGAGATGAAGAACTTACGGAGATTTTGCGACTTTATTAGTACAATACTCTTAAGCCAACTTAAATTCAATTGTGCCTGAATGCCGACATACCTTGAATCAATTCTCATCGCTCAATACACCACTACGAGTATCTTCTGAGCATAAATGCGTAATATTTGTATGGGCATTGTCTAGAGGCGTGAGAAACGGGCTTCTAACGGACACAGCAGTCACAGCGAATTGACCCTAGACCGGTTACCGACCTGGAAAACAAGTACCTCTGGCTATTTACTCATCATCTGAGCTGTGGCCATAATATGTTTGCTCTCAGCCATGGCCATAATATGTTTGCTATTGGCCCCTTGGCATAATGGTTAAACGATATTCTGAGCTCTGAAAATGAAGCTGACATGTCAGGTAATACATTTTTTCTCTGTGATTACCTTGTAGTATTTATTTATGAGCATAATCGAATTTTAACCTGACTTTTTAACTGATACGGTTTATTTATCTGAATTCACGAGATATTTATTATCTCTTTCCAAAATAACTGCAATTTTCCGATTCACAGGATATTCATAACTTATCAAACAAGCGAACAGACGCAAGAAATACTTGCTTATTTCTTTCTGTTGATTCAAAATGCGATTGTTAAATACTAAAACATTAATATAATTCATAAATTCCAATCTTGTGCCTGGTGATGACAGAAAATGACAGCAACTCATTATCATCCGTTTGATACATAATGGCACCAATAAAAACGGTCACGGCAATGAATTGCTAACAACATAGCAACACAATGGAGATTGCTACACAATCGATAGCGATGATAAGTGCAGAGTTGCTGACATGTCAACATCGATGACGGCCAGCGAGCCCGCCATTATCGAAGAATGCTAATAAATCCTATTACTTATTTGCGGAATGATAATTCAATATTATATGCGCAAATAAAATGTCAATTTGTAACGAATAAGGTATCAGTTGCTGTATAACGAGCTATGAAATATGTTTGATCTTTTGTATAACTCCTATGTTGGATGTATTATATTATAATACGTTCACAATGCAATCGTTTCCTGATGTTTGAACAAATTGTTTTTCTTTATAATAGAGTCATTCCACAGCATTTGTTTCAAACCTTTTTATTCATTGGTTGACTTCATCGTTTATTCAAACGTGCTTGGTAAAAACGATAGTCACATCTCCGGGTGTACCAACATCTCGAGAGGCATGTGATACATGTTAAAATTTTATTGAACAGCGATAATAATCAAACGGCACTTAATTTACAGTTGGCACCATTGATAAACAATATTTATACGGCGCAAGCGCTGAACGTGTTCTAGACACGTGCTCGTACTCATGTACGATACATAACGAATGCGAAATAAATAATTAATGATACACGAGTTATGAAACGTCACATTCACGTCGTGTCTCCAATAACAGAACAGCAGAGTGTATTTGCACAACAATTGCATGTTAGAGCGCATATGTGACAGGTCAAGCAAACAGCCGCCCGCGCATATTCGGTAGAAAGTTCGGAACCCACGTCTAATTATTGCTAAGTTTACAATTCGTTTAGATGTCTTCTGGTAAAATGTGTTACTCTTCGGACAAGGTCTTTAATTAGTGACGTCGAGGAGAAAGGCTGAGCATCATGACTCTCGGAATGTGAATTTAAATTTAGGAATTATCGGTAAGTAATTAATATCACGATCAAATTGTTTGAATCTTTTATCGTTCAGAGACAAATGAATAAAGATCAAAAGCTTTCAAACTTTTAAAAGGCAGCAATAACAACAGTAGAACAAAAACAAATAACTAGGCAGACCTAGGTATACTTTTATTATTAATCCTGATACATATAATACCGTTGCTCTTATTTCTTTGGTCGCTGCAGCCGAGAGCAAATCTCGGAACATTATCCGGATAGAGTCGCGACAACATTTTTTCTTTAGTGCAATAGGTTTTTAATTAGTCGGTAAGTAATAGTTGTTGATGGCTGCCGGTTCGTAGCATTAATATTGTATGAGGGACGCAGGCGCCGGCGCGACGACTGTGCAAGACGCGCCGCCCGGCCAAAGTACGAGGTGTAATCGATAAGATACCGCGATTGTCACAAAGACTTTCGCGAAAACGTGATTGTTGTGCAGGTACGATAGGTAAATTCCCTGTAATAATTATATTCAGTGTTCCTTGTTATTGTTACAGTTTTGTTCGTATGGATTTACTTGGATTCTTGCATGGGTATTTTCCAGAAAAAACGTAGGTACCAAACAATGTCACAGTATAACAAATTGAATTCAAAACAAAGGTTTGATAAAAATAAGGAAGTGAGAAATTTATCAAATCTGGATCTAGATCTGTATTTTTAACCGACTTCAAAAATGGAGGAGGTTCTCAATTCGGTTGTATGTTTTTTTTAAATGTTTGTTATAACTCCGTCATTTATTAATCGATTTGGATTTTTTTTTGTTTGGAAGGGTGTACTTCCCGTTTGGTCCCATTGTCATCAGATCAGGATTTAATTACTTTAGTGTACTTTGAAGTCGGTTTAAGTTTTTTGTATAACAATTTTCAATTATTAGATCTATATTGTAGAAATACACTTTATTTTATCAATAGCCAGTTTCCCGGAAACTCGAAAACATTGTGTTCAATAATTATGCAAAGCTCGCTGTCGGCTAATCGCTTAGCGATCAATCGCGTTCATAGAGTTCGATCGGCGCGCGCGCATGCATCTCCATCACTCCGCGTGTGTCATTAACATATCGGATCAAGTGCGAGCTCAAGAAATGGCTCACTTTGATTTATAGCTTGCTGAAGTGCTATACGTTTTTAAACAACATATTTAGGTGCTTTTGCACATTTTGCAGTTGCCTTTCGTCTTCTATGGTTAATCGAGCTTTAATCTCCCAGTCTCCTATACAAGACATTTATCTATTATAGGAAATTGACTTGAGGCAAATTCGAAACATTTCATCTACTATTGCAATGGTCGAATGATGTTTTTCCAATTATAATAGTCTAATAACTATTTAACATTTAAAAGAAACACATAATTATTGAAGTAATAGCCAATCCCTTTCAGCTTTATTATCATCGAACAAAACCACAAAATAACTGTACTTTCACATATTCCTGTCATGTTTAATGACAGCTGCTGAATATGGTTTCAAGAATAATGCATCGTCAAAACAAATCATTGCATAATGTTCTTTGTTGCCTTCACATTAAAGACCACAGTATCTAGCTTGCGTTTCCACAGATCTTACTATGCGAAGCCTTAACGGTTTTGCCCTTTTGTTCTATTCTGGAACACACGTGCGATGAATATTCCAGTATAACAGACTACGCTCAAATCGGGAATTAATTAATCAGCACTCATGTGAACTTCAAAGAATAATGCCGATATCCAGAGACGTGTCGTGCATTGCGAATAAATCAACGTAATTTATACTTCTTGCGTTGTTTGAAAAACGTCAGGTGGTGCAGTCGATTTTGATGTTGTAACTTGTAATGCAAGAGGGACCAAGAGGTGAAAATACTGCATTAAATCATGACTGCTGTAGCTGTTTCTGAAATCCTTATGAATGATCGAGGAGCGAAAGATTATCACGATTTTTTATGGAAATCAAGTTTGCAGTAATCGTGAAAAGCAAACCAAAGATCCAACCATAGCAAATTAAACTGATCGCTGCCGCACAACGATTCGTCGCCAAAAGTGATTGTACAGTCAAATGTTTGTTTTTGTGCTTGCATAATTGCACATCAAACAAACCGCTACTTTGCATCTGGCGCGTATTTTTTGCGGCCAAGTGTCCGTAACGGTCATGAACCCGATGGGGTTCAACGTGGGGTCATCGACCACGGTGCGGAAACGGCGTCGAAGCGTAAAAAAAAGTTGCGGTGAAATTTCATACGAGAGCAGCGGATATTTTGATATTTGACGAGCGTTAAATTAACCGTAGGCTTTTTTGCCGAATTAAAGCGGTGCATGTGTTTAGGTGCGGTGAGTAACGTCACAGATTAGAATGAAACAGAGGCGTCATTCATAGCTGTGATTTTATTCATATGATTAGATCTTGCTTTGATATCCAAGTTGGGTGTAAGATGACGCATTTGAGTACAAGGACTGATTGTTGATGTTGGATAATGTACAAAAGCTGGTTCTTTTTTCAGCGTACCTACGTCTAACCTACTCAAACGGTATTTGTAAACAAACCACGAATAGAAACTAGTGTTTAGAATTATATCGACAAATCCCCGCCGTGGTTTTCCCAATGGAGTACAGCATGGGGTTCTTCAAAAAGGGCGTGAAGAGATTTCTTCAGGGTTGGCAACGCGCGAGTGATACCCCTGGTGTTGCAAGCGTCCATAGGCTACGGTAACTGCTTACTATCAGGCGGGCCGTATGCTTGTTTGCCACCTTAGTGGTATAAAAAAAAAACCATGACCAATCGAAGGGTCCAACAACTTTTAAAAGCGATCTCTAGGGCGCTGGTCGACACGGTTAAAAGTAGTGTCACGGTTAACCGCGTTAAAAGAATTGTGTAATGTTAATCTTCATCATTTACGATTCGTTCCGATGTCACTTTGCGATTACGATTAAGAAGCTACAATGTTTAAGGTTTTTTTTTTGTATAATTTTGATCGCACGCGCTTTAATCTGACACCTGCAATTGAAACTGTTGATAAAATGATAATTGCAAAGGTGCGGCGCGGCGTAAACATATTAAGCACACGAAATACAGTGTGAAGGAGCTACAAGTTTACTCCTGAAAGGTGTCGTAGTGAAAGAAAGAAAATTATTTGATTCATCTGAGATATGTAACGTTACTCGAAAAATTTATGAATAATTTTCCCAGTGTTAAAATCTCAGAATGGAAAAAAATAACATTTGACAAAACAAAATATCTGCGTCAAATACAATCAAAGGGCGTAAAATGCAAGTCCAATTCGACTGAACAAAATGCAAATCGGTTTAAATTAAAGGGAAACATGTAAAGATGCAGCGGCAGATACCACAGCTGCGCGCAACAGTCGGCTCAGACGCGGCAAGTTCATTGCCGCTGCGCAAGCGCACGCGATGCCGCGATAAACCGATTTGGGATGCGCTGTGACGAAAATTCGTACGTGTCTCATGTTGCATTACAATAAACATCGTGAATTTGTTTAGTTTGATAAAGGAATGTTAAAATTATAAAACAAATTGAGAAAGGGCGCTCACCGGTGAACCGCACACTTATCCGAGTCGAAAGCATCGAACGAAACTAATTTTAGAATCTATATCTTCTATATATATAAAAATCAATTCCACTTTTCGTTGTAATTTTATAACTCAAGAACGGGCTCACCTATCCAAACCAAATGTTTAGGCTTTGTTCGGACTATATAGTAGATGGTTTATGTGAAGTTTGCACAAAATCGGTCGAGCGGTTCTTCATTTATCACATTTTTGTAACAAATGAATTCAATAAATGGCGGATCATTTTGTTAATGGGGATTTTGCTGTCAGGGTAGGGTAGGGTAGGGTAGGGTAGAGCAGGGTAGGGTAGAACCTGGTAGGGTAGAGCAGGGTAGGGTAGCACCATAGGGTAGGGTAGCACCACGCGAACGAAGTCGCGCCGGGCAGCTAGTTCTGTATATGAAATCTCATCCGATCGATGCGTTCGACGCGTTCGGCTCGGATAAGTGCGCGTTCACCTGTGAGCGCCCTTTCTCACATTTACTGGTGATATGACGTCGGAATTTATATACTTAAATACGATCTTATTTGTATTGTATTGTTTTTGTTATAAAATTCCAACAATACATCCAAAAACGGTAAATCCAGCTCAGTCTCGAACCACACAAACATTACCAGCGAGCTCAGCGCAAGCTTATAGCTAACAAATGTCAGAAATAATAAATAACAATAAATACGCCATACATGACCCGTACATTGTCCATAATATGACGAGATAATTAATAAACAACAGGAAAATAACTATACCTAATGTAGTAAGAATAGCATACTGCCTACCTGTATGATCGCATGCAATATATAATAATAATACTGCGCTAATTTAACCATATTTAAATGAAAACTGCTTGAATTTTGGAGGAATTTAGGAGCTAGGTAGAGAATAAGACGCGCAGAGGTTGTAGTTTAAAGCGTATGTGTCACTTGATTATTTCATTCAAGAACTCCAAAATGGCTGAATATATTTGTCGATAATTAGTCGTGAGTTAAATAAACACCCCGAAATCTAGGAACTAGACCATAGTCCCTGACGTCCAAGATACCATATACCATGGATCGCTAGTAAAAGTTTTAGGCATAGACAGACTATCCGTGCCGCACTTTTTAGTCTTTGAGAACAGATCATATACACTACTAGCAGACCCCCGCGGTTTCACCCGCGTACGGTTTGCATTTTCTCCTTCGAAAACCAATGCACGCCACTTATTTTACTATTAAAACTAACAACCTATATTATACCCTAACAAATCAAACTCAAAGAATCTTATTTAATTATTATAACAACAAATGAAAAAGAAATCAAATTAACTACAATCCAAATATTCTAATGAAATAAAGAAAATTAACTTCCAAACAAATTTCTCAATTAAATTTCGTATTTTATTCCGATTTGAATATTCTTTTATATATGACATTCCAATTTTAAAGAGTATTTCAGCATATTTGCATTGCACAAAGTTCTTTTTAATAAAATCGGCTCAGATCAGATTACAGAAGAAAGGTACAAATTGAAAAACGCATACCTGGTATTCACTTTTGAATTTGTATTTGCCATGTTAAAACACAGTTTATTAAAAAGAAAGCGTTTCGATAAATAAAGGTTTTAAACAAAGCAAATACAAATTATACACACTCTTATAATTATATACACACACTTATACACACAATTATATACACTCCCGTGTTTCGCGCGCTCTATCTGCCTTATTCTGTAATCTGTGAAAATCGGATTGAGATTTTAAACATGTGTCAAAATAAAAAATGTAATTTAAATCAAAAGTACTAAGGAGTATTGATATCAACTTCGATGCAAATCACCCCAAAAATAACTTTCTACCCCTTTTTGACCCCGTTAGGCGATGATTTTCAATAAAATACGAATCACGTCATCCATCAATTCTGTTAAGGAATTTTTATGCAAAATTTGAAGTAAATCGGACAAAGGAATCACGTTGTCCCATACAAACTTTGCCCCCGTATTTCACCCCCTTAGGGGTAGAATTTCGGAAAATCCTTTCTTATCTGATGCCTACGTCATACAAAGAACACACCCTCCAAGTTTCAGGTCTCTACGATCAGCGGTTTAGGCTGTGCGTTGATTGTCAGTCAGTCATTCAGGACAAAGCATTTTATATATATAGATTAAGCAGTAACGCAGACGACGCGCAAAAAGTCTGCGAAAGAGTAGAATGTAACCAAAATTCTCTATTTCTTCTTCTTTTTCTGTATTTCAAATACAAAATAATACTTCGCAATCTCTGCATTTCCATAGCGTTTACGTCCCTAGAGTTCCATGGACACATTGTGTGCTATGAATCTGTGAAAAATCCGCGACGGACTTTTTTGTGTGCCACAGACTCCTTCGCACAAAAAGTCTGTCGTCTGTGCTGCACCTTACAGTTTCATGTGTCGACAATTGTAAACAACTTCATTAGCTAAAACTACATGCTCTTTTAAACTTCCCACGCGTGGGACTATAAAGGTTAAAATTGCCGCTTCCTTCATCGCCAAAATAATCGAGCGTTTTTGGTATGCAGACAATGACGTAAGATTTATCAACGAAATGACAAACATTAAGTAGCTATCTAGATTGTTTGCATTCTATTCTCGACTTTCACACCCATATGTATAGTATAGATGTTATATCACAACGACAAGTACCAAAGTACACAAACGGGGGCGTAGAAAACAGGCCAAGTTCCAAATCAAGTATTTCGTACCCAAAAAACCGGTGTAGGGACCGTTAATCCCTTTTAATAAATTGATAAAGAAAACACGTTCGCCCTGTATGACGACCCGGTCAATAGTACATCCACATCACTATAAAATAAAATATAGCTTTGCTGCAATGGATAACCGTGGTGTTAATAAAAAGTATCAATTCGAGAGAAATAGACATAAATCGACCGCCTGTTGGGCTGAACAATAAGAATAGGTTATTTTTCGAATTTAAATTGGTTTGAATTAGTGACACGGTAAAAAAATGGGACACGCTAAGGGGGTCAAGTTTAATAAAGCCACTTATAATAACGTTCGATTAGTTATAAACATAGGTATGAGTTATGTAAATGAGTTACAAATTAAAATTATTGATGCATTATCAGTATTAATATCAAAACGCGTTGCCGACCCTGAGAAAATCTCTACCTTACACTCTTGAAGAACCGCATGCTGTATTCCCAATATAATACGTGACGCATAGTTAAAAAGAAAAACATATTAAACCTTATCTGCAATATCTAAAAACCAGGTCAACCTAACATAATTTCATAATTTATGTCACATTCAGACGACTTGACTATTTCTCTATCGTGCACCCACATAATATATTCAGAGACACGTGCTCGAAATATAAGAGACTATGGCAACTATGGGAAATGTAATGGCTGTATAAATATCGTTTGAGGCGCGAATAGAAAGTTAGGTCCGACTGGAAATCAATTCACAAGAACTTGTACTCATAACTTGAGGGTGTTTGGAGGGCACTTAAATTATATAACCATGTATGGCACGACAAACACGACGCGACGCCTGCGCCAGCGCCTGCGATGAAGTAACACAAATTATTCGTATAATAATCAAAAATATGCGACTATCTGTTTTGTTGGCAAGTTTCTCAACAAAACTAATAACTATGAGCATTTGTTTTCCTGGAAGTTCTAATTTATCACTCCATAAAAATCCGTCAACAACCATAGATCACTAACTGACATAACACAGATAAAATAACGAAATAATTAAAAACTGCTCAATATAAATTAGTTTTCAGCGAAACAAAGCGATCGGTCATTGTAAAAAAAACATAAGCAAATCGTAACAAATCACTTTAGTGGGACACAAAAAGTCACCTCATCCGAGCACCCCAGACCATTGTGTTAATTGCGGCAGGCAGACCAGACGGACAAAAAACCTACTCGACTTTTAAATTACAACCTACGGCAAACGATAAATAAAGCAAATAAGACAATGGGAGCCCTTCGCCCTGACTGCTGTTATCTGTACCATAGGCCTATTACACACGGTAATATAATAAAAAGGTTCCCACCTACGTGGTTCACACAAAAAAGAAGGGGGTTGGTCGGACGACTGCGCACGCGCATACATCAAGCTCGGGGTTAGGAATAAGATACAAGTGGATACTCAGAAATACTCAGAAATACAGCCAACAATTCACAATGCGTTTTACTTGTTTATTTAATTATTAAAATATTATCCTGTGGCAACACCTTATGGATAAGTAGTTCTTAATTAACCGACTTCAAAAAAAGGAGGAGGTTCTCAATTCAGTTGTATTTTTTTTATATTTGTTACCTCATAACTCCGTCATTTAATAACCGTTTTGGAAAATTCTTCTTTTGTTTGGAAGGGTACACTTCCCGTTTGGTCCCATTGTCATCAGGTCAGGGTTTGTTTACATTTTAGTGTAATTTGAAGTCAGTTTATAATAAAACAATTCAATCCGCACTGTCCTCATAAGGGACTGCTTCCGCTGACGCTTATGACTTGACAGCATCCTTATGTCGCGTATCTCAATCCGCTGATACAGGCAGAGTGAACACTTAAATAGACATTTGTCATGGGATGTACTCATATGATAAAATATTTTGTATCATTTGAAATGAAAGGAAAACAGCGTTATGTATGAGAACTGTGTAGTTTTATCCTTTTAGGCAATTTATTGTATCCGTGGGACCATTGATAAATTGAATGTTTGGAGGAAATGCTTTTACATATGGAACTTTGATAAAATACTGCATTTGGTGATAAAAATTAGAGACTTGGATCACTTTTTAACATTTGTTTTTTTATTCCCGTAAATCGAAAAAATATGACGACCATTTTTAAATAAAAATTGAAAATAACTTGGCAGACGCTTTACAGTGGAATTTTACAAGTACACATTGCTATGTGGTGTACTATTGTGTGTAAGTCACAATCGGGTAAACACAAGGACGAACAAGACAATGAGACATGCGATAATTGTTTCCTTACATCATGTCTACTAACATAAAAAATTATCATGCTGTATAGAAATTAGCATTTTATAATAAGTACAAATTACTCATAGCTGGAAGCCTGTAGCAAATAAATTAAACAGGCACATACTTTTTATCCGCCGTCAAGTCTTCGCCTAACAATAAATTCAGTTACCAAAACAAAAAAATCAATGCCAGTTTAAATTAAAACAAAGCTTATGTAGCTGCTACTTTCTATTTAAAATGATCCTTCACTTTAGCTGCCAACCTATTATTTTTAGTACCTCCTTTAATTTTTTATAAATCCCAAATTCAGATTAATTTGTCACCGCGTTAAATACATGCCTTTTTAATTTATTGATATACGAATTTTTTGAAATTCCAAAATAAATGTTCTACTATTATACGTCATGCGAAAGTGTGTTTTTTGTTTTGTCCTTCTTTCACGGAGCGACGGATCGGCGTGCTTTTTAAGTTTTTTCCGGGAACGCAGGTGAGACCGCTTGACGGAAGTAAATAAAAAATATTTGCAAATCTAAAAAAATCTAGTAATTAGCCATTCCAGCCATAAATATTCCCTTCCAAAACTGAATGAGCCGTTGAGTTTGACGAGCAAATCAACCCGTTGCCGCGACTCGGTTCACGCGACCGATTTACCGACACCGCGTACCGTTAATTGCCCGGGTGAAATTCGTAAATTACCAGCTAACGTGAGTACGCGCACTTCATCTTAACAATTCAATGGTTTAAACGAAAAAAAAAACATGTTTTTGTCGTTCGTGATACATTCAATGTTCTGAGAGGTAAGTTAAGTTATTTAGGTAAATGTCTAAATAACAATCCGAATATAATAAAAGCGAAAGAGACCATGTTTCATCAGTATGTTACGTTAACACTTTTGTGAGTAATTTATTTAACGTAGCATCATATTTAGTATTAAATAATTTAATAAACGTTGAACTGTAAACGCTGTCATTGCACGATTTAGCAGCAAAACCTAATGCACACAAGAAGAACATAAGTCATGTTATTACGTTTCCGCATAACATGGCGAAACACGTGACATTCCACAGCGTTGCAACAACAATAAAAACAATGTTAAATCCATTCTGAAATTCCGTGGCATTGTTCCGAATCCAGTGTATATTTTTGAAACTTTATAGGCCTTATTAGGCCCGGACATAATTAATGGGCTTAGGGGAGCACTCCCTCCTCTGAGGTTCAAATTTGGATTAAGTCCAATTACAAAATGTCAAACATAATTAAAAGTCGTGAAGTCTTTGAATAGCGACTAGGGTCAGCCAATTTCTCAATACAACACAGATACAAAATTCTCCTGTCTAATAATTTTGTTAGCACGCCTATACTTAGGTTTATTTAATCTCCGTAGGCTATAGAGATAGAGAAAGAGCTAAATGTCACCGACTGATATTTGACGCATGATGTCACGGATAAATAAATACGCTACTGGTGTTGCAAGCCTTTTTATCACCCATTACTAATCTGCGGTAGGCATATTTTACGTAGAATTATAGGTAAAGGTCAATTCACGGTTGGCCAACTCCCAAACAAATCAATCGGCCGTGCGCAGTATGACAACGGTCAATTTGCTCCTCGTGAAAAGCTCACGAATCGGTTATTTGTTAAAATCGCTTGTCTCACATCGCCAACAAACCCGGCGAGGAATGTTCCCACGGCTCACGCAGGGTTAACGCTGCACGTTTTAATTGCAATACTTTTTTACAGAAATAATGACTATGCCATTTGCAAATACTCATTTAATAGAGTCGTTAAGGTTCTTTTTTATATACAATGAAACGAATTATTTATATTTTAGTAATTTAAAAGGCGGTGGAATAGCTTCGCAACAAAATTATTCAATTGCAAAGTAAGCATAAGCTGGTCCAAAAAAGAAAGTACACAACACCACATATAAACACTAACAAAGTTAGCACCTATGCATTTTTCTATAGTTTTCCCACTTAGCCCTCCGCAACACATTATGCGAACTGTACAGCAATAATTCCAATACATTGTAAGCACATGACTGGCCGCGGGCGAGATTCCACCTCACTTACTCACAAAGGAACAGTCGAGACTCGACCAGGAGAACTGTGCCAACAAATTGCTCTCAGCTGAGTCAGGGGTTGGTTGCTATGGGCAAACGTCGACGCGGGCGTGTGAAAAATATGTATTTTATGCAATGTGCCCTACTCCGGTCATGTGCACCACCAACGAGTTGTTAATATGGTCTCTAATAGAAAAAAGATACTTTGAAGCACAGATTACAGAACAACAGATAGAGCGCGCGGAACACCGGAGTGAGGCCAAAAAAGCAAATACAAATTGAAAAACACATAGCTGGTATTCGCTTTAGAATCCGTATTTGCTTTGTTTAACAAACTATATATAATGAAAAACACTTTCTTTTTAATAAGCTTTGCTTAAACAAAGCAAATGCAAATACCATCTGCCTTGTTCTGTAATCTGAGCTTTGAAGTGTCAAATATACAAAGTTGAGTTCCGCGCTCCGTTCCGTTTTGCTATTTCAAATTTGTTCCCATAGTAAAAAAATATTTACCATGATACATCCATTTGCATCAATACCATAAATATTTAATTAATATTAAATGTTGCAGTCACAAAGCCAATTCGGTAAAACATCGAAACGTCTGGACCGAAACATAATTGGACCATTAAGTTGGCACAAACAAATTACACATATCACTCTCACTTTTACGATAATAAACGAGTAAGTAGTGTTATTTAAGACAGTCATAAGTCGTAATTTTAAAACATAACACGGATAATGGTTGTTGCGCAAGAGCTGTCATTTTATTGAATACGATGGCAACCACTGACATGGGAAAGTATATTATTTATTTAAATGTAATCGCTCGTCAATCTACATGATTAATCGAATAGTTTATTGTAGTTTACCGGATCTTTTGGTAGAATTGAATTTAACCTGTCTTAGATTATTTCATTTTTAAGATGGCAGTTTGACCTGAGAACTATCTACCAGCTACGTTACACCCACATGTCCCGAGCTTGCATATAGAGCAATAGAACTTAATTTGTTCGCTAAATTAAAAAATTAAAGTGTTATTTCAATACAGTCCAAATCCCTACTAATATTATAAATGAAAGTAACTCTGTCCGTTTTTTTTTTAATTAATTAATTTATTTTATAAAAAGTTACATTTTTAGTTATTACAATATATATCTGCCAAACTGCATTGCAGTTTTTCGGCAGTTAGTTCTCAAGTTAATAGTACAATTTATTTAAAGTAAATGCAAAGCTCTTCTAAAATTAAAATCACAATACATAATAAGCACTTCTTACTTTTACGATTAAATAATATTTACAACTTTATAAACAATAATTACTTAAACCTCTCCATGATAATATAAACTTAATGTGTAATAATACAATTTGTCCGTTTGTCTGTCTGTTGGCTATTTGTATATAGTGGTTTCCGCACAAGATAATTAATTAACTGCTTTATTGCTTGTTTGTTACCCGTTCACAACAAATTTTAAGAACCGACCTTGATAAAAAAAACACGCCTATGATATGGTAAGTCCCAGTTCAAAATACTGAAAGCACATCAAAAGCCATGGGACCCTAACCTTTACCATGAAACTCATTCATCAAGTAGGTTCCAATATTGTTTGGAATGAGACAAAAGGCACAAGTTGGGTACCTCCAAATGTCTCTGTACACAAACAGTAATTAAACTCACACGAGCGCGGTCCCCACGGTCGCAACCTTTAACGGTAACTCGCCTTTTATCTAATATCAGAACAAGTGTACGAGACTTATTTGTGGGCTTACTATTCCGATTCAGCACAGTTCCGATATTATAACGATTATGATGAATCGAAAAATCATCGGCAAATTAAAATTTCGCACATTTTATAATAGAATCCTAGATACAATTATTTTTGATTACGAAGTCTTATCAGTTTCTTGTTAAAAAATTCATTTTTAATACAAGTTTTTTTTGGTATACCAAATATCAAGTCAATCCGAATCCACTGGAAGTGGGTGAAATTCGACTTGCAAGATTCCGCCCGAACACAGTTACATACATTGCATGTTAAATAAAAGCTTGTAAAAGCTAATGCTCATCAATGTCTCTGTTTTGAAAGCGCGGATTAATAATCCAATTACTGTTATTTTAAATCAATATTACACTTTCACATAATTAATATAACTGTAAAGGTTAAATTTTGCATAGAATCTACTGAAATCAAAGTTTAGAATTTTTAAATAAACTTTAATAAGAAAAAGGAATCGATAGAGTTAGTAACAACAGCATCTATCCTAGTATGGAACGAAACGATGTCATAACGGCACCGCGTCGCTATTACACGAATAGAGAAAACATACATAAACAGAAGAACTCTCGTCTTTCAGCTGTCAATCAATATGAAAAGTTCGACATATATTTACACTCACTTGGGCATTATATGCGTGTGCGCATCCAAAGCTGGCGTCAACACCGGAAGGGGCCCGTTACGAGCCGTCCATCGATCATGGGACGAGCTTTGTTTATTCGTAAGATAGCCGAGGCTGACCCTAATGAGGTGTAGAACATGCATTCATTGCAAGTAACAAGCGATAAGGTACACAATATATGAGATATGGAGCCAAAGAAAGATGGCAACAGGGTTTTGAGAAGTGGAATATATATAAAGAACCAAGGATTATACAAACTTTTGAGAGAGTTAGAGCATAGCGTTTATTCGTTCAATGAGCAGCTCGACTGGGGAAGTACCTCCACCTTACATAATACCGCAGCCAAATAACTTTATGTTGTGTAAAGTTGTGTTCCTGCGCGTGAGTAAGGTCGCCAGAGCTCATTGGGGATGCGGGAAAGGTCGGTAACGCGTGAGCGATGCTTCTTGTGTTGCAAGCGTCCATATGGCTACGGCAACCGCTTAGCATCGTCGTATGGTCGTATGATTGTTTACCGACTCAGTCGTATATAAAAAAATAAAAAAAATGTAGACAACCTAAGAAATTTTCTATACTTTCTATTTTGAAAGGAGTTTTTAGAGTAGTAAATAGAAAATTACAACAACGCAACGTCAACGTTTGACGTACAAATTTCACTTATAACTAAACCTGGGACTGAAGGAACATGACACATTTGGTCGTAAGTCACTTTCGTTGTGAACAAAAAAATCGTTTGTGACAAATGTCGGACATGTGAAACATCATCATCAATTACTGGACATCCGGACAATGACAATGATGCCAGCGAGACTGTCAGAAGATCATTTGGACACAATTTTGTCTTTGTGTGTTTCGTGTAGTTTGAAAGGTCACAGAATAATAGAACCGTACAACCGTACAATATTGTATAAAAATTTAGCTTTGGTTCTGGAGACTCTTTTCTTTGGGCCCGTGGGACTTTAATTATCCTTACGTAGCTTTTCTAAAAGAAATACCTTGACTGTTATTATTATTTTGGATACTGAAATAGTTTTCTGTGTATCTCAAGAGTTCATTTAAGCTCATTTATTTATCTCTAAGCTCAATAGAAAAGCAGATATTTAGTACGTCGAGACAAGACCTTGGACTGACTATGACGTGTGATCGTATGTACATACCATAGAGTAACTGGCGTTTCCATTACTTCTAAAGGTAGCTAGTTGCTTGATATAAAAACAACAATAGATCAAAAATTGCATGAGGCGCCAGCGAAGTCACAATAATTGGATACCTGTGTAGTACTTACTAGACACGCTAGAACCTTATCGCTTGCATCTAAACTCGAAGGGTTTGAACAAAAACCTGCGCAGGCGCAGTGCGTGGGCGCGATTGGACGCACGGCTTTAGCTCGCATGACGTATGTGTGTGCTTTACGCAACGAGCCGTCAAGAGTGACACAGAAATAAAACAAGTGACAGTTGGAAATTGCAATCTCCCTTCACGACACCCGAGGATAAGTAAAGGGTATAAAATAACACGGTACATTATTGTTTCCATTTATTTGCGCTGTTAACCGTTAAACTTAAAAGTAATTCCGATAACTGAAGATAAAATATTAACGAGTGGAAAAGTTTTAGCACTTACAATGATTTGCAGAAACTGTTTGAAGGCCACACACAACGCTTACTCACGAAAGAAAAGCTTACTTAAGAAAAAGGTTTCATAACCAAATATTTTTTTATTATAAAATGTGCGATGCGATTATAGAGATTTATTTTAAAAAATGAGGGAACTAACTACAACTACATCTATATAGATAAAATATCATGCTTCTCATTGATTAATTCCTATCAATGATTAAATATTGCCATAGAAATATATTAAAGAGTTATTTTAATCTTAGTAATTAATTCTGTCGACACGGACAACAAATCAAATGTCTTTCGCTTACAAATGTCTGCAACACAAGCACGACGCGATAAAAATAATTTCTGAACAAACATTCAAAACCTTTTTCAATTAACTATTCATCGAAATACCGACAAATTAATCGTTATAATTTGTTTTTTAAAGAGACCGAAGCTTATAATGTTAATTAAATCGAGACAACTCGATATAGAATTAAATCGTAAGCCGATGAAAGAATCCGACGAGTTCTTGCAATGAGGTTAGTGGTTCCAATAAAACTAGTTTAACTCGCAAACAAAAATATTTTATCTACACAAATGGAAATTTATGTTGTAAATTACGAGTTAACGATATCTATCGGACGTTATCGATTGAAGATCGGAAAAGTTGTGCGCTCATCGAATTTAGCAATGGGTGGGCAAATTATGCAATTAATTAGAAAGCATGAAAAATTAGGTATCCAATAAATTTTCGCTATTTTGTGGCGCAGAACGTATTCAGGCACACTTCAATGATTTTGATAGTGAAATCGTTGGGAAAACAAAAGACAACGATCTAATTTATAGGTACGTAATAAATTGAATTGGAAAGATTGTCCAGTAAAGAAGTTAACTTTAATACTTAATTCTACTGTCATTATAAATATGCAAACGACAGCAATATGCCTCTCGATGTAATTGATAATTACGTTGTTTAAAAACAACAATAACTACTAGTGTTATGAGTTCGCCTACCATGATCACTAAGCAAAGCAGATCCATCCTCTCGGTTACATCACACACACCTATCAACCTTAATGACATAATTTAAATAAAACAATTTCCTAACAGATTACCGGCGTTATACAACATATTATAACAACGGTCGTACATCAAAGTCAATGTACTTTTAGCAGTATCGAAGTTTTCGGGTCATGCTTTAACATAAATTTACATGGTATCGGTCAACCGGGGAGTCAACAAGAGAAATGCAGGAGGCAATTTGCATCAGATTAACTGTTTGACTTATGGCCAAATTGCGGCCCTACGAACCGGACCGGGCTATAATAACGTGCGCAACCGGATTTATTTACGGGGACAATGTGGTCGAAAAAATAATCGTAACGGTACTTGTGATGGGGAAGATAAAATATCGAAGATCACAGCGCTATACTGCAACAGGCATTTATTTTCTTAATTGCGACAGACTAAAGAGTTTTCCAAAGAACTGATTGTGGCACAGATATGCATACTGAGATAATTAGGGGTCTTGTGACACTGTTCTTGAAATGCGGGGAAACTTTTACATTGACTATTAAAGAGCATGTAGATTTTGAGGACAGCAAAACACTATCCGATGATGCAAAGCTTGATGTAATACAGAATTTTAAAGATTATCTACAGATATCTGAAGCTAACCTTGATTCCAAGCTACTGTAGGAGATAATAGAAAATGCCGTGCTCTTTATTTAGAGACTGACAAACTGCCGCATGGACCATGATTAATAGCCATTAATTAAAGTAACGCGAAACGCTGAAGGTGTAAACTGGATCGCCTTTCATTTCGGACAAGGAATTGTTTCGAGGTGGATTGAGTTCAAGAATTGGGACAAGACGTGTCGTGGAATGATGGAAGACCGCCGGATGGCATTGTACAGACTTTCACCGTGATTGGATACCAATTACCCTTTCAGAGCTGGCGGTTCATCGAATGCATGAAAGGTGAATCCGGGAGTCTTTATTGCCTGAGCCTGATCTGGAAATAATTAGTTTTATTTAACGGGATCGAGAATATTTACAAAAGCTTTCAGAAACGACTCATCATCCTGGCATTCCGACCCCAAAGCTTTTAATTCTGTTTACCTTGCTGCTCTTCATCAAAACAAGTACCGATCATCCCACCCATCAATACATTAAAATATATGTCTTGTCTAGGTACACGAAAACAATGCATAATCCGGCTACATCGAGAAGGGGCGCATTAGTGGCTATTGTTCAACTAGGCGCCGGCATTAGACCCCCATTGTTTAATGCGCATGCGCACGGCCTAGGAGGATGCACGACAGGTGCTCGATGCTTGGGTCAAGGATGATTCGGATTAAGTACTATTGTTCTGATTTTATTTAGTAGATTGTTGTTGAAGACCTTATAAAGTATGCTAAGAGGCGGTAGATGGATCAAGGTTGTGAATGAAATTGAAATTAGGTTCTAAAAGTAACTTATTTAACGAACTTTTAATAAGATTGCACAAATATTACTAAACTTATCCCGGGGATCCATGGTAAAAAATGTAACATTGATATCAAATAAATGAATGGAGTATTCCAGGAAACTGTAACGTGGCTATAAAATTTCGATTATTAGAACGAAGCTTAAAATCGATTCAAGTAGCTCGGCGGGAGATTGCTTTAGTAAGGCCTGTAAGACTAATATTATCCTTTAAAAAATGGTCAATTTATTAACACCTTACCTCCGTCCATCGTGTCGCAGGCTCGTTTGACAGGTATTGTGTGGCTCAATAAAGTCTCTTACCTGTAAAAAGAGATGAAAAACGAATTATTTTATGGGCAATCACTCAAGGATAAATTGGCATCTGAATGTTTATAACCAACGTTCACTTCGCCTTTCATATGGAAATACGTAGTAACATACTTATTTATGGTGTCAGTTAACATGTGTGAAAGAGCAAACATGTTTTCGAGAGCAAACATAGTATGGTTTACGCCTTCGCAGTACGAGGACCACACAGGGGACTTGGTATCGATGGCGTTCTTATGTAAACAGGTGATCCGTAGACTGTAGGTTACAATTATTTCCAGGGAACGGTATGTGTGGTCCGATTCAAAGGAGTCGTCCTGGCCGTGGTACAAGCGTGTTTAGAGAAAAACCAACAAAGTGTAACCGCGACAGCACGCAGGCGCGTCGTAAAGCGGACGGAGCAATGCGCGGGCGCCGCCGGCCATATGGCGGAAGTGGTTCGCATTCTCAACAGTGTTGTTAGTGCTACGGATACATCGAGACCTATTTAAGTAAAAAAATGTGGACGACCCTAATGAGCGAAAATTTATCGCAATGTTTATACGTTCCTTTCCTGTTTAACGAAACGTAACAGGCGGTGATTAACAATCGACTTGTAAAAGCCTAATGTTTTCTCTGATCAGAAACTACGTCAAGAACAAAACACTAATGCGCACCTGCTGTTGCCATGTCAAATAATTTCACGCTTTATCGTACCAACAAAAGAAGTTCAAGGTTCGTTACACTACACTCTTCAGAGCTATGTCAAAACAGATTTGCGGCAATTACTTCTCATTCCGCGTTCCTGAGCCGAAACGAATCGTCACAGCGGCTGCAATCAGCGGACCCATTAAACGCCCATGCTGGAATTAGAAACCACACAATAGCAACAATTATACGACGCTAAACACGCGGAAGACCTTCGCAAACCTGAGACAAGATTACACGGTACGCTAAAACGTCCGATTATCCAACCATATGCGGAGAACGGCAGCTAATGTTGTTGAATAGGGAATCATTGCAACTCCTACATCTGAATGGTTTACTTCTGGCCAAAAATCTAATTTTAACGTTGAAATTCGCCGAAAACGGCTTGTTTGTATGTAAGCTACGAAGCGTTACTAATGTAATTCGCGAAGGGATCGCTCGTGTATCAAAGAACAAGGTCAACGTTTATTGCTGACATGAAATCGTTTTTTCGGCCGTGTTTTTACAACCCGTATAGGCGATTTACGACATCCAGTTAATGGCGCCCGCACACATAGTTCGAACAAATTAGACACATGCGAAATTGTGTTGCCCGATAAGATATCGACAAGTGTTGAAAGGATGGAATAATGAACCGTTTGAAATATGCCATGTATCGTCTCTATTGAATTTCAGTACATACACTTAACTGTAAATGTAACTGTACAGTTTAATAGAGATGTGTCTGTGAAGTCACTTCCTGCTCCAATCGCAAACGGAAAACAATTCTTCCAATGCAACAAATCAAGTATGTTTGTAACAGTATTATGAAGAGCTCGTAATTTTATCGCAATGTCATATCTACAGTATTCAATCGACATTTCACTGCCAGTATTTATAAATACACAGGTGCAAATATTACGTTATATTATAACTATTCGAATGGTGCAAAGTTTGTTAGCAAAGTGTATGAGTCACTTTTTTACTCGTGTGCTACAGTGTGACCTGCGCACGCGCATGAATATGCGTTCCATTCTTTCATTGATAACCTTTTTTTTTCTTAAATGTTATTGTAGGCTAATGTGACAGTAATACGTATCCCGTTATGTACAAAACAGCTTTAAGTTTTCTTCTTACTTCCTCTTGAACAGAGGAAGTAAGAAGAAAACTTGAAGCAGACGGTTAGCTCTTTAGACCGTCTAGATATGGAGAATATAAATAAATATAACGCCACTGCCCGATATAATTTATAAAATAGCAGTAACCATAACAATGAATTGCTACTTTGTTATTCCAGATAAGCTTCTGGATAAATAATTTAGGCAGTGTTCTACTTTTTTATTGTTTACCCAACATTCCATTCAATATTCCCATTTGTATAACCTACTTCTGGAACTTTTTAGAATCTTTCACATATTTGACAAGAGGTTATTTCTCCTTGCCGCACTATTATTCCCTTTTTGACACATGGATGTATATGGGCTGTCAAAAGTGACCTATTAAGAAGGCCCTATTATACGATATTGCTTTCAAATGCAGTACTATATCGTCATTTTTATTAAATTCCGGGACTTCCCTCTGCTGGGTAAAAGCCTTCGTTCTCTCCTATCATGTCTTTCTCTGTTGTGGTTCTGTCTCAATATCCAGTATCGAGCTCAGGTGCTCCACCATCAGGTGCTTTTACCGGCAGACGCTTTAATTTCCTCGTGATGATTTCTTCCACGGTACGCTCAACCTAATCGTAAGATTCGAACCTATCACCTCAAGCACAGTAATCAACTACGACTGAGCTCATTCCTTGAAATCCAATTGTATCTCGCGTGTGAGAAACGCGCAAATAGTCTCGGAATACTGCTGCGTGAAAGGCCTTCATGAATACGTTAGTTAGGAAAATTCCGACATTACCATTATCGAATCCGTTAATCTTTCGCCGGTATGAGGAGTGTGGAGTCATTCTTTATTTAATTAAATCTTCACTTATTCTCTTTCAATAGGTACTGCCATTTTTTATCATTATTTTGTCATACAGTTCGATCATTCTCTCCTCCTCCTAGTCCTCATAGTTTATTTTATGAACAACTTTTAATAATCTCGGGCCGAGCGAAAAAGTGACTTATGATAAGAGGCCGTCTCGTCTAGCCGTGTATGTGTATCTCTTTTTGGCATGGGTGAATATGGATAGTTAAGCATAGACGCTATGCTCTATGCCATAGAGTACCTTTTTATATAAAAGTGGGCTTAAGAGGAGGCTTTATCCACGCACATAAACTATAATAGATGATCTTTTCCCAAACAAAACCAATCAATAATATAATAATCTATCTATGCTAATACTAATCATAATAATATTAATTTAATAAAGGGGAAGAGCGTTTTTGTTTGTTTAAATGGGCTAAACTCCATATGGCTACGGTAACCGCTTACCATCAGGCGGGCCGTATGCTTGTTTACCGACTTAGTTGTATAAAATAAAAATGGAACTACCAATCGGATTCGAAAAATTTCTTTCACCAATAGGAAGCTACAATATTCCCCAGTATTATAGGCTTTCTATCCCGGGAACGTGAGTGAGACCGCGGGGAACAGATATAAATCAATAAAAAAAAATGCCGTTCTCACGCGAAGATTGCGCTTCGAAGAATAAAAACTTTTTCAACGAATTCCAGCCAGCAAATTGATTGTGAATAATTTATCAACAGTATTCTATTTTTAAAACGAAATATGGTTGTAGCAAAGAGGTTGTAGTAATTACACCACTTAGCACCAAACCCGTCAACATTTTGCCACATTTGCCTAGTATGAATTTACTTATTTAAAAAAAAATGTTTAATAACCGACTAATTTAAAATATAATCAACATGAACACACTCCTATAAGCGCAATATTATATGAAACCTGTTCGTATATCAGAGTAAATAAACGTACAGTTCATTACTTTATGTAAATAATTAATTTATGCTTTGACTTCAACGCATTATGTTCAGACGCTGCGGCTTATCTCTGGACTAATAAACGCAAAACGTCTATTTTTCTTCAACTATGCATAGTTAGTGGCATTAAGCCTTTAAGAGTGACTGATAGGTCAGCAGCTGGCTCCATAGACCTGAGTGCCAAATTTAATTTCGATCGGTTCGGTCAGTTACAGACAAATAGTCACTTTCGCATTTATAATATTAGGTACTAGCGGTCCCCGCGTTCCCGGGATAAAAAATAGCCTTCTCCATACCATAGGCTATCTGCATGCCAAATTTCATGATGATCCGTTGAGTAGTTGAGGCGTGAAGGCGTAACAAACAAACAAACTCACTTTCGCATTTATAATATTGGTTAGGATGGACAACATATCTAACCGATCTAACTGATAGTATAAATATGATGATGCAATTAATATGTGAACTTAGACCATAGGGAAGTTATTATATTTTATACACACATCGTCCACACATACAAATTATGTTAATATAATTAAAATGTCATTTATTATTATGAAACGACTCAATATTGCGAACGTGTCTTTAAAACCCTTTAAACAATAAGTTCGAAATGTTCCAATTATTCTTCGCTAGATAAACCTCAGATAATCAGTTCGACTGTCTATAAAAAAACTGTTCTCATATCAAATGAACAGCTATAGGATATATCGCTAAACTGGCCTTCGAAAAAAAACAGCCCTAATTAATGTAAGAAACTTAAAAAAAAAAACATTATTCCTTATTCAAATTATTTTGTTCAAGTATTACACACATAAAACGCAAACAGTGCTTCGCTTCGACAGTTGCAATCTATGGTTGCTATGCAACAGGTAATAATCCGAATTGAAAATCGAATAGGGGAGTGGCCAGTGATGGGTGCGGTCAAAACAACTCGGAAAATGAAATAAGTATTTATTTATAATAAGTTATTACAAGTTACAACAATTATCCTCAATTCGACTAGCCTAATTGTGAGTAATGCTGGTATTTGTAATATACCTGAATATTTATAATATTAACATTATAACTTGTATCAATAGGAATCGTGAAACGTCAATTACAGGGCAACAAACAAACCTTGTGTATAATGATGTTGAATAAAGAAGGCGGTCACCATGTCGGCGATACAAAACCTCAACATTCCCATAAAAAAGCTATAATCGCGTTTCCCACAACAACTCACAATTTGCTCAACAAAAGCGTAACATAAACAAGACCGCCAGATCTATATCGCAAATCTAAAAGGGAGCGGCGACCGAAGGCCATGCTGCTAGTCACGATTAGAAAGACACAGTGTAGCGCCAAAGAGATATCATACAAGCGCCCAATATATTCAGCGCCCAAGGTCCGTCGTGACTGGATAATATACAGCCCAAAGGTCAGGGGTCAGTTTGAAAATCGAACGCATTCTGACAGCTTGACGTATGTCGTGTATAAAGAACCATAGATAATGTGCGTTCTGCAAATCGAATACCGGGGCGTGTGCGTTGCGCTTATTTGGCTGACAGAGAGAATTGACATGTCAAATTTTTTTTATATCTTGGAGGATGACTATAGATTCTCTCAAATTGAGACAGTAAGCTACCAATAAAGATAAGGCGGCTATGAATTTATGGAATAATTCCTACTAGTACCTATTTAAAATATAAATAAATCCCACACTTAAGTTTATAACTTAAAACTGCAGTTTCTTTTCTACATCAACCCAAATGAACTCTTCAGATGGTCGGTGAAGCATCACCGAGATCCCACAAAAACGACCCAAGACTCCCGTGCGATGAATCGATTCGATACGCTCGAAGCGTTGCGATGCTGTATCTGTTTGTTTCGATTAAATATCGATTACATCACTATCGAGCCAATCGGATGTACAAATTACGTTTACGCAACGAGTGTTGATGCCCTTTTACATTTTGATTTTAAGGGTTATGGGACGTGAAACATGAGTAACCTATTAGATATTGTATCTTCGTAATACAATTACAATTACTTTGGTCTTCCTTAGATTGTTTATTCATCTCCTTGCTCTATAGCTACCTCCTAGTCCTCCTACCCGAATTTGGTTATCATCAGAGATATGTATTTCTATTTCAGTCACTTGTTTTGTTGTGCCATTATTCATAGAGGCGTTTAGTCATGATATGTCTGCTTCAAGGCCTGATTGTACCAGAGGCCTGCTTATTATTCGGGAACAGTTCAGGTCTTCTCTCACATCTAAGGACCATCGCCTCTACAACCGCAGGTAACTTTCAAGCCACCACCGCTTGCGGTTTCCACGATTTAATCCTTTACTTTTGCGGACATCTTTTTTATAGTTACGGTTTGTTACTCAGTACCGGAAACGGGGGATGTCAAGATCACCGTACAAAAACACGAAATGCGCATGCGCATAATGAATGTTTAACGACCGCGTAATGGTCATTACGTCGCCGCGTGACCTTGTTAATTTGTAGGTTAAGTTTATTGTCTAGGTACAGAGTTAAAGATAGTTCAATGACTTATTGAGATTATTATTTGGAACTCAGCGCAAAGATAACAAAATTGATATATTTGTGCAAATAATAAAGACATCTCCTACCTACTCTCTACCTCATTGATAGTATTCAGTAGACTTTGTAGAGAATTTGGGATTCAATTTCACAATTGTTACGAGTTAGTGGTGTTGGTCCAAAAAAGCGTTATTCTTTAATCATCATAAACCTAGTGATGTACATAGTCCAAGCGCAGCGTGTTTAAGCGCGGTCATACAGTGCATATATTGCAGTAGATAACATAATCTGGCGGTAGCAGCGGCGTCAGGTTATTTAATTAAATTTATCGCCACTGGCCCGTGCCGATCGACCGATATTATCGCCGATCTGAACCAACGAGAGCAAAACAATGCTGTACCTGCGGTAGGTACCAGTTCAGCTACCGCAAATACTCAAGCTGTGGTCTTAATGAAATGGAATTCCAGTTTGCATATTTAATAAATAGGTATAACTCGTTCGTAAGAAATAGGAATGCATGGAATAAAATGGCGCCCAGCACAATTCCTTAAAATTCCGTGGTATGGTAATCAGGTTAAAAAAAGTAGCACGACATTGTTTATTTTACAGATTCTGTGTACTGCAAATAACACGATCCAGTTCCCACGAAAAGTAGAATCTAGAACGAATTTCCCTGAAGCAGTTAATTTTCTACTAACAAATAAAAAAACACTAAATAAGACATAGGTGGTATACCACTAGTAAGACAACCAGATTAAGGTGCAGATATAATACCTATGCATCATGAACTTGATTTTACAAACCTAATTGAAGTACTTAATCCGAGCTATCGGCATCTTAATCTCATAGGAGCGCAAACGCATAAACGTCACTTGGAATTACTGCAAGCGGATTCACCACTTTTGTATTTCGAACGCGGACAAGCGCGGTGCGATGTGGAGCGTGCGAACGCCACGCCGCCTCCGCTTATGGTAACCGCTGATGAGCACTGCATTCGTGCCCCAACACTAATTACTATGCTTTATTCAGCTAGACGTGGATGTCAGATCAACTGTAGAATGGGAGCGTACCCTTAGCTAGCTAATGACGACGCTTGTTTAAACATTTCAACACAAGACACTTTCTTTAAGACTCGTCGAGTGTGCTCTGTTATTCTAATTACACCCTGTGAGAACTGAAGAACTTAAGCGGATCATTAGGGAGTCGTTTCTAAGAACTTGCTCTTATCATTATTAAAAAAGCGAACAGTTTCCTTACATGCCTATTAGCTTTTTTGTTGTTTGAATTTGTTGTCCAAAAATAAGAATTCCTACACGTTTATTTCATTAAGCTTATCGAATTTACGCGGTTTTTGTTGGTGTTTTGCCTCGATGAAAGTGGTTCATTAAGGCGTTCGAATTACTGAATGACGGCACGAACACGAAGAGGAAGCGGCAGCAGATGTCATTAGCGACGATTAAGAAGCCTCAGAGGTAATTATAATTGCTCTGTGTGCGGCAGCGGCAAGGTCGAGCCGCTGCGTGCTCGTTGTATTCGTCATTTCTTTCTATTATTAGAGACCGACATAAATAACCCCATTCATTGAAAGAGTAGTCTTGGAGAGGGCAATCTCACTGAACAATACTACTTTAGCTCGGGGACAAGAATTTAGTTTTAGTACACCTAACATTAACAACCACTTCAGGAAAGCATTTTGAGAGAGTAGGTTACATTTCTTTCTATCATAAAATCGCAATAAACGAAAGCGGATCTTTGAATTGTAAAATTTACTGTTTGTCCGCAAAAGAAGACAGTAACAATAACATTACGGAGTGGAATAACACACGACATTGTTTATGACCGCCTCCTCGCGCCTATCCGGCTCTGCTGTAACACTGACCCGACATACCTTGTGTAAGGGTGAGGCTTCATATGTGCCACGATGCAGCATTGACATTCCTAGACAGGCCGGTGCTATTCGTAAAGAGTAATTAAAAAGCGACTGAGTTATAACATTGTTCGAAGTTGTTAGAACGTCATCGATGTAAGGTAATTTTTGACTTTTTTTTTTTAATTGAATTTGAATGGCAAACTGTGATATCGTGTCATGTACATAAATATTACACTTGAGTCACAAATACAACAAAAGATATATATATTTTCAGAGTTTTGAAGACATAGAACATGTTGACACCTTATTTAATGAGGCAAGAGCCAACAACGACATTAATCCACTTTAATAAAAGCATGACCATAAATACCGTGCGATCCATTTCCTCCTGGCCATAAATTGCCTAACAACTGATATCCCCCATCATTAGCGATACAAGGAACCAACATGGAATATTTCGCATCAGATTCACAAGAACATAGTTTAATTAGCGAAAACACAGACTCGACCCGGTTCGAAATCAACTGGAAACAGAAATAAACAGGGGATTTAGAGCCGTTTATTTAACACCTTAAAGCAGTAACGAAATGTAAATGCTCTTAATAGCATATAATACTCGTTTAAAAGAATCGCGAAAAAAAGTATGCGCCCTAAGTGCCTGTTTAATTAGTCGGCTTCCGTTGAATACCCAGTCAGACAATGTTGCGAGATTAAAAATAGATACTGGTGGTAACACTGGTGGACTAAATACCAGGCGACCTCACACACTTACCACCTACCCCATTTGGTCAGTATAAACATCAACCAAACGGAGAAGTCGTAAAACTGTCGATGCTCAACCAGATTCTTAATAATAAACAGCGGGAGATGATCTCTCGTCGGCGCCCCACAAATTGGACCAAATATTACCTACTCTACATCAACATTCTCTCGTTTTACAACCGCACTTATCTTCAATGCCCCCGCAAAGATCGGCTCGCTGAAACCAGTTACTTCATACATAGATACTGTACAGTGATCCATTCACCTAAAATACGAAATCATCACATATTGCAAAACGGCAAGAGATGACATTTGGCAGTTAGCGCGAATCGTGACTACAAAATGACAAGTCGTGGCATTCTCAAAACGTATTTTTCACCTTTGCGAAAGGAGTCGTGATCGGTAACAATTGTCGTTTCCAGGCGGGCGATCTAATCGAAATAGGTCGCCCATACGTTCGGGCTTCGGCGCACGCTGCGAGCTGTGCTTGTGCAATACACAGCTCTCGACATTTCAACTATCGAATATTCGTGCTAATCGAAAAACACTCGCCTATCTCTGAGTCGGTGCAACGAATCAGTTGTGGCGGCCGTGGACTCACGATGCCCATCCATAATCCATCAGGACGCGGTCCGGCCGTCAGATCCAATCCGGTTACGGTCTTCATTAACATCGGTCGCGGCGGGACGCTTATTTTTAGCTCGACTGTCCGCTATCATTGCTGTTTTTGCTGACAGACCAGACCGAGCGGCATACCTCTGCTGTAATTTTATAGTTCCGGAGAAGCGGTTAAGGGAAGCGACAGTCGTACTTAAACGCCGCTAATTATTTCTCAAGCGCGCTCGATGGCGCCATTACAAAATATTTGGAACGCCGCACGAGGAAACATGTGGGAAATAATAAGAGGAGTTCGCTGCGCGACATCGACTTGCGTCCTCGCAAGGATCGAGTCGAGCGATACATCCTGGCGCTGGCAATTTACCACGTTTCCATACCCACTGAGACACAACAAAGGGGCAGCAAGCGGCGTTCATGTTGCACAATATGCGGCAACAACAATAACAGCGCGGCGCCGACGGAGCCTGCGCGCGCGCTCGATTTATCGCCCGGCGTCGGCCGCCATTGTTGCGTGCAACGTACGCCAGTGCATGACCGCTTCATTTGTGTACTCTCGGTCCTCGACTCCATTAAGCGGATATTATGACATCTCGCCGTTATTGTAGTGCGTTAGTTAATAAAATCATATTAGCAATACCTCATAAAATGTCACCGGGTATCGAGTGAATTTATAGTTGGGAAACAATAGCATTTCGATTATGAACGCATGCCGTAGCGGTAGGTATATATAGAGCCGGTGAACGTTGGCAATATGCCACGGTTTAATCGGTTCTAGTTATTCCCACGTATATGTCATATATGGGATAAAAATGTGTTTGATGTATGTGTATCCGTATACGGTAGTGGGCGGTGCACTGCCAAGGGTCTTTGAGTGAGTCAGACGTCGCTAAGGCGCCCCAATGAAGAACATCAAGAGATAGAGGGTAGATAATGAAATTATGATTGTAGATAATATCATAGTATTCATTCAAAGCAGCTGCAGAAGTAAGAACGTTGTCGCGGTCAACATCAATGGACATAGTTTACATATAGATTTGAACATATAAAATCTCATACGGCAGATAATACAACTAAATTATATGAAAAACAATCAATTCATCATCATAGGACAAAACAAACGGTTAATGAGTAACTAATTGCGTATAAACGACCTATTCATACATTCCGGTGCGAGGCAAAGAGCATTTATACGGAACCTGAATGAGTTGAGAAGTATAAAGTCGTATAAAAGTCTGTTAAGATTGTTTTACTCCGAAAAGCAGCTGCAATGGCAACTTATTTCGAAATACAAGGTAAGGAGACAATTTGTTAAGGATGGTACGTTATCAAATCAGAAACACTGACATTAAGAAGAAGATTAATTGAAGTAGATAATGAAATATTTTATCCAAACACCGCCATGCGATTTGATTTAGAATATGAATAGGTAACCGATGAATAGTAACAGACAGATATTTAATAGTAACATTTTTGTTGCCATGGAATATCTGGTAACATGATGGGTGATTTAATATTTTTAATAAGTCTCCATCATGTGATATCAGGTGGCATCACTAAACAATGGCCGTCATCACCGGCTACGGTTGAGTCAGCGCGACCTTCCTATGCGCACGCGCATCATTTCACATCATTGTATTTTATTCAATAAAAGCTCGTTAACCTGCCGTAATTCGACGTATTAGCAGTAGTTGGGTTAATATGACTATTGTCTGAAGGCAGTGGCATTTGTAATGTAAGAGCCATTTATAACATGACTATTGTTAAATAGTTAATTTTTGGAACGGAAACTTAATTAAGTCAAAGTTTGTTACAATGAGAAACTGCGCTAGTTACTGGATTCTCTAATAATGCTAAAGCTGTCAATTGAAACTAAAACTTTCGAGAACTAAAAAAAAAGATCATGTTTAAGTTTAACGGTCTTCTTAAACTTAAACTTGATGCGTGTATAGATTTTTGCTCTAATATGTAATCTAAAGCGCAGCCTAATTAGGACTCTATATGCGCGGGCGCAGCTGCGGTGGTCGCGGCGCCGATAGAGCACGTCGCGTCGTTAGCGTCAGCTGACACGTCATAGTACCCGGATAAGCACTGATAAGGCGCGATGACATTTGAATCGAATTAACTCGAAATGTGTCAATAGCAATACATGTGCTATCAATAGAAGATTTGCAATAAAAAATTCATATTTTGGAAGATAAGGTACCTACATTACGTGCAGCATGTTTTTTTCTTAATTGAGTATGCTACATACGAAACTAAAGCTAATTGCAGTTTGCATGTTTTTAATGTCATGTTTCAGCCAGATAAATTATGTGCAGTCTTTGTAATACTTTGGATACTGAAAACAAACGGTCATACATAATACGTTATAAATATAAAGATCATTTATTTGTCAGAAACATGGTTAGTAAATTGATGTTAAAATGCTAATGTTAAGTATACAAGGTCCTTCATGTTTTGCCACGATGGCGTGCAAATATTACAGTGTGAAAATACAACATAATAATCATAATCCAAGCAATTCAAAAATAAAAAAATTATAATAATAAAACATTAGTCACCTACGGCATGATACTAAAACCATGCATTTTAATAGATCTAATAAATAGCGTCTACAATTTTTCCCCACTTCAATTGCCAAAAGGCTCGGCATCCTTTCTGCTTCAGTTGCCAAAACTCACAGTATTCCTTTTTTTTTGCACAATAATCGCCGTGAATCACAAATCCCCAGACGAAACAGTGCCAGGCGCCAGTTCACAGACTGGAACGCATTTGACTAAAAGCTGTCTGCCGCGGTATTATGCGACTGCAATTTGAGTGCGTGTCTTTGGCATGCATTAAACCCACCCCTTCAAACATTTTCCCTTTTATAATCATCCCCGCAGACAGATGAGTTTTTGTTTGACAAGAAAAAAAATGTTCGTGATGCTGCAATAACATTTATATAAATAAATGCATTAATGTTAAAAGCGTTGAGAAGCTTTTAGCCCTATCGCGGATTTCTGTCATTTCCTCAATTATTTGATTTTAATGAGCTTTATTTTATATAATTTATTGCATTAAGATTAAAGATTTTGTGGGGTAATTATGTGAAAAACCACGATACAAAATAATTACTGACTTAAGTGCTGATTGCTCCTAACGCAGCAGTAAAGTTGTCGGGTAATTCACTGTCAACACAGACGGATCACGGAACACTGCTGATTTATAGCCGAAAAAAAAACTACTTGACGAGGCGCCGTCAGGACAATAAAATCGCCTGGCGTCATCACATTCGCACTGAAAAGCTGTTAATAAACACAAAAAACAGACGCGATGCCTTTTAATTAATGGCTTCCTTGATTCCGAGTCTCAACTGCTTGTTTACGACAATTTATACTCGTCGACGGATCTGCCCATATATCTGCTGTGTGTTTATTTGCATATGCTTTAGTGTTATTAGCGAGCAGATTAATTATGTACGCAGCTCCTGTACCAACAAACAACCATGCAGTTCCGCGACTCAGTAAATTGAAGTGGCAATGAACAGCCCTTTAATACAAATACGAGTAACGGAACCGCTCTGGACTTCTCGAAAGTAGAAGACTGTAAAGTACTCATTATTTACTTATTTATTTACTTAGTTGTAAGAGTTACAGGTTCTTTAGCTTTGATCTTTCTGCTCTCCACCTCCCCAGACAGAGATTTTATAAGCAGAAGCGTTTTTTTTATATGGCTGATAAGAAGGCGGTTCATGACCACTGTCGCTTATGGACATTATCAATACTGGATGGATAGCCATAGGTTTGCCGATCTGTTAATAAAACGTATGAGGTAATTAGCTCTAAAGTGCTAAAGATTTTCAATTTTAGCGCCCGATAGCCTACTAGTTTCTACCTCTACTAGGAAATTATAACTAAGTTAGTTATCATTTCCTTAATCGTAATTTATTTAACGTCTCATACGGTCTCATATTGAATCAATAAGACTAATCACAGTTCAGCTAGTTTCTAAAGATAAATGATGATCCGGCTCAGGGGATAAGTATAGCTGACGTATTTAGTCTGAGAACGTAAACCCTGAGTCGGGTTCAGAACCCAGACTTTAAACAACGATTGTATTTATCAATGAATGCGAACAGACATAACAAAGAAAGATAGAACTGATAAATGACAAGTCCGTTGAAATATTACGAACGTGAGTTGGAGATTAATCAATGTGTGCGCTGAAGTCATCAGGGACTTATGTATCACCAAAAAAAACATCAACGTAGGCGAAGTTCATTGTATCACAAATAACTATGATTGTCATCAACGAAGTCGTTTAAAAACGACCTGATACCCAAAGTAAATAGAGCTAATAAAGATATATTTATACTCTGGTCATTTAGCGCTTTAATAAGCCTTAATATAGCCCCAGTTCTTAGGTTACAAACAGTGACCAGGTCAAGTCATGTGACGAATGTATTTCTGCTGCTTTCAACAGTTGGCGAGGCGACGGAGCGTGTAATACTAAACTTTATAAATGTCACCAAACACATGAGTGCGTCATGTCACAAACGCGACTCGTCAAGAATGCTGAATTACTAAAATATGCAAATGATACCCACAGCTCTGTTGTAGACTGAATGCACCAGATAATTTCAAAAGATGCGGCGCCAGCGCTCTCCAAATCTTTACGCAACATCATAAGAGTTTTTACATAAAACTACATGGAGAATAGGTGAATTGAATTTTTATTGTCAGTATCTATGTCGCTGCGGCAGTAAAGTGTGCGGCGGTACAGTTAGGAATCTGATAGGAGTGTACCTTCCACTTCGCCTACGCCTATATATAAGATGATACGCCGAGTTTTTTTTTGTCTCGAGAAAAACTTAATGGCTTCGATTTAAGCCGGTAATAATCTTTGAGTTAATGCGCCGGTTTTGCTAAGCTCGATAATAGGGTCTCGTTTTGCAATAACGTTTAATTAAATCAGAGCCTCTGATGCGGTCACATTGTTCGATCTCGCTCGCGGTCACTTCCGTCAGAAGCTTAACTGTATTCAGTCCCGCCCACGCGAAATTAAACAGCGATCACTTAGCATTAGAATTAACAATATCGTCGCCACAATTCAATTACAAAGCAATAAAACATGTATGTATGTCAACGGTTATAAATGAAGGCAATATAACTAACAATTGCGCAACTTGATTTATATGCATCTCATCACAAGACCTAAGGGAGCGCAAGCGCACGTGGAACATGTTAACGATATTGTCCGATCAAATGATACGATTAATTATCATTTATGCGATTCGTGTGGGTGAAACAAACACATAGCCGACAGAAGACGTTTTGTTAAATTATTTCAACAATTTATACTTTACAACGTTCACTCATTATGGTAAAGCGACAAAGACCGTTACGCATAATATTAGAATTTATAGAATCTTAAATTCTATTTAGATAACCGTTACTTCGGCTTTTATGGTGTTCGGGTGAACAATGCGACACATTGACCCTGAATGAATAATGGCCATGTTTGAAGTTTCGCATCCTAAATAAACGAGGCGATCCAGTTGTTATAACAGAAAGTGTTTGTCTGTTAAACAAGGGGGTATTATTTTGGTGTGCACTCGCAAACAAATCGGCATTTCGCGGGCGCGTATTATCACTAAGTAATGCATAAGCAAACAGTCCCACGTTGGGCGCCAGCGGGGCGCTCATTTTATGCGTTGGACACGACACGTGTCTTGCGGTGCACCCCTACGCTTTAATACTTCTGTTTCTATGTTTATATTTCTCACTTCAATAAACACAATACCCTCCTGGGGAGCATTTACACAGACCCCATATTTTAGCAATGCCTCTTACGAAATGCGTTTGTAAATCAGCGAGACACGTGACCAATAGTAATTTCAAACGGGAACGTTTCACTATTCAAACTAATTGCGCATAAATCATTGTCGTTATTTAACATTATGTGAGCTTGTTATTGTTGAAATGGAAATTTTAGCATTTCAACTACTTTACTTACTCTATTTACTGCGGTCAGACATGGTATAACTTCCTACTGGTTTCCATAGAAACCTTAAAGTAATGGTATCATTTCTTAAAATATTAACAACAATCCTATTATATCAATGGAATGGCTTGTTACCCTGTCCGGGGACATTAAAACGGTGACAATACAGCGCAAATAGAAGACATTTGGAATTTCTCATGAAATACAAATGCCATTAGCGCACCCACGCGGATATTTAAACCGTTATAAAGTGAGTGTTTACCTACACTGACACCGGGATAGAAAATATAATAGATTTGAATGAGGAAATTATAAATAATGGAGCGTGAAATGCTAGCTTTGTGTGTGCTAATATAAATCGTATTTCAATGATTTATAAGTGGCCATTATTTACCCTCATCAACATATTATAATTTATAGCACACATATTCTCTGTAATACGTCATAATTAGGCGTTAAATTAAAATTGTTCATAATTAAATAAGAAATCTATATTCAACACAAAAATAATTCATTTATATGAAATATGCGCAGGCGCAACGTTTACGCGTCGCAATACAGATGCGCATCGACTGTATCTCGGCTCTACAATACACTAATGGGCCACGTGTGTTGATATCGAATGACTATTTATTTGAAAGCCTACATTATGTAAGGACACATAAAGTACAATTTCGCGTGTGATAATTTTTCATTCAAGTCCATTATTATGATAAAAGTATAACGTGGATTGGTGCACGTAAAGCTAATGCGTTTTTGTATGCAGCGGCTATAAATATGACGTATTGCACGATATACGCCTTTTATGAGGGTTGTGGACGATTTCTGGCTGACCTAATGGACGCATCAGACGTTATACACACAAGTAAATATGTTGTATACAATACTGTTGAAGGATTAAAATAATTCCCAGACTATTTATTGCAGATAAGTGTAAACGTTAGGTGACTTCACAAATGAATACTGTGCGTACATATTTATTTACTTATTCAAACTGTCGAAATGAAATGTCGCTTCTTCCTTTTCTAATTCTATCCCCGAACGCCATTCCTAAATTAGACTTTGATATCCCAGAATGACTACAATTCCTTCTATAAAATCCCTTAAATGCTAACATATTTATAAATTTTCAGACATCAAAGGCAAACTAATAAAATTCAGTCACTTGATTTATAGTAAGGTCAAAACATAACTCAGCCAAATCCACATTCGTCCGTTTTACAGAAATATTTAAAGCTGTCTGGTGGTTCGGAGAGTGGTCGATAAATCCTGTTCGACGTATCCCTCAAGGGCGCATGTCTATTTTTAGCGCGTCCGCGTCGGGCGAAGGCCGCCCCGCTCTATGCGCTCGCGCAGCGCAGGCTACAGTCGAAGGACGCCGCGTCCGGACGAGCGCGTACGTTTGCGATACATCGTCCGACGAATTTTTAATATATTTTCCTCGAAACGCAAGCAAAGGGTGCCGCCATCGACTCACGCGCAGGTATAATGTGAACCAAATGTTCATTGGGAAGTGATGGGTAAAATGGCCGATCTGGGTCGATGATGAACTGTTGATTATAGTTTTCAAGATTATAATGCGAGGTTTCGATTTATGTTAAATTAAACGGAGCAAAGCTTATTGGATATTAATATTGTAATAATAGCAGGATCAGGGGTAAATTAAGAGCAGATGGCGTCGAATTATAATAAACTCCCAAAAAGTTTAACTTCCCCTTTAATAAGATAGAAGTTACAAGTTCCGTGAAAAAAAGAAAACTTATTTTACCCGAGTTCCCGGGATAAAAAAGTAGTAAATTTTTATCTCTATGCCATAGCATAGGCTATACCTGCGTGTTATTCTCCGATTAGACATGTTTTCGTTCCATGCTTGGCGAACCAAGCACGAACCGAACCACGAACGAGCACGATTCACGTAGCGTGGACGGGATTGCGAGCCTAGAACGCGCATTCGTAGCGTGCTCGAGTGCGATCCGCCCGATTGTCAGTTTTTTCACGAACACAAGGATTCGCATCGCTCTCGTTGTACCGAGCCTCGAACGAATCCTGTTCGTTCAAGGCTCGGCTCGTTCTCGCTTCGCGTAGCATGGACGCACCATTATAGTACACACATTAAAACATCCTGTTCATTCGACGCTCGGCTCGTGCTCGCTTCGCGTAGCATGGACGCACCATTATAGTACACACATTAAAACAAACTAATTTATTCTTGATAATGAACCTTTTAATGTACAATTTAAATATATTTTGCAACACAACTGGTTGTTAAACAAACATTATAACGCAAAACGCATTTTCCGCAATTATCGCTGTAAAACCAAACGATAGATAAGCAAATTCAATTTCAAAGTGAATGTTATGACTAGAATGAGTGTTACCATTAAATTTAAAGGGCCATGCTCAATCGCTGGACAGTTTACTGATCATAGTTCACAAAGAGAGAGTCGAAAGTACAATATAACCATGTGGTAGGTACTTGTTACGAAACTTTGAAAGTCCTATTAGTTTTTTATGCTTATTATTAATATTTGTTATGGCAACACTGTCGATCATCCAATATGGCGGTGATGCAATCTGATGATCGCAAACAAAGCACGAGGAAGCTGCAACCAGGCCAATGTCGACGGCAATATTAGCTTGCAAATATCTATGTTATGATTAATTTTGCTAGGTGTATTATTGTATATACATTTTAATTACTGATACAAAAATTTACAGAGACTAATCCCGAGGAAACAATATATTCTGTACGAAAGCAGATAAAACCGGAGGGCGTAAGCTTGTTGCAAATAAATTCCAATTTATTGTTCATGGCTCGGGTCCATCACTTATTTACTTTGTGACTCCATCGTGCAGCATCTACACATTTGCAACCAACCATCAGCAATTTCCTTTAAAGTTAATTATCTTCTTTGATTAATTTAATTATCGAAATAAGGAATTATTCAAAAGATAACTTACTTTAATTTATTTAAATGAGTATTAAAATTTACAATGTGTGTAATTAATTTTAAATTAATAATAAGAGTTAATACGACTTCAGCAAGGAATAGTATCTCTAAATTGATAATTTCTAGGTCCACTGATTTAGCCTATGCGTTTTCATTCAGTCAGTGTGTCACCATCTTTCGATATCGGACGGTGCCTACGGATACTTAAGGTGCTATATTGGAAAAAAATGATATCTTTGTGTCCCTGTATCTTAATTAATACAAGGGTTGGGGTTCTGAGTTTTTATTATATGATTTTTGAGATCTTAATTGAGTTTGCCAATGAAGGAAAACACGTTTGATAGAAATTTTCTCGATAAAGTTTAATTCCAAAGTAGCCTCTAAATAAAAATCTTTTTTACTGTAACTCCGTCAAGCAGGCGAATTTTACAGTGAAATTTAATGCAAAAAATTGGTAATTCATTCTTCTTATGATGTGAAGAACAGATTTTCTATACCTTGCATGGTTATTTTATAAACAATTTATATTTGGTTTGGTGCTTACGTCGTTTATTAAAAGCTGCCGCTTGCCTGGGCGAGTACCTGAGAGCACTATAGTCATCTCTTTTTGGCACATACGAAATTACGGTGAACGTATTTATTACTACTCTTGCATCGCTAGGATTATTCGGCCGTAGCCTTTGTCGACGACGGACCTATGCTAGTTGTCGCGACCGGCTCTCGTAGTTTTAAACATAAAATATTTTCGTAGCATATTCTTTATTGTCTTTAAAGATAGTATTATAGTTTGTAATATCGTATTAATTTAAGTTTAGTGTGATAATCTAGTTCAATAGTGCTTGTAAATATAAAGTTAGTTGTGTAGTTTTGTTTTTATTAATTTTATAGTATTTTTTAGTGTTAAAGTTGATTTAATTATAATTTCACGACATGGGTAATATAATAAAGACCAGGAAAATCAGCATTGGGAGCAGCATTTTAGCAATTATTTATTACAGTTACATCATTATCAGTTTATCGATAGATTTAAAACGAACTTATAACCCTTCTAAGTAAAGTTTACTGCTGATATTGTATGGTCTGCATTCCTCGTACCAACCAACTTGAATTAGACGGGCTACATCCAAGGGCATTGTACTCAACACACACACATAGATATCTCGCTCCCGCCCGCCATCGTCACACAAACTGCTATCCGTCCGAGTGCGAGTTACAGACCATAAAAGCTATGATAACAACTAATTTGTTATTATATTTACGGATTCTTATTTTATTACTTTATATTACATTTTATTACCAAATACCTATAACATGATTTGATTATTATAATTATTTCTTATGGTGTACTTAGGACAACTATCTCTTTTTATGCCTAATAATGAAGAATGTTCACTAATTTAGATTTTTAGGTCTCCGTATTTTCTATAGAAAATAAAAAATACGTGTGAAAGAATTATTTCGATACGTCAATTAGTTTCCGAGATATGGAATTTTAAAATGAGCGCGCGACGCTGGATTCCATCGGCCCGTACTCGATGCGTGTGACGTCATGTTCCAACGCTCGCTCAGTCAATCGCGCTCACAGAACAAATACCCCGACGGGGTCGCGCTCTTCCGTACGTTTCCCTAGATGATTATGACTTTTTTGGTTTTTACCCGACTGACCCGAAAGGAGGGTTATGTTTTTCGAGTGTATGTATGTATGTCTATTTCTTTGGCACGCTCTGCAGCCTAAACGGGTTGATGGATTTAAGCATATGAGGTGTCGTTAGATTCGTCTTGACTGTGGGAGTGTCATAGGGTATATTATTTTTATATGGCGTCTACGGATAAAAAAAGAGGGGGGATATTCAAAACAAATATTTCGTTATTATAACAATATGGGTATCAAATGAAAGCTTGTGAACAGCCTATTCCATATATGTATACATTGTAATACTTTTGTGCTACCATTTTGACGTAAATTACAAAAAAAACATGTTTAATGCAAGGACAGTAGGTATTGGTACCATGAGCGGTTACCGTAGGTAACTCACAGAGTTGCGATGGTTGTTAGCGTTACTTTACCGTACCGCTCATTTACTTACTAATACAGCTAATACTTACAACTCATTCTGTATAAAACTAAAAAGTCTGAAATAAATTTAATTATTAAAAGAAACAAAACACAGAACACATGATTTTCTAGTATTTATATTGGAAATTTAATTAAAAGAAACAAATAACCCGACTGCGTGCGCTTGTTTTTCTCTTTTCAGTTAATTTTTGTTTTACGCAGTCGGGTTATTTGTTTCTTTTAATTAAATTTCCAATATAAATACTAGAAAATCATGTGTTGTGCCAAAATGTAATAATACAACCACTAGTCCAACGGAAAAGTTGATTTTATAATCGTTCCAATGAATGTCCAAATGTGAGAGAAATGGGTAAAAACTGTGAAGGGGTTGGATCTATTTAGGGACGAAAGCAAAGTTTATTGCTGTGAAGATAGTTTTGACGTAAGAATACTGACAGTCTATCTACTATGTACCTAACCACTTTTGTAGTGTGCAGTTATTTGATACCCCAGCGCAGCCGCGGTTTCACCCGCATGTAGCGTTTTAATTATTTTGCGCGAAACCCCTTATAAATTATCTGAAGTAAAAGAATCTTAAGTTATTCGTTATAACATCCGCTATCTACCAGTGAATGTCTCGTCTATATCGGTCCAGCCGTTTTGGAAATCAGCCGGAACAAACTAGTGTTTCACCCGCTTACAAATTGATATTTTGATATTACATATTCAATTTTATTTATTTGGATAAATAAAGTAGATTGTGTTCCTGCGCGTGAGTAAGGTAGCCAAAGCTCATTGGGGAGGGGGGAAAGGTCGGTAACGCATGAGCAATGCTACATGTGTTGCAAATATCCATTTGGCTACGGTAACCGCTTACCGTCAGGTGGGCCGTACGTATGCTTGTTTACCGACTTAGTCGTATAAAAAAAGATAAGACATAGAAAAGGTTAAGTACATCTATTCAACTCGCTACATTTGCAATATATCAATTTATTTAGTTAAATTTACTAAGAAGAGTATAAATAGGTATAGACAAACATAATTAATTTATTGTCTACTAGCTTTAGCCCGCGACTTCGTCCGCGTAGTTTTTTTTTTCTAGATATGATTCATTGTAACAATATAGAGCTTTGTTCATGGATATTGCCCGCCAAAACGTGTGATATTTGACATAAGTTCAGGTAGATTGAGAGCTGATTGCGAGCATGCCACATACAACTGAAACAGTCCTGTCGCAAATAAACTCTAGCAAATATCAGAGTTTTTCCCTGTGATTTATTAATACCCATCGCGAAACAAACCTTGATAAGGAACTGTAAACTTTTAAATTAAACGAAGGATTTGGGATCAATGGTATACGCGCCACGAAGACTGTTTCTCCTCTGGCAGAACCAGTTAATATTTTGGCCTCAATAACATTGCGGCGAAGAGCTGTTACTTGAAGTCTAGTTCCACAGCACAATTTTGGAGGCCGTATATTTCTAATCATTATGACAGGAGCACCTACATATGGATTACCCGGCAGATTAAGATCTAGTTTAAAAATTGAACAGGATAATTTACCGACTCATCCATATCGACCATGGTGGCAACAACCTTCAAATGAATAAATCAACATTTCATTTATCGCAGCGGGTTGGTCATTTTTGGGTGTCATAATGGCTCTCACGCGCATAACCACTGTATCGGTTTGTGTTCATTGTAACATCAGTATACATTTTATTTATTATGGCTAAGTTGGTATTTGTATCAACCCATCTATTTGTGGAAAGTTTACGTTCCCGATTTGAAGAAGAAGATCTGAAAATCTACCGCCAGGAATATGCACCGTGTATGTATGGGAAGGTGAAATATGTTTTTGTTGGGAGGTGTCGAGATCGGGATTATTTATCTTAAATTGCGCTATGAGACCTATTTCCTCAACCATTTCATGACAGCTGAGATATTTGCTTATGGCACACAGACAGACAGACGAATACACGAGACCTATATCCACAAGTTTCTCAATAATTTACAGACAGTTGAGATGTTTCTGTCTGTCTGTCAGTCTGAGGAGAGACTGCCTCCTTATGTGTGTATCGCTTGTACAACGGACAGTTCTCTGAAGAATTGTTTGATCTTATTCCCACGGGCTACCTTCTACCATCGCAACTTTCGCCATCGACGGGGAGTCCATACTCATATATTGGAACCGAAATGGTTTCTACAGTGCGATTTCAAAGGAGTTTTCTACCGCGTACACTCAGGCTGTGGAATGAGCTCCCCGCCGTGGCTTTCCCAAAGGAGTATAGCCAGGTCTTTAAAAAGGGTGTGAAGATATTTCTGTAGGGTCGGCAACGCACGAGTGATACCTACGATGACCGCTTACCATCAGGCAGGCCGTATGCTTGTGTGACAGCTTAGTATTAAATTCAAAAATGAAATAATAATTTAAAAATTGCCCGTAGCAGATGGACATATAGATGGCGGCAGTAGGCTTCTTAATAACACGATAAACGTGTACAATATTTTTACTTCAATACAAAATTACATCCCCCTTGACACCCCTTAAGAGTTCAGATTCCAACAACACCGATATTCGTTGCGTTAGTTTCCAACTATAAGCTTAAATAATAAATTTAGTATAATTCCATACACAACTTCATCCCCTTTTTTACCCCTTCGGGGTCGGAATTATCAAAAACGCTGACGCATATATAAATTAATTTTCAATCATCAGCCTAATCACAAAATTTGAAGGTCCTAACTTCGAAACTGATGGACTTTCATACAAACTTGCATCCCCTATTTTACCCCCTTAGGGGTGTAATACTAAAAAATCCTTCTTTAGTGGATACCTACACTGTATAATTATAAATTTTGTGATGTTTACTGTGGAAATGAAGGACTTTCATATACAACTTAATCCCCCTTTTCCCTCTTCGGGGTGGAATTATCACAAACGCTGTGACAACTTTACATTAATTTTCAATCGTCAGCCTAAATACAAAATTTGAAGATCCTAACTTCAAAACTGACGGACTTGCATACAAACTTTCATCCCTTATTTTACCCACTTAGGGGCGGAATTTCCAAAAATCCTTCCTTAGTGGATGCCTACACCGTATAATAATACATTTAGTGAAGTTTACTTTCAAATTGAAGGACTTGCATTAACAACTTCATCCCCCTTTTCCTCCCTTCGGTGGTGGAATTATCACAAACGCTGAGATAACTATACATTAATTTTCAATCGTAAGCCTAAGCACAAAATTTGAAGATCCTAACTTCAAAACTGATGGACTTGCATACAAACTTTCATCCCCTATTTTACCCCCTTAGGGGTAGAATTTCCGAAAATCCTTCCTTAGTGGATGCCTACACTGTATAAGGTATCTTTGTGCAAAATTTCAAATCTCTAGGTCCAGCGATTTGGGCTATGCGTTGATATATTGCTTACAAACTTTCATCCCTTATTTTACCCTGTTAGGGGTGGAATTTTAAAAAATCCTTATTTTGTGGATGCCTACACTATATAATAATATATTTAGTGAAGTTTACTTTGAAATTGAAGGACTTGCATAAACCACTTCATCCCCCTTTTCCTCCCTTCGGTGGTGGAATTATCACAAACGCTGAGATAACTAAACATTAATTTTCAATCGTCAGCCTAAACACAAAATTTTAAGATCCTAACTTCAAAACTGACGGACTTGCATACAAACTTTCATCCCTTATTTTACCCCCTTAGGGGTGGAATTTCCGAAAATCCTTCCATAGTGGATGCCTACACCATATAATAATACATTTCATGAAGTTTACTTTGAAATTGAAGGCCTTGCATACCCAACTTCATCCCCCTTTTCCTCCCTTCGGGGGTGGAATTATCACAAATGCTGAGATAACTATACATTAATTTTCAATCGTCAGTCTAAACACAAAATTTGAAGATCCTAACTTCAAAACTGACGGACTTGCATACAAACTGTCATCCCCTATTTTACCCTCTTAAGGGTGGAATTTCCGAAAATCCTTCCTTAGTGGATGCCTCCACTGTATAAGGTATCTGTGTGCAAAATTTCAAATCTCTAGGTCCAGCGGTTTGGGCTGTACGCTGATATATCAACAATCAGTTTATCATTTTATATATTAAGATAACATGAAACTTAAAAGGTAAATAAGTACCTACTTGCGTTGCAGCTATAAAATAATTATTTTAGGTATATTAGGCAGACAGGAGTAAGCATTTGCATTCTTTCTTCTTGCTTTTCGGCGGCAACGGAATAACTATTCGTCGATAAATAATAAAACTTTTAAAATATATATATGTGATTTGGACATCTTATTTAATTATGTTGTTTTATTATATTACATTGATTATTAGATTCAATTTAAAATAGTTTTACATGCTATTCTGTAGCGAAATGTGTAGACCTTATTTTAAGATTCCACCTAAATTGTACGACATTTTCTGGCGAAGTAAACAATTTCATTTCATTTCAACCAAAAGTCCATTTATTTTATGTAGATTTTACAGTTGCCCTTTTTCAAATCCAAAATACTTTCCACTAATAGCGCAAGATACCTACGTACCACCGCTAGCGGCTAATATGAGTGAACGGAGCGTTGGAACATGACGTCACCTCGCGGTCACGTGACCGTTAGCGGGCCTCGATATTTAGGGGAATGTTAAATGTCTGTAAAATCATAACTACTTGGTTTTTTTGAACGAAACAAAAACTAATGTATTTGTATACGTAATTGCTCTACTGATACAAATTTTCAAGCGCTTTTGCATACCTATTAACATTCCTTAATTTTGTAGATGCTATAAATGAAATAAAATATTTATGATTCACAGGGAACAATCTCCACAAAAATAATCCGTAGTGAAAAGATCATGGTAGAACCCATAGAATAATTTTTGGCATCCTTGGTATCGCCCGCACCGCAGCCAGCCTATGATGTCGCAGATAATGTACCACCAAAAGCATCGAATTTTTTTTTGCGATTTCATATTTGGTACCGTAGTAAAAGTTGACCGTATACAGGAGTACTTTAAGTGGTTTCATTTAATTTCGTATTGTCGTATCCACCCCGTATACCCTTTTCATTACCCGCAGCATATATACTTCATCATCATCATCATGATCAGCCTATAATGTCCCACTGCTGAGCACAGGCCTCCTTTCACAAATGAGAGTGAAAGGGAATGGGCAGATACTCCACCACGCGTGCCCACTGCGGATTGGTGGAGGTAGGCTAGTGGTCAACCTACTGTTGGAATTTTTCAAGCCGCCTAGTAGGCATCCAACTAGCTTAACGACTATCACAATTAAGTGATAACCGAGACCAACGGCTTTACGTGCCTTCCGAAGCACGGAAACGCTCGATATGAAATACCACTAGACGGTCACCCATCCAGGTACCGACCACGACAGACGTAGCTTAACTTTGCCGATCGATTAAGAACGGCTAATCATGCTACACCACGAGCGCTTCCTTATATATAGTGATATATACTTACACAGTATAAACTCGTATTTACGTACAAATATGAGTAATTACTATAGCTTTTGGTTAAAAATCGTTTATAACAAGTGTAATAAAAAAATAAACTTTTACTGCTCTCCTATAAAATATACTCTGTAATTTAAACGATGGCGGTTCGGCTTTCGTGTTTCTGCCGGCGTCGCCCGAGTCCGGCCGAACGTATCTAGCGGTGGCGGGATTTTTTAAAACTTTGATAGTTCTCTAGGGGCGGTGCCCCCCGCGCGGCCGGCTAGGCCACGCCTTTGAAGGAACGATTTATTTCCACGGTGTCATCTTAACGATAAAATATAAATTATCTGCGAAGTGTGTTGCTTCATTGAATTACATGGGGAGCGATATTGAAAGATATGCGCTCAGATACAGATATCTTATCGTATATGCGTAGTGTGTTAGACTTTTATTAAGAAAACAAGAAATTGGACAAATGAGAGACGTTAACAAAGTTAAAAGAAAACAAAAAATCTTTGGAACCCAAATCCTGAACGCTCCGATATCAACATTAAATAAGTTAATGTGTCCCAGATCTCATTCCTTTTCATAAACAGTGAAAATTCCGAGTAATCTCATTAACAATAATGTACCAGAATTATCCCATTCCGATTATGTAAATCGATAAAATATCTGTTGGCAAGTGCGAATAAACTTTAGTACCATCACCTAAAAAGTAATAACATTGCAAAAAAACATGTTACAACTATTAAACGTGATAAAAAAGTGATTTCGCTAATAACATTCCAAATTATTATGTCATAAGAGTGCACATACCCGACGTAACAAAATTGAGTTCGGCGGAAATTGCACATGAGTTTGGGCACTACAGTTTCGCAATTTGTGCAATACCTACATCAGTTATATTGTCGCTGAGTTGTGCAAACAATATCGTTGCATTGAAACAATTTGCATTCGACATGTTATTGATTGCTTTGCCCGTCATATGAAATCAATTACTCTGAGGTCTAATGAGCAACCCAATTTCTAGTCCACTTGGTACAATCAATCATTATGCTTATATATTTTGATTGCAACTTCAACCGGAGGGTACTTCTGTAGTACCTGGCTGCCTGGCTTCCTTCAAGCTATCAGATCTGCCCCCCTAGACAAGATGGTCATCGACAATCGTCATCGTTAGTAAACGATCAACCTTTGTATGGGATTGACATAAGAGATTGTTAAAAATCACGTGATATTTCGATTTGAAATGTCAATCCCATACAAAGGTTGATCGTTTACTAACGATGACGATTGTCGATAACCATCTTGTCTACTAGCCCTGGCTTATCTTACTTTTCGCTTAAAAATGCGAGTACCTACCTACTATCCCTGTACCACGAAATATGATATTTCTTTCCTCCGTGGAAAGAACTGACGTAATATTAGCTTTAAACTCAATCAATCAATACCCGTGCAGTTGTTGAATATTGTCAAAACAACCACTCACAGTAAGCCTTGCAATTTTCTAGTATATTCTTAACTAGCATACAATTGTACAACAATAGTAATGTTACGACGTCAAACACTAATATTATTATGGTAAAATAACAGACGGAACAAATAAACTTGTGCATTATTGCCAAAAACCTTGTTAGTCTCTAGAAAAGCATGAATCACTTTTAAATGTCCGTGTTTTGAATATAAGATATCGAGAACGAAAAACTATTATAGGTAAAAGAAAAGTAATAAAGGCTCTTGATTGATTGGAACTTGTCGATCTATCTCCAGCAATGTCACTCACCGGATTAAGAGAAGAAATTAATATGGAAAGTAGATCTTCCCAAAACAACTGAAGAAACTGTCTGCGCGGTCAATAAAAGACTTAGAATCCTTGCGAATAACTTCAGGCTCTGTTATACCAGATAGCCTTTCATTGTATTATAAGATATTTATTGGAATCAGACATTCCAGAGGAAGGAATCAAGTATACACAAACAAAAGCGTATATCGGCGCCTCGCGGTTCATATCTGGCGGTTATTTATTGCGGCGCCAGATCGAGATGCGCAAACGCATGCATCCGCAAACACTAACCAATCATACGACCACTCGTGTTTGAGATAAAGGCAGTAGAGAAATTTCTATTTTTACCTAACTAATTACCAGGCGCCTTAAAGGGCGTCCGTAAATCACATGGCCCTAATAATGGGGATGTAGTAAGTGTCACTTAAGTTCGCTCCCCTAAGCAGATGGTCAAAATAGTGTCATTGGGGGTGGGAACAAAATTCAGTAAAAGTGGTGGCACGTGATTCATTGGCCCCGTAACGATTTTGGTACTTCTCGAGAAATTCAAACAGTTTTCCATAAGAAATTGATAAATTTGACATGTCTTAAAGATTACCCTAATTTAATATAGTTTTTAAAGGAAAGGGGCAAAAACAGAAAGGAGCTTTTACTTTTGAGCTTTTCGGCTCAATTGTCGCTCGTTCCCGATCTTTTGGATCCGCTATAAGTATAACTATTTGTAATTGTGTTAGAACTTCAGCAAACATAGATAACTGGTAACAACATTGCATCCAGCCAAGGTACCAATAATTTAGCTTTCTTTTATCTGATTCCACGAGTCACGGCTTCAATCAAAACATTTTCGCTCTGCCCACCTCTCCAATAAGCTAGAGTTATTGCATTCCATCATTCGCTACCTTCAATCTCGCTACAATCTAAAAAAAGCCAATAGAATTTGCAATTCCGTAGAGTAAGTACATCCACTTTATCGGTGCACATAACTCGTCGGGACAGGTTCCGTAGGCGGGTTGTGTTGGGTTGCAATAAAAAGGCGGGGTGGTTACCGAACGGCGCGGGGTCGTCGCCCCTGAGCGGCCTTCGCGCCGCACCCCGCGCCCGCGCAGCAAGGACGTCGCCCGCGCGTTGCATAACCACTCGCCTCGCACGCAACGCAAGTCGATGTGATACCGTTTCGAGATGCGCCGCGCTGTGCGCTGTCGCTGCATACGATGCGCCCGCGCACCGGAATGAAAATAAAAGTACGCACGCATAATATCGTATTGGTATTCATATAAACAATTATTGATCTTTTTCATTCGACGTCGACTTGATTCATCATAATTATGATTTCGCTTTCTATCGACGAATTCAGTTGGTTTATCATATAGATGTACCTTATGTTGTTTTTGAGTATTATAGGCCCGGTCTAGACACAATAAAGTGCAGTTTCTTGTTGAAGCCGTGTCCTCACCCACATGATAATGCATACGACCTCAAGTTTCCTTTACCGCGTGAGGAAAATAACTTGGCTATGTACAAGATTTCGCCAAGGACCTCATTAATATTCACTGCTTATTTAAATGCTTCCATAGATAGACTAATGATAGGGGGCCAATTGAGTCTCAGACGTGCGTCTATAATTGTAGGAACTGGAAATCGGGGCGAGTGGAGCCGGGGGCGCAAATTATAATGCATACTTGCAAACTGCTAGCCGCGTACTAATAGTGATTGTGTAGTATTGATAAATGTCAAAAACGATTTATGGTTCTCGAGCGTCTATAAAACACAAGTCTTTCAAGCGGCGCTTTTATACGGACCGTTTGAACACAGGAAATTGTTGATCTACCATAATCACAAACTTGTAGGTCGTAATTTTATTGGCTGCCTTCTGAAACTAGGTGACTTACTTGCATATATTTTGCAGTTTAATTATTATGCTTTGCTATTATGTTACAAGGTTAGAATGGACAGCCGTTCTGAGTTATGAAGACTGTTGAGTACACATACATATTTAAGCACTTTAAATATAGAAAATGTATTAATTTAAATAATAACAGAGGTCAGTTGATGTACTTCATTTATTCAAGATTGACACTTTCTACTGTTCATATCAGTCAAGGGGTTAGCCGAGTAAGATAGTTCTCTATTTAAAACCAATTGTCTGTTTCCCTGATCTACAGAACTCTACACGCAAACTTATCTGTCTTTTGTCTTCAAAATATCAGTATACTACAAAAAAAACCTTATATACAGTGATCAATCGCGGTGGTACCACGTGTCACCATAGTGCGGATCAGCAACCGGTGCCGGTGGCCTATTCGCAGAAATCCGTCGCCAGTCGGTCGGGTGCCGTACACAACTGTTCTCTTACCTGGAACAAGGAGAAGTATCTTTAGCGAATGTACACGAAGCTTAGGTTTTATGTCGGGCTATGAAAGTTTATTTTAAATAAGCCTGTCCCTCGAGGCTTTACAGGCATTCCCAAAATAAAAAGTACCTTATAACACTCGGGGATAATTTAGCTTCCTATAAGTGTAAGAATTATCTGAATCGGATTAGGAGTTCCGAAGATTTCCTCCAGCATCTAAACATACAAACTTTACCTTTTTATAATATTAGCGCAGATTCAATAATTTTCTTAGGGATTGGCCCCCTTACTCATAAAGCGCTATTTAACTAATATACTGTTTAATGGTCACATAAATAAAGTCAAATTATTTGACAATGACAATAGAGTGACGTTATTTACGTGACCCTTTTTATAAGTAAGGGGGTAGATGTTGATGGTCATGGTTAATTATTTATTGAGTCGCATTCGCAATCTATAATAATATGCAAATATCAAATGTCACATATAAATTAATTGCAAAAAAGAAACAAAATTAAATTTGATAATAACGCAATCAAAATTGAATATTCATGATCATCAATATTTCACAAGTTGAATGAATTCTATTAATTGGTTAAATTATTAATTTAACATGATAAAAACAATAAAAGGTGCTCTCTAATTCCATATGTTTTCAACCATTTGACATAGATAAAAGCATTATGTAAAGAAGAGTAACCCTGTACAATCTATTTATTTACAGTTAACAGGAATGTGATGCCCTATCAACAAATAACATTAAAATTGTTAAACGCCACGAAAACGCCACGTTTGAATTTTGAATCCCCGGTAGTGTAATGGCCACAAACGGTCGCGTCACTCGCTCACCCGAGCGAGGTAGGAACAATAGATTGGTAAAGCTTTACCATACAGCCTTACCATTTATTCTGTAAATATCAGCACACTCAGCGTTTCGCAAGCGTGTAGTATTTCCGATCTCAGCTATAAACTATACGGAGCTTATTAATGGTTTAACATCCAGAATAACCCTTCGATTCAGGCAGTCTTTAAGTTCGTGAGAAGTTATAAAGATAAATCATCTGAAATAAAGGTATTTTTAGTTTCAAGTCGGAGCATAATAAAGTTCAATATGCGTGCAGTAGACCTTTACCAGTTTGCCTAATCTCCTTTTGTCCTCAAACATAACACAACTTTTTTTTTTACTACATTTATATAGTATATTTAATATAATGATACACTATTATCACTGACCCTTTTTACCATGCATAGCTATAAAAGCGCAAGCGCGTGCGCATTCGTATCGGTTGCGATAACACGCCTGGAGCAGTCTCAACTACCTTTCCAGTTTATGATCAAACTCCCCGACCTGTAGGGCTATTTTAAAACGCTCGGATTCAACATCGGAAACGGATTCAAAAACTACTGAGGCGATTTTCAACGCAATCGGATGATATAGTAGATAGGAAGGAAGGAACGCAAACGCTACAAACGGACAAATATCATTATGACTTATACTGTTCTTATACTTAGATTGATTTATATCAGGTTCGTATTTGACAACAACGTCAAACGCTTTGGATGATGATCGCCGAAAATTGTGACCAGACCGCAGTATCCAGAGCACCTGTTGTCAACTTGATGGTGTTATTCACCATGGTTTATCACCACAATTAATGCACCATTTATCTACGCACGTTTAACAATCTCAGCTTATTTATCAAGTAAACAAAGAATTTCCGTGAAAAATAAGATCCGAATGAATTAAACATAAACCAATTATCGATATAAATCCTTTATCGTTAAAATACTCTTCATGAAACCTTTTAAATATATTTAATTAACAATAAAATGTCCTTATAAAACCTAGGAAAGTATTAATTCATGAATTATATTTTTTTTTGTAGTGCAATGACCTTATAAGGTAGCGGCCACACGCGAGTCGTACGCAATGATGCATTGTGGTCGTAGCGACCACAGACAAGATTTATCGCATTCAACACAGCCGTGTAGCCCTAGTGGTTACACGTTTTACATGTGGATTTATCTTGTTTATGGTCAATACTCGTATGGTAACTAGGATTTGAATCTTACACGCGTCTATGCAATGTACTTTCAGGGTACCTATGGAATTTTTATAGGGTTTGCTTGTAAAGCCATGTGCCTGGTTTGCTAATACATCCTCTTTATTCTTTAACAAGTGACTAATCCATAAGTCGCTCAGTCTAAATATAGCTTAACGATGAGATCCGGCGAAGAGACTAGCTCTAAGGATAAGCAAGCTGAAGAGGCAATGAGCAGATTCTATTGAAGAACCGATAACCATTGGGGTAGACGGGTAGGTAGGTACTTGCCTGGAAACCACGCATCAGGCGAGTGAAGTGTGGGACGCCCTCCCGCTAGGTGGACCAAAGGCTTGGTAGATAACTTTGCAAGCGGAGGGGTAGATGTGAAAAGTTGAGAACCGGATAGTGTAACAAAAATTAGAGAGAGTGAGATTACGAATGAAATTAACAAATTGAAGGAAGACTCTTTGACTAACCATTCAAGTAATTAATGAACAGGAAAATGTATTTCCCGCAGCTGACTTCAATGAATAAAATAAAAATATTCCTTCGTGCCAACCCTAATTTCGGCGGCCGCAGAACAACCCACAAACAGGGTGTTTCAGACACCTCCCTATTTGTCGTCGCGGTTCGCGGAAACTATCGCCCGAGCCGTTTGTATGTTAATATTTAATGTGTGACAGACAGACTGAGTCTATGTTGTGCATTTTACCAAGTTTGGTTATAACACGTGTGTTGGCTGCGCTGTGACGCCTGTGACAAAGCAATGGCTGAGTTAAGTTACTGAGTCACTCAGTACAATGCAGGATTATTTACTAAGTGGTTGTAATAGTATGTAGTAAAATAAAAATGGAGTTATAAAAAAAAATTAAGATATAAATATTTCAAGAGTTTTACTATCATCATCATCAGCCTTTAATGTCCCACTGCTTAGGACAGGCCTCCTTTCATAAATCAGGGTGAAAGGGAATGGGCAGATACTCCACCACGCATGCCCGCCCACTGCGGATCGGTGGAGGTAGGCTAGTGGTCAACCTACTGTTGGAGTTTTCAAGCCGCCTAGAAGGCCTCCAACTAGCTTAACGACTATCACAGTTAAGTGATAACCGGGACCAACGGCTTTACGTGCCTTCCGAAGCATGGAAACGCTCGATTTGAAATACCACTAGGCTGTCACCCATCCAGGTACCGACCACGACAGACGTAGCTTAACTTGCCGATCGACTGATCATGCTACACCACGAGCGCTTCTTACTTACTTTTTACTATATAATATACACACAATTTATTTATCCACTATGTTTTATTAGTCTATTGATGATGAATAAACAGGTATATCCAGCAATAACAGCCGATGATTTCTCGGTAAAGCGCAGAGCCCGATTCTGAGATTTTCGTAAACGGAACGTGAGATATATCGTGCGAAATTAGCTACGTGATTGAATTTCGCGATTTCGTATTTCGAACGCGCGGTACGCGCGGTAAGTGCCGCGTGTTTGCGCACGCGCATTGCGCAACCTGCAAACGTCGCGCGAGTGACAACCGGCAATTTATCAAACAAATACCTGCCAACCGTTTTGCGTGCAAACTATTTGTTATTCAATATTCGACCTTCATGATTCGCGTGAGAATTTAATTCTATAGCATGCAATGCAAATTAGTTATATGAAATTGTAAGTGTTTAGCCTAATATTCCATTTAACATAAGCTGTGAGTTTAATGCTGGTTTCGTTGGAATTTTAACGAAGCGAAACCTTTAGTTAACTAACAAAGGCATTTACGGCAGTTTATTATAAACCTAAAGACCACTGAAGGGGAGTTTTGCTGAATATCTTTAGTCATACAAAATGCGTACCACAAAGATAAATACAATTTAAAGTACTTTTTATGTTAGGCTTTTTAAAGTAGTTAAATGTGCATACTAAGTTAAAATAATAGACAGTGAATCAGGTCAAGTATACCGGAAACTGCGCGCTGGTGCCCGCTGCGCACGCGCCGCTCGCTCCTATTCAATCTTTATCGTGGACGCAACACAATGGTGCGAGCGTTGCAGCTGTGTCTATCTATTATAATTATATTGTTCCCTATTACTTAACTATGGGGTATATACTTTTCAAACTTAATAAATCAAGGTCTATTGAATTATGAAACACCTAACGCCTAGTACTGAACAATAAAGATCCACCCCCACTTAATATGTAGGGGAAGACGTAAACAAGAAGAGATACCGAATTTTCTAACTAAACTACCTACTTAAAGTTTTGACAGACAACCCTTAGGTTCCTTGTTTGATTACGGAACTCTAAAAAGGAAGGAAAAAGGAGTTTCATTGATAAGGTAATAAATTACAATGTACTAGTATAAATGATATACAGACAGGAAAGATAGAAAATAATAGCTAAATGCAGACTATTGCAGACTTAGGTACAGCACAGCACATAATATCCGTCGAAAGTATCGTAATAGAGAATCAGTAAAATTCTCTTATAAACCAGGTACTTATTACTTTTCCACTGAATAATTTCAATATATTTTCCATGACCTAATCAACAGGTTTCTATAAAAATCCATGTGATATCAACATTCCATACATTTGACGGCGGTGTCTGGCGACAACTCTCTCGGTTGCGGTTGTCACAGCACTATAAAATATTATCAAACATGGTGAGGATACGTAAAAATATTATCATAATGGGCTAGTTTCCTGAAAAATTATATTTAGTCCGTCATATACATTATCAATAATTGGACTGTTTTACAAAAAACTTAAACCGACTTCAAAGTACACTAAGAAGTAATCAAATCTTGATCTGATAACAATGGGACCAAACGGTCCAGACAAAAAAAGAAATTTCCAAATCGGGTAATAAACATAAAAAAAAAAAAACAACCGATTTGAGAACCTCCTCCTTTTTTGAAGTCGGTTAAAAATATTAGACACGTATATTTTCTTTTCTCAATAAAAAAAAAATACGAGGTTATGGTTTGTTCAAGTTCCGCGTGACGTCACTGTCTGGTACACTTTTTAGTAACAAGCTAAGAAGTGACGTCACGAGCCCCCACTCCCGAACTTAGTCGCGCTTTATCTTTGTCAATTAAAATGAATTGGCAAAGCAAAAAATACGTGTTTGATTGAACACGTATTTTTTGCTTACTTTGTTTAATTTTTGTCATGTCCGATTCGACAATTAAGGGTTGTTTCCTAAGTAAAAAAATAATAATTCTAAGTCGTCCGTCAGTTAGATTATCAAAACGTACTCACTATTATATACAAACGTAACGTTAAATTCTTTGCCATGCCTCCGACCGAAGGTATAACCACAGTAGTTCATGCCTTTACCATGCTATGCCATTCTTTAGAAGGCAGTTACAGGACATAATTTAAAAAACGTGACAACCCTAACGTAAACGTTATAGGTGGTTTGATTAATGGCGGTGTAATAGCTATATTACGATATTACGTAGGAACTTTTGTGCGATCGACGGCGACGCTCGACTCGACTCGACATTCGACACAGCGATTTCCCAGAATACCGATGCTGCTAATTGAAATTTTAGAAAGTTCACGCAATTGCAACCAAATTTTACTTAATAAAACGAGTAATACTGGCTGACTGACATATAGGCAATGTTCAGCTTAACCTGGTGGACCATGAAATTTGGAGGAGTATTCCTTGGGTAAATTAAGGGTGAACACGGGTAGGCGTAACTAGGGTCTTACCTACTACTCTACTCTGAAATACACTTTCGTTATTATTTTTTTTTTTTTTTTCGTGTACTTACGACCGTGACATCACTAAAGGCGTCAGCTGAAAATCAGAGCTGCTGACATTGTCAGTAGCACCATGCTGAGCTGACGATCCTCTTTGACGGCACAGACTTACTGGTTTGTTTTAAATATTTTTGTATGTAAATTCTTTAATGTGTTTCGTCAAATAAATGTATTTTCTTTCTTTCTTTCTTACTAATCTACTTACTACAAACCACAACCTATTTTTTATTTGTCTCCTGTAGAATTTATCACAATGCGAAGACCACTGCACTTTCTATTCCCTAGTCTTGAACCAACCGACTTAAATAGGTCATTAAAATCATGTGAGGAAAAAATAACACAAAGAAGCTCGCCTAGCAATTATATCGTCAACCTTCGACATAATGTAACCATGTTGATCAATGCATGCGCGCACGCAACACAACATAATGCATTGTTATCATCATCAGCGTAACAATTACAACATAATAACATCACATAATTGTACATAACAACAAGTTTAAGTACTGCCGACTATATTGAAAACATGCAATGGACTAATTTGACAGGACTAAATTTCTTGTATCCCTTTCTTATGTTCTTTGTTAGAAAGAGACATAGTGAGACTAAATTAGTTTAATTGTAAACAATAGAATCAGCACCAATATGTTACTAAAATACTGTGTATCAAAGCCTGTAGAGCAAAAAATTAATTTTATTTTATTTTATTTGTATGAGTTCCTGTCTTCTACAAAATCAGAGACCTTATTATAGGTACTTTACTTCTGTTTTACTAGCTTTTAAACCTATACACAGATAGGTAAGGGGTAGGTACTTTAGCTTACTGAAGTGGCCTTGTATTAATAAGTTTGCTATATGACATGAACATGTTGTGTAGTGACTCAGATTCACAGCAAATCCGTTGACGTCACAGGACGCCATTCCCGACAGTGGCGTCATGACTGCATTAATCCCCACAATGCCAAGTGTTTCAACTTCCAGGCACTGCGACACGAGGGCGCCACCGTTGTTCGCTCTCCAAGTTGCAAGATTTATGCGCGTGCGCCTCGTGCGCTTAATATTCCACATCCGGCATCCACTTTCGAAACGAGCGTGTTTGAAAATTGCCGCATCTCCCGTACAACCCGGTACAATAAATATATAACGACACTTATAACGCTATAAGCGACTTTGGACTCTATCTACATGAGTCTATATCCTCTTTTCGGTGTATCACTATACACCGAGAAGGTTTATGCTGATGAGAACTAGAAAAATTAAAAACAACAGAAATCATATTCAAAAATGAAGTGTATGAAGCAATCAAGAAGAAAGAAATGTTACTGCGTTGAATAACCGAAGTATCTACTGAAGGATTTAATTCCCATAAACATAGCACTAACGAAAAGTGGAACTCATTTAAATGAATGAAATATCTCAACCAAATGTCAATGAGAAAAGTTATCAACGCAACTATCATTCATTCTTTATCTCCTCACTCCAAGAATTCCAAGACATACTCAAAGACAATGGAGTCATTAAGAACAAGCTAAGTTCCCGAGCTTCTAGACCTACTGTCATAGCTACACAAGATAACCTCAATACGAACGGTATATTTCAGAATCATCGACAAGTAAAAGTTGTTCCATATTTGTATCGCGCCGCGAGCGCATAATTTACAACCAGCCTTCTTAGAATTGGGTTTCAAGACGAAACGTGAACTATGGCAACGGTCGAATTTATGGGTTTGCCTCGATCGACCGCCCCCGATGCCTGCGGCCAGTTCAAAGGGCTACCCTCTGCCCTAACACTCTCTGAAGCTTGATAAAACTTCACAACAACGTAAAACACATCTTAAAACAACTGCGGTAAGGACAAAGTAATCTGCTGTGCCAAATCGCTTTTGTTTTTGACAAAGCCGAACAAAGTGGCCGCATGTCACGCCATCAGTAAAGACTAAAGAGCAAAGGTTGTAACACACTAAAAAACCGGCCAAGTGCGAGTCAGACTCGCGCACCGAGGGTTCCGTACAAACCTGTAGGTATATAAGTAAATGGTAGTATAGACCTGAGTATTTGATATTAATTTCAATTTATGACCTATTAAAAAAAAACTACTTACTAGATCTCGTTCAAACCAATTTTCAGTGGAAGTTTGCACCGTAATGTACATCATATATTTTTTATAGATTTATCATTCTCTTATTTTAGAAGTTACAGGGGGGGGGACACACATTTTACCACTTTGGAAGTGTCTCTCGCGCAAACTATTCAGTTTAGAAAAAAATGATATTAGAAACCTCAATATCATTTTTGAAGACCTATCCATAGACACCCCACACTAATGGGTTTGATGAAAAAAAAAATTTGAGTTTCAGTTCTAAGTATGGGGAACCCCCAAAATTTATTGTTTATTTTCTATTTTTGTGTAAAAATCTTAATGCGGTTCACAGAATACATCTACTTACCAAGTTTCAACATTATAGTTCTTATAGTTTCGGAAATAAATGGCTGTGACATACACGGACAGACAGACAGACAGACAGACAGACAGACAGACAGACAGACAGACAGACATGACGAATCTATAAGGGTTCCGTTTTTTGCCATTTGGCTACGGAACCCTAAAAAGGGAATAAGCATTAATATTGTTTCGAAACGAACAATGGACGGCGAGTTTATAGGTCTTATGGGAGAAATCTCGCTCGTGAACTAGGAAATGAACGAATTGAACCTATACTAATTTGTTTTGCCTTTTGCAGTAATCTTAGAAAGGTACGTTTATGGGTTAAGCAAAGCAGCCATGTATGAAAGTAGTGGTATTAGAGAATTTCAGATTCGTAACGGAAAATTGAATGACCGAATATGAATAGCACTGCGCCCGTAACCTAACTTTACCAAAGTTTATGTAACTAACACCTTACAGAATACCGAAGCCAAATAACTTTATGTTGTGTAAAGTTGTGTTCCTGCGCGTGAGTAAGGTCGCCAGAGCTCATAGGGGAGTGGGGAAAGGTCGGTAACGCGTGAGCCATGCTTTTTTTGTTGCAAGCGTCCATATGGCTGCGGTAACCGCTTACCATCAGGTGGGCCGTATGCTTGTTTACCGACTAAGTTGTATAAAAAAAAAAAACTTACAATCAGCTTGCATGTTTCGCTTCAGGTAAGTCAAAACATAATCGCTTTCAATCAGATAACGTTTTTCATACTAAGCATGATGCCAGCTTCCATTTTAAACATTTACTTGGAGGTTCTAATCTCAAAGCAGGAAAATCAAGTAAACATTCCAAAGCATCTTTACAACAATGATATTTATCGAGATTCTCCTAGAACTCATCATTTAATTGTTTCGTCACATCACGTGCGTCTCCTTCGAGAGATGATACGGCAATAACCGAGGCCAAGCAAGGACGCGATGACCGTTCATTAGTAGCGAATGTATGCTCGGTGCGCCCGCGCAGATCGTTAGATAGCGTGCCTAGACGAAAACAAGTTGAGTAGGAGTACAGCAAAAAGTATTTTAATTTAATTAATGAAATAAAATTGTGGGTCACGTACTTTTTGGGTCGGGTGAAGAAATCTAGTGGTCTCGTTGAACAAGATTTCTATAGACCAGAAGAAAAAATAAAAGAAGCCCTCAATTTCTTAGACATCGTTAACCTCCTGTAGTCTAGTGCTTGACACTTAAAATAACAAATTGACAAGATATAGTGAAATTTCCGCTATAATTAAGAGATTAATTAAGATTTCAACCCACTTGTGACGGTTTTTTCCGTAATTTTAATCTAAACTATCCATCAAATGGCGTCGTACGATATCTTAGATGGAGATAATCAGTAGTTTGCTATTTTAGGGTTCCGCACAAAACAATCTGAAAGCATCAAAGGTTCCGGAATTAAATTATTCATTGGTTTTTACCTCAACTCAGGTTTAAGGGGTGGAAGTACTCATCAATATGGTTTATTTTACGATGGGATAAAAACTGAATCCCGAAAAAAAAAAAATTATACATTTTGTTCAAAGTCAAAGTAATTTATTCAATTTAGGCCCTAGAAGGGCACCTATGAAGTTCGAAGCTACTGAAGTTACCGCCAGTTCGTATGCCTTCAACTGAGAAGAACAGGCAAGAACTCAGCAAGGTAACATTTTTTTTTTTTTTTTTTTTTTTTTTTTCAAGTTTCAAGCTAGGGGTATACATGAAAAGTTAATACTATACTGTACTGCGACGAGTTCCACCAAATAAGTCTACGTGCGGTTCCTAGGTTACTATTACCTATTACTACCCGAGGCAATTTATCTGCATAATAAATAAAAAAAAACGGAATCCTTATCATCAATCCCAACATCCTTAGCTTTACCAAAATACCTAACCCGTTAAAGCGACTACCAAAACGTGTGAACAACACTAATCTCTAGTGACCCAATAACTTCCACTCTACCCAACTTGCACTCAACATGAAATTCCTTTATAATTACTTACTTTTAATTAACAAGACACCTTTAAGATAAACGTCTGTATTTAGTTAAGAATTTGGTAGGATGAGTAATGGATCTGGACCTAGATAACCTTGACTTTTGTATTAATAAGTTAACCAACAGACATTGTCTTAAGACAGTTCGACAAGGAATCTAGGTTACATCAAATTAATTACTCTTATTGGACGCATCCATTGTATTTCTATTAAGGTTTATAAAAGTTCTTATTTTATCAAGCCTATGATAGTGAGGAAGTTTTTTTTATTAAAAAAACATCTTAAAAGCCGCAAAATACACAATTAACTCAAATTCTGAGAGTTTCCAAGTTTAATTGGACTTAGGTGGAAAATAAAAAAGGCTACCAGTCATTGAGTGGATCTCGGACGCATCTGACCCGGTCACGGCACGGAACCGACATGTCGTACCTTACCTACGACTTAGAGCTTGTTACAGCAACTTGTAAGTACATAATGGGAGAGACATCGTATGTATGAGTGAAGACGAGTTTGGATGTAAGACTGTATCTAATGTATTTCGTCATTCATATCGAGCGAAAATAGCAATGTCCTAGCACTTTCCGAATTTCTGCTAGCCAAACATTTTCACTAACAACAAAAAAATCTTTTGACCGTCTTTTTTCTCAATCAAGTCTGGCAAAGAGTCAAGACGACGATCACGTCAATTATGTCAAAAAGCAACCTCTATCTATCGTACCTCTCTATTCTATCTTACCATAATTCACAAATAACTTATATGATATTTTCAGTTCTTACGTTATACAGTACATAAGCAAAATACCTATGCAGAAGTAAAATATTTTTATAGACATATGTATGTCATTATTTCACCTGTACAAATTATTGCGTTTCGAGATCATGAATCAGACAATGGCATTTTATGCAAGCTAAATATTTGACATCCCCTATTTTTTTTCTGACGGCATATTTTATTACTAGCTGTTCCCCGCGGTTTTACCCATATTCCCGGGATAAACATACCTATAATAGCAGCCCATAATACTCGGGGATAATGTAGCTTCCTATTGGTGAAAGAATCCGACTGCTAGTTCCAGAGGTTAGCCCGTTTAAACCTAAAAAAAACTTCCGCTTTATTATATTAGTATAGATAGAGAAGTAATTTATATTAATTCAGAATAAATTTCATCACGTCTGCAATATTCTCGAAATTAGCAACTAATATATTGATTGAGTAGGTTGACCACTAGCCTACCTCCACCAATCCGCAGTGGGCACGCGTGGTGGAGTATCGCCCAGTCCCTTTCACCCTCATTTGTGAAAGGAGGCCTGTGCTCAGCAGTGGGACATTATAGGCTGATGATGATGATGATGATAATATTGACTGGACCTACAATTTGTATATATAACTTTAAAAACATATTCATAAAAATTGCCTTTTGTCGGAGTCTTTTCAGTATTACGAGCTGTTGGTAGAATCAATTGTATCTATGTTCAAAAGTTGGTCTAAAGTCTAAACTCAAAACTGAATGAATATTATTCCTTTTTTACCCGACTGACCCGGAAGGAGGGTTATGTTTTTCGAGTGTATGTATGTATGTATGTATGTATGTATGTCTATTTCTTTGGCACGCTCTACAGCCTAAACGGCTTAATGGATTTAAGCATATGAGGTGTCGTTAGATTCGCCTTGACTGTGGGAGTGTCATAGGGTATATTGTTTTTATATGGCGTCTACGGATAAGAAAAGAGGGGGGGTATTAAAAACAAATATTTCGTTATTATAACAATATGGGTATCAAATGAAAGCTTGTGAACAGCCCATTCCATATATGTATATATTGCAATACTTTTGTGCTACCATTTTGACGTAAACTGCAAAAAACCATGTTTAATGCAAGGACAGTAGGTAGTTGCGATGGTTGTTAGCGTTACTTTACCGTACCACTCATTTACTTACTAATACTGAGCTAATACTTACAACTCATTCTGTATAGAACTAAAAAGTCTGAAATAAATTAAATTATTAAAAGAAACAAAAAACCCGACTGCGTAAAACAAAAATTAACTGAAAAGATAAAAACAAGCTCTGGAATATTACTTGAATGTTATAAGGTATTGCAGTCGGGGATAAACAAATATTACAAAAAAACACATACCTAGGTTATTGGTTTGTCCCCGACTGCAATACCTTATATCATTCAAGTAATATTCCAGAGCTTGTTTTTATCTTTTCAGTTAATTTTTGTTTTACGCAGTCGGGTTTTTTGTTTCTTTTAATAATTTAATTTATTTCTGCGATCTTTTACTACAATACCATTGAGTAATAATACGAATATTCTTTGTTACAAACTTCGCACGAAAACGAACAGGGTCGGGAATCTTAAAAACCGCATCTGTCTGTACCAACTAACAATGCATGGACGCACAAAGGACTATTCTAAATCTGACAAGGATACCCAAGGTCGCTCTCAATAGCTAGAAGTGACATGACATGACATTATTGTGAGCGATATAGACGTGTAACTGTCAGGCGCACCCAGGGGCGTAACGCGGTGGGGCATGCCGCATGCATGCGCTTACGCATGGCTGACATTGTTTTAATAGTGTTGCGAATTATTAGGCAAGTGACAAGATTCTATGACCGTTCTAGACCTGTGACATTTCTTTGAGTTAAAAAAGGATTTATTGAATGACAGTTGGATTTAGTTTTACAAGAGATACAAAATTATTTTATCATTTTCAAAAGGCACAATATTTTAATAAGCGGCCAGGGCATAACGATATAGCTAATAATTTCGTGACCCCTGCTCGAATCGAAGGCAAGCAACTATCGGAATTTTAATACTAAAATGAGAGTACCTACTCAAATCCTATGTTTCGACGCCGTAATACCTATTTTAGTTTGATACCTAAGCAATGAACACTCTACACTCGCGGTGAACGTAAGGTCAACTTGGACTACATTAAAATGACAGTTCATTTATATGCATAAGTACCCTGAAGTACCCTCGGGCGGTTCAGCATTGTCTGCTGTAATACGATTATGTCAAACTAATTGCTATAGATCATAATCTAACGACATTAACTACCCTTTCGCCGATTCATTGTCAATTTGACGAATTGTCGTAGGCACAATGTCAAACTTGACTTTGACATTTTGTAATTATAGAATATTTGATGTGATTGTTTCTTTGTTCACGTTTTAGTGTTTATGTATCCTTGACTTGTCGCTTTTAAGCTACTGCAATACTATTATTCGCCCACGTGAGTGCGCGTGCGCACTCGTGCCGCAAGCTCTCTCTCAAGTGATGTTGTTATCACCCTTACCATCGACGAAGATGTCATTAAAAATGAATACCTATTTACCGATACTACCATATCTAAAGATAATATAAACCCTGCCCAAGCCTTAACTATTATTAGATAACAACAACTTTGCTCCCTACCATTTGTTGGAAATATAGCTTCTAGTCCTCAGTTAAATAATTAACGCTTATATAAAACGTTAATAATCAGGTGTTACTTCCCGGAAATGGCACCTCGAGTCGTAGGACCCTGAGGTCTGCGTCTCATAGGTGAGTTACGAAAAGTGTTCACTTGTTTACATTTAGCTCGGCCTCTAGCCAGTGACATTAAGAGGGGTCACCGTAGGGCGCAGACGCACTGCGCAGCTTTAATTGCGCGCGCGCACGCTCGCCACACCCTGGGGTGCGCGCACGCATGCAACGGAACACAATATCCCAAATAGCCGCGATTCTCTTTGTCATTTATTAAAATATCCCAGTAAGAAACTCGCTAACCCAGGGCAGCATACCAACTGAAAGCAAACAAACACGAGTGAACGCATCGACGACTTCCTTTCTTTCCGCTTCGTCGAAGTCCACTTCTCCGAAACTAAACAAACCAACGTTCCGTTTAACGCTGCGGCCGACTTCTCGGATTGTTGCAATCCAAATCTGAATATTGACACATTCAATAATTGAAACAATTTAAGAACAAGTCTGGCTGCTCGCGCAACTGTGATGGTGCGTATTGCAATGTTTATGTTTGTATGTACGTAGGTTATATCGTAGGTTCCCGCGGTCACCGTTGTGTTGCTCAACGGCTAAGGCGTGTTGTTCACGAGTTGTTTACAAAGGTAATTAAACTGTCGGACTGGAGCCGCCCACTGCGAAGACGCGGACGTTTCAATTAGTCGCCACTCGCGAGTAATCCCCGCCAGTAAGGAACGGTGTCGCAAGGGTTTGCACAATCGGTGCGTTATCACTGCAAGTAGCTGATAAGCGACGCCTCCCGCGAGAGTCGTGCAAATATTGTAACACACGGCTGCAGTTTAAGTAGAGCGCCTTCTTTATCGGCGACATCAATTATTGAGATCGAAAAGTTCGCATGCTTTCATTCAAACGATTACGGTAAGGTAGTGAATCGGTAACATGTCAGGGATATACGCGCCGGGATTCCTATGACCTTATGAGAAAGCATGTGTCGTTTGCGAAACTATCGGTTAGCGCAGTGTCTTGGATCATCGCTCTAGATGCGCGGAGACAATTGCGCCAGCGTCAGGCACGACATCGGTTTGTGCAAGCGAATACTTTTGAACAACGTGATACTTGTATCCGATGGTTTACGGATCACGGAAACCTGCGGCGTTTAGCACCACAGTATGTAATCACGGTTTTGGAACTCTTGCAGCGATATCGTTTTTAAATTAAGGTGTAACACGATCCCAATCGATGTTGAACAGCGTCCGAGTATGTGTGATTTGCATGATCGTATCGACGAACTATCGAAACGATGTCGAAAGATCCGAATAGCCCCCAAATACCCCGGATCGCCCACTCGCGCTCTCACGGCGTTGGCGTGCTCCAAATTAATATTATATTGTGTTACAATTACGGCAACGCACACAGATTTATCTGACGTCGCAATAGCCCGCGCCGTATCGGCGAGTGTATCGCACGCTCGTATTTGGGTCACTCCAAATTACTTCTCTTATCGCTTTTTCGCAAATCAGTGGGCGATGGACGATTAGTAGCTGGATCTCAAATCCTCCTTCCGCTATTACTAATCCATCGGTATCGCGTTGTAGTAACGAGGAAATATTGAACTTGGCAAGTACAATACACTAAGAAAACAATGGTCTCCGGGTGTGATCGGTTCGAGGTTCGACGGAAACCTGACCGCCGTGGGAACGACTCACGACAAATATGCGACAATGATCTTTTGTTGGGACGTGCGTGCTTCGCACTTTTGTAAAATACCCAGTATTCAGAACTGCAGTACGTTACAGTTTCGAAATCACAATGCAAATAATAAATAGACATGCCCGGAGACGCCATTGTGTCTGAATAATGCAGTATATTTTAAATAGCGTCATCGGTTTCGGTGGACGGAGATGAAAAAGTATGCAAATGAGCGTGTCACAACGACAGTGAAAGAGTTTCGCGAGCGCGCACTTATCACCTTGGACCGCTAACTATTGTATCTACACTCCTTTTTTCCTGAGGTCGTGCGATATCGCTACATGATTAGGACTCATTAACACAAATGTATATTTATCTCTTGGAATACTTTGGAAACTATAATAAAAGGTGCACCTCATTAACACCTCGACCTATGAGTAACAACATAGAATTGTCGACTAGACTATTGTTCGAAGCTGTGGAATTTTGTTATCGATAGTTAGGGAGACAATAAGAACGTCTCTGCAACTGTGTAAATAGTACCGGGCGTTTCATGCAAGTTAACAACAGCTTCGGGGACGCATAGTTAGGTAAGTTGGTAACAGGATAGTGTTGTTTTAAGTGATTCGTTGTCAAACACAACGGTCGCCTTCGTGATTTGTGTTCGTATTTGCTAAAATGTGACCGGAGCGACAAGGAGGCACGCCCCAACGTACAGTAACCTCGGTGACTCATCGACTGACCGTGGAATCCGATAGTCAAGCACCGTTGAAGATTCACCTATCAAATTCAAATTTAAACTGACAACGACAGAATCGCTTAACAATAAATAATGTGTGTAACAAAAGCAGATCATTATGATTCAAGCGTTTATGCCATCTAGATCCTGAAACAGAATGATTGGCGGACGTATTTCTGTTATACAAAACGAAACATATTACCATATCATTATTCATACAGATGAAACGAACAACAGTTAATATTTAGTTTTTGCATTCCGATACAGACATGCAAATTAAGAATCTAGAACAGAAATGATGTTAGACGACCCGCGGCTCGCATACATGAACTCGTATCAAAAAATACCGAAGCAACATATTAAATTAACTGTAGATTACAGTTAAAGATCTCCCCAGGTGAGCAATAAAGATGGTGTCCATGTATGTTTGTACCATGAGCTGGTATATTGATCTACTTTCAGGCTAAGGGCAAAGCATCTAAGAAGAAGAAAGAAGAAAGAAAGAAAATATATTTATTTTGAATGTCATCTCAACGAGAAAGGAGTGTAATACCCTGTAACATGATGTTGCCCGTTTCCTTATTGGAAATTGTCTGTTCTGATCTCAAGTATTGAATCTTGGAGATGTTATCATGTGAACTAACTGAGGAATGGAACTAGTTATTGCTAGTGACAACTATAAAACATAATTTATTAGCGCTTGTGAGCCTTGAGCGTTTGATGAATTCGTTCGATTCGTATCGTTAGATGATTTGTTTGCAGTTTGTGTAAAGACCCATTCAAATGTTCCGTTCGAACGCGCTGATCTAGAAACGGATAGAAAGGGTTGTTATGGAGAAACTGTTAGGCTGTTTGGAGAAAATGTGGTATTTGTAACTGATAAATAGATTTTATAGTTTGATCTTGAGAATTGAGTAGAGGTAAATGTGAGAATTTAAATGCGATGGAAGTATCGTCAAGTGTGTAGCAAGAGCACATTACGATGCGGGTCACTTGCAAATCTGGGTGCGCAAGAGCATGATCTTGACACAGTAGCGCCAGTGAGTGTTTGGTGATAGACAGATAGATCGATGTCAGTGGGACGCGGACGATACGTGAAACCTATTTACATTTGCCAACTGTCAACAATTCATGCATTGTGCAAAGAGCTCCGCAAAGTCTAGAAAACGTCTTTCACTGATTTTTAACACATTATCTAAAAAGATTCCTTTCAATTCCAATTCGCCTTTTTAGTAACAGTTGCAAATGTTGTAACTTGTCGGTATGTCAAGGTGGTTCGAGAGAACTAGAGCATTTTTTGTTTCGATTAATACAACGCTGAAAATATTATTGTGACAAATCAATTGACAAATCCAATTTTCATCTGATACAACTTATTTTTTATCTTTTAATTTTTTAAGCAAATATTCTTTACTTTCGAATAAGTTTAAGGGCAGTTTTGTTTAAAATTTTCAAACTGATAGAACGAAAGAGTAAATATAAAAAAGTAAATAAGGCATACACGTACATTTATGTATCAAAGCAAATAAAATAAAAACGCGTAGACGTTAACTAGACACAGATGCGCGGACGCATGTCCTCTTACTGAAACCCACACAATCGCCTATTGACATTGACACGCCTAATTACAAGACATGCGCAAATCCAATACATCCTCCGACGACCACCGCCACTGTCATTCATATGTCAATCTCACTAATAGGACTAACCCGACTACAGAAAGTGGCAGAACTGGTAAGTTATTTGATAGTCTAATATTTATTACCTGTGTAAAATTACGGCCTAGAAGGGAACATGGAACCTAAAGGGTCCAAAGTAATACCTACCGAAGTATAAAAGAAGCCATTTGGTTGAAGTAGACCTGAACGAACTTCAGAGCACTCATTGACGAAAATCAAAAACAAATTGAAGAAATTACAAAATTATACATATGAAGCCAAGAAACATTTGTCAGTCATAGGAGTAAGTAGTAATTAATGTATTAGTAATTTATAGATCTCTGAACTTAGTATTGTGTACTTAGTACTTAGCGAAATATTCTATTGTGCGGTGGTGTTGGGTTGCGCACGCGCACCTTCACTAGTTTGAGGACAGCTGCACTTAGGCATGTGACATTTAACACCTATCGAAAAATCTAGAATTTACGACCTACTTTGTTCAATATTCTACAACTAATGGAAATGAAAAGAAATTTATATTACACTCTTTAGAATTAACATTAACTATAAACATGAGACTGACTCGATTTGAAAGATTTCAGATAGATATTATTCAATTTATTTATTACATACATCGTTGATCCTTGGTGTATAAAATGATCAATACAATAGTAACGTTGAAGATAACGGCGCGCCGTTCCACTTTATCTTATTTTTTTTTAACAAATATAGCGATGTCTGTCTTCCAATTTCTGCCTTCACAGCAATAATGTTGAAAAATTCAACTTCTTGGCTACGAAATTTTCCGACAGTTCAATCCAATCCATATTACATCAGTGATCGAATTTCAGAAGCTAGACCGCAATCTACGGCAGCAAACTTAAGAAACTTTTTAAAATTTCAAGATGATATTTCAAAACATCTATTTCAATATTTATAAGTTATAAAAATATGTTTGCGAACAGTTCTAGACAATCATAAAATTGCGTTTAAAACGGATAAAGCATTTCGTTACTTTGCTTTTAAAGCCCCCTAGATTTTCGAAGTCAAATTCAAAGCCATTTATTCAATTTAGGCCCTAGTAGGACACTTATGAAGGTTAAAGCTACATTTGTAACCACCAGTTCGTAAGTCGGCCATCATTTTAGGCTTGGATCTCCTTGCATTGCCGTTACTATTATCAAAATCAGTAGCTCCCAAATAGGGGAACAATTCCTAAATTTTTCACATCGATCATCGATGTCTGCAGAAAAACATGGCGGTACAATTATTATTGTGTAATACTACAAACACAACATATCTATCATATTTATTTTTTGTACATAATATATTCGCCATTTTTTTTCACAAATGTCTATTGCATTATAGTTTTTTCTTTTTTTATGTGAACAGGCGGACGGATCAGATCATATTATTTTGCATAATTTTTAACATCGAAAAGGGGATTGATCTCGTTCTAAATTACTTCTGCAGCTGTGTATATCTATTGACTCAGGATACGGGTCTTTGAATATATTTCATTTGTAAACGTATCGGAAGATAAGTTTATAGTGTGTGTTGTACCTTTGTCACAGTTTTACCAATGTTGTGTTTATTTATTGCTTTTAGTAAAATGGGTAGCAGAGGTGTTGTTAACGGAGTTGATGCTTACATTGAATTTCCGTAGAGCGGACAAAGAGGTTAGAGAGAGAAAAAGGACTATGCTCCTAATAGGCAATAAAACAATAATCACGTCTTCCAATTATGTGTAGCCGCACCTGCCACACCAAGCAGTACTACAGAACCAAGCAGTACTTTTGTGTCTCAACTCAGTCACTGCGAGAGCTATTATTGGTAATAATATAACGCAGTAAATAGTAATTGTAAATGTATTCAAATATGCATCACATGCGCCGGCGCCGGCGAGGAGGATGCGGCTCATTAAGACAATTAGATGCTGATCCATTGCAATTCGCAATATGCTGTACAAATGCGCATACGCAAAGCAATAACCGCCCGTTTAATGAGCCACCATAGTGTTTACTGCGCCCAATAAGCATCTCATTACAAATTGATCTATAATATGCTCGAGAAGGATGTTCATTGCTTTATTTGTATTTGTAAGACGCTGTAGCTATTTCCCTGATTTATTAATTCAATGCGCAAATGAATGAGGTTTTTTAAAGAAGTGTGTTGCAGTTTACTTGGAAAGCCAATTAACGCATCGATTGTACTACGAATTTTGAACGAGTTAATTAAAGCTGTTATTGATATTGTATAATTACTAGACTTTTAATTCGCACTATAAATAATTGATAAATTAAGGTAATAAATGCGGCCGCGTCCAATGGCAACGTCGGTCGTTTATGCCTTTCAGGTTATCCACCCACCCGAATAAGGACATGGTACCATTCAAAACAAACGGCTGCAAAATTTAATGGTCGCCTAATTCGCACAGCTGTATTTACAATCAACCGAAATTATTCGGCAAATGGGCCGCAACGACCTCCTTTATTATCAATAACAAATTGATGATTTTACCAATGATTCGGATTAATGGGCAATAAAGTATTTATCTCCAACAAAAATTGATCCCCATTCGTCAGCGAGCCAGCCACTTAGTTGAATTAGGGCGTGCGCGTGCGCAATCCGCGGGAGGAACACGCAGATCACGACGCCCGCTGCCTTTCACCTCAATGTGGCATGCAGTGCGATTGAGAGCGGCAAGCGGTGGATTCTGGGAGTATAGATGATCTGACAGAACCAAGTTTCAGAACTAGGTCTCCAGATTTTCAGTATTTGTAAAAACTTCGAGGATGACATAAGTGCGAAATTACACTACGACTCTAATATCGAAATGCAGATTTTTGTTGTTGCTCCAAACAAAACTTTCTATGGAAAGCCACTCTTCGCTTGCAATGAGTGCATGCTGTAGAACATCAAGTGGGTCACGAGAGTGAGATTCAAGTATCATTAGTGAGATTATACACATTATTTTATTAAATTCTAGCGAATAAACCGCAATTAGAACGATGAGATGGATGAGTTGCGATGGTATCACGTGAATTCCGGTAACTTGAATAATGTACGGGTAGTCAGCAAGTCTATAAGGGGTATATAAGACGTGCTAAAAGTATAAAAAACGGTACTGACTGAAGCAATATCTATTTATGGTTCCGAAATCTAGCTTCTGAAGCAATGCCCATAAGTTACAAAGAAATAAATCGCACGATTGGAACTCAAAACGAGAGAGCATCGTGAGAAACAGCGAGCGATGGTAACAACAATAGCAGAGATTACAGATGAAGATGTTACAGACATCCATAAAACGCGCTACACGCCTCCCCAAGTCACACTGAACTGAACATAATAACCTTCTGGAATTTACAAGTTCTCCATATAAATAACAGGCAACATCACCTGCCATGTAACAACAACTAAAAAAGAACTTTTGTGCATCCCGTGTGAAGAGTAATGCACTGAATTGAAGCGCATGTTCGGATCAAAGCCGTGCGCCCGCGCAGCGATCACGAGTGCCATTGCTGTAATAGAATAATTAATGGGCGCCGGACCGCGCCGCCGAGGGTCACTGACAGGCCCCGCTCCCTTCCAAGTGCATTCGTGTGTGTGAGGGCAAATGTGCAAGTTCATAGTACTCGATGCCTCTTGTACTTGCAGCTAAGTGCGCTAGAGCAAATGTTGGTGCAAGTATTGAAAGGATATAAGAGTACCTACCGAAATTGGCCTAGGGTGCACTATTAAATTTGCTCCTATATTGGTCAGTAATGAAGAAGTGAATTTCATACGTACATGTTGCAAGAAGCGTGAGAAATATGTACGCAATTTAATATTCACAAGCTGAGATAAATAACTAATTGTTCATTATGTACGTTTAACACAATTACCATTTCCACATCTAAGCGCAAACCACCTTGAAGGTTCCAAGACTACTGCGAATTCGATTTAAAAAGGTATTATAAGCAGGACCAGCGGAACCACCCAAAAACCGTAAACATCTCTTCAAGTTTCTCAAGTCCGTTCCACTTACGAAAGCAGCTGAAGGCTCAGTTATTATTCGCCATTCAAATTGTGGAAAACAATGCCCTCGGTTAGGGGGTCGAACTCGAAACAGACAAGCTAATGCAAATTTCCGACGCTTGGAAATAATCGCCGGTTAGCTGGCACCATTGTATTTCGTGAAAAGATTTAGTGATGTAAGATTTACAACGGAACTCTCGACATTTTAGGTTTTACTTTCAATGCAAACATTAATTCTGGGCCTTTAGAACAATAAGACCGTGATATAAGGTCTAACGCATCGCATGATCACGATGCGATTCAATTCTCGTACAGCGGAGAGGTACAAAAGCACGAAAGTCCAATAAAATTAACAAGAGGCGGATTGGTGTTTCTATCAAGAGCTGATTACTTATAAATGGCAAACGTCAGTCACGCATCGTGAGTCTTTAGAAGGAGGCCTCAATAAATAGTCGTGCAATTTCTGAGGTATAGTAGTTGATCCCTGTCACGGTGGTCGACATGCACTAATGTAATGCAAGCCCGCTCGGGGCGCTCCCGACATGAAATATCACGGAATCTCGCAATAGCTCAGATGAACGTATGTATTTCTATCGTGATACTACAATTTAACTATAAGTAGAGCTCATATTCGTGTAGCAATATCATCTCACGAATCTCACGATACATTTCTACGTCTTAAATTATTTTTAGAGGTTTTAGTCGCTATAAAAAAAAGTAATGTGAGCTTATAAAATCCTATTGTATGTCACCATAATTTTTTGCTCCACATTTAGTTCCCTGTGAAAAATGTTTTCGGGGTGGCTAAAATGGAAGCTAAATCAATATTGCTAAGCAATAAATTTTTTCGAAATCTAGGCAGATCCTATGTGATTCCAATATTTTTTGGTATAATAGTTACTCATTATATACAATTCAATTCATTAAAAGATTTGGAATTGATGAATTGCATAAGATCTGCTTTAAATTCGAAGAAATGAATTGCGTTAGTTAGCTTCCTTTTTAGGGGGCCAGCATTTTTAAATCCACTCTGATTTAAATATTTGTTATTGTTATTTGTTGAGTACTAGTTGTAATCTATTTCTGTAATTTTTCCTTAAATAAATAAATAAATCAATGTAAGAAATCATCTCAATCCAACTATGTTTATTTCAATGGTAGGTAAGTATTATGATGGGTCTACTGAATTCTATAAATAAACAATAAATTTAACTCAACTTCCATAACCATAACCGGTTGATTTAATAATAGTCAGTAATCGTACGGATACCTACATAAAATTAAGGTATTGACATTGTAAGGTTGACATTCGCGAATATAAGGCAATCTTCTGATGCGCTGGCGCCCGCTACCAATATTATTATTGTGTATAAAACTCAGCTACGTCTATATTACCACAGATTTAATTAAATATACATCGATTTTGTGTTGAGTACGGCAATAAAATTTGCGAAAATAAACTGCGGAGCCGCAACGACCTACGTAGCTGATATGGCAAAGATCATTATCGCGACCTCCAACGTGACATCCGTTGTTTTCCAACAAAAATCGGCATAATCGAGGTGGTCACCCACGGCAGAGACGTGTCTTGTTAGCACACATTATTGCAAACCAGCCCATACATGGCGAAGGACGGGTAGGCTCCATAAACAACTTATTGTTATGTACTGCCATCGAGGGCGTAACAGACATTCTTGACAAAATAAACTTTGGGAAATTTCGATATTTTCGCCAAATCTTTATCACGAACGAGCTGACGATGATACTCAAGAATTTCAAGTTTGAACTTTATTTAGGTTGTATGGATACTTACATAATATTTTCTCGGAGGACAGGAGATTGTGTAGGCTTTTAGTGACTCAAATTGCAAAAGTAATGATGTTAATAAATATGGCGAGATTATGGTATCTTACCTAGATCTGCGCTATGGCTATATCTAAAGTGCATCACATCTCTAACGAGTGAGAGTCTGTGTAGATACACAGAAGTCTTAGATGCGTCGGAGGTCCGAGGGAACGATAGCAATCTGCGGAAGCCGCACTTGCGGGAGCCAACTCTCGCTTCCATTGTGAAAAGCCGACGCCGGAACGGCTACCCTCTGAACTACAATACGATTTAATCGCAGCACACGCATCGTCCGACACAATAGTAACAAAACTCCATTACGAGCACTCGGCAGGAGTACACCAGGAAACGTTCCGCTCTGCATTTCTATCTGTGTGGTAAAGGAGAGAGTCGCTCGGAAGACTGTATCGCGTTACGAGTGTCCGTTTCGAATGTGAGTGACAAGCGCGGATGTGTAACTTGAACGTTGCCAGAGAGCAGCGCTTCGGTACGCCTCGTGACAAAATAGTGTGAGGCGGTCACCGCAAACCACGGCCTTTGTCGACGACATATAACGTCGAAGAAACGCTGTAATCGCAGCGGCCTACTTACACCAGCGCAGCGAGCCCTGCGGTGGGACCGCTACTTCATCTCAATTTCGTGCCGATTCCTTGTTCTAGTGGGTCGTCAGAAGTCCTAGACAAATGCGCTGCAGGAATGGAGGAATCACACTTAGAAGCTTATTATTTCTATAACAAAAGCGTCCAAGCGGATGGAGGATCTAGCTATTGTTTGGAAAAGTGTAGGCGATGGCAGAGAATTGACAATGGCGGAGCGGTGGTCGTAAAAGTCGGCAGGAACTAAATGGTTCCCGTCGCCATTTGACCGATTGCCCATAAAGTTGTTGCGGCTCCGACGATAGCTTTGTCCCGTTCTGACGAGGATTGAATGCACGGCGCATGATGTAGACTACAATACGCTGGTGTTTATTACCTTTTGTGTACCATATTTATTGGTACTTATCAATAAATATATTAACAACGGTAGAAACTAAAGTTGATTACTACAATTCGTTCAAAGTATACGTCACAAGCCGAATTAGGTCAAGATTTTGTGAGAGGTTTCATGATAGCTGTTATTAGTTTATGTCTTATCAAACCATGCATTGTAAACACCGAATAGATACAAGGATTTTTATATCATTACAACCACTAGCTAGGTCATCTATATAGCTATAACATCATACCTAGTGCAGCAGCTGAGTTAACACTACAGTTTGAGGTTTTCCCCATACTGGCTGACAATTTAGATCGGCCATTCCATACTTTATAAAAGAGTGGTGTACAACTTAAATTTATAAGCCAATCTCATTTCATATTGGTTTAAACTATGTAATATAACAGATTATAACATCGTCAAAACATAACAATACGACTCAGACTCAAGATTTAGCTAAGATTAAAGCAATTATGCAAGCGGAAATGTAAACTTAATTACCATAATTTAATTTCGTGGTTGGTGCGCGTGCGACACTGAAATCGTGACGTCACGTGAACACTTGGCTACGAAGAAAAGGGAGTGATTCATTCGTCAAATCGTGTCCGTGAGGTGCGCGGGCGCATATTGATGTGAGCACGAACGCTCGCGCCCTCCGTGAATTTCTAACGAGCGACCATGTTTAACTGACATTTATAATGGCCGACTGGGCTGTGCCGCACTGTGTTGACACACTGCACCGATCTTACCTGAAAACAAGGAAAATAAACAATTGAATTCACGGTTGCAACACACTAGATAACATATTAATGATACATTTTAAGATACGATCTGATCTTAGAGTAGGGCAGTAAACAAATCAAAACATGGTCAGGTGTTATGTTGAACGTAATCCAATAAAACTTTGAAGTTGCCCAAGCAAGGCGTTGAACGAAGTCTGTCTGTAAGTAAGACAGACAATTGCCGGACGGAGTTTACGCAAGCACAAACTGCGCGGACGTGCAATAGTTTCATTACAGTGTATACTGCCTATGACATTTACATGTATTTCTATAATTGAATTAGGAACGAAACGAATCGGTAGGAGAACAAATCACCACCTTGTGCAATAATCTCCAAAGTGTTCAAGGTGGCTTTATAATCTAGCATCAATCCTGTTGATATAATATTCGGTATGTGGCGCAATTTGTCGTCATTTGTTTCTTATGCTTGTCACGTTTTCGTGATTAGATAACTAGAGTTAACTAGAGTTGTTGGTACTAATTGGTAAAAATAGTTTACAACACCGAAGCAATTTTTACCTTTATTCAATATACCATACTTCAAGTTCGCAAGGCAGGTTGAGGCCTGAGAATTTACATTTAAATGCGCTGAATCGACATTGTTCCCTAACTGCATTATTTCAAAATACATTTTAGCACTTACATTGAGTACAAGGAATAATACGTGTAAAATATCATTGGTATGCAAGAGTGACACTCAATGGTTCGCTAACGAAGCGTCCATACTCGAAACATCAATACAGAGAGACTTCCAAGTTCCAATGGATTGGTGCTATGCTAAAAGCCGTTTGGAATTTAGCTCGTAACTCAACAATAGCCGTCTCGGGCCCTTGTCTGTCACTCGTGCCGACGCCCGAGGGTTCAGGTCAAACGACGTGCAAGCAAACCACTCAGCCCTTGAGGTTTTCACCAGCTTAATGTCAAGCCTCAATGCTTGCTGACGAGCGATCATTAAGTACTTCCGCGAGAGTAAAGCACGGGCGACACCGGGGTCACATTTTATTGATAGACACCATACGACTGCATCCACACAATAATAAACAAACACACCGAGACGCTGCGGTTAATTAAATCCGTAAATATAGCAGGTCGATTGGTAACCGCAACAAACACGCCACGAGCAAAACAATACACAAAACATAATGTGTCATCGGAGCGTGGAAACTGTGAGATTACGTCAACGAACGTGCTGGAGATGTCGCAAACGATTCGTGCAACCTATCACAAAAATGACTAACCCGAGAGAAGCCATTTTCCAAAACCGATATCGATCGTAATTCGTACAAAGACATACTTAGCATGTGAACCGAACGCAACAAAGGGTCTTGCATAACACGGGAAAACACCGGATCACGACACGACCGCCCCGACACCATTATCGTACGAGGAATAGCTAATGCCGATAGTAAACACGCAATTAACTCTCGAGATGGAGCTTATAATTTAGTTAAGCGACTCTCGGGCGAAAGTTAAGTATTACGCCTAAGCTCATGCTTAGACACCGCGTATCCCGCTCGATAGCCAAGGGACGCAGCTAGATCGTTAATTAAAAAATGTTAACTCATTAATCAGACGCCGGCCGCACTTCTATCGGGATCGGCTGCTCCGATTCATTACGCTCTAGATAAGAGCAAGTCGCCCGCGCGATCGAAGCATTCAATTATTTTATTGGTCACAAACGAGAGTTTACCATAACGAGACATTATTAGGAGAGGCACGACGAGATAATAAGACGGCGGCAATAAATAACACATGAAAGAATAATGCGATACCGAAACGGCGAGTTGTTACAAGCATTTCAACAAGGTAGTCTGTGGGGAACAATAAATTGATAGTGATCAATAATCAGGTAGATTTCACAACAGGGTTTCATTGGTGATATTATTTGCGTTGAACGCACAACGGGTCCAGAAGGTGGCATAGATCGACGCAATAATTTTCATAGTTTAATGTTGATGCGGCCCATTAGACGAGGTGACGCCACCCCGGTATCGTTAACGACTTCATGGAACATCGCAGCGAGCTTCTCCTTCATCTGATTACGAGAAGACGAGATTCCTGCAAGCAATTCGATCGATAAGACTACTCTTGGGAGAGGAATTTTAATGAGTTCAATGGCATTATATCCACGAATAGTTAAGGCTATGATAGCTCAGTAGTAGTGGTGTCGAAAGCCGTGATGAAGGTCGTGGGTTCGAATCCAATAATAAGCAAGAGGTTTGGTATAAAAAGACATCGTAATGAAACTATAGCACTGTGGTAGCTTATGCAGAAAATCCGTCAACGAGCACCTATCGGTGTGTTACATACAGTTGTACTTGAGAGCCAGTTAGGCAGGAGCCTTCTACGCTTTTATGTGCGTACCACCATTGGTCACGTAATGGTTGAATCGTAGTCAAGTACATGGCTATCCACGGTAGAAAATAATACACAAATACTGTACTTCAAGGTTTTGGCGTACGTTCCCATAATAATGTTGTATCGACGTTGGTGCCTGTGGCGGCGGGTGGTCGCGATAACGCGGGCTTGCGCCGGCGCATCTCAGCGGGTGCATTGTCTAGCCGCACATTGATAAGATAATTAAGTAGCACCCCACGCCTAATTTATTGTTAGCACTATCACCTTACTCAGCAGCAAATAGAACGTCGCTTATTCCACAATTTGTAATGTAAATAGTAAACAAATATTATAAAGCCGTGTAGAGAATTATAAAAGTGAAAATGAACAGTTAATATGACGTGAATGTCATATCCGGTAAGGGACTAAGTTCCTAGCATTAAGTGGGCCACTTCGCTTTCTAGGAAGAGCCTGGCGAAATGACGGACGACCGATGCGTGTCCAGAATACAAACAACTATACTAACCGCACAGCTCATATTGCATCCTTGATTAATCATCGCGACACTGCAACAAGTTTTATGTGTCTGAGAATAACACTGTTAAGTGTTCGCACATTGCCATTTCGGAGTGCGCAATAAAAAGTTATCATTGTGAATGGGTGACATAAAAAGAGCCCACACTTACATATGGACGCAAAAACACCAATTACGCTGTAACAAACCTCGCCTGAAGTTGTGTCAAGGCGATCACTTTCAAAGGCTACCTCAGCCAGCATGCGACCACAAACTTGTAATACTTGAGTATAATTTTGTAATGTGCTTTCGAACCAAGGATCGTAACTTTTACCGGTGGCGTATGTTTTCAGTAGCTCGGTTGGGGCGTAGACGTCGCGCACCGATGCTTGGCCGATGTAAATGACCTCAGCAACAAAGTGCACAGCACCCGGACTAATGGAATTCATCTCACACCCGTTCCGTTAAAAACAATGACTGTTAATTACATGCCGATCCAATTATGCAACCTGGCATTACGCATCGAAACAGAATATTCGAAAACGGTACGAGATTCGATCACAGATCGGGTAACGGGATTGCTAAATCGTAACGAGCGAATCGAGAGCGTGCATATTTTATCGCACGATTATGTGTGAGACGTTCGGATTGACAATTGGCTTGTGAAAATTTAGAGACCAAGTCTCAAGTCACCCAAACTTCCAAAGTGGGTCACTCACTAGTCACTACCAATTTGCGAATCAGGCATCATTGTAATCGCATTACGATGTATGACGACTGAGGCGCCGACAATGACGCTGTCCGCTGCCGGGGTCAAGACCAAGAGTAGCCAATACTCGAACATCAACGCGACATTGTTATCTGAACTTGGACACCGCGACCTCACCAGTGACATGCATTATTCTCTACACGAGTCAAAAGATTTACGCAATGAGGTTTTAATCGCCTACTGAATACAGTGGAGTTTAGGTTAAGGTTGATAAGTGATTATATTAACAGCCGTCTTTTACTTTTCGTCTCTTAAAGTTCATTCCTGTTAGCCGTTAGGTAATATCATGATCATGAGTTGACGTATCAGATTCAGGACGCATCATGTCATAGGATTCTGCTCTAATGAGATAATTCATGATTATGCGATATTTAAACGAAGCCCCATCAAGTTCACGACATCCGAGGCGCGCAACGACAGCCGATAGCCAATGTCGATATGCCAATCGTAGGATAAATAACATCATCGCGTCGCATAAAAGATACCCGTGTACGAAGGGAACATGGTATCTGATACTAGCGTCTCGGCGCGAGATAGCTACGCCACGAGATGGCAGATTACACGCGATCGCACCATCACATACGGCATGTAGCGTTGTTTGAACGAGTACGAGCCTATGGGAACACCAAACAACCTCAGAATAAACCAGTCATAAATACGTCCAACGAGCCGATATGAGGCGTGTTTCCGTTCAGATAATCTCATAGCTAATACCCGTAATTTTATTGGTGCATACGGGAAGGAAGGAAGTTGTAAATATGGAATGAAATACAGAGGTGTGATCGCGTCGTCCCAGGAAATCTACACATGAGTATTCTAGGTTTAGGTCGTTTAAGCAAATTAGTCCAAAATCAATTAAATCCTTTATGTCACAGGAAAAAAAACTGTTGTTTACGTGCAATAAACTACAGTCACAGTGCAGTGGAGCGGGATCGTGATTTGCAACTCGCTCCGCATAATTATATCTGACAGAAAGCGTTGAGTACTTTAATTTTAACGACATTAAAAAAGCCCGGAACTGAACGTTCAAGGGCGCACTACAATGTAATTCATGCAAAAAAATCAAAATATTGGGCTACCACCTTAAACTGTATGGAATAAGAACCAAAATCCAATCGCCGCCTGAAAGCCGAGCCGAAACTCATAATGCGTACGTTGAACTTAAAAGGTTGTGACAGGGATATTACGGTAATTACCTTAATTTGTAAACACAAAAAACGGCCGTCGACTCGTTGTATGATAACCGAGCGAATAATTTTTTAACTGAGATGGGGCGGCGAGCGAGTCCACTTAGAGACATTAATTCGCTTAGAATGCGGATTGCGCACCAATTAACGCATCGAGTGCCCGTTCGTGAGAACATTATCAATTTACCGTAGAAATGTATAATTGCGCAATATTTTTACGGCAACATCTTAATTCATTCTAGGGAACTTGTTTGCGAGTGAGGATCATTTTTCATGAAGGTAAAGAGGATGCTGCGATTTTCGAGAGGCGAGATTCGCTTGTGCAATCCGACGACAGCGCGCTAACATTGCGAATACACTGGGATTCGATAAACGGCGTGCGAGCACGAGCTTGCTTCTAACGGCTTCGCATATCATTTGCATGAATCTGCCCGTGACGAACGTCTTAGGAATGCGTCGGGAAACCGCGGACCCGGTCGTCGACTGATTGCCCAAACAAAGCACCGCCCGCGTTCAGCCCGCATATGGCCAACATCTATTGTATCTCAAAAACAACGCAGATATTGGTGAATCATCACGCGACGCCTTTTGTGGAAGGTCGCGGGTTAACACCTCGTCCACCAAGGATGCCTGCGATGCGTAAATCAAACCATTTAACGAGGAAATCGCAACCGAATATCGTCGCGAGCTAGCTTTAATTAAGCATCTCCATAAACGTTCGACCTTTGACGGTGACATATGAAAGATTAATCAGCAAATGCGTATTTAAATGAGCCATCGGGTTCACAGCCGGAATTAAAAGTTTCGGTTCTCCTTTTGACTTCTGAATAGTTGATGTAAAGAAAAGCGCTGCGAATTTCAGTACCGGGATGTGACTGCAAAGAGAAAGATCTCGTAAACGATGCCCAAATAAGGTTTTAGTCGCTTGACGAAAGTGTCGTTAGGACTCCTGTAATTGGACCCCACATCGTCTGGCTGGTAACCCGAAAAGGTGTGCGCGTGACCATGGAAGCTATAGGAACGATATCAGTGGTATCGCTGGTGATTTACCGCCGTCATTAGCATACGTACCGACAGGTGTACAGGCGGGTGATAATTGCGTTCTCTAACGTAGTGTTAACGATTGGCGCATTTAGATAACGCTGCTCGCCATTTGCGTGTGCGCAGCGAGCTCCTTATTGCTGCTTATCAGTTTGTAATATGATCCTTTTGTGGCGAGGCAAACAGCTGGTCCAGAACAGTGTAATTTTCCAATGCGATTTCTACCAACAACGTCTATTTTATCACATATCTAAAAGTTGACTGCTCTAGCAAGATTTCAATCGTGCATTATATTAATATTATGTGTTGAAATCGTTCAAAAAAAGAAAAAAAAACAGCGTGTCTGCAAAAACAGTAGTCAAGCTAAACTTCGTGCATAATATATTTTTTTCAGTAAATTCTCACAAAATCCCGTTGGAAAGGTCCCCGGTGCCTGGAGCCGAACGGAAGCTGACTTCCGGCACGCGCCAAGAATGTCTCGTGAATATTCAACGCAACCAATTAATACGCCGACAAACAACACATATATTAACCGAATGGAAATCTACACGATGTGTCGTGAAAAATACTTGATTGTTGAGTTTTAGTAGATCCTTATCAAAATGCTGAGCGTGATATAAACGGCAAAGCAAAAGAGCATTCTCGTTAAAAGACCTAAAGATTAAACATAAAGACATTTGTAGACACAGTGAATACCTTGTACAGATAGCGAGAATCTAAAGAATGCGGTACCTGTCAAATGAGGCGTGAAATACTTCAAGTATGAATTATGATAAAAGTGTACTTTACCTTTGTTTATCATACGACGTACGGTGTCTGCTATATTGTAAAGATTTTCAAAACAAATTGTGTATAATATTGCTTCGTGAATGTCCATAAGAAACCAGAATAAATAGATCGTTTCGATAAATCGATAACGACAGGCGTGTAAATCGACCATCGTACCATTCGCTAAAGCGTAACGTTTTTGCAACACGTGTCATGTCGCCGGTGATCCGCGTCAATCATATTGGGATACCACCTAAAATACGCCCAGTTATAATAGCCGGATCATTCACTGTGTGTGTGTGTACATATAGATCACTTAACAGATAAGTGGTGGCAAGCAGTAACTTCTTTATTATGTGATTTTTATTTACTCTTTGATAAGTACTATCTGAGAGAGGTAGAGCGTAGCGTTTATTCGCTCAAAGAGCAGCTCGACTGGGGAAGTACCTTACAGAATACTGCAGCCAAATAACTTTATGTTGTGTAAAGTTGTGTTCCTGCGCGTGAGTAAGGTCGCCAGAGCTCATAGGGGAGGGGGGGAAAGGTCGGTAACGCGTGAGCGATGCTTCGTGTTGCAAGCGTTCATATGGCTGCGGTCACCGCTTACCATCAGGCGGGCCGTACGCTTGTTTAACGACTTAGTCGTATAAAAAAAAAACTATTTGTTTGATTTAAATTCTTTTTCCAGTTATAGGAGCAATAACATGATAACGGATATGTATATAAAACATCTAGATTTAACGCATTGTCGTTCTTAAATACACATACGGAAATTGTATTGAAGTCTTGCTGGACAATCTATTCCAGCAAGACTACACTCTTGTATATACTCGTAGTTATTTTTCAAAAGATGATAATAAACACGAGCATAAAAATTACGGTAGAGCACGAAATACCTCTAAAGGTATTAGAAGGCAATCTGGAGGAAGTTTTATTTGTCTTTGTCTCCATGAGAACACAAGACCAACCACTTAACTGAGAGCACATAAACGACCAAGGAAGCCTGGAGTTCTCTGGACTAACCACTTAACAGAAAGAACATAAGTTGCCACCGACAATAAAAGGAACAATAACGAATGCTATAATAAAAACATGTTTATTCCAGCAGAGTGAATCATCTTATAAGGAAATACTCAACTATTTATGAATATTGCAGAAACTTGCAATTTTATTAAAGTTTGCAATATCTGGAGTCCATAACATTGTAGTTTTGAACTCGGATATAACAAAGTTGCAATTTTAGAGGTATTTTCAGATGGCAATTCAAATTACTATTAGATTTTATAAAAGTACTTCCGAAGAATTGTTGTTAAGGAACGTTACATACAGTTGAATTTACCACCGGTTCGATATACACTCACGAGGTGCAAGACATGTGCCTGCGCCCTTGCTTGCGTTGCGTGCGACGGTTCCGCGCCGGCGCGCCCTGACACGGTCCCTGAACGCCCTAATAGGTCCAGATACATCGCCCTCACTTCTAGAAACATTGCCCTTGCCTTTCGTTGCGCATTGTTAGACAATTGTTATTTTCCAACGGCCAGAACCTTGTAAAGTTGTTAGTGGTGAAGGTGGGCAGCTAAATCACCTTTTGTTCCAGTACCAAGTACTCCCAACTTCATTGGTACTGTAAATTCTAGTATCGTAAGTGATTCTAATGAAATTACCAAGTATTCAAATATTTTTTTCAGGTGATTTTAGAAGCAATTATGATATAGAAGAATAGAGAAGAGAAAGCGTTTGGCGAATGAAAAAGGAAAGTGCGGCAGGTGCACATCGCGAGGTGAGCCCTTCCAGGGCGAGAGAATGGAATGCGACTATTATTAGAGGACTCGGCGCCGGCGCACGCCACCGACCTGGCGATACAGGGAGCGCTGCTTTCATATTTTGTATGCTAAGGAATTCTGGCATCGAAATAGCTTTTGGCAGGTCGAATGTTGATTTGGTCTATAATTATATACAGGTGTGCTTATAATAAAAATACTCTTTAAACGGCGGCAATTATCGTTAACTTTACATGATGAAATAATGGGAATAAAAAAAAAACACCACGAGATAAAACACAATGCCATACATATGACTGAAAGCAGAAAAAAAACCGGCCAAGTGCGAGTCAGACTCGCGCACCGAGGGTTCCGTACAAACCTGTAGGTATATAAGTAAATGGTAGTATAGACCTGAGTATTTGATATGAATTTCAATTTATGACGTATTAAAAAAAAACTACTTACTAGATCTCGTTCAAACCAATTTTCGGTGGAAGTTTGCACCGTAATGTACATCATATATTTTTTATAGATTTATCATTCTCTTATTTTAGAAGTTACAGGGACACACATTTTACCACTTTGGAAGTGTCTCTCGCGCAAACTATTCAGTTTAGAAAAAAATTATATTAGAAACCTCAATATCATTTTTGAAGACCTACCCATAGACACCCCACACTTATGGGTTTGATGAAAAAAAAAATTTTGAGTTTCAGTTCTAAGTATGGGGACCCCCAAAATTTATTGTTTTTTTTCTATTTTTGTGTGAAAATCTTAATGCGGTTCACAGAATACATCTACTTACCAAGTTTCAACATTATAGTTCTTATAGTTTCGGAAATAAATGGCTGTGACATACGGACGGACAGACAGACAGACAGACAGACATGACGAATCTATAAGGGTTCCGTTTTTTGCAATTTGGCTACGGAACCCTAAAAACAAACTAATCGCCACACCTCTAACCTCTACAGACAACGTAAATATCATGAAAAATACGTATATCAAACACAGGCTGTATAACGCCAGAGTGCATGTTATCTAAGGATGCTGTGGGCATCGCGGCACGCCCGGCGCCGCCTGCTCCATTGTCGTACACCACGGACAGAGCTCGAGCCTGCGCGAGCGCACGCCAGCTAACCGTAATGGCCGATACTCGCTTGATAGCCGAGTAATAAAGATGATAGTTATATTTGAATTTTAAGAGTTAAAAAGATAAATTGGCAAACATTATATTTATCATTGATAGAAATTAGAAAGCGTGAATTAGCCTCGAGAGAAATTCACCAAACAATTATGCTAAACCAAAGAAAATTCGGATTAATCGTAAAGAATGTAACTAGTCCTGTAGGTAGGTATTAGAAGAGGCTATTTTTCGGTAGCACTAGGTATTTATTTCGTCACCATCTTAGTCATAACAAAACCTCCAGTTTCTAACACAATAGAGAGCACCTATTTATTCTGGAAATAATGACTCCTATTAAAGCTGGTTCGTCACGTCCAGGTTCCGTTAGTTAACGGTTCCACGTACTAATAATAAGCGAATTTCTAAGGATCGCCTCGTAAGTTCACACCTCGAATATCGCGTTACGGCGTGCGGTCGTTAGCTCTACCATAAACCTCTCCGTCAGTTAGCGAATGGCTAAAGAGAACCATTCACTGTATGTGGAAATTGTCTTGTCTTTTCCAATTAGCAATTAAATCGCAAATTGTTGTTTCTTCGTTATACATCTCTTATGCTGCTTATTAATGAAATGATAAACCAACTGCACAACATAAACAGCTTCCTGATTCGCGTTGGTTTATAATATGATAAATTATCTTAATCTCAATTAAATGCAGAGAAACATCATAAGCTCGTCTTACTAGCCAAGTAAACACCAATTAACAAATACCTTGTAGTTCATTAGTTCCTAGCGTTAACACAACCATTCGCATTAATCCGTCAGCGTGGTGCTAAAATGTAGAGCGAAAATTGCGACCGAACCTCAGCGGCGACAAACTGCATGTCGTTCCGGTCGTCGCCGTGTTGTTTTAAAGAAATGTCGCAGCATGAACAGAGTCCTTAATCCAAGTGTAGGTGAATAAATCTGGAGAACGGCCCGTTAAGGGGCAATTGTGCGTCGCCGAAATGGCGTCCGCCGGTAATTTGTCCATTGCAAGAAGGAAACGGTCGCATACGGATTGCTTGACGACACACGCAATTTTCATACAGCAATTCGACGAAAGACACGATGTTGTTGGCGTGACGATAAATACTGTAAGAGGTTATATAACCGGCACTCTTTGAAGTTACCTACATAGGTCTGTTACGGGTCGCAATTAGGGTGCGATCGAGTATGAAGTGTAACGTAAATCAATAAAACTGCCATTCCTTATCAAGTATTATCGTTACATACTGCGTTTAACCGTTACTTGATTACATTACAATCTCGAGCCGTCTGATATTATTTGTTCAGTGATTGGAATTGAAGCACTGGAATTGAGGAATGCTGTACCCTCAATTGATCTACAAGATGCTACTGATTCAACACACTTTTCATTGAACATGAATCGACATTCTGTTGGTATTCAATTATTAAGGATCTGATTCGTGCGAACGGATGAAATTGGTCAAGAAATTTATGCATATTTAATATTGCCAGTTATCTTTACGTAAACACACGACTACTGACCGTAAACTGAAGCATTACTTCCAAAAATTACTATGATAATCTAGAGTTAGATCACTGGTAATGGTAATACTTCCCGAGTACGAAGAACAGGTTTAAACCTTTGTACCGAAGCCGTCAACGACCCGTTAGCCGTTGCTTAATAAGTATTTTTTGCAGTAATAAAACCATCATTACGGACAATTTGCGAGTACACATTACATGATTAAGTCGTTAAGTCATCAAGACTGGATACTTATTGGAGGCATATCTTGTGGACTGTTGCAATTAAGGTCAGCCGAATTGAGACGAGATTCATTAAGGTGCGTTACTGTCGTGACATTATCATTCTGTGCTGTTGTTTTATTGGCTTACCTTTGAACTTTAATGCTTTAAGCAGTCATTATCTTTCAACTGATTTGACATTAATGTGAGCATTAGACTGAGAAATGGACGGATAATCTTTTGCATGTGCCTTATTTTCAGCATCGTCTACCATTTTAATATTTTGCAAAAATGGCAGTGATACTCTTCATAGACATGTGTGCTATAATAGTACTCCAAGATCGCAGCTACAAAAGTAGAATTGAACCTTATCAACTTTCCCCGTAGTTAATAAATTGTCCTTTGAAGACAGCCTATTTTATATGCCACTGCCAACTCGGTTTTAAATCTTTATTTATCTGACATTTAAAGTTATGACGCGGAGTGAAAGAACTCATAAAATGTCTAGAAGTTATGTCTTACTAAGTGCCTAGTGGCATATCCTTTTGCACTTGCACGATCACTTAATATTTATGCATTATAATTTATATCATGGCAACTAGCGCATGCGCCAATTAAGAAAATCAATCCATCATAATCATTGTAAAATATTAAGTTTAAGAGTGAATGGCATGTTTCAATACAAATGTATGTTAAACATGTCATGGATCAAAAGGCATTGGCGACATATTTGCTGCAATTTTAAATTTGAGCAATTTAGTACACGTGTGCGATATTTCTGGAAAAACTTGCATTTTGGTAACTAGCTTCAATGAGTCTTCCTTGAATACTTAGAAGAATTTCTCTCCTAAAAAAACATTAATGCTTCATGATTAAAATTACCCAAATCCGTAATAACATGAACTTCAAAACTTTTATTATAGTGCTAATTGGTTTAATATTACCATAACAAACCTGCCGTTGATAATTACAAGGCTATGATAAATAATTGGGTGCGTTATGAGAATGCAATACACCATGGCGTATTACTTGTCTGGTAACACTTTCCACGTTGCGCAATAAAGTTCAAACGGAAAGGGCAATTTCAATTCTTTTTGTCGTGTATGTGTCGGTTTAGTAGACTATTTTCTTGTTTCCTTTTATTGAACCTATACAAAAATAAAAAATAAAACTATTTCCATATTGAAATTGGACCCCTTGGATATTTAATAATATCCAAAAATTTCCTAAACTCTCATCTGCGTAGCTAACAATCTTAAATCACGTAATCTCACTTAACATAAAATATGCAGCAACTTTCCACTCATTTCGTACACCAAAATTGGCCACACTTTTCCACAGGTATAGCAAATACCAAAACGAGCTCGGTCTCACCTCGACCTATTCTTTGAGCATCGCGATCCAAACGCTGCGATTGCGCAACCACCGGGTATAATGCTATTATTTTGCATAGACCAGATCGTTCGGATACATGTTAGCAACTCAGTGCATGTTCACAATGGACGGTTTGCAATGCTAACTACGTGCCATTGCATGTGCCTTACAGAATATAATGCTATTAACTTAATCTCAGTGTATTTTTTCCAAAGCATTGTTTGCGTTTTTCTTCGTTTCATCGGTATCTTATGCATTGCTTCCAAGGATTGCTTCTTACAATTCCACTTTTTCTTTAAATTTCTTGGCTGTTTCGCAATTGTCTCATACTTACAAATGCTCGTTGGTTTTCTAAGTTCTGGTTATTAACAAACATTGCATCTTATTTCATGCAGTATTCAATTCGGTCAAACAAAGGATAACTAACAAAAAAATAACTATTTGTGTTAAATTAACCATGATATAGAATGTTGTAATTGTCCTCATCTGCTTACCTCTGTTTACAATTATTTGGGGTTACTAATCCTTTTATCCGTCATCGGCATTAATTCCTTTCTTACTCACTCATATCATCATAAAATAAATTCATCTGATTTTGAATCTTCCTCTTCCCGTATATCCATCCACTATCATATACGTAACTATATGTTGTAATGTCTTATTTAAACTAACCAATTTGATCAACGTTGCTGATATAAAATTGTATCAAAACAAATGTGTCGCATATTAAAATGCCTTTCAGAAACCTGTGGAATTTGTACCACACCCGTATCAGAAACTAAAAACAAAACATTGTAGTCGCAACAGGTTGTTTCCTATTCTACTGTTTCAAACAATACCCTGGACTAGTCAATATATACAGAACAAATGTGCAAGCTTTGAACTATTTTCATTGTAGTTGCAGCAATATTAATCTTTTGTGTTGCTGTTAGAATCGGCTGCTAAGTAAGAAGTGATCAATTGTTAAATTATTTATTACACAGCTAAATAAATAATTGTGGCGACTTCTGGTTTAATATTGTCTACAGACATGGGTTTAATGCTACCATCACTTTATTAATTGAAGATAAACATGATCAAAAAGAACTCAATACCCGAAAAGCAAGCAGGATATAGAAAAGCATTGTGCATTAAAAATTTAAATTTGGCTTAACATAATTTGAGCATGTCCAAGCTCGCCACAATTTAATACAAAAAAAAACAAATGATTAATTTAGTTGATTAGATCTAACAGAAAGCCAATCTATACCGAAAAACTATCAAATTGAAACACAATCTATTCTCGAACATGCTATTGTATCTTACAATTAAGTCCTATAGTTAAAGGCCAGCTTCTAGTGCAACAGACAGTGTTTCAATGTCAGTGAAAGTGGCGGCGTCCGTGATGCGCAAGCGCAATTTTCTAATCCGCACTTCCGATGCAAGCATTAAAAGCTCGTTTACTGACGCTCGCAGCCTACATCCTTCGCACAAATCGTTACACAATGGCTACATAAGTTTGTTACATTATGTCACTACTGGAAATAGCACTATGATCTGACAAGAAAAGATAGTAAAAAAATATTAAAATTCTGAGTATCACATTACACAGAGTTTTGTAAGTTGCTGCATAATCTCAAAAAGGTTATCTAAGAAAGCATAAAAGGCATTTATTAAACATGGACGCATAATTTAGCAGTTTTATAATAACTAATCCTAGAGCAGTATCGAGATTTAGTAGCTTCAGAAATCAGCAGAACCAATCACGATAAAGCTAGGTAAGCAAACAGTAAACCAAGCAAACACCAATAGTATTTACAAATAAACGAAACCAAACATCGATTTACGGTTCCATTAGATGCAAAACAAATCTTGACATTCACCTTTCATTCGCGAACGTTTATGGCCGATTTCCGGTGACGGCAGCACCGTGAAAGCTATTGACTTGAAGAATTGACAGGTGGTTTCGATTCGACTCCAGCGCAACATACAGGTTCAAGATCAAGACTTTCCATAAAGAAATCGTCAATCGACATTCGTTTCGTAACATGACTTCTGACCCGTATCTGTGATGTGGCTACGTAACCGAAACATGTCGAAAGTTTGCCAAATTGTTGATGTTTTTATAGATGGTATCAAACTATTAACATATTAGTTGGTTTGGTTATTTAGAGACGGCATTCCATTGGTGTTACTTCATACGTTGCTATATATCTTGAGTGGTAATTACTGTTGATTATGTTATTTTTAACATAATAAACACTGCATCGTCAATCACTGTTGATTGATAGGCTGAATTCATTACCTAAAAAATCCTTTTTATGGCAGTAGGTAATTCCGTCGTTACAGCACGCAGTCTCCTTAAACTCGTATTTGGCTCTAGCAACAATATTGGCAAGTACAATCGTAAAAGTCTCCACTTTCAAGTAGTCCGTACTTTGGTGCAGCTCCCGATCCCATAAATCTTATTGCAAGTAGGCAGGTGTGTCGGCGCCGGCGCATGGCACGCCGGCAGCCACCCACTTGTCGAGACTGTATCTGTTATGAGTTTGGATATTAAATACTGTTTTGTATGAATTATTAATAGGAAAGTACCTCGTGGTGTTTACCTACTTCAGTTTTATATGGGTAAGAACATACTCAATCGAGTCTGCGATAACTCGAATAGTACATGGTACTTACTAAATCACGCGTCGCGCTGCATTATTCAATGAACCTGATTATACATTACTTAAGCAAGCAAGTTTTAGACCATTACAGTGAACATCATTACGATCTACTAATTCGATTATAATAATGCATCTATACATTCCGTTTTGTCATGCTTCTTGTCCATATCTTCATCAATAATTCTACTCTGATATACTTTATTTATGCTACTTTCTTCATCTATAAATCCTTTTTGTATCGATATCATCGATAGCAACAATTTCACTATCGTTAATCGATTCTCGTCTTTACAAACAGTCTATTAGAGTTTACCGCTCTCAGTCATTAGTAGCAGGGTAATGATTAATTAAATAAACTAGCTTATCTGCTTTACACCTGACCTAAATAACAATATTTGATCGGACATGTTCCACAACCACTTGTAGATAAATAAATAACATCATATCTCTTAGTACACGACATTAATGTTCTGATAATGTAAACATACTCCTTTAAGTGGACCCAATTCATTAATATTTTTTCATGTCAAAAGGTTGTCATCCAGGCATTCGGTCCACCTAATATTAAGTGGTGGGAATTACCAATGTGTTGACGTCGAACAGCTCTTATGACCCCTTTTTTAGGAACCACATTTAGTGTTGCGGGAAAACCGTAATGATCTGCAATAAGACCGTCCGTCCGGATGAGTAGTTGCTTGGATAACCGAGGCGGTTAGGGGATATGAGGATGATCTCCGAATCAATGGATTTAATACTCTATTCTGCAGTGATATAGTAGATTGTAGGATTAGGTTTGCTTTCAAAGTGCCTATTCTAAAGAATTCCTTCTGCGTAAAGTATTTTAATGTCCACATCATAATAATGTATTTTTAATATAAGTATGACATAATTTGACACTTGTATCAGAGGTCGTGTACATTTTTTTATTATATCTAAACGTATCGAAGGTTCGGAGTAGTTCGGACGAGGCCGAGATTCTTCCGCTATAAGTATAATGATGTAATCATAATATTTGGTAAAAACAACAGGAGGTATTGTAAAAACAGCCGTTTATTGGTGAATGTCAATAAAGTTTTGTATTTAGCAATGAAAACATCGAAAATTCCAGATTTGTAAAATTGCAGTTTCTGTTTTTTTTTTCAGTTATTTAATTTTAATTTAATTGGAGTGCTATTGATATTTGGCTCAGGGCTAATCGAATAAATCAATTTCATAAATTAACCATAGGCATAATTGCCCAGACGATTGGCGTCATCGTATAATTAACTCTAACACAACCATGCAGAGTAGTAATTACATTGCGTGTATCAATCAGTTGATGCATTGGATTGTTTCACAACTTTTAGGCAACTTTGTCGGGAACCTTGTTCTATAAATCTAGACTGTATGTGCTATTACTAAAGCCCATATTCGTTCTGTTTCGACATTTTTGTTTACGACCTTTAATGGGCACTTACGGTGCGCAGTTTCACGCACGCACTATGCGAATAAAACCATCGTCATAAATATTTAGGTACTTGCCACAAACGTATCTTTTCTTCAACTCCATCATCAAAGGAGTTGTTCCAGAAGTTATATAACATACCTGTAACAAAAATAAATTGCCATTAGATATAAATATTATTAACATACTGCAAAATTAAAACGGGGACACGATTAATGATCAATATTGGCAGCTAACATGAGTCAGGAACAACCTAGCTACCTCCGTAAAGCTATACAAAAGTATAGCATAGGCATAAGTGTATTTCGTGGGTCTGGTGGTAATTTAAATTCACAAACAAAAAATAATAATTTATAAGTTATCTAGTTTCCATAGTACAAGCTCGGCTCAGTTTGGGATCAGCGGGGCGACTACGTAACAAAATTTCAATCATTTTCGAATTGAAATCGGTTCAATATATCGGTTTTCTGCTAACTTTTTACATTCTGATAATTGCAAATACAAACAGTGCTTCATTAGAAATGGAACCATTTCCGATTTTGTTATATTTCTACCAATTCAGAGGTAATTTCAATCAGAATTTCATTGCAATAAAGTTCCACGTACAGATGACCGTGTGTGAGGAATGTCCCAGGATATTATTATAAAAAATGTAATTAGACTTAATGGCCGATCAATGTGTTCCAAGTTCCAACCTTTATTACATAGCTATATATTCTTTTTTCAAAGTAGAACTGGGAATCTATCAAATGAGAATGAGGGTTGAGCTTGAGAAGTCGATAAATCGCATTGTTTTGGCGACGAGGATTGAATGCCTAAAGTCACCACTCAAAATCAAATCATGCATAACTACGTCATCGTAACGTTTCCATTGAACTTTAGATGGATGGTGAAACAATATTGGAAGTAATAAAACAGTTGCAGCTAAATAGGTTGATAAGAAACGTAATCTTATCTAACAATCAATACGTAATCAATTTGAAATTAGTCGGTCATTAGATGAATTAAATATCAATAGACAAAATACTATTTAATTATCATGACTTGTTCTTGACATTAATTCTAACTCAATGCTCAAATATTTATTGCATCACAATTACTGGTGATAATTCTATCTAATATCAATCTGGCGTAAAATATTACAAACATTTTCGGAAAGCTTCTTTATCAGGACTTTCAACAATGGGCTAGATGACGAAAAAAATTTATTTAGTCCGTCTTTTACATTATCAAACTATATAAGACACGTTTTTTTTCTTGTGTTAATTAAACGTCACGTCACGTTAGAGTACACTTTTTACTCTAAAGTGACGTCACGAGTTCCCACTCCCAAACTTTGACGTGCTTTGACTCGCTTCATCTTTGTAATTTTTGTATGATTTGGATATGCAATAAAAACGTGTCCAATATGTTTTTGATAATCTAACTGACGGACTACTTAGAATTATTTTTTTTTTACCCAGGAAACATCCCTATTGTTAAGTTACTAATGTTATAATTTCAAGAAACACAGTTTACCACCAACAAATACTTACGACTACAAACATTGAAAACAAATTATGCCAAATAGCTCAATAGCAATTGTCATATCGGCAAAACTATTGAATTGACCCACGAACCAATCAGAGCTAATAAACACAAATTAACTATTGATCAAACAGACGGACTGGTCTCATAACATGTCCAGAAAGTGGGGCATACGATGCTACTTGAAAAACAATACAAATTAAATATCACTGTATTTGTGCGTCAAGAGAAAAGTCGATAAGTGATTACAAATTACAATGGCGGCGATCTCTGGCAGACAATTTGACATTGGGTCAATTGATTGTTCTAGTTCTCAAATTGAATTTACTATATGAAACGGGCTATCTGATACTTTAGATACATGATTATTTAAAGATCATAGACTTTACAGAGATAGGAACACTATTAATGCTTATAAATTATAAACATTCATTGGTATTTGGTATACAATGACTACTGATTTCTATTTCAAGACATCAATTCCTGCTACTGCTTATTAACAATAACGAATCAACTGCTCAGTTCCATCGTACGTGATCATAATATTACCAACAATCTATTCGCCCTTGAAAATCACTCACAATAGGCAATAATTATAATACATCAACGTCATTGTAGGGCTTGACGTTTCGCAATAAGCCAGATCGATTGACACGGGACGAGCCAAGTGGTACACAGAATCGATTCCTGATTCGATTCGGCACAATATCGATCGCTTGCACAACTATTAAGTTTAATGCCGGTCAAGGACTTCTGTATCGATTGTACTCTTAATAACCAATGATTTAATAGCGTTCATTGTGCATTGTCAATCCGCTACTTTTAAGTTCACGGCTGTGTTGAATCGAATTCACGGTACGGTCGATTTCGTAACGATAAATGTGATTGAATTAGATCATATGTAGGAATATTCATCATAATCGTTGACAGCCGTTGCGTAGGAGTGAAGTGCGAATGATTGATTGGACGCGCTATAGAAAATGGACCGTGAATTGCATTTCATTTCAGAAAAAGTTGTTTCTATTCAACTAATGAATACAAAATATAATCTTTAGTGAATACTAAAGCATAAAAGAACGCATTGATGTCAATAAACCTTGATGGAGGTGGTGAATTACATATCAAGAGGAGTTAAAAAGACTATGCCATAACCATGCAAGGGAGTAGATACAACATTGAAAATTTAATACTTCCCGAGGAAATATTTATCGCAGCGCAACCGTAACCTACCATCAGTTAAAGGTATCACAACTATGTATGGCTCGCATTTTATTTCAAAACTACCCATCTCTATGCTGGCTCATGAATAAGACAAGACACGAGCTATGCCTTAAACGAGAACCGATTCGAATTGAATCCAATGCAAAGATGTTGTCTTCGCGTAATCTTTTAAAATCGCTCACACAATCGGTAATTCAGAAATCGATCGTAAATATATTGATTAGAAGGTTGCTACATAAAATACTAATTACAAAACCGAATGAATCCTCGACACTAATAGCGTGATCGGTGTATTTTATCGATACTGTTTATCTCGGACTGTAGCCACAATATTTCGACACTAAGGTACCTACCTCCTACTCGAACAGTATAAAATTAATTGGGACATGGACTTTAATTATAGTTTGCGAACATATAATATTGTTTCTCAATTATGAGAACAAGCGGTCTTTGGTATTTCAATTAAGAGGATCATTGACATCAAAAATATCAGACCTTGTAGCTTTCATCGTCTCGTTATCTTGTTTTTAATTGCACAATAGAGCGAGTGCATAAATCGTGCGCACGAGTCGATAGGTGAGCGTGACCGTCTCGTCACCACATGTCCGGCGTGACGTGACCCTCGCGCCCTTGCGACTGAACCGTATCCACGACTCGTATCAAGGGCTAATTTTGTAACATCTAAGTTATGACTTTATAATTAACTCGAATCGTGTCAATGTTTCCAATGTTTTGGTAATCATAACGATCTCGATAATCTTGCAATACTCTCGGTATTCGTTGATTAAGAGCCATCATTGTATTGAGTTCATTATTGAAGAAGCAATAAGTGCAGTACGCGGCGGCCGCTTGCGCCGTCGCGACGCCCTCGTCTCCACTCAAAGAATTAGGTCGGTGAAGCGCACTCAGTGAGTGCGCCCGCGCCGCCCGGCGCCGCGCAAATCGTGCGTGAACTGTTTACCTAAGCTTAGTAGGATATGCTCACATTGATTATTTTATCGCTCTGGATGGTTGAAAGCATGACTAATTAATTAACGAGGCGATTGAATGGGCAAGCTCAGATGCTTTGTGTAATGTGAGAGAAAGAAAGTGTGTTTATTAATAAGCATGAAATGGAAAGTAAATACAGATAAGCCTAGATTGATATATCGATTTGCTTGTCATGATTTCCGGAAAGTCAAAGTTACGAACACAGCACATGCAAAAACGACCCATGACATTATCGAAAGCCGTTTGCTCCAATTTACACGTTTAAAATTACAACCACACCGACATTCAACATCCGGATGTGAGAGGTCACGAAAAATATCGAATCACGTTCCTGGAGGGCAAACGAGCAATGGAAATGAAACAAAGACAAAAGAAAAATCCTTAAATGGCCTTATAAACGTAACAGATGACAAAGATAACATGTTGAGTGTACACAGGCAGGTAGGAGCTCCGGTACATTTCCGCAATTACACACCGGCGCCGGGGGGGTACATCTGTTCTCACTAAAAGGTTAACGAGCGACATTAAGTGCATTTTTACGTCTGCACAAACGGCAAAAAAGGTTGATGGGAAGCGAGCGAGGAAATTGCCCATTTCTCTCTCTCTGCCACATCACCGTCAACATTGTTAGTTCAATATAGTTTCATCACTATGAGATTCGATGCGTCATTTTGAACTATTCTCCCAACAGGTTATTTTTTTACATCATCTTCATTTCTTCTGGTGGGACTATAAATCAAATGTTGCGAGTTCGATTCGAAAACAATGCTTTCCCAGGCACGGTTGGAATTCAATTTGTGGTCGTTCTTGTAGAATGTGGACTCCGAGAAGGAGTTATTGTAATGGATGCACATCGAATGTGTGATGCTGCAGTCGGTATGTAAAGCATGAGAATGTAGAATTACTGTAGGCATAGATTGTACACGAATGGCAACATGCAATATGTATCAATCAATGCGTATATATTCATAGGAAAGAACAGCAGTATCTTTAACGGTTTTTCATAGTTCCTAATTGAGGATCCGAAGCAAAATCCCGTTTATGTCAACGCTTATAAGACCCTCGGTGTCATTGCACATATGGGTGGACACGGCTTCAGATACGGTCTCAGAACAGGGTCGTTGGATTTACGACATGTCTACGTACGTGTTACGAGTGTGTTCAATACTTTATAGAGCGACGTGTACGAGACGAACAGATCGGATTTACCGTAAGACCCGATTACGTCTGGTATAAATCGCGTGCGGTCCTCAGACCGGACGGACGACACGTTGCGATTTAACGGTAACACCCCGAATTCGGCCGTCGATAATGCAGATTTGTTGATTGATCGTCGTTTTAATTTAGACTTCCTAGATTTTCTACCGGGGACAGGTCGAAACGACGTCAAAGTAATGATTCTGGTAAAAGAATAGGGTCAACTACGTGAAACGAAGTTTTTAATTCAAATGTACGTTGCCACGGAAACATTCAACATGCTCATTAGTATTGGTCTATAGTCCTGTTCTCACAGACTTTGAGACTACTGCGACGTTTAACCGTTTTTATTTGATATATGTGCGGTACATCTAGAACTAGTTTATTACATGTATTTATCTATCTTAGCCATATTTTTTTACTACTATGTTCAAAATGTTAATCATACAGTTATGGCCGAATGCACCAACGCACTAAGTAACGGAACAGCGCACCACTAAACTGTCGTGAGGAAACAACACTATTATGTCAACTTGAATGAACGTAATGAGCTATCTTGAGTCGGTGATCCACTGATCTATGGAAGCTTTATAATCTAATGTATATCATCGAACAATGAACTCAAAGAAGCGCAATGACATTCATTTTGTTTGAAAACTTTACCGCCAAAACCCCACCATCGACAACGCACTCTGATTGACTAAGTCACAGTAATACAAAACATTTAGATGCAATGGTTAGTCCTTAGTCTTTACTGTTAAAATCAGTGCAAAATCACCGATTAGTTTCGGAATTGGATTGCTCGGTATTACTACGCTAAAGATATTTTTATCGATGCCCTGTACTAAATAATTTATACTCCACTATACACCAGCGAACCTCTGCCAAAGCAAAGCTATTGACGATGAAATGAATAAATAAATATACCTATCTTGGACTTAGATGTATGGAGCCACTAGCATTGCTTAGCTGCTCTCTCGGTGGAGAGAGTACTTTAATATAACCACAAGTAACGGACAGTCATTTCATTTCACATTTCATGAGCACAAACAATTTCGTGGGAACTGTCAACCAAACCACTTCTGGACAGTTCACATTCACACTTTGTTGTGGGCGTATATTTGCCTGAACGCTTGAGCTGAATCCAACGGTTTTGAGAGGCTATTATTTTTCTACCTTATTAGGATGTAACAGTTGAAAACATAACATAGAACGGTTTAGAATAGGAGTCGGGGTAATATGGAATTGCACAATAAACAACTTTTGAAATAGCTGAACTTGGAAGCCATATTTACTGCGAGCAGTCCCCCGCGGTTTTACCTGCGTACCCGGGATAAAAAAAAGTAGCCTTTGCTTTGAAAAGAGTAATTGTTGGGTTTATTGCCGACTCTTCTCAACAATAATGCATAAATATTAATTAGAGAAGTGCTTGCGAAGGTCCATTTGAATAAATAATTTTGATTTGAATTGGTTGAGCCTGTGAGTGAATACAACGAAGTGAAAATAATAAAAGAAAAACAGAAAAGTTTATCTGCTACTGTAGTAACTCACTATCAAAAACTCGTTGTAACCTTATAAAAAAATTCAAACGTAAAATAAACTAATCAATAAAAGTATACACATTTACAGTTAACATCAAACGTGACGATGCAAACGTAATTAACATTGAAAATGAATGCAATTAAACGCATTAAGATATCAAAGGCGCAATTAATCGTTTAATGTCGAAGCAGATAAGTATTACGCCGATGACACATTATCGAGCCGGTTGTAACGAATGGTTAGACTTGATTGGATACGGTGACAGTTCATGCACATGCATCCGATGCCTTCGTAAACCGTCTTCTACAAAGCATTTTTAATATCTATCAAAACAGTTATTGCTATTAAGGTAGGTATTTATTATAAGAAAGAATAGTCCAATCTTTAACAAAACTAGTATTCAATGATGTGGTCATGGTCATTCCCAGAAACTGGACTAAAAAAACGTACAATCCAGTTCAAAAATATTCCAGATTTTCGTATTAAAATTTAATTTCAGATATAGCCACAGCCAGTATGAATTCAATTTTCAAAAATAATAGTAAAATAGTTGGTATAAGTGCTTATAAAACTATTTCTTATTAGTGCCAACAAAATTGTGATACATAAGAATGTCGGAAATGCCTTCTTAATTTGTAATTTTCATTTTTATTAGCTATTGGATATTTTACACTACAACTTCTTGTAACACACTACTCGGGCTTTACGACAGTGTATTAACATTTAAAAATAATATTTCCTCATTATGTTGAGACCACCGATGAAGTAGGTAATCTTAGATGAGATTTCGAAAAGAGAACACGTGCGCTTTATAACTTTTTAATTACTAAAAATAAATTATTGAACGTGAAGCTATAAATTAGCATAGATAGGTACGACACGAAACAATCCCGCTAGACAGTTTAACTGATCAACATTTATGGACCCTACATGCAGACACCAGACGATGTTTGGTAAACACTTTCTCTGATCTGCGAATCCTAGCCATAATATGGTGAATAAACAATTATATAGAGTCATATTGAACTAATATATACTTACCGTGAGGTTAAACTGTTTCGGAACTGAATCAAACTGAATGACCGTCGACACAAAATAAAAGAAACCTAAAAATAAAATTGATAACAGTCGTTAAGCCTGAGTGCCCAACAGTCAATCATCTCCGATTATAACTTCATGCGCTGGCGCACCAAACAACAAGTATTATTACGAGAAAACGTTTACAGCCGATACTTTACCAAAGATGGTCGGGCAATATCATAAATTGTATGCAGATTGCTTCAACCACTCATCTGAAATGCATTTTTGGCTATTTTATTAATGGATGTATTATTAAGAATCAATTTACCTTTCAAGAAAGCGCGTAAACGCTATTAACATTGTATCTGTTTTCGTAAACAATGAACTTAATACTTAATTCTTCCGCCCTGAGGTGTACAATTACTTGTGTATGTGAATAATTTATACCGAAAGAAATATAAAAAGTTTCACAAACAATAAAGGAAAAATCTTTAACTATATTAACAAAAATCCAGGACAAACATAGCTATGACTAATAATAACGTTAATTTTAACAATTACCTACAACTTTAAGCCATCACAAATCATTTGAATAATATAATATTGACATCACCTTAAATTGTCGACAAAAAAATACATATTACATCCCAAACAAACAGCGCACAAAATGGCAAACATCAAGCTAAAGACACAATATTTACAATGCAATGTAAATAATTACTGAGATTTCATAATAAACTACATTAAAGCGGGACGATAAAATGTATGCACGACTTACATCTCCGAAATATGTGCAGCATTATCCTTATTAACGATTTAAAAATCAACATTAAAGAACAAACAACTGTGAGAATAAACAACAAAAAACTTTACTGTAAAATAAACAATTTAGCTAACGATGGGAACTAAATGCTGAGCCGGGTCAGTAACGAATCAAAGATTTCTTTAACAATACACGTCCAAAATAGGAAAACCGCGCTCGTCAAGTGCAAATCGGCACCTGTCGATGACCTCTAGACTAACGGGCATCCCTGTACCAAACGTCCATTTACAGATAATCTGTCAGCTAGTACCGCTCGTCTAACTGATGTTGAGGCGTCGACAGGTCTTCTTTCACTGGCGGTGCTTATCCCTGGCAGTTTGAATAAAGGTCGAAGGTCGGGAGCAACGGCTAGTTTGCACCGTCAAAGCGTTTGTATCCGACACGACCGGTAGGAACTGTGTCGAATAACTGTTTAAATAAACATTGGCAACGACCGTCAAATTAAGGAGGTACATGTGAGTCATGAACTTGTGATCACCCTGATAACCCGAGGCGCCGTCATCTCCGGATTAGACGTGCAAGCATAACGGCGTTTACTTGGTTTCCATCATTAAAGATTGCCTAGAGTTGTGGTCTAGACCAGATTTATTTCTTGTTAGTACTAATAAGATACAACAAGAACTCATTATAAATTGTGCTAAGATGCGAAGATTGACACGTTTGCAAATGGAAATCGAACGGAAGAACAAAAGGACAACACAATTCTGCAGCATTGCAGGATCAATTAATATTAAAGAGTCGGACACCCACCTGTCGGTCCGCGAACGAGATTAAACGCACCGCTATACAATATTATGATAAATGGCACGTAGGATATTACTGCACTTATGTATTGCTTATTATGCAGTTCTAAAGTCACTTCCTACAACTCGTCTACATTAACTTATCAATTAACCTCTCACGGACAATGTCTTCTATCAGAAATATCAATGCCATTTATGAGTTATCGATTTTGTCGACTCGGAATACTGCTGTGTAAACCGAATCTTATACCAATAAGTTTTGAGTTGAAAACTTAACAGCTCTAACCCGTAATTAGTTCCAGGTACAGACGCAACAATGTTTTAGACTATTAATCTTGGACGAACCACCTGAGTAGTCCCATAAATATGTCGATATAATTCTCTCTGAGAGCGATAAACGGAATATTTTCACGATCACGCTGTAATAATATGTCACCGAACCGAATATTATCGTCACATTACAATCAATGTACTAACTTAATCCTTTAATTCCAACACAATCTTATCGACGAGTTGAAAATACCGACGCGTACGACAAAGGAGCGTGCGGAAGGCGAAACGTAACATTTCATACAAAAATAAATATTCTTTAAATGGTGAAAAACGATTTAGTTGGCCGCGAAACAAAGCTTAAACGACATTAATGTGGCCCTATTGAGATTAAATTAAGTTACAAAGAAGCGAGTCGCCATTTTCGGAGGTCAGTGTTGTCGGCACATTAATTTCGCTTTAATAGCCGATAACATAGCGTTTTTACGAGTAAAATATTGAATGTAATTAATTAGCGATATGGGCTTCCGTAATTGTATACTTACGGAGAATCATTGACCATTTAAATGGCGAGATGTTAAATAATTAGTTGGGACATTGGCTAAAAACCTACCTATAATATGTGCCTTATCTATATCGGTGCTTATCTATATACTGTATGACGTGTAATGATTATCAAGTCAAGGTTACGTGCGAATGTATAATTATGAAATAAAAATTGCTCATGAACGTACCTACATAAAAGAATATTACATTTTCGCTAGTCTTAAAATACAGTTTTAATATGTTACTTGACAGCAATTCATTTATTTATTAAATAATCATTGACTAGGAGCTCTCCATTTTACCGGAAGTCAATACGTTAATCCTCAAAGTTGATACAGACAACGGAAATCACAAACCATTGGTTGACGATACCAAAAAGAAGTCAAATAGGCCAATATGTTGTTTAATACAGAGCAATACAGTTTAAAATCGACTGCGATCTAATGAGGTTAACCTTACCGACCTTCCGGGGTATTAGTAAAAATCCCTAAATAGTAAAGTGCTGACATTATCGAGCTTTAATCTACGGTTAGTAAGCAGTAGTTAATCAATACTGAGTAATTTTAGCTGTCAACAGTTGTATGCGGAAAATGGAGGTTATTTATTAGTAATTACTCCATATACATGTATTAGGTATGTTAACACACTCTAATAATTACATGTGATGACGGCTACACACCACAACCCAATATTTTATATTTTAAACAGTCTTCATAATCAGATATCGGAAATGTTTCCAGTCCTTTTGCAAAACAACAAGTACTTAATCCTTAGAAGTCTTAAAATATATAAATAGATAAAATATGTAGGGCCCATGTCGACACCTTGTCAGCTCATCGCTCGATCCTTATCTTATCAACATGCTCTACAACTAGGAAACAAACAAGATGGATCACTGAGTTAGATAACGCTTTTGTTCTTGGAGAAAATAGTTGGATACAAGTTGATATCAAAAATATTGGATAAAAGGTCCCTTAGAGAGTCAACTTTGCACTTCAATAAACAATAATTATTTGTTCGAAAAGAGTTGCATAAAAAAACTAGTCATGTTTTTGTAACTGAACCTTATTTAAACCAGGTAAAGATACTTCGCGTCGTTTATGGAAAGGAACTAAGATTTTTTTGTGTAAGGAATAAATATTAAAAGTTGCTCTATTTTAAGAAAATGTTCTTATAAAGCAACCGAATCAATCATTATATCGTCATTATATACATTTTTTTGAATCTATTAAAATATCTCACTACATCTAACTACGCAGGAGGTCTGATTCACCAGACGGAATATATTTGGCTGAAGGCAAAAAACAAAGTAACTGCAAATAGTTATACCACCCACATGGTGCTCAAATTGGGTTCTCACCAAATACTTATTGGTGCTAAGACACGTGTTTCTGATCAATATATTGTGTACGGAAACGTTTTAAATACACACTTCCAACACGATATGTATTCAGTCAAACAATTTTAGCCATCGCTCCGTTTTGATTCGAGTATAACTAGTACTAAGAATTTGTTTAAAATTTTATTTACTTAGATGATTGTATTATGCTTTCACAAGACAGTGAAACCTACACAACAGTTTCGTATCTTCTCGGACATACACAAGAATTATTTACGAACATACTCTACATAATCTGATGTTGAATAAATATTTCCGATGTTCAAAAACGATTAAGACATATTACACACATTATCACATGTCATATTATGCAAATCCTTCAAAAATCTTTCCTGATTTCATATATGGAGATCTAGCCATAAGCAGCTTTAAGGAGCTTACGGAATATTGAACCACGTATCGATTTTCATGGGCAGATTTAATTCAAGCGATTATTATTAGCTAGATGAAATAAGGAACTGTAATGTTATATCTGAGATTAAGTGCATCTGCTGATGCAATCCATACCGCGGCTACTTACATTACACCGAGATGCAACGTCATCATTTGATTTAGGTATGAAGCAATTTTGTTTATAATAACACATTATAAAGGTACGTAAGATGAAGATATTTAAAAAAAGATCTGAGAATAAAAAACACGTATCAAAACTCGTTTTAGAAAACAAAAATTAAATCGTGCTTTGCTTAGACGCAGAAAAATTAAGTGAAATTCTGAAAATCGACATAATAAAGTATGTCATTTTTAAAAGATTACTTAAAATGTCAAGTGCATCTATTCAGTTAAATAGGCAAAATAACGGTATCGAATGCCTTTGCCTTCGCAATGTATCCAACTTGGCACCGTTCCCGAAACATCTAAACCTACAAATGTTTTGATTGTTACAAACTGTGATATAGCTTCTTTATTTACTATATATTTTAGTATCGGAAGATTTATTGCGAATTACATAAAAAGGATTATTTAATATCCTCTTAAATAAAAGCATCGCACTGGTCGTTATTTGATTACCGTTGCATACTAAATAGAATCTTATAAAAAAAAAGAGACTGACTGTTTTTTTTCTTAATTATAACCATATGTATAGGAAGATTGCGGAATTTGCGGACGATACACTAAGATTTATAGGGCTGAAGTGCGTAGGCGCAGCCCACGTAACATTTACTAATAACATACCGGGTGACACTATAAAGACGTAACGATATTATTTTCGCATATATTATTGTCAATTAATTATTAATTATTGACGCATTTCTATGATTCTGATAATGTTATTTACATAGATATTGTAAAAGATTTGCATACTATTCAGTGGAAAGCAGAATAATGTGAGAGAGATGCGTGAAAGTAGATTCTGTTGAGCAATCATTAAGTCTCGCATAATACTACAAAATAGTTATGCTATTAAATTATATGATGTCTATTCAGACGACCCATAGATTCAATATTGTTATTCAAAAATATTGAATGCATGTTATTTAAAGACCTGAAAGTAAACTTTTAAAATAAGAATATGGATAATGTTGAATTTGACAAATGACACAACTAATGAGAATTGGAAAATGATAAATAGCTCGCGCACGTAACCATTTAAACATCAAAGATCAGACGACGACGTTAACTAACATAATATATAACACTAATGGCAGCAATTAACAAAAATGTTTACAGAAATTAATAAGTCAAATGTTGCATCAATCTGGCAGCTATAATACTAACTATAATATATATATATACTAGCTGCCCGGCGCGACTTCGATCGCGTGGTGCTACCCTACCCTACAATACCCCACCCTACCTTACACTACCCTACCCCACCCTACCCTACCCTGACAGCAAAATCCCCATTACAAAATGATCCGCCATTTATTGAATACATTTGTTACAAAAAATGTGATAAATGAAGAACCGCTTGACCGATTTTGTGCAAACTTCACATAAACCATCTACTAAATAGTCCGAACAAAGCCTAAACATTTGGTTTGGATAGGTGAGCCCGTTCTTGAGTTATAAAATTACAACGAAAAGTGGCATTGATTTTTATATATATAGACTAGATACAATTATAAATAAATTACAAGCTCTAATGCTTGATATTTATCAAGATAATAAGATGATTATCAAATAGATATCATTATTACAATCACAATATGTAATTAAAAGCTGTAATCAAAGAAAATATACTTTTCAGGTATTTTATCAAACTAATATGCCTCATATATTTTTTTAACGTCAGTGTTCAGAGAACCAATTTGTTCTGTAAACAAATTATTTAAAAAAAGAATGAAAGTTTTTGTACAAGTTAATTTTAACTTATTGATTATATCATTCAAATTGTATACAAGAATTCTATATAAGTGGAAAGTAAACATACATACATACAATTAACCAACAAAATTATATGGTACAAAGACTCATCATGGTACAAAGAAACAATATACCTCAGCTTCCAAAAAATCCAGGTGATATTAAGAAAAATGTTCCGTAGTTGTAGGCTTGGACAAAGCAGTCATCCAATTACAGGGGTCGAAGCTCGCCGCATTGACATATGGCGTGCGCCGGCGCAGATACCGGTGCTCTTCATTTAGAATTACTTACACAGCGACAAAAATGTTACACGGTTTGCAAACTTCAAATCACAAAAAATAGTGAATTCTAATACCAACGCGTTGTTAAAAAAAATCCAAAAAGAATGACTGAGCAAGAAAGCGGATCCTGTCCTGGCTGCCTGGCTCAGACTTCCATAACAATGAAACATAATAGTTAGTTTTTGTACAGGAAAGAGCAATAAAAACATACTTTATAAAGATGAAAAGAAGTGGTTGCCGCTCTGGGCGACCTTGAGACGAGAAAACACTTAAACAAAGAGTGATCACAAGCGAGTCCATTGTCTACCGCACATACAAGTGACACGACGGGTGTGACACCGCGCATGATGTGCGAACGCATTCTTGATTCGATACAGAACGCTGCGCTGTCGCACCAGGCTTAGCTATAGTTAAAAAGACATTCACACTTGCACAAATGAATATTTACAAGAACGTATGCAGATAACAAACTCCTGTTGAAAGTATCTCCAATGAAAATAAATTCCATCACAATAAATGCAGCAAACACAGAACCAATTAGCAACAGCAAAAATGAGTAAAAAGAGAAATCGGTACCATTATCGACTGCACGGATTGGAAAAAAACTGTTGTTACAGTTACGGTAGCAATAAACGGTCCACTTGATGTTTTCGAGGCGTGCTTGTCTTCAGTTTATTTTCGTGTAATGGCCGTGACCTCTTCACCGGGAGATATCAGCGAGTGACCAGCCACTCTCCCCTCTTTAGCTTTCATCTGACCCGCTTTTCATAAACAATACTTCGGCTGCGACGCGGGCCGCAGCCCGGGCGCTCCGCTTGCTCCAACGCGAGAAAGTAGTCGATAACATGCAAGAGACGACGCCTATATTAATTTTACCAATACCCATAACATTGGGTACGCAAAATCGCCGCATGTTGCAGTTGCAGTACCAGTTTGATACTTGATTCGTCGCGGAAAAGCAGTATCAGATTGCAAATCGAGTTAAAACCGTGAGAACTATTACAATAAGCAATACGAATTGCACACTTTACTAAAACAAATTCCAAATTTCAGAACTTGTGGAACTGGAGTACCTCGCAATCAATAAACAAGTCATATATCTCAGAGAGACAAATTGTTATTAACTTCCGAGGGTTTGGAGCTGGGGTCGAAAATTAGATTTAAGTGGGGGAATAATGAAGCAGATGTTGTCGTTGTCGCATTTCGGGACATCTGGCCATGAGATCGTATCGCAAATCAAATTATAACATCACCGCAAATCAACAGTCTCCAGTTGTTTATAGATGAAAGAGTACGGACGTCCGACTGTCAATTGAATTTAGATGCTAGTTTAAGTGGATAATAAAGCTACCGTTTAATTAAATGAGGATGCAGCGTAAGAGATCTCGGGCACAAAACAATGAAGGTCATAAATCACGGTTTCCTTCGTATAATAGTTGCATCCTACAGGCAGAAGCTTCGCGGCGGCAATCCGGCGCACTATCTAAATTGATGGTTTCCGGTGCATATTAGAGCAGTCTATCGCGCAGCTGTCTGCGTACGCGACACACTTCATTTGCCGTTGCGCGTGCTCCTCGTAGAAAGTGACGCTTTATCATCAGCCACACTCGCCCAAATCGAACAAACAAACGCGTGAAGGGGATGGATACAGTGCAAATCGCACGAGAACGAGCAAGAGATTCGGTTGCTGTGTGAGAACGCTGAAGTCGCACATTTGGCGTGCTGGCATCCGCGCACTGGGTTTCACGGGTTGTTTGATCTCGCACAACCGTCGAATTCCGCGTCGACATTTTATCGAGAGGGAATCTGTACCTACAAATCTATCTTGATTTCTTAACTGACAGATCGGTGCATTGGTACCATAATAAATAAATAAATCATCCGCCGAACCGTGCAAGTAGCACATAATCGAATGTTAATTTCCGGCGATTTAATCATTTCAATTCCATTACATCAGGTACATATTAATCAATATGTCAGCTTTGTTGAGAGGTAGCATCTAAATCTACAGTAATTTAAATATGTTAGTCTAAAAAGGCTTCATCGAGGATAATTCAAAATCATACAATAACCTGAATCATGACTCTACTCTCTCTACTCTACATAGTGTTTTTTTTTTGTCGAACCATTTATTTACACTAATTCGACATCATTAATTTCGTGATATTACAAGCGTCCGTATTAGTATGAAGCGTAGGTGTGTATCTGAGTTTGAATCAATTTATTCATGTGGGCCGAACTGTAGAGGAGACGAAAACACACTGGATCGAGTTACGGTCGTTAATCAAAGCCACCGACTAGGAAGAAGATAACTAGATGGCTTTGGCGACAAAAAACCGAGAGTGGAGTGACGACATGAAGCAGTCGGCCGTCACTCCCTCCTAATGGCCTTTTTACACGCGTTAACAACGCTCTATGAGGCCGTTCTGATCACTCCAAGAACGTTGAACTTTGCCACGTGAAAATAATCGGTGACATTTATTAAATGAATCACTAGTTTAGGCATCGCAGCTGTTTGAGCAGCAGGCAAATTCGAGAAATGCAAAAGCAGGAAATATTTGAAATATTAGTCATCATCAGAAAAAGGTTAATTAAATCGAATATTTAAATAACGATCTCCCTCGGGCTGGTAGAACGCGGTCTGGTGCTGGTGAGTCAGCGGTCGTAAGGATAATAATCGGTTAGATCGGTCGCCGATTACGTCAGACATGCGATAAAAAAAATTTTTTCGCGTGAACTCGTCGACTAAGACAAAAGCTGTTGAAGGTTATTGACAGATACAAATGATAATGTAAAAAAAATAGGCAAGTTTTATTAAAGACAGAGTACATACGTGGTACATACGTAGGTACAATGATGGCAAAGCATACGGACGGACTCACCTGTAACAAAACAAAGCAAACGTTAGATAAATTCCATAGCGCTAGGGCTGGCCAAGAACAATGGCTACGGCGTAAGGCTAAAATGAGGGTCAAGGGCTTTTGTGGCTTTCAAATTATATATTCATGGGATATTCGCGTACTGCATAGTGCATGTGTATGACAAAGAAAATATTTTTAATGCGGTTGGCGCAGAAAAATAACAATAAAATTTAAAAGATGAACTCGCACGGTAAAATGATACAGAGAACGTGATTTGCTCGTGTTGATGTTTTTCTTGTTTCCATTTCCTTATCGTAGCCAAATTTTACGACAATAAGTAGTAGTAGTTTACGACAGAGATGTGTTTAACGAGGTAACCACATCATTTTTAGTTATTTTTACTAGAGTTAGTACAATTCTAACTAAAAAGCTACACTGTCTTTCTATGCAAAAAATACAGGAAAAGTAAAGTCTCGGCTTGCATTGTATGTACAGAAGATTCCGTTTCCATTCGCCAAGGGCTTGAATCACGTCTAGCTTTGTCTCAGTCCACGGGGCGGTACGCAGTTCTGGCACGCTGCACGGTTTATGCTAATCCTTGCTGCGCGGGCGCATGCACCTGACCACCCCGCTTGCAATATAAGTGCAATGTGCATTCATTATCTATACTAACACTGACACACCCACTTTACAATTACTTTCTTTTCATGTATTATGCTTTACATTCGTCAAATATCGACAATCAGTTATATTGAAACAATACAATTTCTTTTTAAATTTTCAAATAATTAAAGATTTTATCGGAAATAGAGTAACTACAAAATAGAGTAAATCACATAAGTATGTGGGTATGTACGATCGAGTAAGGTGAAATCGTTACCAAACATGCGAGTGGCTAGCTCAAATTCTTTAATTTATCTACAAGATGTTTATCGAATGGAACGGATTTTGTATCGGTTAGCAGGGAGATATGTGTGGATGCGGCCGGCGACTTCTCCAATTACCCGGCCTGATGCGCATGCACCGCCGACTCATGGTCTAGCTTACTTCAGACTCTACAAAAAGAACACCTAAGATTGAAACAGCGAAGTATTGAACTTAAAAATAATAATTACTACTTCTTATGCTGTGATTTAGACTCAGATACGTTCCATGTTAGGAACACCATAAATTAAACTAATCCCGAAAACAAAGAGCGACCGTCCGTCTAGTCTACCCGAGACTGTGAAGACGAACTCTAATCCCGGCTGATTGTAACGTATGGGGGATAGATCCGCGCAGCCAGCAGACAAATTCGCGTCGAGCCTCACCTCGGATCTAGTATGAAATTCCATTTCTTCGCCGGATTGAGCCGTCAGGGGCTGCGCGAGATTTACGGCGGTGATAGCTAGCGCCCTTCCGCCGAGCTGATAAATAGCCTCTCTAATTATATTTACGCAGCGCCGGTCGACGCGCGATAAATCCTCCTCGAGGAATGCTGGAATAACACCGCCGTTTACGGCCAATACGACGCCCTCTCGTAAGATCCATCAGCGCTGACACTTGTATTAGTTTGAAATTAGTGAGAGAGCGATAAAATTTAATACGTTCGTACATAACACACGCACCTAGTATGTGCGTACAGTATTTGTGTGTAGGATCAGTCGTACGAGTCATATAATACGTGTGCCAGTGTGATGTAGTTAAGTTTATTAATAGGTGAGCGCGAGTCAGGATGCACGTGAACGTGACGCCCGATACCGTAGGTCCCAGCTAAGGATGGAAATACTCCGGAAGCGTACAATTAAAGCGGGCGAGAAGTATGATCGTTAGAGTCATTGAACTCCACTCCAAGGTTATGGAAGGGAGTGTAAACAGAATCTCGACGGCGAACCGCATCCATCAAGCGTGCAAACAATGTAACCGAGACACGTCAATATTAGTTCGCCCGAGGCCTCTCCGCCCTGAGATGCCAGTGTCGGAATCGTGCCGGAGTATTGAATTTGCAACTAAAAATAACAAAGACGATAAGGGTACATACGAGTATGTTCGCGATACAAGCGAGACTAACGCGGCGAAATCGCCCATATCGGATACAAAGAAAATTATAATACTATCGGTTTCATTTAATTTCAGCACTCACCTAACAATTTGTACTTAAAATGGCCGCCAAAAAGCAAGAAGTAAACCACGCAATCCGTATAAATAATGAGACAGTTAACATGCAAATTCTGCAATTTCGTTATGAGGACACGACCGAATTTCTTAGGTGGGAAAGCCCACCAATGTTACATCATTATTTAAGCATCATAACTTTGTGATTCACGCGAGCGGTTGATTCAGGGGAGTGGCTTGTTAATCGGGCACACTGGGCCATTCGACCATCTAGAATAACATATTAAAATACCAGTTGCATATTTTCTACATATAGTGTAGATAGTTACGTTAAGTTCTGCAGCGGCGTCTTGCTAATCACTCGCATTCCAAAAGAACTCTTTGATATTTATTTAGCTACACGACATACCACGTGATTTTTTTCTAAAATTTGCGAGTGACAGCATTCTGATAAGAGACACAATCTCGAGAACATACTTGGAATAGCTTCTACAAAAATATTGTCAACTATAGAGAGGACTGACGATTATGCAGCATGATATCGAGAATCTCTGCAGGTATGTATGCCATCCATCCGAGAGATTTGCAGATATGCTTTGCGCTAGCTTCGTTGCTATTTACAACTCTATTTTAATGCCATTAAAATCAGCATGTTATTAAAGCGGCCGTACATCGAGTAACTTGAGACGATGAGGCCTCAAGCAGCGGATCATAGCTTAATCATTCATCTCATAACACATTCAACTTGTCAATCGTACCGATCACACGAGCGATTTCTTAGTCGAATCATAATTAGGTGTCTCTAGAACGGAGTACTTATTACCACCCATATCTAGCAACCGAAGGTCAGCCAGACTTTCGCTACGCAGCCGTGCCGTGCTGTGTGGCTATATTATGCGAAAGGCCCAACCCGCGTGTCGGAAAATCTAGTCGCCTACACGAATGCGAGGCGAATACGCGATGCTATGCAGGCACGGCTGCGCTGCGAGCGCATTACCATACGAACAATCTAAAGTCAACACAGGAGCCATGTTGACATTGGCCCACCGTTACAGTTGGTTTTGTAACGAAATCAAAAGCCCGCATTCCAGCGCTTGTTTTGTTGAATGAGAGACTCGATTCGATTGTTCTCGTGCGACGCAGTTCGGCCGCCCACGTGCTCGGTGCGAAGTGTCCCAGGCTTACACAACCTGCGGTCCGCATGGGCGACCGCCTGCGTCTCCCTGCGCAGGTGAACATTCGCAGTCGAGCAGCGGCCTTGCAAATGAAGGGCATGACCGCCACCGACCATAGCCCATTCCGAAACGTTCGCAGAGCGTGACTACGCTGCATCTCACCATCCTAATAACTCCTTATGTACTAAAGGAGTGGATATGTTGCCAAGACATTACAAGACTAAGAGCTCGGCAAAACTGCAAGGAATAGAAGAAAAATTGTTCTTAAACCTAATGGTAGATAAGGCATGGTGTGTACCAGGAGCCGGCGGGGAACTGTGCGGCCGACGCGCTGGCCTCGCTCGCGTGCCGCTGCATAAGGATCGGGTGTCGTTCCGCAAAGTCTAGATAACTATTGCACGCCGTCGGATCGCTGCATACTTGCAGTCGACTTTGAAACGTAGCCCTTGCCTTATTGTATCCTCTTTTAGCTCAAGTCGTCTTATTTGAATAAGAAATGCGAAGTTACGTTTATAGTGAAATAATTAATCAAGTTTCCTGAGCGTTTTTCGAGTTAGTCACCGCGCTAACATGGTCCGAGCGGCTAACGGGTCGACACGGCTAAAAACAGAGTTCTAATATAATCGACACTCGATCTAAAATAGCCGCGTGACAAACGAAACCGAAAGTAATGCGTGATGCAACGGACCCGAATTTAGCTAGTTCGGCCTGGGCGGTGCATCGGCCGCGAGGGAACGCTGAGGCCGGCGCCGCGGGTGCCAAACGGCTGGCATTTCGCACTAATGACACGAATAAGATATTAGCGCGGATAGCTTGCCAGGCGGCGCCGGCATCCCACTCAGCTTTTCGAGCTACTATAGCAACAAAATTAACCCGCGACCGATTGTGCATATATCCACATTTAGCGTTCACGGCTTGCGCCCGACCGATGAGGGTCTCCAGCTGGTTCCCGGCAGGCTAGGCGGTGGTGAGTGAACCGTTAATGTCCTATAAGAAAGTTATTCAATAGGTCAAGTGTTTAGCATGATCGTGTCTAAGGATAATGTAAAACGGGTCTAAATTATTATCTGCGACGTGCATGTGCATTCAATAAGGCCGAGGGGGTAGGTGGGGATGGGGAGGTGACGCGGCGGTGACACGGCTGGCGCGGGTCGGAGGTCCGGCCGCATTCCACCGCCGCATGAAAGTGAAACCGCTTCGGCGACCAACCGCTCAGCTGTAGAAAGTCCACGATTACATCTCACCAGCGCCGGCGACGCCGGACGAGCAAAAACTGCTATCTCCGCAAGTCGCGCCGGGCTCCCGGGAAACGAGGCGCCCCGGGCGACGTCGCGCGGTGAAATTGCCAATAACCGCTAGCGATCGCTAAACGATTCCTTTCATTTACTCAAAGCTAGCGATCCACCGCTTGATATCTCTAATTTCACTTAAACTAACTGGCGTACGTAACCGACTCGAGGCTATTTTCGATAGTTAACTTTTGTAACACACGAAATAAACCACTTCTCCTTCATCGACGAAATTATATTATGTTATTTTAATGTATCATCATTCGTGTGAAAATATTATTATCAGAAAAAACTTGCATATCCGGTTTGGGTTTGACTAAGGCCTTTTACTTCCAACTGGTTTTCCAATCAATAAGTACATACCTACTAAAGTTAGATTTTTTATGCAAATCGCTAACTAATCTAATATTATAAATGCGAAAGTCACTTTTTTTATTTCTTTAGTAATTTTCTTTCATTCTACTGTTTATGCCAAAGTCGCGGGTAAAACCGCACTATAATAATTAGCTAATAATATTAAATGAATGGCGTATTTAATAATGTATAATTTACACCAATGTATACATTAGTACAGAGCAAGAATACAATTTTGGTAATTTCATACAGAAGACCTAAAATAGAGCCTTGTAGCATGCCCAAAAAAAGAAACACGATAAAACAATAAAAAATATATAAAATTCATTTATATGCCAGTTATTACCATCAGAAAAAAAGGATGCCTAGGTTAAACCATAGTGTTATTCAAGTTAATTAAAAAGCATTCAAAAAAACACTACATTCAAAGTTATCAAAGGCTTCTAAAGAATCTATGCGAGAAATTCAGAATGGCTTCATCACTCGCGACTCGCGAACTTATCAAGTTTGTTTCCAAGCCACTAATGACATTCAATGTGCAGTAATTGCAACTACATAATGATGACCACTCCTTTATTAGTGTAATAGTTAAGCCGTTGGAATTGTTGCACGGAAAGTTACCTGGTCAAATACGTGAATCTAATAACGCATGTTAAACGATGACGATTCGGTGCGATGCGATGGTTAATTGAAATAAATTCCACGCAGTCTAATTCAATAAATGCCACTAATATCAACTAATAATACCGAGAAGAGTTAGTCATCACAGGTCATTGTTTACCTAATCAGTAGTCACTAATACATAATAGACATATTAAATGAAAGAGGTGTGTCTATTTAGTGCAATAAACTATTAACTTGAATTACTTATTCAACTAAACAAATGAGTTCTAACGACCATGCAATTAGTAAATGCAATCGCTCTGCAACATACATTCAATCTGCGGAAATTTAAAAGCTGTGACAAACGTCGGCAAGGGGAAATGGATTCGTTCCACAAACGAGTCGAACTCGCTTCGAAACCAGTTCTATTCGACCGTCCTCGAGAGGGGAGTGGGGTAGAGAGCGAGAGAAAAATAACAGATATTAAACAAAAAGAGCTATTAGCTGAGCAACCGAAGTTAGCGGTGTCGGCCGATAAAGGTAGGTAATACCTCCACGAACGACCTTGTCACGTCACCGCTGCGCAAGCGCATGGAAATAAACGAGCACGGTATAATCTTAAATCGCTGGAAACTAGGATGCAATTGACCGATGCTTATGTTTAAGATATATAATAAAATGTATACCTATGAGATGTCAAGCCACGTGTCTCACGATTGCATGTTGTGGACAAAGATGTGGCTAGAGTATCTGGCAATTTATAGCACAGGCATAGCTTAGTGCTGTAATTGCAATATTATAACGGTGGGTTTATTATTGTCTTTTGTCTCAGAAAGTTATGCATGAAGCCGAATGGTCATGCATTCATCACATTTGAATTATCCAAAGATGTAATAAAAATACTTTTGATCTCTTTTGACTTTTGAAAAGTCTTTTGAGAGCATTTGGCACTAAATAAAGGAGGTAATTGCAGGAACTATGGTTTACTTTACAAGTTAATTGTAATTTCTAAATGTAAGTCAGGAACATAAACGAGCCCTTATTTTTCTGAACAAAATGGTAACAAAGAAGTTGATTGATCATTATAGAAGTATGTTAGTAAAACTGTAGAAATACTGGAAACACTGTGGAAAAACTGTGGAAAGTAGTGGAACAAGGAAAAACAAAAAGCAATAAAAGGTAAATCAACTGAAATGACAAAATGACACATATTAAACAGACATGCACCAGCCAGACCAAACCATGTATATAATTATACAGGATGACTTTTAATTAGTAAACAATACTTAGACAACTTAGAACTGATGATAACAAACAACTTTAACAAAGAAACATTGAATTTTTAACCAACATCAAAAAAAGGAGGAGGTTCTCAATTTGGTTGTAGGTAATTTTTTTTTATGTTTGTTACCTCATAACTCAGTCATTTATTAACCGATTTGGAAAATTCTTTTTTTGTCTGGAAGGATACACTTCCCACTTTGGTTCCATTGTCATCAGATCAGGATTTGATTACTTCTTAGTGCACTTTGAAGTTGGTTTAAGTTTTTGTAAAACAGTACAATTATTAATTTACTTAGCACATGAGCCCATAACATTTAGTACCTAACAAGAATAAGAATACGCTTCACTGCAATTGGCTTTCTTAGCAATGAAGAGATGTGGCCCAGGTATTTGGAGTGTGGGCTGTCATTCCATAAAATAAATACCTACTCATAGTGCGTTCGAATTGGAGTGATGTCGTTTTTAACAGTTTCAAAATGGGCATTTTTGTTTGAGCGTTCGAATTGGAAAATTTCAACAATTTTGCAACTTTTGCCACAAACGATATTTCCCAAAACGAACGATTAGATACAAAAATGACATTTCCATGCTGATCGCCTGCTTGTCACTTGTCTCAACCTACTTTTTCCTTCAGTTAATGATTAAACAAAGTTAATCTAACAAATTATTCTCTTGCCTGTTAGTATTTCTATAAAATTTTACAATAAAAATTAGAATTTTCGCTTCCCGTATGAATTTTCCGAAACTTATCTGTCAGATTCAAAGGTGTCAAAATATGATCACAAACGACCCTGCCTCGGAGGTGGGTCAAAATTTGCAGTTCACGATGTCGTTTTTAACTGTTTCCAAGCAAAACGAACGGTGAACGAAAACTGTTCAAAACGCCAATTTCGCCCACAACTTTCCAAATCGAACGCCAGTTGTGATCGTTTTTGGCATTTTGGACTGTTATTTTTGCTACCATACCCCAATTCGAACGCACCTAAAGTTTGTCTCTTTTTGACACATGAATGTATATGGGCTGTCAAAAGTGACTTATTAGGAAGGCCCTATTTTAATAACTTGCGGTTTCACCCACTTTTCCGGGGTAATAATATCCTATGTCCCTTTCCATATAACACTCAATTTTTTGGATGACAAATTTAATCACAATCAGTTGAAAGCTTTAGTCATGAAAAGGTTACAGACAAAGTCGCGGTGTGTATATAAGTGTGAGGTTAACTGTTTGTTAACACTGACTAGAGAGAGATGAGAGAATATAAACTACTAGCTGTCTCCTATAGTTTCACCAGTGTTCCCTAGCGATATATTGTTTCCCTGAACAAACTGTATCCTGTGTTAATCCAGAACATATTCTATCAGTATGCCAAATTTAATTTCAATTTATTCAGTTGTTTTTGCGTGAATGAGTAAAAAACTTCGTCACATCCTTACACATTGACTTTTATAATATTATTAGGATTCATAATATTATTTCCCTCCATTAGCCAGACATTTTGGTGTAAGTGTGAAAAGTTAACAGACAGTTACTTTCGCATTATATTATAATTAAGTAAAGGTAAAAATTCTTGAAGGATACACCCATTACTTAGAGTACTTATTTAAATTGGTTTATATTGTTAGTATAAAATAATGAATGTTTTGACACCTTAGATGAATATTTTAAACATGGACATAGGTATTATATCTTTGATATATCTTATCATTGAATTTTGGGACGTGTTGTACAGTTAATTACAATGAGTTATATCCATTAATGTTACACTACAAAATTATGTATCCTCTTGGATGCAATAGTTAAATATTAATATACTAAGCTATACATTTACTATAAATACCTATGGTGGTATAAATAATTATTGCACTTAGGTACTTAATATGAAAACATTACAATGTCAGATTCCATGCATACCATGACCTAGGTAACATTAAATTTTGCTGAAGTGAAGCCATGAACACATGTTTTATTTTTTAACAAATCAATTTCAGATTTCAATACCCCAAAAATGGGTCCTGGCCACTCAACCTGGGTCCTGGCTATGGCCCTGCCTACATGTTTATTTCCTTTGAGTTGAATATCCTAGTAAATTTCAAGTTAAAACAAAATCACCCAGTTTAAACGATAATTTTTAACGCCAGAAGCCTCTATGTTGAAGTGCAAAAATAACATTCTTATCTACCTATATCAGAGTATACAACACTCATCAGTCGTATTATATCTAGAATACAGTGATAAGCAATATAACTCTGCTATTTCTAGACTACACTGGAAACAATAGGCTGTGTAAGAAACTTGTGCATTTAGAACTAGTCAGTTTATGTGTATTGTAGGTATTATTATTTATTAACATCCTACACATATTCTGATAAGTTTGCTAGTACCAGCTAGGTATGAATTCATATTCTTAGTTATCAGATTAACCATGAAAAGTTTTAATAGGAAAAAATACTTTGCCGTTATTATAACCTGTTGAGTAAATGCACAAAGCAGTCCTAATTAAGTTAATGAATTATTTCTAGCTAGTAGGTTCACTACTTATATATATATTTTTATTAAAAACAAAAAGTTTTCCTAAAGAGTAGGTAAGTTCATAAAACTTTTGACAGTTACCATATGACTGATTGTACTGACCTTGCAAAGGGTGTCTGCTCAACGTGGTAGACGGAAGTGATGGGCTCCGTGCGCATGATGCTACGGAGCCGCTCCTCGGGCAGCTCCAGCAGTCCATCACTCGCTGTCTTGATGTCAGCCTTGCTCAAACCACTCAAAACACTCATTTTAAACGTGTAGACGACTAACGACAGAGTCGAAGACGGTTATAAACTTCAAAGCGTCACTAAACGATTCACAGTAGTCCTTAAAATCAACGAATACACTTATTTATGTAAAAAAGGCATCAATTAGGCCACATGAAACATTTTAATGCCTCCGGTTTCTCAAAAGGCAACTGAGTGCTCTCCCTTGTCATTGCGAGAAGCGGTTACCGTTTCATTGAAAACGCTCCACTTAGGATAGACACGATTATTAAACAAACAATTGTATCACTTCGTCATAATTTGCAATGAAAAGTAATAAGTAATTTGTTTATTTACACACGCGTTTCGAAAAAACTAAAAATTGACAAGCGCGGCGGGACAGCTGCGCATCGACGAGTCGACCGCACTTCGCCGTACACGTTTCTGCCGTTCAACACGACTCGGAGGCAGTCGGAGGCAGCGCCGGCCAACCGATACCATTCAAATTCCGATTCCGGCGAATGTCGTTGTTCCAACCATCTAAGTTCGAAAGTTGCGCAGCAAGGTCAACGCATAACATAACTTGAAAGTTACGGTACAGATAAATAGATGTCGCTTTTATGTTGGTTTTTAATAACCAACACAAAATAATGTTTTTATTAGTCAGCAATAGATGTCACTGTATCGCATACATTGTTTAGCGCTCTCTGTTGAGCGAAAATAAAACGTAATTAGTTTTTCTTTTTGAACGTAAATGCCAGCGCCAGGGATAGAAAGTCTCCGGGTGGCCCCTTGCGAGATTTTGTCTCGAGCGAATCACGATTCTCATCGTCTTCGACAGCATTAATGTATTAGACATTTTTCGCAGTTCGATACACTTTGTCAGATATCAGCCATATTTCTCGCCAATTGCCTAACCAAAGCGACGATGTCGATCGTCAGAAGAAAGACCCTGTCGCTTGTCTTCGTATTAGGCGGTGATGCCCCGTGGTGCTCACTACGGCGACGCGATAAAACCGGTGGTAATCCATAGAGAGTTAAACTTTATGAGCGGTCAAATATAAGTTAGACTGCTCCATACATTGATAGTATTATTGCACAGATTTAGTAAAGCTTTCACTCCTAATAGGTACACAATACTACTAATATATAATTTGACGGGCCAGTTGGCGTGGTTGGTTAAAATTCCACCTATCACGCCGTAGGGGCCCGATTCTTGCGTCTTGCAATATTGTAAAATTCCATCTTCACTTTTTCTTGCTCCTCAGTTGTTTCAGGAAATTTTACAAACTCCTCACGTAGAGTCACAATAGCTGCAGACACTCTTTTTACTATTCGACTGCAAGTAGCCACACTGATCCCACCCATGTCTGCCACAGCCAATAAATGGTTACCCGTAGCATAAAACCTCAACGCTATTAATAACTGGTTTATTGGAGCTATAGATTTATTTCTGAAATAAAAAATGCTTTAATTGTAACTATGCCAATATAATACGGACAATTTATCATCGAAAACATAGGAAAAATACCACGTTCAAAAATAATATGTTAATTAGGTGCAATTTATTTTTTTGGTTGCTAATAAATCTTATATATGTGTACTCACCTATTATCAGGAAATTCTAACATGTGTTCAATTTTTTCCAATAAATACAACACTGAAGATTTACATAACCTATATCTCCGAAAAAAGTCAGTTTCATCAAAACTATCGTTTTATTATTTACGTTGAATATAGTAGAAACAGTATCCAAATTTTCAAAAAGTTCAAATAAATTCAAATCTTGGTTGCTTGAGAGATCACTTACTTATGTGCCGGTTTATGAGCCCGAATTTCGACCACATAAATTTAGGGGACCTTTTAACGTTTAGGTGACCCCTAACTGTTGGTGAAACAGAAACCATCTCCTAACGGTCCCCTAGGCTTGCTTAGGGGTTCCTTTAAACTTAGGGGTTGTTGGTGAAAACGGGCATTATTTACCTGAACCTTTGTGTAGAGAAAGAAAACAAATGGTATTATAATCTTTCCGATGAATTTCACGGTCCGAGGACCGGTCCTTTTGGAAGGCGAGCATGGGGATACAGATCCAACATGGTCCCTTTAAGATACAGTAATATTTGGTTGGGATATGAACACTAAGTGGATCTATTATACAATAACTAGCTGCCTGCCGCGACTTCGTTCGCGTGATGCTACCCTACCGTACCTAGAAGCCCTAATAGATTATCATATGTGAATATATTGCAGTTCCAATAATATTACATACATTATTGATAATCTCCTTTTTTTTGAAGTCGATTAAAAATAAACATATATTTTTTCACAAACATACGAATATTCATATGTCTGTGTATTTTTTACACTTTTTAGTAAATATTTCAAAAGTGAATAAAAAGTATCTATGTCAGGCAGCTCGAGGTTGTGAGTTTCATTCCCTACACAGGAAAAAAATTCGTGTTTTGACAATTGTCATAAATTTGGCCTAGAGAACTAACTAAGAGTCTCCCCATGACCCAAATAATAGGAGTAAAAGGTAGGTTAATAAAAATAATAAATGAATTAACTATTAATGTTTTTTATTCATGTCCCAATAAGTTTTCAACGCAGTTGCAAGTCGATTAATCGCAGGCGTGCTGAAGTACTTCTTGAAGGCGGGCTCTTCTTCTAGAAGCTCCAGCCAAGCAGCGGTGCGGGGGAACCTGGCAACATTGTAGCATGTCTGGTCAATCACATACATTTTATAATTAGTGTAGAATTCACACGTAAAGATGTCGCTACAGACATCGTATGGACGGATTGAAAATTAATTCTTAGTCAAAACGCTATTAAATCACTTTTTATTGAGATTTATTGCAAAGGAATACAATTTGATAATAATAATTTAATTTAATTAATTTTTTAAACTCGTATTTTCAATATTTGCAATTTATTTAATTTTATTTAAATCTTTCGACCTTACATAGATGGCCTTACCGTCGATTATTTTTATTTCTTTTTATCGTCTAGGACCGAAACAATCAAATAATAATAAAATAAATCTAATATTAACCTGTTTCTAATAAGCAGAGACTTCAACGGTAAATAAATATAGTCTAAATATTTTGAAATCTACAACGATTATTTTTAAAAGTACAATGGGCAGTTTCGTACCAATTGTATTTCATTTGTTTTTATGGGCTTAAGTCTGTATCTAGCTAGTGCAGGAAAACGTATAGTGGTTCCATTTATTCAACAAAATATCAAATAAGAACAATTATTAAGTCTTTTATAGTCAAAAGGATTAAAGCCATTCGTAAATCACCGACCCTGCTCACAAAATTTATGGAGAATCGGATGAGTAATTTGACCTGTAGTGGAGAACAGCCGGTTATCTGGACATACATACGAAAGCATTTTTGTCCAAGCTGAAACGGAGACTCTTCGCTTGCTCGGTATTAAAGTGATTTTTAAAACATATAGAAGATTAAGAAATTGCTATCTTGACCTATTTTTAATCTTTCCCTTATCAGGGCCGGCAATAGCCTATATAGCGCCGGGTCAGGCCTCTGTCACTTGCCTATATCTACCGCGATAAGCATCTACAGCTCGCTTCGAGCTGGGCTCGACTAAACTGTTGGGGCCACCACGCGCTTGCGAGCACACTATACGCAATTGTGTCGGAGCCAAAATCAGAATGCGTGATTATTTGTTTTCTTGTGCGATGTTAACCTAGGAAATATATTTATTTATCAATTATCACTGCACTTTGTTATAATGGAGAACCGTAACCCTAATAATTTGAGTTTAACGGCTGTCGCAATAAACAGATTTTATTTAAGTTGTTGGTTTTTAAATTACTGCAAGATTCTGAAGTGTAAGACAGTAAGTACATATATTTTGTTAATTTTACACGGTGTTTTTATCAGTATCCTAATTAATTAGGTGTAGTTGATATAGGTAGGTAACCCTGACGGTCGTAAGGTCATTTCGGTAAATTATAAATACAAAGGAATAAAATGGAATACTAACAGTTATATAATCACCAGAGTGATCGGAAATTCTGCAGTTTCAAGCAAGGTCTTATGGAAAATTCGCAGGGTTCCCAATTAAAAAAAAACAACTTTCGCTCAAACAAATGCATATGTAATGAAATTTGACGCAAACGGCGCGAGCGGGGCCACAGGCGGGGCGCATGCGCGATGTTCGTCATTTCGCATTCACTACGAACCGTCACAACCAACTTCATACGCATGCAAGGCTTCATTATCTCAAATATCTCATACTGTTGTGCTATATAAACCAACAATAGTTATATCTCATTATGGATAGTTTTTCATAGGTTAGAAAGAGATACACTCGCTGGCAACGAAGCCCGGTTGCAAGCCCACGCGTGCGAGCGAGACGCCTTGTCTGACCGTGCGAGGTGGTGCGAGGCGGGTCGTACACAGATATAGATATACCGTACCTACCTAGTTTTAAACCGAATGGTGTGTATATAAGGCGCCTCGGGGATTGATGACATCGAAAAGCAATAATAGCGAAGAGCGCGAACTTTTAAATAGTTCGGAAGTTTATATTCTTGTTCGAGAATTATTTTAGTAGGGCAAGCCCGGCTTTTGGGCTTCACGCACCATTCGGTTTAAAACTACGACTGATACACTACTGACGGATTTATCTACATTCACTGTTAAAAACTACAGTAACATATCTCTCGGCATTAGGGAATGCAAACCGGTTTCACCGAAAATCGAAAAACCGGTTATTCGGTACGGTTTTGAACAACCAAAAAAACCGGTTTTACATGACACCAAAACCGGTTTTTCGGTTTTTTTCGGTTTTTCTTTCAATGTTTGGAAAAACTAACAAAGGAAGATTTGCCGCCGTTTTGTAAACTGAGTGCAATGCAGGGAGTATGTTTGTGATGAACTGAAGTGTGTTGATGTGTATTGTGTTGAACTGGTAAGAAAATTGTTATAATCATATAATGGGGGAAAGGTCGGTAACGCGTGAGCGATGCTTCGTGTGTTGCAAGCGTCCATATGGCTACGGTAACCGCTTACCATCAGGTGGGCCGTATGCTTGTTTACCGACTTAGTCGTATAAAAAAAAAAAATGTTTTTATGATAGATATAAAATACGTAATTATTTTTTTTACAATAATTACAATGGCAGCAAACAAGCATACGGCCCGTCTAATGATAACCAGTTACCGTAGCCTATGGATGCTTGCAACATAACGATTATCAGTCGCTCGTTGCCAACCCTCAAACTTTTTGAAGCGGGGAGCTCATTCCACAGCCTGAGCGTTCGCGATAGAAAGTTTCTTTGAAACCGCACAGTACGAGACTATTTTGATTCCAATGTGTGAGGGTGGACTCCCCATCGGTGACTACGATGGTAGAAGGTGACTGGGCATCAGGTCAAACAATTCTTCAGAACACTGTCTGTTGAAAAAGCGGTAGAACACACATAAGAAGGCAGTCTCTCCCCAGACTAAGGGGCTTTAAAACACTTGTGAGCTCGGGATCGTCGACAATTATAACAGCACGTCGCTGAACTGAGTCTTAAACAAATTCAGTGATCATCAAATATGTATTAATTTGATGTCCACTATGCCTACGCAATCGCAATTTTTGGTTTATCGATACGAAAACACCTGTCAAAAATGTTTACGGTGTCCATCAACGAGACTCGGTGCTCATGACGTCATCCTAGTTGATCACTGACGTTAGCCAATACGAAAATGGCTGTTTGACAGTTCATCGTTGAGAACTTTGCATAGTGATCTTCACTATGAGCTGTCAGTTGAGATACGCAATAGCCCTACTGGTATACAGGTGCCCACAGAAGACAGCATTACTCCATTTGGGCCGAACTTGCGACTTATATAGTTGCAGTCTTTGTCTCGATAAGAAGTACTACTTCGCTCTCTTAATCACACCGATTTTTTGGATACCTTCAGGATGATTTTGGAACAGAACGTCGCTACAAATATTAACGCGAAGGATCCCAATGCTTTTCGTGATGTTGAGGGACATGTTCTAGAAATGAGGAGCCAAAGAAAATAGACTTTTCGCAAGGGTGAATGCGCAGGCTTGCGTGTGACTTAGTGGGGTTGAAATAGACTAGGTTTAGTCAACCCCAATCGGAGTCACTAGTTTGTGTACTCTCGATTTAAGACAAGTACTTCGCGCCTTTTCTCCAATATAGAACGAGGGATATTTGCACGGCTCGTGTAATGAGCGTCCCCTGTAATTTCATCTGCATAGCAATGAATGCTAGCAATAGAGAGTATATCATTAATATGCTGGAGGAACAGTGTTGGGGATAATCCAGAGCCTTGCGGGACGCCAGCATTAATGTCATGCTATCGGAGCAACTACTGTCAACGAAGGCTCTTATGTATGCCAAACAGCAAGCTGACTGATTGGTGTTATTTTTTAACCCACAACATGCATGACAACAATTTATCTAAGTAAAACATTCGTATAATAATAATCACGTTTTTGTGTACACGCAAGTTGCTGTGCCGCTACAATATGACATGTTCATAATATTACGTGTGAAATTAATATTATAACGTACGAAACATAATTCAATAAATGTTTAAATAAGTACTTCTACTGATCTATTTTTTTACATAAAGTCATCATTATCTCATAGCAATTAAAAAACAGGCAAACGTGATATGTTTTTATGATTTCATTCGTTTAAAATAACATCAAAAGGAAAGGAACCGTTTAGTCTATATAAACGAGACTCTGATGAAGATGAATCTAAAGAGTTAAATAAACTATTATTTCCATCAATTTGATGAAAAAGAGATGGATGGATTGTGTGAAAGATGATGAGGGTAAGAAAGGAGTGAATGTTGGTATAACGGATAGAAGAAACGAATGGAAGAAGCGTACATATTGCGCCGACCCCAAATGATTGGGAACAAGGCAAGCAGATGGTGATGATGAATTTGAGTTTTCTTTTATACTCATTTCATTAACTTTAACCGACTATAATTCCTCAGTTTGCGATTTTTTAATCTTAGGCGCGGTTATTATCTATAATTTGAGCTATAGAAATAACGTGAAAAAAAAACGAGCGAACATTAAAAAAAACGGTTTTAAAACCGGTTAACCGGTTTTACCTCTCAATAACCGGAAAAAAAACCGGTTTTCATTTTGCCACGGTTTTGCATTCCCTACTCGGCATGCCCTATTCTGAAACCCTAGGCACGCCACTGCATCGAGAGTCAAGGTGAGGCATTGGCAGTGAGCCTAGATGTAGCGAAGGCGTTCGATCGGGTCTGGCATAGGGGTCTTCTAAGGAAGTTACCGTCATACGGGCTTCTCGAGGGATTATGCAAATGGGTTGCCAGCTTTCTGTCCAGCAGAAGCATAAGAGCCGTCGTCGACGGTAGCTACTCTAATAGCATGGACATGAATGCCGGCAAGGCTCTGTGCTGTCCCCAACACTGTTCCTTCTGCATAGCAATGAATGCCGTCAATAGACAGCATATCATTCATTGCTATGCGGACGACAGTACAGGGGACGCTCATTATACGGGCCGTGCAAATCGTTCCGAGGTGGAGGAAAGCCGCGAACGGCTAGTGTCTGAAATCGAGAGTACACTAGCTTGTGTCTCCGATTGGGTTCGACTAAACCTAGTCCATTTCAACCCCACCAAGACTCAAGCCTGCGCGTTCACCGCTAAGAAAATCCCATGGTCTGTGGCTCCACAATTCCAGAACACTTCCTTGAACATCAGTCAAAGCATTGGGATTCTTGGCGTCGACATTTCTAGCGACGTTTTGTTCCGAAGTCACTTGGAAGACAAGATTAAGCTGGCATCCAAAAAGCTTGGAGTGCTCAACAGAGCGAGGCAGTACTTTACATCGGGGCAAAGGCTGCATCTTTATAAGTCGCAAGTCCGGCCTCATATGGAGTATTGTTGCCATATGTGGGCGGGGGGGGGGGGGCACTTGGATACAAAAACAACGGGCTAACAAACTGGTATTAAAAACAATGGGCGTCAATTCAAACATTTGATTAAAGTTTAATAAATATAACAAAAATAAAATAGTGGTTTCTTTGGTGGCAAGTCTTTCCAGAGCTTGTAGTACTGCGACCAGACTAGACGTATGTAGTGGTTTCTTAATAAATAGATGTTTCCATTAATTTTCCACAGAAATTATTTGTTTCCCAGAAATAGATCTTTATAAGCGACACTATGAGATGGAGTAATAATACAGTTTTTTTTTCAAATCAACGAGTACCAAGTATACAGTTTTATTTTTTATTAAAATCGGCCTTGGGGCTCCTTTCAGCATTTGTCGCTATGCCCTATACTTTAGGATTTAGCCAACCAGGCAAAAAATGGTAAAATGTTAAAGGATATAATTAGGGAAGCATTATTTAAACTTTTTAACTTTCACGCCTTTTAAATTAAAAACTTCAAACAATAAAAAAATGTTTATACCATAGAATTGGAAATGTTAGGAAAAAATAAAAAGTGCCCATCGTCCTTTAAAATACTGTTCGATAAAAAGTGACATCTGTTGTCATTTACTGACAAAACTAACATTGCTGTAGTGACATACGTGGCAAGAATAGCAAATAGTACCTTTGACTCACCACCGGCGCTGTACTTGCGCGAGTTACGGTGGTAACTTTTGAAGTATGGGCGCTGACCCTCTGTTGTACGTAGTATTTATCTACTCTGAGATTGTAGTATTGGCTTACAATCAATGGTTAGTCAGATTTATTCTGAAAATTAAGTGAAGCTGGTGTAGGTTTTAAATTTAATTCAAATTCAAGATGTGTATTAAGGTCGGTTGACTAAATCTGGCACGTTCAACACATTTACACGTTGCGCGTGACGTCACGCCATGGTACACTTTTCACAAACAAGTGACGTCATGAGCCTCCCGTTCCGAATTTTGACGAGCTTTATCTTTGTCACTTATTATTGGTTTGATAAAGCAAAAAATTACGAGTCCAATATTTTTTCATAATCTAAGTGATAGTCTAATCAGCTTTTTTTTTATCCAGACCATATCTCTATTCTATTGCATACATGCGAATGAGATAATCTATTGCGAATGTCGCCATTGGCTACATGCTAAATATAATAGTACATTATGATACATGTGTGCAATGTTGGTTATTAACACTCGAGGCGGTATTAAGATAAGTGAGCCGAGAGTGTAATAATCAATGCACACGCGAGTCATACGACGTTTTTCAACACACTTGCGAGGAAAAAAACAGACTTGTATTTTATTAAGTAATTTTTTTGATAATAATCAACCAGACAATGAGAACGTTGACAAATATGGCGCGCAGGTTTTTTTTTTTAGTTACTGGTTTACCCGTTTAAATTAAGATATACCTATACGGGATTATACCTATCATAGAACTGTGCGGTAATGTAAAGTAAAAAGCACTAGTGCGTAATAAACTGCATTAAGATACTAAAACGGTGCAATAAATGTCACTTTACGAGCGAGTGTGCTGAAAAATATCTCAAGTTTTTTTTTGCCAGGGGCTTAGTACACATTATTTTTAAAATGTATCATACTTTTTAGCGTCCAGTGTATAGATAGCCCTGAGTGAGTTGGCGGTGGTACCGAGCGCGAGGTCAGCTATAGTAAGTCGGTCGGCGGCCACGTAGCGCTGCGTCAGGTACGCCTCCACCACTGAGAACGAAGTCTCGATGTCTGATAAGTGCTTCGCTGTTGGCCCTTCGAGGCCTTCGAAGAATGTTGGCAGCTGGAATAAGTACATTTAACATTTGACAATAGTGATGTGCTTTTGTGGGCGAAGGCGGTGTGGGTAAGAGGCTGGGACAGATTTCCAACAAGAGAATGGGCCTGACACCTGTAAATAATGGCCTAATCACGACAACTGGATTCTAATTCAGATTATCTATTACATGCTCACACATTTTGTTTTTATTTCCTGCTTTTTAGTCGTGTCTAAAACAGACAGACTAGCAAGCGAATTAATAATCCAGGATATTTATTTATTATTATTATTTATTTAATATTTTATTAATATAATATTTTCAATCAGTTCCAAGCTAAGTTTCAAGTTTCAAGTCTCTAACTCATCGGGAAGAACAATAAAGAAAGCAATTTAACTTGGTAGAAACTACTACATAAGTTTTTTGGTCAAAAATTAATCCCTTTGAGTAGACTTTTTAACACAGAAAAACGTATTTTGTTAAAAAAATATTTTCTCCTGTAATCGAGTCGTTTTATCATGATTTGTAGCCAGATTTCAGTTTATAAATATCTGGCGTCCAATGGCAACAAATTAAAAAAAAATATTCTATGTCACCCGTGCCCCTCATGGGGTTTAACTTGTTAAGACACCCAGCCGGCACAAACGCGTTCTCTTAACGGATGCTCTGTAGCTATTTTTCGTCTGTTTGTTCCTACCTATGTTAACTACTACTACACACAAAATGTCAAAAAAGCGAGCTATACTCACAGCGACGACCTTCAGCTTGATGAAGAAGACTCCAGCGTTGAAGAACAGGCACTGGTCGATGCGGGCGCGCGTGCGCAGCTCGCTCGGGTACAGCACCTCCGCCTTGTCGCCGCCGTACTTACTCAGCAGGTACATCATTATGGCGTTACTGTTCATACATACAAAATACGTGACGTTGCGTTTTCATTTTTATTTTCATATTTTGAGTTTTATTGCGTATTATCGGTGATATTTTATCCAATGAAGATCAATCCATGTGCACCAGTAGTGAAATGAAATGAATTATGTGTACCGTGACTTTCAAGGGCGTCGCCAGCCGATGGCGCAGGGGGGGGCAAGTTGACTTTACCTACTACAATTCATACTTTTGAGAAAAGTAGGTATGAATTGTAGGTAAAGTCGACAGCTCATGAAGCTTTTCACTTGTACTACGAGCCTTACATCTACAGCGATTGTAATAACAACAGTATCTTAGTACTATATACATACACGGAATATTAAGAGTGGAATTGGTGAATTCATTCGAGTTTCGACGTACGGGAATGATTGTTCAAGGCTTGAACTTCAAGCAAATCAACTAAAAGACTTAGGACTTTGGTTGCATTATATTTGGCAAATTTTTTAGAATCTCTAGGGGGGGGCAGCTGCCCCTCCTTGGCGACGCCCTTGGTGACTTTTCAAGTTGTCTCAAAAAGGGCGTGAAGAGTTTTAGTAAAATGACCACCATTGTAGTAAAACATGACTTTTATGGACGGTGACTGACTGAGGACTATAATGTGAAGTGATTTATTGTGGCTGGAAACTATAATATGATAAGTCCTAATTTGGATTTGGAGCCAAACTTGGAGCGAAGAAGAAATTAGCATTTATTCGCTCAAAGAGCAGTTCGACTGGGGAAGTACATCCACCTTACAGAGTACCGCAGATAAATAGCAATGTTGTGTTCCTGCGCGTGCGTAAGGTTGCCAAAGCTCATCGGGAAGGCGGGGAAGGGTCCTCGAAGAGGCTTCGTGTGTTGCAAGCGTGTCGTATTGTTTACCGACCTCGTCGTATAAAAATAAGATCATTCGTAGGCCCAAGGATGTACCGATTAATTATATTTTATTGTAACCCCTACCACCAGGCGGGCCGTATGCTTGATACCGACCTCGTCGTATAATTAAGGCTGTAACAATGGTCAAACCTCTAAAATACGCTGGACTAAACGCATTTTGTTGACGAATCTATCCATCCATTTGTCCTGGAAAAAATATATGTTGTACATTTGTTCATCACGCACAAGTTGTATTGATTACATTTTTTGAAAATATCTTCAAATTTTGTAAAAACACATATCCTTACAGGTATAATTTTAACCTAAATTGTAAATTGTTGACATAACGGCTCAACAGATTTATGCGAATCTTACACTAAAAAAAAGGTAATGCATTTTATAACAACTTGTATTGATTACTTTTCAAATTTCATGAATCATTTTCAAATAATAATTAAAAAACTAAATAGCGAAGCATAAATCACTCGCTCCCCACCAAATCCCACCCGCGGACGCCTGGAGCCGAGACTCGTCAGTGCCTTGATGGCTGCTGTCACGAGTGGACCTCGCACGAAAATTTTATACGACAAATTAACTAAATATTTAAATTTATGAATGATTTTTAAATTGATTTCTACTGATAATAACTTAAATACAATTTTGAGCACAATTTTTAGCTTGTAAATATATGTAATGTAGTTATAAGTAAAAATAATATTTTTTAGAACATCAATAGTCGTCATAGACTAATCAGAAATGTGTTAGGTACAAATAGTTATATAGAATTTAGAGCAAGATATCGGTTTCCTTTATTCTTTTTATAACAAGATTTTATTGATCATGCAATGATTGTATGTACGTCTTTCCGTTATAAAATTTACAATTTATTTTTCAACCACTGAATCGCAGACGTCGAATTGAAATGAAAGGTTTACTTTTATAAATTCGGTGTTAAGAGGCCGTCCTCAAAATCGAAACGGGCTGAATTAGGTATTTGACACGTTCACGCACACGCGGGACCGTGTGTGCGCGAGTCCGGAATCATTGATGGTCAGTACGGCGACAGTATGTTTTTTCTATTGAAATAAAAAGTCATGGTGGTAAATCAAATCAAAATCATTAATTTCATATAGACCTTCGCAGGTACTTATGAATAGTCTGACTCTAATACCCAGTGATTTATATAACCATGGATGCGGTCACCGGAACATTTTGCAAAAAAATTCTTTATACAAGTAAACAGTACCGCCATCTGTTTAAAATCGATTGGACTACGTAGTGCCGCGTTGCATAGGCGTACGATGTAACTCATGTAACCTTGTATGTATGTGCGTACCATGCACATTTTATTTTTATTACATTTTTATTTAAGTCCGTTATTACTAAATTAAAAAAAAAGGTTATTCGACACGCGTGTATGTAATATTATTGGAATTGCAAAATATTCACAATCTTAAATAGTGTCCGCCATATTGAACTATTTAGTTATTGGTCCGATTGCACTCAAAATTGGTATTAGAGAGGCCTTTGGAACATAAACGATGAATCTTTTCTCAAAATTGAAAAAAGTGTCCGCCATATTGAACTATTTAGTTATTGGTCCGATTGCTCTCAAAATTGATATTTGGGAGACCCTTGGACCATATAACATGAATCTTTGCTCAAAATTGAAAAAAAGTGTCCGCCATTTTGAACTATTTAGTTATTGGTCCGATTGCTCTCAAAATTGATATTTGAGAGGCCTTTTATTTTTTATTTTTATTTATTCAGGATAACAAACAATTTTACAATAACGCATAAACAAAAAAACAGATAGTAAACAAAAAGAGTAATTGTAAAACCACCACCGTTATCCACGAAAATATGCTACTTAATAATGGCACTACATTTTAAAACTAATGAATTATAAAGTACCTACGTAATAAACGTCGAACAACTCCAACAAAAGAAGAAAAAAAAAATTTTAGAAGACACATGTAAAGTTTACAATAGATTATAGTACCGTAAAAAATAAATAAAAGTATAATCGTTATACATATTCAAAATTATGTCTACATATCTGCGAGCCTCTCACCGACTCTTTTTTTATATTGTGAATGTGATAATATAAACAAATCAATACCTGTGAAATATTCGTTATAAGAATGCATTATTCTACGAAGAGGTGCACGCTCACCCGCTATGGTACGACAACGTTTGGGAGCAAACAAACACTGCGAGTGTGTTTCACGTATACGCTGTGAACGGCTGGGGGTACGTAAATATATTTGGTTAAGGAGTTGATTACAATCAAACCCATCATGACATATTTTGTATAAAACCATCTGATCTAAAAGCAATCTTCTCGTTTTTAGTGATGACATGGCAAATTTAGCTAAAAGTGACTGATACGAGGACCTAGCATGATAACATTTGTAATTTACTGTGCGGAGATATTTACGCTGTACCGATTCAAGCTGCTCACAGTATTTCTCAAAATGTGGATTCCAAATAGCCGTAGCATACTCTAATTGACATCTTATCAACTACTTAAATAGAAGTAGATAAGTAGCAGGGCGCTTAAATGGAGTACATGTTCTCATAACGAAACCATATAATTGAAATGCTTTATTAGTAATGTAATTGACGTGAGTATCAAAGTGTAATTTTGAGTCTATAAGTACCCCAAGATCCCTTATGAGAGATACTTTTTCTAACGGTGTTTTACAAAGAGAATAGGTGAAATTAATTACGTTGTTCTTTTTAGTAAAAGTGATAGATTTACATTTAGGTAGACTAAGCTGCAGTTTATTAACAGTACAATAGCTAGAGAGACGATCAAGATCCTCTTGGAGTGCTTCGCAATCGCTTATAGTGTTTATGCCGAGATAAATTTTAAGATCGTCAGCGTAGAGAATGAAGCGGGCATTTTTAAAACATACATAGATATCGTTTATAAATAAGGCAAAAAGTAATGGGCCCAAAATTGAACCTTGGGGCACGCCCGAGGAGACATTGATTGTATTAGATGCGAAGCCATTTATCACAACCTTCTGAGTTCTATTCCTGACATAAGAGGAAAACCAACGAAGTAAGTTGCCGCGAATACCATTATACGCAATTTTTTTAAGAAGTATGGTATGATCCACCTTATCAAAAGCCTTACAAAAGTCAGTGTAGACTGAGTCAACCTGCACGCGATCGTCCATACTCTCGAATAAAAAAGATGTATAAAGTAAGAGATTAGTAACTGTCGATCTATTCCTAACAAAACCGTGTTGTTCAGGGATTATAACACATATGATATTAGATAACCGTAACATCTTAGCTATTTCTATTACTGACATCCAGTATGTATTAACCTGATCATCATCAGACCCTTGATAGGTATGTATCATATAGCAGGTGAGTAAAATTATAAATTATAAATTCTGTTCCTGAGGACCTAGCAATCAACATTTTTAGTTATAAATAATGGAAATAGGCAAAGTTATAAAAACGATACGACACATCTGCGCCGTTACCTTTTCTGTAATCGAGTTGATTGTAGTACCGCTACTCAACGTTAGGCGGCATTTCAAATGCCGCCCAGCGGTGAGTAGCACAGAATACTCGTTTAGAGGTCAAATCGTCAAGGTCATTGGGCTGGGTAACACCCTTAAATAATATTGTTACGACATCGCGACATCAGGAATAAATTGCTACCAGTAACGCCATCTGTTATTGAATAGCGGTACTATCAGTAACGCCATCTGTTATTGTATAGGAGTAAACATCTATCAAGCAACGCCATCTATCGCCGAATAGCTACCGGCTTCTGGAATATTCCCGATAGCACTGTAGGCATGTAGAATACGCGGGTAAATTGTGGAATGTTCCAGATGCCGTTTATGAAGTATAAATACGGGACAATGCACAGAGTAGTTAGAGTTTGATTTAGTGAATCAGTGAGTAAACATCGGAGTGAAATACAGTTAAGTGCTAGTGAACTATTTAATTTCTGAGTGTTTTAATAAAAGTGTGACCAGTGTTTTGGTAAATTCGTGTACCATTATTTATCCTGAACCCCAGCTCGTAACAATTGGAGTCAGAAGTAGTAGGATAAATAATGCCGGTTATGCCAAAGGAAGTCACTGAGGGTGTCCGTACAAGGGGCCAGCGGCAGCAGGAGATGGATGAAAGGAGGTTTGGAGGTTCTCCGTCGCAGACTTCGGGTGGCCAGCAGCCAACTGCCTCTTTGCCAGTTGCCGACCCACCTGAAGTCAGAGCAGTACCTGCAACCCCAGATCTTGGCGCTTTGATGGTAATGCTACAGGAGCAGGCTCGCCGACAAGAGGAGCAGGCTCGCCGACTGGAGGAACAGCTACAGCGGGATAAGGAGGAGCAGGCTCGCCGTCAGGAGGAGCAGGCTCGCCGTCAGGAGGAGCAGGCTCGCCGTCAGGAGGAGCAGGCTCGCCGTCAGGAGGAGCAGGCTCACCGACTGGAGGAACAGCTACAGCGGGATAAGGAGGAGCAGGCTCGCCACCAAGAGGAACAGATGGTTTTATTAGAAAATTTACAAGTAACTCTTGGCAAGGATCTCAAGGTGGTGAAGGAACAGCTTCAGCATCATGAGTCCCGTATCTCGGAATCCGAAAATCGTATGTCCAAGGCCGAAGTACAGATAGAAGACGTGAAGAAGGCCCTGGTTGGACTCAAGGTTGGAACTGCTACTTCTTTACCTGTGGCTTCTTCACGTGGTTTCAAGATACCGCCATTTGATGGCACCTCGTCATGGTCAGCCTATAGAATCCAGTTCGAAGCTGTCATGAAGGCGAATGGTTGGACTAGTGCACAGGCGATGACAGCACTCACTTTGGGTCTTCGCGACCAGGCCCTCACTATACTGGAGGTAGTGTTGTCAAACTATCGATAGTTTGACTATCGATAGTTGACCTCGAAAACTAGTTACAATATCGATAGTGCTATCGATAGTATCGATAGTATCGATATCGCAGACCGACCAATACTATTGATTCAAGGCAATACTATCGATATAATCGATACTATTGAATCTCGATACTATCGATAGTATTGAGATTCAATAGTATGCATTTAACCAATACTATCGATAGTATCGATACTATCGATAGTATTGTACTATCGATAGCTTGACAAACTTCGATAGTATTGTCTAACAATTATTGGAAATTTGAAATTCAATAATAGTTTACGTAGCCTGCGCAGCCAGTGCTTACCTTTTCTAATTATTGGGATACAATTTATCCGCCTGATTTTGTCCAAAAGGCATCAGGCGAGGTTGGTGATAAAAGTCGGCAGACTGGGATGAGATGGGGTCCTTCTTTGCATCTTATCCTTGGCGGCGAATGTGCTTCTCTTCCAAGGACCCATTGAGTTGCGCGAGCGCTATATCTGAGGTGATGTGTCAAGCGATGGAATATTATAGTCCATACTCTGACGTATCCCCCAGTACTGGGGCTCTACCGCGTAACTTTGCTGGTAATCGTACCGAACACCATTTATGAATTACATCCAATTAGGGCCCACGAATGGTCATCATCGTACCACGTCATTGGATGATCACCAAAGATCCCCAACGCAATAGCCCGGCTGGAAAGGATATTGTTTAGTTCCTGCCGGGCTATTTCGTATCTTTGGTGGTAATCGTAACGAACACCATTTAATGATTTCCTCCAATGACGCGCACGCGGTACGGCCATATATGGTTTTCAGGGTCTGGTGATGGAGTACGAGGGTAACTACAACTCCATAGTGGAACATCGTATCCTAGCCGTTTTTGGGGTTGTTGGAATTATAGTGAGCTGAACTTTGATCATATTATGGTTTTTAGGCACTGATAATGGAGTATGAGGGTAGGTAAAGGAACTATTTAGCGGAGCAACGTAACCTAGCTATGTTTGGGGTTTTTGGATTTGTCGTGAGAAGAACTTTTAAAAGGTATTTATAGGTATAAAAATTAGATCTTAAAAATAATTAGAAAGTACAAAAATCTTGCGAGCCCTTACAAAGCTTTGGATGATATGGGCGCTACACCGCCTACCATTCCGCGGTGTGACAGCTCCATGCCGGAGATAAGCATTACCCAACGGGAGGTCCGGCGGGAATTGCTTTCTCTGGACATCCATAAGTCGAGTGGGCCAGACGGCATACCGGCAGTGGTGCTGAAGCGGTGTGCTCCTGAGTTGTGTCCAGTACTGACGCGTCTTTTCGCGCTTTCCTACACCAAAAAGGAAGTCCCGTCTTCATGGAAGACTGCCCATGTGCACCCAGTGCCCAAAAAGGGTGACAGATCAGACCCGACGAATTACAGGCCTATCGCCATCACCTCCCTTCTCTCCAAAGTCATGGAGCGAGTGATCAACACGCAGCTTTTGAGATACCTGGAGGATCACGATTTGTTGAGCGACCGACAGTATGGCTTTCGCCACAGTCGCTCAGCTGGTGACCTCCTTGTGTATCTCACGCACCGTTGGTCACTCGCCATCGAGAGTCAAGGTGAGGCATTGGCAGTGAGCCTAGATGTGGCGAAGGCGTTCGATCGGGTCTGGCACAGGGGTCTTCTAACGAAGTTACCATCATACGGGCTTCCCGAGGGATTGTGCAAATGGATTGCCAGCTTTCTGTCCAGCAGATGCATAAGAGCCGTCGTCGACGGTAGCTGCTCCGATAGCATGGACATAAATGCTGGCGTTCCGCAAGGCTCTGTGCTGTCCCCAACACTGTTCCTACTGCATATCAATGATATGCTGTCTATTGACGGCATTCATTGCTATGCGGACGACAGTACAGGGGACGCCCATTATACGGGCCGTGCAAATATCCCTCGTTCCGAGGTTGAGGAAAGCCGCGAACGGCTGGTGTCTGAAATCGAGAGTACACTAACTAGTGTCTCCGATTGGGGTCGACTAAACCTAGTCCATTTCAACCCCACCAAGACTCAAGCCTGCGCGTTCACCGCTAAGAAAACCCCATTTGCTGTGGCTCCACAGTTCCAGAACACGTCCTTGAACATCAGCAAAAGCATCGGGATCCTCGGCGTCGACATTTCTAGCGACGTTTTGTTCCGAAGTCACTTAGAAGGCAAGGTTAAGCTGGCATCCAAAAAGCTCGGAGTGCTCAACAGAGCGAGGCAGTACTTCACATCGGGGCAAAGGCTGCAACTTTACAAGTCGCAAGTCCGGCCTCATATGGAGTACTGCTGTCATCTATGGGCGGGGGCACCTGGATGCCAGCTTGATCCTTTAGACTCGGTTCAACGACGTGCCATAAGAATTGTCGACGATCCCGAGCTCACAAGCGGTTTAGAGCCCCTCAGTCTGAGGAGAGACTTTGCCTCCTTATGTGTGTTCTACCGCTTGTACAACGGACGGTGTTCTGAAGAATTGTTTAAGATTATGCCCACGGCTACTTTCTACCATCGCAACTCTCGCCATCGACGGGGAGTCCATCCTCACATATTGAAACCTGAATTGTTTCATACTGTGCGGGCTCAAAGGAGCTTCCTTCCGCGGACGCTCAGACTGTGGAATGAGCTCCCCGCCGTGGTTTTCCCAATGGAGTACAGCATGGGGTTCTTCAAAAGGGGTGTGAAGAGATTTCTGCAGGGTCGGCAACGCGCGCGTGATGCCCCTGGTGTTGCAAGCGTCCATAGGCTACGGTAACCGCTTACCATCAGGCGGGCCGTATGCTTGTTTGCCGCCGGGGCACGCAATTGTTTTCAGTGCGATTAGAATGTAAATATTATGTAATTAATCTAAGCCTGTTTTGAAAAGAGTAATTGCTGAGTTTATTGCCGGCTCTTCTCAGCAAATGCAACCTTCCGAACCGGTATTAGAGTATTAGAGTCAGACTTTTCATAAGTGCCTGCGAAGGTCTATTTGAATAAATGATTTTGAATTTGAATTTGAATTTGCCACCTAAGTGGTATAAAAAAAAAAAAAAAAAAAAAAAAAAAGCTGCGCTTTTCGCTTGATAAAAATAGGTTAGACAAAATAATATAAAAAAACTCTCTAAATTTTTTCTCCTAAACGTCACCGTTTCTGAGATATAATGGTTGAAAAAGTTGTATTCTTCAAAGCACCTAAAAGACTGGGGTTGGAAGTTAATCATCAATACATTGGAACCAATTCAGACTTTACTTCCACCTGCACCGAAAAAAACTCCTCAACACAATTTTTTTGCAATCATAATAAAGGATGTACCTAATGCTAAAAAGCAAATTTGTTGTGTTTGTTGTGTGTGTAAATGCGGCTGCAAAAAAGTTGGATTGTTTTATTTATTAGCATATACTAGTTGTCGAGGTCAGTCGTGCTCCAATGTTGAATCGCCATCAGAATAGGATTCGTAAGATATCAGTGAAAAGAAATCTGATGCATCGCTGTTAGAAAAATACTACCTAAGTACACTACCTCCCAAGCAGCGTTGCTAGACTTCCCGATTTTGGCGGGACGTCCCGATTTTTAGCTCAAAATTAAATGTCCCAGGACAGCCTCAGTCTCGCTTTTTGAGGATTGCTCGGCGGTGATATCATCGTTGGACGTTGGACGTAGAAGTGGGAAATTATAAAGACACCACTGCACAGAAATGGCACCAGCTTTCCCGTGACGCGTCTTAAACACCGCAGTGGTGCTTAAGGAGCACGCGCCAAAGTGCGCTAAATGTCACTGTCTGTGACATACAGAAATCTAACTTCTAATACAACGCAATCAAATGATACGGCCGTATATGCCGCATATTTTGACGCTCGCAAATCAAAACCTATAGAGTACTTCCTAGAATCATAAAATTTGGCAATTCCATGTAGCACAAGTAAAGGAAGAAATCCGAAAAGCATTTTGTAGTTACATGAAATTTTTTCTTTTGCATTTTTTTTAACATAATCGAAAAATAGGGCAAAATTCTTCGAGACTCGATTCCCATGATGAATGAACTATTTAACCTACAAGTTTCTACGGATCCCTCCATGCGCGAGTCCGACTCGCACTTGGCCGGTTTTTTTTTTCGTATGTCCCGCTTTCGGCGACAGAATCCCGCGCTACTCAAGAGGTTACGAAATCCCGCTTTTCCCGAAAAAAAAACTGGCAACGCTGCTCCCAGGTGGCGTGGAAACGTGTGCATAATATGAAGAATACAACTTTATCAACCATTATAGCTCAGTAACGGTGACGTTTAGGAGAAAAATTTTAGAACATTTTTATAGATAAATTGCATAATCTACAATTTTGTGTAGCCTATTTTTATTATACAACTTCCTCCTCCTCGCGTCGTGTGTCCTCATGTCTGAGGATCGTGATTCCCCCGTAAACTAATTTTATCTCGTATTACGTTACGTTACGCCAGTTGTGTCTGTCCTTGGCGACGTGAAGACCGTCGTGAAAGTTCGTCTCCAGGGATTTGGTCCGACCATCTGAGTGGGTTAACGAAGTAAGTTGACGAACGTGGAGGATCTGCTCCCTTTCACGAAACCCGCCTGTTCTTGTGCCAGTTCATTTGCCAGTCAAGGAAATGGCGAATACGGTTATTTATGACATGCAGGAGAACCTTGCTAGCATGCGATATCAAAGCTAGTCCTACATCTATCATACCACTTACCGTTTCGCTAAAAAACGCAAAAACCCATACTTGCGAACTTTGACCTTGAATAATTTTTATTGGAAGTGTGGGATCGATGGGCATATTTATAATGGTGTTCCGAACATCGTGCCAATTTTCAGCTCTATGAGATTTTTTGTTAACCTACCCCTAATTTTAGGGCTAACTTGACCGGACTATTACCTATTTATTCTGAAATAACCATTGAATGTCTTTTTTAAATACCTTTCACCGAATAAAAGACAGTTGGGATACGTTTAGCTACGTAGGTATACTAATATTGGAAGGCAATACTATCGAAGTTTGTCAAGCTATCGATAGTACAATACTATCGATAGTATCGATACTATCGATAGTATTGTTTAAATTCAATCAATACTATCGATACTATCGATAGTATTAGTCAAATACATACTATTGAATCTCGATACTATCGATACTATCGATAGTATTGCCTTGAATCAATAGTATTGGTCGGTCTGCGATATCGATAGTATCGATACTATCGATAGTATCGATACTATCGATAGCGCTATCGATATTGTTACTATTTTCCAAGGTCACGATAGTATCGATAGACTATCGATAGTTTCACTATTGCTATGCAACACTAACTGGAGGCCCTCGGGAAGGACGTGACGTATGAGCAACTGTTGGAAGCTCTAGAATCTAGATACGGGGACGCACACCTGGAACACGTATTCCGTGCCCAACTCAAGGACCGTGTGCAACGGAGCGCCGAAACTATACAACAGTGGGCTCTAGAGGTAGAAAAGCTGGTCCGTAAAGCATACCAGTCTGCACCAGCGATGATCAACGGTAATCTAGTGCAAGCGTTCGTGGATGGTATACGCGACTTGGAAGTCAGAGCTGCCGTGAGATTAGGGCACCACGAGTCGCTGAAAGATGCTTTGGCCCAAGCCTTAGAAGAAGAGGCTGTGCGATGCGATGACCGACCTCACCGCATCAGGGAAGTTGTGGCCTCGCCCCGTTGCTACAACTGTGGAGAAAAGGGCCACCTTCGGATGAGTTGCCCGAAGTGGAGAAAGTACAGAAAAGAAGAAATTCGACCCCGAGAAGTTGTGGCCTCGCCCCGTTGCTACAACTGTGGAGAAAAGGGACACCTGCGGAGGAGTTGTCCGAAGTGGAGAAACTACAGAAAAGAAGAAAATCGACTCTGGGAAGGAAGAGCAGCGGTGACTGGTGATACTGCTCAGCAACAGGAACAGGAACACGAGTAAACGCCAGGACCGCGGGGCGGGTGCTGGCTGGTGTTCGAAGAGCCCCAAGGATTTCGATGGCGTTATATCATGGAATTCACATTGCTCGGGACGAGCATGTCTAAGGAGGGGGTAGTGTTACGACATCGCGACATCAGGAATAAATTGCTACCAGTAACGCCATCTGTTATTGAATAGCGGTACTATCAGTAACGCCATCTGTTATTGTATAGGAGTAAACATCTATCAAGCAACGCCATCTATCGCCGAATAGCTACCGGCTTCTGGAATATTCCCGATAGCACTGTAGGCATGTAGAATACGCGGGTAAATTGTGGAATGTTCCAGATGCCGTTTATGAAGTATAAATACGGGACAATGCACAGAGTAGTTAGAGTTTGATTTAGTGAATCAGTGAGTAAACATCGGAGTGAAATACAGTTAAGTGCTAGTGAACTATTTAATTTCTGAGTGTTTTAATAAAAGTGTGACCAGTGTTTTGGTAAATTCGTGTACCATTATTTATCCTGAACCCCAGCCCGTAACAATATATTTTGACGGGCCAGTTGGCGGGGTAAGTTAAGATTCACCTTACGCGCCGCAGGTCGTGGGTTCGATTCCCACACAGGACATGCATTTGTCTGTATGTCCTGAGACTGGGTGTAATTATGTATATTAAGTATGTATTTACAAACAAAAAGTAGTATATATATATATATATATTATATCAGTTACCTGGTTTCCATAGTACAAGGTCTGCTTAGTTTGGGATCAGATGACCGTGTGTGAGAAATGTCCCAGGATATTTATTAATTTATTAATTATTCAATATTACCAATTTACCTGTCAGATACAACAAAATCCCCATCCACCAGAGTCGGTATGGTTCCCATAGGGTTAATCTGGTAATAAGAAGAAAATTTATTAAATTATTTATTCAATGATTGCAGAAAACTATACAGGTCTGTTAACTAAAGCTGGCACGTTCAACACAATTACACGTCGCGCTTGTGTAGTGTCTGTGAATAAGCGCGCGGCGTCACGTCGCACCGCATGCGCATCATGAAAAATCTGACCGATATGAAGGAGACTGTTATTGTTTTACTTTTGCTACTGCTCATAAATTCAGAGTGGTCTTTTCGCATTCATCCATTAGAATTGACTGACTGATTAGAAGAAATCCTAATATTAAAAATGCGAATGTGAGTTTGTTTGTTTGTTACGCCTTCACGCTTCAACTACTCAACGGATCACATTGAAATTTGGCATGCAGATAGCCAATTTTATGGAGGACATAGGCTACTTTTTATCCCGCAGGTGAAACCGCGGGGGACAGCTAGTAATGTAATAAAACATACGTTACTGTATCGTGAAATTGCATATGGGGAGAATTGTCGAGGTGCCAGGTTTCGGTAACCGACCTGTACGAAGCTTCATTTAAACCCGGTTCGTACTACTTTTACGGTTCAACAACCGGTTAGGGCACTTCGTACTACCCGTCTGGCTGGCTACCACGCCAAAGTTGAGAACCTATCGCTAAGCGTAGTTAACCCTTGGTGACAGATTCCGTGTGGTATGTTCTGGGAACTCCACTTGAGTGAGAGCCAGTACCTTCTAGGCTTTGTGTTCTTACCACCCGCGGCGGCATAAACACTTGCCATGGTGAGATAGTCTGACACAGGCCAACTTCACCACCAATTCACACTAGGATAGTATTTAAAGGCGATGAGCTCAGTGGTAGTGAAGTCGGATTCCGAGACGAAGGTCCCGGGTTTGAATTCTACAATGAGCTTGAGCTTTCGGTGAAAGACACAATAGCACGGTGGTTGGTTACTTTTTAGTACCCACCTGGCTGGATACCACCCAGAACACACAGAGCAAGTGTCTTCTAGGCTTTGTGTGCTTACCACTTTCGGCCACATCATCACTTACCATGGTGAGATTGCGGTCAAACACAGGCCTGTAAACATTTAAAAGAAAATACGTACCTTCATGTACTCAGGCGATTTATGCTCCAACTTGGTAAAGTCCATTATCTTCAAGTCGAACTGTAGCCCGAGTAAGTCGCCCAGAGCCCTCACGGCACAGGCCGGCGGGCTGGTCTCCAATATATACAGTACTAAGCGGGACATCTCGGCTTATTAACTGGAATACTAAATATCATGGTGAATTTGCACCCAAAAAAACGGATACTAATTAAAAAAAAAACGGCCAAGTGCGAGTCAGACTCGCGCACCGAGGGTTCCGTACAAACCTGTAGGTATATAATTAAATGGTAGTCTAGACCTGAGTATTTGAAATGAATTTCAATTTATGACGTATAAAAGAAAACCTACTTACTAGATCTCGTTCAAACCACAGACTTATGGAGGTTCAAACCAATTTTCGGTGGAAGTTTGCATGGTAATGTACATCATATATTTTTTTAGTTTTATCATTCTCTTATTTCAGAAGTTACAGGGGGGGGGACACATTTTACCACTTTGGAAGTGTCTCTCGCGCAAATTATTCAGTTTATAAAAAAATGATATTAGAAACCTCAATATCATTTTTGAAGACCTATCCATAGACACGTATGTGTTTCATTAAAAAAAAAATGGAGTTTCAGTTCCAAGTCTGGGGAACCCCCAAATTTTATTGTTTTTTTTTTCTATTTTTGTGTGAAAATCTTAATGCGGTTCACAGAATACATCTACTTAACAAGTTTCAACATTATAGTTCTTATAGTTTCGGAAAAAAGTGGCTGTGACATACGGACGGACAGACAGACAGACATGACGAATCTATAAGGGTTCCGTTTTTTGCCATTAACCCTAAAAAAGACATGGTGAGGTAAGATTGGACCTGTCCATACAAGGAATCCTTATAGTTTCGCCATGTCCGCATGTTTTTTTACAAGCTTCTATTTAATTTGCAATGTATGTATGTAACTATGTTTGTTGGGGTGGAATCTTGCAAGTCGAATTTCATATTCATCTTGACTTGATATTTGGTATACATTAATATATTGGATGATAATGCAAGTAAAGTCACCAAAAAAAGCTTGTATTAAAAATGAAAATTTTAACAAAACCTTATTTAACTATTATTTATTGGGTATAGTTTTTGGGTGTAGTAATTAATGTTGCATTAAATATTATGTTTATTTTTTATATTTTATCAGTGAAACTTTTGTTGCTTTTATCGTCGAAACGTGACACTTTACGAGTTTTTATAACAAAATAATTCTTGATTGTATTGATGTCAGCTATCGATTTTTATAAAAGTAATCCGTGGACGCCATTTTGAAATAAACATAACAAAATGGCGGACGAGAGGAATGCCAAAATCTTCGTAGCCCTTTTCACGCAGATAGAACATGGCATGATATATTTCTGGTCCGACTGATTAAACTGATTTACATTTTTTTTTACTTTTATTATGACGATTGGGTTTGCTTTGGCTTGACCGTAACCCCATGAGTTGTTATGACGAGCGCGAGGATGTAGCACGCCGAAAATGCTTTGGCCTTGAATACATTTACGTCGAAGGTGTCGGGAAACACAGAACCCGGAAGAGTTCCACTCCTTTGCATTTCGCATAAGAAACGAAAAAGCGAATTGTTGTGTTCGTATATGCGGGATATCGACAACGTTATTAGAATTGGCTTTAAAATCACGAATCAAACTTATCATTACGTAACAAAAAAGATAAAGCCCACTTACCGGTTCGGCTAGCAAAACACAACTGATAAAATTATGGATTCGCCTTAGATTAATATGAGTTTTATCATAATAATATGACCTCACTTTTAATTAGTGTACCTACCCAAACACAATGCAATGGGAAAAAATGGGCAACTGAGCTTAGTCAGAAAGAATAAATTAATATTTTATTTAAATAAAACTAATTTTTAACCGACTTAAAAAAAAGGTGGAGGTTCTCAATTCGATGGGTTTTTTTTAATTTATTTTTTTATGTTTGTTACCTGATAACTCAAATCAGGATTTGATTACTTCTTAGTGTACTTTGAAGTCGGTTTAAGTTTTTTGTAAAACAGTCCAATTATGTCAGAGTCCAATGCACAGACCACTGGATTACGTACCTTTCTTGCAATAAGTTTCAATCATTTTCGAATTGAATCCGGTTCAATATAGTGGTTTACTGATAGTTTTTTTACGTTCTGATAACTGCAAATTAGTGCAAATATAAATATTGGTTTATTCATTTCCGATTGTGTAATTTTTCTACCTATTCAGAGGTTGTTTCATTTTGTTTGGGTGGAACAAAGTTACGTAATTCACGTACAGGTCGCTTTTGCTGAATCCTCCTCGCGTCGTGTGTCCTATTGGCTGAGGGTCGTGATTCCCCCGTCAACTACATAATTTTATCACGTTATAACGTTACGCCCGTTGTGTCTGTCCTTGACTTTGCTGAGTTTCTTGCCGGAGTCTTCTCAGTTCAAGTTGTATTTGGAACCGGTGTAGAGTCATTCGTTAACGTTCTTAAGTGCCTTAACAGGGCCTAAATTGTATAAATGCTTTTTGAATTTGAATTTGACGGCGTGAAGAGCGTCGTGGAATTTCGTGTCCGGGGATTTGCGGATCTGGTCCGACCATCTGAGTGGGCTGCGCCTTCTTCGACGTTTGCCATCTACCTTCCCGGTCACCATCAGCTGCTCGAGGTTGTCTCCAGACTTTCTGACTATGTGACTAAAGAATGTCGGGACTTGGCTCAGGGACACGGAGGATGGAGTGCTGAGTAAAGCCGGCGATAAAATCAGCAATAATTCCTCAAAACTAATTATGTAATTATATAGAACTAGCTGTCCCCCGCGGCATTCACCCGCGTTCCCGGGATAAAAAGTAGCCTATGTCCTTCTCCATACCATAGGCTATCTGCATGCCAAATTTCATGATGATCCGTTGAGTAGTTGAGGCTTGAAGGCGTAACAAACAAATAAACAAACTCACTTTCGCATTTATAATATTAGTTAGGATTTTAACTAATTTGACTTAATTAATTAAGACTCGCGAGGTTTCACAGATCCACTAGTATAATTATGTATTATAATTCTAAACATTAGCGCATGTTCATCCGATGGAGTTGAACTTTGTACAGTAGTTACAAAATACGTAGTAATAAAATACTTGCACTTAGCTTCTTCTAGTAAAAAAAAAGAGCAACGCGTGAAGGACAGCAAAGTTTTAGATAAAAATACTTTATATTATATCTTTTGGTCTTTATTTTTATTCTTTTCCCAGAACTTAGTGATTAGTTTGTGGAAGTAAGCCGCGCCTGGAGCGTTGACCGTCTTGAACACCGGCTCTGCTTCCAGCCGACTGAGCCACTCTGCACACCTTGGGAATCTAAAAAATTATTGCGTTTTAATATATAGAGTTCCGCCCCAAGGTCACAAGCGGTATACAGCCCTTAGGACAAACTTTGCCTCCTTATGTGTGTTCTACCGCTTGTACAGTCGCGGAATGAAAAGGTTCGTCACCTTAGAGTCGGTTTTCGCTTGCACCAGATTGCAAGAATTAATTTATTATACCAACAAGAAGGTTTTAGTTCATCAAAGCATGTTGAACGAATCAAGTTGAAAACTGACGAACCTTTTCATTCCGGCACTATACAATACAATACCGCTTGTGTTCTGTGGAATTGTTTGAACTGATGCCCACGGCTACCTTTTACCATCGCAACTCTCGCCATCGACGGGGAGTCCATCCGAAAGGGCTGAAGATTACTCAGGTAATAGGTTCCAGTTTATTCAATTGAAATATGATTCGACAAGAATCGTGAAAGTTTGACGTTGGACCAACGTGTCACCGCACTACGAGGGTCGTCTTCCTTTCACGTCACTTGCTAATCTATATAAGGTGCTAATAAATTAGTGTATTTCCTCTTGAGGGATGAATGTATAAATCATTATTAATCAAAAAATAATATTAGAAAAATAATCCATGGGAAAAAAATATATAAATGGTGAACTAAATATCTGTACAAAGTATTAATTTAACCATTTATCTAAAAAAAAAATCCAGAGATTATTTTTTGATTACTAATGACCTACACATTCATGCCTCAAGAGGAAATTCACTAATTTACTCTACTAATTAACTAGTTTTTATATATCCCACCAAAAACATGTTTATGTAAAATGTTGCCAAGACATATGGCTCGCACTGTCTTCACTGTCAAAAAGTTATTAGATCTCATGTAGAGCCAAGCTTATAACTCTACATGCCCTAACTCTACAAGTCCTAGCTTCACAAACTCTACACCTTAGTCAAAATATGTGGCTTGGCCGTTTCACTACCGTCACATGGGAGTAAGGTGAAAAATTTATTCACTGTTCATGACTTTTTTTTTATACAATAGTTCTTGTAGTTGTGTTGTTAATTATGTCCCGATTTTTTTTTGTATCTGGTATAATCCAAACCCAAGTTATGAGGGTTAAAAAAACGACGAAGCGCTTCGAGAAAAGGTAGGTAGTGCCCTTGCGCTTCGCTTGGCTATCTTGGCGGCGAGTAAGGTTCACATTAACTATGGAAAGTTAAAAAAAAAAAGAATTTCCTATCGATTCCATAGTAAAAGTTGTTCAACGTGACTGGGTTAGTCACGCTAGCATATGATTCGAAAATATGCCATCTCGAAATCTCCACCTGTTATATACCTTTTCCGTTACAATTTGTTTAATACACAATAATCTATTCGTAAGCTAAATATAGGGTGTATTAATATAGCTCCTTACTTGTCAGGGTCCACTTTCCGCATGACCTGTATGGCCGTGGCGGTGGAACCGGCGGCGAGGTCAGCTAACGTCAGCTGGTCGGTCGCCAGATACCGTCTGTCTTCCAAGTAAGCATCAATTATACTGTACGACGCATCTATGTCCTTCAACTGCTGGCTTGAAGGCCCTGAGAGACCTTTCATTAGGGTTGACGTCTGGAAATAAATTATAATATAAATAATTGAAAACTGTTTTAATCCTGAATCTAAATCCTAATCCTGATCTGATGACAATGGGACCAAACGGGAAGTGTTAATATATGACGGAGCTATGAGGTAACAAAAAAAACAATGAATTTTGAACCTCCTCCTTTTTTTTGAAGACGGCTAAAAACTAGCTGCCCCCCGCGGTTTCACCCGCGTTCCCGGGATAGAAAGTAGCCTATGGCCTTCCCCATACCATAGGGCATAGGCTATATGCATACCCATGATGATCGGTTGAGTAGTTAAGGCGTGAAAGCGTTACAAACAAACATTCGCATTTATAATATTAGTTAGACATCAATTAAATTAAGTAATTTTATAAGTAAAATTGATATTTCGGTAAAGTGAGTACCTATTTGAACTAGTTAGGATATGCATTACTGTGTCCCGCGGTTTCACCCGCCTTATTGAGATGAGAAGTAACCTAAGTACAACTCTCGGTTATAATGTAGCTTTCTAATATTGAAAGAACTTAGTATCGGATTCCTGAGATTATCTCTTAAATCCTGTTCCTCTTTGTAATATTTGTGTAAGTTTGTGTGTAATGTAGCAAAGCGGGATTTTGTTACCTCTTGAGTAAAAAAAGCGGGAATCTATAGACGAAAGCGGGACATACTAAAGCGACTCGCGCACCGAGGGTTTCGTAGAAACTTGTAGGTATGTAAATAGTTCATTCATGACGGGAATTGATCGAGCCTCGAAGATGTATCCCTTTTTTTCGATTATGTTTTAAATGTAATGGCAAAATTTGAAAATATTTTTTTTGCGTTGTAACTACAAAATGCTTTTCGTATTTATTCCTTTACTTGTGCAACATGGAATTGCTTCTTGCCAAATTGTATGATTCTAGGTCAACGGGAAGTACCCTATAGTTTTGATTCCCTTGCGATCGTCAAACAAAATATGCGGCATATACGGCCGTATCCTTTAATTGCGTTGACTTAGAAGTTTGATTTTTGTATGTCACATTGACATTTAGCGCACTTGGGCGCGGTTCTCCTTAAACACCACTGCGGTGTTTAAGACGCGTCACGGGGTGCCATTTCTGTGCAGGTGTCTTTATTAATTCCCACTTCTACGTCCAACGATAATTTCACCGTCGAATAATCCTCGAAAAGCGGGAGCCTGTCCGCGCGGGACATTAAATTTTGGGCAAAAAACGGGACGTCCCGCCGAAATCGGGACCACTGGCAACGCTGATATGTATGTAATACACGCCGTAATGGCTGTATAGATTTCGATGGATATGGCACGTATATGGGTGTTTTGCTGGATGTAAAAACTCTGATTTTATTGTGTAATAGCTCTCCCGCGGTTTCACTCGCATTCCCGGGATAAAAAGTAGCCTATACTGTTCCTAAGGAATCTGGCTATAATATACAAAAATAATTTTGCGAATCCGACTAGTAGTTCCAGAGATTAGCCCAAAACAACCAACAAATACTCATACGCTTTATTATATTACTATAGATTAGGTATTTCTTTGAAGTGAGCGGTAGTGTTACATTTGGGAACAATTGAGATTTTCTTAATTTCTGTAAAATTTTCATATCATTTTTTTTCCTCAGACTGTGTGTCGAGTTTTCGATTCACTAAATTAATTTCTGATATATACTTGAAAATAAAGGTATACTCACACCAACGGACCTAAGGCTGGGAAAGAAGACGCCTGCGTTGAAGAACATGCACTGGTCCACTAAAGCACGGGAGGCGGGGTCTTTCGGGTACAGAACTTCATGCTTACTCTCCCCGTACTTGTGTAGTAAGTACTTCATTATAGCGTGGCTGGAAACATTTGTGGGAAATTGTACAACAAGTAGTGCAAAGGTGATGATAGCTCAGTGGCCAGTCAGTGGCTCAGTGACGTCGGATGCCAAGACGAAGGTCCCGGGTTCGAATTCTACAGTCGAGGACATAAATATGTATACACTTTTTGAAATTCAAAAGCAATTTTCTCACATGTTTAACATTTAAGTGTTAAACTATTACACAAATCATAAAAGTATATGTTAGAAGATTCTGCCTTTATAATATCTCATAATTTCAATCAGTAGTTTAAGAGGAAACCGTTGTTGAATTTTACTAAGTGTATACATATTTATGTCCTCGACTGTACAATGAGCTATCGGTGAAGGAAAACCATAGCACGGCTAGTAGTACCCACCTGGCTGGTTGAATATCTGTCGCCAAGCACCTATCGGTGTGTTCCGACAGCTGCACTTGAGAGCCAGTCCCTTCTAGGCTTTGTGTGCTTACCACCTTCGGCCACATCATCACTAACCATGGTGAGATTGCGGTCAGACACACGTTCTATACACAGTAAAAAAAATGTCCTACATTTGTATGTAATGTAACAAAATAAAATTGGAAAAGGCGGTGCTGCCAAACTGATGAGAATTAACCCGGAAAAACTATTACAAAAAACAATTTTACTTAACAACAAATATTACATCATCATCATCAGCCTATAATGTCCCACTGCTGAGCACATGCCTCCTTTCACAAATGAGGGTGAAAGAGAATGGGCAGATACTCGTGCCCACTGCGGATTGGTGGAGGTAGGCTAGTGGTCAACCTACTGTTGGAGTTTTAAAGCCGCCTAGAAGGCCTCCAACTAGCTTAACGACTATCACAATTAAGTGATAACCGGGACCAACGGCTTTACGTGCCTTCCGAAGCACACACGAAACGCTCGATTTGAGATACCACTAAGCGTTCACCCATCTAGGTACCGACCACGACAGACGAAGCTTAACTTTGCCGATCGATTAAGAACGGCTAACTATGCTACACCAAGAGCGCTTCAAAAATATTACATCATCATTATTTAAAAGTATGTATTTATTTTATTGTATGTATTAGTATTTATATTTAGGTTGTTCTACTCAGGCCATAAGTCCTATTACCCAAAGGGTTCGCCATTTCATTCTTTGTGTGGTGTGCACAATAAAGTATATTCTATTCTATTCTACATCTTACTTTTCGTTTCAGATTATGTAAATAAGGCTGTTTGATATTTTGAAATTTACCTTTCAGAGAGTACAAAAGCACCGTCTTGCAGTACTGGTACAGTGCCCATAGGGTTTAACTGAAAAATAATAACATGTTTTTAATTGCATGAATAAATATAAATCTTTAAACAGTCTTTAGATGAAAGAAAAGTTTACGATAGGTATACGGCCCGCCTGAACATACTTGAAGAACATTTTGCTGTACTCCTTTGGAGTAAACACGGCAAGCGGAGGGTTCATTCCAAAACCTGAGCACCGACAGGAAGATCTTCTAAAACCGCACAGTGCGATACCATTTTGGTTCCGATGGACTCATGGACTCCCTTAATACCATTATAATATCCTGGGATATTCTACGTGATTAATCTGTTCCCAAACGAAGCAGAACAGGTACTATAGAAACTAGATAATTAATGTACCTTCCCGTTTTTTAAATGCATACATATTATAGACTTCTTAGCTATCCCCCGCGTTTCCGGGATAAAAAGCTTCTCATTAGTGAAAGAATTTTTCGAAACCGACTGGTAGTTCCAGAGATTAGCCCGTTTAAAAAAACATAAAACATTAAAGTATAGTATTACATCCAGACTCGCAGACATGTTCATGCACACAAATGTTTGTCCAGAGTGGGAGTCAAACCTATGAACTGCGGCGCAACTGGCCCAAGACAATATAGAGTACTAGCTGTTCCCGCGGTTTTACCCGCGTTCCCGGGATAAAAAACGTAGCATATACCTGTAGATAATGTACCTTCGTATTAGTGAAATATTTTTTTGAATCCGACTGTTAGTTCCAGAGATTAGCCCGTATAAACAAACAAACAAAAAAACTCTTACGCTTTATTTATATTATTAGTATAGTAATAGATCCTACACAAGTAAATTGACATGGTACCTTTTTAAACTGTGGCGTCTTATGTTCCAAGAGTAGTATATTAACGTCGTTAATTTCCATTTTGAGTTGCAATATGTCGGCCAGCATCATGACGGCGCGCGCCGGCGGGCTGGCGATGGCCCGGTGTAATAGTAGCCGGGACATATTGCCTGAAAATACATTTAAATAAAAATACCGGCCAAGTATCTACCTATTACGGTTCATGAGATACAGTTCACTGACAGACAGACGGATGGACAACCCTTTGGGTACGGAACCCAGAGGGTACCAAATGCGAAAGTAGCTCTGGCTCGTCACGTCTGAACTGCTGAGCCGATCTTGATGGAATTTGGCACGCAGATAGCCTACGGTATGGAAAAGGATTTTTTACCCCAGGAACGCTTTTGGTGAGAACAGGGATAAATAAGGAAGGTAAATTTAGAATAAAAATCCGGAAATAAAATTTTTTTTTCTCCCATTTTTTTTTTGGGTCGATTAGGACAATTGGAAATTGAAAATACTTAGGTAAGTATGTTAATACATTAACTACCATGATAATATTTGTAAGAAGAATAAATTTGTTATATATGGCAACACAAAGTTATATAAAAACAGCATCGCCTTTGTATATTATCCCATTATACAAAGAAGCTCGCGTGCCAAGTTCCACTGACCTACTGAATTTAGACGCCTATTAATAGTACCTACATGTATACCGATTCCATTTTTTAAGCAATAGAACTAGGAGTAACAAACTCAAAGGAAAACTTACCAAATTTAAAAGTTCTACAACTGTTACCTTTGTACTGAACACGTGTAAGATTTTTCTACCTCTAAATAGTACTACAAATAAACAATCGAAAGTGATATGTTATCACAGATAGCTATTTCATAACCTTAAAAATGCGATAACTGGTTAGCGACGTAATGCGCGCGGCCTTGATCTTTGATACTGGGTTACTAGCGTGCGCCGGCGCATGGCTTAACATAAGTATAAACTTATAGCTCCATAAGAATGTTTGATGAGATGAACAACTAGTTATTAACACTTGGTTAGTTTTTAGTTCCTATTTTTATTTGTTATACGACTATGTCGGTAAACAAGCATACGGCCCGCCTGATGGTAAGCGGTTACCGTAGCCATATGGACGCATGCAACACACGAAGCATCGCTCACGCGTTACCGACCTTTCCCCCTCCCCAATGAGCTCTGGCGATCTTACTCATCATCATCATCATCATCAGCCTATAATGTCACACTGCTGAGAACAGGCCTCCTTTCACAAATGAGGGTGAAAGGGAATGGGCAGATACTCCACCACGCGTGCCCACTGCGGATTGGTGGAGGTAGTCTAGTGGTCAACCTACTGTTGGAACTTTTCAAGCCGCCTAGGAGGCATCCAACTAGCTTTACGACTATCACAATTAAGTGATAACCGGGACCAACGGCTTTACGTGCCTTCCGAAGCACGGAAACGCTCGATTTGAAATACCACTAGACGGTCACCCATCCAGGTACCGACCACGACAGACGTAGCTTAACTTTGCCGATCGATTAAGAATGGCTAATCATGCTACACCACGAGCGCTTCTGATCTTACTCACGCGCAGTTTATATTTATGTTGCAGCATATGTTTATCCTAATCCTATCCTAACTAATATTTTAAATGTGAAAGTGAGTTTGTTTGTTTCTTACGGCTTCACGCCTCAACTACTAAACGGATCACCATGAAATTTGGCATGCAGATAGCCTATGGTATGGAGAAGGACATAGGCTACTTTTTATCCCGGGAACGCGGGTGAAACCGCGGGGGACAGCTAGTGTTGTTATAAAACTGCTAACTGGTTAACGCAGCGGGCGGTACCTAAATGGTGGGAACCCTTGAAGAAAAGAGTCATACTCATAACTAAAAAATAAATGTTTTATAATCCTAGTCCTAACTAATATTATAAATGCGAAAGTGAGTTTGTTTGTTTGTTACGCCTAGGCCTTCACGCCTAAACTACTCAACAAATCATCATGAAATTTGACCGCGGGGGATAGTTATATGTATTATTATATTTAATTTATAATTTTTTCATTCTTTTCAAATGAAACATATTACTATGACGACCTTTCCCCCCCTCCCCAATGAGCTCTGGCGACCTTACTCACGCTCAGGAACACAACAAACTTATTTGGCTATGGTATTCTTCCCCAGTCAAGCTGCTTTTTGAGCGAATAAACGCTATGCTCTGCCTCTCTTAAAATACAAGAAAAATAATATTAAAAATATAAAATGTACTTACTTAATAAACTTATAATACAAATAGATTCAAAACTATACAAATAAGGTTCTTCTAGTATATATTTATGTAGTATCAGTCGCTGGTAAAAATTTGTTGGCAAGCTCTATTATACTCCGGACATCTTCTTCTGATAAGCGCTCTTCACTCTCTTGGACAATCTGTGAATAGAGCAGCAAATATTCATATACTACTGTTATTATTATTATACTGTTTTGTGTTTAATAAAATAAATTAATTAATTATACTAGGGCCATCATATTAGTCCAATCTTGACAGCCCATGTGTGCAAAAAAAATGTGAAATCTATGAGGGATGCCTTTTCTTTTCAATTGTAGACATCCACCAGTTAAATGCAATGAGAATAGGGCCTTGTATTTATATAATTATAATTTATAAGGGTTTTTAGATATTATGACAAAGGCTCAGGTCAATAATTTAAATATTGTGCATCAGAACATTCAGGGCCTAGCTGGCAAAGAATTGGAAATTGAATTATTTCTTGAGTACAATAATGTTAATATTTTTTGTGTAACTGAACATTGGTTGAAGAATCATGAGTTAATGCTCAATACTCCTAATTATAAACTGTTAAGTGCGTTCGTTAGAAAATCAGCTATACATGGAGGTAGTTTAATTTTAGTTTCAAATAATATTAAATGTAAAAATCGCAAAGACATTGTAGATTTATCTATCGAGCGCACTGTTGAGTTGTCCTGCGTAGAGCTTGAGCGCTATATTATAATTTGTGTGTACCGTCCCCCTTTAGGTGACTATAATTTGTTTGAATTAGTTTTAGAAGATGCTCTTAAGAAAGCTCAAACATGTAATAAAAGTATAATAGTATGTGGCGACTTTAATGTTAATTTGTTAGTAGATTCACCTACAAGACTTAGATTTATTAATGTATTCAAATCATTTAATCTTAATAATTTATTCTATGAACCAAATAGAGTGACAGAAACTTCTGCAACGTGCCTGGACAATGTATTCTGCTGCTGTGATGTACTCGAAAAATCTATTGTCACTGAGTTGACTTCGGATCATTGTGGTCAGAAAGTAGTACTTTTTAATGAAACTAATGTTAAACCGCATAAGATAACTTGTAGGCCCATAACATTAAATCGTATGGTCCGTTTTAAAGATAGGGTTAGTAACAATATTGCCTCTGTTGACATGGCACAGGACGAACCAGATAGTCTTTACAGTAATCTCTTTAAATTTATAAAAACAGAATTTGATAAGGCTTTTAAACCCAGAACCTTTAGTGACAATTATAAAATTAAGTTTAACGACTGGGCAACATCGGGTATTTACATAAGTAGAGCTAAGTTGTATGAGCTGTATGGCATGAAAAAATTCAATCAAAATATCGATTTTCTTGAGTATGTCAAAAATTATTCCAAAATTTTTAAGAAAGCCTGTACTTCTGCTAAGTCCATATATTTAAAAAATAAAATTAGTCAATCAAACAATAAAGTCAAAACTACTTGGAACATTATCAACTCTGAAAGGGGAAAATACCAGAACAGTAATAAGCGTATTGAGTTAAATATTGATAATAACATTATTTCTGACGATAGTCAAATTGCACATGCTTTTAATTTATTTTTTACTAATATACCGGTAGACACAACTTGCTCCTTGAATTCGTCACCGATAGATGCTGAATTGTTATTAAAATCCAATGTGCCTGAGTGCTGTGAATTATTTAAGTTTAGGCACGTTACACCTTACGACATAGTCAAAACATTTAAAACCTTGAAAGTTAAACGCACTGGGGACTTATGGGATGTATCCGTAACTGTTTTGCAGGGTATCATTGATGACATTGCTCCGCATTTAGCTTTAGTATTTAACAAATGCGTTGATTTCGGCCAATTTCCAGATTTAATGAAATATAGCAAAGTTATACCTTTGTTCAAGGCGGGAGATCCCAGTGATCCTTCCAATTATAGACCAGTTTCCATTTTGCCAGCCTTGAGCAAAGTATTTGAAAAGATTATTTTAACGCAATTGCTCGCTCACTTTAATTTGAATAAACTATTACATAGTGAGCAGTATGGGTTTACAAAGGGTCGTTCAACTATTGATGCCGGGGTAGCACTTTTAAGAAATATTTTTAACGCTTGGGAGAAATCACAGAATGTTATTGGAGTATTCTGTGATCTATCTAAAGCCTTTGATTGTGTTGATCACCGGACACTCATACGTAAACTAAATTATTATGGGGTTAGGGGCGCAGCACTTGATCTGATGAAGTCGTATCTCGGGGATAGAATTCAAAGTGTTGATGTCAATCGTATTAAATCATCTGGTTCTCCTGTGCTTATGGGGGTGCCGCAGGGCTCTATTTTAGGTCCTTTTCTATTTTTAATTTATATTAATGATCTTCCTTTTTATGTCAAAAATACCTGTGGAATTGTACTGTTTGCTGACGATACCTCACTGATTTTTAGTGTTGATAGACTGAAATCTAATTTTGACGATGTAAACGGTGCATTATCTCGGGTATTAAACTGGTTTACTGTAAATAATCTAGTTTTAAATGCAAAGAAAACTAAATGTATTAAATTTGCACTACCTAATGTTAAAAAAGTAGGCTGTAATTTAATGATAAATAATGAACCTTTAGGTCTTGTTGAATCATCAGTATTCTTAGGGATTACTTTAGACTCGAAACTTCAATGGGGCAACCAAATATCATGTCTTTCGGGAAAGCTCAGTTCAGCTGCTTATGCAGTTCGAAAAATTAGACAGCTAACAGACGTAGACACAGCTCGATTCGTTTATTTTAGTTATTTCCATAGTGTTATGTCTTATGGCATTTTACTTTGGGGTAAAGCTGCTGATATAGAAACCATTTTTATTTTGCAAAAAAAAGCAGTGCGAGCTATTTATAATATGAGTTCTCGAGCTTCCCTCAGAGATAAGTTTAAACATATAGGTATCCTCACAGTAGCATCGCAGTATATTTATGCAAATATATTATTTGTACATCAGAATATTAATATTTTTGTAAAAAAAAGTGACGTGCACTCTTTTAATACTAGAAATAAGCATAAACTTGTGACCTCTGCTTATAGACTCCAAAAAGTGCAAGGTTCATTTTTAGGACTGAGTATACAATTTTATAATAAAATCCCTAATAAAATTTTGAATTTACCGTCACATAAGTTTAAGGAATGTATTAAGGCCGCTTTAGTACAGAAGGCTTACTACAATATTACCGAATATTTAAATGATAAAAATGCTTGGGTGTAGCGCTCGCTCTACAGGAAACATCTGATGTAATAAATTTAAGTTTGATTTTGAAAAGAGTAATTGCTGAGTTTATTGCCGGCTCTTCTTAGCAAAAGCAACCTTCCGAACCGTGCATTAGAGTATTAGAGTTTGACTATTCATAAGTGCCTGTGAAGGCCTATTTGAATGAATAAATTATTTCATTTCATTTCATATAATTGTATTAAAAATCGCAACAAAATATTGCTTGTATATTTTTTATTGTTCTTACCAATTGTATTTCTAGTTCTGTTCTAGGAGGTGTGTTCACCATCATCAGCTTTTCAGTCTTTGTCAATTTGAACTTTATCAATGCTTCTAGAAAGTTCTGTATGGATTGTGAGCTCTGATACTTGCATTCTGTATCTTGTAAGTAGTGAACAGTCTGTAAAAATAAATTATATGTGAAAATGTGAGTTGTCAGCATAATTTGAGTACCCATTGCATTGCATTTGTACTAATTAAAGCAATAATCACTTACTACTTTTAATTACTTGAATAGCAGTTCCTAGTATTCACATTATTATGATAAAACAAATCCCATCCACAAGCCTTTTCCTTTATTATTATTTGACGGGCCTGTTGGTGCAGTTGGTTTAAATTTCACCTATTGCACTACAGGTTGTGGGTTCCATTCCCACCCAGGACATGTATTTGTGTGCATGAACATGTCTGTATGTCCCGAGTCTGGGTGTTATTATTGTAGTATATCAGTTATTGCTGCATAAAGTTACACATTTACAAAAAAAAAACATGACTGTTTTATTCTCTTATTAGAAATATATATTTGATTTCCTTATTATTATTTATTCAGCGACCCGAGTTCAGCAAAGGCTTTTATTATATTTAGTACCATGGTATACAACCAAACCTGGTGCAGAGCATGTGACGCCTAACTGTACTCCTTTCTCTTTTTGACTTATAGTGCTGTCTTTCTCTGTTTGGTGGTCTGCCACACCAGGTTTTCTGTGATACCTTAATGTTGAACTATCAAGGATAAATTGTATACTGAGACCACATTTTTCAAAAGTAAAGGGTTACCTCATATGTAACTGTGGCTAATGACCCCTCTCTCTTATGTTTCTTCTGTGTGCTGTCTTTGAGCTGCTGAAGTATCTGCATCACTTCATAATTACACAAAAACGCAGCATTTGGGTTTGTACTGTAACATATAATTAGGATTATTTCAGATGGAGCGTCAAGTATTGGAAAAAGGAATAGAGGACGGCAAAATAAAAGATGGAGAGATGAGATAGAAAAGATGGGAGGAAAGTTATGAACAATGTTGAAGCATCACATCCCTATACCACTGGTACATCACTAGGTCGGCCATAACACTACCGGAACTTAATCTCACATTCAATTATGTCATTCATCTATATGGATTGCACATGAGTAATAAATCTTTTTTAAAGTGTTTTCATAATTAGACCAGCGACTAAGACATTAAATCTTAGAGCGTGAACAGACAGACTGCAAAGGATAGATTATTATGGAAGGAGTTGGAGGAGGCCTATGTCAATGGTCACACAGACTGAAAAATAAGAATGTATTTTCAAATGTAAGGCAAAGAACACTAAATTTATTTACTAGTTGTAAGGAGCCCATGTTGTATAATAGTCTAAATTAATGAATTATATTATTATTATTACATACAGAGTAATTCTCTGATGAATTTTTAGCTCTTAAATCTAAAAGACTGCATGATAAAAGAGGAAAAAAACAAATAGGTTCAAAGGTTTCACAAGTTTTAGTTCATCCGGCAAGAGGTTGGGTTTTATTTTTTCTTTTTACTAGATCATCTATAAATGACATAGAATTATGATCCATATCCATGAGTGGAGCCGAGGGTTTCACTCATGTAACAGGTCGTGATTAAAATGTTGAAAAAAATAATTAGTTTGAGTAGTTATGGTGCTAGATAGACTACTGAACGTAACGGTCGTTTAATAATCGGTGATGATTATACTTGTATAAATGTATAAGGCAACTATTTTAGCGTACAGGGCTTAAGGTTGGCTTCAGAGTTGTACTTTATGAGATCGGTATTGTATCAAAGGTACTCACGTTTCCATTAGTATTTGAATTATCAATTACTGTTCCTATTTCATGGATAAACGAGGTTTAGCCAGGAACAACAAATAAATAAACAAAATAAAATTAGTATTATAAATTTTATCAAAAATCCATGGCACAATTTTATTTATAAATTTACTGACTGACATAATATATCATAATTGCCATGCTAAAAAAGTTTATTCAACCAATGTTTTTTTCTTCAAATAGAGTAGAGAATAGAGGCTCTGCTTTATGGCGGGAACTTGCAGACTGACGTTTCGTTTTCGTCTTATTTTCATAAATTCATTTATTTTACGTTTTATTGTTTAATATTGGTGGTTTTTTTCAAAGAGAATATAACGCTACGCTAAGAGTTTTTTTTATGAAATAAAGATCAATTCATGTACACCAGTGAAGTGAAAGTCTATGAAAAGTTTTCGTAGAACAGCCACCATTTTACCTATTATACTAAAACTTTTCACGGACTTTTTGAGACAACCAAAAAGCGCTGCCAAAGCCCTTTGAAAGAGCGCTAGATAGAGCTAAACATATCAGTTGAGAAAAAAACCCATAATCAGCACCAAATTATACCCTGTGATTATACCTAAACAAACAAACATAACACCTAACAATATGAGCTGACTACAATGAATATCTTATTTCAAATATTTCGCATGAATTGGCATGATAATTTAAACATTGAAATAAAAAAAAACTGTAGAACCCTCTTTAGTTTTATAAAACATCGTTTCGTCGTAACCAACTTGTTTTAACTCGGTATTTTAGAAACAAACAGATTTTAAATATTTATTTAGCTCATTTTTTTTGATAAATTGCAGTAGGATTGAAAATGCTTTTTGTCGGTAATTTTGTCAAAAACTCTATTCCAAAATGTTTAAAAGTACTTTCAAAAATCAGTATTAGACAATTAAACCAAGAAAGTTTTACAAGTGGAGTGAGTTCACTGGACGCACCTCTAAACACTTATTTCAATCATTATATAAATTTACCCTTGCCTGAGAATAAAGTGTTTGCAACGTATGTTTGGATTGATGGAACTGGTATAAATCTTCGATGCAAAGATCGTGTTCTTGACAAAGTACCATGCAACTTATCGATGGTACCAAAATGGTCATTTGATGGAAGTTCAACTGGCCAAGCAAAAACACATGATTCCGATACTATATTACTTCCTTCTGCTATATACAGAGACCCATTTCGCAAAAATCCCCACGTAATAGTGCTATGTGAAACATTCTATAGTAATGGAACTCCTACTGCATCAAATCATAGAGCGAATTGTGCAAAAGTCTTAAGTCAAATATCAGATAAAAAGCCATGGTTTGGTATTGAGCAGGAGTATACAATGTTTGACACCGATTTATGGCCACTCGGTTGGCCGAAGCAACGTGGCTACCCCGTTACAAAATCGAGGTATTCGTACTGTGGTATTGGTGAGCACATTGCTGGTCGAGAAATTGTTGAAAGTCACGCTCGAGCCTGTATATATTCTGGAATGGATTACGGAGGGTCTAATGCAGAAGTAATGAAAGGATCATGGGAATTTCAAGTCGGACCTACCCTCGGTGTCAAAACTGCTGACGATTTATGGATTGGTCGATATCTACTTTCTAGAATAGCGGAGCATTTTGGGGTTATTATTAGCTATCATCCAAAACCAATGGGAAAAGAGCAGCCTGGAATTGGCTGCCACCATAACTTTAGCGTTGAAAAAATGCGATCTGAAAATGGTATTTCAGAAATCGAAAGAGTTTGTAAGGTCCTATGTGAAAGACATGATAAGTATATAGGAAAGTATGGTCTGGGAAACGGCGAAGAAAACAAAAAACGATTAACAGGTAAATTTGAAACAGCAGCTTTTGATTCCTGTAAATGGGCTGTAGCAGACCGTGGAGCATCAATACGGCTTCAAAGAAATGTAGTCACCGACAAAAAAGGTTTTCTGGAGGATCGGAGACCGGCAGGGGATTGCGATCCTTATAGAGTATGTGCTCTCCTCGCCGAGACATGTGTTTAAGTGGTTTGATACTGATGCACTCAGAAAGAAGGTTAATATTAATACGAATAATTTTGCTACTTGACACCAAATATATTAGAATCAAAAGATAAAAAGAATTTAAAAATTCTTGACGTTTGTTCGAAATCGTCAAATGTTTCATTATTTTATTACAAGACCTTGTTTGTACAAAATTTTACAGTAAAAAATCTTTAAACAATAATTATGGCGATGATGGCGACAATATGTACGCATTTATTCCGGTTCCATACTACAGTTTCAGTGAACTCTAAGAGACAAATGCTCAAGCATTCTATAAATCATATTATGAATAAAAAAGTTATGGATAGATACATGAGACTTCCATTTCCGAAGAATAAAATACTAGCAACATACATTTGGATCGATGGCTCAGCGATAAACCTGCGATGTAAGGATAGAATATTAACTTGCATGCCAAGTAATGCAGCAGCAGCACCTGGCTGGGCTTTTGATGGTAGCTCAACTGGGCAAGCGACCACTGACAATTCCGATACCACTCTGAAGCCTGTTGCAATTTGTAAGGATCCATTTCGTATGGAACCACATTGTTTAGTCTTATGCGAAGTGTACGAAGGTGATGGAAAAGCAGCGAAAACAAACCATAGAAAATTTTGCAATGATTTATGTGAATTTCATAAAGAACAAGAGCCCTGGTTTGGTCTTGAACAGGAGTATACCATGCTAGATGTCGATGGCTGGGGTCTGGGCTTTCCGAAAGGTGGAGGTTTTCCTGCAGTTAAATACCAATATTCTTACTGTGGTATAGGAGCAAAATATATAGCAGGACGGGACATATGTGAAGCACACACGAGAGCTTGTCTTTATTCTGGTCTCGACTTTGAGGGAACCAATGCTGAAGTAATGTTTGCATGCTGGGAATTTCAGATAGGTACTACCTTAGGTATTAAAGCTGCAGATGATATGTGGTTGGCACGTTATATCCTAGGACGTATAGGAGAAGATTACGGTGTAGACATCACATACCACCCGAAACCAATGGGGCCTTTGCATCCCGGAGTAGGTATGCATCACAATTTTAGTACGAAAAAAATGCGTGAAGATGGTGGTTACCAATTTATCGAAGAGTGTATTAAAAGGCTCGAAAAGAACCATATGAAGCACATGGTAGTATATGGTAATGATGAACAAACAAACAGAATGCGTTTATCGGGAAAATTCGAAACTGCACCTTTCGAAAAATTTTCATGGGGAGTTGCCAACAGAAAAGCGTCCATTCGCCTGCAAAGAAATATTAAAAAGAAAGGAAAAGGGTTTATGGAAGACAGAAGGCCAGGGGGGGACTGTGATCCGTATCTTGTGTGTGGCCTCCTGATGGATACCTGTTTGGGATCTGCAACAGGTGGTGGTGGTGGTGCTGGAAAAAAACGCGCTAACCCATGTAAATGAAATACATTATATACTTCAGTAGCAGTAAGGAACAACGTATGACATGAATGTAGAAATTTTCCGTCCATGTTCGTAGGTAATTTATTCGTGTATTTTATATGTAAATTTAAAGAGTTAAATAAATATATATAACCCAAATTGTTTTTAATTATAGCTTCTCATGTCAGGCTTACGTGGACTGCGGGATGATCTGGACTCCTAGTACCTACCTAGTTGTTCAATCGTTTCACCCGGAGGTATACAACTGAGTAGATATATATATAAGATTAACGGCTTTTTAACTTCTCGCTATGTAATATGACCCATGATATGACCCAAAAGAGAGCAATAGCTGTGGCAGTAGTATCTATGGCAGTATTTATCTACTGGGCCACGATGTATTAAGCCTTGGCTCATGGTTAAAAAAATAACAATGTCATCAATTGTTTTAATAGGACGCGTGTCCCTCGTGAGAACGGGTAAAAGCAATGACGTGTAGTTGAGGTATCCAAGAGGCAGCCGGATTGCTCGCGGTAGGTATTTGACCCACGGTGTTCCTACATGTCGCTGCCTATATACGGGGGCGCCGAAGCATTCGTCCGCGTATCCAGCAGCGACGGCCTGATCGGAGGCCCCCTCTTCGTCGATGGCAGAGACCGGAGCTCTTGTCTCCGCCGTCTCCTTCTGAGTAGCGTGCGGAAACACACGCTCCACTACTCGGGCCCGATGTTGATGGGCGGAAGACTCCCCCGAGTCCGCCACCCTTGGGCCCATGTTGGGGGGAAGGTGGCTCAAAAAAGCCGCCCTTCGACGCCCGGTTCTCCTGCGGCCTTCAATTTGCTTCATGTAGTATTTCATGTACTGAGTATTTATCAATTTCGATTAAGTGAGAATTGGCTCCCAGGTCGGTTAACTAAAGCACGTTCAACACATTTACACGTTGCGCTTGTACAGTGTCTATGAATAAGCGCACGGAGTGACGTCACCGCGTCGCTCTGCATGCGCATCATGAAAAGTCTGTCTGTCTCTCTCGCGCGCGTGGTCAAGCTTATGAGTATGAAGGAGACGGTTATTGTTATTGTTTTGGTTTTGCTAATGCTCATACATATAGTGATATTTTTTTGAATTCATCTATTAGAATTGACCGCTCATTAGAAGCAATAACGTAATAAAAGATAGAATCTGAACCAATGAGAACGGCTGTGAAGTGCGCTGCTGGCTTTGCGCAGGTACAGTCCAGTCGAATATACCGCATACTACCTTCGTCTTCTGGACGCAACGTACACACCACGTACACACGTATTACGCGCGATAGTATGGCGGAAATTTCGCCCTTTCTGGACAAGGTCTTGGATCGAGAATAAATGAACACAGCAAATACTTAATCTCCTAGAGCATCTATGCGACTACACGCGAGTAGATGCATCATTTAATTCGCCTAATGTGTGACGCGTTTATAAAACCCGCGGGCATGTTCTGCGTTCTTAAGTGTTTAAAAAGTTTAAAATATAAAAAGTATCTATCTACTCCCCGTGCGTGATAAGTTGAGACTTGAGACCCGAGTGGAATGCGACTCCCTCGCCTGCTTCCCCTGCACTTCTTTGATGGCACCCGTATTATACTTATAGCATGAAGCAATAATCCCGCTACACGTATAATACGGGAACCATGCTTCACGACGTGTAGTATACAAGCACACAACTGGAACGTCAACTAATCAACTCAGCACATCGAGGAAAGATCCCTTTAGAGTAGTAATAATGAACAATCAAATTCCGAAAGTCGTCAGTGATTTGTCACTGAATTTGAACAGTAAGCACCAATCACTGCATCGTGTGTTTTTGACTGGGCCAATCAGAGTGCATGCGTGCTTGACTTAGCCAATCAGAGCGCGTTGTCGGCGGTGGGAAATTGGCGGAATATATTTCAACCAAAATGAACGTCATGGCGCTTCTTTGGGTTAATAGTTCGATGACTCAGCACTACTACACTACTGACTAATACACCTAATACACTCAACTAATAGCGCATGGATAGAACGTAAATCATTGGCTTTTCGTAACGTGCAGCGTGCGTATGCGCTAAACCCTCTCGGCTATACATCTGATTGTGATGAAATATGTTGTAGTTATGTTTGTTTATCATAGAAAATAGAAGCACGTCTACCAAAGTGGATCAGCGCCAAGACGTGAATTTTGCGCAGTTCTAATAGTAAATAATATCAGTGTCATCCACATTGTAATATTTTTCTGAATTAATAGGATTTTTAAAATTGAAACTGATTGCAACAATGTTATGTGATAACTAACTTGCTGCGAAAACTGATTGAAATTGATTGCAACAAAGTTATGTGATCCACTTGCTAACTAGCTGACTTCCAAAAATGGAACCATTTATGACATTTTAATATTCCTATTGATTATGAGAGGTTTATTCAAACGAAAACTGATTGAAATTGAATGCAACAAAGTTTGGTGATAACTAACTTTCTGACTTAAGTTTCTAAAGCAATTTAAAAAACATGTTGTCAACTGCAAACTGTGGTTTAACCTCTACAGCAACTAATAGTGTGTGAAAATACTAGTCGGAATGAAAATAAAATGTTCATTTCAAACATGTTTCAAACACTAAAAAAATGGGAAAACCAGATAAAAGTCATGATAAGTTAAGAGTTTCAATTAGCAAATGATCAAACTATCACCGGTTAGGCAAAATTTGCCTTTACCCTATACACGATCCAGTGGTCGAAACGACCAAGAATATGAGGTGGGGTCACAGGGTCACAAGCACAGGGTGGGATCTAGTTAGAGATTTGCAACCGCATCATAAACAATAAACAACTACCAAAATCGTATACTAACTTTAGTCGAAAGAAAATACAGCCGACCCGTAGAGTCAAAGCCAAAAGTCACCGTAAGTTGATAGTTGGTTGATAGTCACCGACATGATACGTTATACCCAAAGACTAGGGATTTCGCTACGCTTAGCAGACGTCCAAAACCAATCCAAAACGATCCAGTCCATGGAAAAAAAATATGACAATCCTTAAGACAGCTTGCGTGAGAGAAAGAGACGCATACACAATTTTGACGTGATTAATCTATACAAATCATAGACGAAATCATACAAACACTACGCTACGTTAACCTTGTTGCTTCTGTTTCAATCAAGTTTCAATCAAGTTTCAATGAGGAATTTTCTTATGATACTCTATGCTCAAAATACCTGTCAAACTGTTAATAATTCCTGTGGATAATTCGAACCAATTTGCACCATCACTCCCAAAAAAATTGGATATGCGATAACTCCTCATTTGAAACATCATTAGAAATGTTACAATGTCTCATATATTTTTTTTTATACTGAATGTTTTATAAAATGTAATTTATTAGTAACATAGGTACCTAATAATTTATTATCAGAATAAGAACTAGATACATATTATATTGTATTTGGACGCAAATTATTGGATCACTTGGAACTCTTCGTAACTTCTGAATATGTTTTGAAAGGATAAACAAGTATTTTAGTTGTTAAGAACCACCAGCAATGTGGTCGCGTTTCAATTTATTTGACCAAGCTAACCAATAACTATAATTTGATATGTGAATTTTTTGCTTTTCATGTAGTACATACATAATGTTTTTATTTGTATGCTTTACAGGGGGAATACGTCGTTATATTTTGTGTTATATTAGCGAGAATATCAGCGACTGTTTTTTTCTTTGATATTTATTATCTGTTAGCTGTCAAAGTCTTGAGCCATCCATAGACACAAATTTAAAAAGTTCTATCTAGGTGCGCCACCATTTTTGTTCTTTTCTCTATTCCTTTTCGTCATATGGCGTAAGGTGCGTTCTCTTTCATCCGCCATATTAAATGAATCAATAAAATAAGACAAAATGTCGCCTTACTGAAGTGCGTGAATCCTAAAACATCCAGTTTTTGTGTGATTAAAACATCAAGAGGATCACAATGGAGAATTCCTACGGTGTGGGGGTTGTTAACAGATACGCTCTTTTTTTGGACGATGAGACCGATCCTCTTGATGCGTTAAAAGCGCGAGAGCAGGCGAAAGAGCTCAAAAAGAAATCTAAAGACGCCGAAAAAGAAAATAAGGGCAAACCTGAGACCAAGCCGAAGGGTCCCATCGTCGCTACTAGGAAAGGGATCAAGGAAACCCAAAATGTGAAGTCCCAAGAAAATAAGAGTGGTGAGCAACAAAAGAGCAAGGGACCGGTGAGGCCGCAAACTGAGCGCAATGCCGAACGACCGCCCCCACGCCGCCGCGAGGAGCGGCCACAGAATGGTGCCGTTGAGAACAAGGAGGGTGCACCGAGGCCACCCAAGCGTGAGTTCAGCGACCGCAGGCCTAACTTCGAGCGGCGTAACTTCAGTGACAATCCCGAGGGCGCCGAGCGCCGTGGGCCGAGGCCGCCGCGTGAGCCTCGCGATCGTGACGGACCGCGCGGGCCGCGTCCGGGCTTCGAAAACAGAGGCAAGCGTGAGTTCGACAGGAGGTCTGGCTCCGACAAGACCGGCGTGAAACCTGTAGACAAGCGTGAAGGCGGCGGCTCCCACAACTGGGGTACTCTGAAAGACGACATCGAGGACCTGAACAAGACTGGCTCCGAAGGTGAAGTGGTGGAGGAAAAGGCGCCGGATACGGCGGCTGCAGGTGACGGACAGCAGCCGGAGGTTGAACGTGCCGCGCCCACCGAGGAGGAGCCGCGCGAGCTCACACTCGACGAGTACAAGGCGCTTCGTAACGCTCAGAAAACTGCTCCACAGTGGAACTTGCGCAAGGCCGGTGAAGGTGAGGACCTAAGCCAGTGGAAGAACCTGGTGAAGCTCGAGCGCAAGAAGGAGGCCGAGCGTGGTGAGGACGACGACAGTGATGATGAGTACGACATGATGGCCGACTACCCGCAGCGCGTGGGTCGCCAGAAGCGCGTGCTCGGCATCGAGTTTACGTTCAACGACACATCACGGCGCGGCGGCACCGGCGGCCGAGGCCGTGGCCGCGGGCGCGGACGAGGCCGAGGCCCACCACGCGAGGAGGCCCCACCTGAGGAGCGCCCACCGCTTCGCCCACAGGTAGCTCCACCCAAGGTCGACGATAGCAAGGATTTCCCCTCTCTTGGCTAGACACTCAGTGAGCAAACGCTCCAATCCCTTTTGAAAGTATGATAGAGTTACAAATTAAATATTGTATGTACCGTTATTTTTGAAGTAAATATACAAAATATTTACACAAGCGTGTATTATATTACATTGGGATTTAGTCGATTTTAAGTATCTGACTTTGAATCTACTGTCATTATAGGATCAAATTTCCTAGATTTTCATGATATGGGGGTTGACTTATCGTGCTCATGAGTTGCGCAGGACGTAGAGGGGGAGGATATTTTTAAGAGTTTTAACACAATGAAACTATCATAACAGTAGCTTTTATCAAATTGTAATCACATCAGCTTATGATTTAACTTGATGAGTTATAAGAATTAAGGTTTTTAACTTACAGACTGTGACTTGCTATACTAAATTAACTCTGTCACAATTTAGCGTAGAACATTTGTGAAGAAATAACCCTTGTTGCATTTTATATCATGAGTTTGTGTTGACAAATGCAGACTTTGGGAACTGTAAATAGTTATATATGTTTTAAAGGTAAGGAACAAGGTTGATTTTTGTTGTTACACAAACTTCTTGAAAAATAAACATTTTGTATGTGTGACATTTTTGTTCATTATTTTTGCTTTTTATTACTATTGATATCCTATATATGTATACTCGTCTTACCTTTATAATCTTTCTATGGTACTCCTCCCCCTGACCTACCACAACATGAGAAATCTGCCATATGCCAGTAAGCTTGTAATTTACATACCTACTTATTGCAAATAGTTGTAAATGTCGCAACACTTGTGTTAGTAGTTGTGTGGTCAGATAACATTGAGTTCTGTGTAGACAAGCATTGACCACAATTCAACTGAGGTAGATTAAGTCAAATAAAACCAATAATGTAAGTAATGTTGTATATTGACACATTTTATCACTTTCACACAAAAACAATTTACTTAAAATTTACATAATAATATAATAAAACAATACACAATAGTACATAAATATTCAACATAATAAAGCTATTACTTACAAAACTAAACATGAACTTACACATTAGTGTAATGAGTACATAAGCACAATAAATAACATATTTACATTTGGTGTAGAAATTGGATGGTTCATTCTACAAACTGCACATTAGAGACTGCAACAACTGCATCTATTACATAAGTATTCTAGTATCAAAACATTAGAATACAGAATATACAACAGATACGTGTTATATTTTATAACAAAAGGAACATCATAACTTGCCAAAAAAAAAAAACAATCATATTCACATATTTTAAAAGTAATGTGTAACAAAATTTATAGGAAAAGGCATTTATTTGTCAATGATAGACGATAAAAGCATTATTGCATGTTAAAATAGCTGACTAATGCCATTTATGATTTTTTCATTCTTGAATTGCATATGATGATTTTAAACAAAATTTAATTTACTTCATATTTATTTTCAACTACAGCAGATTACCTACAAGATTCTTTGTTAATCTATGATGCAATTTATCAGCCTTACAATTGAAAATAAAACACCTTCATTTACCAGATACTGATTCTGTTAATGTTGCACGGTAATATGTTAAGCAATACATGGATGTTGCTTCAATAAGTAATAACAATCTTATCGTGGGTTCGCAATAGGTTACAATATAGTTATAAATTAGTGACGTAAAAGCGTAATATCTAAACACGGGACCGGAGCCCCGTTTCACAGCCACAGTATACTTCACTTACAATAAAAGCGTTAATAAAGTACAAACGGAGCGCTAGCCTGCACTGGTACAAACGATTAACTAGGCGCATCTACGTATAATACTCACTAAACACTCGGTCCGACTATACTATCAATTGACTATATTATTTACATCGACAATGACAACGATAGTAATTAATCATGATTTATTTACAGCTGCATTTCTAATGCAAGGTTGTCGAACTCGTACGATAAGCTTATCCGGATCTTCAGGGTTACGCGTACGTCGCGGTGATTACTTTCTTCGATGAATGATTTCATCGAAAAATTCCTTTAGAGTAATTCTATTCCGCGACTAATCAGTGATTTTAAACGGTAAGGACCACAGACATAAATTTAAATAAACAACGCAAATCCTTCCATCCGTATGATTTAGTTAGGTTGGCATTAGATTTTTACCGTGAAAATGAAGCGATTCTATTAGTCAGCTAAACACATCCCTCGCTACACATCTTTAGTGGACATGCAGCCTTCTGAAAAGAAGAGCATTGCTCTCCCTTTTTGCCGAGATTTTGACACGCGAAGTACATACACTCGCGTCATCTATTTAGATGTATATCTGTGGTAAGGACCAATCACTGCAATGTGTTCTTGACTCGGCCAATCAGAGCATTGCAAATTAACGTCATGTGTTTCCGAGTTGTATCTTTGTCGAATCGTGTTACTCGATGCCGAACGTGTTTGTTTCCTCGACGGCGAGCAGTAGCTTCTCGTGCAAGAGTGTGGGCGTGGGGTAGGGCGGCAGGTCGAGGCGGTTGAAGCAGGTGTGCGCGCGCGGCAGCGACTCGACGCGGCCCCAGCGCTCGATGCAGAACCGGCGCGGGCCGGTGGACCCGCGCAGCGCCGAGAACCCCTCGTACGGGATCGACGACGTGCCCGTCACGAACTGCACCAGCCGGAGGCGCTGCTCGTTCGTGAACCTGGAATAGTTTTATATTAATTTATATATCTATGGGCCAAAGTAGCCTGATAATAAAGATATATCTTTACATATAAAATTCTACTGTAAGTGTGTATGTCACTGAATTACTCCTAAACGGCTGGACAAATTTGAATGTTTTTTTTTGTATGCGTTTGGGTGGCGCCCTGGATGGTTCAGATTTACAAATCAGCCCGGCAGATGGCGCTCGCTGCAGTCAATAATATAACCTAGATACCGACTGCAGCGCCATCTGCCAGGCTCATTCAAATCGGTCCAGCCGTTTAGGAGGGGTTCAGTGACAAACACACGTACAGTAGATTTTTTTGTATGCGTTTGGGTAACACCCTGGATGGTTTAGATAGGGTAAGCACCACGCGAATGAAGTCGCGCAGGGAAGCTAGTATATCTATATGTATATATAAAAGAAAGTCGTGTTAGTTATACTATTTATAACTCAAGAAAGGCTGAACCGATTTCGCTGAAAATTGGTGGGGAGGTAGCTTAGAACCAGGAGACGGATATAGGATACTTTTTATTGGGTAGGGTAAGTAAGGGGGTAAAGAAGAAGGCGCAGGTGAAACCGCGGGCGGAAAGCTAGTACATAATAAAGCAGAAGAGTATTTTTTTCGTCTAAACGGGCTAATCTTGGGTGAAACCGCTAGTAATAAATATCCAGGGACATTCCTCACACACGGTCATCTGATCCCAAACTAAGCAGAGCTTTTATTATGGAAACCAGATAACTCATATACACCCAAACTCAGGACATGCAGACATGTTCATGCACACAAATTAATGTCCTGAATGGGAATCAAACCCACGATCTGCGGCGATAGGTGGAATCTTAACCAACCACGCTAACTCGCCCATCATGTATCATGTATGTTAAATTCTTAGGGATTGTAATTTTTTAGACTTTCAGACAATATTGCAATTTTCATACGAAAAGTTTCCCGCCTGTGATGTGCCTATGGTGTGGTGGGTTAGAAATATTGGTATCACAGGTCGTGGGTTCGATTCCCACCAATGAGAAACTTAAGTTATAATAGCAGCATGTTTAGCAGTTTCGAGTTAGTTCTTTGCTAAAGTTGTAAAATTATAGTAAAGCAAGATAACAGGATATTGGCTTTGTTTACCTGTCGATAGCCTGCCAGAACCACACTATGACGGGATGGTTGTCATGGTAACCGCCTCTATACTCGGTATTGTTCCGCCAGTCCGCCACGTCCAGTTCTGGCGCGCCAGCTATCACCAGCTCCAGTTCCCGCGCGTCGAACGCAGCTACTAACCGCGGGTCCACCACCTGGTGAAGACATCAGAATTATAAATAGGTGATGAGGTAAGTTTCAAGATGGGTTCCAACAGAGCGTTTCACAAGTGATTATGACAGTTTGGCCGAATGGACTGAGGAAACTGGGCTCATAATTTTGTTTTTCTTCATATTATTTACATATTTGTGATGTAGATAGAGCTAGACAAAATATGTACTTTCTAACCGACTTCAAAAAAAGGTGGAGGTTCTCAATTCGGTTGTATTTTTTAAAATGTTTTTTACCTCATAACTCCCGTCATTTATTAACCGTTTTTTTATTACTTCTTAAAAGTCATTAAGTTATTTGTAAAACCGTTTTTTATATTTTATTATAAACAAGTGCCGATGAAATATCCACTGCAATTGATGAGTGAATCATATTTGTAGATTTTTCCTTGCTCCCTCGAGGTACTCCTTCTTGTTGCGCTCGGTGACAAGTGTAGGTAGGGTAGGGTACAATGTGTAGTGTTGTGTATATAAGGTACCTCATGGAAGCCCCTGACGAGCCACTCGGTCTGGTCGGCGACGCCGCGCTCGACGCGCCATCGCACGAGCCGCTCGAGGTACTCCTTCTTGTTCCGCTCGGTGACGGGCAGGTCGCGCCCGCCCGCCTTCAGCTCGCGCTCCAGCACGCGCCCGTCCGCCACGCGCTCCGACACCGCGAACGTCAGCTCCAGCGACGACACGCATCGGGCCGACTGCGACACACACAACACAACGTAAAGTAACGATATAACATAAGCAACGGCTTTGAAGGCCAAACTGAAACATCCAGTAGCGGATCCAAGGGGGGCTAAGGGGCTCAACCCCCCCAAAAGATTGTGGTTTCCTGATAAACCCACCCCTGATAAATATCGATAATGGTTACCCTCAATTGGGACAAGCAAACCCCTCAGCCCCCCCCCCCCCTAACGAAATTCTGAATCCGCCACTGAACATCGAACAATGAACCCAAAGAAGCGCAATGAGGTTCATTTTGTTTGAAACCTATTCTGCCAATTCCCCACCACCGGCAATGCGCGCTGATTGGCCTTAGCCGTGTGTCCTTGACTTATCAAGGACAAACGCGTTCTGTTTGGGTCAACGCACACTAAAGATACAGTGATTAGTCGGTACTGTTATTTATCAGTGTAAAATCACTTACTAGTTACAGAATTCGATTGCTTCGTAATACTACTCTAAAGGAATGTTTCCTCATGACTAAACCCATATTTTGAATTCATGATTTTCAATTGGAACTTTATTCTACCGCACTTTAGCACCAACAGTCAATCGATAGATAGATAAGATAACAGTTTATTGCTACACTACATGCGATCGTATTAGTCATAGCCAACATGTGAGATTGGCCAGCCTTATCATTACACAGTATCTAAACTCATAGGCACTAGATTTAGTTCAAGCACGAAATATCGTACAACAGAGGGGTTTTCAGTGTACACTTTGATTTTTCTCTCCTATAATAAATACTGAGGACGTAGAAGTTTTTTTTAGAAGTCAAACCATAATTCAGAATAGGCTACTGAAGTAATCAGATATTAAATCAAAGTAGGTACTTTATTTACAAAATTACAGAAAACAACTATCGCCATCTATCCGCCATTACCGTAAAATCTTCGTGTAAAATACAACAAATCTAAACTAGATGGGGCTACTTTATACATCAGTTGTCAAATTCTCACCTGAAGCCACCGGAGCGAGGCAGCGAATTGTGCATCAAGCGCATCGACATCTTCGAGCGCGGGCGGCAACCGCAGCAATGCGCGGTAGAGGGCGCGCGTGAACCACGCCTCTAGTAAGTACCCGTGAACTAGAGCTAATCCTAGAACTCTCCCCGAGAATCTGAACCTGTTGGGAGACATCTGGATTTAGAAATAATTATAAACAAATATCATGGGACATTTCTCACACACGGCTATCTGATCCCAAACTAAGCAGAGCTTGTACTATGGAAACCAGATATACATAATTACACCCAGACAGACAGACCCAGGCTTGTAAGCAAAGTTGCATAAGCAGACGCTCCTCCTGATACGGTTTTTACCTCCTGATACGGAACGGGAGTGTACTAAAGCTGATTATATGTCTTTTAAATGTGAGTGCAACTTATTTCAAGGATTGCGAGAGCCTTCTTGCTACATATCTAATTTGTTGTAACCCTTTAAAATTTGTCATATTGCGCCAAGAGATGGCGATGGCGACCACGGAAAAGAGAATACACCCACCACATTTCATATACACGGTACCTACAGTGGCTTCTTTGCTTAGTCCTTATCGGTACTTTTGCCTTCCAGGGGATATGGATTCTAAAAGCAGGTATTAGTGTCAATATTTCAATCAATAATGCTACATTGAATTCAATCCTTATAAAATAACTTTCCACCCAATATCATAATAAAGTCCAAGATCAATAAAAATCATTGAAACTCGAGATTCGAGTTACATTTTCCATTCGGCGTGACAGACGTGCACAAAAAATATCTATATACGGCTGTGAGTGCATAGAGTGTAATAAGTAACATAATACTAGGTGTTTGTTGTAATACGAGACGTGTTTTACGTTCGGCGCTGCGCCCGCGCCGGCGGCCGAGCGCCGGAACTTATAACCGTTTAAAAATAGATAAAAGAGGACAATGTCGTATTTGGCCGTGTATATTTTATATTGCGATATTTATATGCTATGTAATTTTGTAGCATGAAATCTTTAATATCCCTATATATATGAGTATCCATTAATAACGGTTAAGTATTTCATATTTTTTTACGTGCTACATAAATTAGGTACCTATATACCAGTAGCTAATGCCCGGCATACGTTACAAAGTCTATTTTTTTTTACACTATGTCAAAACCTTTCACGCAAATGCCAACAACAAAGTTTCAAGTCAACGGAATGAACGAAGCGCGAGCGCGTATAATATAACACGTTACTTTAAAGGCAGGTAAATAATCTTCAGTTGACAACCCTAAAGAAATATACAATCAACGGATGTGATATATACAGGTTTACAATTTAAATATCCCATTATTATATAAATATTTAAATTAAAAGTCCACATTTAATTTATTTGCACTTGTACCCAACAATGGATTATTATAATAAAAAGTGATTATTATTTAAATACATATAACGTGTCATAATTATACTACTTAATAGCTCTATTATTTGCCTTATTCACATCCGGTACATGTTTTTTTATTTAAAAACTATTTTAAAAGCTTTTTTTTTAATAAACATCAATATTTTTATGTATTGTTGTAGAGTTTGAGATTTTAGGGTGGTTTTCATATAGTAGAATAATCATACAGAGCATTGAAAAAGCCACCCCCTTCTTTAGACTCCTTGCTCAATAAGTTCCATAATATTCAAACGTGTCAGTGGGCGGGACCGTTTTACTAAGAGATAACGTTATGTATTGTCTTATAATTTAGTACTGTTGACACATAGTGCTGTAGTACAGAGTCGATAGTAGACTGACGGCCGCTCGCGGTTATACGATTTTCACATTTCATACAAAAAATATAAATTTTGGTGTTCATTTTCTTAAATTAAATATCTTAAAATTATATCAACTTTTAAAGTCGGGGCACGGGGCACGAGTAAGCAGTGTTGCCAACTGCTAGCTTTACTAAGTAGCTAGACATCTTGCAAAAAGTAGCTAGATTGCCAGATTTTGATACCCAAAAAAGTTGCTAGAAGTAGCTAAATGTTTCTAAGTAGGTAATAACATTGTTAAAGAGAATTAAAAACCAGTATATGAAATAGGTTTTTTTTTTCAAGGGTAATTAATTTTCACAATATATTAAACAGCGAGCATTAGTTTTAAATGAGGCGATTTCTTACGATACCTCTATGGTCAAAATACCTGTCAAATCGTGTACTTTAGGTTCAAATTGGATCCAAATATCAGCATTTTGACAGGTATTTTGACAATAGAGGTATCATAAGAAAACTCCATATTCCCGGCCACCGACCTATACCCACATCTAGGCCAATAGCGTCGCGTTTAGTCTTTTTCTATCGATACCCAGTGACCTATTACGAACTTTCGAAAGTATTGAAAAGTAGCTAGAAAAAGTAGCTAAATAAATTTAGCTACAAGTTTCATTAAATTGTAGCTGCCTAACACCAAAAAATAGCTAGATCTAGCTATGTAGGCACGGGAGACTCCTTCCTCTGTGAGTATCAAAGACTAGCTGTTATTGAACTTCTACACTCTATGGTATTATTTCATGGTAAAATATTTAACTAACGTATACACCTAATCATTTGTCTAATGTACTCCGATACAAGTAGCACTTAAAATAAATGTCTGTACACTGATTGAAAGATTTTAAACTAACGATAGCTTTAGATAATGGGTCAAGTCAATAGCGGTTGGCTAAGGGAACTCACCGAGCTTAAAGATGTATCGACTTTTTAAATATTGTTCTGGGATGAAAATTGAAAACATGGACTTACAAAAAATCTCATCACTAATTATATTAAAAACCCGCGGTTCCCCCACGTTACCCGGATAAAAAGTTGCATGTTTCTATAAACGGGTTTTCTAAGTCAAACATAATTTTCAGAGAGTTCCAAATCCAAACTCGCACTCACTTTGGGTACAGAACCGTAAAAAATAGAGGACGTATAAAGCCAGAAAATTATGGCAATGTCAGATGAAACAAACTTATGTCTAATATTCGCGTGGCATGAGACGGAGATAGCGTGTTTCGCGGAACAAAAATGAACTAAGCGCTTCTAATCTAAATAACTCTTAAAGTATTGAATATTTAAAAAAATCGCTAGTACCAGCCCTAGGTCATACGTTAGTGATATTATTTATCGAATTGTTGTCTTGATTAGATAAACAATGAACGAATGAAAACAAAAAAATCATTATTATTAGAGGTAGCTTTGTGATTTTTTTGTATCGAGGATTTTTCATTCCATTATGTTTTTGCTCTGATAGAACCCTCGCGTATATAATGAAAATACCCATATAAAAATATTTTTTCATTTAAATATTATTTACTTGGGTAAATTTCAATTCTAAGATATGTTATTTTGCTTTATACGCACTCTTAAGAGTTGCAGGCAAATAGAAAGCAAGCTAACATTTCATAACTTGCACCACAGAATAAAAATGTCCTACCTATTGCGGATTTGCCTGAACAATCAGAATGTCAATTATCACAGCCATTTGCAATAATGAATGATAATAATGTTTTGTTACCATTGATTGCCATCATTAGATAATAATGACTTGTTACACACAACACAATGCAGGAAGCCATGTTTGTATTGTGTAATTGTTTTAACATTGAGTGATTGGATATTCATGGCAATTTAAATTAATACAAGCTCCTGCCCGAGGCTTTACTCGCGTTCCTAATGGCACCTTATATCCTATACGGTTATGTAGTATGGACCGACTTTCATAAAAATTTGTTACCCTTAAAGACGATGATGACAGTAGTGGTAGTGACGACGAAAGCCGAGACCCAGGTTCGAATCCTACAATGAGCTAGAGCTTTCGGTGAAGGAAAACATCGTGAGGAAACCGTAGCACGCTACCACCCTAATTTTGAAAAATCTGCCGCCAAACACCTATCGGAGTGTTTCTACAGGTGCACTTGAGAGCCAGTTCCTTCCAGGCTTTATATTCTTATCACCTTCGGCCACATCACTGACCTCGGTGAGCTTGTGGTCAAACATAGACCTATTAAATAGAAAAACAAAAACCCTCAAAGAGCTGCAACTGTAGGCGAGTTCCTTTCCAGCATCGAACAATTAATCCAAAGCGCAATGACGTTAATTTTGTTTGAAATCTATTCCTTCAGTTCTCCACCACCGAAAATGCGCTCTGATTGGCTAAGTCACGGTTACACTAAACATTCAGATGCAGTGATTGGTCGGTACTAATAAAAAACCATAGGTAAGTATAGGTAACTTACCATTCGTGATGATTATCAACAAACGCCGACATCGGCGAAACGTGCACCGTATATGTATCGTTGGCTGAATACTCGAAGAGTCCATAGTAAGGGTTGAAGAGCTCCCTCGACAGCAGAAAGAAGAACTCCCGACTGGGCCCCCCGTAGTCCAAGCCTTCTTCACCGTCCCAAAGCACGCACAGCTTGCCTTTCTGAAGCTCCTTCTTGCCACACGACATTATGCGTCTGAATGCATCCTCTAGAAGATGCTCGCGGCGAATGTGTAGCCTGGAGTCACAAAGAGATTCAACTTTATGACTTTTATAATAGGATCGAATTTAGGGTGTAATTTTCATTTGTAAAAACGAGACAAAATTTTCTAGTATGTAAAGTAAAATATGTAATTGTATTATAAATAAATTTGTATACACTTTCCTCAAATTTATTTATGGATATAAATCAATGCTATGTTTATTCTATTTAATTATTGAAACCGAAGTAACAATTCAGAACAGTTTTGGCCAAATTTGAAGTCAAAATTCAAAATAATTTCTTCAAATATATATTAGGTAGAAGTGATGGCTTTTGAACACGTTTTCCGTCTACCACATAGCCACTTGCTTAACTGAAAGACAGTTTGCTTTAAAAGCCACACTTATTATGGCACTAATTTTGAATTCGAAAAAATGAAGATTTATGCATTCTTTCGCAATAGTCAAAAAAGTTATTTAACAGCTCTAATTTTCAGACTTCAATATTGTACATCTACTAGTCAGATACAAAGTGAGGATCCTTACTTGAGTTTCCCGGGCCCCTGTCCATAGCCCTTGCTTTCTAGTTTCCTGTAGAAAGCGCGCAGCTTGGCCTCGAAGTCCCGCCTCTGCGGCGCGGGGGCCCGCGTGGTGCGCGCGGCGGCCGGCGACGCGGCGGGGGAAGCGCCCGCGCTGCCCGCCAGCGCTGCCACGCCGCTCGCCCCACCCGCACCCGCACCCACCCCGCCAGCAGGCACGTAGCTCATGATCTCCTGCTCGAATAGGCTAAAGGGAGAGAGATAGACGATAAGATATGTAGGCTTTTCGTAGCCCATGTTCGAAGAAGTTGGAGACATGGATGATCTCCATGCAATCATACGGTAAATGTCTACGCTGTGCGAGCCGAGCATGAGCCGAGCCGCTTTTCGCACGCGATATCAAGGGTGGACGTACGAGCCTACAAGCGCGATGCGAATCCCTGTGTCCGTCAAAAAACTGACAATTTGCGGAGCGCAGTCGGTTCGCCTAGCGTAGACTCACCATTATATATAAAATAGTTAGATGACATGTTTGTAATTTCTTTACGTCACAGAATGCAAAATTGCATGTTATTACGGGGAGGCTGAAAAACGGTTATTTTTTACCTCGATAATGGTGGGACAAAATATGAAGGATTCCACAGAGCGCAATTAGTAAGATTATGTAGGTTAGGGTCTCCTACTGAAACAGGCTGCAAGTGCGATATACATTATTTAAGTTAGAGATCGACGATGAGCAACATTCGTAGGCTTCGTAGCACTCACGGATTGTATCGTAGCACTAGAAATTAGATTTGACACGATGATGAATTTTCGCTGAAATTATTTGCACGTATTTACCGATACAAGTTTAGGGAAAACCTCTTGACATAACGCAAGGATCATTATTGGATGACGCAAAAACGTTACGATAGAAAATCGTACAACTGCATTTACTTAGTGATCTCGTTGGAATTACTTATGTTAAAAAAACCTAACAATCACAAAGCATATTGAATTACTTAGTTGCACTTGAGGACGCGAGGTGTATATTTTTTTTAACAGACATGTAGGTCATTTGGAAGGCTGCTAGATAATTACATCTCATTTACGACTCACAGATAATACTGTTAATAGATCAATAATAGACCGCAACATAGAAACATGCGTAAAAATTGAACGAAATTAGTGGCCATTAAATAAAATAATTACTGGGTCGTTTTATCTTTACTACTACTCTAAGTCTACTCTTTTGCAAAAACTGCTAATTTTAATAACGTTTGCTTTCCAAAAACGTGCCCATTAATTAAATAAGTCACTATGTGTGAAAGTGTATGCTCTCCTTAGTTATTTACCAGAGCGTGGCACATTAAAAGTATAATAATCGTAAAGAGCCAGTGCCCACGACGGTGTGGGGTTATACGGTGTGAAACTGACAAATTGAAAGCAACACTCATCAATTACACACTATGATCTTGTCAGGCGTGTGTGAATGTGGGTGGTGCTAACCACGACTTCCTATACAACCATAAAACTACTATTGTTTTATGTGATGAAAACTCCCTCATGTTCTACGTTTCCTCTTTCCAGTAAAATGGCTCCAGCTAATATGGCCACGAGGTGCAATGAACCGAAATAGATTATATCCAAAAAGAGAAGAGCAAGGCCGGTCCACATTAGACAGAGACAAAAGGTAGAGGCTCTAGGCAAGTAATACCCGTAATCGATTTAGGAGAGCGGGAGATTTAGAGCCGCAACGCCCCCCGCTCGTGATCGAGATTCGGTAATTAGTATAATAATTTCATTTGGGCCTAGAGAATTATACGTGAAGACACGCCGCGTGCGCACGCACCGATCGCTCGAGATAATAACAAATACCTGCTTAGATGTGCTTTGAATTCCTCTCGATTGTTTTTATTATTACACAAGGACGTAGACATAACAGAACTCGAGATTTAGGACGCAATTCGCCGGAACAACAATGGGACCCCCGAAACAGTAGAAGACACGTACGTGCCACCCATATGAAACGCTCGAGCCTTTTTACAGAGAACCTTCGAGTTATGTTTGGTTGATCTATTAAGAGAGACGTGCGATATATTATGTAAGTCTCGTGCCAAATATAACAGGCTGAGTTGATTGCTCGCAGCATTGTTTGCTCCATAGTCGACTCGAACGACAAAGGTTGCCGAAGAATCATTAACGTTACTGTCATTACTATTGCTTACGTGCAATGCAAGGTCGCCTCCCCACACCGATCGAGAGGAAACGACCTAAAATTACACTGGAAACGAAACTAATATTACCTGTTAGATGGTGTACGGTTTGTTAGACGATCGGTGAGAAAATACCTTCCAGCACGCAACACCGCAGTAAATTGGAATCGCATCTTTGTTTTCTAAAAAGTAACATTCCTCATCTCGCTAAGTACGGTATTGAGGCAAAAAGCTACGGATAATGGCCCTCTGCGCTAGCGCAGCCTTCACAGTCATTACATAAGTATCCGGCACATCTCGTACATATATCATTGAAAGGCCACCAATCCCCGAAAGTTAATGAGTATCGGAGGCATTCCCCCGGAGCTCGGACGGCGCGGGCGCACGCGCTCGCCTTCGCGCCCGGGGCTGCGCGCGCGTCGGTCACGTACCTTCCCTAACCACACTGCCGGCCGGCGCGCGAGCGGACAGGTGTGCGAGGTGTGTCTCGCCCGCCGGCATACGTTTATTGTACACAGAGATCTGTGATAGTTTCCAAGATAACACCGACGATACGGCTGCTTGACGTCTTGATTCTGTGTCAGGGTGAATTGAAGATGACGCAGCTTAAGATCCAATCGGAGAGTATGCTAGTTATTTAATTAATCATGTTAAGGCGGCCCTTAATAAGTGGCCATTGTTTTATTTATAATAGAGGTGGGCTAATGACTCTCCGCGACGTTAGCTTAGCGACGTTGTACGGACAGAATAATTCTAATGACCATACAGACAGACGGACGTAGAAGAGTGTGTTAGTTGCACTTTCACCACAACTGATGCGCCTGCGCTTGGGGCTGTCGGCCATAATTCATCGCCGAACAGCTGCCGTTGATGACTGTGGAGAACGTTTCGAAGTCATTTGCTAACAATGCGTTGGTGTTGGTTGGTAAAATGTTTTTATTATTTTTTAACAATGTTGTGTTGTGAAGCCATATGGCAAATTTTAAATAAAGCTTCCATAAATTGTAACATTACATATCGGATGAGCTGCGGGCCAAAATAGCGTCGTACAGGGATGACATGACGATATCGGGGCTGAATTAGGCCAAGAACTAAGATAGCAGGATTAATATATCACCATTAAAAGGTTTGGTCTAGTAGAGCCTGATTCGGAACGTGTTGTAGAAGGGGAGGCCTTTACCCTGCTGAGGGAAACTATGGCCTTATAACGGCCTGTTTATTAAACTAAGAATTATTAAGTAGAGTCAATCGAACTATCTTTCACATCGTACCAAGAATATAACTAACTGCATCCAAAAAATCCGGTATTTTAGGCAGCAAGGGCTAAGCCACCTGTAATTAGGGTCGTCCTACCCGTAATCACCGGTGATGAGCCCATCTAGCCCGAGGCATCTCCACCAAAGCGCAGACTGTCGATGTTGAAATCATGACTGTTTCGAACGAAAGCAAAATGTTATTTGCTTTGAGCTTTCGAATCATTTCATTAGCTTTAAAGTTTTAGCAGAGAAGGCTAGGAAGAAGATGATTGCTGTCATCTCCTGTTGAGGCAATTTGTCCCATACCTTTACATAATGTAATGTTCACTTAAAACTACTAAGTATGTAAATTTTTGTCAATACTGTAAGAGCCTATTCAAAGGCATTAAAATAAAAGAACACAAGGTCAAAACAATTTAGAAGCTCATACATTGTCAGCTCTTTATAATGTATTGATTCAAACATTTGAGAAGGTTTCGAGGACTCGAAAAGTATCAAATTACTTCCGAGAATAATATCTAATATTGACACGTAGATCAAATTGTCCCACAACAATGGGTGCCTGATTTTAAATTCTAAAATAATGTATCAAATGATTTATTTCCAGAACATTTAACTTAATTTGTGTTAGTCGACATTGGCGCGACCTCTGTGGAAATAGAAGCTGCTACGTGTCTAATATTGCACTAAATTACTTCCTGTGATGAATGGGTTGCAAGAAACAAAAGGTTGTTTTGGTTTGTAAACGAAATTGAAAGGTTTTTTACTCAAGTCTATTGCTCAGCTAATGTCATTTGTTACGTGATTAAAGCTGCAGCAAATTTATCATAAGTCTGTTATGCTTCTAGATGTCCGACAATTGCTATTATCTCGCCTGAAGTATCATTTATCAATGCTGCATTTACTTTTAATACATATTTTAATGTATTTTTAACGTCTTTTATCATAAACTCTGGGTAATTAAGATTTATATTTGCTTACTTAAGTTGATCAAAGTGTTAACGTTCAATTTGTCAGCAGACGCCTACATTCTTTAATTGCTTATTATACTTCCCACACATATTTGTGTTACTTTTATGTTTCCCATTAATTTTCTATTTGTTTTAGTTGTTGTAAGTGTCGGTTAACTGCCATTTCCCAAACGTTTATGTTCAAGGCTGTTGGTAAATTGCAGTTATTATTATGGCATGTAAGTTACTTACATTGTAAATAAAAGTGGGTACATTTTTAATGTTAACACTATTATTAATAATATATCGATATCGCTACATTTACAACATTACCAACATGTACAAAAATATGTTTTTGCTAAACAAGTAAGGGTCAGTCTATATTGAAGAATAATCTTTTTACATATTTTAAGCTTACCTGTTGGGTATAATCACAGGGTTCCGCTTAAAGAATTACAGCGTGAAATTAAGATGTTATGAATTTGCTGGATATCTACATAAATCAGACGAGCTAGCGCAAAATATATTGACTGTAGATCCAATGCACATTATTCCGAATAATACGAAAAATTACTAATACAAAAGATCAATAAGTGCTGCAGAATCTCCGACTTCCAAAGAATGTTAAATAATTGATGGTCAAAGATCTATTTCAGCATCAGGCGAGGTTATATGAAATTATCGTCGATCTAAAACTGCAACAATTAGTAAGTCAGTGCAAAAGACCCCGGCCACGTCACGCCTGTTAGGACATGATGAAGGACTTCCGGCATTACTATAACTAACGGACAGACAAATTATTATGTATGTATGCACGTTGCACAATATATGGTGTACTGGCTGTACACTATATTAACAAATATCCTCGAGGCTCCTTGGTTTTACCACGAATACCACGATCTATGAGGTGCTGTATTTTTGCACGATTATTATTTCCATTTGAAGTTTTTGTAGAATTTATTTTCTATTTGTATTAAAATGCTTTCCTAAGCTGCACATCTCGGGGTTGATCACGTTTCTTCAAACGTAAGTTATGGAGAAAAACTAGAAAATTACCAGAAACACAAAATTTGTTCTTGTTACTTCTATCAAAAGCTAAAAATACCAGATAAAACTGTATGTCTCCTCAATTAATGAACGTTATTTTAGGTCGCAGTCGGACCGGAAGTCAGAACAATGGCGTGCAGGGAGACACAATGGGGGACATGGGACTTGGTTAGGAACCCTGACCCCCTATTTACATGCAGACCACTTAATTATGGTTGCGTTTTGTGCTGATCGTTTATTTGATAATTTAAATGTAGAAGACACGACTGCAAGTTTTCTAACGAGACGATATTATCACAGTCGGCTATACTGTTTCTATCTACAATATATAGGAGCTTTGAGGTTAACTTGGACTTCTAAGCTCTACATTCATTTTCCAATCCGCAGGTTTCCTCACTACAGATTAATGAGCCATCGCTCATTTAGCATCATGAAAGCAAAACGCAATAGTAACTATGATTGATTAAGACCCACTTGAAAAAAACCCTCTTGTTCTTTCTGCTCGTACAGAATTTCCACTTCAAAGATTTTGTAATGAGCACCATTACAAGATGTACTTATAGTGATTGTATTCTGCAAGTATCACGTAAATAATTTGGCCAGCGTGGAGTGCCATGACTACATGAACCAAACGAACCAATCTATGAAATGAGTAACATTAATGACAGGAAACACAAGGACAATGACCGATTGGAGGAACACTCCTGCGCACCAACTGCCTAGCGGTTGTGCCTTTGTTTATTTCTTTTTATGTAACTCGCGTCTGTTACTTAGAATTCATTGAGAAATATTTATTTCATTGTAAATCTATTTTTTTATGACCATTTTATTGTAATTTAAGATCGATTGTAGAGTGTTACAGTTATAATTTATATTTCGATTTGGCTCGATCTTTTTTTTGCGTTCAAATATTCTTAGAGCGATTTTGAATAGCCCAAATCTATTATAGGTTGGGGATTATTTTCGTTCGGGAGAACACAGCAACATAGCAATTATTTATATAGTAACTGTACACTGCTATAATAAAGCTTCAGCTGCTTTTACATTTTGATCAGTTATTTTGATGACTTTTGGGATTCATTCTCTTTTGGTTTTATACCCATATACTTTAATTTTAATACCACATGGCAGTTACAAGCATTATTGGACCAAACAGGTATTTTAACACTTCTGGCATTAAAACTTCGTAACACATGTTACACTTTCGTAGTTTCGTGTCTGCGTCTGATTTAAACAATTGTCCATATAACTTAGCCCTTGACTACCTTGTAAATCTATCTGGACACACCAGTTACACCAGCTCGGGGTTTACAATGCCATTCCAGACGACTGCTCCCAGTGTACCGTCCACTTCTATTGTCAGATACTCATACAGGAAAAAAGCAAGCCTTGAATATGTATTAGGCACATTAGAATTACCTTATCCTGCAAAGGAAGCCATTACTTACTATGCAATAACTTATGATTCTTTTATACAATTTTGTAAATCCCGACACACTGCTAATTATATCAAATCACCGGTAAGATTATATTATATTTATACACACACAGATTCCAGGCAAATTACTAGATAGATATGTACTTGATTTGAGCGGAAAAAACTCGATGGTTCCAAAGATTTTTGGCACGTTTTCTATTGCCATGTCTGTTTGAAGAAGAATAAAAAACTGTACGAGTAGACATCGTTACAAAAACAACGAGCATAAGAAAAGCAATTCTTCACACATGGTATCAACCATAGCACGGTGTTTGCCCAAACGTGATGACCGATACTAACGCGTCCAAATTCCTCAATCACAAACATAATCTGCACAACCTGCGAACACTATCACGAGGGATTAAAGTTTCTAATCGCGTAGCAGGTGTTGTATATATATGTTAGTTTATCGACGTGGTATCGAGTCCATCTCGGAGAATGATAGTTCCCATATCCAGTAAATTACGACCGAAACCATTACGCTTTACGAGGATTTGATTGGACCGCCGCGTCTAACGATATGGGAGCACGTCACATTGTACTCGCGTAAAAAGCTCCAAATTTACGATACCCGTAAAAACTAACGTTCTGTTGTCTCCTATTGTTAATTTAAAACTAATAGATGCACATAAATCACATGCGAGGTTTTGAGCTTCGGTTGAATGAAATTCACATTTGTTTGTTTTAAGAGTGTTTTGTTTATCATTAGCATTTGTTATTTTTTGTTTGTTCGATTAATGGACTTTCAAAGCTATGAAACGCTTTTTTTATATGATACTTGACAAAATGAAGATACAATCTCCACACCAAAGCACAAACATCAAAACACGGAAGAGTTAAAAAAACTGTTATTCGTTTCTTTTCATTACAGACGTCTGCCTTTTATAAATGTTCACATAATAAAGGGTGTCGCTTTGATGACCGCCGCCTTTCCCGAAATCTTACTAAACTCTACAAAGGAAAGCTTTTACAACGGCCTACCTTTCTAGACTCACAAGCAGAGATTAAGTTGTGCCCGTTTGTATACACAGAGATGTTTTAAACATTATGGGTGCAGAATTCAATTTGATGCAAGGATACATTTGGTTTAAGAAAAAACAACACGTGATACAACAAATAGATGATGATAATGTTTAAGGGGGACTTAAATATAATCTGCCACGTGTGAATAATGCGGATAAGGGAACATAAATATAAATGGTAATAAGAAAATCTATTAAATAACAAACCTTATAAAGTCACTAAAATGTATGTAACACATAGCACTGAACAATGACCAAACAAACGAATGCCATAGAACGAATCGTAGTATACTATTTTCGTGCACTCCATTAGAATTAGTAGAACGAGAGTTATTTGCTTGATTGTCTGTCTGGAGCACGCTAATGATTATTACACCGTTTTATTTACCTCGCAACCATTGACGTAAAAAGTATTCAACAAATAGTATCGACCAACAAACATGTAATGTATATGGATGTTATTATTGACTCAAACACTCAGAATAATAAAATAGCACATAAAAATATAGTAGTAACAAACAAGGATAGATATAGGTTTCCTGATAATAACAATAGGTTTATAAATTTTGAAGAAGTTGGGTCTTTAAACATATTAGATGTAGTATGAAATAGTAAACAATAGATATTTGCAATCAAAGTGAATGCAATTGATGTGGCCTGCATTTTTAAGGCCGATCTAGATAAAAGCAAGTCGAAGGTTTCCTCATTTACGGAACTATAGTCTATTAATTTTAGATATAGGCCGATAGGTCCGACCATTCTGTGTGGTGGCCCGGTGTTGGCCAATACCTTGGTGACGTCATCATAATTGCCTATGCCGCTCAAAATTACACGGTGCACCACTTATTTGCGACTGTCCGATCGAAATCGTGAGCTGAACCGACTTATTATGATGAATGCTTGTGGCCGCTGCACCACCGTTCCATAATATAAATTGATAAGCGGAATAAGGTAAAATGTCTCTTGAATATTTAATTTAGTAAATAAGGAAGTGGGCCAATCGCTAGTTGCATCTAGTGGAAAGCCTTTAACGGTAAACTGTAAAATGCAAACACGAATCTTAAAAGGAAAGTATCAGTTTCAATATCCACGTTATAAGGTAGGTAGCCTTATTCAACCTTGTTTGTTTTCCATTTATACTAAATTATATCTCGTGAGACTTCGTTAAATCTAAAATTTTAATTATAGTAATTTACAAGTAAATATCATGAACCGCATATAATTCTTCTAATATAATAAATGTGATATGTTTGTTCGCAACCTCTTGAAAATTCTAAATAAACATAAATGGAGAAGGTAGTTTTTTTTTTTTAATTTATAATTTAGATTCTCTTATTTTAATTCAAAGTGATTCTTTGCCGTCAAAACTATCATTCACTCAGCTATGGAGGGCTAGGTCATCTGTCATCTCGTCTTTTGTGATTCTAACTTCTTGATGTTATCTGACTATGAGAAAAGCCTAATTCAGTACTATAGTGTTATTTCGGTAATCATATTATGTAAACCTGTCATTCGCAATACATGTGCGTGCACATTATATTGCGTTGCAAATTCGAAAATTATTATCCGAATTATAATTTTTCGGGTCAAGTTAGGATCACTGTTCCGTGACTGAACATTTTAATTTTGAAACTTCAAAACATAGTTTAATGAGTTTGGTACGGTACAGACAACGTCGCGTGAATTTTGTTTAATTCAAGGATTCACCTTCAAAAATGTTTCACACAATGGTTCTAATTAGCTACGGAGCGCAGACCACTTATGATACTCTTCAGCCAATACTGAAACTGATTTAAATAACAATAGAGCTATAGACAAATAATCTTTCAAGTATTTCTACAAGTAATAGTACAAATTACTTTAAATGGAAAAACAAAGAACAAAAATTAAGGATACTTTCGTACACTGACAAGCGTTAATATGAATTAGAAATATAATACTGTAGAGTTTTGAGATTAAATATGTGATCAGCATATTTTAAAGTAGGTAATGTATATAGGGTGAAAGCTTCGGTTGTCAATGCTGAAACTGTGTGAATACGTTTGTTGTTTGTAACAATGACGATTCTAAGGCGAGATATTAATGATGATGTGTGTGATGTAATTTTTGCATAACTCAAACTGTTGCAGGCATTGAATCGCGTGAGATAAACGGAAACTGAGAAGACGCTTAATGTAAAGATGAATGGAGACTTTAATACGAGTCCGTTTAGTTACGCATGCGGCTGAAAGCGCACGCGCATCTCTACGATGCGAGCGAACGTGCGAATAGGAGCAGTTGCGCAAGCGCAACGTACTTAATCGTACCAGTCGACAGCGGGCGAGCGGATAATAGACTTTTATTACCCATCTTTGTCTACAATAGCTGCGATGCTGATAAATGGGCTTGATAGAGGTGAAATTTTATGTATTGCAGTAAATGTTTGAATTTTTTCTAAATGTTAAGGGCAATGATTATTTTGATATAAGTTATTAAACTCTTAATGAATCTTGATATAAAAAATAGATTACTCACAGACTGAAAACAACGCCAAAGGTTTTGGAGATGACCCCCATGGTCTTCTTCCAGCCTTTGATGAACTGGCGGCGGCGCGCCCCCCGGGGCAGCGCCGCACGCGCCCCTAGCTCTGCGTAAGAATTAATTTTGCCGATCTCCAAAGACCACGACAAAATTCTTCATCACTGGTACAGTCTCACTTCACTGCTAATATGGTTGACTATCGCACTGTACATATTCCATAATCCCTTTCAACATAAAACTAGAAGGCGTTCACGCAAGAGCCTTTAGAAGTGTCCCGGTGAAGCAACCCTCGGCCGCCGACGACGTCCGGGCCGTTCCCTACTCATTACAATACAATCGTCCACAACTGACGACTTATTTCGATTGTCCAATTTGAATATCAAATCGGGTGCACAGTCACGGAAGGTTCGATTTACATTGCAGTCGATGTCAGTGCGTGTGAGGCGTGCGTTCGGTTCCGTGGCGCAGACGACACTGCCTCCGCGTCGCGTCGTTCGCACGCGACTGACGGGCTGGGACGGAGCGAGGAGTCTCGTAGAGCCGAGGGGCGAACGCTACGGTCGCGGTCGCTACGGGGGTGGAATTGAAATCGCAAGTTCGTAAGCTCGCGTCACTCAAAAACTGCAATTGCGTTGACTTACGTTGTTTTGTTTTCACGCAGTTTCCGTTCAGAGTAAATCTACACGCGGAAATGGCCTGTGGGCAAGGTTTCGCAATGTGCATGCGATGATAGCCTGCAGAGCACGAATTGTTCTCGCAGCTAGCTTTCAGGTCGTTCGTTAAGCGCCTGAAGCTGTGCATTGCGTGTATTTTTCCCAGCGCGGTGGACCACTCTCTATCGTGAACGCAACGGTCTTCAACTTTCGCACAGTAACTTCAATTGTTGATGTCAGAGTCCGAGTGAGCTCAGCGAACTGACTCATTGCAGTATTGAGTCGTTTGACATTTACTTCCAAGATAGAAATAAATAAAACTTTTTTTGTTTACGACTAGGCTGGAAATGCACCCTTCGGGAATAAAGAAAACTATAACAACGATTTTAGTAGAGTAGCTATTTGTATCATTATCACGAGAGTAATTAACTCAACACTCTATGTAAAATTCAGTGGTCAGGTGGCATGTACCAAAAGAAAACAGTCTAAGTTGTCTTTTTACCATTTTGGTAGATGATAAAATCCAGATCTAGTCGTGGTATTCACAAGAGACTACAGAATAGAGTTCTTGAAGAAGTGATGAGATTTTTGCAGGGTCGGCAACGCTAGGGTGATACCCCTGGTGTTGAAAGCATCAATAGACTACGGTAACCGCTTACAATTAGTGTTTCTATAATTTCTTCTTTATATATTAAATGGGTTTGCGTTTGGCCATTGACCCTTTTGCTATAAATTCATTATATCTATGATAAATGAGGTTTTAGATACATGTCAACAATATACCATAGCATTCAACAGTCCTTGGCTCCCAGAGAAGGCAGCAAGAAGCGGGCCAGGTGCGCAATCACGCGATCCTTACAAATTAAAGACATGCGATCACTGTTAAGGAATTGACGCCAATACCTAATAAAAATATCTTTGGTACATTTACATATACATTTGTAAACTTGTAAATAGGTAATAAAGTTCTCAAAAGTATTCTGATTAAATGATATTTATTTTCATTGTTCATTTGATATTTTATGAAATGAAATGAAATGAAATGAAATAAATGAAATGAAATAAATTTATTTACAAGAATATGGTAGTATTGTACATGTCTTGGAGTAGTAAGTTTTGCCTCATATTCTACCTATACGGTGTGTAAATATTATGCTATTTTATATTTAATTTAATTTAATTCTGTATCTTAATTATAATCTAATTTTTTTAAAAAGAATAATAATTCAAATCTAATACCATTGTGTCAATACATTAAAAGATACAATTATAAACATTAAGCAAAAAAAAAAAAAAAAAAAAAAACAAATTCTAGTCAAAATTATTTACAATCAATTTAATTTATTAGTTTCGTCACAAATCTATGTACGTATTACAATTTATCATTTAAATATTCCGATGTCGAATAGTAGCATTTTGATATAAGTACTTTAAATAATTGCTTTTTGAATTGTGAAAAGTTTAGGTCATGCATATATTCTGGCAGATTATTATAAATCTGAATGCACATACAGAATGCATTTTTTTTAAAGAGGACAAGTCTTTGCTTTGGAAGAAATAAACGCCTCTTGTGTCGAGATCTGCTCAATAATTCTCCATAAGTTTTAAACAATTCGCTATGTTTCCTAACAAACAGACATATTTCAAATATATAAAGACATGGGAGAGGCAATATATTTAGATTTATGAAATGGGGTTTACATGTATCTAGGGGACCAATCTCGCATAAAGCTCTTATACACTTTTTCTGGGCTATAAAAGCCCTACCTGAATCAACAGAATTTCCCCACATAACTATTCCATACCGAAGTATGGACGAGACATAGCCATGGTACGCTTGTATGGCAGCTTTCAAATTTGTTATCTGCCTCAGTCTTCTTAAGGCATAGACGAACCTATCTATTTTATTTATTAATTTTTGAATGTGTGGCTTCCAGTTACAAAATTTATCAATAGTTATACCTAAGAAGGTATATTCATCAACTTCCTCTACTTTGCAATTATTAATGTTAATGTCAATTTTTATGGGGGTCATTTTATATGTCTGGAATTGTATGATTTTAGTTTTATTTATATTTATGTTAAGATTATTAGTCTCTAGCCATTTTATGACCGACCTAAGTGCTTCATTGACATCATTTTCGAGGGAGACCTTGTCTGTACCCTTTATCACTAAGGTGGTATCATCAGCAAATAATACGCAATCATGATTTATTGAGTGTGGCAGGTCGTTGATGTAAGTAAGAAATAAAAGTGGCCCTAAGATGCTGCCTTGTGGTACTCCGCAATTGTTGTGCTGATAAGTAGATCTATAATGTTTTATTTTATTTCCACACGTTTTTGTGATCTGCACACATTGTTGACGACCCGTAAGATAGCTTTCTAACCATTCGTTCGCTATTCCTCGAATTCCATACCCAGCAAGTTTATTTAGGAGGGTACTATGCGACACAAAATCAAAAGCCTTGCTCATGTCCAAAAACAGTGACGTCACTAGAGATTTCCTATTCAGACTTTCTGTAATATTTTTTAACAACGAAAAACAAGCTAAAGTCGTAGACCTATTTTTCCTGAATCCAAATTGTTGGTTTATTAATATGTGATGATTAGTCAAAAAGTTATTGAGCTTGTCTCGCATAATTCCCTCGAAGACTTTTGAAATAACTGGGATCAATGTGATAGGCCTGTAGTTGTTCATATCGGAGTGCTTTCCCTTTTTATATAAGGGCTTGACAATTGACAACTTCAATCGCGAGGGAAAAATTCCCTGGGAAAGGGAGAGATTTATTACATGTGTCAATGGAACCGCTAGAATATTTGCACATGTTTTCAAAACAACAGTATTTATATTATCATAGCCGGTAGACTTGGTGTTTTTTAAAGATTTAATTATTTTAATTACTTCCGTCTCATTGACAGGGGCTAAAAATATTGTTTTATCGTTCTTATTGTTATTGTTTATACGTGAACATTTTGTAGTGTTAATACTTTTTTTAGTTAATGTTAAATAGAATTCATTAAATAATTTAGAAATTTCTTGAGGATTTGTATATTTATCATTGTTATAATTTATTGATTATATCTCGTTATTATTATTATTAGTTGATAAGTTTCCTTTTACAATAGCCCAAGTCGCTCGGCAAGTATTTTTGGAATTTTCGATGTAACGAGTGTTGTCAATTTGTTGAGCTTTACATAAACACCTTTTTAATATTTTTGTATAGTTATTATATTTATTTTTATTTTTATGTTTGTTATGTTTAGAGTGAATGTATTGCAAATATAGTTTCCGTTTCCTAACGCAACATCGTTTTAGACTTTTAGACATCCATTTTGATTTACTGGGTTTGTTTACTATTTTTACACAACATACTGGGAAGCACAATTTATGAAATAGTACTAGAATATCATGAAGATTATTAAAAGCCTCATCGGTGTCTGTGCTTTCAATTACTTCGTTAAAAGAAAGTGATGCAAGGCATTCTGCATATTTAGTTAGGTATTGGTCATTTATTATGATTTTTTCTTCGAACCAAAAATTTGGTTTATTTTTAGTTTTATTGTATTCTATTTTTAAACTTACGATTTGAGCAGTTTCGTGATCAGATAATGCAAGATGTTTAAGTTGAGAATTTACATTTTGAATATTGCTGGCTATAACATCTAGGCATGATTTATTTCTTGTAGGCCAAATTACATGATTTTGTAAATTATAATTTGAAAGTATTGACAATAGATTTTTGGAGGCCTTACTGTCTTGAAGAACATCAATATTCCAATCACCACAAATAACAATATTTTTTGATGCTCTTGTTTTCCGGCTAAGTTCGTGCAGCAAAAGGCCAAGATTTTCAAGGAAAACATCGATGCTAGACGTTGGTGTTCTATATATAGTTATTATTATTAGGTTATAGAGTTTTATCTCTATAGCACAGTATTCAAACACAAAAATAGTTGGTTTAATGGAAATATCTAATGTTTTATAAGCCAAATATTTTTTTAAAAGAATGCAAGTTCCTCCCCTACGTTGATGAGGACGAGAGTATGCCGATACTAATTTATAATTATTTAGTTGAAGATTATTTTCGGTCCCACCTTTTATAAAAGTTTCTGATAAACATATTATGTCATAATATTTTTTTTTTTACATTATAATTAGACAAGTCGTAGGTTGTGTCATCCAAATTTCCCTGAAAAGGAAGTCACAGCAGTACCGCACATGGTCTTCAGGTTATGTTACTAGAAATTCAGTCTAATTCACAATGATTCACTAAAAAAGAATTTATTAAGGAAGGAGTCTTGAATTCCATAAAATCAAAATTTTGAATTTTATTATGGTCTTCATATATGAAACTGTTTTCCTCGACTGTATTAATTATTAAACATTTTGTAAATAACGCCATTATTATTGTCCTGAAAATAATTGGACTGTTTTACAAAAAACTTAAACCGACTTCAAAGTACAATAAGAAGTAATCAAATCCTAATCTGATGACAATGGGACCAAACGGGAAGTAGACGTCCTGACAAAAAAAGAATTTTCCAAATCGGTTAATAAATGACGGAGTTATGAGGTAACAAACATAAAAAAAAAAACATACAACCGAATTGAGATCCTCCTCCTTTTTTGAAGTCGGTTAAAAATAAGAGATTACATTGCAGGTATTTGTTGCTAAAACTAGGAGGACATTACTGACCATGGTGAGATTGTGGTCAAACACATGACTATTCATAGTAAAGCAAAAAACCGGCCAATTGCGAGTAGGACTCGCAAACGGAGGGTACCGTTCAATATAAACTAACTGAAAAGACGTTTGTTTAATGGGCGCCCCCTTTAAATTTTATTTCATTTTTATTATTTGTTGTTATTGCGGCAATAGAAATACATATTCTGTGAAATTTTCAGCTGATGCCTATTACCGTTCATGACAGCCCACTGACAGACAATCGGACGGACGGACGGACAGCGGAGTCTTAGTAATGGTCCCCTTTGGCACCCTTCGGGTAAGGAACCTAAGAATGAGCCGAGTGTCTATTAGGTACTAAAGACTGAGTGTGATGTGGATGCCCAAGGAAGTTATCAACTGGTAAAGATAGCTGCTGCCCTTTCACAAATCAGGGTTAAAGGGAATGGATACTCCACCACGCGTGCCCACTGCGGCGAGGTGGAGGTAGACTAGTGGTCAACCTACTGTTGGAGTTTTCAAGCCGCCTAGAAGGCCTCCAACTAGCTTAACGACTATCTAAATTAAGTGATAACCGGGACCAACGGCTTTACGTGCCTTCCGAAGCACGGAAACACTCGATTTGAAATACCACTAGGCGGTCACCCATCCATGCCGCCCACGACGGTAGTAGCTTAACTTGCCGATCGATTAAGAACGGCTTATCATGCTACACCACGAGCTGCTGTCTATACCAATCTATTAGTACAATCTACATTACAGCAACTCCTTATAGATAGCGGTGTGAGCTCGCACGTGTTTAAGTCATATTCTAATGGTGTTCGCACACGTGTTCATTGGTATCTTGACCTATATCTCCAACCGTATTCATCCCAAACATATAGGGGCCGTGTATGTCACGCACGATTTCTTTCGAGCACGTGTTTTATTAGCATTATTTGTATACTATTTTGCAATTTTATCTATGCATTTCATTTATAATGGTTTATTCTGATTAATTCTGTTTCGACCCTTGTATAGCTGTTATATTTTACCTTTTATACCACTTAGGTGGCAATCAAGCATACGGCCCACCTGATGGTAAGCAGTTACCGTAGCCTATGGACGCTTGCTACACCAGGGGTATCACTCGCGCGTTGCCGACCCTGAAGAAACCGCTTCACACCCTTTTTGAAGAACCCCATGCTGTACTCCATTGTACCTTTTGAGACATTTGGGGATCCCTTCGTAATAATTATGAGCTGCATTTCAACTGCTCCAGATATTTCCCAGTTCCCGTATGGATTTATTAAAACGTCTAATCGAACCCACGATTAAGGCGCTGTATGAAGCAATTTTTTAGGTTATTCATCGTAAGGAATGCTAACAAATAAGGTTCAAAACAGCGACGCATTTTATTTTAGTTGAATTGAATGACCACCAAATTAGAAGAATTCCATTATTATTTACATAAAAAAAAAAGATATTTGTGCGACAAAAAATATTTTTTTAGCTCTATTTAATGATTTTTTTATCATGTTTTTTTTTTTATGAATTATTTCTTATAAAGTCTTTTCTTTGAACATTTGACAATATACTCATTTTTTTCTGGCTTGTAATATGTACACACGGCTACTGATCAAGCTATATGCTTCCAAAATAAGCTGATCTCTCATTGTACGGAAATCCTATACAATGCGAGATCATCTTATACTGGAACGTTTAGCATGATGTGTAGCCGTGTGTACCAATTCGCCAAACTGTGTGACAAAAAACTAAGCGTTTTACGGTGTCCTGCGTTTAGGTACCACCTTAATCCAGAGTATATTCTATCTTTATTCCAAAGTTCATCCAAATCCTGTCATTGTGTGATTTAATTACAATCATGCAAAGATCTAAGCTTTCACAATTATAATATTAACTAGCTGACCGGCGCGACTTCGTTCGCGTGGTGCCTACCCTTATCACTTAGGGGTATGAAAAATAGATAGTAGCGGATTCTCAGACCTACTGAATATGCATATAAAATTTGGTAAAAATCAGTAAAGCCGTTTCGGAGGAGTAAGGTAACTAACATTGTGACACGAGAATTTTATATATAAGATTAGCCTTTTGTGCAGCATTAACAGCTCTACCACGAATCTAAATTCCATTCTGATATAAGTTTTCCGTAGGATTCTCAGACAGTTCTCTTTTCGAGCCTATTTATCTGTATGTACATAACATATTCCATGGCTATAACACATTGTATGGTTAAACCCGCGATAGCTCTGCGGTTTGCGTAGTTATCAACGAAACAGGACAGTCATTTGTTTTCCGCTAATTAGAGGAACAAACTATTCCTGTAACATCAACTATTTTAATGAACTGTGCGGTCTCAAAGGAGCTTCCTTCCGCGGACGCTCAGATTGTGGAATGAGCTTCCCGCCGTGGTTTTCCCAATGGAGTACAGCATGGGGGTTCTTCAAAAAGGCTTTGAAGAGATTTCTGCAGGGTCGGCAACGCGCGAGTAACACCTCTGGTGTTGCAAGCGTCCATAGGCTGCGGTAACCGCTTACCATCAGGCGGGCCGTATGCTTGTTTGCTACCTAAGTAGTATAAAAAAAAACACAGTGGAATAGAAAAAGCTTGAATAAACTAGCAATCCGTTTGGAAAAAATAAACATTATATAGCCCATAGGTATATACCTAGCATCATAGTTAATGCAGGTGAATCCGCAGGGCACATACAGTTACTATTAAGGTGCTATATTCGAAAAAAATGATATCTTTGTGTCCCTGTATCTTAATTAATACAAGGGTTGGGGTTCTGAGTTTTTATTATATGATTTTTGAGATCTTAATTGAGTTTGCCAATGAAGGAAAACACGTTTGATAGAAATGTTCTCGATAAAGTTTAATTCCAAAGTAGCCTCTAAATAAAAATCTTTTTTACTGTAACTCCGTCAAGCAGGCGAATTTTAAAGTGAAATTTAATGAAAAAAATTGGTAATTCATTTTTCTTATTATGTGTAGAACAGATTTTCTATACATTGCATGGTTATTTTATAAACAATTTATATTTGGTTTGGTACTTACGTCGTTTATTAAAAGCTGCCGCTTGCCTGGGCGAGTACCTGAGAGCACTACAGTCATCTCTTTTTGGCACATACGAAATTACGGTGAACGTATTTATTACTACTCTTGCATCGCTAGGATTATTCGGCCGTAGCCTTTGTCGACGACGGACCTATGCTAGTTGTCGCGGCCGGCTCTCGTAGTTTTAAACATAAAATATTTTCGTAGCATATTCGTTATTGTCTTTAAAGATAGTATTATAGTTTGTAATATCGTATTAATTTAAGTTTAGTGTGATAATCTAGTTCAATAGTGCTTGTAAATATAAAGTTAGTTGTGTAGTTTTGTTTTTATTAATTTTATAGTATTTTTTAGTGTCAAAGTTGATTTAATTATAATTTCACGACATGGGTAATATAATAAAGACCAGGAAAATCAGCATTGGGAGCAGCATTTTAGCAATTATTTATTACAGTTACATCATTATCAGTTTATCGATAGATTTAATACGAACTTATAACCCTTCTAAGTAAAGTTTACTGCTGATATTGTATGGTCTGCATTCCTCGTACCAACCAACTTGAATTAGACGGGCTACATCCAAGGGCATTGTACTCAACACACACACATAGATATCTCGCTCCCGCCCGCCATTGTCACACAAACTGCTATCCGTCCGAGTGCGAGTTACAAGATCATAAAAGCTATAATAACAACTAATTTGTTATTATATTTACGGATTCTTATTCTATTACTTTACATTACATTTTATTACCAAATACCTATAACATGATTTGATTATTATAATTATTTCTTATGGTGTACTTAGGACAACTATCTCTTTTTATGCCTAATAATGAAGAATGTTCACTAATTTAGATTTTTAGGTCTCCGTATTTTCTATAGAAAATAAAAAATACGTGTGAAAGAATTATTTCGACACGTCAATTAGTTTCCGAGATATGGAATTTTAAAATGAGCGCGCGACGCTGGATTCCACCGGCCCGTACTCGATGCGTGTGACGTCATGTTCCAACGCTCGCTCAGTCAATCGCGCTCACAGAACAAATACCCTGACGGGGTCGCGCTCTTCCGTACGTTTCCCTAGATGATTATGACTTTTTTGGTTTTTACCCGACTGACCCGGAAGGAGGGTTTTGTTTTTCGAGTGTATGTATGTATGTGTGTATGTATGTCTATTTCTTTGGCACGCTCTGCAGCCTAAACGGGTTGATGGATTTAAGCATATGAGGTGTCGTTAGATTCGTCTTGACTGTGGGAGTGTCATAGGGTATATTATTTTTATATGGCGTCTACGGATAAAAAAAGAGGGGGGATATTCAAAACAAAAATTTCGTTATTATAACAATATGGGTATCAAATGAAAGCTTGTGAACAGCCCATTCCATATATGTATACATTGTAATACTTTTGTGTAACTTACCATTTTGACGTAAATTACAAAAAAACATGTTTAATGCAAGGACAGTAGGTATTGGTACTATGAGCGGTTACCGTACGTAACTCACAGAGTTGTGATGGTTGTTAGCGTTACTTTACCGTACAGCTCATTTACTTACTAATACAGCTAATACTTACAACTCATTCTGTATAAAACTAAAAAGTCTGAAATAAGTTAAATTATTAAAAGAAACAAAAATCCCGACTGTAAAACAAAAATTAACTGAAAAGAGAAAAACAAGCTCTTTAATCTATATAATTTGGAATATAACTTGAATGTTATAAGGTATTGCAGTCGGGCATAAACAATATTACAAAAAAATCACATACCTAATTAGGTTATTGGTATAAGAGTGTCTATACGACAAACATAATTAATTTATTGTCTATAACATGAAACTTAAAAGGTAAATAAGTACGTACTTGCGTTGCAGCTATAAAATAATTATTTTAGGTATATTAGGCAGACAGGAGTAAGCATTTTCATTCTTTCTTCTTGCTTTTCGACGGCAACGGAATAACTATTCGTCGATAAATAATAAAACTTTAAATATATATATATATGATTTGGACATCTTATTTAATTATGTTGTTTATTATATTACATTAATTATTAGATTCAATTTAAAATAGTTTTACATGCTATTCTGTAGCGAAATGTGTAGACCTTATTTTAAGATTCCACCTAAATTGTACGACATTTTTGGCGAAGTAAACAATTTCATTTCATTTCAACCAAAAGTCCATTTATTTTATGTAGATTTTACAGTTGCCCTTTTTCAAATCCAAAATACTTTCCACTTATAGCGCAAGATACCTACGTACCACCGCTAGCGGCTAATATGAGTGAACGGAGCGTTGGAACATGACGTGACCTCGCGGTCACGTGACCGTTAGCGGGCCACGATATTTTGGGGAATTTTAAATGTCTGTAAAATCATAACTACTTGGTTTTTTTGAACGAAACAAAAACTAATGTATTTGTATACGTAATTGCTCTACTGATACAATTTTCAAGCGGTTTTTCAACATTCCTCAATTTTGTAGATGAATCAGGGAATGGGCAGATACTCCACCACGCGTGCCCACTGCGGATTGGTGGAGGTAGGCTAGTGGTCAACCTACTGTTGGAATTTTTCAAGCCGCCTAGGAGGCATCCAGCTAGCTTAACGACAATTAAGTGATAACCGGGACCAACGGCTTTACGTGCCTTCCGAAGCACGGAAACGCTCGATATGAAATACCACTAGACGGTCACCCATCCAGGTACCGACCACGACAGACGTAGCTTAACTTTGCCGATCGATTAAGAACGGCTAATCATGCTACACCACGAGCGCTTCCTTATATATACTGATATATACTTACACAGTATAAACTCGTATTTACGTACAAATATGAGTCATTACTATAGCTTTCGGTTAAAAATCGTTTATAACAAGTGTAATAAATTTTTTTACTTTTACTGCTCTCCTATAAAATATACTCTGTAATTTAAACGATGGCGGTTCGGCTTTCGTGTTTCTGCCGGCGTCGCCCGAGTCCGGACGAACGTATCTAGCGGTGGCGGGATTTTTTAAAACTTTGATAGTTCTCTAGGGGCGGTGCCCCCCGCGCGGCCGGCTAGGCCACGCCTTTCAAGGAACGATTTATTTCCACGGTGTCATCTTAAGCGGAGTTTCACGAGATATATTGATTTTCATGATGAAATCTCTTTAGAGTAGTAATAACAAGCAATCCAATGAGTCGTTTTCTCTCCATCGAGTTTTACGAGTTTTATAGAGTTTGGTTGAAAATACCTGTCAGTGTTGATAATTCAAACTAATTTGAACTTTAAGTACACGATTTGACAAGTATTTCCAACCAACTCTATGGAAAGAAAACGTCTCATTCCGCAACTAGTCAGTGATTATGCACTGATTTGAATAGAAAGGCCCAATCACTGCATCGTGAGTTCTTGACTCCGCCAATCACAGCCTCCTTGAAACATCTAGGAGCAATCACTGCATCTTGAGTTAGAGTGGCGGAATATATTTCAAGCTAAATGAACCTCATTGCGCTTCTTTGGGTTAATTGTTCGATGCTTGCTAATGATCTTTGTATTTTTTACGTTAATATTAGTTCATAGCTATATTAGTTGAGATGTTTAAAAATGAAGCAACGTACAAGACGCGTTGATGTCTTTCAGTTGACGAAATACGAATGACATTTGTTCAAAATACTCTATGGTACAAAAAAGTTTATTTTTTCAAAATTTGATCCAGAGCGATAGAAGGACAAGTAAAATAGTATACATAACATATTTTTATTTAGCAAAGTATATGAACATTTCTAGGTAACATTTATTTTTACTGTGTATAGGCCTGTGTCCTGTGTTTGACCACAATCTCTCCATGGTAAGTGATGATGTGGCCGAAGGTGGTAAGCACACAAAGCCTATAAGGAACTGGCTCTCAAGTGCAGCTGTCGGAACACACCTATGTGCTTTGCGACAGATTGTCAACTTGAAGGTGGTAGCCTGCCAGTCTTACAAAGTACCCTAAGACCGTGCTATGGTTTCCTCACATTGTTTTCCTTCACCGAAATATAAAGCTCATTATAGGATTCGAACCCGGGACCTTCGTCTCGGTATCCGACGTCACTGCCTTGCAAACATCTTCGCCTTGAAAACTTAGATGTGGGAAAACCTAGTTTCTTTAAAGAATCATATTAAACGCATCATTATGACAGAGAAAAATGTTATAAGCGTCACTTCTAAAATATGTCGCCTATTTTCCTCTTTAGAAATTAATAACTCGTCCATAAATATTATGATCATTAAAGCGACCAGTGAACAGCTAAACCAGACCTGTGGTCAGGATATACCCTAACTATTAGGTACTTGTTATTACTAATTGAAGGTACAGAAGCCGTCAAAGGATGCCATGCGATATTTCTAGGAACTCTCCCGGCGTCTGTGTTTCCTGACTCCTTCATCGAGACCTTAGAGGCTGGAGTAAAGGGTTTGATATGGCAAGCGTACTTCATCATCGCCCTTTTTTAGGCTAAGCCCAAGACCATCCTATACGTCTCTGTGTCTGTTTGTGTGTGACACACTCGGATAATGATGCATTTTCATTTGCCTTACGGATTCATTGACGTAGGGTTTAGGCATATCTTAAAGCTGTGACTCAAAGGAATTGAGCAGTGACCGTATCTAGTGAAGCAGTTCATCTTTAACGTGGGCAGGGCCGCACGCAAAACCTTGTTTATTTTTAAGGCTTTGATAGCTCAGAGGTTGTGACGTCGGATGCCGAGATGAAGGTCCCGGGTACGCTTTAGCTTTTGAAGAAGGAAATCATCGTGGGGAAAGCATAGCAGCGTTAGGGTACTCTGTAGGACTGGCAGGCTACCACCCTCAAGTTGAAAATCCGTCGCCTAGTATCTATCGGTATGTTACGACATCTGCACTTGAGAGTCAGTTCCTCTCGGCTTTATATGCTTACACCTTCGGCCACATCATTACTGAGCATGGTGAGATAAGGGTCAATACATTGTAAAAAAATAGTTATATGTGGAATATTATTCTGTTAAATTTCTTCTAACAGTTATTAAAATTCTGTCTTCTGAGGCGTCGTCCTAATTGGCGACGATCGTACGATCAAACGATGCGATTTCGTCGCACGATCGCGCTGATCTTCCTGTGCTCGCGCGATGACTTGCAAGCTTCAATTAGGACACTCTAAAGCGTTTTGTGTATTTAATCTCGTCGTGCGACGAAATCGCATCGTTTGCTCGTACGATCATCGCCAATTAGGAAGACGCCTCAGAAGACAGAATTTTAATAACTGTTAGAAGAAATGTAACAGAATAATATTCCACATATAACTATTTTTTTAGATTCTTCTCTAATGAATGTTCTCTCTAGTGAATCTTATTAGGATATAAGCTACTTATACACGATAGAGCTTTTTATTTCCATTTACGCTTTTAACCACAATTAATCCCATGTGAACGAAAGTGGTATGCTTCCAGTGTAGACCATAAAACGAACCACTCAATGCTTTGTGATTGTGACTTTTGGTATATTTTTAAAACAAACGTCACCTTGTGCACTGATATAATGTTTAATAAAACACTTTGATTTGATAGCAAGTGAATCATGCGCGCGCGCGGAGTCATACCATGCCTCGCCTGTTTGGATCGGACCATAATGCATGCGGTTGCATTACATAGGGTTGTCACATACTAGTAATAAATAATGCCATCAATAGATATTCCATCTAAGTGGTAAAGTTAGCAGATACGGAACATTCTTTCACAAATAGGAAGCCATATTGTCCCCGAGTTAACCACGGGAGTCTGTACATATGAGAAGACTTGTCCTGACTAACTGACTGATGTATCAACTATCAACCCACTGCTTAGCCACTGGGTTATGAAGCCTGTTTTTTTTTACAAATGTTCCTTATATTATGTAACGTAGGCACTTAGTCCAGTTTTTTTTGTGTAAATTCGGTATGAAGAAACGCGAGAGACTCAAGGGACCGCGGATGAAAAAGAAGGTCGGAGTGCTAGTAATGTTAAAAAATCAAAAAATGTGTTTCGTTTTGTTAACGTAATGTTCTTGGAAAATCTTCGTAATGCATATAGGGTACCATAAATAAAGATTAATTTCGATGTGATGAAACTACTTAGATTGGCTTTGGCTACAATTAATCTTACTTATTGTCTCAAGGTGACACTCACCAGTAATAAAAAAGCGAGTACAGCGTGGAATTCTTCAAGCAGTGAACCGATTTTTGCAGGGGCGGTAATAACAGCGCGACAACCCTAACAGCACATTAGGAAGTTCAGTAACTGCACTCTGAGATGAGACAATCGACTTTATTACGCATCATGGCCACAACCGCCTTGTGCAACAAAATGTCACTTTTAAAATAAATATGATCACCAACCTAGTATGAGTAGGCGATCGACTGATTAAACAAAATGCCACAGAATATGGGTCACTTTAAACTGACCATTACCAGAACCTATCGAAAATAAACGTTTATTTAACTTAGCTTCATGCTACACCAACTACCAGTAGTTTAAGTGTAACTGCCACTTAAACTATTCAATCTCAATAAATACTTTTATTTCTCATGTATGGTATAAATAAAATATTGGTTTGATATTCTTCAGGATCGGAAACCGGGGGCGAACCGCGGGCGGTGCGACGTGTGCGCATCTCGGTACTTTTAGACTTGGCGATACGATAGTCACTTGACAATTTGTATGACTTTGACAGATGCAGGACACTGACAGTAACATTGCAAGTCCCTATATCTAATATAGGTGCAAAAGTTAGATGCAAGTTTCTCCTCGTTTTACGCAGGCGCAACTCATCGACGTGATGACTTTTTATTCGAAACGAGAATGCGTCAGCAACCGCGAGGAATAGCTAGTCTAACTAAATCATATGTTTTGAATGGATGGGCTTTAAGTCCGAAGCTTAAGATTTGTAAAAATCCCAGAAGCAATTTGACTTATCTTAAAATTATTATAACAATATTGATGGCGACTGTACAGATCTTAACATTTCTGACACTGGGACTGGAGCGGTATCGTATCGTTTAAAGCGAAAAACTCCTTACTCATGTGTCGCTGTCACTCCTGCGCAGCAAATGGGTCATCAGACGATAGGAATGGGGCCGGGACCGGTCTGCTTCTGTGCGCGTGCGCATGCCACACCACAAGGCACACCGGCGGGTGGCGTATCGTGTTTTACTTGTCTAGTTAAGCCATGTTGTTTTATTGCGAAAAAGAAGACGTCAATAGTAGCTGGACGAGATTGTAAGCGATTTGTTGAGGTTATATTTATAAATAGTGGGTAGCTGTTAACTTGCAGTTTTATCAGGTTATGCATCATTACTTGTGGGTTATAACTTGATATAAATGCATTTTAGTTGATGATGGCACGTATTAGTTAAAAGTATCTACCTAAAGTTGGCTTTTCGTATCAATACCTAAAAGTTCATGATGTCATGTTTTTTTTTTTCAAGCCTGAATTACTTTCAGAGCCTCTTAAGCACAACCACAATGTAGCATAAGATGCTATTTGGTGTGTATTTCAGTGAACATCCAGTGACAGCTGGTAATGCTCATCGGATTTTGCATTAAAATCAGGTATTGCTGATTTCGGAGAATTAGCAGCCCTCGTATTCCATTACAAACGAGTTAGCACACCCTTAAAACAAACGGTTCTAAATTCCCTAGATAACGATGCAAGGACATTGGGAGCAATTTATACAACTTGTACTCTTACTGCTGTAATTTAAACTGTTTTCAGTCTGCCATAAAGTGGGCGCCGCCAGTCGGTCACTAGACTTTTGCTTTCACCGAACGTCGGACAATGAGGCAAGGGACTCTATTGAGACGTTCAACATAACGTTATTTTGTTTGTCATCTAATTACTGTGCCATTAGGCAGCTATGAAAGGACCTTTTTGGAGTCGTATTGTTGTTACGGGCATTGTTCACGCCACGCGTCTTGTAACAACTCTATTAGCTGTAAGCAGATATTTGGGTAGTTGGAGACAGATTGTTGTAACACTCGTAACTATGTAATTTACTATAAGAAATTGTAACAGTATATGGCTGACGAGAAGAATATGGGTTTCAATCAAAATACGTGATATAGAATAAATTCACAATGGCCCTGATTCTGTTGTTTACAACTAAACTAATTTTAATCTCACTATGTCTCTTTCTAACAAAGAATACAAGAAAAGGATGTAAGAAATTTAGTCCTGTCAAATTAGTCCAATGCTTGTTTTCAATATAAGTTTAGTCGCCATCTATCGCGTTTACGCCTAAATACGCGCAAAATAAGACGGCAAAGACTAATTTGACAACTTTAAATATGTTCTATCCTTTTTCAATAATGTTTGTAAGAAAGAGATGAGATGTGACTAAAATTAGTTTAGTGCGATTTACAACAGAATCGGCACCAATGTGTGCCTGTGTATTTACGTGGGTATATAAGGGTTATCCTCTTATTTTACTCTAGTCCATCTCCAGGACTGTTTTCCTCGATTTCTTTTGGTGTTTCTAGGGTACCAAAATATCATAAGTTTGTCCCATTTTTTTATTCATCTTAAGATATGGCCTGTCCATTTCCACTTTAGATTTCGTACTGTTGATGTGACGTCGTCTATTTACGTATGCGTCCTGATAGTTTTGTTTCTAATTTTATGGGATTTTTATGTTAAGCATACTCCTCTCCATTGCGGTCTGGCAGGTTTCTATTTTTTCTAAAGAAGAGAATAAGATGAAATGGAGGAGGCCTTTGCCAAAGTTGGGCAAACAGACTGAGTTGTCGAGTGTGAATAAAGTGTCTGAATAAATGGTATTTATTATGATTAGGGTTATACCTATGGTAAGCAAGTTTATCAATAGGAAATGTATTATAATGAAAAAACTCTTAAAACCTTTACATAAAACGCTGATGAATTTTTTTTTATTCCAGAAGTTGATATATTTCTAATATCCGTCACGGGTTATTCAGAAAACAACATGGGAGACAATAAAACATGCCAACAAACTTATATTACCAAGTATGAAATCACAAAATAATTGAAAACTTCACAAATAGAGAGCGTATCAGAAAAGTTCAACAAAAAGGTAAATCAAAGAGATGAATCCCTAGAATCACCGGGTGGGTGCGCCGGCGCATCTACCTGCGTCAAACCGACCGCACTACTGGCGTACCGTTAGAAACGACAGAAAAAACATATCTATAGCTTTTACCTCACTGTTACCAGGCCCGAAGCAAAGGGTGCACAGATTAGTGCACGGCTGACCCGGACAAAATTGTCCATGAAAAAACTATGAATGCATGAAACTATAACAGCTGCGCGAGTTACACATATGTGAAAGCAGCATCTTTACCCGTTTTTATGGATCAAACGGGTAATCGGTTTCGGAAAGTAGATTAAATAAGGTAAATGAGCTTTCTTCGTGAGATAAGGGTTAGTAGTAGCGTGCAAGAATAATAATTGGATCACGAACATGGATATTTTCAATGTTTGTTGATACTTAGTACAACTGCATTCAATAAAATGTCTGTAAAAACATAAGAACTCGTATTTCATTGCAAGGAACACGATAGTCGAAGCGCAAAAAAGGATACCTCGCATTCAGAATCAATCCTTAAAAATTACACCCTCAAAGCTGTATTATTATCTTAAATTACAAAACGACATTCCGTTAGTGGATCGTACTAAATGCGATCAACAAAGCGCGAATCCTCTATAATTACACAGCGCGTTCCGATTTCGAGCATTGTTATCATTGTCACAGGAGCGTATACCGCGCACCTGCCTGCGCGGGCGCATCGCAAGCACATCGCTATTACGGTTAGACATTATTTTGGCAAATCTTTTATAGTCACCGTGGGAAATAATTGTGGTATTGAATGCGACCTTCTCCATAAATGGGTTTATGTGACACTTTTAGTAGTAAGATTAACATGACATGTAAGTTATGCATCCTCAACTTTATTTGCCTGATATTTTGATGCAGTATTACCTTATCATGCAGTGCTGATGTCACCCAGTAACTATTCGGTTTGTTCATAAATTTCCTGTTTATTCGGTTGGTATATTTACAACTAAGAAAATTGTAACAAAATTAGTGCACCCGTAACATTATTAAATAACAGCGGACTGAGATGCGACCCCTGCATCAGAAACTCTTTCATGTAAACTTAGCACATTCATTCAGTCGATTTCAGTACTGTTTTTTTTTCTGTGAAATCAGGTCGTCCACCCGCTGTAGGTCCGAGTAATATCTTATCTTCATTGTGTACAGTCATTAGCTCAGTCATCACTGAAGTTATCGCACATTATGTGTCCATTGTTTGACTTGATACTAATAAGACTTAATACCCTTTGATGTTGGAATTTTACACAGTGTTTACATTCTGGCAACAGGGGATTGGCATCATTCGAAAAATGGAACGAGGTCGTATGATTTATTAGATCTAGATCCTACCTGTATGCGCAAATCGGTGTAACTGTTTAATAATTTTGGTAATTTTATTTATCTTGCTCTTGATTGCCATTTCAGACAAGTCTGTGCGGTTGTGTCGTGGTCTTAAAGTTGCCTCATTAAATAAGGTGATTAGATCAAAGAAGTATTTAAAAATTTTAATGTAGATCAAAATAAATTACAAAACAAAATTGTTCGTTAAATAATGAGTACTTTTGATTGAGTAGTGTTTAAACAAACAATTTGCACCTTTTTTAGATTTCAATCTGGCTACGGTTCGAATAAAATGTGGGAGAGCTTAAAAATACTTTTAATAGTATTTTGTACGAAGCTTTAACTTCCGTCACGTATTATGTAATTCCATTGATATTTGAAAAATACATTGACAGAAAGATTAATTTTTATTTAGTGTTCGCACCGTGCGAAACCCACAACTTTTTTTTATTGCCTTAGATTTGCTCGTAAAATGTGGTAATTCTAGAAAAAAAACTGATATCACAAAAAAATACATATTGCTAACTTAATTTTTAAAATTGTCGGTCACCTCTAATTCATGAAAGGGACAAGATTAACTTATGTAATGGTATATTATATTCTGTTAACACTGCAATCGCAGATACTTAAAAGGCTTCAATTTATCGTATGGCGTGACTGCACGAAGCCTACGCAGAGAAACCTCACTAGAACAACGTACTTACGTGTGCCAACACTTTCAGTAAGCAGATTTAATCCGTGCAACTTTTTATTTTTAAAAAGAGCTTGATTTTCTTTTGACTTCACTGAAAACTTACAGTACTTCATCATGATGAGTAAACCCTTACCTGAAACAACAGAAAAGTACATTAATATAAAAATCTGCGAAACATTTGGCGAACCTCCTCTAAGTGATTAAAATATAACAAGGATTATGTTTGTTTATTTTGTCCGAGTGGAAGGATCAGTGTACGGGCGCACTGAAATAGTCGTCGCGGGCGAGCTAGGCGCGTGCCAAAAGGGGTACACCTCCCACCCAAGTGAGAATGATATTAAAAATACACTTTAATGTTTTAATCCCATGTAGGTAGTGTCAGTCGCTTTGTCGACGCTCTTTGAATGAATCAACTTGCTCAGTAAATTATTATCAAAATCATTTCATTTATTGTCCATACAGTAATGATGTCTGATGTAGACCCGAATCTAGCTACTTACATAACACTTAATATTCAAGTCACTCAAATATACAAGAGATTCGTGAAAAAGGGATTTTACTTCAATGAAGCGATGCCGAAAGGATATCAAAAGTACCCTGAGAGTCTTCAGTGGGTGCCGCATTCTCGACTTGGCGGGTACACTATGTCACAATTTAGGACCAAAAAAATAATGTTAGTGAAATTTTTTTTTTTTTTTTTTCAATGGAACATTGGAATATTTAATTCCAGGAACTGCTATTCAAGTGATAAAGGAGTACCTACTATTTCATATATTTTCAATAATATTCTCTTAGTTACAATAAATACGTTGTATTTGATAATGACCTCAAACACTGTGCACGCATTTTTTTTTTAAACCACTTGCTGTTTGTTTATGTATAGGTACTCCAAGAGTTTCCTTTGTAAACCCACATTGTATTTCTAACTGAGAAGTCGACAATGATAAAGTACTAATTGACACATTACCTATTGTATTACAACTGTAAAAGAATGAGTTTTAAATAATGCATGAGCTAAGCCTGCAAATTATACTTAGTAAGTCTCGACGAGAAACGTTCTGAGAAATCATCCGATAAGAGTAACGATTTATAAAATGGTAACTGCTGTGTAAATACTTAATACAATTTTATCCTAATATTATAAATGCGAAAGTGAGTTTGTTTGTTTGTTTGTTTCTTAAGCCATCACGCCTCAAATACTCAACGGATCATCATGAAATTCGGTATGCAGATAGCCTATGGAGAAGGACATAGGCTAGGCCGACATCTAGTAATCAATAAACAAATAAGTAAAGTAACTTTTTAATTAGTAAAGAAGCTATATATAATATATTTATAAGATATATAAGATGCATAGGCCTTGGATAGGAAGATTCATGTAACTTTAGAAACACTTCTTCCGTGGGTACGTAGTAACTGAAACTGATCATGTTTAACTCCACCATTTTAAATATTATTTATACAACTCGTTATTAATAAAAAGAGAGCTATTAATGCGCTAACAAATCCTGTCAAAGTGAACTATAAATTTAGTCTGCAATAAACAAATTGCCAGCGTCCCGCTAAAACTTCTAAGCATGACATCACGCTTAGTTATGGTTTCCTTATTCAGAACTCCGTCGATAAAACCCACTAAAACGCGCCAAGTGGTCATAAACATTTGGAACCGTATTGTTTGACAGTTGACCGAAATTATTGAATGCAGACAAAGCATTGTTACAAATTGTGGCAAAGCTAATTTTAGAACCTAAAGTAGTTTGTCCAATGGAGCAGTAATAATTATGGACAATATTGTTGTAATGACTTTTGGAAAATCCATTTTTTTATTATTAGCCCCTGCGCCCAACGTGACTTTATAGCGCGGCGAAATAAATATCCTGGGACATTCCTCACACACGGTCATCTGATCCCAAACTAAGCAGAGCTTGTGTGCTTGTACTATGGAAACCAGAATATTATTATAACTGATATAATACATATAATAACTACTTTGGGAATCGAAATGCGACACGACCTGCGGCGCAATAGGTGGAATCTATACCAGACTCTTAACCAACTGCGCCAACTGGCCCGTCTGAAATTGGTGGAAAGGAAGGGTACCGATGCTATAGGGCGTTATGGCTCGACGAAGAGCTTTCCCAAGTTGAATATTGAGTGGCGCAATAAATTGTCAATCAAGTTAAGGACCCTTGAGTAAATTCTAGTTCAAGTGTTATTTACTGATCGCAATGTTCATAACTAACAAAATATTCCAAAAGCATTTCCGTCCGTACTTATCACAATATTGAACGAATATGTATATCATCTATGTAAGTATATACGAGTAAGACGAGTACAAAATCATTCAGCACCTACCATTTTGCTGCTTATAAATAATGCTTACTAAGAAGAGCAAATAAACATATCGAATCAACAGAAAGTGTTGCTATTCTTGGAAATACTCGAGCCTTTATACCAAATCAATCATCGCGGGAAGTGGGTTACGATTACGAGGCGATTCAGATCTCATCCGGGGGGGCAATTGTATGCAAATACCCGCATGGCTTGCGCCTGCGCAGCGCCAGCAGCGCTAGGGCAGGCGAGCCCTCATCGTTGGCGAATGTCAATTAATTAAGTTCCTCTTGCGAAACCGTTTAGTACTCAAACAGATTAATGACTATGATTAAATTAATTTAGGTCAATTGTTGTAACATGTACGTCTATTAGTTGCTATATATACATATTTATTGGATCATCATCCCTATTAATTTGAGTTGGCTCAATACTGAATCCGATATTTTACCAAAGATTAAATTATTAATAGTACTTTTTAAGCTTTCGCGAATTGAATTCATTGTAATATGAATGTAAATTAAGAATTATAATTAAAAATCACATTTTTATTATAATCTGTGCGCGATTAGATCTGATACATTAATACTCGTATTACAATAAATTATTAATAGTTCCATCTTTGAGCTTTGTTGTAATTTCTTGGATTTTGCAATTGCATTGGTATAACTTGAATTACAAGATGCAAATCTTCATGGAACATTTTCTTTTAACACCTCCCCACGCGTTCTGTAAACACGACTCTTTATTAGGCCAATTGTAACTCGCTTACCAATATTACCATTAAGTGGTCTACGACGTGCGAAATAAACAGTAAGATATTCAAGTGCAACAATCAAGGCTGATGCTGTAGGAGCTATTTTTGGAAGTACATTGGGTTCACAGTAGAAAATGATTGTCACGGCATATTTTCGACAATGACTACTACAGCAGTTTCAAATTCATGTTTGGTAAGTTAGTTCTCAATTTTCCCATTTATAAAAGTGCTGCGGGTACCTACATACAAACATTCCTCAACCGAAAGAATCATGGCGGGATCCATACATTGATTCCATCCATGATTGATATAAGAAAATAAAACATTTCAGAAAGTTTTGAATCACTTCCAATGTTGAGATTATATATTAATATACTTGAAATGTTTTATAAACCCCGCAAAACATAACAACAACATAGTTGGTTTGGTCGCGATTCGCCGGCGCATAGAATGTCGCATTTTTATCCCGGCGATCTAAAAATAAATGCCTCATGTTATTCCTTAGGCACCAAGGATCAATAATAACGTCATTTCAACGTCTCTAAAAATTTTTTTGTACTAATCTCTCATGATTCTTTTAACCTTCTTATCATTAGCGGTTTGGTCGGTAATAATAACACAACAACTACTAATAGACTGGAATTTTTCAGAAACAATCTCAAATCTAGCATTGTTTTTCCGACATTACGTAATGAAATTTCGGAAGGATCGATTATACAATTATGTTCCAATTAGCGACTTTTTGCCGTAAATGTGTTTACACAAACAAGATGCTAATTTTGCGCTCCAACAGGTTACTATATTGGATTTTAGTGTTGTATAAATATAGAAACGTTATCGTGATCAACCTGATGGGCAATTAATTGGTAATCAATGGCAGATCGTAAGCAGTTGGCAGTTGGCACGCGAATGACAATGCTATGTTTTGCCCGCTGTTCCGCTTGATTATTCTTTTGTACCTACTAGGCATCCTTCTCCTAAATAATCGAACTTTTATCTGATATTATTTAGGTTGGTTAGTTAATTTATTAGTATAAGTATAAATCGATACAGAAAATAACAAGGTAGAGCACCAGAATATGGACTATAAAAGACATTAATATTACAGATGTACAGAAATGTATCGCTTTTTTTAGTAATTACTCATAATGTACTAATGTACAATGATTCTTATCTCGTAATCAATAGGAGTCAAAATTTAATGAATAATAATCAAGATGGTATTTAAGATCGGTAGGTAGTAACTCTAGGTAACCAAGATGAGGTGTAATAATCGTAATTACATAAAGCTGAGTATTATCTGCTGCCTTGACATGAGTTGAAATAAATTATTCTACATCTTGTTCATAATGAGTTTTTTTAAATTAACGCGATATTAACATAAATATCTTGAAACATTATATCTCTTAAGTCTAGAAATATCCATGTTGACTTGTATAGAAATAATAATAAGCTTTTTATGATTTATACATCAATTAGTTCAAAAAGAAAAAAAAGCAGAATAAGTACAAGCTCTGATTAGTTTGGGATCAGATGGCTGTGTCAAAAATGTTTCAGGATATTTATTTATTAGAGGATATTGAATATCTTCCTAATCTTAAAGTGCCTCGCATATTTCATGAAATATTTTAAAGCCACAAAAATATATCCCACATTAAAAATAGAGTTTTTGGTCTCGTTGGGATTGTCGTGTAATATTAATATTTCCATGTTTTTATTCCGGGTGTCTATACTGGGTGGTGATTTCGAAATGGCATATTTTCGAAATCTATGTTGGGTTAGTCATGCTGAACAACTTTTACTATGAGACCAAAACTGAAATCTCAATAAAAAAATACATTATGATCGAGCAAGGTATTGTATGAAAAGATTTAAAAAAAAATGAGGATTCACTATTGGTCCCATAGTAAAAGTTGTTCAGAATGACGCAACATAGGTTTCGAAAATATGCCATCTCGAAATCTCCACCTGTAATATTCACAGGCCTCAAGTTTTTTCCTTAGGCACCACAGATTGAAATTCTCGCAAAACCTTTATTTTTTTTTACAAATCCTGCCATGTTTCTCTGTTCTTAGTTTGTCATATCAACAGATTTTCACTGGACGTTTAATCGTTGTTGAGATCATTAAGAGCTATCAAATATAGACTTTATATTTTTAATGTCCTCGTAATGCCATTAATGATGATATAATTGAATATGCAAAGCAATATCTATCGTGAGAATATTTTCTTAATAACCTGTTATCTAATTTAATAAAACGATTGTAAATAAACCGGGTGCAGTATTGGTTTATGTGATCCTGGCTTCTGCACCGTGTTTTCATCTGCTTTCTATCGCGCTAATGTTTAAATCCTCATCTTTGAATATATCCGTTATATCAGCTTTAACTCTTTTCTAACGCATATCATCTTTCACACAAACCATCCATCTCTCTCGGTCTTTCTATTCCTGTATATCCTACGAAAAAGTTATTAATATGAATTAATAACTTTTTCGTCACATGGATGCCATCCTGTCTTATAATCACGCGTATACACAATACGCGTATAAACAATGTTTCCTTTAACTGCTATGTCAATTGATATGAATAATAATAAGCATATGAATAAATATTGCATAAAAGGTCTCATATTCCAATTTCCAACTCAGAACAGACTTAAAAATACATCAGGTCTATATGCGCATCAAAAGATATTTTTAAAGTGTCCATTAGAAGTATAGTAACTTCAAAATAGTATTTTGGTAATAAGCTGTCCGCTGTAAGTAAGTCAGTTAGTAAAAGTACATACGTGGACGTTGTTTAATCTTTATATAAAAAATTCTACTGTATTACAGTATATACAGTTGTTTATTTTTTGTATAAGTTTGGGTGACGCCCTGGATGGTTTGGATAGGGTAGGGTAGGGTAGGGTAGCACCACGCGAACGAAGTCGCGCCGGGCAGCTAGTATAAAGTAAATTTCAAAATTCGAAGTTCGGTCAATAGTTCGAGCTTTTATACTATAAGTTGGTAATTCTATACATTAACTAAATTATGTACAGGATCGCTTTGCTATGTAATTTAATTTGATGCCAGGTTGTAGGTTCGTTTCTCTGACCTTCCCAAACAACTGTTCGATAATAAGCAGGCTATCTTTTGTAACGTAATTACTGACAAGGAGCACACATTAGATGTATCGTAATTTATTTTACTATTTGTCTGCTCCGGATAAAATTATGGTCACGAAGAGTTTTCAGAAGAACCTAGTTTCGAAGTGGTCATGAAGCATTTATAACAGGTGCAGATTTCGAAACCTATGTTGGGTTAGTCATGCTGAACAAATTTGACTATGGAACCGAAAGTGAATTCTCAAAAAAAAAAAACATAGTAAATGCTCGATTCATCATCATCAGTCAATAATGTCCCACGGCTGAGCACAGGCCTCCTTTCACAAATCAGGGTGAAAGGGAATGGGCAGATACTCCACCACGCGTGCCCACTGCGGATTGGTGGAGGTAGGCTAGTGGTCAACCTACTGTTGGAATTTTTCAAGCCGCCTAGGAGGCATCCAACTAGCTTAACGACTATCACCCTTAAGTGATAACCGGGATCAACGGCTTTACGTGCCTTCCGAAGCACGGAAACGCTCGATATGAAATACCACTAGACGGTCACCCATCCAGGTACCGACCACGACAGACGTAGCTAAACTTTGCCGATCGATTAAGAACGGCTATTCATGCTACACCACGAGCGCTTCAATGCTCGATTGCTCGATCATAATGTATGTTTTTTTTTTTTTTTTTTTTTAATTATGTTTATTTATAAGCTACGGTGTTTTATAATGTCTCTATGGTATGAGCCAAATAAATAAACTACAAGAAAAGAATCAGAGAAGACAAATATTTACAATTGCTGTTAACTGTGAATCAGAGTCACGATTATACGATGTATAATGTAGACACTCAGTCTAGATCGACGACTAAATAATGCACAACAATTGAGTCACTCAATTCACCACGCGAACGTATAAACGCAGTAATCCCCGAGACATAGACAGTATTGCATTTACAAACGAATCAGATTTATCGAAAAAACATTGCTAATTGTTAAAATTTCCAGTACATTTTTACATCATTATAATTTTCTTTGTTATCGTTATTTGTCATAAATTCTATGAAATATAGAAGGCATGTAATTACGAAACCATCTGCAATTATTAATTGTCAAGTCCTATTGGATTCCTGGAACAATATACCACATAAGCAAATAGGTACTCTGTGCCATAGGTACTATGTGGTCGGTAGAGTGAATTCTTCTAGAAAATATAGGTATACATGGTCAAGCTATGCGCTACCGTTTTATCCGTATCGTTTTCATAGACATAAAATTTTAAAACTTGAAGGGTAATCTACCACAACCCTTCTTTAACAGCGAGGAAAACAAGAGCCATCGACATATACAAAGAATATTGAATGTAACAAGCAGCATATACGCCATAAAGGAACGAGTTCTAGAAAAGTGGCTCTAAATGTGAGCCTTGTGGCACACCAGAGGGTTCACGTAGTTCACCCAGAAACATTCCACGTGTATTATCATGAAACTATATATTATTGAATTAACGGCTAATTTATAAGCCTATTGTCCATCCCTTTTAAAAGTTCTGCAAAGGTTTCCTCAGTAGCTTTCCGCAGGCGTAAGGCTTAGCTTAGGCGATATTTCGCATGCATACAAATACGTCACGTAATTAGTTTACCGGCATACCACAAGCTTGAATCATGTGTTAATGCATTCAAAGCGCGTTCAGTTAATTGAGTAAAATGAATCCTACATAAATATCGGAAAATTTTCAAGCTTTGATGGACGTCGCTTTGCATTGAAATCGACTGATTTATTAGGTAAACGTGGATTTTTCCCAATCGTAATAATGTAATTAGTTTTTCCATAATATCTTTTCCATTGGTTTCATAAGTAAACATACCGATTTTATTTTAATGTTTACTAAGGTAGTGGAAAAATGAAAGTCTTCAGCGGGACTGGTTAAAACTGAAAAATGCTAACTACTTAAAATGCATGAAACTAGCGTGCGTTTTCCAAAGCATGAACAAAAAACATTAGTTGTTTTCAAAACATTGATCTAAATTTAAAAGAAGTATCCAAACATGCAATCCGCAATTTCGATGCAGCTTGCAGTAAATGAAGCAGTCGAAGAATAAACGAGTGCTTGATACTGAAGCCTGCCCTTTTCAAAGAAAGTATGATTTGAGACTATGGTGTGAATGAGGATTTAAAAATGTATGGAGAGACTTAACCTATAAAAAGCCGAAACTATATAGAAGATGTTTTTTTATACAAGAAGAAGAAGACAAGTAAGATCACGTTCAACTGATGGCAAGTGGGCTAGAAGGTAACTATCGAAACACGCTCATATAGATGCTTTGCACATTTCCTAACTTAAATTGAATTAAGTTGAAGCGCAAAAACGATAAAATTTAATAGTTATGATCATAGATTAAGCGCAAAGATCTGTAATTAAAATGATGTCTCCACGGTCAGATAACCACAAAACGAAAATTACAATGTATGTGAAAATCGAGAGTAAAACATTAGTTTCACTTTTAATTACGACTGAAACGGTGAAGTAGTAAGAGGATTGTGCACGTATGAGTCAGACTCAGAATAACTGAAAATGTTAAGGCTTTCACTCCGCGTCTCCTTACCCCATTAGGAAACATTTTTGAAAACCCTTCTTTAGTAGATGCTAACCAATTTTTAAACTCTCTAGACTGCTACGCTTTGAGCTGTGTGTGTATCTGCAAGTCATGCAGGATCTCCTTTTATAAAAAGAAATGAATAATCGGAGATAGGTACATATATCTTTTCCTGTCTCTATCTCATTGCACCATGGTTAGTAATAATAATAAGTATATTATTAGGTACTGTGTATATATAGTGTAGTGCAGAATTATGAAGTATTAGCACAAATTTAGTAAAATTTATTATAGTTTATTCTTAAAATTGTTCAAGAACTCAATATAATGTCAGCTGTCCAACCAAAATTATGTGTGCGAGATGATATCTTCTTATTTGGAATCATTAAAGGAATTCCACAGATCCGTTCCGACAATGGCATTCAAATTCTTGGAAATATTTCTAATTAAAATCTATTATTAGTCGCGACTCGCGACTGATGAGTTGACGCTCTGTAGATAATTTTTGTACGCTACAGCTTACAAAAATATTTCTTTCATATTGTATGTGTTAACTTCGTCCATGATAATACCTTATACTAATATTTTTCCTCTTATACCTACAGTCACATTGTTATCCAATTTGGCTTCTCAAGAAGGCCTCGTTTAACAATACCGAACAGTTCAAAGCAATACAAGGATAAACAAACTGAAAAATATGTTAATAACAATGTCAATTGAATAATGTGTAGCGTGTTTGGTGTTACTAGGGTTGGCACTGTTTTTGGAAAGAGACTCTTCAAAATGTTTTTTGTAATAATTGTTATTTGCGCTGTAGTTGTAGTAACACACACATAGACTTGTGTTTTAAGCACAATCGCACCATGATGATTATGAGACCGAATGTGGTAAGCACACAAAGCCTAGAGAATGACGGACCAGCCAGATGATTACAACAAAGTTACCTACGACAGTCAATTGTCTTTATTTATATTAATCTTATTGTAATTAATACAATAAGATTAAATACCTAACTATTGCAATCAAGCATATCTAGTCAAAAATCTTGTGGCGCATACGTATTGGCTACTTAAAATTCAAATGGCAACCTTAATCGTAGCACGAACAGTACGAGCTGGCGCAGTAGCCAAAGTGCCTTGTTTGCACAAGTTGACGGACAACCTCGTAAGTGTTTGCACAGGCCATTTTGGGCACTATAGATAGGCAAATACAGTAGCTCGGAATCATAAACATTGTTTACAATTTATGATTTTATTTAAACTTTTGCAACCTAAATTTTTAACAAGTGGTTACTTACAGAAACTGATTATTGTTTTACTGCTTGGTGAATATACTATGGCTGTACACTGGCATACCTTTCACGATGTTATCATTATTTATTTAACGTATTCGTATATATTATTCAGCATTATCATTGTACGTGTATTTTGGTTCATTTTGTTTGACAAATCAAATAACATGACTCCTTTTACGTTTATCAATGGTATTCAAACGAAAAAATGTGTTAATGATACTACCAGCAACGGAGCACCGTTGCTTGCTTATCAAAAACAAATATCCTAAGTTTTTAATACCGGAAACACTTAGGTACCATCTGAAAGAACGGTGATAGATTATAATTTACATTTTTAAACTAAATCTTGGGCACAAATCTCAATCCTGGGACAATAAATAAATATGAACTGTTGTTCTTGTTCTACATTTGAATACTGTAACTAGGACAAAATATTAAAATTCAGATTATACAGGGTGTCTCAAAACTCAACGTCAAGTGGGCCAAAAGTCTATAAGAAAAAAAAACCGTGTCACATGGTTTAGTAATAAAGATATTTTGAAATTGGGCACATTCGACAGTGGGAAAATTCACTGGGCACTGTGATCACAAATTTCCAAATTCTGCAGTGTTTTTTTAAAAATAATCCTTAATACCTATGCTATCAATATCAGTCACAAATCAAAATATTATTGTCAAAAAATAATGATATTTGATTGAGTATTTCTGGCGGCCATTACGTAAATCGAAGTTAAAAGAAAAAAAAAAAATATAACTTGAAGTTTAGTTCCCCTTTTAAGTTGCGAAAGATAGATTAAGTTATCACGGCATTTCTTACTAACGAGCTTACTATCGCGATGCGTTCAACTTAACGTAAACTCATGTAGCAGCAATGCTTCGTCAACTGCGAGCTTTATTCGTTCAATTAATTACTTTAAAAGCTGATATATGTTGAAAGTCAATTAGGACAAAGTAACTGGCAGTAAGCTTTTGTGTCGAAAGATAAATATGGCGCTTATCTATGGACTTGGGAATACCTATCTTGTCTAGTTCAGCATAACTGACTTTACCTACTTTGGCTGTGACGTCAAAACTCAAATGCGATAATGGTGCCGATTCTGTTGTAAATCGCACTAAACTAATTTTAGTCACATCACATCTCTTTCTTAGGAACATTATTGAAAAGGGATAGAATATATTGAAAGCTGTCAAATTAATTTTTGCCGTCTTATTTTGTGTGTTTTAAGGCGTAACTGCGATATATGACGACCAAGTTTATATTGAAAACAAGCATTGGACTAATTTGACAGGACTAAATTTTTTACATCCTTTTCTTATGTTCTTTGTTAGAAAGAGACATAGTGAGATTAAAATTAGTTGTAAACAACAGAATCAGGGCCAATGATATTTTAGTTATAAACTAACTCAATGCTTGAAGTAATGTATTTTTCAATGGCTTTTTACAATTCGTTGGACATTTTCACGCAAGTGCGTACAACCACTGCATAAAGTTTCAACTAAATTTGAATAACGATTCGCGATCGCATGGAAAATAAAAACACAAACATACATGTTTATATTATGAATATTGGACCAAATTCATGTACCTACCTCTCTATAAGACTTCAAATAGGTATCATTTAACCGACTTCAAGAAAAGGAGGAGGTTCGCAATTCGGTTGTATTTTTTTAATGTTGGTTACCTCATAAGTAACTCCGTCATTTATTAACCGATTTGGAAAATCCTTTTTAGGGTTCCGTAGCCAAATGGCAAAAAACGGAACCCTTATAGATTCGTCATGTCTGTCTGTCTGTCTGTCTGTCTGTCTGTCCGTATGTCACAGCCATTTATTTTTTTTTGGAAGTGTGCACTTGCTTTTGGTCCCATTGTCATCAGATAGGATTTAATTACTTCTTAGTGTACTTTGAAGTCGGTTTAAGTTTTTTGTAAAACAGTAAAATTATTTTTCCAATCATATTTGTAATCTTTGGAAAATTAAGCATGGAAGTTCACCTCAATGCAGATCATCGATCAATTTCTAAACGCGAAAAGGGACATGAAAATTAAACATTTAGAATTGCAATATGTAGGTTCTTTTATATTTCTAGCTTGTATTTACTTGGACACTCATGAAGATAAATAGTTTCTACGAAAAACAAAACACTTAGTTTATGGAAGTCATGATAAATCCTTTGAAACTGGAACATAACTGCAACTATAAAGGGATGCGCGTGCGCATAAATGTATCTAATATTATTCTGCGCCCGCGCCTATAACGGAGATTAATACAACTTGATATTCACTGGTGCAACGGGCGATGCGGAGCTACCGTGAATTTAAATTCATTTCATGAGCACACTATAATCCTATGGTTATTTTAAGGGTTTTGTACCTCAAAGAGAAAAAATGGGACCCTTATAGGATTACTTTGTTCTCCGTCCATCCGTAACCGTCCGTCTGTCAAGATCCTATTTTTCAGAAACGGGGAGAGGTATTTAGTTGAAATTAATATCAAATACTAAAGTTTACGGTCTTTAGAAGGTGTGAAAAATTCAAGCTTCTGATCCAACGCTATTAAAAGATCGACCATTTTACAACATATTTTGACACGCTTTATTTTTGTCAATTATTTATGATTTGGTAAAGCAAAACACATGTCCAATATTTTTTGATAATCCAACTGACGGAATAAATAGAATTGTTATTTTTATTTGCCTAGGAATCATGCCTATTAAAGAAAAATGTCTGAAAACTGATTATTTGTAGCTATATCACGTAAAAAAATATGTTTTGCGATTACAATCTTAGGTTTGCAGTAGGAGCATATGTACTGAACTTCTATGGCTCAATTAAGTCTTACTCGTATTTGTCCGGTGCGCAAAAAGATGAGTTTGAGGAATATATTATGAGAAGCTGTAATCAATTTTACTTAACTCTTGGCTTAATGCATTCTATCGTGACTAGGTAGGTATAATCAGTAATCACCTTCCAAGGGCATTAATTATGATTGTTTATAAGGATCACAATCTCTCAGCACAATATTAGAAATTATTTCTATTCCTTGAACAATTAAAGAAGCTTGGCTGCTACTTGCAAAATCAACAAAAAGGTAGTTCAAAGAAATAATGTACTTAAGTATAGACAAGTTATGGGCAAAAGCTCTCTTACAAATCAAGTCTATATAATCTTGAATTTTTATGGATTGTAAATACTAGATGCGCTTCCAAAGAAAGTAGAAAAATTGCTCTAAAGACCCTACCCTACCAATGGTGTTTGTACTCGAGATATTCTCACTGCACTTTATAAGTGACTTGAGGTTAGTTAGACATGAAAAGCCCCGGAATATCTACGTAGAGGAAAAATAAGTAACACAAAAATTTGCTAGGGAAAAAATTAAAGCAGTCTTGTATGACAATGAATTTTAGTATTAGCTGATCAAACATGAAATCACTTTTGTTTCTCTACGATCTAGTTTCTGATAACAATTCTGCTAAGATTTATATTTTTGTGGTATCATAGGCTTTTTTACGGAAGGAAAACGACTACGTGGTCGTTTGCCAACTAGATGGTCCGATCAAGTAAAAGACACCAAATTTTACACGGTCGTAAGGGACGCGTTGGACAGAAACCGGTGGAGGCAGATCATCCGCTCTAGAAGCAAACCCGATGCTGACCACGACCCTCAGACATGAGGGAACGACTATAGAGAGAGAGAGGCTTCTTTATTATGCTTTTTATTTTCAACTTCTTTAGTAGGATAACTGACTCATACAGAACCATAGTAGGGCAAAACCTAGCAAAACAACTTATAGCAATAAATAAGAAGCTGTCGTACAGCGAAATTATTTCCTCCAAAAAAAACAATTCTATTCTAAAATCAACTGTAATACAACTGCATAAATGTTAGATCTGTAACATCAAAAGAAACATGATAATGCTTTTTGTATGTAAAAAGTAAAAATATGTGTTAGGGCTGGTGATTAACGATTAATTCGTGATTATTAAGGCGTTGATCGGAGCGCGAGCGCAGACTGGCGGCAAAAAGCGTTTCGGTATATGTCTGTGGATGTGCGTAGGTACTTGACCTGCCTCAACTCAGTACTTGATACTGCCTGTGTTACTATGAATGTGGAAAACAATGCAGTTTTAAACTACCATTAAAGAAACACTTGTAGACATATTTCTTTATTACGCAGTAGCGCAACATTTTGCGTCAAGGTCTTTATCCTCCTTGCTTTGTCGTTATTTAGGGTCATTTTCATATGATTTTTCCATTTCTTGTTAAATCCTCATTTGTCTAAATCAAAGTCAAGGTATTTATTATTTTCAATGTATTAGATTCCGCCCTTAGATTTTCGGTGGAACCTTGTTTTTCCGGGTTGAAAAGTTCTAAACTTCGAAAAGTTTATTTTTTTCTGAGAAACCAAATTTTAATGTAACATAGTTTAAACTTGAAAACAACAAATTGAACGGATTCGAGTGGAACTTTCACTGGAAGATAAGATCTGAACTCTAGTTGCATATAAATATCTTGTAACGTTATTTCGAGCAAGAGTAATAATAACAATAAGGTTAAAATACCCTTATTTGTCTTTTGTCCTGTTTTGACGCCGGATGTCAAAGAGGGACAAAAGATAAATAAGGTTATTGTAACCTTGTTTTAAGAGCTTGTGGTAGGCCCCCACCTCGGTAGGTATCTTAACTTTTTTGTAGGTTACAAAGAACTTGTGTATTAAATTAGATTTTGTACAAGGACTATATGTACAAAATATGTTTCCTACTATGTATCCTAATCCTAACTAATATTATAAACGCGAAAGTGAGTTTCTTTGTTACGCCTTCAGGCCTCAAATCATCAACGGATCACCTTGAAATTTGGCATGCAGATAGCCTATGGTAATAGAGAAGGACATAGGCTACTTTTTTATCCCGGGAACGCGGGTGAAACCGCGGGGGACAGCTAGTTGAAAATAAATGCCAAACTATTTTATATTGAAAAGCTTTTTATAAAGAAACAGCCGTACCCAGATTTTATTTTATTTTAAATATCCACAAATCTTCATGAAAAATTTCTATATAATATATACTATAACCTTTTTAGTAAATCAGTCTATTAGTGAAAACCGAAAGAAAATCCGCATTAGCCTATACGGACCGACAGGACGACAAAAAAGCAGTGAGCGATTTTAATCCATATGTATAATATAGGCCTGGTAGAGATCACTTTTAGTGATAAGGCCGCCCATTGTAACACTTCATGATTTTTATGTTTTGTTTGTTAATTGTTTTTTTTTTTTTGGTGTAACTATAAAGTATTATCTATCTATAATTTGTAGTATTATGTGATTGTATGTAAGTATATTTGGCTGTATTAAGATAAGCAGACCTAAGCATAGTTTTTTTAAATAATAAAATACATAATTATCTCAAACACTATGACACCATTCACTATAGTCAAGTAAAACAACATGTATAATTTTCAACAGCTGACATGCCTTTAATAACACCCTAATTGCAGTGCAAATTAAAACAAAGTACGCATACTACGTACATACAAAAATTAAATTCAACCTTAATAGTATCGGTATAGCGTTCGGAATCACATCAATTCGTGGTGACTATGTAATTCGTGGTGCGTGCACGTTCTGTGGTCGCAATTCGCTTTTTTAACTAGAGAATTATTTAAATCAGAACTTTACATAATACTCAACTAGGTAAGTGCGTACTTTAAAGTTATTATTTTCAATTTTGTTAGCAATAGATATTTGCACGATATTATTTTAGTTAAGGCAGCATTAATTGTAGAGAGAGGTAGAGCATAGCGTTTATTCGCTCAAAGAGCAGCTCGACTGGGGAAGTACCTCCACCTTACAGAATACCGCAGCCAAATAACTTTATGTTGTGTAAAGTTGTGTTCCTGCGCGTGAGTAAGGTCGCCAGAGCTCATAGGGGAGGGGGGGAGGGTCGGTAACACATGAGCGATGCTTCTTGTGTTGCAAGCGTCCATATTGCTACGGTAACCGCTTACCATCAGGTGGGCCGTATGCTTGTTAACCGACTAAGTTGTATAAAAAAAAAAAAAAAAAAATTCACTAACTATCATTATTTCCTACTAAAATGCCCAGCGTAATTTACAATATCTCTTTTTTTAACTCCAACAAAGTTTTTTGAATCACTCAACAAAGTTTTATCGCATCATCATCATCATCAGCCCATAATGTCCCATTGCGGAGCACAAGCCTCCTTTCACAAAAGAGGGTGAAAAGAAATGGGTAGATACTCCACGCGCTTGCCCACTGCGGATCGGTGGAGGTAGGCTAGTGGTCAACCTAACTGATGGAGTTTTCAAGCCGCCTAGGAGGCCTCCAAAGTGATAGTCGGGACCAACGGCCTTTCGAAGCAAGTTTTATCGCAGTAGTGTGAATATTATACGAGTAGACACGCATACAGATGTATAATACATAGACAATTTTAATTTCCACCGGAAGAACTAACAAATCGCCATGTCGGAAATCAGCGATTATTTTGCCTGCTAATCAGAACAACTAACTGTTGGAAAACCATGTAAATGTACTAGTAAATCAAACTTAAATTAAGGGTACCGCACAAATGAATAGCTCAGTAGGGCAGTAAAGCTATGTTTATTTGGCTATCGTTGTGACTTCAAATAATATGGAATTTAAATGGTAGTTTGACTATAATTTGGAATCGCTTAACCGCCTTTAAAAGCGATGACGTCAAATGAAGTATAACGAGCATAGCATGAAAGGAAGCAAACTTGTGACGTTGGCGGGGTACTTTTGTAGTACTCTTATGCCTGGTATACCACCCTCAAGTTGAAAATCTTTCCCCGAAGAAACGCGTTCCGTCGTTGTAAACCCAGGGGAATTGCTAATGTGTCCATAGGCGATCGTAAACATTTAGCATCAGCGTGAACCGTCAGATCAAAAAATAAAAAGTTTTTGTTCTCACTTAAATCCGACTATTTCCTACTTTCCTGCTCATATTATAAATGTTTTTTTTTATATTTAGTGGGCTTGCGCTTGGCCGCAATCCCGCCTGATAGTAAGCGAAGATGTAGTCTACGGTGGACCGCGCGTACCCATAAGATGTCTGTTCACTCTGGCCTTGAATGAACCCATGTTGTGAGTGTCTTGAAAAACGTTGTCTGAGAGAGCATATCACAACATGGCCGTGCATATAAGGAAAGATGAATCGAAACGCTCAGTACGGCAAGACGGAATGTCGACGACGAAGCGCTGAAGACCCTCCAACGCCTAGTGGTCCGATAGAAGAACGGGGATGGAGAGATACGATTATGGAATTCTAGTGCTTACATAAAAAAAACAAGTGATATAAGTTATGATTATGACGTAGTTAGTTAAAAAAAAAACTCCTACTGTTAATTCCTCGGTACAGTTGAGTTACAGAACTACAATATTGACTTGGTTATCATTATTATTGTAAGGAACCCTCCGTGCGCAATTCCATCTCGCACTTGACCGGGTTTTAATTGACGTTTGATAGCAAGTATTTAGGGAATCACCCTTCGGACGTTGCGCAGTAAAGTTTACATAGATATAATATGAGTCATCTAGCAATTCTAACGTGTCACAGCGGGTTTTTATTTGTAAATAATATTGTAATTTCCGAGGCGATGTAAGAAGCGTTAATCTTGTGCAATTATTAAAACAATAGGCTGAAAACATAACATCATTTCAATTGGTTGTGTAATCATTGTCTTTAAAGAGACAACAATACACACATTTGCAATCAAATTATACTTAATCTTTAAAAGGAGAAGCAAGCATAACAGCTTCTTTATAACATAGGCATTCACCGAGGCGCAGATCTCACAGAGAGAGTTCTAGAGTTCCGAGTTCCACGTTCACTGTAATCTATGCGGCGCCTTTGATCATTCACACAGAGAACTCGGCGTTCAAGAGAACGCGAGTTCTGCCGGAGTTCCATTCTCTAAAGCTGGCAGTTGAGGTGACAAGTCTGAGCAATCACTGTCTAATTTACTGAATGACATAAGGCAGAAAGGACAATGGGCATTCTGGCCCATGAGCTGCCTCTAATGAAACTAAAGTAAGCCCAATGAGACGAGATAAAGAATGTAAACAAACGCTTGTTTGTAGGTATATAATTACACCTATTGGTACGGAATACTAATTACATTTAATGCAACTACCACGCAATTTTATAATATATGCGACGCGACGCGATTTTTGCGGTGTAAGCCGTGAACGCGCATATGAAACTGCCTGGCGTCCCGCGTTAGAGAACCTCTCTATCGATCTCTGTGGCGGTAGGTGACGCCGCCAGAGTATCCCCTGGTAGTGACGGGCCAGCTGGCGTGGCTGGTTTGACGGGCCAGCTGGCGTGGTTGGTTAAGACTCTGGTCAAGATTCCACCTATCGCGCCACTGGTCGTGGGTTCGATTCCCACACAGGACATGCATTTGTGTGCATGAACATGTCTGTATGTCCTGAGTCTGGGTGTAATATATGTATATTAAGTATTTACAAACAAAAAGTAGTATATGTATTATATCAGTTATCTGGTTTCCATAGTACAAGCTCTGCTTAGTTTGGAATCAGATGACCGTGTGTGAGGAATGTCCCAGGATATTTATTATTATTTATTTAGTGATTAGAGGTGCACCGTGAAGAGCTTGTACCGTCTGTAACTGACCTGAGCAGGCAGGTGAGGTGCACGTCGTGCTGGTACCTGGCGAGCGCGAGCTGCCCCTCGACGCGCAGCGCGTGCACCTTGTCGCGCACCGCGCCGCTGCACCCGCCCGCGCCGCACCGCTCGCGCAGGATCGACATTATGTTCGCCTGACGGAGGAACGCTATCACCTGACAACATAACACAAACAATTGGACGTCTTAATTTCGAAACTACAGAACACCACAATTACTATAGGATCAATCACGAAAAACAATTAAACTTTTGTTAAGAACCGGCTGAACATATTATACGCATGCTCAGGATACGTGGGCGGGACACGCTATTCCCACGGCGCGCACACTGCCCCGCCACTGCCCGCCACTCTCAGGTGGGCGGCGCGGGAGACGCAGCCCTACCACACACGAGGAGCGGCACGGGAGACGCAGCCCCACCCCCCTAGGCAGGCGGCGCGGGAGACACAGCCCCACCAGCTCCGGGCGGGCGGCGATGCAGCCCCGACCCGCCCACGCACATGCATTTTTGAAACCCGGCGACTGACGACATTTTTAATTTGATTGCCATTAATCCCTATTGCTATACAGTCCGTTTATTGCCATTAAACCCTATTGCTATACAGTCCACTATTTTATTTCATATTGTTTAACGTCTTCCAGATCCTAACACCCTTCATACATCTTGTTCGAGCAAAGTTTGATCTTTGGTATGATGAATTTAATGATTTTGAAACAGTATCAGACTTGGTCTCGAATTTTAAATTGTTCAGCATGGTTCAGCATGATGAACCCAAAATACAATTGATTAACTTATGACCATTATTCGAGGGTATACAACAAGGTTTGCTAGGCTTTATCTATCTACGAGCTAAGTTTCACCTAAATCCGTTCAGCGGGTTATTTTTATTATGGAAATAGGGAAATGTCTGTAAAACAGTGAACACGTGCGTTTGGATATAATCATATATTCATAAGCTTTAACAGAAGTGCTATAATTTTCAGCAAGGCACTAGATACGGGAAACTAACAGAATCTTTGAATTGGTTTCGTCTCTAAACACGCCATCTAGTGACAAAAGTCCGAACCTAAAATTTCGTTCTCAACTATACTCGAATTTTTAATTAGAGTCCAAAAAGGTAAACAAAGAAACGTCACTGTCAGTCACTGTCAAAGTGAGATTCCAGGTGTTGAAAACATTTTTTGACATTATAAGTCTGAGTAGATTTTTTTTTGCTGCATGTTTATCCCATAAATCATTATAGACGATCTCTGGGGTTCTAATATTTTTGTAGGCACCTATGTTAAAAAAGGAATACACGTGACGTGACATTGGTCTTGACGAAAAAAAAGTATTTCATGCCGGTTGCAAGAGAAATCTTCACCACTGAACTTAACAATAACAGAAAACAAAAATTCAACAATGAAATGCCAATGGCAGATAAGTTTCATAACAGCTCAAACCAAATAATGAAGTCGGCAAAATGTTGGCATAAAAATGGATCAAAATGTTATGGACCTCGTTGGTGTTGCGAGTACCATAAATATTTTTCGGCAGAAAAAACTGTTTTCTTTAAAATAAAGTGTATGTTACAGCTATTTACAAATCTTTTTGATTCAGTGTGTTTAGTCGTTTGAAAAGTTTTAGAATAGAGATAAAAATAAATTCTAACTATTTTTTTCACTAAAATCGATAATCGACAGTTTAACAATAGTTTTTCTACGATGGTAACACCTTTGTTTACCTTTTTGGACTCTAATTAAAAATTCGAGTTTAGATTTATTCTATTGACTGTAGTAAATGATAATCAAATATGTATTGTAAATCATCTCACCTTATCATTATACGCAACTGGAATCTCCTGTTGTGTGTTATGCGCGTACGCATCCGATACTGTCGCGGGCGGCCGAGGTGGAGGTGTCGGCGCCTGACAAATATAGTTTATGATTACACAATGAAGTGATATTGCTATAATACTTTACAAAGGAAACTGTTTCATAATAATAATAATTCAATTTACGGTCATATGGACGAAATGGCCGAAACTGTATTTAATTATCGAGTAAGTGTCAATTCAATTTAATAATAGAGTAAAAATCTCAAGATAAAAATTGTAAGGACTACAGACACAAGTTGTTAAGGATTATCAGATTGGTGAGACATAATATAAAATATATTTCAGTGCTGAAAATAAAAATAAGTAAGCCAAAAGTAGAAAAGAAAACTACCTGAAATTAAAAACAAAACTATAAAACCAATACAAAAACATCTAAAAAAAACAACAGAATAGTGCACAAAAATAACAATAATAAAGTGCAAAGACCCCAGGAAAAAGTCAAACAAACAAAAAAACAAGCATTGGATCTACTGAAGTAAAAAAAGATTTTTTTACATGATGTAAAAAAATCGTGCTCGAAGACCATGAGATCTCAAACAACATGCTCAAATCCAGAAACCAAAATAAAGATGTAGAAAAACAAAAGTCACACGTTTGGCTCTGAAGCCAACACATTGGAACAAACATTGGTGGATAACTCAAGGCAATGGGGGCTACCGTTTCTATTGCCACAAGTTGGCGCCACTAGCGAGTAAGGTTATATAGCTGTCTTTGACAAAGTATTTTTGTTTGCGCGTCAGGGTCAACATCATTGATAAAATATATGCCTTAGTCTTGCGCAGTCCCGTATTAATCCACAAAAAAAGGACATACATTTCTGAAAGACAAGACTCGCCTAAGGGTCCGTTCACACGGACCGGCTCGGAGAGAAGAGCATATTTTGATACGCGTTTAAAAATAGACTTTAGGACCATTGATATAAGGTTTATTTTTACATTGAATGCTGGAGAGCCGACCTAACGCGCTAACAAAAGAAGTGAAATGTAAAAATAAACCTTATTTCAATGACACTAAAGCTCGTTTTTAATCGCGATAAAAATTTGCCCTCCTCTCCGATCCGGTCTGTGCGAACGGACCCTACAGCAGTGGTAATCCGGCACAATTACAACAGTGTGGGATGAGAAACTCGCAAACAGTAAACGTGCCTAGAGACCTAATTCTACACTAGCGCCTCTGGCGGTATAGCCCCCATTGATTCGGTTATTATGGCACCTGATCAAGGAGTATTGGTCTTCTACGTTGCGGTAGGAGTGGTGAGAATGGCCCGGCTTGGGGCAGCCGCGGCAGTCGCGGGTCGATGAATGTCGTCCGACGCATCACGTGGTCCACGAAGAAACGCTAATTTTGAAAGGAACAATTAAGATCTCGAAACTGCTAGCTATGTGATGAATTACCTAAATATTTGTTCCTTGAAATGTAAGCAATGTCGCAATGTTTTAATGTCTACCACCTATAGGAATATCTTCGAATGTACATTGAATTATTTATCTCACACCATAGACTTATAAATCCATTTTGTATAACTTTATACATGATATATGTGATGGCCATTTTATCATTGTGACCGGAGCCAATGTGGCCTTTACATATTTGGCATAAGGCATATAATCCATTGGTAGATTCTCGAGGATTCGTCGAATACATTGACATTAACACAACTGCTATCTCTATCAGCGCGCGCACGTATAAAAGAGAAAGCAATCACCGGACCTTCTGTCCATTACTTGCTCTATTATAACGGTAGGTAATCATACAGTTAGAAAATTAATAGAGCGACTATACTTTTGTAAGTACTCCACTTGCAAAATGCCTTGAAACGAAGTGCGCGTATAGTAAGGGGCACGAGTGGTGAGCATAGTTAATTTATCGGTCTGTTTGGCGGAATGAAGCAGGGGGGAGCGCCGAGCTGCACACGATTGGTTCGTTAGTCGATGCTCGTCGTCTATTGGATTATTGCGTGTCATTTGGCTACTGTGATTTGGCCAAAAGTGTACATGCGCGAGCTTGGCCCCACTACTGCCTATCTGTGCTCACGACTCGTGCCTAATACTGTACATAGTTTAAATGACTAAAATACATATAATAAATGCCAATTACTCGTTTTTACCGATACTTTTACCAAGAACAAATGTCAAGGAATCCATATCGACATTGTTTCTGACTGTAAATCAACTAGTTTGTAAGATATATCTGAGAATGCATCTATATGTTCACGCTTTGAATAAAGTATCGTTAGTAACATACCTTGCCGTTTCTGTCAAGTTTGGTGTCCCATCCGAGCGGCAGGTCTCTCTCAGTGTCGCTGAACATATTGACGAGGGCGACTAAGTCTCTGTTGTGCTGGTATCTGTCGAAGGAGCTCGTGTCGCGACGGATTTTGGATATCATATGCTTCAGTGTCGAGTTGCAGTTGTACAGGGATGACGCCTCCTGGGAATCGAGGTATACTATGTTTGATATTGCATGTTTCGATTTCAGAAATTACTTATTAACAATATTTTTACTAGAATGGCGGACTGCTGTTTTTTACACGCCGCCTTCTAATCCCAAACTAAGTATGTGTAATTAGAACCGGATAAACCACATTATACTTTGTTTGTTTTTTTTCAATTGTGTACTAGCTGCCCGGCAAGACTTCGTTCCGTGATGTCCTACTAACCTATACCCTACCCTACCCTACCCTACCCTACTACCCTACCCTACCCCTATCCTCGCAACTTTCTTATTTTTTTCTTTCATAAGAACCTTCTCCTGACAATAACAAACACAACAAAAAAAGAATCAGCGAAATCGGTCCAGCCGTTCACGCGTGATGGCGTGACCAAGGGTAAGTAAGTAATTATGTATGTACATAAAGCCTTCAATGGAACTGGCTCTCAAGTGCAGTTGTCGGAACGTACTGGTAGGTGCTTAGCGACACTTTCAACTTGTTGGTGGTAGCCAGCCAGGTGGACCAGCACATAGCACCACCGTGCTATAGTTTCCTCACGATGTTTTTCTTCACCGAAAGCTCAAGCTCATTGTAGGATTCGAATCCGGGACCTTCGGCACGGTATTCGACGTTCTTTCAACCACTAAGCTATCATCGCCTTGAACTAGAATTACTCCCAGAGTCTGGTCAAACTGACATAAAATTACTGTCCTGCATGAGGATAATACCCACGACCTGTGACGTGACAGGCAGGGAATCTTACTAGCCACGTCAATTGACCTGTCAAACTGTTAATCGCCAACGATAAATCAGTAACAACGTCTCAAATTTTTTAGGTAGTTTAGTAGTAAATACATACCTGATTCATATGCAATATAGAGTAAAAGTCAGGTCTGGCGAGGAACTCGGCGGCGGGATGTGGCGAGTGCGGCGCGTCCGAACGTGACGTGGAGGCTCCGGGAGTCGGCGACGGGCAGGGGCCGGGGCCGGGGCAGGGGCCGGGGCAGGGGCCGGGGCACGGCACCGGGGAGGGGCACTGCACCGGGGAGGGGCACCGCGCCGGCGGAGGGGACGCGCACGACGGGGCCTCCTCGTCCGACAGCTGGGTCCGCGTCATCGTGCGCCGGATGGATTGGTACCTAGAATGAGATTTACAAAAATTTACTACTATATCTCTCGTTCTCTTCCTGTCCGCTCTCGAATTAGGGAAAACACAGTAGGCAAAACATTTATGTGTATCAGATAAGAGAAGTTACTACAATTATTTTAATTATGGATAGGCGCTACCAATTTTACCAACCTTCGATCTAGTTGACGTCTTTGAACTTCAGGTGCTGGTGATCTTGGTGTAGTTCCATTAACGCCGGGCCTCTGCCACGTCGTTGTTCTGTTAATGTGGTCAATGTAGAAAACGCGCCCGTGGCTGTCCATACGCGCCTCCCATCCTGAAAATAACATAAAGTATCGTTTAAAATAACTCATATTTCCATTAACATAAGGTAGTTCAATTTAAGTATTTTTTTCACCTGCAGGCAAAGGCTCTTCACATTCGATTATCCCGCCAATCATGTTGGCAGGAAAATCACCAGTCAACGCCATCTGCCTCGAAGCTCTTTCAGGTATCGAAGGTAGTCTTATCCCTGCCATATGCCTCAAAGGTGTTGGGGACGCCACAGCATTATCATTATCATCAATATCCTCGACCGGCCTTGGCCTCCTAAACACAACATCGTCAGGCGGTCCTGCGTGAACTATCGTGAAATGGTTGCTGTTCACGAATTCTAAATTAGGAGATCTTATTTCCGACGTTCTAAGTTCATTCGTGAATTCAACCATTTCGAAGTTCTCGTGCAGTCTACTTTCAGCATTTTGCACTGGAGGCGGGTGTAGATCTGGTGGTGGCAAGGGACGTGGTCTCCGCGCGTGATGCGTCGGCGTCGGAGGACACTGTGGCACCGCAGCACCTGCTAAAGCTGCTACCCTCGTCAACACCCTCGGATGGGGCCGCAATGGACTCTCCCCATTCCTCGTGTTATTTACAGTCTTATGAGGCGAATGCGTCGGAGTCGATTCGCAGCCGAGATTCTTCAATAAATGCCGGGGTAAACTTGAATGTTTGGGCGTAGATCCATCCATTGAATATTTCCGATTCATTAACATGGTACCGACGCTCGGCATCATCTTATTGGAATCGTCGACAGGCGATGTTGAATGCGACGAGTTGCAGGAGCTCGGTTCGTTTGGACTGGTATTATCTGTTTCTCTAGTTGGCGCATCAATGTGTGACGAATTTAGAAACGCTGTCATCATAGTCGGTGTATTTGCGCGCCCTGAACCCTGCCTTGTCAGGGGTTTGTGACCTTTTAAAACAGTGATTTCTTTCTCTTCTATTTGATTTCTATTATCATCTTCAAATTCTGAATGATTACTTATATCGTTTAAAAACGTGTTTTGGGCTTTCTCCTCCGATTTTGCATGATTTGGTGTAAGATTGACACCGTCTACGACATCCATCGGAGGACTAACTTTATCTCTCCTCGCAAAAGTGGTCGTTATATAGTTATCGGGCCCTATATCTTTTATAAATAGTATCTTATTCCTAGTAACGCTCGGCGACATTTCAGGTACATCTTTAGATTTCTTATCCTCGTTTAACCTTGATAATTTCATTGAAGAGATTGTGGATTCACATAAGCTGCCATCAGTTTCTGGAGTTGCCAATGGTGCGACGTTTTGACCCCCTCGCCAAAAGCTCGCAGCAGAAGACATAGCTACCTGGTTGCCAGAGTAAAATTCGCCTGGTTTAAAATCATTTAGTTCAGCCTGTAGCGTTGCAGAGTTCGAAATATTGTTATCAGTAAAAAACTGTTCGTCCGTATCAATCAATTCAAAGGTGAAGGTATCTTCGGGCTTTGTGAGTTTTTTTGGCTTTCTATGTCTCGGTACCTGTGGCGGAGATAATGCGTGCATTCTCTCCAGAGGTTTGTGCGATTGTCTCGGCGGCAGAGGCGGCACCGGCGACTTCTCCGCATCGCTCGGAACATTCGCAGTCTCCGCGTCGTATACGAACTTCATTATCTTGCAGGGGTTCTTTGGTGACCATATTTTATAATACTCTGTACCTGGCGAGGTAGGTGAATCAAAACCGTTATTAACTTTCGATTTCTTTTTGACGCCGTTCGACGCCAGCCCGCCGCCGGTATCGACCGGCGGGGGACACTTTTTCTTCACTCCCGAAGACGTAGGTTTACAGTTTATAGCACTCTGAGATTCACTATTTACAGATTGAGATTCTTTACTTAAATTACTAACTAGAGATTTACTAGGATCACATTTTGTTTGTTCGAGATTGTTGCCGTTACTTTCTAAAGTACTAATTGAGCATTTGTTGACGTTATCGCTTAGATGTTTGATATCGTGACTGGTGCCAGGAACGTATTCGACTCTGGGAGGGTTCTCAGAGTTCATTTCAAAGCTCTCGTTGTTATAGGAGAAAGGCGATACGTGGTCGCCGCTCCGCTTCCTGGACATGCCCTCCTTGAGCCGGAGAGGCAGTTTCTTGAGGTCGACTTTGAAGCGCTGCGGCAGCGTCGGCGACTCCGCAGCGCACTCCTCGTCCTCGCCATTGTAGTAGCGGAAGCACAGTAGTTGTTCACAGTCTGGAATCATACGAGATACTCAACGTGAACTCTGTGTGTAGATTATCAAATAACGTCGCGTCAAACAGTTACGATAGAATTACCTTCATAAGGCTGATTGGGCTCATCAAGAAGCCACATTATGTCGCCGCTAGCGCATCCGGTCGCCGGCACGCGCCCGACGACGCCGGCCAAGTCCGCCGACTCTGTAACAATACATTTTATAATTAATGGCTTCAATTAGGGACATAATAAATAACGAATTGCAAAATATATACCTTCATTGAGGGCCGATCTGTGCCAAAATTGCAATTTATTAAGATATTCCATGCATAATTATAATTAAACATGGTAGGGTAAAATATGCAAAAAAAAAATTCAAGCATTTCATATTTTATATTCAGTTGCATATTTAATGAGTCTCATTTGCATACGGGCGCATAAAATAATAAAAGGATATCATCAGATTAAATTCAACGGGAAATAAAAGCAAAAATTACTACTCGCAAAATCTCATTTAGAAGGAGCGGGCGGCGCGGCGGGTAGTGGGTACCAGCATGAAATACAAAACTTGTGCAGGTGCAAAAGAGTCGAATGTAAAAACAAACAACAAGCGAGCGAACTGCACCGCTCTGTACGGACCACGACGAACCCTTCCGTTTTTTATCTAACAAAAATCAAGCGGGCGTGGGCTGGCGCGGTGCGCCTCGGTTCGGCGCAAGCGCATCACAAATTATGCGCCAGACGTAATCACCGGATGCGGGAGTCACCCGCACGTTTTATGCGAAATAATCGAAGCCACCGAATTGCCAGTTAATTGGGGTAACACGACCATAAATTACACGGAGGCAAATTGATTCCGCGAGTAAATTCAGCTGGATTCGCTTGGGCATTACCATATTTTGATTGGGCTAAAATACGGGCGGACGGTTAACATCTTCCTGCCGCTGATTAAGTGGTCGATGCGTTCGTAAATATCGGAACTTGGTTGATATGTTTGCGTCAACCGTCAAAATACTCGACTTCATAAATTCACTCGCGCACACGGTCCAGCCAGATGAATTATTTTCAACATACACGTTCAGAAAAGGAAAGGACGCGTCGAGAACAAATAAACAAATACACAGGATAAATCGCAGAATTATGTCTGAGCCTGTTCTGTTTCCGCTCGGAAATGATTACTCTGTCCTAAAGACACCGTGAGATAGATCGTTCCCATTAGTTTTTTTTTATTTTCAACCATTTTTTAACGCTTAGTTAATCACATAACTGTCCTTACTGAAATCTGTTTAATGTGAGTAATTTCCTCTGTGTTGAGTGCTGGTGAGTGGTGATTAGGCAGCATTAAGAGACAAGTTGGTGCGTTGCGATGATTAGTCGTGTAAATTGGTTCATGACGACGTGGATGGTGCGATGACGTGACGACACGCGTGGTGACACAGAGGGCGTCTATTTCCGGGCGATGACGCAACATCCGCACGCTTCCGTCCGCAGGATATGGGAGGAGATACAAATGTCGCGAGACTAGCGGAGATCAACCACTGGAGCTTCCGCGGCTTTTGCGATAAAAACATACGTAGTTTTCAATGGTTAATCTCACTACACACATGTTGCTAATTTGCAATGAGTCGATGTCATGATAAATATCGTATGATTTATGTGTCGTGCGCGTGCGCTCACGATACGATAAAAATACGTCATCCTCGTGCCTATTTGATAATGATGCTAATTTTATGGAACTAATATAGCAACAGTATGCATATAACGCGATGAACTGAAGAAACAAATAATAACTATTGTAACGGCTCGTTCATTTGAAAAGAGTGCATTTTTTTTATTGAACTTATAAGCCTTTTATGTTAAGACTATTTTTGACATTCTCCAATCCGGCTCGAAGGACCACTTTCATGTTTGATATTTGCCAGTAGATTGTCCAATGAAAGTATTTGTTGCAAATCGAATGAAAACACTTTAATAATGATGTAAACTCACTAGAATTTTCATATTTTATAGCAAATCGCGGACACACAAGACGCGATCGGACGTAAGAGAGAAAGTGTTGCCAGTCACATTTTAAACGCATACAATCGATACGTTTTAGCTGAAAATTGTTGGTATATTTATTTATATGAATTTACGAGTCACCAATGTTCTAAGAGATTGAAGCGGTGACGGGTATGTGAATTTTTTTAAGCTATAATTAGTTTCCGCTCATTTTTCAGCACCTGAAAACCTTTTCAAACCATAGGTATTCAACGTCAAACAAAATCGAGAAGAAACATCGGTTATTCACTGTATTTCATGAGACGTGAATTATTGCGAAAAGGACATGCTACATGCATCGCATATAAAGATCAAAATGATAAACAACATAAACTCGAAGATATAAGAACCAAAATATGTATTAGCTTCGGAATCTTTGACACTGTCATTAATTTAAAATTACCATAAAAGCACCACGTTAAGGATGTGATGATATTATTTTAATATAACCACCTTAGAAGGCATGCAATTATGTACAAATTACATATGCTACATCACCTAAGCAATTATGAGAATTGTTAGTACTGCAGTGCTCAGGACAATGTGTCACCCAAGATCGTCCTAACCGGTCGTTTGGCGGAAGCCAGTAGTTAATCTAAACTACGGTCATTCCTCGACCCCTATTCAACACATCTGTCTCTTGACGCCTACGCCATGTTTTTAAGTTTTTAACTGAGTTTTTTGAACGGTGCATGATAACTTTTTAAGTGATCTCAGTTTCACACGAAATGTCTCCCGACTCTACAGATGCGCCGGATCGTCGACAAAAGTAAACAACGTCAGATGTCATGTCAATAATACCGACAGCCCAAGTGTAACCAACCCTTGTTGAAGTTGTCAGAAACATCAAAAATTTTTTGTTGATCTATACAATCATAAAATGTGACAATCGATAGATATTTATAAGGATTAATCCTAAAATAGGCAAATTTACGTTTGGTAGGATGTCAGGAAACGAGAGTTTAAAGGGGTCGGCTCGATGACAGACCCCCATTAGTGAAGTGACGATTTGACAGTTTATTGACGTGACTGCATTTGACTACCAGACTTTGTTTTCAACATTCACACATTTGGTTTAAGACGTATATAAACTTGTTGGGAACGAGAGAAAAGACCTGAAAGCTTATTTTTGTCCTGCCGTCCTCAAAAAGACAATAAAAACACGTAGCCACTCAAAAGGTTAATTCGTTCGCCTTCATAAAATCGCGTGTCTTTTTAAACGTATTTTAAAATTCCTTTCCATTCATTCTGAGCTCCATTAAGGACCGGTTAAGTTTATGAGTAGAGACCACTTTACATTCCCAAGGGTGGGCAGACTGAAAACAGAATCGCGCCGGATATTGGAAGTTAAATACAATGGTGTGACGACAGTGTCCATTAGCACCTACCGAGATAACAAGCTGCGTTGACACTTATCGCCCGCAATGTCAATACTAGATGATGAAAACACTTCACGGTTCACCACACTGAAATAAGGAAACGAATGATACAGACAGACATGTCAAACGTTTATGATGAACTAATAATAGAGGCATTGACCGTCTCTATATTGACGTATCCGTGGGCGTATTGAAAGGTTTAGGTGATGGTGGTTCTTTAGCATGATGAAGCGAGGAAAACTAAGTATAGTCTGAGAATTATTCACGTGTTTCTCATTATTGATCGTTGGATTTCTCGGAAAAAGCAACCTCAACTCCTTGGCCTTCATTGTTTTTCCATCGTATGCAAATCCGGCGTGACTCATTAGCAGCTAATCGTAATTCTAGAGTGCGCATACGCAATACGACACTATTCAATAACAGATATTAAACAGTAGATTCCTATAGCATCACGAGTATATGGTTCTAGGTCTCATGGCGCCATCGTAGGATTATAATATTTTATTATGTATTTATGTTGACCAAAAACAGATTTAGTACACGTGAATAAAAATTATCATAAAAACATTTCCTGTTGGACGAACTATGATATAGGCAAATATATCTCGCTTAATCCCAAAAATATATATTGTACTCTTTTTAGCAGATAAACAACCTCGTCTAATGCTCCACTCAACTTTGGGTTACTCAGACGATATACAAAGAAGGCGGGATATTATCTGACCATTTGATATGGTTGTCACCTCATAAGGGTCGCTGAATATGGCCAGTAAACACTGCACCCATGCGTTAGCCATGCCTCTCCCATAATGGCAGTTTGTGCCAGTTTCTCAATAAGGACTGCGATGGAGCCACCCGTTATAACCATCTACGGCCATTTGATGATAGTAAGTCAATAACTCAACATAATAAAGACCAAATTCTAATATAATTTACATCAACTTGTCTATTTTATTGCCATTACCGTAAAGAAAACAAATTTAGACCTCAAAGGATTGTGTTCGGTCAGACGATAGGCGGCCGAAGGCGCGTGGGCTTCGAGGGCGTAATAATCGTGTTCATTCGTGTAGGTTATATCGTCGCAATCGCTTGCCACTCAATTATGTTGGGCAGCTCTAATAGGGCATTTAGCTGTCAAATACCAGTGATCGACCCGGTTCACTCACTTATAGGTATCAGATATCGACACTTTTGTTAACGAACTATAGGAGAGAAGTAGATTAATGGTTGGTGATTTACAAAATTGTTATTTAAAACCGATGATTTACTACGTTGTCATGTTTTAAACTTTCCAATTTAATAAGTCAATACTTTGGTAAATAATTCGAATAAGTGTCGACTTGCATTTGCATAACATCCATAAAATATTAAGTTTCTAATTTGTTTATGTGTGCCGGTAATTAAAATGCCATATAAAGAGATCTGCATTCAGATTAACATAGTATCGATCGCCACGTGCGATCCATTGATCTGAGATGGCGAGAGCGCATAGTGGGGGCGATTCATTCATATTGCGCACGCGCATCGATCGCGACGCGACGCGACCTCGCAGCGGCCGCGGGCGCATGCCGACCGCGCCGCGCCCTCTCGCCTCGCCGCAAAATGCATTTCAGATTACTCGTGTCATAATCATAAATTATTCTGACAGCTCGTCGTTCCTAACGAAAATTATGGAGTCATTGACCCACCAATGTATTGTTATGAAAAATCAAAGTATTATTTGTAATCCTCTGTATCGAGATGGATCTCAGCCGTTGACAGCCGTTCCATTCAGTATAAACCACGCACCGGTTGTCATTCGTATGTCGCATGGCTACGCCTACACCGCAATTAAGAAATGCGGTATGCCGCGGCCGGTTCTAAAGGTGAGTGTAGGTGACAACGAAAACATAAAATTAACCAGCCGATTAGGTAATAAACTTGTCTCTGGGTACTGAATTAGGCAAGTGCTAATATTTGCGGACACCTACATCCGCCAACCTGCCGCATGCCGCTGCCGTTGCCGGCCATCGGGCCGGTCGTGGAGCCCGACAAGTCAATAAACTCCCACTGTGTTTTACTAGCTAACACTATGATATGGAACTAACTGGAAAGTGTATGGAGGCGAAATCAATTTACTCTTCAAGTTCTTAGTTAACGTGGGTTTAATGTAGAGCCATCTGCGTACTTGAATCTTTATCAGTGAAAACTACAGGCACCTTCAATAGGTATGTATAGTTGATCGAGCGAAGCGAAGCGAGCGCGAAGTGTCTCCGTGCTTGAACAAAAATGTTTTCGAGTGTCTGTCCAGCTGTCTGAAGGATGTCTGGCTTTGTTCTACTCTACAGGTCGAAGTTCTCAACCGATTCTCGTGAAATTTTGTGAGCAGGTTAATTATAATTATATGGATCTTTTTGCCGATTCGGATTTCAGAAATTTTTCAAAATATAAAACAATTCGTGTATCGACCATAATAATCATCCAGCTCACAGAGCTGTAAGTACTAAGGTGTACTTAACTAGAAATAAGAGATTAAACAACATTTCAAACAAAAAGTGTAGGCTGTGTGAGGCATTAGCGCAAAATGCAATTATGCAAATACAAGTAAGTAGATAAGGTCGCAGTGGGTATACTAATGGAAAATAGTGAAGTGAGGGTAATATATTCCAAAATCCTTTATTGTGTACGCTTCAGGGTTAAAAAATACTAATAACTAATGTATGTTTTACCTACAAATAAAACAATAATGAACTAAAACAAAATATTCATGGTTCAAAAGCTAAAACGTATTGAGAAAGTAGGTATAAACTCACATAGTAAGAAAACACAAAACATTGAACCCCTTACTCATAAAGCGCTATTTAACTAATATACTGATTAAATGGTCACGTAAATAATGTCACATTATTTGACAATGACAATAGAGTGACGTTATTTGCGTGACCCCTTAAACAGTATATTAGTTAAATAACGTTTTATGAGTAAGGGGGTGAAAGAACAAGTCAACATAATCTGTATCATTTTAATTGCAAGCTTGCAATTTCAATAAAATGAGACTTAAAACTTTTATAGGGTTTCTTTAGAAACCGTTTCACACTGAATATTGGCAGGGGCGGGCGGTGCGGTGGTGTGACAAAGCTGACGCGTCACGTAGGCGCGTGCGCTCGGCATGCGCGTCGCGCCCACCGTTACGCCGCCGCCATTATAAATCTTGTACGATTCCGCGGAATTTATGGGAACGTTGCCAGCGACATCCTTGCCGATCAACATCGACCGGTTATCGACTCGCCTCTTACCTACTCCCATTCCGGACACGTAATAGCTATCGTAAATTCGAGTATCCGCTTTATGAAGCTTCGGAGTACTTGTATTTATGCGTCCAGAATAAATCTCGAAACTATTGCAAACGTTAGTTGTGCAAATACAAATTTTAATTCACTAGGTAGATCACCGAAGTGATATTAATGAAAAGTTGGCTTTCCTGGTCTGACTTGAATGGTTCTTAACTTGTTATTCAGACTAATCACCGTGGTAAACTTCATTCAATAAAATATTCATGGTGCGCGGTGCCTTCAATGTGTTAATACTGATACGCACGAGGAATCAGGATTGGAAATGCGGCATGCAAAAGAATAAATAGCTGCAGACTAGAGCCGGGACGAACGACCTCCACGGCTGCAAAACGAATATAAATGTCCCAATAAGGTAGTCGACTTACGCTGACAGACACCACAGAAATGGTAATAAATCATGAAGAATAACAATCGTATTAACATTCAGCGGAGGATTGCACAAACAAACCATGGGGAATCACGCGATGCAGTGAAATAAATGAACATAGCTGGTCGCAAAGTCGTTTGCTGCAACACTGCGCTAAATGGGTTGTTTATTTGCATATTCATATGACCGCAGTCATCTAACTGTTAAAATTTGGCCACATCGAAAGCGCCGTCGCCGCACTATAGTTAGCGGCCTTTTAACGAGCCGAATACCCTCACGCACTTCCTGGTCGAATATATAATTGATGAAAAACCACTCGACCCGGCCCATAGTCATTGATATGTGGATACATACTTATATTAAGTTAGACGATGGCTCAAATTGACAACTACAGCAACATTTGCCATTGGCCATGATCCACGACGAAATGTCAGAGGTTACATTATTTAGTTCCGCCTGTTGGTAATGTAAATTCTATTCACAGTCTTAGTACCTACCACAATCATCATTTATGTGTATTCGTTATTCTGTGTCCGTCCTTATAAATCTCTACAATTTTCGGAATGTATCGTGAGAACTTTTGTTGTGTTGCACCCAAATTACAATGGTTGTGCAAAAAATATAATTCGCAGACAACAAATAATATAAATGATACATTATACAGTCTCATTATCTGGATTTTTTAAATTAACTTTATGGTGAGAATTATATATAACAAAGGCTTTTGAAACATCACAGAATGCTTCTAGAAACAGCAATTTCTCAACGGTGATACAATCGCAAGAATGTTAATGCAGGTAATCTTCCGACAATATCAATTCTTTGACATAAAATTTCTGAATCTTTCCTGACAGTATCAAGTTTTATTCGAAAGGGAAGTAGGCAGTAGGCAGGTGAGCCGTTAACAGTGGAATGACGACAAACGACATGTTGCCCGCCGAACCCCGCGCGTCCACATTCCTGGACAAATCTTTATCTAACTGCCTTCCCGTGCCAGACGACCACTTATAGAGTTATCCCAGCTATAGATACAATGGCTCTTCTGTCTTCGACATTTGCCCGAATTATTACCAGGGGTTGTAAACACAAGTCTGTTGCAGGTAGCTGTTATAGGTACTGTAGTTTTAATCAATTTAAAGTTTATGTTTGGACTTGGGTACATATGCATTTGGGTACTTACGCAAATTCGTGTGGCTAGAGAAACATGTTGGCCACAGTTTCGTGTCTCAAGAATTCTTTAGTAAATCAATGTAACGGAGTGCAACAGTAAAAGTAACTAGACCGTTGCGTTCCCACGTGGTAAGTACCGCTCTGTTTTAGTCATTGTCTGCATAGGGAACCGATTTATCATTTTGCAATTCATTTCCATTTTACTGCAATCGTGTGAATCCCCTAAGAGTCTCACTCAGGATATGCAGACATCATTACCCTCATTACCTTAGTGAGGATGTCCATACTAGGCATAAGCCGTTGATGGGCAATAGTCACCTCGACCTCCTTCTTCTTTGGCATTTACCTGTAAGTACAGGATCATGAGCCCACAAAGTAGCCATTATAATATTTATAATATCGATACAATCGATATCCTATTCCCACGCGTACTCCGCGGAAGTTCATATCATTCTGGCAGCGAAGCTGGGCTGGTGCTAGCGGGCTGTATCGATTCGTTCCCACGCGGAGTACCATAGCGTTCGGATCAGGTTTTGTATGTCAAAAATTAAAGCATAATACATAATATTTTATGCAGGTAAGGTCCGCTAATTGCTGGACTTGTCCGTAATAATTATGAGTATAACCTTTTTGTATTCTCGTGACCGAATTTTGTAATTACGTTCCAAATTCATCCAAGTTTTTCTGATGCGTCTGAATCAGGGTAGCAGTAGGTATTATTCATTGCTATATTGTTTTTTGGCCATTGATTACCACATATATCCCGCGGATAAATACCACTTGAAGGTTTTATTTCAAGCCATGATTTTAAAGAGTACATATAGTATCATTAATTACACCACAAAAGGCGCATATCGCTCATAAAAGCTGTCACATTAGACCTTTTCACGTAAGGTACCTAAAAGACTCGTATTACAGACACGCTATACTGGATATCCATTATAGAACCTTATCTGGCGAGCTTATGTTCCATAAGCAGATTAAAGTTGGACACATCATAATATTATATTCCTCCACGCGTTATGTTCGTATAAATCAATAATGGCGCTGACAAACTAGATATTTCCAGATTTAAATATTCGCAAAAATAAAACCGATAAAATCTTGCCCGTGAATATCTTAGCCTCTTTTTCTTCAGTTCACAAAGCATCAATAGTATTATCGTTCTTATGAATAATAAATAATTCACAATCTTGTCTAGTTGAATAACTTAATGAATGCTCTTCTCATCAAACATACATTTCTAATTACAATCTCCAGACACTCGTCTATATTTTCATCCTGTGAAAGGCGATGGGCAATATTATAAGAATATTACAGTAACAATATTATTGAGTAGCATTTGTGGTAATATAGCACAATATTGATATGGGCCGATGAACTGAAGATAGCAAATCGTTCAATGCTGCCACTATGCCGGAGTGAACAATCGGTCTCAGATAAACCTGCGGATCCTTTACTGCTTCACAATGTACCCTTATGACATTCCAACTCATATCATGCAATAATCAGTTGCATCCTTTAAACAAAGAAGCAGTATGATAACACGATTTTAAATAAGCACATTGGCAAACTTCGTCTTTCCAGAAGTTCTAAAGACGTACGCTTTCAAATGTCATGTAAATAGAGCTGCTAAATTGCTAATTCGCATTCTATTTGGAATTTCAAATAAAAAATATGATCAATGAACTCATGTTTTTTCAGCACATGACACACATTTTAAATATAAAATCACAATATTTAAAGTAAAAATCGTGAAAAATACAGCATATATGAATACCGCACAACAGCGAAGACTGCAATACATCGGGTCAATAGGTTGAACATTTGAGTAAAGAATAGCGAAATAAATCGGACATTCCCAAGGACAGTTGTACAACGATGGACAGTGTGGCACTGATTTACATAGCGCTGTGACCGGATACCGATCACCGGCTACGATTGCCCAACGTGCGATGCATGTCGGTACGACATTCGTGATGTATGGAGCAGACGTAGCAAGGCTGACCTTGTTGCTGGACGGACCACCCGGTGCAGGATAATCATTAGCGCAAAGTACCAATGCACCTATGCAAATATCGGTTCATTATTTTGTTGGCGGAGTTAGTAGGTCTTTTATAAGAAGGATATTAACAGCTGTCAATAATAAAATCAAAAAATATTTTCGCAATACTCATGCCTTCTACTGTTGATAAATAAAGATTTGCCAGAAATAGTGTGCCAGATTTTGAGACCGAAAGGTTGGTAATTTAGTATTGGTTTTTAGTGGCTATTATTTCAGGTTGGTTGTACGCGCAGGGGAGGTTTATGTTCGTCTGCTCGGTAAGTCTATGAACGAGCATCCTTCCCCGAGCGGTGCTTGGTGGTCAGACGCGGGGTCAGTGAGTAACCCTTATAACGGCTTGGAACTTTCCTAGATAGAAAGTAGACGGCTACCTGCTAGATTAGCTATCCGGGGTCCCTGGGTGAGGGAGGCTAGATGTACGGATGTGCATTGGGCAGAGAGCGTGTCCTCTAGCTCCGGCACCATTCTAATCAAATGGTAGTGGACCTCTCAGACTTCCACCGTGGGGGATCGCTAGCACTTTTCGGGGTGTGCGTGGTGAGTGACTTTATCAGCTACGGTAGGTACCATTCTGGACAAATGGGAGTGAGAGATCACTGTGGAACTCTCACTATGAGTACCACAGTGGATGTTTTGGCGGCAAGAATTACCGCAGATGGTCCCTGTATCCTCGTAAGGGATTGCCAGGAATAGTATGCCAGACTTTTATAACCTTTCGGTTAGGGTTTGTCTCCTATAAAAAATCTAAATGAGACGGAGTTGTTATTAAATTCTCGTATCTTCAAATTTAATAGACGAGTCTTAACTAAAATATGTGATCACCATAATGATACCTTTAAAATGAAAATTAAAAATAGAATCATCAGTAACAGTGCAGATATGACGATTTGCGAAAAAACTGAGAGAGAAACTTTCTTATGAAGTCGGTTAGAAATAGTTTCGGGTCTATACACGCATGTTTGAGAACCATTAAAGTATATCTAGGTCCAATCAAATCTAGACATAGAATTTGGCACGAGCAGAGCCACAACGACGGCATCGTCACATCCGGCCCGATGACCGCGGTTACGTAAGTGCCTACCAACAGGACCAACATGGGCATTGTATGCAAAATGCTTGCGCCCGCGCACCGTTCGCCAAACACCAAATAAACGGTACTAACGGCATCATTACTATCCAGATTGTAGGACGGTGCTTAAGTAAGGTAAGGTGCTTTGTTGGTGTGTTTTGAAGCAAGAATTACATGACCAGATTTCTATTAACTAAAAAGTTGCGAAAAGAAGAAAATATCGACGATCGATCGAAATATTTGTTCTAAATACGTGTTGAAATTATTTCAAAATGTGTGTTAAACTGTACTTGTACCTAATTTTTATAAAGTTTTACATAGATTTTTTAGAAAATCTTTGGTAACTTTTAAACACTTTCGGAAAAGCATAATAAGCCTAAATCGGATCGGACCCTATGCACAAACACAGTTAAACCTACACAAAAGGTTGAAATCACACACCCGCGCAATAAATGATGTTTACCCAAGCTCGGGTAGACAAATACACAAGCCCTTTGAAATGCACGTATGCCGCTCATCCGCGATATCAAAAGGACCGGAAGGATTTTTAGAGGCCCTGTTCAGCTCCCACTGCTTCCGATGAGCGATCCCATGACTGTAAATTTTTTAAGTAAACACTATATTTCTTTTCGCACCATTCAATAATCTTCAAAGAACGTAAATTATGACAGCATTCCTTTAAATATGATAAATTATATAATAGATCTAAATGGGTCAACATTTTTAGAATATCATAAGCTGCCTTCTTTAAATCTTTAAGAATTTCGAAGATTGCTTTCTTCATATAATACGAACTCGAGGAGCCCCAACACTCGTGTGAAACAAATCCTGACCGGCACCGGACATCCGTCTTTGTCGATATTCCCGTTCTACATCAAAGGGAACCACTGAATTTAACTACCAAACAATTTTCAACCGTAACCGTAATAACATAGAGACGATAACTAGCATTTGTGATAGTTGTGATAAAACGATCGTAAAACTGGCCTAATACATCTTGTCACTTGAAGAGATGATTAAATTGCAGTGGACAGCGTTACAATAGAGGATACGGAAATAAGTAGTAGTGTTACAAATTGTAAACCAGTACACGCCTTGCTAGTGAAGAATGATCACAATATTCTATAAAAATAAATCCCATTCATTGACAATATCATATTTACGAATCCAATAATAAGTAGCTAGAACACACAAGTAAAATGTTACATTGTTAATACATGGAGGCAGCCACAGCATGATATAATGCTGAAAAAAAAACTGTTAATCTGGTCAATAAAAATGGAGGCAACTAAATCAACCATCAACTAAACTGAGAAGTTCAGTTCATTGAGTTATATTAATTAAGTAATTACTTAGATATTTCGAAGTAGTAAAAAATGAGTTCTAAGGTTTCGTTTACTGAAACGAACTGTGCAAAAACAGTTGGAAGTCACGATTTTGCAGTGAACTTAAATGCAATCGCATGCGATGTCATGTTAATTGCCGTGTTAAATATTTGACCTTCAGCTGGACGATGATTATAATGAGCAGCATTTACCTGGAACAAAATCGGAAAGAATAAATTTGAATGAGCCGAGATGATGAGGGACAGAAATAAATAAAGTGATATTAAATTTGTCACTTCTGCGAGTTGAGAGCGGTCAGCCGCGCTCACCGTAGGCGTCGCCCACGTCCAATCCATTTCCGCTGCGGACTTTAAAGACGAACCATGCTGTCCCATCGTAATACCCGCGGGCCGCGGCCACTTTATAATATTTGATCCTATATATCGGCACACTGTTTGTTTTCTCATGAGACGACATTTATTGTTGCCGATAAAATACCTATAGCTGCATGCACGTATTCAATTTATAATTCCAATCGATGCACCGGTTGATTGCTTATAAGAAACATCGACCTTGGACGAGGACTCGCGGAGCGGACGTGGATGGTCGTAAAATAAAAACGGCCCTCGCAGCCGCAAAGACAAACAGACAGACGGCTATAATATATGGCGAGACGCTCACACGATTGACGGCCGATAGCTTCTCCGTCAGAACGCCGGCATCCGGCATTCAAGGTGACACGGCCCATCCTTGCAGATCCGGTCCAGACTAAAAGGCAATGCTATCAGTAGAGACAATAGGTGCACCATAAGAAAAGGGTTCCCATCGTTATATAAATCTTCCATGTCGTACTTTTGAGGGAGCATTTAGAATGACAATAAATCAAATCGACAGCTAATGGGAGTTATAAATCCCAATAAAGATGAAACGTGTGACATAAAAAGGCATTTATTCAACACTTTACGTCAAATTATAGTACAGGTAACCATTCAGTATTAAGAGTTAAATCGAAATGATGGTCAACGTGGTAATACTAAGCCATTACTCAATATGAATTAAGAAATGATGCGTTGGTAGTAATAACTTCGAGAAGTAATCTCTGCCAGCATTATCCGTCGGTAATGTAATAACTGTTGAGTAATACATCGGTGACAGCGGAGCAGATTGTTAGCCGTGTGCAGTGGTTTGTCGTTAAATTGAATTAGAGCGCACCACCGGCAGCTTGCGCCCGCGCAGTTCGATGACCGATCGCCCACCACATTCACCATACTTATTGATCCCATTCAATTGATCCTTGACGATTTATCAATCACATCTTTCCGTAGGAGTGACACCGTTGTAAGCAAACAACATGTCTTGGAATTTCAATCCTTATGTTCAACTCCCAAACCAATTTATGTTTATTGACAGATTTTATTTGAATCAAGCAGTGCGTAGGGTGTCGGTCGTGGCATACATAGAGAAAATACGCGGGCGGGCGTGGGATCTGCTGGGGGCGGTGACAGTACTCCCTTTAGCGACACTCTTGATTCTTGTTGATGTCAAGTTATGGCTTGTTGCTTCATTAATGTGCGATAGCAACAGCGTGAAAAACAGTCTTACATAACACCTTGCATTACATTGCATACAAATAGAATAGGGAAGTGAACAATCAGAATTTGAGTACTAAGTGGTTGCGCAAATGCGGAAAGCCAACCGATTGTTAAGAAGAATTAACAGTTTGCTAAGTTCTATAGATTTAAAATTTAAGAAGTTATATCAGATTGAGATCTCATCTATGATCTCTCCGTTTCAGGACGGATAAGAGAATGAGCACATAATACTAATCTTCCGTCTCTTATGATACATTGGGACTTTAATAAAACAATCTTTACACTAATAATAGATCTTGAATTATTCATAGGTTTTGAAGTGTTACATATTTTATATATTTATACAGAAATAACATACATTAAAAGATGTACAAAGGTGATTTTAAACTCAATAAGAGTTCTTTCAGCATATCCTTCAACAAAGAGATCGTTGAAACGTAAGCTGATCCTGATTACACAAATCTTAAAAAAATTACGCGCTTAAATGCCAGATCCCTTCGAAACTTTGTGTTTACCACCTTTGGTCACTTCTTCCCTTTATGGTGAAACAAGCCTAACCATAATAAGAAGGCGATTTAGCGAACTTGACTAGTGATTCATGAAACTTGATTGTATTACCTCAGTATTTAAGCCTTTCCTAACAGTTGGTACATAATTTAAGGCTCTCATTTACTTTAATGTGAGTGACGATACGAAATAGGCCATCGACCGTACGCACTGTTACTTTCACCATACCGCACCATATTAGTTATAGCATGTGTCATACTATGCGCATTAATTTAAAATCCTGGGTGTCAGTAATACGACACCATATTTGAATTAGAAACCACACGGGCCAGAATCTAATATAAAAGCAGAAGCAATATAAAAGCTATAACATTTGAGGATAAAATGCTACAAATATCTTTGAGGGTATGATATCCAAGCGATTAATAGGCCAAAATAAGCAATTCTAATTTTCTACTTCTGACGTACACTCTTGAAAGAAAGATACAACGGTTTTTTTTAAATTCTTAGGAGTCGATCTTGTAATGACTTTTCATTTGGCATTATGCGAATATCATTAATGGGAGAGTAGCTGACTGATTTGATGAGGTCCATCAATAAGGTCTCATGAAATAAATACTTGTTAGAACTTATAACTAAGGTTATCTTAAATACTTAACAAATTGATGAGGTATAATGTGAACCGCAAGCGGTAATACCGTCCAGACAGGAAGCCCTATTTTTACTGGTGCAGCCTCAAGCAAAAATAAATAGGAAATATCTTGTAATATATTTAAAAGCAACTTTACGTACATATAATTGAAAACAGGTTTAACGCCGGCAGGTCTTGTTGTGGAGGAAAGGCAAACAGGAATCACTTTTTGCATCGAGATTTCATACCGCTAATTAAATGTTAAAAATATATTATTACTGTAACTAATATTAATAACATCAAGAACCATAAATCAACTTGCGCAGAACCTGATACTGACATTTCATGAGTATACATAATCAACAGAATCGGAAATAAATAAATATGTGCTCAATAACTTAATAATAGTTATGAAGGTGCTAAATACAAAAGAAAATGTAATAATATAGTCACCCTAGAGAAGTTTGTGAGGGTGCGGGAACTTAAGCCGTTGGTTAAATGTTAGAACACGTCGGTGCTACATGTAAATTAAAATCTACCTTTGGGAATAGTTAGTTTACTCGTTCATCTTGTGACTTTTAACCGAAAGCGGTGTAGGTACGCCGCGATGGTTACACGGCTGAAAGTGTGTTTATAGCATCCGCCTTCCTGTCGTGGACCGACGAAAATACCGTTACGCTCGCACAACCAAACTCCATTGATTTACATACGCAAATCATGACGAATTGCTCACAATGCACGTCCAAAATACGGCGCTCCTCCTCCGATATCGATACACTCCAAGGTAATTCATAACACATTTCTTCCCACTTAAAGGCCATATTGGTCTAAGTTAGAATTTTGTCCTCAAACCATTTCGGACATTCGGCATTTACTGATGTTTGCTCATTGTCGAAGGATGTTAGCAGGCTCATTAATATTTAATACCAAAGAGCAAGTTGTGGAATGCAAGGGTCGTAAAAATTTGTACCAAAAGAAACAACGATAAGCTAGCATTGCCTGCCACGTTCAAAACGCGCTTATATATTCGCTTGCCATGCCTAGCTAGTTTTAATATATTTCTATTCAGATCAGCGGCCTCATCTCCTGTTTATTAAGGTCTATTCAAACGATTTACTAGTAGGTAACAGCAAACAAGATGTCACACACCAATGCAATGTATCTAACATGCTATTGCGTCCTTACGTGAATGGAATGTGCGATAGGAAGACAGTTTAATTTATTGTAGATTCTTTTAATAGAATCTAATAAGCGCTAATGGATGGAACATTATACGTTTATACAGTTATGGACAAAGTCATAGCGGAAATGCGGCCTTCAACAAAAACAAACCGATGCTGTACAGTGGGGTTTAAAAATTTTACTCGTTAGTGCATCCGGTGAATTACGATTGCCCGTAGCGTCTTTTTGCTTTAAGTTCGATTTAAAAAAGTTACCGATCAATCGACCAGCATAGCACACGGCAAGGGAGAATATCCTGTCGCAGCGGGAGAGTGGGGAGGAGGCAGCGCACAGGCATCCATGAATGGCCTTAACGAACTGGCTGGCCTTGGCAGGACGGCCCTACGGCCATCCCTGCGCCGCCATGCCGCGTCTAGGTACATATAGGCACAACCTAACAAATTACCTTCGTGTGTTACCTTTCTAAACCACCGGATGATTCATGATCGTTCAATAAAAATCAACGAGTTCAGAATTTTATTTAAATTCTACTGTTTAATATTTTTCTGGATACCTATTGAAAGCTGACATCAAGATTACTCAGATAAATATCAACATTTTTCCTCTTCACCGGCAAAACAGGAAAACCGATATGATATTTCGATACAAACACGATCAGAACATTTAACGAACATCGCAGATATAATAGCATAGGTACAATACTTGGCACAACAGGAAACGCTCGAACTCCTGCACACATAATATAGGGGCATGTACGTACTCACATACGCGGTAAACATCTCATTCATGATCCTTTGATTGAGTTTGAATGAGTGTCGTGCTCTGCGTTTACAATTCACCTCCTAACAGGAAGTGAAACGAGACCAACTATATCAAGGACGCTAATATTGGAACCTGAATTATAATTCCATTCAAAGAAGCGACTCTTTCAAACTTCATTTCTTCTTTGACCGGTTTTAGGAGTTTTATTGCTTTCTGTGTTACGTTTAGATTTAACTTTACACGTTCTTAATTCTGTTATGCAGATGGATGATTGTTTTCGACCTTGAGCAGGCCAGGATCGACATGCTAACCCACTTAGCGGTGCGTGCCTGCGCGTGCCGTCAAGGGATTACGCTTGGAACTAATGACGCCGCCACTTACAACATCTGGTGATGTACGTTTCATGTTCTATTTGCTCAAACCTTGACGGCATGTCTTTACAAATTGCTTATAATTGAGACGGATAGCTGTAATCTTGAAATAGTTCCATGCTTAAAAATATCTCTTTGATAAAATTATCTAAATAAATTTCTCATTTTAATATAAAAAATATGGTAGTTCGCTGAAGCAACTGAACGGTCAAACAAACATCATTCGGTGAGTTCTGTCGGTTCTCAGGCACACCGCGGAACACTCAGAAGACCCTACCATACCGTAACGTTGCGGAAGTTGTCAAACCGTTTCCCAGAACAAATAATGAAAAACATTCTTACCACAATCACGAACAAGCTGTGAATTAACCAGAGGAGGAATTTAACTCGCTCTCTAAATATCATCCGAATTTGATTTAAATCTCTACATTTTAATTAACCATTCGAATTAAATTGTCAAACAACGCGATTGGTTTTATTTTGTAGGAATATTGAAAGGCAATTTTCAAAACAAATAGGTTCTCGAGGTCATCACGTTTACAACAATGTGCCGCAATTATACCGGCTGTTGTTATTTATAAGGAAGTTACAAAATATTAATAAACAAAAAATATGTTATAGCTTACGTAAGGCTACTAAGTAACGGTTATTTCTAAAATATAATAGGAGTACATAAGGTACCTCAAGCTTTAAAATATCTACGATAATTAGCGTAAACAATGCTTAAGAACATTCACATCCTAATGGTTTGTGAAGCCGTATTGGCGAGTAAGCTCGTGAATACTCGTGATCTATGATTGACTGCGGCATACTTATGTACCTACTGACAACTCTCGCTCGACCCAACCATGAATTCCAATTCTCGGTACTTACTCTTTAGAGTAAATGCCAGAGCCATTATCATTTGGTGTCGGTTGAATTGCCGTTGCAGATCCGTGAAGGAACGTTGACCTGGATTCATAAATAAGATCCGACCGCATATGATCGCACATATAAACTGTCTCACGCATAGCGAGGGATTAGCAGTTCACAGACGAATGCGATCGGCAAACGGAATAAGATGTGGAGACGTGAACAATGCCTCATTATAGACCGGTGTTGATACCTCCAGCTACTGAACTGAGGAAGTCGATATCTATTAGCACGGCACAATAGGTGAGCGACATCCGAAGCTCATTACTGCTATACGTTTCCGTTGGCAATTCGCAACACGCGACTAAATCGCGGATTATTGTTAAAACAATTGACTTATTACATTATCTGGCTGTTGTACGCGCTACCCGATCAACGAGAGCTTGTTATGTTTGCAATCAATTTAAATGACCTCTTGTAAATATACCGATGGAACAGTACCGTGACTGATGTCAGACAGACAATGCACAGCCTAGATATTTGAGAACCGAGAAATTATTACTTGAGTACCCTAGGATTGTAGTAAAAAAAGGATTTTCAGAATTCAATCCCATTAAGAATGCAAAAAGGGATTAGCGGGTGAAACCACGGCACGGAAAGTTAGCTTTCTATAATATTCTTTCGTCCGACGCGACTTACCGTCCGGCTATATTTTTATCTCGTGCCATCTCAAAAGTTAACAACTCTCCTCAAAAACCTTGCAACTTCATGACATTCCATTTATCTTGTCTTACCCATCTGGCTAACAAATTATGCAACAACCGGACCAATAAATTAAATAAAGTGCTGTCACAGAACATGGCTGATATATCCTTGTAGAACGTACTACCGATGCGATGCGTTCATAGTATTAGCAATAGCGTTTGAAGACGCGTAAACATAGCTGGCCTTGGCCACCGCTTGTTTACGGATACTAAATGCTTTGGCAAATGAACTCGAAAACGATGTTAATTTTATAAAACGATGACACAGTGTTTTTTTTAGATTTAAATTGGTCCAAAAATTACAAACAGTACAGTATTATAAATAAATTTTTAATCAAAAATAAACTTCCCTCCAGCTGTTTAAGAACTGAATGACGATGCTATAAGAATCTCTCAACATTGGGAAAGTTCCTGTCATTTCCAGTCAATTTTCGTCTTGATCACAAAGAGAGGATATTAAAAATCAAGTAGTTGCGTGCCCATCAAATGCATATCCATAAGCCAATGCAAATAGTACGTGAGGTCGCATACAACCGAGCGCTAGTGATCCGTGCCAGCAATCCTCAGGACATAAAGTAAGCAAACACGATTTGTCTTGTGCAAACATTGTAGGTTATCTCGGCGATATTACAGCCGAGGTATTATCCTTGCACACCACCACACCGCATATACTGCACGTAGTAGTCACAAGAGACGAACGTGCTTTTTGTACTAGACAAACATTTGTCGTGTCAATATTTGTCGCATGCCCCCGCGAGTGTTGCAAGAGACCGCCCCGAGCCTGACGCTTCACCGCAGACTATTGAAATGAGCACAAACAGAAACAGGGATCAAAAGTGAAACCAGTTGTAGAGTAAACAGCGCTTCAGCATGTCTGAATTTAAAATTTCGAATGTTCAGATGTGCTCAAAACGTTAAATTGATGACGAATAAAGATCCTGAGGAAAATCTCGACGAATGAACCCATGATCGCTGATTTAATGTATACATTTTTACAGGAGCAGCAGTACATCGCGCGGCGGAAAACGCATAATGACTTCCGTTCGCCGGACAACGAGAAACATCCAAAATAAATCGACACGCTGATTTCAACAACTCAGACTTTCAAGATATTGGCACTATAATTATAATATATACAGTAATATTTAACTAGATGTTCACTGAGAGTAGCTTTGAATTAAAACCTACCAAGGTTTACCGGCCTAGATCACATCCTATCTAGGCTGAGAAGAACCTAACCAAACTGAGTAAGTGAATGACATAGACTAATTCTAAATTTCTCAGTAGCATTCTTAGCTGTAATCTCAACTAAGCTTTCTAATTTGTGTATACATACTATTATACTTTATCAGTAGGATATAGCCAACATAGATAGTACATTGAAGGAAATCTGTTTGCATTCAAGATTTATACGGGCTTTGATAAACGGATGTAGGAAGTGCGGTCGACGTGGTGCAAGTGGCCCACCATCCATCGGCTCGCGATTCTAATTCTGATATATCCTGCGCAAGCGCCGACCGGAACCGGCCCTCTCTGCACTTGTACTAAATAAACCATGCAGTTTCTACTGTCAAGATGCGTTATCTGGTTACTTCTACAGCGTACCTAACTTATCTATTGACCGTTTGAGGTCATTAACAAATAATAATTGCATAGCGAGCATTTAATTTAATGCAAGAATCACAAACATCCGGTAATTTAAATCGTACCAACTACATTAGTAGCGCAAATAGGTATGACCATCAATGAATCAGATATAATTGTATAATTATGGATAATATTATACGAGTTGTTTTGAGTTAGAGCTACCGGCACAGAGGTACACAATGAAGAACTAAATAAATCAATTGCCCATTCATAAAGCCGAACGTTATTGTCTATTCTTATGAACGGTGAATGATAACAATACGGTCTACTAACAAAAACAAGGTGCTACATATCAACACACCAGTCCGCGCACGAACCAGACTGTAAACAATCATACTAATGTTGCCACAGTCCGAGATCTGCAATTAACGCTATTAATAAAAAATATGTGATGTAAACAATAACTGTTCTATTTTAGATTCCCTAGGGCACGGCGTCGGCGTAACAGCATACTTATTTCGCAGATAAAATTGGGAAACAGAAACAACAAGATGTGATAAAGAGTATACTATTCTCTATAGAGTACCACGGTTCATTATAATCAGTTCACAATTCACATCCTCTTTAGAGCCGGCTGCTAAATGAGCAAGTTAACACCCATTGTTATCGTCGATGAGTACGGTTTTTCCATTAACTTCCACGTCCAACGACCGGGGTCCAACATAGTCATGGACTACAACCTCTGGGAACCACTTCGATTGTTCACTTCCCAGGACGGAAGGCATCGGCACCTTTGCCTTAAACTAAGCCTGGAATATCTGCTACATCTTTTCTAATTTCGAACATTGTTTACTTTTCAAAATGAGGAAAATCCATCGAAGAACAATGTAATCTTGTGAACATAAACGAGTTCAGAGTATGTAATTATTCAAAGCACATCGCATAGTTACAAGTTCCATGCTAGGTTGAACATGAACGTGAATGATGATGATACGAAGGCAGTCACACTCCAGGAAACCGTCATGGGAATATGCTGTGTTATTCAGGTATCGTAACGAAGATGTGTTACTTTGTTGCCCACGGTAATGATTCCGTAATTTATAATGCGACGGAGTAGATGGTGTATATCCTATAAAAAGTAAAACGTCACATAAATAAATATCACATAAAGATCATCTAAAATTAACAATGCCATTCGAGTTATTATTAATGGACAATAATCATTTAATAACTAACGCCTGCGCAAGAAGACAATTGCGAATGACATGTATAATAGAACAAAAACAAGGATAATCATTGTAAAGATAATTGAAGCGAACCTGTTCATTAGTGGAGAAAAAAGGTTAAAAAATATAAAGTCCGCGATCACGACAAAAACATTCTGAGAACAAGTTAGCCGCTGTAAATGCAAATCATATCATGGTCGTCATCAAAAACATACGACATTCAGAATCAGCCATTAGTGTTTTTCGTGTCATAAGTACACCAAATATATTTTAAAATTCACTCAATGATATAGGACAACGTTTGATGACATCGTGACCACATTATAAAAGCCCTAAATTATTATTGAATCGAATCGTGATTCGTGACTGTAGATCGAAAGAGACAAAACTCTGCAGGGGGTGGTTGGATATCCAAACGTTTAATTGGACAAGCAGCCATTTAAGGTAGATAATTTCCCAAGTAACAGCCTCACGATCTCGACCTGTCGTAGTCCTGTAGATGTCGCGAGACAGGAAGCCAGGACAAGGGGCGCGGGGGCGCGCTACACGATATCCCTTTTACGCGGACCAATTAACGGACCTCATCGGACCGGATGTGCATATACACAAGCATTAGCACCTTCACCCTTCACTAATCTTTTTATGAGAACTAAAAGGACGGATGTTCTTGGGAAAAATATACAGCAAGGCGAAATCTCGAATCTCAAGAATATTGTTAATTTATCACGTTCGTGTAACCAAGTACAGAGGACGTGACGGCAATCGTCCTTGGTTTCGCTAGTAAGGGCCTGAGACTTCTATGGTGTAACAAGGGGACATATGATCGATTGTGTTCCATACGCGTTTCTAGTACTGTCCAGCTATGGCCCAAGCAGACAACGCAATAATTTATATACTCTCATTAACTAAGTAGAAGTTGCCAAACCTGAGAATATCCACGTGTGAGAAAGCTCACATTGTTGTGAACAAAAATAGGTCAGGAGCAATTCCAAATACCAATGTATTGAAAACATTGTTGTTGGTAATGCGGAGTTATTTTGGAAAAAATGCGCAGTCCTCTGTATAAGGCGGAAGTCGTGCGCTTCTGACGTTAATACTATTTTGTTTATAAATGTTATTTAAGCCAAACAAATAGAGGATATTAAGACCTCCGACCCGAGAAGTCGTAAAGTTGTCACAACCAACAAGCGTCGAAATCCACAATGGATTTATTGAGACTAGAGAAAATTAATGCCTAGTAGACTGTAGGAAACCAGCTTGTTTAAAGTCGGGATAATAATCAAAATCAGAGACAATGGTCTTGAGAATAATCTCAGTGAAAGTAACATTTTAGACTAAATTTAGAACTCCTTAAATGAAACCGGAAATACAGCCCGTGCCGCCAATTACGGAACCAAGGTATGGCGGACGTATGCTACTTCCGTTTTCGCCTGAGCGGGTTCCACCCTCTTTTGAGGGCTGATCCGGAAGGGACATATATTAATATGCGCTCAAAAGTCAACTGAATCTTTTGTTCCGATTTTAGGGATTTCCGCTTATTTGTTCCCTGAACTGCACCCCTCTTGCTTAATTTAATTGAAAATAAAAAGTGTACCTGCTTGGTTAAATAAGTAACTTTTGACAATGCTAATTAACACGCTGTTATTTTAATAGGCTTCCTAGAATTTAACTACCCAAAGGATTAGGGAAAGGGATTCAAGGATTTCGGCTATCACTACTTACCTACCATATTGAGATTGTGGTCAAATTCAGGCCAATACATAGTAAATACTGTACATATAACTATAACAATTAGGTTATAATCCAGATTAAGTATCATGTTCTTTGGAATTACCAACCACTTCTCAAAATTTAATACATGGACGACTATCTATAGGAGAGAAACTATTTTTCAATTAACTCTGCTCTTTGATTGAAATATTTCAGCATTTGACCAGTAGATATGAGATCAAAACTTTAAATGAATCTTACCCAGGTTCGTATGATGTTGCGCGACTTGCGCGAGCGCAGCGATAGCGAGTACATAGCCCATTACCGGCCGATCGTATAAACTTCGAACATAATTTATCGCTTCCTCTCTGTGTTTTTCACTCGGCAACAATGCTCGGTTCTCCAAGTGTGAAGTGTCGAGAGTCTTTACGACTTGTCGACGAGTAATTTGCTTTAACGAGCATGTGGATACATGCAGCGGAAGACGCCGCGTTATCCCGGTAATGTTAGATCAGCAAACATCGATCCAATGGTCGCGTGCATTCTCGTTGCTCTCATATTGACATCATAAAAAGGCACGTTAAATAATTTATTTCATTACATACTTCGAATCATCATTTCATTCAACGAGACATTGTTTTTGAAAAGAAATCTCATTAAAATTGCAAGCGCTAACTAAGTATTAAGCGAAACAGCGGGATCCCAAGTGGTTTCTTGGTACGCCGGCTCGTGAGAAGCTGTCTCACAGTTTCTTTCATTTGTCGCAACACAGTACTTGACTAATGGCTGTGCGAGGCTCCGACAAAAGTCCGTGAGAATAATTCAACCAAATACAATGACGCCAGCGCAAAGTTCAATGAAATGTTTGCAGCAAGAACTTATTAACCGCATAGCCGTGTCGTTGAATGTGCTTCGGAATGAACTGTGTTGTGAGTCGTGTGTGAGACAGTATATCAACTTTTCATATTTGCATTTTGTGTCTTTATTAGAATCTAGTTTTTCGCCTGATAGTTAAACACAATAGTGAGAAATAATGACAGGATGTAATAAGAACTTTAATATAGAGTATTGGATAATGTTATTTAATGAAGGAAATGATATGCAAATAGAGTGGATGGAATTTAATAAGCCAGGGGCTTATGCGGGCGAAAACGGATGTTAAAGATCATATCTAGAAACATGTACCTACCTTTTATACACTCAAATGAGTGTTTAATAGAATTGCAAAAGTCCATTGAAGCTAAACAGTGAATGGTTTGTGTAGTACCATCGTCCAGGAAGATGGGCGTGTCAATTTAATTTCCGCCGGCCACAGCCGACCGCTTATGATGGATTACAAACAATTTCATAACATGCATCCAGCAAATGATAAGTAAACTTATGATTCGAGTCTGACATGCAGCGGTGGGGTATCACATTATGTTCTCTATCATGCTTTGAATATTTTTATGTGTATATGTCTACTAAATAAACAACGGAACACAACTAAATTGAGTAGTAACTAGTCACTCATAAGTGCCTTATCAGGCCCTAATTGGATAAATGCTTTTTGAATTTGAATTTGAACTAGATAATTTTATGAGATAACGTCACATTAATATCGATCAACATCCTTAATTAAATGTTATTAAATGCATTCATATTAAAGATAACTCATGATGGTTTACATATTCTCATGAGTTACCGCAACAGTCTTTTCTTGTCTCAATTTATCATAGCTCGATAAGAGGGCATCATAGCGAGCGACTAGTATAGTAATATCATCGTAAGACGTAATAGGATGAGATGAGATGGGGAGTGTTCCGAGAGGCGTGTCAATTTAATATCCGCCGGTGGCCATGATGGATAGCCATTAGCCTCATAGCCGGACCTAGGTAGAGTTTTCGTTACAAGTAGCCGTTTAATATCTAAGAAAGGCGAGGTCACCCAACTTTCATGCATTCGAAAGTCGAGAAAAGCACTACATACTGTACGAGATTTCGTGTCAAAATTTATATCATCTCCTCGACCCCATTGGAAGTGTTTAATTGACAACTATAGAAAGAAATAAGAAAGACACCCGTCGAACAGTGTTATGCGTCGAAACGATCGATATCGCAACGCAAACAATGGGGTCTCATCAATTTCAACGAGACGTGAATGTTTGTAAGTGTTGTGAAAAAATTGGCGATAATCGCCTCCAGGTAGAGGCCGCTTATAGCATTATTGTATAGGCTATTGTGTTGTGACGGCGCCTAAAATGTTATACAGCTGTCGTGTTATATGCTATTTTTTTTAATAACAGAATTATAAATTTTGGCAATCGTCATAGCTGGCGCAAAAAAAATGGAAGTTATTAATCTAATTGAACGTGTTATTTAAAGTTAATTGTCCAACGGGAAAGATAATTAACTTGCCATCTACATTGATGTTAATGTATTTGAATAATTTGAGGAATGTGAAAATGTTAATAAATCATCTACGTATGGACTTTAGGATGTTCTCCTTTGAGTCGATCGATATAAAGATTGTGCTAGTGTTAAAGAAGACATGATGGCGTACTACACCTACTATATTTAAATTACGTGGGCACGCACCTACTGCCCAACCCACTGTCGTATTTTTCGTTCAATATAAGCCTAGCCTACGTGTCACCTTAATAAGATAGAGCCTTCGTGAATGAAAGAAATATTACTTGTATGATGTACGCACTTACCGTATACGTCAAACGGTGTCTACCGTTGGCGGCTTTCCCAAGGGCTGGATTTCTTAACGTTCCACGACCCGAGTCTCACTGCGGAAGAGGCATCGCAATCGAGACAACAGAGTTTTTATATCACTTAAATGCCAACAATAAAATCGACGAAAACACAGTAAAACTTGAACGATTTCAAATTTCGAAACGTCAAAATTTGAAAGAGGAACATGCGCTCTTGTGTTGGCGCGATGCTCAACGGCGCGACTGAGCGTGAGCGGCGAGAGCGCGGCACGCGCCGGTGGGGGCTTCATTCACAAAACGAGTGGCGGGGCAGAGCGGCGTGCGGGGACCGGCCCGGCCCATAGCTTAAGCTCATTCATGCGATCACCGAGCTGGCTGATGTGGTGACCCGAGTCCATCGGCACGAGCACTTTGCCATTCACCGAAACCACTTAACGAAATTTCAACTTAACGTAATCATGTCGTGACCATCGCACTCATTGTAATGCAAAGCAAAGCAACTTAGCTTCCTGTTGTTTGAAATTTGTGGAACTGCATAAAACGTAAGGGCAATTTGGCGAAATTTATTGCACACAATAATGAATAATACAATGACACTTTTGCAACTCAGCCGGCCATACGTGTCTGCAATTGCGACAGCGCCCTGACACATTTTAATATAAGTACTGACAGGCGGTATCGGCGAAAGTAAGGAGAAATTTGACTGTCAGTTTATATTTATATTAATGGGCGACATCTTTATATGTTCTCAAGCATTTGGATAGATGTTTATCCAACTTCAGAGATCTGACTTTGGGATTGGGTGGTTTATAACAAAGAATTACAGATCTCAAAATGAGTAGGAATCATTACAAATCCCGCAAACGTTTACTTGAAATGTTTGCGGATCCCGTTGTGCCGCCGACGGATTTACAGCAATAATGGCTTGGCAAGCAAGAAAATTACAAGCACCGGTGTCGGTGAAAGGTTCTAAGTACAGTGCAGCGGCTTATGTAACAGCCGGCTAGCTAGCCGCTTGCATAGCACGTGCCCCGAGTTGCCTCACGTTATGTTATGATGCAGGGACTGACTTGCGTTTTATTTCAACCAAAAACACATTAGTATTCACCGACGACACGTGATAATCTCAGAAATTTTCGACGTAAACATAAAATAAGAAACAAACGACTTTTATTGTAGCATCCCACAATTCGAGATCTTTGATTTTAATCACGTTACTGAAGAATAAATGTGGCTCGTTAAGTTTACTGCCAATTAAGCATTGAGGCAAGTAGTAAAAGCCGTATTAATTTGCAGTGTAATTCTACTGGCATCGCAGGAACAGGTTGCGCGGGCGCACAATTAAAATCAAGCGTAGGCGAGGATTGCATTTGCACTTTCGTAGCAATCCTATGCCCTTAAAAGGCACAATTGCTTTTTACTTCTTAAGATCTTACGCGCAACAGTAGTTATAACATAAAATATGTTCAACATTACAATGATATGATCAATATATTAATTGCTTCTCTGGTTCTATTTTAGTTCGAGACTTTTTGTGCGGTGATAACGTCTGTGGGGTAAAACGACGGCGGCGCATGAGCATGTTTCCTGTTGTCAATTAATGCAACGAGCGGTCTGGCACCGGCGCTGCCGTCGATTGATGCACAGTTATAATACGAGTCAAGTCATGGCGATTATGGAACTTCTCTGACGTTCGCGAAATGGTGAAATAAATACGTTCAAGTATAAAATAAACAGTTGCAGTTACTTTTTTATTTTTGCGCGTAATTTTATGAATTTGTCGATACATATGGCTCGTATCGTATTGGACGACAATATCACCTTGGAAGTGATGATGGACCCGAAGGTGGTAATCAGATCACACACAGCTAGGCTTGCCAACCTTAGCGTAAAGATTACCGGGAAATTTGCAATCAAAATTAGGGACTTGGCTAAAAAAGCGAAACTTTTTAAGCAGCCAAATTATAGAAAGGCGAGAAACGGTTAATTTACATGGTAAATGGTTTCACTTAAGATGTTTAACTTTAGTAAGTATACATACATACAACATAACATACTTAAACGAATTTTGGAATAATTAGGCATACTAATAAGGTATAAGATGATTCCATAATTAAAACAATAAGTACCATTCAAAATAAAATTAATGAAATAAACTAGGTATACATTTAATTTAAAAAAAAACTTAATCACTTCTACCAAGTTAACTGAGATAATTATAATTATTTCTTTTTAAAAGAATATTTCTCTTGTGATTTACGAAGTTGTAAAAATCCTTGGATTGGTATTCAAAATTGATTTAGACCTGTAATTCTGCCTTAACATGATCCACCTTTAGCCTATTTCTAGATTCAGTTCAGGCATATCACAAAGTGAGAATACTCTCTCTGCTGTGTGTGTTCGTTCAACACAAGATGCGTGATTTTCACTTGACTAAAACAAGAGCTGGCTAAACTTTTATTTCAACCCGAATATACATAATGCATTAACATTAAAACGGGAAAATTGGCGTTTGGCAAGCCTAGTTTGAAACTTGGAACCCACGGTCATATTATCGCTGAGCTATCGTAGTCTTAAAACATTATAGTGCGCACTCCAAAATTATTACCGAAACGACATAGTCAAACGATTATTAAATTAGTTAAGGCCCATTGAAAAATTAAGAACGTTTGGTGTTTGCAATGTCTTAACAAAAATAGCTATAAAAATCACTGACCTGCATAACATAGCGCGACGTAATCCTTCGTCGTAGCTGATCCCTCCGGCAGGCACCATGCCACTTTGAATTCCGCTCCCTCCAGGGCCCAACTGAGTGTTGCTGTGCTATCATTGGCATCGTATAAATCGATTTTCTCATCAATTTTATTATTAACAGTTTCTTTAACATTTATGGCACTATTGTTATTTTCTTTGGATGTATTGGCACTTGATTCTGCATGAACAGTTTGATCTGCTTCAGCATTTTCTTTCACGTTCGTATCATCACTGACTTCCTCACTATTTTGGTTGTCATTTGGTTCATCAATTCCAGAACAGTCTACGTCATGTTCTTCTGACATGACGCACCCAACACTATTTTAAAACATTGTCCACTGATTTTCTCCACAATATAGAAATAACTGGCTGGATTTATGGAATGATCAAAATAGCCGCGTAAATATCGACATATACCTACGTCAATCAAAAAAACAAGACACTACTTCTAAAGTTTGAACTATCTAACACAACTTTTCAGCAAAATAGATCAAAGCTTTTGAAAATCATAAAACTCAATTGAATGAAAAGAAATAGCACTGAAGCAAAATTAATCTAAAGTAAGAACACTTGTCTAAATGTTAAGAGCAGCCAATGCTTGAGGGGGTCATATTGCGTGGAAGGGTGGCTGAAACTGATGGCTGAGGGGTGAGACGCGGCGCTGGAGGGGCGGGCGGGGGGTGGTGCAGACGGCGACGTCGCGACGCCAGCCCGACCGGCGCCATCGGCGTCCTACTGACGTCTAATGCGCTCTATTCACATATCACATAGACAAGAAGCGGCTTGTAGATGATTATCACAAATCATAAGGTTTCTTCAGCAATCATGGATGTAGATTAGATAGACAAGTGAATTCAAATGAATAATATATAATTCACCTCGTACATTTTGTTGGAATGTGAAGTAGATTATTGTGGAATTGATGAATTGTAAAATAAGGAAAAAAAATTAAGGTACTTAAATCTGGGTTTATCATATGGGAAAATTAGAGAGCTGTCCACTTATATTAGGTCTACTTTCCCGGGCCATGGTTTCAAGTGCAATCCCTTATTTTAAACCATAGGGGATTGAATTTTAAAATACCTTTCCTTAGAACAGCGATACTCAAACTTTTTTGGCAATTTTGTTTTAAAGCGAAATATTAATATATTATAATATAATATAAATAATATAAATAAATATATAATATATATAGAATATTTGATAGAGCCCTATGATAATCAAATAATAGTTAAAACAAAGATTTGCTACACTGTAGTTTTTATTTTTATTAATATTATTTTAAATTTCTTTCCTACTTCTTTAAAATTAATAAAATTATTGGACTGTCGTCATAATCAAATGAACTATTTAATTATTTTTTTTTAACTTATCTTCCTGAAGTGCCCCACACCGGATTTGCGGAGCCCTAGGGCACCGCAGAGCACACTTTGAGTATGGCTGCCTATGTAATATAAGGAACCTGTGTGCAAAAATGAACTTCTATGGTCACTTATCACTGAAACATCTATCCATATTGTTCTATGAAGGTACGAAACAATAAAAACTCGAATAAAATCTAATTTCCCACCTCGGTACTGATGTTTAACCTTAATATGAACAGTTTTCATTGACTTTCACCTGTGAGTTTAATATGGTTGTTTCTTGATCTTCACAAACTGCTGTTTCATGTAGGTACAATAATAAGTTATCTATCTATTGATAGTCAACATTGTGTCTGACTTAGTAAATTTGACTGATTGCCTTTTGTTTTCGAAAACATGTCACCAACTGCATGCATAATACATGAAAATCTAGGAACAACAAATCAAGTTATTGAATGTATCTTATTTTTAATGAATATTATGAGGAGTGATTTATTGATTATAATAGTAATTAAGAAATTAGATTAGCTTTTATATTTTAATAAAGACATTCAAATTTGTAGATATATTATGTTTTAAATACAGTATGAAATGGATGTTTGGATTTTTCATTTAGTTTAAATATTTATTGAGCAATATGTATTTTAATTCTGTACAAACAAGATAATAATCAGTTTTTTTTTTCTAAAAAATCTAGCAGTGATAAGATGATTATGATCATGGATTAAATAAAATAACTAAGGACTACTTATGTGTGATTAATCAACGTTAACATTTTATAATTTTAACAATTTACTACTAATTGTAGTATTTTTTTCATACAATTTATAAATCAATATGTATTGCAATGAAAAAATAAACGCAAGAAGCCAAGGAAAATGCAAAATATAAGGACCAGAATGATATTAATAGCACTACATACACTTTCCGGAAAATTATGTGGAGTTTTTCACACAAAATCACTGCTGAGGCATTCTTTTTAGCGATTTTCCAAAAATTGCCAATTTTTCCAATGCAGACAAATCCGACCGCAGCGGATGACATTGACATTCATTGGTAATTCGTCGAGAAATCAGATAATAAAATTAACCAAAAAGTTTACAAATTATCAAAATGCTGTTTGCTGTTTTATTATTAGGTACACAAATTAAAATAGTTTGGTAGAATGTAAGTATTAATTTTATTGGTATGCAACTATCATAGAAGATCTTCACCACAGTTTACAGAATAGTAGGATCTTCATCCTAAATAACGGGCAAGGTATATAATGAAATGAAAATAAAATAATACTCTCTACAACGGGGTAGCTATTTTAGAACGAAAAAAAAAAGGCAAGTAGCATTCCAAATACCTATAAAAGCATTACCTTCGGCATAATCTGTAAATTAGTAGAGTGAATTTCATTTCAAAATGCTCAAAATAGTTTTGATGATTTTGGTTCATTCATAATAGCTGTCAGCTGTCACTCCCATGCTGTCAGACAAATGCCACCGAATGTCACGTTTGTTGTCATATGTATTATCCTTTGATTTGATTTCAATTGAGAAACGTTTGTTAATGAAAGAAATGTAAAGCTACATAATCTGAAAATGGATTCAGTTGCACCATCTGATACTGAATCAAATGTTAGCGGATTCGTACGCTATAACGACAACAGTGTTAAGAGTTTATATATCTCTATGATGAAGGTAATAATAAAGTAGCGATACCCAGTAGCTTTTAAATTCCAAAACGCTCAAACCAATTATGCATAATGATTACTATTTGTGTATTTGCAGAATATGGTAATTATAAACCAAACACAACAGCAGATTGAGAAGAATATGAAGAACATAGTGAAGCAAGCAGGGCCCCTCGAGAGCCAGCTTTCAGCCTTACTTCAATCACTACCAAAACCTAATTTTAACTTATCCATGGATACTGATTAAATTATTAAGCAAAATATTTTCTACTTAATGAATAAATGATTTTGTTAAGCCCACAAGCCCATTACTTTTGTAGTTTCATATATTCTTAGGCTCATGTGATTTTTAATGTATGCTTTGAAATCTAACTACCTACTATTATGAAGGTAAAGACAAAGATTTTCATAGGGCATTGTGCCTGCTAAAGAGTGACTATATGAATGTACTCATCTCAGGAATCAGTCTGATTAAAACAGTTGACTTGCACTTCATGCACTTGGAATTCATATTCCTTTCATATTAAGTTTAGGAAAGTGAGTCCCATCAGTGAACCAACAGGTTCAATAATTATTTTCACATAAGATAGGTGTGGACATTATACATACAGTTTTGAGATGGGATTTGTATGGCCAAAAACAAAACTATGAGAAATATAGAATAGTGGTTTATGGAGTCATGTATATTTATATGAGAAAACAAAAATTTGCATATTACACTATTAACAATACCATAAATTTCTGAATGGTTTTTATTGAACTTAACCATGATAGACAGATGTATAGGTAGATCATATGGTTGTCAATTGTTATTTTTCTGGCAGGCATTGCTGGCAGGATATTTTAATATTTTAGAATTTAATTATTTAAATAAAACCAAGGAAACAGTCATTTCCATAGATACAAATCTAGAAATAAGTTTCCATATTTTTGTAACAATAAAGAAAACCTTTTCATGAGTAAAGGTTTTTTTTATCAAATGTCAGTGTCACACAGATGATAGTCAAATCTCAGGGTCAACTGCATGTTATATTTTTATTCAATATTTAATACTTTGTCATATCCAAAAACTTTATGACCATGATTAGCACGAGGGCGAAGTCGCCGACACGCACCGAGGCCATCGCAAAAGCCTTAAAGCCTTCACCAGTGTTCAGTACCAAAGTTCTATTAGGCAAGTATCATCCAAGTTAGTCATACCAGTCATAGATAATCCACTATAACTGGTACCAGTGTACCTCTAACATGAGTTTTCTACGCTAACGTAATCTACAGTCACTAGACTAGCGACTATGTTGAATATTTAGCATGACGAGCAGCGCCTCTAGTGGACACGTTTGGAAGCATTTCATACAAAGTCGCTAGCGAGTGCAGATTACTTTAGCGTAGAAAACTCATGGTAGGCATACAGAGCCAAGATTTTAGTTTTGTTGATACATTGTTAGTGTATCATGCATGGGTGGTAAGTGATTTCTATCAGAGTATCATAAGAGGTGGATTTTTGTAGATTTCTCTTCTACAACGGTTTACTCTATTTAGCTGGAGCTATTTATTCTCAATCGTCCATAGTACTGTAGGGTCTTAAAAAGTTACAGTAGCGCCATCTAGTTACACTAGCTGTCATCAATCACGATTATAGAAATTGAATCTCTGCGACTCTTCCAAACAATTGGATAACAAACTTTCTCTACTAACACCTAATCGTACCTTTACAGTTTGATCCCCTGGACCTGTGTTCACCTTTTACCACATAGGTAGGTACCTACATAATTGCTACGATAGGATTAATTATACTATTTTTAGGCAATTGGGTGGAGGACAGAATCGAATGTCCTAAGAGCGGCACTTTATATTTTCCACCTAAGGATGTTATCGATTATAAGAAAATGACACCAGAGTCGCGCCAACCAGACTTTCGCTTGAATAAATTGAACAGTTTACAGGTACCCAATACATATATCTATATACTTACTATAATAATATTATAAACGCGAAAGGTTGTATGTATGGATATTTGTTACTCTTTCATGCAAAAACTGCTGAACGGATAGGATAGACGGACGGATAGAAACCTAAAAAATAGCCACATGTATCACTTGAGAAAGACTCGACCGATTTATTTTGTTCGTAATTATCAGGACAAAGTTTGTTTGAATTTTTTTTTTTGTGTAATTACCGGAAATGTCACCCGGGCAATAACAGCTAGTTTCTTTTATATACATATACCTATATACTTACCCGAGTATCCTTCCAATTTTCTTACTAAGTCAGTGCTTCTACTTATTACTAGGGGGCTGTGTATTCAATAATCCGGCACGACAGCCATGACCACTGTGGCAACTTCGCCACGACTCAAGACCTCGTGTACCATCATCTGCCGAAGCCTCTCTGCGGCCCAATCCAACGCTATTACAAGAGATCCGCACATCAGTTCTATCCGCAGCCGGATAATATGAAGTGTTTTGTATGTTTTTCTAGTTGCTATACCTTTATATATCCTACTTCTTTATCAATAAGTCTTCTCTAGCCTTTGAGTATCTTTTTTTTTTTTTTATTATGTATAGGCCTGTGTTTGACCACAATCTCACCATGGTAAGTGATGATGTGGCCGAAGGTGGTAAGCACACTAAGCCTAGAAGGAACTGGCTCTCAAGTGCAACTGTCGGAACATACCGATAGGTGCTTGGTGACAGATTTTCAACTTGAGGGTGGTAGCCAGCCAGATGGGTACTACAAAGTACCCTACCACCGTGCTATGGTTTCCTCACGATGTTTTCCTTCACCGAAAGCTCAAGCTCATTGTAGGATTCGAACCCGGGACCTTCGTCTCGGTATCCGACGTCACTACCACTGAGCTATCATCGCCTTAAAATTATATATCTATTGGATACTCTAAGTCTCTAGCTATACAGTTGTCAGGCGTATACATTTTTTCGTACCTATATTTTTATTTTAATAGGGCAATGTAACAGAGTGGGGTTTGAGGAAGTATAAGGAGTACGAATGGGCATGCACAGGTATATCAGATTACTCGACTACCCTGTTTGAAGACACTTACCTACCGCCACAGCCACACCAGTATCTACAGACGTGCGAGAGGAGGGCGCGCAATTCGTGAGTATCGATATTTTTCATTAGTAAGTAATATACACTAATTGTTGTAATGAAAACCAAGTATTATTTTACACCTTTTATTGCAGGAGCTTCACAAAAAGTTTTCGATTTAAGATGACAAAATCAAAACGATGATAACATCAAGAATCATTTTTTTTTCACTTTTTGCAATAAATTACTAGTCTTTACAATATCACATTTTGTTCGAGAAAAGGACAGTGACGTCCATATAAAAAATTGTAACAATACAATAATTCTTAATGCTTTCATTTAGCCAACACCTGGCACTAACACGAGATCAGCAAATAGTCTTAACACTAATTTTAGTCTCAAACGTTACAACTAATAACCGCTTACAACTAACAAATGATATAACTTAACAAGATTTCTTAAAGTAATGGCAGTTCATAGAACTTTAATAAAAAAACGTGTCGAAGAATAAAAGAAGGACAAAAAATACGTAGAAATCATGAGTGTAAGAAACGTCAAGGCGAACGACTAGCGAGCGAATGAACATTAGCGAGACGTGAAGTTGGTATCTTGAGGCAGCTTGAAGAGTCCTGACCCGCCGGGGGCTTTGAACATACTGTTCTGTACGTATTGTGGTTGCTGCAGGAATACGTTCGGACCCGAATTCTGTTGAGCGAATCTAGGCTGAGGTATATGAACGTGGCCGTTGAATTGCATCTGAGGGAATACTGGCGAGCTGACGCGCGAGAAGTTGTTGTGAGACTGATAGCTACTCAAGTTGCTCATGTTCGGGAAGCGATCGAGGACCATCGGCTCACCGCATATGGACTCCTCGCGCGACGGCGGCTGCGAGAAGACATTACGCTGGGTCATACTCGACGCCTGAGACTCGAACCCGGAGCTCTGGCTCGAGGAACGACTACCGTCTATGTTAAATATCTGTCGCTCGCCTTCGGTGCCCCAGTAGCCGCCGGCGACCCAGGACGTGCTGTGCCCCAGTTTGCTCGGCGATATCAGAGGCCTAGACCTTGATATCGGCGTCGGAGCAACGAAATTAGGAGTGGCAGTGAATTTACGCAATGAAAAAATCGAATTATTTTTCTTCTTTGACTTTTTTGGACTACTAATACACAAGGAACTAATGCTTTCATCTAAATCTGAGTCAGAGTCATCTTTCGTCAACTTTTGGTATTTATTGAATGATGGCTTCACAAATACAGTATCAGAGACTGAACTTGGACTATTACTTATCATAGAATTTACACAAAATGTTGAGTTGAGTTTGGGTTTGGTCCATATACTATCACTTCTGGGGGTGAAAGACCTGCCACTAAGCAGGCTGGCATTTAGGGGACTCATCGTTTCGTTGGAGGACTCTGAAAAGTTGTGTAATCCGAATTTACTCAATGATACATCATCGTCTGTGTCCAAAGTCATGTTATCATCATCATCTAGCAATGCACTCATGGTTGCATTGGTGATTTTCTTCATTTTTTTCGGTGTAGTTGGGGTTCTCGAACTAGCCCCTACAGTCTTAGTCTTCATATTTCCATAGACCAGCAAAACTGCTATTATGCTTGACAACTGAAATCCAGCAAAATGGTTATTGACATACACACAAGCAAATGTATAAAATAGAATTTGATTGATTTGATACAAACCTTAATAATACTCATGAAAATAGGATCTAATGCCACTGTATGATTGGCAATAGATGTGATTACAAATACTGACCACAGTAAGTCAATTACAATTGTATGTCTCAGACTATTAATACTCCAAACATGTCCAAGGATCTGTATGAAACATACAAAACCTCCCAACACCTTCTGTGTTGTCATGTTAATGTGGTCAACATTTCCGTGTCTAAAATTAAAACTTTTTGGCATCAAGTCTGTATATAAAACATTATTCATATCATTTAGATAATTCTCTATTGAAGGGAATGTCATAAGTGTCTTCATTTTCACTATATCATATATTCTTTCTAGAAGGCCTTTCAATACTTCTTGTATGTTATTTATTGTACTAATTAAATTCTTATATTTCATCATGTTTCTGTATAATTCTATTAATAACACTATTTGAAGTATTACTGCGATTAGCATTGAGGTATTGTTTATAAGTTTTCGAAGTTGATGGGTTTGTCTTTCATGTTTTTGAATCATCTTTTCTGGGGTTCTGTTTTCTAATAATTTGGAACCCAGAAAGGTTTCTTTTTCTTTGTGCAACTTCATTTGCACTACTTTTTTACAGGGGCTGCACAGTTTATAAGCTTTCTCTAATTGCATTCTGAAAAGGAATTAATATCTATGGTAATTAAATCCAAAATAATATATATTGAATATAAAATAAATGTAACTTAATCATGGTAACATGGCAAATATAAATAGTGAAGCATTAATTAATTAAGTATTTAAGTTGTTTACTGGCTATTACTCTTGTTAATGAGTCTGTTTAGGATATTGTTATTATAAATAGGAAATCTCACCATAAATAATGCTTACTAATACAGTTTGTGATAATTTGGCATTGAAACATTTGGCAAAATTCCCTAAATTTTATAAAGTGGGAAAAAAAGAGTAAAACAGTGAAACAGTTGAGATTTTCCATGCAATCTTTCTATAATAATATTATAAAGCTGAATAGAATATGCTTATTTTAGGAAATAACAGTCATAATGTTTAAGATTGATCGCCAATAGCAAATAATAAAGGCTATTTAAATGAGTGAAACCATGGGCCACAGATAGTTATAGAATATTCTATTCATTCATAAACACATGATGAATCAGTATTTTTCCAAAGGCAAGTAATAGGAACAAAGAGTGTAGTTTATAGAATATTTTTCAATTACAAAATAAATATCTATACTTAATATAATAAAGCAGAAGAGTTTTTTTGTTTAAACTGAATAATCTCTGGAACTACCAGTTGGATTCGAAAAATTCTTTCACTAATAGGAAGCTACATTATCCCCGATTATTATAGGCTACTTTATATCCCGGGAAAGCGAGTGAAACCGCGGGGAACAACTAGTTGTTAAATATACTTGTCATGGTCTCTTATTCTGTTCACAAAGGTAATTTGTGAAAACTACATTGATATCTGGATTCCTTGAGGAAGATGTTTGGTTAAAAATGACTGTCCTGTGACTAAAAGATGCTGCACTGTTACAGAGTAACAAGTCAGATAATAGTAACTATGCCTGTGGAGCTATGAGCATAAACTACAGTAAAAATAAACTATTCACAATTAATTGCCATTTAACCAGTAAACCTAGTACACTAAATGATTAAATTAAAAGAAAACTACTTACAAAATAGAATTAACATATTTTATCAAGCAGAATTCAATTAAGCAATTATAATCACTAGTTACCTAGTTAAAATTATCAAACATACTACAAGTTTAGTACATGAACTACTTGAGTTTAATAAACTTTATCAGGAGATACCACAAGGTAATTGAACAAGATAACAGCTTTATAATTAAGTAGGTTACTCTGCAAAGATAAGGAGATGCTTTCTCACCTGTAAGACTCTATTTCCTCATCAAACTTCATATCATTCATAGGAACAAAGTTGGCAAGCTGTGTCACCTTCAACTGTTGGTTTATATTGCACATCTTGCAAAGACCATTCTTGCGTGGACTCTTTTGGAATACCTTTGCTGTCTTTGGGACTTGTTCACAACCATTGCCGGTTATTGGCTTGTTGTAGTCTCCATCCTAAAGAAAAAAAGGTTAACGTTTTAATTTATAAATAGGCAATATGGTGACAAAAAAAACTGAAATTTTGCCAACTTTCACATTATAGTATTCACATATTTTTCAGTACGTGTTATGTAAGATATTGTTATCTTGCTTACGAGTACTATCGCAGCTGCTTAATTAAAATTTTGAGCAAAAACCCTTACCTTTGTAAATCCATTGTACTGCTCACATCTTGGACAAGTCCAGCTATTACGATCAACATATTTCATCCAACTATTGTTGTTACAAAACCAACAATTAACCCGCCAAGGCAAGATAGACCTGGAAAGGTTGGAATTTTATCACAATTTGTCCGGCGGGAAAGCGGTCAATGATAACCTCACTTGTACTCACCTCAATTTATATAGCAATTTGTAAATTAGTATCGTACATAGAACCGCTGTTAACGTAACTAGCACTGTTTCCATTTTATAAGTATATTTCATTTTTCATCAAGGTTTTCTCTATTCTTTACAAAATCATAATTTATTTCTTAACCTAGAAGCACATCCATTTTGTTAACCACAGACAACTTTTTTATGATACAGAAATTAGAAAGAAACGTTTAGCTTCTCAAATCTCAAGTGACAAGCGTGAGTTTGGTTTTGTCTATGTCTATTTTCACTAGGGTTTCGTTCCCGGGTCCCGGGAATCGGGAATTCCCGGGAAATACGTCGTTCCCGAAGTCGGGTTTTTTTTTGCGATTTCCCGGGAATTCCCGGGAATTTCTTTATGAGATTGAATGCTCTAAAACACTGCAAATATTGATCAAAATTAACGAAAAACCTTTGAAACACAAAGATGTTGCATACCTTACCGAAATCGAACGAACTGAACTACAAGCTTATGAGAAATCGCTGAAAGGAACTGTGTATTTGTGGAGATAACGTTTTTTTCTTAGAAAAAATTCTCCGAAAATACCCATAAAAACATGTTTGTTTGTAACATGTTTGTAACCTATCAAAAGTCAATTAAAATACGTAATTTAATTTAATTACCTATTTGTGTCTCACACACAAACATAAGTAGAAAATTATAAATAATCATATCAAACTATAGGTCATACATAGTTACTATGGGTAGTTTCTAAACTGCCGATTTTAGAGATAATCTCTGAATGCGCGTAATTTTGAAGAAAATGAAAGTTTAATTAATAATTTTTTTAAATATATTTTTTTTGGAGATAAAGCTTATCAGCGTTTTTGTCAAAGTCAAGTAAAACACATCATCATCATCATATCAGCCTAAGAATGTCCGCTGCTGAACAAAGACCTCCCTCATTAACTTCCACTTCGAACGATTTTGGGCCGCTTGCATCCAGCGGCGCCCAGCGACTCTGACCAGGTCGTCGATACGTCTGGTGGGAGGTCGTCCCAGTACAGTACAGTACAGGAGTACGTGGTCGCCACTCGCGTCGTCTTCGAGCGATGTGGCCTGCCCATTGCTATCACATCAGCTTACTATCACTAAGATCTATATCGGCAATTTTTGTTCTACTACGAATATCGTCGTTTCCCTGTCTTGTAGAGAAATTCCGAGCATAGTTCGTTCCTTGTGAATTAGTAAATTTTTTTTTCAACACATGCTCGTAATTTGACATTTATTTCACCTTTTTAGTATCATAATGTAGCTTCTGACATACTAGTGCTTTTTAATTTATATTACCGCACAATTTTATGATAATCATAATCCCGATTATGTAAGTTTGAAACTCAATGCTATTGATATGTGCGTAGACGATTTGCTGTCAAAAAAGAACTTGCGCGCCATATTTATTGACGTTCTTATTGACTATCATCAAAAATCTAGTGAAAAAAATACAAGTTTTTTTCCTCACAAGTGTGTTGAAAAAACTTCGTATGACACGCGTGTGCATTGATCATTACACTCTCGGGTTCCTTTGCTTAATAGGTACCGTCTCGTGTGATTACCAACTTTGCACACATCTCATAATGTACTATTATTTAATTCTGAGACAAATAAATTGCTAATTTAATTTTATTTTTTATTTTATTTTATTTATTAGGTCTACCAACAGTTTGTATATTAATACAAGTTACAAAATATATAATACGAAAATCTTAAATCTAATGCACTAAACTAATAAAAGGTAAACACAACATGTAAAAAACGAAAAACAAAGGAAACTAATTAAAAAAAAAAAACAAGCTTTGATTACTACATGATCTAAACTATTCTATACATGATCGAGTAGTATACAACTGCGAAATGAGGCAAGCGATTGGAAATTTATATCCAGACCGCTGTTATTATTGAGCAACTTGCATAGCCGTGGTATTGGTGAGTTGATACCAAGTTTTGTTCTGCGTAATGGTGGGCAAAGTAGCTTGATTTTATAACGAGGGCATCGACGAGGTACTCTGAGATTAAATTTTTGCAAAAGCTGAGGGCAATCTATTTTGTTACAAAAAAGTTTATATAAAAACTGTAGATCAATGAGATCCCTACGTTTAAGTAATGAGTGCATATTAAAATTATTAAGTCTATCAATATAAGAGGAATACCTTATCGAATACCCTGACGAACGCGCCAAGTGCCACAGAAAGCGTTTTTGTACTCTTTCCAGCCTAAGATTGTGTACGGCAAAGTGCGGTCGCCACACTACACTACAGTATTCAAGATTACTGCGCACAAGAGTATTGTATAATAGTATTTTTGTTTTTGCTTTACGAAACACTTTCCCATTTCTAATTATAAAACCAAGCATTTTGGACGCTTTCCTGATTACAAACTCTATATGCGGTCTAAATGTAAGTTTCCTGTCATACAAAACACCCAAATCCCTAATAGTATCAACTTCCTGCACGCATTCACCGGAAATTTTATATGCTGAGGGAAAGAGATTATGTTTGCGCGAAAACTTAACATGGAAACATTTTAAAGGGTTAAGGGTCATACCGTTATCATTACACCATTTTGTTAATCTATCAAGATCGGACTGAAGTAGTACCATGTCAGCAGTGGAGTCAATGCGCCTACAGAACTTGAGATCATCAGCATAGAGGAATGGGATAGAATTTATGAAACAAGATGGAATGTCATTCATAAATATGTTAAATAGAACCGGGCCTAAATGTGACCCTTGTGGAACACCTGATGTTATTTTTTCTAGTCCTGAACTGAAGCCATTAACGACAACATAGAAAGCACGATTATTTAAATAAGATTGCAGCCACTTCAAAATTGATCCAGCAAACCCGCAATCCGATAGTTTCTGTATTAGCATATTATGGGAAACACGATCAAAGGCCTTGCTGAAGTCTGTGTATATAACATCTATTTGTTTATGAGCATCAATTGCTTCCACCAAGACTTCAGTGAAAGAGACAAGATTGGTTGTCGTCGACCTAGCAGCAATAAATCCATGCTGATGATTAGAAACCATCTGTTTAAAATGAAGTTGGATAACGGGGCAGACTAAGGACTCGAAGATTTTTGCTAGACAAGAAAGTATAGATATAGGCCTGTAGTTACTAACCAGGGTGTTGTCTCCGTCCTTGTGAATTGGAACCACTTTTGCTAGTTTCCACGCATTAGGAAATATTCCAGAGCTGAGCGAGTTATTGAAAATAATGTAGAGCGGAACAACGAGGCCTGTGGCGCATTCTCTGATGAAATGGGCAGGGATACCATCTGGTCCAGCGCCCTTGCTTACATCCAAACCTATCAACTTTTTGGCTATATTCTGACTATCAATACTAAGAGCTGACAAATATTGGCCTCCCACTGTGTGTTTAGTATCACAAGAGACCGTAGCAGTATTTCGACTATACACTGATGAAAAGTATGTGGCGTATAAATTACAGATATCTGTGCCATTGGAAGATGTTTCTATGCCGTTAGTTATTGAAGCTGGGAAGACACTGCGCCCACCACGCTTTGCTTTAATAAATGACCAAAATGATTTTATATTGTCACTTAATGAACCTTCAATCTTTTCAATGTAAGTATTATAACATATTGTGGCTAATCTAGTACATCTTTTACTTATTAATTTCAGGGTAAGTTCATCGAGTGGGTTTTTGTATTTTTTAAAGCGCATGCGTATTTTATATTTTTCTTTGAGTAACCTAATCAAATCATGACTAAACCAGGTCGGATACTTGCTTTTCTTGTTTTTATGCAATGGTACAAATTTTAAAATTCCTTCTCTTATGACCTCGTACAAAATGGTAAGCATTTCATCAACATCGTTGCAGCTCGCGAACAAATCCTGCCAATTTTGTTCTTTAAGTAGTTCATTAATCTTAACATAATCAGCTCTACGAAAATTAGGAGTCAAGTTGTCTATATTATTTTTAAGGCTATCTCTAATTGTTAAGGGTAAATTTATTATTATTGGGGGGTGCAGTAGGTCTACTTTAGTAAGCACATCAGGAGCAGCAGTGACATTACATGACGGGATATCCGTAAATACAAGATCGAGTACTTTATCTCGATTGTTAGGAATATGATTGTACTGTGTGAAGTTGTTTAAGCTAGAAAAGTCCACCAAAATTTGTCCAAGAGTTGAGGAAGTGTAAGCATATAATGGGTCACTTACCAGTTTCCAGTTGATACAGCTCAAGTTAAAATCACCAAGAATGCAAGTGGGTGTGTTACAGTTTTCATGAACAGAATTACAATTGACTGTAAAATGCTCCAAGATCATTTTGCTGACTGGGGGTGGCAGGTAAATAACACAAAACATGACTCCACGACAGGTACCCATCGTAGGAAGGTCGAGATATAACCAAATATCTTCGCATTTACTCTCCCAGCTAGTCATTCTTCTAGAGTGAATTTTTTTTGAGACTGCTATTAAAACACCTCCTCCCTCCCTTCCGGAATGGAAACCAGTCGTCTCTCGGTCTCTCCTGTAAACTACATACCTATCGTCAAACAGTTCATTATTTAAAACACCTTGAGTCAACCATGTCTCAGTTAATGCGATAATATCGTAATTACTACAGCTTAGGTTACGATAGAATTCATGAGTTTTTGTTCTTAGTCCTCGCGTATTTTGATAGTATACATTTAAAGATAAGAATTTTAAAACAAAAAATTAACAGTACATGCAATAAGTTTTAAATTAATTCACTATTGTATCTTATTTAGAGAGTCCAAATCTTTTATGAGTTTGAATTCTGAGGTATCATCTTTCCGCATGAATACACGTCCACTCCTCACCCAAACATACTTGTAGCCTCGCTCCTTTGCCTTGATTCGGGCAGCTGCATGAATCGCTTTGTTTGTGGGTGAGAGATGTTCGGTGATGTAAATCGGAGTTTTCTTCTCAGTTAATCCTATATGTGAACCATTGAGCTTATTATCAGGATTAGCTTTATTAAATTTTACAGATGCTGCCAGAAATGTGTCACGAACTAATGGTGAGTTAAACTGTACGACAATTGAGCGAGGACGTGGGCTCGCACGATTGAATTTGGCAATACGGTTGCAACTCAAAACATTTGCTTCGTTGATGTTACAGTCTATTACTTTACTTATTTCTTTGATAATACTGATAACATTCTCATTTTTTTTTTTTTTTTTTTTTTTTTAAATTACGTGGTTTACTTGACTTTATATACGTTAAAATAACAAAACTAACAACTTTTAAAATTTCCCGGGAATCGGGAATTCCCGGGAAGTCATTTTTTTCATTCCCGGGTCCCGGGAATGGAAAAAGGTCGGGAAAAACGAAACCCTAATTTTCACACGTGTGTTGCGAGAGTTTTTATGCGTCAACTGTAATTCAACCAACAAAAGGGACTTTTTGGCGGAAACTTGCAGAGTGCCGTTGCATTTTCGTTTTTATTTTCATAAATTCGTGTATTTTGAGTTTTATTGCGTATTATCGGTGGTATTATATCCAATAAAAATCATTCCATGTGCACCAGTGGAGTGAAATGAAATTAATTAATTGTATCGTGATTTTTCAAAAGTTGTCTCAAAGTCCGTGATAAGTTTTTGTGTTATTATACTAAAATATGACTTTTATGGACGGTGACTGACAGTGCGGACTATATGAAGTTATTTATTTTGTGACTTTAATAATACAACTCGAGAAAACTCAAATAAGACAAGGCTGTATAGCTCAGTCAGAGTTTTGGCGAATATGACAAACGACAACCAACACAAAACAGCTGATTTTCGCAGGTTATAATTTGATTTTGAAGAAATGTCAAAACCACGAGCTTAATGTTTATCCCACATTTGTAACTAACTGTACTGTTACGTACATTAAGTATATTTCTGTTAATTCCAGATACAGATATTTTAAATATTATAACATGTCGTCCAATTTCTTTTTGTATTTGTGTAATTACGACGAGAAGCCGGATGAAGGTAAACAATTAGTAAATTGTATATTTTTTTGTATACTGTGGTATACAGCTACAAGTTCTGCGTAAACTAATATTAAATATACATACATTTCAGATCACGAACTTGTCAAGAAGTTATGGTCAGATAAATGGACAATAGAAGATATAGATCTATTTAAAAAGATATTAGATACCGGTCTTGAGATAGAACATTTACAAACATTATTAAAAAGCTATCAAGAAGATAGAGCTACAATTGAGAAAGTTCTATGCATGGCTATCAGTTCATTTTTGACATTCTGTCATAGCAATTGGAATCCTCACCCAGAGAAATTGGAATTGGAACAATACTTAGGAATGGAATGGCCAGTGAACATCGATGCTGGTGTAAAATTACAGCGTGATTCGGAACCAATTTATACAAACATCTTATATCCTGAATTGTTATATTTTTCACTTCAAATATTCAATACGCTGCATGCTGTTGAACCATCTTTGGTAAGAATATTAAGTATTTTTTATGTGAAACTAAGTTTTCTGCTCTACGGTCCTAATAGGGTATTTGACAGTGTGAAAAATAAATAATAAAACACTATTCAGTGTAGAAAACATCAAAAAATACACCGAAACATCATTATGCATATTTATGCATTTAAATTATATGTTCTTTCCTATAGCATAAGAGTATAAGCAAAAGCATAAGCATTAAGAGTAGGTCAGTTGATGCTGTAAAATTATGACATCACCTTTTTTTTTTATACCACTTAGGTGGCAAACAAGCATACGGCCCACCTGATGGTAAGCGGTTACCGTAGCCTATGGATGCTTGCAACACCAGGGGTATCACGCGCGCATTGCCGACCCTGCAGAAATCTCTTCACACCCCATTTGAAGAACCCCATGCTGTACTCCATTGGGAAAACCACGGCGACCAGATAACCTGCTTGTATTTCATAAAAATCTCCATCTTATCTATCATTTTTGACATTTAATTAAAAGTTGCTGATTTGAAATGTTGTCAAATACCATATTTGCAATACAAGGCACTCTGTATCTTGTATAACCATACATATAACAGTGAATATTACCTTTGACCTTTTTATATTTTTTCAGCTACACTTATGGTGGCATTTCAGATGTCTAGTAGTCCATCAAAGAGCCCTAGAAGACAACAGCGCCACACTGTACTCAGAACTAGAACTAGTTATGGCAAAGTTATCAAATGAGCTACAAAACCTTCAAGATAGTCAACGGCTAAGAATATTGTTGTGTCTAGAGATCGCACAAGGGTATTTGTTGTATGGGAGGGTGCAGAATGTTGAAGAATACTTAAGGAAGGCTCGGGAGATGGCTGGGCTGAAACTAGAGTTAACTGGTATGGAGTTGCAAAATTCAAGGCATAGTGCTGCAGTTTATGGGCTTGTTCATGTTAACTCGCGGGTGCGGTGGCGGGCGTGATCATGAAATATCAAGCACATAGCATAATATGCAAGTAAATCATCTACGAAACGCACGTGCGGCCATGCCAAGACAACCGCGCCTGCACACGCGTGTTCTACGTGAACAAACCCTATTAGTAACTAACTGTACTCGAAACTCATTTGCAATTTGGTTAGGGATAAAAAGTAGCTTAAGTTAATCTTCAACCGATTCACTATCTATGCAAAATCACATTGATCACTTATTTCATAAAAGATAGAAAACCAACAAAAATTGAAAATATTTGTAGAAGTAATTTACAAGTGCCTGGGTAACCAAGCTTTGTTCGAAAAGTCAGATGAACACATTTTTCCAGAGATGAGACCTAGCTAGATCGATTTTTGCCCCCAGAAACCCACACCATGTCATGGTCATTGCTAGAGCAATTTTTGAGATCTCAATACAAATATTGCTTGATTAATAGTATACAATATTTTGACTACACTTTCATAGATAAGCGGAGAGGTTTTTTACAGCCCTTGTGATTTCCTCGATTAGAAAAATAATTCTATATAGCTGCACTAAAATAATGACATTATTTCCAGGTATCCTTGGCAAACGGACAAAGTTCCAAGCAAATACCCTACCCCAGCTTGCTTTAACCAGTGAGCTGGACTCCACAGTTCCTCGTCCAAGTGCTGAAGAGAGTCATGGCACATCAGAACTGCCGCCAGAGATTGAGTTGAATGATGATGTGAGGCTCCACAAGATACAGTATGCAGAAAAGATCTCTCAGGTTGAGCTGCCTAGCTTGGAGCAGACTCTTTGTTTGTTGACTGTGTTAGTATGTTTTGATTTGTTTCTTTACAAATACACTACGAGTTAGGTGATTATCACACTGCCACGCATCACGCTGCATATTGCGTGTCAAACATACCTACGCGCATACTTGGGGCAGTGCAGATCTATATCATCGTGCGGGTTTTTTACACATTCACGCGCGTAGTTGCGTTTTGTGGATTCACGGCGGCTCTGACTCATTTCATTCAGAGCCGTTCGCTGTGGTGATAGTGCAGTGCACAATCACGCACGTCACTGCGGACTCGGTGTGCCATACCTTGCATTTCGCCCCGCACACTCGCGCGTGTGCGCATGTTTTTCCGCATGTAGGCGCTACGCTGCGTGGTGGGAGGAATCATGTATTTTTTGTATGAAATTCTATTTCTTTTAATACTACGACCGACCTTATGGTAAGCGGTTACCGTAGCCTATGGACGCTTGCAATACCAGGGATGTCAATCGCGCGTTGCCGACACTGCAGAAATTTCTTCACAGTTTGAAGAACCCTACGCTATACATCATTGTATCTTGCTATTTCGAAGATGGTCCCATAGTAAAAGTTGTTCGTATCTACGAGTACTTTACGTGGTTTAATTTAATGTCGTATCCACCCGGTATAGTACACACGGCTACAGATCAAGCTATACATTTCTAGTATAAGCTGACCTCCCATTGTCCGGAAATCCTATACAATGTGAGATCAGCATATACTGGAAATGTATAGCTTGATCTGTAGCCTTGTACATATCATGCAGCAATAAAAAAACTTTTTTTTTTTTTTTTTTAACTTGGCGAAACATTGCCATCAACAGTCAATACCTACAAAAATGTCAGCCGAGAGACGAGCTAATGAGCGAAGAGCTCCAGCCGTACATAGAGGCGGTGGTGTCGCAGCGGCGCGGCGCGTGGCCGACGCGCGTGGCGGCGCTGCTGGCGCGCAGCGCGCTGGAGGCGGCGCACCGCCGCACCGTCGAGCGCGCCATGGCGCAGTGCGAGACCATCGTCAATGATCAAACTGGAGTTTCACCGACTGCGAGGTAAGAATCCTCACATATTGAAATTCAAAATTCAAAATCATTTATTCAAATAGACCTTCGCAGGCACTTATGAAAAGTCTGACTCTAATACTCTAATACCGGTTCGGAAGGTTGCATTTGCTGAGAAGAGCCGGCAATAAACTCAGCAATTACTCTTTTCAAAACAGGCTTAGATTAATTACATAATATTTACATTCTAATCGCACTGAAAACAATTGCGTGCCCCGGCGCGGCGGCAAAATTACAAAGTAGAAAAAATATTTAATAAGTAAATAAATAGCAAACTTAAGCAGACCAGCCCCCACAAGCAGCACCTATATTGAAACCTGAATTGTTTCGTACTTGTGAGCCCGCACAGTACGAAACAATTCAGGTTTCAATATGCATAAGGAGCTTCCTTCCGCGAACGCTCAGACTGTGGAATGAGCTTCCCGCCGTGGTTTTCCCAATGGAGTACAGCATGGGGTTCAAAAGGGGTGTGAAGAGATTTTTGCAGGGCCGGCAACGCGCGCGTGATACCCCTGGTGTTGCAAGCGTCCATAGGCTACGGTAGCCGCTTACCATCAAGCGGGCCGTATGCTTGTTTGCCACCTAAGGGGTATAAAAAAAAAAAAAGCTTCTGAAGATCTTTTACTTAGGGTGTACCAATTCCATACAGCACGTTAAGTTACAAAAACACATCTGCCCCCCCTAGACAAGATGGTTGTCGACAATCGTCATCGTTAGTAAACGGATCAATCTTTGTATGGAGTTGAGTCCATAATACCCCCAGGGATGTTATGGAACCTACTGTTGGAGTTTTCAAGCCGCCTCCAACTAACTTAACGACTATCACAATTAAGTGATAAACGACTTTACGTGCCTTCCGAAGCACGGAAAAGCTCGATTTGAAATATCACTAGGCGGTCACACATCCAGGTACCGACCACGACTGTGGTAGCTTAACTTGCCGATCGATTAAGAACGGCTTATCATGCTACACCGCGAGCGCTTCTCCTTCCTTTCCAGTATCAAATTCATTTAGGAAAATTCAAAGTATGTACAACTATGCACCTTATATTGCGAACTTAGCTCGCGCGCACTGTACCTTAGTTAATATCTTAGTAAGTCATGATGGCATCTCTACCGTCTTCCGAGGCCTGTGTTTGGCCGCAATCTCATTATTGTAAACGATGTGGCCGAAGTTGCTAAGCACACAAAGCCTAGAAGGAACCAGCTCTCAAGTGCAGCTGTCGGAGTACTCTGAGTGGTGCTTGGCGACAGGTATTCAACTTGAGGGTGGTAGCCAGCCAGGCGGGTACTACAAAGTATCCTGCTAGCATGCTATGCTTTTCTCATGATGTTTTCCTTGACCAAGCTCATTGTAGGATTCTCGGGACATTCACGAGCTATCATCCATGTTTTTGATTATAATTGACACGTAACAGAGATAACAAGATATAACTCAGACTAGTGCAAACGAGATGGCAATATTCGACAAACATCCGACATGAACATTCCTATGTATTAACCAGGTTGTCATACCTGTGGGCGAGCGGTCTCCAGCCAGCTTGGACTTGGAGACAACAATTAGCAGACCTCTACCTCAGCTTGGGACTCACGAAGGCAGCTCTAGAGGAGTACCAGAAACTACAACTATGGGAGGATGTCATAGTATGTTATACTATGCTACAGTTGAGGCATAAGGTATGATACTTTGATATCAATATCCATAGGGTCGATTTTTGAATGAGCAAGAAACTTTAATTTATAGGAAGTGATCAAATAGTGAGTAAATAAAGATAGTTTCTTTGGCTACTGTTAGTCAACTAATGGTTCATACATGTGCCAGTAGTATTCCAGGTTATAAAAAAAAAAAACCTGGGACATTCCTCACACACGGTCATCTGATCCCAAACTAAGCAGAGCTTGTACTATGGAAACCAGATAACTGATATAATACTTTTTGTTTGTAAATACATACTTAATATACATAATTACACCCAGACTCAGGACATATAGACATGTTCATGCACACAAATTTATGTCCTGTGTGGGAATCAAACCCACGTGTGACGTTCAGGGACGTGTTCCAGAACACGTCCCTGAACATCAGCAAAAGCATCGGGATCCTTGGCGTCGACATTTCTAGCGACGTCTTGTTCCGAAGTCACGTAGAAGACAAGGTTAAGCTGGCATCCAAAAAGCTCGGAGTGCTCAACAGAGCGAGGCAGTACTTCACATCGGGGCAAAGGCTGCAACTTTACAAGTTGCAAGTCCGGCCTCATATGGAGTACTGCTGTCATCTATGGGCGGGGGCACCTGGATACCAGCTTGATCCTTTAGACTCGGTTCAACGACGTGCCATCAGAATTGTCGACGATCCCGAGCTCACAAGCGGTTTAGAGCTCCTCAGTCTGAGGAGAGACTTTGCCTCCTTATGTGTGTTCTACCGCTTGTACAACGGACGGTGTTCTGAAGAATTGTTTAAGATGATGCCCACGGCTACTTTCTACCATCGCAACTCTCGCCATCGACGGGGAGTCCATCCTCACATATTGAAACCTGAATTGTTTCGTACTGTGCGGGCTCAAAGGAGCTTCCTTCCGCAGACGCTCAGACTGTGGAATGAGCTCCCCGCCGTGGTTTTCCCAATGGAGTACAGCATGGGGTTCTTCAAAAGGGGTGTGAAGAGATTTCTGCAGGGTCGGCAACGCGCGCGTGATACCCCTGGTGTTGCAAGCGTCCATAGGCTACGGTAACCGCTTACCATCAGGCGGGCCGTATGCTTGTTTGCCACCTAAGTGGTATAAAAAAAAAAAAAAAAAAAAAACGACCCGCGGCGCTATAGGTTAAGACTCCACGTCTTAACCAACTGCGCCAACTGGCCCGTCTTATTATTATTAAAATTATTAACTCTGTACCAACACAATAAGAAAACAATGCAATTTAGTAAGCTATGTGGAATAAAAGATGACATAATGAGTATAAGAGTGACTTCTATTGATAATATGGGTTTTTCTCCATTTTATGCTCTATCGATATTTTTATTTTAGGCAGCCGAAATAATACAGCAACAAATAGATATCAAACCTACAGTAAAACTATATTGCTTACTGGGAGACGCTACAGGTAAATCAACCTTATGAACTTCTACAAAACCAACCTAATTTATACCTTAAATGACACATATAAAGTTCAAAGTTAACTTTTAATTTCAGATGATATTAAATGCTACGAAAAAGCCTGGGAGTTTTCTAACTTCAAGAGTAGCCGAGCTCAAAGGCATTGGGGTAACTTTCTCTTTGACCACAAGGAGTATGAAGAATGCATACCTCATTTTGAGAAGTCGGTTGAAATCAACTCTATACAAGAGAGTGTTTGGATGAGATTGGCGTAAGAATTATTTGTGTTCAAAACATAACATATTTGAAACTATTTAATATATATAATAATTATATAATCTACAAGTGACATCCTCATGCAGGTACAGTAGTACCCAACTGATAAGGCGCGTCGTGAATATTCGTTTGCACAGAAAAGAAAGTATGGCCGAAGATTAACGAAAGAATGCTTAAAACTTACAATCAACCTTAGATCACTAGTATAAGGTTCATAATACACAGCAGCTGTTAGTTCCGTCTCACTCGCAAGTGCCGCCCCTCCGCACACATGGCGGCAGCTGCCGACCAATAGCATTTCCCGCGCTTTGAAAATGTATCTTCTGCGCAGGTACAGTCGAGGTCAAACATATTTACATTTGAAGTTACAAAAATATGTATCCAAAAAATAACGAACCCTATAATGGTAGTTATTAAATGGATACATATTTTTGTGACTTCAAATGTAAACATATTTTTGACCTCGACTGTACATCGGTGTGCCATATTAGTTGGGTACTACTGTAGCATGTTTTTTTAAAGGGCTTTAACATTCAAAGCTTTTTCACATGTGGCAACACTGATATATTTTTAATATTTCATTTGACAGTTATTGACCATCTCGATTTTTATGACTTAATTTCTACTCAGGTTTTATAGTTGGATATTTATTATAGTTATGCAGCACTAACGACAGAAAACTGGGAGATGTCTGCAAAGGCTTACCGTCGGTACACATACCTGCAGCCGAATTCCTTCGAGGCGTGGAACAACTTGGCTAAAGTGTACGTGAAGCAGGGAGACAAGAACAGGGCCTATAGAGCTTTGATGGAGTCCTTGAGATTCAACTACGATAATTGGAAGGTAGGTAGTAAAAAAGTAATATTTAGTCAAGGGGAAAATACTATGAGAAAATATTACACCATAAAAACAAAGATTTTCATAGGGCATCGTGCCTCTACCCAGATGGATAATCCGCCTTACTAAAGCATGACATTTAATTTCACTCCGCTTGAGGGGCTCCCTGAGCAAATCGCTCTCAGTTCGTACTGCGCACGGCTGTCAAATACTGTCAATTCTGGCTTGTTTATTTTGTTGTTGCCATAGAGGCGACTATCCTTCTGGACGTTTTAAATTCTTTGCATAAAAATTAAAGGAAATGGGGAGTAATGGAAACATGTTTTGTTCTAGTAAAAAATTGTCACGATACATTGCATACGTGTTCTGATATAATTTAAATTTGTATGTGTTACTCTTTGCAGCTCTGGGAGAATATAATAATAGTGAGCATGGATACCGGCCACTTTGAGGATGTTATCAGAGGAATCCATCGCATTCTCGACCTCCAGCATAAATTCGAAGATGTGGAAGTGCTCTCGCTTCTAGTACGAGCTATCGTTCAGGATAGCAAGGATGCCGACGGGAACAGTGCTGCCAGGTGAGAAAAAATGTTGCCAGATTATATTATAACTCACGAAGACCGGACTTACGTAAATTATGTAATTTTTCTTTTGGTAGGTTGCGCAAACGTGTTCTCGAGTTATTTGGAAGAGTCACATCCATACATCAAAATAAGCCAGAGATTTGGCAGTTATATTCTGATCTTAGTCCGACATACTTATTGAGGGCGCAACGACTTTTAAAAGCCTATAAAGGATATACACAGGTATATGTTTTTTTGAACTCGATTCAATTCAACAGAAACATATATTGCTCTAGATTTATAGCATTTTCCTATTTTCAGAGTGGAAATTGGTCCAACAATCCAGACACGTGCAATAAAGTTATTGAGCTATCCCAGAACTTGCTGGATTTTAGTGAGAAAGCCAGGCAAGAAGCAGAAGAAAAAGACAAACTTCAGGCCGATCAACAACTCTCGTCGGCCCGTTTGACAGGCCAGGCGGTTATAAGAGCGGCCGAGAAACAGAACTGGCCAGAAACGCTGACAAATCTTGAACAGCTGAAATCTCTCTTCGAAAAAGTTACAGAATACATGAAATCAATAATGTAAACCTTGTTTTATTTTGTATCTAAATGTTTCGGTGCTATAAGGTTACCTCAAATAATTTTAACGGATAGTCTGACTAGTAGACACTCGAATATTTTGCAAACGTTTTGTATGGCAATGAAAAAAGCGGAAAAAATTGTTACAATCAGATTCAGATTGAAACAACCACTTAATCGGTAGAAATATTACAGGATTTACAACACAGCAGTGTTTGAATCTGTTTTTTTTTATTTTTTTTAACACTAATAGTGCGTTCGAATTGGAGTGATGTCGTTTTTAACAGTTTCAAAATGGGCATTTTTGTATTTGCGTTCGAATTGGAAAATTTCAACAATTTTGCAACTTTTGCCACAAACGATATGTCCCAAATCGAACGATTAGATACAAAAATGACATTTCCATGCTCATCGCCTGCTTGTCACTTGTCTCAACCTACCTTTTTCCTTCAGTTAATCATTAAACAAAATTAATCTAACAAATTATTCTCTTACCTGTTAGTATTTCTATAAAATTTTATAATAAAAATTAGAATTTTCGCTTCCCGTATGAATTTTCCGAAACTTATCTGTCAGATTCAAAGATGTCAAAATATGATCACAAACGACCCTGCCTCGGAGGTGGGTCAAAATTTGCAGTTCACGATGTCGTTTTTAACTGTTTCCAAGCAAAACGAACGGTGAACGAAAACTGTTCAAAACGCCAATTTCGCCCACAACTTTCCAAATCGAACGCCAGTTGTGATCGTTTTTGGCATTTTGGACTGTTATTTTTGCTACCATACCCCAATTCGAACGCACCTTAAAGTGGCAAACAAGCATACGGCTGATGGAAAGCAGTTACCGTAGCCTATGGACGCTAGCAACACAAGAAGCATCGCTCAACACGCGTTAACGACCTTTCCCCCTCCCCTATGAGCTCTGGCGACCTTACTCACGCGCAGGAACTTTACACAATATAAAGTTATTTGGCTGCGGTATTCTGTAAGGTGGAGGTACTTCCCCAGTCAAGCTGCTCTTTGAGCGAATAAACGCTATGCTCTACCTCTCTCAAAATCAAAAAATTCTGGTTCAATTTGTGAGGATGGATTGGATATGATACTGGTCGATTAACTAAAGCTGGCTCGTTCAATACATCTACACATTGCCCCATTGAATTAGGTGTAATAATTCAATGCATTGCCCCTTTTAAGTATAGTATCTGTGAACAGTCTGTCCGTCTCTCTTGCGCGCAGTCAAGCATATGAGACTCTATCAAGACTCTATGCATATGAGTATGAAGGAGACAGTTATTGTTTTGTTTTCTGCTCATAAATATAGAGTGGTCTTTTTTGCATTCGTCCATTAGAATTGACTGATTAGTATAATAATGTATTAAAGCATACTGTATCGTGAAATTGCTTATGTGAGAGTACTGTGAAGGTGCCAGCTTTCGGTAACCGACAAGTAAAAAAGTTATCAGAATATGGCTATGTGGAACCGGTTTCAATTCGAAAATTATTGAGACTTATTGCAACAATGTTACATAATCGCCCCGCAGGTATTTCATAATTTTGTGGTCCTACGCTGATATTTTTTGAATTTTCCGCACTTTTTCAGTCTACTTCGTTTGCCATTCAAGAAAATTCCGAAAGAAGTGTATTTTTTTGGATTCACATTATTAGTGCTAGCAACACTCATTAGTACTGTCATGTAGAAATATTTAAAACGTTTTATTATCGCAAAAAGCACAAATGTTTTAGGACTTCAGTGCGGGTGTTAAGTAGTATTCGGGTGTGTTTTTTAATATTAGCTTCGATATTTTTGGATACTGACTTAATTTATCACTGAATAATCTATTTGTAATCAAATCAAACATTTAATTATATTCAAGTACATATCTTCCAAAATATGACAGATGACAATTACCAAACGTGTAAAAACAAAACGTATTAATGTAAGCAAGTAGCAAAGGAAGAAAGGGTGTTTTAATTTTCTCTTTTCTAATTTGTGACTACTACTAATAATGTCCAATTAGAAATTATCGCAATAACCATGGCTACAGCTAACGAAGATCAGATATTAGAGGGTTTCCTCTGTCCAATATGTAAGGCTGACTTGAAATCCGCATCTCAGCTCACGAGTCATTTCGAAAGCCTTCACCAGGAAGATCAAGACGTTCTCAAGTCTCTGAAAGATATATTCGGTAAATAAAGAATGTTCTATTTTTTTAATTATTATCAGAGTTGGTGGTCAGTAAAATTGAAGTGTTTTTTCAGGAAACGCGTTCGGTATATTACCAAAACAGAAAAATAGTTATTCAAATGAGACTAGAGAAATACGGAAATATGGTTACAATGAGCAGTATAATACTGGCGAGGAGCAGGTAGTGGGCGTGTCGCGAAGCTCCTCAGATTACTACAAAGGTGTGCGCTCAGCTAGGTTAGAGAGGTATGCCACTGAGACCAACAAACTGTTGATCAGATTGGATAAATTGGTGTGTAACATGCCTTCAGAGCCTAGTCAAAGGAAACAACATGAACAGGATGTGAGTAGTTTTCTGAGTACATTTGAACCATATGGGTTTTCCTTGAGATTTAAGACAAACTTTTTGAATTACTATTTAGTGTAGTGGACTCTTACTTGTTGTAAGAGAAGATTTGTGCCCCAATGTGAGAGCCCCATATTTTTTATCAAATGGGCTTGCTTTGGCTGCTGACCCGCCCATAATGATAATAACAAAACCTAAGATGAATGCTTACCCAGAAAAAACCTATTCTCCAGCCTTGAGGTTCCCTAGATTGTAGGAAACAGACTCATGAGAGATGATTATTTATAAAATTTATTTATTTTCATTTCATTATGCCATTGTAATAATTAATCATTGCCTCACTCATTAATCTGTAACATGAGAATCAATTACACTTTTATCTGTTCTGACCCTGATTTATCAGAATTTTTGTTTATAAAAATTCACATTGTATGACTTTTGTACAATCAATTCATAAAAATGTGAATAATATAAACAATTGCCTCTATACTGTGCACCACTATGTTGCTAACTTGCCCCCTTATTGATAAATAAGGTGAAAGTCAATCTTGTAACACCCAGGTATTAAGATAGCCCCAGCTCTTTTTGTTTATATGACATTAGAAAGTGATGGATATATTAAAAACTAGGTATTTCTATACTTGACTTACATCTTATTTATTAATAAGGGGGAGGGTGTCTAAGCACCTATTGGTCTGATCCACACCACATCCATCCACAACTTAACATAATCTTTGATGAAATGAGCTAACCTCCCACCTCATGTTTTTTCTTAGGAATGAGACAAAGCATTGTTATTTGCCAATTGTATGTATGCCTTTTACAGGTAGTACCATGGCTAGACGGATCATCAGTGAAGCTTTGTCCGAACTGTGCGAAGGCCTTCAACCTTACCAGGAGGAAGCACCACTGCAGACTCTGCGGCTCTTTACTCTGCCATGACTGTTCTGTATTCCTAGATTTAAATATAGCTAGTGAGTTTATATATTATTATACTACCATATTTTATTGTGCATGTTTTCCTTGTTTTAAAATGACTATTTTAAGATACTTGTTATATAAATGTGTAAATTATAGCCTATAAATAGCTTATGTATGTTTATATATTTGTTGGACATAAATTATGTTACCAAAAGCAACCATAGTCCTAAGTTCACTCACTTAACTTGCTTGAAGTTTGTACCATTCTTATTACAATTGAGTCTTGACTGCACCTACACGAAGAATTCACAACATGCCCCCAACTGGGTCATCAGCTTGCGACACCCTTGTGATTTATATTTGACTTTCAAATAGAACCTAGTTGTACAAACTAATACTTGTTTCCCTATTATTTGTCATGGCTAATATTCCATATCTAATTTGGCTTAAAATTATACCTACTGTTAATATACTTTTATTGCAAAAAAACACAATCACGGCATTATTGTTTACTTTTTGCCTTACCATAAAAAACTAAATAAAAAAATGTTACTAGGATCAATAGTAGACCCATCAGCCCCACAAGGCTCTGCACAATCAGATGAAGCCACTGAGAAAACCGGGCTCCGGCTGTGTGAGCACTGCTACAACCTCATAGAGCTGAGGAAACAGGTGCAAGAGAGCAGGAATGCTAAGACTGTGCTCGTCACTGCCTATGAACAGATGAGGAGCTTGATGGACCAGGCTAAGCCGGCTGTTGCTATGTATGAGAAGGTATATTGCATTACAAGAGAATAGTAGTTTCTGTCTTTGTTACTAAATATGGCTAATAAATAATTTGAATTTGTACATCAGATTAATATCATTTACTAGCTTTTTTGGTTGGAAGCCCCATCATTAGTATCCACTTCAAATCAATGCCATAGATGCTCACACTGTGTGCAGAAATTCAAGATATTACAGCCTGCTTTAAGCATCTGTCAATCAGCCAGCTTCTCCTTTTAGATGGAAAGTGTCACAAGTTTCAGTTTCCATAGTATAGTATTAACAAAAAGCAATTAAAATATATTTGCTGCTATGATCTTCTTGTGGATATGTTACCTAATGCCATTTCTTAACCTTATTCACGCTTACTGAACTTCATATTATGAGGAATACTAGAATGTAGAACTATTTTTGTTGTATATCTTCTCATTTATATAAGTATAGTAAAATAAATAAAATTCTCAATCTCTCATATAGGTATTCTGTTGATTCTTCTGTTTTTCTTGTTACTAATTGTATAAATATATAATATATTACCTATGTATGTACTTACTCATAATAACTGTGCTAGTCCGCTTCTCTACTGTATTTCTTAACTATTCTTTTAATATCTGTGAAAACTTTTAATTAGCCTTCCATTTCTATCTATTAATGTATTTGTATGTATACCTAGCTGTAAGTTTTCCTTTGAAATAAAAAATAAAATAAAATAAATAAGTATTGAATAATCTGTATACTTGGCCAATTAGAGTGCATGTTTTCCTTGACTTAGCCAATCAGAGCGCATTGTCGGTGGTGGGAGAAATTGGTTGAATAAATTTCAAACTAAATGAATGTCATTTCAGTTCTTTGGGTTAATTGCTCAATGTATTCAACAGATGTGTCAAAGTTTGTTTGAGGGTGAGACGACATACAACTTGAGTGATGTGAACGCGATGCGCGGCCGCATCGGCAAGCTGGCCGAGGGCATCGACCTGCTGAGCAAGCAGATCGCAACCCTCACCGCTGACCCTGGGACCAGGCAGGCCAAGCTGCACACCTCTATTAGACACGCTGCTGCACATTATATTAAGGTAAGTAATAACGCATCGACCTGCTGAGCAAGCAGATCGCAACCCTCACCGCAGACCCTGGGACCAGGCAGGCCAAGCTGCACACCTCTATTAGACACGCTGCTGCACATTATATTAAGGTTAGTAATAACGCATCGACCTGCTGAGCAAGCAGATCGCAACCCTCACCGCAGACCCTGGGACCAGGCAGGCCAAGCTGCACACCTCTATTAGACACGCTGCTGCACATTATATTAAGGTTAGTAATAACGCATCGACCTACTGAGCAAGCAGATCGCAACCCTCACCGCAGACCCTGGGACCAGACAGGCCAAGCTGCCCACCTCTATTAGACACGGTGCTGGACATTATATTAAGGTTAGTAATAACGCATCGACCTGCTGAGCAAGCAGATCGCAACCCTCACCGCGGACCCTGGGACCAGGCAGGCCAAGCTGCACACCTCTATTAGACACGGTGCTGGACATTATATTAAGGTTAGTAATAACGCATCGACCTGCTGAGCAAGCAGATCGCAACCCTCACCGCGGACCCTGGGACCAGGCAGGCCAAGCTGCACACCTCTATTAGACACGCTGCTGCACATTATATTAAGGTTAGTAATAACGCATCGACCTGCTGAGCAAGCAGTGACAAAACCTCGTAGTGTCACGTTTCGAAGATATAAGCAACAAAAGCAAAGAAGCGCTCATGGTGTAGAATGATTAGCCGTTCTTAATGCAGCAGGTGCTGCTTGTGGGGGCTGGTCTGCTTAAGTTTGCTATTTATTTACTTATTAAATATTTATTCAGTCTACTTTGTAATTTTGCCGCCGCGCTGGGGCATGCAATTGTTGTCAGTGCGATTAGAATGTAAATATTATGTAATGAATCTAAGCTTGTTTTGAAAAGAGTGATTGCTGAGTTTATTGCCGGCTCTTCTCAGCAAATACAACCTTCCTTGGTATTAGAGTCAGACTTTTCATAAGTGCCTGCGAAGGTGTATTTGAATAAACGATTTTGAATTTGAATTTAATCAATCGGAAAAGTTAAGCTACCTCTGTCGTGGTCGGTACCTGGATGGGTGACCGTCTAATGGTATTTCAAATCGAGTGTTTCCGTGCTTCGGAAAGCACGTAAAGCCGTTGGTCCCGGTTAAAACTTGTGATAGTCGTTAAGCTAGTTGGATGCCTCCTAGGCGGCTTGAAATTCTCCACCAATCCGCAGTGGGCACGCGTGTTGGAGTATCGCCCAGTCCCTTTCACCTTCATTTGTGAAAGGGACTGGGCGTGCTCAACAGTGGGACATTATAGGCTGATGATGATGATGATGAAGCAATTAAAGTTTTACTTTTAAATTAATTACTTCACCCAAAAACTATAGCCAATAAATTAAACCAACCTTTAAAACCAGCTTTAACCATCATAAGTGCCCTAACTTGTAACTCGGGTCATAATCTATATATATAAAATGCTTTGTCCTGAATGACTGACTGACAATCAACGCACAGCCTAAACCGCTGATCGTAGAGCCCTGAAACTTGGAGGGTGTATTCTTTGTATGACGTAGGCATCAGATAAGAAAGGATTTTCCGAAATTCTACCCCTAAGGGGGTGAAAAACGGGGGCAAAGTTTGTATGGGACATCGTGATTCCTTGGTCCGATCTACTTCAAATTTTGCATAAACATTATTTAACAGAATTGATGGAAGACATGTTTCGTATTGTATTGAAAATCATCGCCTAACGGGGTCAAAAAGGGGTAGAAAGTTATTTTAGGGGTGATTTGTATCGAAGTTGATATCAATACTCCTTAGTACTTTTGATTTAATTAACATTTTTTTATTTTGACACATGTTTGAAATCTCAATCCGATTTTCACAGATTACAGAAAAAGGCAGATGGAGCGAACGGAACACGGGAGTGAGGCCAAAAAAGCAAATACAAATTGAAAAACCCATACCTGGTATCCGCTTTTGATTTAGTATTTGCTTTGTTTAAAAAACTTTATTTAACGAAAAACACTTTCTTTTAAATAAATTAGCATACAGCAGATTTTAAACATAGCAAATACAAATTCAAAAGCGAATACCAGGTATGTGTTTTTCAATTTGTATCTAATTGCTTTTTTTGGCCTCACTCCCGTGTTTCGTTCGCTCTATCTGCCTTTTGTTCTGGAAACTGAAATGCTCTTTAAAATTGGAATGTCAAATATAAAAGAATATTTAAATAGGATTAGAATTTTGTTTGGTAGTTGATTTTCTCGGACTTTTTGGCGCGAACTTGCAGAGTGACGTTGCGTTTTCATTTTTATTTTCATAAATTCGTGTATTTTGAGTTTTATTGCATCGGTGGTATTTTATCCAATAAAGATCAATCCATGTGCACCAGTGAAGTGAAATGAAATTAATTATGTGTATAGTGTCTTTTCAAAAGTCCGTGAAGAGTTTTAGTACATGACCACCGCTGTAGTATAACATGACTTTTATGGACGGTGATACACACCCGTGTGACGCCCATGAAAAAATTTCATTAGAATATTTTGAGTGTAGTTAATTTAATTTCTTTCTCATATAATAATTAAATAAGATTCTTTGAGATTCTTTTTTGTGAAGGTATAATATAGGTTTTTGGTTTTTAATTGTAAAAATAATTTGTTTGTTGTGTCTAATAATCAGTGGCGTGCATTGGTTTTCAAAGGAGAAAATTCAAACCGTACGCGGGTGAAACCGCGGGGGTCTGCTAGTCTTAATATATAAAATGATAAACTGATATCAGCGCACAGCCCAAACCGCTGGACCTAGAGATTTGAAATTTTGCAAACAGATACCTTATACAGTGGAGGCATCCACTAAGGAAGGATTTTTGGAAATTCCACCCCTAAGAGGGTAAAATAGGGGATGAAAGTTTGTATGCAAGTCCGTCAGTTTTGAAGTTAGGATCTTCAAATTTTCTGTATAGGCTGACGAATGAAAATTAATGTAAAGTTGTCTCAGCGTTTGTGATAATTCCAGCCCCGAAGAGAGAAAAAGGGAGATGAAGTTGGGTATGCAAGGCCTTCAATTCCACGATAAACTTTATTAATTTTATGATTATACAGTGTAGGTATCCAGTAAGGAAGGATTTTTGGAAATTCCACCCCTAAGAGGGTAAAATAGGGGATGAAAGTTTGTATGCAAGTCCGTCAGTTTTGAAGTTAGGATCTTCAAATTTTGTGTATAGGCTGACGAATGAAAATGAATGTAAAGTTGTCTCAGCGTTTGTGATAAATTCAACTCCCGAAAGGGGAAAAAGGTGGATGAAGTTAAGATAATAAACTGATTGTTGATATATCAACGCACTGCCCAAGCCGCTGGACCTAGAGATTTGAAATGTTGCAAACAGATACCTTATACAGTGGAGGCATCCACTAAGGAAGGATTTTTGGAAATTCCACCCTTAAGAGGGTAAAATAGGGGATGAAAGTTTGTATGCAAGTCCGTCAGAAATAGGGGATGAAAGTTTGTATGCAAGTCCGTCAGTTTTGAAGTTAGGATCTTCAAATTTTGTGTATAGGCTGACGAATGAAAATGAATGTAAAGTTGTCTCAGCGTTTGTGATAATTCCAGCCCCGAAGAGAGAAAAAGGGAGATTAAGTTGGGTATGCAAGGCCTTCAATTCCACGATAAACTTCACTAATTTTATGATTATACAGTGGAGGCATCCATTAAGGAAGGATTTTTGGAAATTCCACCCCTAAGAGGGTAAAATAGGGGATGAAAGTTTGTATGCAAGTCCGTCAGTTTTGAAGTTAGGATCTTCAAATTTTGTGTATAGGGTGACGAATGAAAATGAATGTAAAGTTGTGTCAGCGTTTGTGATAAATCCAACCCTAAGAGGGAAAAAGGGGGATGAAGTTGGGTATGCAAGTCCTTCAATTCCACAATAACTTCACTAAATTTATTATTATGCAGTGTAGGTATCCAGTAAGCAAGGATTTTTGGAAATTCCACCCCTAAGCGGGTAAAATAGGGGATGAAAGTTTGTATGCAAGTCCGTCAGTTTTGCAGTTAGGATCTTCAAATTTTGTGTTTAGGCTGACGATTGAAAATTAATGTAAAGTTATCTCAGCGTCTATGATAATTCAACCCCCGAAGGGGGAAAGAGGGGGATGAAGTTAAGATGATAAACTGATTGTTGATATATCAACGCACTGCCCAAACCGCTGGACCTAGAGATTTGAAATGTTGCAAACAGATACCTTATACAGTGGAGGCATCCACTAAGGAAGGATTTTTGGAAATTCCACCCCTAAGAGGGTGAAATAAGGGATGAAAGTTTGTATGAGAGTCCGTCAGTTTTGAAGTTAGGATCTTCAAATTTTGTGTATAGGCTGACGAATGAAAATGAATGTAAAGTTGTCTCAGCGTTTTTGATAATTCCAGCCCCGAAGAGAGAAAAATGGAAACTAAGTTGGGTATGCAAGGCCTTCAATTCCACAATAACTTCACTAAATTTATTATTATACAGTGTAGGTATCCAGTAAGGAAGGATTTTTGGAAATTCCACCCCTAAGCGGGTAAAATAGGGGATGAAAGTTTGTATGCAAGTCCGTCAGTTTTGCAGTTAGGATCTTCAAATTTTGTGTTTAGGCTGACGATTGAAAATTTATGTAAAGTTATCTCAGCGTTTATGATAATTCAACCCCCGGAGGGGGAAAGAGGGGGATGAAGTTAAGATGATAAACTGATTGTTGATATATCAACGCACAGCCCAAACCGCAGGACCTAGAGATTAGAATTTTTCACACAGATACCTTATATAGTGGAGGCATCCACTAAGGATTTTTGGAAATTCCACCCCTAAGCGGGTAAAATAGGGGATGAAAGTTTGTATGCAAGGCCGTCAGTTTTGAAGTTAGGATGTCCAAATTTTGTGTTTAGGCTGATGATTGAAAATTAATGTAAAAGTTATCTCAGCGTTTATGATAATTCCACCCCCGAAGTAACAGCTCTCCGCCGCAATGTTATTGAGGCCAAAATATTAACTGGTTCTGCCAGAGGAGAAACTGTCTTCGTGCCGCGTATTACATTGATCCCAAATCACCTTCCGTTTTATTTAAAAGATTAGAGTTCCTTATCAAGGTTTGGTTCGCGATGGCTATTAATAAATCATAGGGAAATACTCTCTGAAATTTGCTAGAGTTTATTTGCGGCAGGACTGTTTCAGTTTTATGTGGCATGCTCGCATGTAAGCTCAATCTACCTGAACTTTTGTCAAATATCACACGTAGTGGCGGGCAATAGCCATGAACAAAGCTCTATATTGTTACAATAATTCATATAAGAAAAAAGAAATAATCTACGCGGACGAAGTCGCGGGCTAAAGCTAGTTAATCATAAATATGTCAGAGTGACTAAAATATCACATTAAATGCCCACAGGAAGACCTCCTATCCCTCCGCAAACTACCGACCGAGGCGCAAATAGAAGAAGTGCGCCGACAGAGATACGAGCGAGCTCAGCGACAGGTGCAGATGGAGAGACAGAGAATGGAGAGGGAAAGAGAGAGAGTGCAGGAGATCGCCGGCCCTAGCGCCGTCAGAGATAAAAGTGTTGTCGACGATGACAACCCGCTGTTAGAGCAGATGAATATTATAAGAGGTTATATTAAAGAAGCGAGGACGGAGATGCGGTTTGAGGAGGTAGGGTTTTTTTCAGTCCATTGACATAGACATAGCTTTATTTCACAAAAATAAATAATTTTTTACATCCCAAAAATAAAATGAAAATTACAAAGTATGCAAAAAACAAAAACAAAAGCTTACAATAAAAATAAAAATAAATAACAAAAAAATAAAAATAATAATAACACACAAAGGTTTTATTATGATATACCATAAAAAAAAAAAAAATAGCATAGATTTTTGTGGTGTGATGCCAAAAAAGACCCCAACTCAGCATATTGCTGTGGCACAAAGGTACCATCAGCACTGATTTTCATTGAATTCGTATAAGAGGTAGTATAGATATTTCGCTCAGAGCAACTGGACTTTATACCTTACAGAATACCGTAGCCAAATAACTTCATGGTGTGACCTGTTTAAGGTCGCCAGACTTCTTAAGAGGGTTTGATAACGCGTGAAATATACCCCGGTTGTTGCAAGCGTCCATTGGCTACGTTAACCACTTACACCAAGCTAGCTATATGCTTATTTGCCGTCTAAGTTCAATGATATTTATTATAAGAGGCAGATATCGTACTAGCGCGCCCTTATTGTTGCAGACAAATTCAGACAACTGTCATAATTTGGCTTAGCGACAACAGATAGCTATCTCTTTCTGTAACATACGTTCCGTATTATCTATTGCATTCACTTTATTCAACAATAACGGAACTGAAAAAATAGCATTTACTTTGTTGTATAAAAAAAATATGAGGCTATCACACTTATATTTCTCTATACAAACAAATATTTGTTCTGTGTGAGAATCGAACCTACGACCTGTGCGAGGTAGTCAGTATATCTAACCACCAAGCCAACCTGTCCGTCACGTGGCCATTATTATTATTTTTAAAATTATTTTTTTCCTTCACAGGTAGCAATATTAGAAGAAAACCTGAAAGAACTGAAGAAAGAATACCAATTACAAATGCTCTCAAACAAATCCTAGTCATACCAAATATAATGTATAATTATAATAATCTAAATAATATATTATATACCATTGTGTATAGCACGTTTTGTATAATAATTTATTCGTCTTCAAAAGATACCACTTTGTACTGCGCTATTAATTATTTTATAAGTAACAATATTAGGGAATAAATTAATCTAAACCATTTAGTTACTTTTTCTTGTTTTCATCCCTTGTTCCCTAATCCAAATATCACGTGATATTATCTCTTATATCAATCCCATACAAAGGTTGATCGTTTACTAACGATAAAGTTTGTCGACAATCATCTTGTCAAGGGGGCTGGGCCCCTAGACTAGATGGTTGTCGACATTCGACATTTCGAATCGAAATATCACGTGATTTTTAACAATCTCTTAAGTCACTCCCATACAAAGGTTGATCGTTTACTAACGATGACGAATGTCGACAACCATCTTGTCTAGGGGGGCTGTATAGTTCACAATTTATCGACAGTTTACAATCTGGCTAGGTAGATTATAAACTAACGGTTTTCACAAAAATACGGTGGCATATACACAGACATAATATAGGTAGGCAAGTACCTACACCAACATTAAGCTCACAAACTGAAATGTTTGCTCAAATAACTACATTCACGAAGCAATGTGCAAAACATGTTGTTGCTCAGAAGGAACACCCATAAAAGAAGCTGGCATTTTTGAAAAATGTTGAGTACATATTGTAAGTAGTTATTTTGTTAGTCAATGATAATTAAAGGTATGTTGGTAATAATAATAATAAAATGTAGATAGATGTGAAATATTAAATTTACCTGAAACTGTAGCCTGAAAGCAATAAAAACCTCGATATACTTACTTAGTGTTATGTTACGTAGGTACCTTCATTTATTATTGGATTTGAAACATGTTTTTTTACATAAAAAAGTTAGGCTAGATACATTAATTATTTACTAGTTACTACTTAGTTCAAAGAAATGTGCAATTGTTTTGCAACAATTTGTGGTTGAGCCCTTACAGTGCGCCTGCGCCTGCCGCGCGTGCGGCGGGGCGCCCCCTTCGCTTCAAAAGTTCATCTGATGCCCATGTGAATAATGCGTTTTCCAAAATGTTTCTCTCATACCATCGCAAATTCTCGGACTTACCGCACGTGTCTTTCAATAAGTGATGTGATATGTTTTATAAACAGTATTTAAAAGAAGTAAACTATGAAATTGTGAGTTTATTATGTACCGCAGCTGTAGTTTGAAGATAAATAAAGCTGTAAGTGAGACGCTTCGATATCTATTTATACCGACTGTATGGTTAATCAATTTTGATGTTTTGTTGCACAACATAAAGTTCTCTATTCTTTCCCTACTTCATATTATTCATCAATTTGCTATTTATTTAGATCACCAACAAGACACACACTTAGTTAAACATAAAAAATAAAGGAACAAAAATACAATAAATAGGTACCTACTATAACTATACTACATGTGCGTTTAACAGAAATGGATGACAATTTATTAATAACACTAAGCATTTACTTATTAGATTTTTAAATCAACATCTGTAGGCTAACAGTCATTAATATAGGCATTCATATTCAGAAAAGCTCCTTTCAAATTATCAATATGACAATTAACTAGGTACGAATACGGGCACAGAGAAACATGGGTTTTTGGATCATTGCTCCACTCCCGGAAAACACGCGTAAAAAAGAAGAAACTCTATTTTTTTATAGTACTAAGTCGGTAAACAAGCATACGGCCCGCCTGATGGTAAGCGGTTACCATAGCCATATGGACGCTTGCAACACATCGCTTACGCGTTACCAACCTTTCCCCCACCCCTATGAGCTCTGGCGACCTTACTCACGCACAGGAACACAAATTTACACAAGTTAAAGTTATTTGGCTGCGGTATTCTGTAAGGAGGTACTTCCCCAGTCGAGCTGCTCTTTGAGCGAATAAACGCTATCCTCTACCTTCCTTAAAATGTGAACGTAGTAAAGTGTGTTGCCGACAGCTGCACTTGAGAGCCGTTCCTTCAAGGCGTTGTGTGCTTACCACCTTCGGCCACATCATCATTGAACATGGTGAGATTATGGTCAATCACAGGCCTATACACAGTGAAAAAGAAAGTAGCTGAATTAATAAAGTATTTCCATTTAGGGGTTGAATTTCAAAAAATCCTACCTAACAAGTTATACGAGGAATCCTGTGTAATAAGCTGTGCATTGTCTTTAAGAAACCTAGTGAGTAGTCGCTGTCAGAGTTTAATTTAGTATCTAGATCATGTCACCGAGAAATCGAACTTTATTTAAACGTTAGTTAGGTACATACAGTGGTACAGTACATCCCGTTCTGCTTGATTTAATTCAGTGTAACGTGAATTTCGTATGCAATGCATAGCGTGTCGGTCGTCATGACAACGGATGACAGATACTACATAACCTACATCGCGCTATCAAAGTTTCATTTGGTCTCAACGAGTTTCGAAGAAGAAATTGTGTTCCTGCGCCGCTGCGCATGAGTAAGGTCGCAAGAGCTCATTGGGGAGGGGGAAGGGTCGGTAACGCGTGAGTGATGACTCGTGTGGGGCAAGCGTCCATATGGCTACGGTAACCGCTTACCATCAGGCGTATGCTTATTTACCGACTTTGTGGTATAAAAAACAAGTTGTTGGCGACAAGTTTTCAAATTGAGGGTGGTACCTACCCATATGGGTACTACATACCTATTACTTAGCCATTTGCTATGGTTTCCTCACGATGTTTTCCTTCACCGAAAGCTCAAGCTCATTGTGGGATTCGAACCCGGGCCTCTGATATCATCGCCTTAAAACAAATGCCAAAATAAATTAATTCTCACGGTTTCACACACCGTGATCTCTGTTGGTATTTCCTCAACATAAATCATCCATATTTTTCTTTATATTATACCTAATTTGCTATAAATATCTTGGGACATTCATCAAAATTTGATCCCTTACTTGTGAATATAGACATATACCCTCTCGCCATAGACCATAGCCTCTCTCAATGTGTGTGCCGGCCTATCAATTTATCCCGTTGGCTCGCATTTGGGACGCGCGTCCTATACTCCCTGCTCCTATATATATAACATAATGAAAAAAATATAAATCCAGGAACTGCTATTCAAGTCAGTAATAGCTGTCGTACGTATTATGTATCGAAATATGAACGTCTCGTATCGTTTAAATCTGTAAAATGTATCATTAGATCACAGGGTTTCCCCGAGTGCGCGCCCCTTTGAGAAGCGCGAGCGCAGCGTGTGGTAGAGTCGTAGCAGTCGTACTGTGGGGTTTTACTAAGTTTTCAAATTAGTGGGAAATGAAATGTTCATTTCGAAGCTTCGTTTATCTGTAGTTATCTCGTAACAATGGATCTTATGAAATGAAAGAAGTTGTATCAAATTCATTCAATATTCCGATTTACACTCCGTAGTTATCTTTGGTGTTTTTAGTTGTTACGTCACTCTATTGACTCTATTTTGTGAACAGAATGTAACATAAATGTTTATTAACAAAGAACTGACTTTTCTGACTATGTGTCCCTATACTGACGAGTAATAAAAATAATTGGACTGTTTTACAAAAAACTTAAACCGACTTCAAAGTACACGAAGAAGTAATCAAATCCTGATCTGATGACAATGGGACCAAACGGGAAGTGTACCCTTCCAGACAAAAAAAGAATTTTCCAAATCGGTTCATAAATGACGGAGTTATGAGGTAACAAACATAAAAAAAAAAAAAAGCTTTTTATTATGGTTCGTCAGTGTATTTCTACGAAACGCATCCATCTCACTTTTTCGTATGTTATTATTGCATAAAAGGCTTCTTATAATGTCAATGATTAACCCGGAAATGACGCCAGAGGACGAACCAACAACGAATAAATAAAATAGACACGTAGCCAAGGCGAAGTTGACCCGGTCCACCATGGCACGTCATCGAAACAAAGTATTTAAATGCAAATTGCATGCAGGCAGACCCATCCATTGTGCTTCTGCAGTACTTAAATGGGTGGAATTAATCAGAGATATGGACAACTTGTATAATGGACCGACAACTCATAAAAAATCGTACTAAAGTTCAATATCCAGTCGACCAAAATGTACGGAAACAGCTGTTTATTTCGTAATTTCAGGGTTGATTCCATAGTAGGAAGTGTCTATACTCAAGACGATTACTCCACCAAATAAGCATGTGTATCTGTCATTAGCCAAAATATTGAAAGGTGTTCAAAGGATAGCCGTGGTCGAATGCCACCTACCATAACAAAATAATACATGCTAACAGTATTATCGATCATAAGCTTTTGGGCAAAGTGGCATATGACCTCGGCTATCCTCTGAACATCACTATGAATATGTAGTTGTTTATATTTGTTTGTACATATCAATTTCAGATGAGAATAATTTCTTGTTTCATATTTTTTAGCGCGAGATTTTTCAGTAGTCTGTTTTTAATTTTTAAATAATAATTAAATATCCTGGGACAGCTTGTACTATGGAAAACAGACAACCTGATATACATACTACATATACTATTTTTTGTTTGTAAATACACACAGACTCAGGACATACAGACACGTTCAATGTTACACACAAATGCATGCCCTGTACGCCAACTTGCCAGTCTACTTGAACTTATATACTACTAGTTGCGCCCCGCTGTTTCACCCGCGTTCCCGTGGGATATATTGATTTCCCGGGACAAAAAAGTATCCTGTGTGTTAATCCAGATCATATTCTATCTGTGTTACAAAGCTCATTCAAATCCGTTGAGTTATTGAAGCGTGATTGTGGTAGAAACATCCAAACTCACAAACATCCAAACTTTCGCATTTATAATATTAGTGAGATGTAGAGATCCGAGTAATTTCTATCTCTACTATTTTTAATATTTTGTTACATGTTGCGGAAAATGACCTGTATCATGCGCACGAGTATCAGTATCTACAACTGGAGTACTTCCCCTCCGGCTCATAGTATACTCATGTCTCGATACATTCACTAGTGTCCCAGAATAACTGGATTTATTAAACGATCGCTGTAAATATGTCTAAATATAAGTTATTTACCTATATCGTGCGACGTGAAGCGGTGACTCACGCTTTGTAGAAGCTCTAACTTGCAATATTATTTTTGCGTTATTTTTTGTCGCTAAATTATACAGGTCAAGGTACATTTTCCTCCAAATTTCAAATCTATATGTGAGCTTGTCCGTTGTCTGTTTGTCAATTTTAGCAACCACAAGTTTTGAGTGGATCTAGAGCTATGTCTACGCTATGATGAGTCAGATTTGTTGCAAATATCATCCAAATATTAATTTACTTTTGGACATCCATAGGCTGATATAATGATGATGATGAGAAAAGGGTTATATGAAATTCGCCTTTGCATTTCAGATATACGCTGAATCCCATATTTGGAGTTAATCTCTCGACATTTACCCAAAAAACTTGTTAAAGCTGAATAACGATGTCTGATTATGGAAGTTTGGACTCCTTGGAGTGGGAGGTGGTCACTGATACAGATATGATTCGTCTGAAATATGAATCCGAATGGTCTCAATATAAAAATGTTCATGTAGAGTCAGCAGAAGCTTCAAGGTCAAATGCATCAGCTTCTTGTTCAACAAACGCAGTATCAAGATCTAATGATGCAGTAGCATCAGGGTCAGCACAAGTGCTAACTGAGACTGTTCAAGTGGAAACAAATGTGAATGGTCAAGTGACTACAGAGAGTACAGTGGTAGCGAAGGTAGCTTCAGATACAATAAACATTATGACGCAGTTGTATAGTATTGACGTCACAGATTATAGGAGAAGACAGAAGGTAAGTTATGAAATATAAAAAAAAAACTTTTAGTTACTTAAGTTATTATATAATATATTGTCCTACACTGCTACGTATTGAAACCGGTGTGAATATATACACAAGGTGCAATAAAAAGCGTGACATTAATAACAGAATAAAAACATTCCAAGACGAACCGAATTAAAAAAGCTGCAGAAAGCGCCCATCGTCTCATCATCATTACATCCACAGAAACAGTTTGTCAAAACTGTCAAAGACACTTAATAAATCCTAATTTGTAAACTTAGAGCAAAGAAATTGGATATACGACCTAGAGACTATGACAGCATCCAAAAATATGCATTTATAATGAGTTGACCAAAGAGATTTTTTTTTACCTTTAAGCCTTTAAGTAACAATTAAAAATTATTTTAATTGATTTCTGATTTTTACATTATGTAAACACAGACGAATAAAAATGTAAAGCATCAATAATAAATTATGATACATGTATTGTGCGCAAATTTGATTTTGAACACTCGAGGCGGTATTAAGCTAGTGTAATAAATCAATGTACACGAGTGTCATACGTCATTTTTCAACACACTTGCGGGGATCTTAATTAGAGAGGTAGAGCATAGCGTTTATTCGCTCAAAGAGCAGCTCGACTGGGGAAGTGCCTCCACCTTACAGAATACCGCAGCCAAATAACTTTATGTTGTGTAAAGTTGTGTTCCTGCGCGTGAGTAAGGTCGCCAGAGCTCATAGGGGAGGGGGGAAAGGTCGGTAACGCGTGAGCGATGCTTCATGTGTTGCAAGCGTCCACATGGCTACGGTAACCGTTTACCATCAGGCGGGCCGTATGCTTGTTTACCGACTTAGTTGTATAAACAAAAAAGGAAAAAAACAGACTTCAATTTGGCAATAATGGTCACTTTACGAGCGAGTGTGTTGAAAAAATATTGCCAAATTGACGGCATAGTAGCGTAGCATTATAATAAGGTATGTATATGTATGTACCTTAATCAATTATTACGCGTGTATATAGCTTTTGTTTGTGTTACAAGATTCCTGTAGGTAACTCAGCTGGCATGACATGACACTAAGTTTGTGGTTAGATTAGAATAAATTTGTGGGTTATAATGGGATTTACATACCACCTATATAACGTCACCAACTCTATGTGGAACCTCCATGAAGCAATTATGAGAGGTACCTAGCTCATAATGGTTTCTCCAGTGCATAATTCGGAATAATAATTTAGTCCGAATGGGGAAGAACCTCCACCTCACAGGAGATTGCAGCCAAATAACTTGACTATGTGTTCCTGCGGTAAGTAAGCTCGCCAGAGCTCATTGAGGCGGGAAGGATCGGGAGCATTGATGCTTCGGGGAACCCCGGGTGTTGTAAGCGCCCATATGGCTTAACCGCTTTTTCCCGCCTTAGTGATAATGGTATAAAAAACATTTATTTCCTTTATTTATAAATTGAATATGGAGAATATTTAGTTCTGCTTTCATCTTGTACTCCTTTTTGTAGGTTCCTTCTACCTCAGAGTAGATAAATACTACGTACAACTTCTACCGATAAAATACAAGAGTTCACTTTTACTCACGGTACCCATCTCGGTAATTGTAACGTGTGTGTTTGGGGTGTGTATGTGTGTGTGGGAGGGAGATGGTTTTATGAGGGGTGTGTGTGAGTTGTATAGGATATTTATAATTAATTAAATAGCCTAAAACCTGTTCGTTACGTACGTTTCGGTAACATTATGACATAACAATATGTTTTATATATCGAGTTGACGTCATTATTTGTTACGTGCATCTGGTCAACGAATAAAAAACAAAAAAACTTGTAGTGGCACCGCCTTCTTTTGTATGAAAATGTTCGTACTTACCTAGATCATAAAATTTCTTGATTAGTAATCGTTATCGGAACTCTCGTTTATGTTTCAAAGCCAAAGCTTTTTTCAGTTATAGTTCAGCTCTACGTATGTGCAAGCAAGGGGAGGCGAGTCGAGATAGAGCATTTTGAGAATATAATAAATCTCTATTTGTATTGTATTGAAGCATAAAACTATTCTTTGGAGAAACTAATAAGCATATGTAGGTAAATAATCGTACAGTAAAGCAGTAAAGAAAAGCTTCTATTTTTTTTTTACTAAATATGCCTGTATTTGACCAACATCTCACCAATGATATATGAGATATGATATGATAGATATGATGTTTGATGATTTTTCCTTACAATGATGATATAATCTTCCTTGATCAGTATATCTATTAGTGAAATATTATGTAATGAATCTAAGCTTGTTTTGAAAAGAGTAATTGCTGAGTTTATTGCCGGCTCTTCTCAGCAAATGCAACCTTCCGAACCGGTATTAGTCAGACTTTTCATAAGTGCCTGCGAAGGTCTATTTGAATAAATGATTTTGATTTTTTTGAATTTTGAGTCGGCTGTGCCCGCCTGTTGCAACTCTGTAAGAGGTAATTTCAGTAATCGTGCGATATTTAGGTATTCTGTGGTTACATTAACATGTGTCATTTGATGTAATTCCACTTTGTAGTTGTGTAAAGTCTTGTAATCAATAACCTATTTGCTTTAAGAGTTGGTCTCGCTCTGTGGTTTTTGTATTATTTGTGTTATTCACTTATTAAGGAGATGGGCTTCGTATGATGAGCATATACGTTTATACTCCCGAAGATCTTACACGTATTTCAAGTAGTGCAATATTACAATGTTTTGTTTTTCTTGTCTTGGGAAGTTTAAAGGTGTTAAGGTTAGTGATTGAATGTAGATATTTTCGGAGATGTGTGTGATTCAGAGATTCCATGTTGTGATAATTTTGGGGTGATTTAACTTTGTGTGATTAACAAAATTGGGGTCAAAAATATTGCTAGTGCGTCGAGTGTGTGTGTTTCGTGTGTTTGATTCAGAGATCCTATTGCGAAATATTAAAAAGAAAACTACATACTAATACTACTAAATATATATACTACTAAAAAAATCTATGTAGGCTTGTAGGCTTTACAAGGAATCGAGTAATAGTCGACTAACTTATAAAATGTACCTAAGTAATACTTAGAGAAGTAAAAAGGAAAATTTCGTACAAATTCCATTGAAAATTACTTAGAGGAAGTTATTAGTTGTGTAAAACAGGTATATAAATAACCCACTTCTAAGTCTGCATATGATGGGCATCTACGGAACCCTTACACCGCGCGTGCGTGACACAGGTGACACTACACGCATTTGGCCCGATGTTTTTTTTATTAAGACTTCAGAGAAGGTACCTAACAATGGCACTAGCCAACTAGGGTTTTCACGCCGCAATTTTAGTTTGAATACCAATTTACACGACGGAAAAAATAATATAGTTGGGTTCTTTTTTAAACGGGGTATTATTTTGAAACTTTTTTCACCATGGGGTTTTTATCGTGAAAGAAATGTGTATTTTAAAAATTTTAGATTGTATCTAGGTACCTCATATTTTTATTTACACATCGATAGGTGCATAAAATACCTAGATAGGAATTTTGCCGGAAAATATGGGGCAGGCATTTAAATTGTTATCCTTTTGTTATTGTACAAAACAACAACAACAGTGCGAATAATGATGATGAAATAAATCCTGAGTACTAACTGCTTTGCGAATTTGAGAACAATGCGCAATGAGCAGTTGAGGTTTTTTTGTATTGTTTATTCAGTTATGGGTAACAGCTAGGTAGGTCCAACTTCGACAAAGAGGTCAACCGAAGAATCCAACTCGGCTGGGCAGCGTTCGGGAAGCTACGGCATATAAGCTCAGAGTCACTAAGCGAGCTATGGAACGAGGTATGCTCGGAATTTCTCTACGAGACACGAAACGAGGACATTCGTAGGAGAACAAAAATTACCGATATAGCTGGTAGAGTTAGTAAGCTGAAGTGGCAATGGCATCGAGGAACAATCCCTTTAATTACTCGATAGGCAATGGGCAGGCCACATCGCTCGGCGAACCGATGGGGAAGGAAGGTTCTCGAGTGACGACCACATACTGGAAAGCGCCGTGTGCTACCCTAGCCAGTTGTTAAAATTGAAACTGTAGCTTTACCTTGATTTCATTCACCACGTAATATTTACTGTGAAATAGGCTTGCATTTGGGCACAATCTTCATTCCTTGGACGTATATTTCTTGGTTTGGACCATAACTGGAGAAAAGAACCGGACCGTGTGACTAAATTTATTTATGAAGGTATTTAGATGATTTCTAAAATAACTGTGCTAGTTAGAAAAATCGTTCTACGTTTTCTGTAATATTCACATCAGTACTGTAATTATTTCAGACTTTTAGCTCTGCAAACTTTTCGAAGGTTCGAAGGTTGAATCTACAACTAAGGGGAATAATATTTTTTTGAAAATTTTCACCATAAGTAAGTCAAAAATTACGCAAAATAATGATAATAAATACTTGTTTTGGAATATACAAACGAAGCCCTTTTATTCATATCAATACCCCATTTAAACTTGTAGAACCACTTTGAAATTTCGGTCCCCCATTTCAGCCCCTTTTACAATGTTTATCTTTTATTTGGAATAAGGCTGGGTAAGATATATGTCAAACTATTCCATATCAATAGCACTAGTGGTTCTGATACTGCTGTGACAGACATACGGAGTGGCACCATAGGATTAATTTTTAACCTTTTCTTTCGTTACTCTAAAAACACAAAAAAATCTTAATCAATAATACAACAATTTGCGAGCTGTAAAAAATCCCAAATGTCGTATCTACCAATACAATGTTTGATTCAGATCGTATGATTCGAGATGATGATCGTATGATTCATAATGTAACTAATAAAAATATCTACATCTTCTTTGCGCTGCGATAAATGGTGTCCCCGACTGCATAGTCTGCATACAACATAATTGGACTGTTTTACAAAAAACTTAAACCGACTTCAAAGTACACTAAGAAGTAATCAAATCCTGATCTGATGACAATGGGACCAAACGGGAAGTGTACCCTTCCAGACAAAAAAATAATTTTCCAAATCGGTTCATAAATGACGGAGTTATGAGGTAACAAAAAAAAAAAAAAAAAAAAAAACATACAACCGAATTGAGACCTCCTCCTTTTTTTGAAGTCGGTTAAAAAAAGGACAAACAACAGAGCCAAAACTATCTTTCCTGAATAAAAATTGAAATGAAAAAAAATTATGCAATAAAAATTACGTAGAAGACTTTACACATTAATTAGGTATATTCAGCAACTTATTCTTAAAAGAAATCAGTCTGTCACCGAATATATACCTATATCAGCAGCGCTTTTCCGCATTCCAGAGTTTTGTTGAATGTTTTCCAGAAATTAAAAGTATCTTAAATAGGCACTAAGTTTATCCAATGATGTGCAAAATTTCATTCAAATCCATTTTTAACAGAGAGTGACAAAAATACTTACAAAAAACCCATAACAAAATTAATAGTACCTATATTAGTTTCAAGTTAGTGAAATAAGATTTATTATTATAGTAGAATATCAGATTCAACTCGAAAAAAAAACCGGTTGCTTATTTATTTAGGTTAGGTTATAATTTCCGAACTTGAATATAATTATGTTGGGTTTTTGTGATTGCGTGCGAAATTGTTTATGGTTTATGTAGATTTTCAAGTCTGTGCATAACAGTTAGCACCAGCGCGAGGACAGGATGTCCGCGCGCATCTCGTTTGATATTTTTATTTAATTCGGGTGTTTCATTCGAATATCGGTGCTTTCAAACTACTGGGGGCCTACCACAAGCTCTTAAAACAAGGTTAAAATAACCTTATTTGTCTTTTATCCCTCTTTGACATCCAACGTCAAAACAAGACAAAACACAAATAAGGTTATTTTAACCTTGTTTTAAGAGCTTGTGGTAGGCCCCCTGTAGGTGATAACGCAGGTACCTAATATGCAAGTTGTGTTCTCTAATCAACTATAATCATATTATGTGGTTATTTATCTAATTTCATCAGCCATTTATTATGATTTACCTTGAATAAAAGTATTCGTAATTACCATTTTTAGTCATAATGTTGAAACCCATGAGATAGAGCCAACAAGTTGGTTGTGTTTGCCATTTAAAACTCAATCTTTATATCCCTTCACCAAATGAATAAGTACTAGGTAAGTACTTGAAAACTCTTGTATTTAAAAAACGTTTTTTCTCCGACTTCAGGAATCAGTGCAAGGTGCAATGGCGAGACCAAGGACGAAGGTGGAGATGGTCAACATCCAAGCTAGTTTGGAAATTGACGAATGGGAGGTGGTTTCTGACATATATTTGCTGGGAGTGTCTAGAAGTGTGATGAACGAGTTCAAGGCAGCCAGAGCGGCGAAGATACTGTCTCTAGGTAGGGATATGGAGGAATTGGTGGAGAAATTCAACAAGATAGACATATTGACTATGAAGTGGATCAAGAAACAGGCTGAGAACTTACGCGTGAGTGAACTATTTTATACTAGTCTGCTCAGATTACAGAACAAAAGGATATAGATAGAGCGCGCGAAACACGGGAGTGAGGCCAAAAAAGCAAATACAAATTGAAAAACACATACTTACCTGGTATTCGCTTTTGAATTTGTATTTGCTACTAGCTTTTTGCCCGCGGCTTCGCTCGCGTAGACTATAAGATTTTTTCGCGTAATAAACGCTAAGATATTAATTTCGTGAAGATTCCTAATTGTTCTTGTGAACTCGGTGGCCAATGCGATGATGGGAGCGCGGTGCGGCGACAGCTGGTGGAGGACCACGTGCTCCCATCCATCAATCAGCCAGGACTTTGCTTTTTAAATTAGTAATTTTAATCTTTTACCTATATAAAGCCGGCCAAGCTCAAGACTTAGTCTCACTCGCGCACCGAGAGCTCTGACCTTCCTTGGACGTATATTTATTGGTTTGGGCCATCACTGTTGCTTAAACCGGACCGCATAATTAATTTTGTTTGTGAAGGAATTTGGATGATATTGAAAAAACTGTGCTAGTTAGAAACATTGTTCTATTTTTCCTTTACTTTTTCCAGATTTTTCGCATTGCGAACCTCGGAGATTGGAATTATTCATCAACAGTCAAAAAGTCTTAAAAAATAATAGAAACATGTTTTAAAATGTACAAATAAAGCCCTTTCACATGATACCTCACTTAAATTTGTAGCCCTGCTTTGAAATTGCAGGGCCCACTCTGTTCACCTTTACAACCGTAAAAGTAAAAAAAAATCAACAGCATTCCTGGTTGTTAAAATATACCTACCGCTGTATCAATCGAACAGACAGACTAACTGGCACCATAAGGGTTCCTTTATTAGTTTTTTAGTTCAGAACCCAAATAAAAACAAAATACCAGTTTAATAATTTATTTATTTATTTATCTAATAACGATATCCCAAGCACTATACTAAAAATTTGTGGCAAAGTAGATGCCTCATAGAGTAGGGTATACTATATAGGCTACTTCCCGAAACGTAACCACTTGAAAGAGAAATTGGACTCTGGCTACAAGCAGGTTCTCTCGTTAACTATTTGGAGCATCCTGAGCAGGGAGGTTGCTCCCCCTTACATCGCAGTTGTGTTCCTGCGGTGAGTAAGGTCGCCAGAGTTGGGTGTAGGGGACCAGTATGAAGTAGGCACCAAATAATACCTACCGCTGCCGGCACAGCGACTCCTCTCAACCTTCAAACACTTTTCAAGAAGGGTGTAGAGAGAGATTCGGTAAAGCGTGAGTGATACCCCTGGTGTTGCAAGCGTCAATAGGCAACCTTAACTGCTTGCCATCAGACGAACAGCAAGTTTTTTATTTGTCCTGTCTTCGTCGTAAGTGTAACTATTTATATGCCCTATATATGCCTATATGGCTACCAGTATGGTACTTTTGTCGATTAGTCTGGCCACCAAATACTATGGTGCGTAAAAAGCACAGGCAGGATTCCGCTCCACTCCGACATTAATGACATCATTCATAGGGGTCTTGCCAGATATCTCGTGTCAGCTATTCGTGTATCGAGTGGCTTGAAGCGTAACGATGATAAGAGGTCCATCTGACACTAATGTCCTGGAGCTGGAGCTCATTGTATTTTTGCGACATATCGAGGCGTCTGATTGACCGTTCCTATAGCCAAAGGGCTGACGAATACTCCAGCTAGAAGATTAGCATCACCATACAAAGTGGTATCGCCCGCCGCCTGCAAAGTTTGGGCACACTACCAACTGGCAGCAAATTAGATCAGCTATATTCTCTGTGTGAACTGCTGGTCTCTTTTTTATTTTTATTTGTGTTCTGTTTGTTTTCTATTTCCCACTTAGTCTGTCAAGCAATTTCATCATATCTGAATTGTTCATGGTCGTTTAGAGTTTCCTCCTTATTTTTTGAGTCGGTTATAATAGGATACCTTTTATCACGGGAGAGTTCCCGCGAGGGTGGTACAGTGGGAATAGTTTCTCGAGCCAGAGCTATGCCATATGTAGGCAAAGAAGTTTAAATGAGAACACATCGGGCCCGTTGGCGCAGTTGGTTAAGACGTGGAGTCTTAACCTATACCTTAGCGCCGCAGGTCGTGGGTTCGATTCCCACACAGGACATGCATTTGTGTGTATGAACATGTCTGTATGTCCTGAGTCTGGGTGTAATTATGTATATTAACGTATGTATTTACAAAAAAAAAGTAGTATATGTATTATATCAGTTATGTGGTTTCCATAGTACAAGCTTTGCTTAGTTTGGGATCAGATGACCGTGTGTGAGGAATGTCCCAGGATATTTATTTATTTATTATTACATCGTGAAGTTTGCAGGTTCGATTCTTACTTAGGTAAGCCTTTTTCATAAGTTCGTCAATGCAGCTTCTGTACTTATTTGTAGCTTTTTTTTTGTAGTGAACAAAACTAAATGGTCAAACGGGAGAGCGCTGATGGCTCTCATCAACCAAAAATTTTACATCGAAATCATTGATCCTGTCATAAAATTGTGAGAACGAAACCATAGTGCGATTCAGTAAAAAGACAACGCCATCTAGTAGTTCTCTCCCTCTGTGTCTGTGCCGTGAGACGGCCTGTAAATAAATAAATTGAGACACAGATTACAGAATAAGGCAGATGGAGCGCGCGGAACACGGGAGTGAGGCCAAAAAAGCAAATACAAATTGAAAAACACGTACCTGGTATTCGCTTTAGAATGTATATTTGCTTTGTTTAACAAACTTTATGTAACAAAAAACACTTCTTTATTAATTAACTGTGGTTAAACAATGCAAATACAAACTGGAAAACGAATACCAGGTATCAGATTTTCAAATTGTATTTGCTTTTTTGGCTTCAATTTCGTGTTCCGCACGCTCCATCTGAATTATTCTGTAATCTGTGAATTGAGATATCTTTTTTTCCCGTGAGCCGATTTTGATGAAACAAAGCCTAGTTGAAGCGCCAAGCAACGCTCAATCACCCTGTGGAAACCCCATGCAAATCCGTTCTGTGGATTCGAAGATTATCCTGTTCAAACAGACAAACAGACAGACAGAAAGACAGACAGACAGACAATTTTTTTTTAAATGGTATTTTTGTATTGTGTTAGTCATTCTACATCACCCCCAATCAGTTTTTGGTAAATATATTCAATGTACAGACATGAATTTTCTACAGTTTTATTATATGTATAGATGTTTAAAAAAGTGCTTTTCGTTAAAAAATGTTTTTTTAAACAAAGCAAATACAAATTCAAAAGCGAATACCAGTACGTGGATTACGTAACTTTATTGCAATGAAATTCAGATTGGAATAACCTCTGAATCGGTAGAAATATTACAAAATCAGAAATGGTTCCATTTCTAATGAACCACTGTATTTGCAGTTATACCATGAACGTAAAAAAGTTATCAGAAAACCGCTATATTGAACCGATTTTAATTCGAAAATGATTGAAATCTCCGCCTGTTATATATTAAAGAGCTTGAGCTTTTTCTCGTTTCAGTTATTATTATTTTTACGCAGACGGTTTTTTTTAATACTTTTACTAATTATTATTTAACTATGAATGTGCGAAGAGATGCTAACGCATGCGCATTTCATTTCAAGGAAGCGTTGCACACACCCGTGCTCACGGCACATACTCTATATAGTACCTACAGTCGCTTTATTATGGTGCGTCCATGCTACGCGAAGCGAGCACGAGCCGAACCTCGAACGAACAGGATTCGTTCGTTGCTCGTGATTTCAAGCGTGGCCGTACTTAACGAGCCTACTACTACACGCTACGCGAATCGTGCTCGCAGTGTGCTCGTTCGTGGCTCGGCTCGTGCTCGGTTCGCCAAGCATGGACGCACCATTAGTATCCTATCGGTATTAAGTATGAAAGTAGGATAAAAAAAACTCATTTTTTTTAATTCTAAGTAAAGCGTTTATAGCCAGTCTTGAGTATAAGAGTAGTGTTTATTACGTCAACATAAAAAGTCGGTGAGACCAAAAAAAGTTTTTATGCAAAATGATTATTATAATTAACTAGCTGCCCGGCGCAACTTCGTTCGCGTGGTGCTACCCTACCCCACCCTACCCCACCCTACCCTACCCTACCCTATCCTGACAGCAAAATCCCCTTTAACAAAATGATCCGCCATTTATTGAATTCATTTGTTACAAAAAATGTGATAAAAGAGGAACCGCTCGACTGATTCTGTGCAAACTTCACATAAACCATCTACTAAATAGTCCGAACAAAGCCTAAACATTTGGTGAGCCCGTTCTTGAGTTATAAAATTACAACGAAAAGTGGCATTGATTTTTATATATATAGATATGATTTCTGTGTTAACTAAAATTTCTACAAGTCTATAACAATAGTTTCAGACTTGAGATATGGACGGGAAAAACCGCAGCGACATACAATGCATGGAATAAACATGACGACAGATCGCGTGATCAACTTATACCTATATACCTACTCACATCCTGTGGTTTCGTCACATAATAACTCACATCTAATATATCAGCTTAATAAAGTCAGAGCCAACTTTTCAATTTAGGCCATAGTAGGGCTACTGAAATTACCACCGGCTCGGAAGTCGGCCTTAAACTGAGAAGAACTGGCAAGAAACTTAGCAGGGTTACATTTTTACACATATACTAGCTGCCCGGCCCTACCCTACCCCACCTTGCCCTGCCCTACCCTACCCTATCTAAACCATCCGGGGCGCCACCCAAACGAATACAAAAAAAAACATTCAAATCGGTCCAGCCGTTTAGGAGGAGTTCAGTGACATACACACGTACAGTAGAATTTTATATATAAAGATTTTTTGGACAACCTGACTATATTGTCTATTTCTTTTTGCAAATGTTATAAAAAGACAAACACGCAAGCATAAAAATAATTGAATGGAAGAAATAAATAAGAGAACCTTAACTAGTGTTGGTTACCTTCTGGTTGCACGCATGGTTACCACCAAGAAGCAACGTGCATCTAGTCAAGAATTAACTGCCAAGCACCGTGTATCCCTTTAGCTGAACAGCTGCCCTTAAGTCGGTGCTCAGACCTATTTCAATTCTAAACACAGACATATGAATATGGATTCTACTTCATCTATGATACTTAGAGCCTAATCATCTCATAGTAACTTCAGTATATTTGTATTCAGTGTATCGCCCGAACTCTCTTTAATTAAAAGTTCAGTCCGTTCAAAGCTCCAGTACTGATTTTTTAATTAATCTTGCAAATGCTAATTCTTTCTAGCTCCATAGAGTGGTCTTATCGTCTGTCATTATGTGTCATTCTAACCGCAAGGAGCTTCTACAAGTCAACTGCTGTTACCTATAATTAAATGTATGATGATCTAATAAATTATCTCACGAAGGCCTGCGCACACGCCACTATTGTTCGCGGAGGATAAGTCACGAACTCTTTACAATAAAAACACGATACTTAGTAATCGTCAGTGAAATACGATGCAGTTCCTAGTGTTCTAATTTTGTTATTTTAAATTTGCTTCTGCCCTTTTCAAAATTCAAAATCATTTATTCAAATAGACCTTTGCAGGCACTTATGAAAAGTCTATTTGATAGATTGTTCTACAGTCTACAACAAAATAATAAAAATATTTGGTTGTTCTTTTTTTTCAGTTGATGCCATCTCAGACCGAGTCATATTGCCCTTCGTGCAACCATTTACTGGCAAAAAAGAAAAAAAACAATTGCAAAATATGTAGCACTGTAATATGTCCCAATTGTTCGAAGTTTGTCGAGTTCAAATTCAAAATTCAAATTCAAAACTTTATTGCATTCATGTGGATAGAAGATGACAAATATATTTAATGTACAACATGAAACCCTGTTAGGGCACAGCAAATAAATAAAATAAAATATAAACTTATAAAAACTAAAATTATTAGGTACCATATATACACATATACATATAACAATATTTAACTTGTTTCCTACGTTATTACATTAAATTATTTAATTAATTACAAAAAACTTATAACATTTTATGAAATATTCAAAATGTCGAGAATATTAATAATTGCTTACTGCGTTTCATATTAAAATTCTAAAACAATTCAAATTATAAAATAATTCTTAATTCTCAATATTTATTTTTCATCAAAAAACTCCTGCAGTGTATAAAAGCATTTAAGTTGTAAGTAGTTTGATAATTGTGTTTTAAATGCATTTAGTTTTTCCGTATCTTTTATATTTTGCGGAATTTTATTGTATACTTTTATTGACATTGCATATGGACCGGAATAAAATATGTTTAATTTTGAATTAGGGAGTGCCAATCTATTTTGGTGTCTTAAGCTTCGTGACTGTGTATAGTGGTCTTTAGCTTGAGAGAAAAGTGACATATTTTTTTTAACAAATAGACCAATTTCCAAAATGTATAGGGATGTAAGCGTGAGAATACCGTGTTTAACAAAGTGAGATCTGCAACTGACCATAGCATCTATGTTTGATAATATACGAATGCATTTTTTTTGTAAGATAAAAAGGGTGTTCACTTCTGTACTATTCCCCCACAAAACTATTCCATAACGAAGCCAAGCGTGTGCATATGCGTAGTAGGCGGAAAGGGCTGTTTTGATGTCAGTAGTTTTCTTTAGCTCTGTCAGCGCATATGTAAATCTTGATAACTTTCCTGCTATATCGCGGATATGAGATTTCCAGTTAACGTTTGTATCAATATTTAGGCCTAACAATTTAAAGTTCTCTACGCATTCCAGTTTTATGTTTTTAAAAGAAAAATCAATTAATAACGGCCGTTTTTGGTATGGTCTAAACTGCATTAACTTTGTTTTTGAAAAGTTAACTTCAAGGTTATGCTCATTTAGCCAACATACAATATTCGATGTCAAAGTATTTAGCTGGCAATTTAAATTTATACTATTTGTGCACGGAAATACTACCGAAATATCATCTGCAAATAAAACACTGACCGCGTCTATGGTTTTTGGAAGGTCGTTTATGTAGATTAAGAAAAGAATACAACCAAGCACGCTACCCTGAGGTATAGATTTAGTTATATCTACTTTTTGTGATCTAATATTGTTGATATTACCAGTTTCCTGATTAAAGTGTTCCACCTCAACATATTGCACTCGATCTCTGAGATAGGAAGCGAACCACTCGTGGGCAATGCCTCTCACACCTACGTCGTACAGTTTGTCCAAAAGAATACCGTAAATAACTCTGTCATATGCCTTGCTCATGTCGAGTAGGATACCGATAGCATATTGCTTATCATTTATAATGTTTAGTACTTGTTGCATATACCTATAAACAGCTAAAGCAGTGGACCGATTCTTTCTAAAAACCATTCTGGCTTTCATCAAAGATTTTAAATTTCTCACAATATGAGTAAAGTCGATTTGACACTGCGGTTTCAAATATTTTCGAAAATGTGGATAAAAGCGCAATTGGACGATAATTATTGGGGTCAGTTTTATCTCCCTTTTTGTGGATCGGTTTTGTTATGGATATCTTTAAAAGATCAGGAACGACTCCCTGTGAGAAAGACTGGTTAATCAAAAGAAAAAGAGGTAACACTAATTCATTCGCGCATTTTTTTATAAGTATTGGCGGCATCTCATCATACCCGAAGCTTCGTTTATTTTTTAAGTTACGAATAATACAATATACTTCACTTGGATCGACTGGTTGTATGTATATTGAGTTGTCGGAGCGCACGGTGACCCGCCGTCCCGTCGGTATCTGTGTACCTGAGTTTAAGGCTACCAGTAAGTAACTCATTTTTTTTTATTGTGACTGCAATCGATCTATGTAAGTGAAGATTTGGTCGAAGCTCATAAAGCCTAGGAGGGGCTTAAAATTCAATCTCCTTGGGTTCAGTAGGCTATACTAGTGGCTTTATATAAGTTTTCGAACTTATTTTAAGATGACCTATCTTTTATAGGGTTCCTTTGTCAAATGGTGTCCAACGGGACACCATATTAGTAAGCTACATCACCTGTCCGTTTGTCTTTCATGGCGTAAGGTAGCCAGTGAAATTTTCACAGTAGCCGTATTACATGACAAATAACGAAAGAAATACAGAACAGTCAGAACCCAATGGAGCTCCCCCCCATACAAGAAATCTCGTCCTTTTGATGAACTAATCTTTATAATCAAAAGGATAATAAATTTTTCAGGACAGCTATTGTGCCCAAACGCAATAGACACCGTGCAATCGAAGTTTCTGAACAAGTATTATGAAATGCTTCGTTTGTGTGAACCCTGCGAGCGTTTGATTGAGCTGAAAAAGTTAAGGGAAGAGAGGCACAGCGTGACCTACCCTCTCGTGGAGAATCATCAGGCGTTGAGAGACTTGATTGAACAGTCGAAGCCTATCGTTGCTGTATTCAATAAGGTAAATTGGATAGAAAAGCAAACACTACTAGTATTTCCACTTTGCGATAATATACAATAAAGAAATAAATAATTTATTTTAGACTCAGCATAAAAATACATTACAAAAATAGACAACTTGAATAATTAACGCACAGCTGTGTGCGGCCTAAAATACATTATCAGCTGCAGCGTGGAATGTTTTCCAATACTGACGAATTCTTTATTGTTTGGTTTTGTAACTGTCATGACTGTCTTCTATTATTATAAAATTTTATTAGATGTGTGGATATTTTACAAGATAGGGTAGGTATGGTGTTTATAGGAGTCCCTTACACCAAATGAGGTACACATGCGGCTTTTTAATGTATTGTATTGAGAAAGATCATTTTTAGCCATGTAGAGCTTGATTGAAACTTGATAAAAAAAATATAGATACTTATTGCGGCTGATTTCAACAGTCAACAAAAAAAACAACGTTAATTAAGATCATTTTTGAACTAGCTTGAAGATCATCTAGAACTAGCCTTGCTGAGTTTCTTGCCGGTGTGTTCTCAGTTTAAGTGTATTCCGAACCGATGGTAAATTCAACTGTGTGTACCAATTTAACGTTCATAAGTGCCTTACCAGGGCCTAATCTGAATAGATGACTTTTTGATGTTGATTGAACTCAGTTAACTTTGACAAAATCTAAGACCTAACGATACGGTAAATTTGCCAGATAAACCAGAGCCTAAATAATGGCGAGACTCAGTACCAGCTGTCTGACTCGATCGCCGTGAGCCAGCGCCTCGGCCGGCTGGCGGAGGAGATCGGGCGGCGCGCGCGCGACATCGCCGCCGCGCCGGCACCCACCGGCTCCCGGCAGGCCACACTACTCGCCGCTATTAAAAATGCAGCTTTTATTTATGTCAAGGTAGGTATACCGCATTTTTGATTCATCATCATCATCATCATATCAGCCTAAGGATGTCCACTGCTGAACATAGGCCTCTCCCATTAACTTCCACTTGGAACGGTTTTGGGCCGCTTGCATCCAACGGTGCCCAGCGACTCTGACCAAGTCATCGGTCCACCTGGTGGGTGGTCGTCCCACACGGCGCTTTCCAGTACGTGGTCGCCACTCGAGAACCTTCCTACCCCATCGGTTATCGGTTCGCCGAGCGATGTGGCCTGCCCATTGCCACTTCAGTTTACTAACTCTACGAGCTATATCGGTAATTTTTGTTCTCCTACGAATGTCCTCGTTTCGGACCATGTCTCGTAGAGAAATTCCGAGCATAGCTCGTTCCATAGCTCGCTGAGTGACTTTGAGCTTATTTATGCGGCCAGCAGTAAAAGACCACGTCTCTGTCCCGTATGTCATCACTGGCAACACGCACTGATTGAAGACCTTTGTCTTCAGACTCTGAGGTATTCTGGACGTGAAGATATGCCGTAGCTTCCCGAACGCTGCCCAGCCGAGTTGGATTCTTCGGTTGACCTCTTTGTCAAAGTTGGACCTACCTAGTTGGACAATTTGTCCTAGGTAAACATACTCGTCTACAACTTCGAGAGCAGTATTCCCAATAATCACCGGCATTGGCGGAATATGAACATTAGACATAATTTTTGTCTTGTCCATATTCATCTTGAGGCCTACCTGTTGGGAAACTCTGTTGAGGTCATTGAGCATGATGTTCAAAGCTTCTAGCGATTCCGCCATTATGACTATATCGTCGGCAAATCGAAGGTGAGTGATGTGTTCGCCATTGATGTTGATGCCATATCCCTTCCAGTCCAAGAGCTTGAATACGTCCTCCATTACAGTGGTGAAGAGCCTTTTTGATTAGCCATTCTTAATCGATCGGCAAAGTTAAGCTACCACCGTAATGGTCGGTACCTGGATGGGTGACCGCCAAGTGGTATTTCAAATCGAGCGTTTTCGTTCGGAAGGCACGTAAAGCCGTTGGTCCCGGTTATCACTTAATTGTGATAGATAGTTGGAGGCCTCCTAGGCGGCTTGAAAACTACAACAGTAGGTTGACCACTAGCCTACCTCCAACGATCCGCTGTGGGCGGGCACTCGTGGTGGAGTATCTGCCCATACCCTTTCACCAAGCTTTCACCGTCATTTGTGAAAGGAGACCTGTGCTCAGCAGTGGGACATTATAGGCTGATGATGATGATGCCGTATTATTAATCGACTTAAAACAAAGTATGTAATAAAAAAAAAATAGATAATATTTGGCTGCCATCTCCTGCCTGGCATATCTAACTGCCATTCGCATTCGGTCAATCATTATTCTAGAGACAATCTATAGTACAAATCTTCTGAACTTACACAACATTTAACCAACAATCAACATGTAAACTTTCAGGATAATTTGTCCAACCTACGTTTCCCGACTCAAACTCAAGTGGAAGAGGCGCGCCAGAAGCGTTTCGAGATGTACAGCAGCCGTTTGCGGTTCAAGAAAAAGCAGCCGGAAAAGAAAAAGAACAGCTAGACTATGGACTTTCGATAATCAGGTATTACCAGACTCTTTGACTATGGTTTTTATATAAATTATGAGTCGCTTTCCCATCTTCCATTTTGTGGAATTTTTTAAAAGCTTCAAATTATTTAAAAATTTCAAATTATTGTTGCAGATGGACTGTAAATATCGAAGCGAGCAAAAGCGCTTATGGTTTTTAGCTGAGGTAAAGCAAATCCAAGCGGCAAGTTCCTGGACGGGTGACCGATACTTGGTACCCTCCAAGACTTTGCTAAGACTCGGATAGCGCTGTGAGATTTGGTGCCAACTTACATAAATGAATTGATGAACATTAAAACAGTCCTCGCAATGGGGATTCATTGGCAGACAGTAGCGGATCTAGGGAGGGGGCCTCGAGCATCTGGGTCCACCCCTGATAAATCTCAATAAAGGCTACCCTCAGTAACGGTGGGGGGGCACCGAAATTCTGGATCCGCCACTATTGGCAGATCTAGGGGGCACAGCGCCCTCCCCCTAAAGTAATTTTGATTCCAGAAATTTATTACTATTTCGTTTTATAAAGAAATTCTTACAAGCGTATAGGGCCTTGTCTATATCTGAATATATACTTAGTTGAACAAGATTATGTTTTTTGATATTATACTTATTACTACGGATGCAATCTAATTTTGTATTGTTATTTACATACATTTATAATGAGTTATTTTGTATAAAAGTAATAAAACTAAAAATGTGTTTTTTTTCATACTTTCTGTCTTTTACAGCTAACCAACTAATTAATATTTACATATGCTCATTTATCTTCTAGTAGTTATTACATATAACGCTGTCTAAACTTCTCTAGTTTTTCTAATTGCTTCAAGAGCTGAGGTCTGGTAAACAAAGCCTTCTTTATTGTTTCATCGAGCATTTTACGTTGATAGAATGGTGGTATGGGAGTATCCTCCAGGTGGAACGTGTGGACGCGTCCGGCGGTATCGCCCACAAACACGTTATCCCCGGAAGCAGAGAATTTTACATACGTGAGCACCACATTAGCCGGAAAATTGTACTCAGCACATGGGATATGAGTCTTCCGACGAAGGTCCCACACAGACATCACCTTACCACTCACAGATATAAGCACAGTAGCGTTTATCGGACAGAAAGCTATCCCGTAAACTGCTGAAGGACAATTCAACGTCAATATGACGTCATCCATCCCTTCCAACCAAAGTCTTATGGCATTATCAGCCCCGCACGACACTAACAACGAATTCATAAAGGGCGAAACTTCTAGACTATACACGGGACCCGTGTGAGCCCTGAATACGTCTATGTGCTGGTTGAGATAGTGTGTCGAGCATTTGTGAATACAGCCCTCGTCCGTCCCCACATAGTATATGTGATTGATCTCTGGGTGCCACTTCATACAGAGGGCTGCTGGGTACCTGGTTATGGGTACGTCCACATTCATACATACCTTAGTGGTCTCCAATCCTTTCAACTTTCCTTCTACGGTGGAGATGCGCATCATCGGTGTACATATGAAGTCGTGAGTCTTCGTGCTGGTGAACCGGTTAATTCTGCCATCCTGACAAGCCGTCATCACGTATTCGGTATCTCTCTCTGTCACACACCAATTCGTTACCCATATCGGCTCGAAGCATGGATTCGTATCTCGTTTGCTTTTCGCTATCGTTTTTACGGTATACGAAGTGATGTCTAATATTAATACGTCACCGTTTGCAAAACCGCAAGCCAACCAATTTGGATTCCTTTCGGAAAACGACACAGATGTTAACGGATCCTGAAACTTGAACGTTCTCTCGGGAACGCAAGGGTTTTTTGTGCACCAGATGCAAACAAGACCGCTGTAAGACTCGGCATAGCCAAACTTGCCGTGACCGACGGCCAAGATATTCTCGTTTCTAGGATTAAAAGATATGCTAGTAATCGGTCTGTTCGCCGTCACTTCGCAGTCAAACGTCCACAGAGGCTTCATCGTATAAATATAAATTAAATCTGGTGATAATGGATTGAAGCGTATAAGACCACGAAATTTCTTTTGAGCGTCCGCATATTCTAACGTAGCAAGAACCCTCTCGGTCAAAAGGACTGCGTCGTAAAATTCTGGTGTCGAGGACACTTCTTCAAATGTTTTACCTCTCCTCGATGACATTGCAGTTTCATTCTTTTTTCTCAACATATTGGGAGCGGCCGATTGATACATTACCATTTCGTCGGGTTTTTCTTCGGCTTTTATTCTCGCTAGTCGAGCGTAGGTATCGTGCATGTCCCACATGGACGCAAAAGCTATTGCATTCTTTTTCTGCGGTCTCGTAGCTAAAGTATGTCGAGTCTGACTCACGCATTGTTCCGTTTGAGTCTCTTCTGCCACCATTTTCCTATTGCGGCCTTTTCCGACTGTGATATACTGGTAGAATTCATTTTCCTCTTCGACTCGCATCGCTTCGACGGAGCCTTTATCGAAGGAGAAAGAGGGCATCTCGAATAAAAATATTGTTTCATTTTCTTTAAGAACAACTAAGATTTCCGGCGGATACGACATAATCGGGGAAGCTTTGGGTAAATAGAATGCGGAGGGAGCTAACTCCAGGGCGTCGTTCTCGGATATGAAACCTTCTGCGGTGTTGAGTGTGTAATCGATATGAATGTCGTCAAGGTTGATAGTGGTGGCGTATACTTTCATACCGCCCTCATCAGACGTCCGCGTTTTGGATTTTGAAGGAGACTGTTTTAGCCCGGTTTCGCTCTTGTTGCGCGGTATATTTACGAAAGCCGCATGTGTGAACGTGTTTTCCATCGTAGCATATCTCAATTCGATGATATCGTCAGGTGTAACGTCGACCCCATCGACGACCACACGGTACGTCTGCCTCTTCGACATGAAGGAGAAGGCGGCTTTACTCGTCTTAGCTTGTGCGTCTTGATCCGTGACGCTGAGCGCGGAATCCACATCGGGGACCTCGGTCTCTTGATCAGACATAGTTTTGATTTTTTACAATCAATATTTTATCTTATACAAGCAAATATACCAAATATAAAATCAGTGCATGTCAAAATATTAAAGTGTCACATTAAATGTTGCTAATATTAAAGTGAAAATTCGTATAAATAGTTTTTAATCAGAAAATAATGTCTATTTTTTTTAAACATTCATGCTGCTTCTACAGGTTTTTGTCAGCGATTAAGTACCTACCGTCATAACTGGCCAAGGTATGAGTCGAGGCGTAAGAAGCTACCAAAAAAATCACATAACATGTGTGTCTAAGGGTACCTAGATAACAAGCAATAAGTTAAAACCACAGATATATATATACTTAGATAGCGCAAGAGCGCCTACTTTGCGTGCCAGGATATCGCGCTCATATTGCATCTGTGCACTTGAAGTGCCGATCCCTAGTAGTCATAAAATGGCACGCTTGTTGAGTTGGTTTTCCGCATAGAGTTAGAATATTCATACAGCAAATGTACTAGAGTACGGTCTGTGAGCACGGGTACAGTCTAATAATAGTTTGAACGACTAAAATACGTATAAATGAATGGAAATTTTGTTGTATTTTATCGATACTTTTACCGAGAACAAATTACAACATATCGACATTTTGTCCGACTGTAGATCAAATGTGTACGATATATCTGTGAATGCTAGATGGGAACTGCTCACGCTTCGCACAAGGTAACTCTATAATAATTCCATCTTTATGGTTTTCCGTCACTAAATAGTTCTTGTGAGTCTTGTGACGAAATAGTAGGTAATCAAAAAATGACACACTTGGTTTTCATACAGATCGTGATACTTGCGTTATCTAGGTTTATCTATATCTGTGGTTAAAACCATAACACAAACAGCAAGTGCCTGGATTTAGTTACATAATTCCGTACATACCTAGAGAAACTGATTGACAGACTATTATTTTTGCGGGCATCCACTAAGGAAACGTTTTCAAAATTAAATTATGGGTTAAAAGGGGGCATTGCAGATGATGATGTACCTACTTTGTATAAATAAGGGTTCCATAGAGCATATCGCACGAGTCCACGGCACCATACCACATGGTCGCGCTTTGTGGAGCGCACTTCCGTCTACACATACCACGTACTCGTATTATGGCTTCACAGTTCACTTCTCAGGTGTCTGTACAAGCTTCTATACTGAGCTTTTAGGTTTATGAATTTTTGTTCAAAATCGCGAATTTACAAATGCAACAATGGAGATGACTACTAGGTAAAAAAATATCTAATTACTAGCTGCCCGGCGCGACTTCGTTCGCGTAAGACCCTACCCTACCCTTCATTTAAACCTTCCCCGGACTTCCACGTATTCGTACCGATTTGGCTAATTTTGGGTTTGAACTATTAGTTCAAACCCAAAATTAGCCAAATCGGTCCAGCCATTCTCGAGTTTTAGCGAGACTAACGAACAGCAATTCATTTTTATATATATAGAAGATTCCGTCAGTTAGATCTCAGAGTATATAAATACTACGTGTTACGCTTTTTTTGGTGACTGTACTTTTTGTTGACTGTACTTGCATTGTCTTCCAATATACTAATGTGTATACCAAATATCAAGTCAATCCGACTACTGGAAGTGGGTGAAATTCGACTTGCAAGATTCCACCCGAACGAACAAACATACATTATATTTAAATAAAAGCTTGTAAAAATATTGGACACGTATTTTTTGCTTTACCAAATCATCTAAAAATTTACAAAGATAAAGCGAGTCAAAGATCGGGAGTGGAGGCTCGTTACGTCACTTTAGAGTATAAAGGGTACTCTATTGTGACGTCACGCGGAACTTCAACACACGTATCTTCGTATTTGTTATTATATCGTATCGTACATGTCTAAAGTGTATCCAACTATCCACCGGGTGTGGGTGACGCAGACGATACCGGCGCGCGCGCAGCGATCCGCGACGCGCAGTCAGCACAGCACGGCGCATGCGCGGTGCATTAGTCGCACGGGCGCGTGCCGTGCACCTGGCCGGCTACCGGGACGTTCACCTCAAAATGAAGAGGATCTTCAACAGGTTCCGAGAGAGTGAGTAGTAACATTTATGTCTATTAAAATTAATTGTACCATTGTAATTTTTTTTAACAGCTTGTAGCTGTAACCATTGTAGCTTTTTTGGCAAAACAGTAGGCATGTGATTGACCACAATCTAACCATGGTCAGTGATGATGTGGTGATCCCAGTGGTGAGCACTCCAAGCTTAGAAGGTACCGGCTCTCGAGCGCAGCTGTCGGAACACACAGCTATGTGTGCTCTTCTCAGCAAATGCAACCTAACCTAACCGAACCGGTGTATTAGAGACAGACTTTTCACAAGTGCCTGCGTAGGTCTATTTGAATAAATGATTTAGAATTTTTATATTTCGCAAGGGGGCGTAGCCAGAATTGTATATGGGGGGGGGGGGAAACCAGCCTTCAAGTTTGTTCGTTTCTTAGGTCTTATAAGGAGCGTCACAAGCTCGTTAGAATTACAGTTTACCAGCGAACGACCGCTCTTCTAAGGGGGGACAGCTGCCCCTCTCTGCCCGTACCATACCTCGCTACGCCCATGGTGGTAGGTGGCAGAAGGGTAGGTACCCACGGCTACAGATCAAGCTATACATTTCTAGTTTATGCTGACCTCCCATTGAAATCCTATACAATGCCAGATCAGCTTATACTGGAAATGTATAGCTTGATCTGTAGCCGTGTGTACTACAAAGTAGGTACCCCATCACCGCGCAATGGTTTCCATCATCGAAAGCATTAGGTATACTAATGGCAATTGTAATGTGGTGTGATGACATCTCATAGCATTGTATTTAGGTTCAAGGACTCTATTTTCTCAAAAGAATAGAGTTAAGACGTCACTTCATGAGAACTTACAATTATTATAAAGTTTATGAAGGTATTTGTAGTGCCTATCCTAATTTTATGATCATTTAAGGTTACAATGTAAAGCCTCAAGCCTTTGTAACAATAATGTTCATAGGGTAACTTGAGAGGATGCATTTCTCATGATGCATGGATATTGTGGTAAGATGGTGGTGGCTTGAGGAAAATAAGGTAAAGATTTCTGTCTTTGCGAAAAACCTCGTAGCGCTCATCACATAATTCGGAGTCGTAATTGGAATCGCAATGCCAGGTTTCCGTTATAATGATTGTCATAGGAGTTCGCTCTGATATTTCTATAGAATCCCTGGCATTTATTGCACAATCCACGCAAATTTTGATGGTAAATATGAGCCTTAAGCTGTAATAGTTTAGTTCGTTTATATAAACAAACGAGATGTATCGCATTATTGTTATAAAAGTAATTACGTACGGTAGCAGGTAGATGTTGATTAGTCGTTATTAAAATAATAATAGTTAGGTATAAGGAGTGCGGCTAGTTTATCAAAGGGGTCGGATCGAACAGATGGTAGCCGGAACCTTTATAGTAAGCCCTCAGACCAAGAAAAAATGAAAGACGGAACGGTCTGTGTTCTTAAATGACGCAAGTATATAGGAAGCCGGCGTCTTGGCCTCACACACACATATAGACCATAGGAAGCCGATCGGTTGTCATTCCGTATTGAGACGTTGACAGTGACAATAAGGCTCAGTACCATTTGTGCCTGATTGGGCCAGTACTGATTTTACTCACGCACACCTAGGAAATTTCCAGCTTCACTTTCTTATAAGGTGACACTCTGTCTTGGTTTTTTTATGTCTATGAGTAAGCCATTGAGAAATATTCTAGTGCAATATAAGTATACCTGCCCGGCGCGAAATCGTTTGCGTGGTATCCTACCGTATACCCTACCAGCTTTCTTGTTTTTTTTCCCGTAGAAAACTTTTAAAAAAAGATGGATGAAATAGGTAAAGTCGTTCTTAAGTTACCAAGGGAAATAGGGATTCATTTTTATACAGGTGTTTTTTTTTCTAGCCAGTGTGGGCAACTTCTGAACTACAGGTCTTAGAGAAAAACGCTGAAAGGAACACCGAGCTGAATTTTGAAGAAAATAAAAATACCATTAAAATTTATTTAAAAAAAAGTATTTTCGGTAATATGAAATTTTTTTTTGGTTTTCAGATCTAAGTATGCGGAACCCCCAAAATTTAATTGTTTTTTTTTTCTATTTTGGTGTGAAAATCTTAATGCGGTTCACAGAATACATCTACTTACCAAGTTTCAACAGTATAGTTCTTATAGTTTCGGAAAAAAGTGGCTGTGACATACGGACGGACAGACAGACAAACAGACATGACGAATCCATAAGGGTTCCGTTTTTTGCCATTTGGCTACGGAACCCTAAAAAGGGTTGGGGCTATCTTAATACCTGGGTGTTACAAGACTGACTTACACCTTATTTATTAATAACGGGGTAATAGCCTAACTAAATATACGGTAGGTAGGTAACGTATATGTTAATCAACTATTATGAAACACTTTACAACAAGTTAGAATAAATATCCGCTCTATCCTGTAAGATGATTGTTTATATGCTATTAAATTATGTAACTATACCTTAATAAAAAAGTAATGTTCGTGGCTCGGCTCGTGCTCGGTTCGCCAAGCATGGACGCACCATAGTATCCGAATAATTATTTCAATATTATGAACAAGTTCTGATGGATCTTAATAGCCCTGTGCGTATGAAAGATATCCGTAACACTGCAAAACTGCATCAAAGCATAGTTGCATAGCGCTCAAGCACCAAGCTTGTAACTTAAGTGTAGATACCGTGTACTGGCAAATTAATCGTCGTCATGGCTAGTTCTGGCTGCACCAGCCCCATGAAAAAAGAAAAAAACAAAATAGGTACATGGGATCTGATACTAGAGTGGAGTTAATTTCTACTCGTGCCGCCCACATTTCGTCGGCGAGCGGTGTCGGTGAGAGCCATGCGTGCGCGTGCGTCGATCGATACACGATGTATCATAATTGCATCTTGAAAAATTTATAATACAATGTAGCATGTGAACGACGTGGATCTGCTTTTATGGGTCAGACAAGAGTTGGGTATTTAGGTACTTTGAATTCCGGGAAACTCATTGGTTACCTCTGGAAGGGCACAGAAGACGAAAGGTTAAAACGTGGTGATGTCTTTTGATAGTTTTTTTTATTGGCGACAGATTTTCAACTTGAGGATGGTAGCCAGCCGGTGCTATGGTGTCCTCACGATGTTTTCCTTCACTGAAAGCTCAAAGCTGATTGTAGGATTCGAACCCGGGACCTTTGTCTCGGCATCTGAATTCATTGCCTCTGAACTATCATCGCCTAGAAAGTTGCAGTGAAAAAGACTTAAACGCGCGGTTACGATAGAAAATATCCAGTAAAAATATCTTATTTGCTACAGAACCCCTCTCTTATGCATGCGGGAAGTACTACAGCTGAAACTATATAAATTTCGTAACATTTAAGTATGTATTCCAGAGTGAAAGAAAAGTTGCTGTGGTTGTAAAGGTATGTAAGAAATTGGGTTATGTAGGTACGTTATTTTTAAGCGAATGCAATTTGGAAATTATTTCGCTGGGCCATCACCGTGACAGGGCGAGTGTCCACGGGAGGGCGAGGGCGCGGGGGGCGCGGACGGCGCGGGCGCAGCCGCGGGTCGAGAGGTCGTGCGCGCAGACGCGCCCCGCCCCTCTAATTGCCGCGCCTCACGCAAATAAATAATTTTTATCCACCGCGCCGAGATCACGCTCCTTCTTGACCTTAAATTATCGTACTTTAAAGCTCTTTTTTGTAAAAATTTAATCAGTTTCCCGAATGCCGTCGAAGGAATTCCATGTGGATACCGAAAAACAGTCGAGAAACGATGATCGCGCTTTATGATACCATCGCTACGTCGAATTGTTAATGATCCGCTTGAACCTCGCCACAGATGTAATAATTAAACCTTGGTTCTTCGGTTACTTTTACGTAAAACTCACGTTCAGAATCTACTTGAGAGTAAATAGCCAAACAGCCACGTGCAAAATGATCAAGATCTCGGCAATCTAAATAAACGACATTCATTTAGATGTAACAACAAAGAGGCATGAGGAATCAGCGGCCATTGTATCTGAGCGTCGTCCAATTTACATCAACAACAAATAGCATGCTCGGTGACATAGAGTTAAGGAGAATACAATGGGCTCTTACTTGAGCGCGTCACGTCACGTCGTTGGCATTAGAGTAGCTCGTGTTAATGACGGAAGCGTGGTGCTTGATGACCGTGCATATTAGTGACGACCAAGTAGTTCACGTGGCTGAGTATTGAGCTTACCTAATGAAGTGGGTACAAGTCACTCTCCTCAGTTGATACATCCTCTGACAAAGCATAGAGACGAGATTCCTCATGCCTATAATAACTACTCACTTAACACCATAATTTTCACAATTAAATTATAATTCCTCTATTTCTTTCTTTAAAAACCTTTAGAAAATTACTCAATTAAGCTCCATAGAGTCAATGCTCATCGCTGAATGAGTGAGCATGGAATCTTGTCTTTGAATACACACAGGATGTAGTATTTTTTATCAGAAATGTTATTAAAGTCGGCGATAGATGAGTAAATTTCCCAGCCTTCAAACCACTTTCCTTAGAGGCAGAGTAGGTAATTATAGTTTTCTAGCATAGCCATTGGCTATATATAACTAGTAACTAGATCATTGGAAAAAATACTTTATTTCATATATTTGTAAAGCCACCAACGTGTTGAAGTATATAAACATAATTATGAGTCAATTTTCTAAAGATGTCAGTACTCACAACTGGGTACCACATAAGTGCACTGGACGCGTCGGGTGGCCGTGACGAATCATCATCTGTGATTACCTATTGGTCACACTTGTGTGTTTTGCGACATTAGGAAAGCGTTCCACTGACCCCATCTATTAAATTTCGCTTTCTATTGTTGGTTTAAGACCAGCGAACAATGATAGATATTTGAGCAGTTGAAAAAATAGATTTATAGCATTACTTTCTCAGGTGACCAGCCAGCCGCAAAACTAGTTTTTCTGGTAAACGTGACAAACGGTATGAAATCATTTTACTGAAGTCGATTTGTGTAATTTTAGAGACCATTAAAATAGAGAAACTTCTCTTAGAGACATTTAGAATATGGTTTATCATAATAAGTTTTTTCGAATGATACGTAGTCAAACGGCTGACGTTCTATTTGAAAAGATAAAAATATTTACCCTTTTACAATTTTTAAATGAGATAGCCTAGTGCTACACGGCGCATTAAAAATCTAGGAATGTACATCGAATCATTACTGCAAGATGCATTATTCGTGCAGGCAACCGTAACGTGGGTACTATGTTATGCGCGGACGCTGCGGCGCGGGCGGCGCGGGCCCGGCGTGCTCTCGGGACCAAGTAATGCGCCCGCGCAGCAATTTTACCTTTTCGCCGATTGCTGCGTGCAATCCTCTGTAGATACATAGGGGGAGTAGAGTCGGCAACGAAATTGAACACTTAATTACCGAATTATTACAACTCTGTTTTAAATAGGCAATTAAACATCGCCTTCATAACATTAGCGATTATGTAAGCGAATCTGTTGTATTGAACTGCATTATTATCGGCATCGATCGTATCTGTTCGATATGATAAAGTAATTTAAAAACATGTATACTCAATTCAAATATTTCCTATTGCTAATAACTTTCACTGATTCAACCGAAACTAAAAAAGATGGCTATTTTTGTGCTGTCGGCGCGCGGACGCAGTGCTGCGCGGGCGCAGGCGGCGGGGCGCGTTCTCACGGTGCAATTATCGGTTGCCTACACTTACCCTTAATTTCATCCTGCCCTCCCAGTTCCGACGGAGTGGTTCCAGCTGCGAATTCGCAAATCTCAGTCACGGATAAATAATTTAGCCATTTTCGAGGTCAATATTATCAGTAAGTGAATTTAGCATTTTTTTAAATATACGCTTTACGCGGTTATCTAACCATATCGATGTTGTCGAATACGTAATCTAATACGTGCTAATACGCTGTTTCAAGGAAGCCCCTAAGTATCTGTGAAACGTGCGTTTAAATCCATGTAGAGTTCCCGAATTACGGATATTTGGAGACCCTATAAATCACTCATGAGCCAAAAATCTATGTAGCAGTGTTTGGTAACTCCTTTCTTAGCATCCCACCATAATAAAAGTATATTTATTTTTATTTATAGTATATTTATAAATATATATAATTCTTGTAAATTATATATATTTCATAGCATTATAAATAGCCAGACATACCTACATTAAGTTATAAATATCATAAATATTAATTGGAGGACATTTTTTTATTTTTCTACATATAACTCTGCATGATACTTTGTCTGTTACATTTACACTTGACCGATTTATTTATCCGAGAGTTCAGAAGTTATTCCAAAATTAGCTAGCGCTATTTTTCCAAGCTACATTCAATCGAATTTGCAAGTGGTAGATTAGTGGCCAAGCAAGTTAGGTTTCACATAACAAGCATTGGGTACCCACGACCAAATGGGAATGTCTACATAAATCATATTAACTCTTAACACCTCATTAGATGACGCTTATAAACAAGTACTTATGATTTGTTAGGATAATACATAGATAACATTTAATATAGTGTAGGCGTTGCTTTAAAAAATATTTTCGACTCGTGGAACATAATGATTTAACGATAATGATCGCTATAATAATATGCTTTGGCTAATCGCTAGCTTAGATTGTAAACTTTATATGGTGTAATAAATAATATTAAATAGTTAGCGAACCGCTGGTTTTTGTTTTTTGTAATATATCATAAATTGGTTTGATTCATCTCGGTCCGATTAATCACCATATTGAGAAGCCTGGCTGTCGTAGTTCTTCGAAATTCAAAATATTTCGGGAATAATAAAGGGTGTATGCGTGCGCAATGGTGTCACGGTGTGATGCGTGTGCGCACGTTTTCGGCAGTCGTGCCGTGATCCGCGCGACTCAACATTCCGGCTCATTGTGAGACGCATTCCCCTCATAGCGATATGCTCGTGAGTTCGCCTTAAAACGCATTGTCTTCCGTAACAACGCATCTCGAATTCTCGAGGAATGGAAAAAATGCTTTAAAATATGATCATTGGTGTTTGCTGATAAAGATCTCTTTGTATAAGGATAGCTACATGCGAAATTGTGGGGATACTTAATGTCGACTATATTTATTTTATGACAATGCCAAGTATCGCATATTAAAGGTGAACGCACACTTATCCGAGCCGAATGTGCCGAAGGCATCGAATGAAACGAATTTTAGAATTCTGTATTATGAAATTTAATGAAAGCTCGCACACTTTCACGCGTCGAATCGTCCGAATCTGGAAGAACCCCAGAAATCCTAGACGAATTCGGATGACCTCATCAGATTCGGCGAGGCTTATGCGGTCGACTCAACCGATCGCATCGCATTCTATCAGTTGCGTAGCAACACGCGAGTTGTTTATAAATATTGTGCGATAGGCGTAAAGGAAATAGAAATGATTTCTTCGACGAGGTCGATTCTTTCGGTGCGGATATGTGTGCGAGCCCTCCTTGACTTCGATTCGTCCGCCGCGTTCGGCTCTGGATAAGTGTGCGTCTACCTTAATCCCTTGACTTGCGGTTAAAAAATAACAATTGATTTCTGAACTACGGTTTTCCTCGCCCGCGCGGATCGCCAAAAAGTCAAAGGAGCTACCTACTGGGATACCTTCTCAGCCTGCAATCTACTTATCTATTATTATAAAATAAAGTCGGGTTAGTTCCGCCATTTATAACTCAAGAACGGCTGAACCGATTTTCATGTTTCCACCCCGAATAGCAGAATAACAACTAAAACATCGGTTTTTTTTAGGGGTGGGACACCACAATTTATATGAAATAAAATCCCAAGCTGTTAATTAAAAGCGAGTGAACAGCCAATGACGAATTAACATGTGACTACTTAATTTAACATACATTACAGTAAGATACTGTAATTATTTAACGTATATCCTTCTAATTTTATAAATGCGAATGTGTGTTTGTTGGTTTGTCCTTCTATCATGCAGCAAGCAACGGAGCAATGGATCTTCGTAATTTTTTGGATAGTGCGGAGAGTAACATTTGCTGGCTGATTTTTATACCGGGGGCGCGGATGAAACCGCGGGATAGAAACTACTTACTTAATATTTAAACAAAGTGCGTGAATATTCCTTTACCTTGGGTGGTATATGGCAGGGTAAACGCAGCAAAAAGTAGCGCAGTTAATTTCGATAGTTTATCATGCAAGCGGAACAGTTATCGCTTCGCGTCATTGTGATCTCACAGTAAATGTTTAATAACATTTGTGTTGTATATTTTGTATGTAATAATTAGTATTACGATTGAGCGCTAGCACTGAGGGTCAGACGCGATAAGCACCGTGAAATTAGCGCCTGCGCCCGCGCCGCTCGGAGTAACGCGACATGATGTTTGGTTTGTAGTCTCACTTTCCAATTCCGTGGAATGTGATAAACGCGTAAAATGTTACAGCTATCAAAGCTTATTTTATCACGTTCGTAAATAAAGAAAGTTATAAAATTGTCGCCGTCTGCGCAAAACAAAAAGTATAACGTTGCGGCGTGGGCAGTATTATTTTGGTCAATAAACCATTTAAAACCGCGCAAAAATGCTCAAAAGTTTGTTGTTGTTTTATTCATGAGTAAATCTTACTGGACGGATTTTATTACCTACATTATACACGCTTAACTAAATAATAGACTTAATTACTGTAGTTATATAATTGATTTTATGGAGAAACAACAGTAATTTCCTTCGAATGTAAAATAGGTGTGTACTTGCGATATTTTATGGTGCATCCATGCTACGCGAATCGAGCACGAGCCGAGCCACGAACGAACCTACAACGAGCACGATGCGAATCCCTTTGTACGTGAAAAAACTGACAATCGCGCTCGTTCGAGGCTGTCGAGCCCGTCCACGCTACGCGAATCGTGCTCGCAGTGTGCTCGTTCGAGGCCCGGCTCGTGCTCGGTTCGCCAAGTATGGACGTACCATAATAACTTCATAATTTGTAAGTTGCAATTTTTTTAAATTATTGTATTCAAATTTGGTTAAGTAAGAATACCAAAGAGTTACTATATTGGTTTTCTTTGAAATACTGGTTGCATATAAAGAATGCTATTCTATGTTTTTCAGATAATGTCCAATTTAGGGTTCTGGTGGTGGAATTAGGATACCGGTTGCGTTAATTGGACCGAAAGACAACCTTAAATAAAATATATATTTTTTACTAATTGCGGTGACTATTCTACAATATTAAAATATTTATATTATCTAGCTACTGAATCAAGCTGCAATGTGAATCCTGTTTCACTTTTATAGCTTGAAAGGATTGGGCGATATGTAACATTATGTCTTAAAGTAGTAGTCCAATATAGGTTACTCTCCCCTATGCGTTATACCTATATTCCTCCGAAATATCAAACAAACTAATAAAAATTTAAATGGCTGTCTATCTGTTTCACTGAAATTTGCATAACTTGAATATTTGCAATTTAGACACTTCGCTGAAAATAATTAATTGAGATAAACTAAAGCTGCTTTGTACATAAATGCTTTTGCGTGAGGACTGCGAGCACTTAGCAGCTCCAAAATAACTATACGGTTTGTGAGAGTTCAGAGGAAACAAAAGGCTGTCATTGTATTTCGTAAAATTTGGTGGACTTTCCAAAACAAACGAAACACAAATCAGGCGCCTGACAAGATAACGAAATATAAACACAGGTGCTGCATCTAAACACACTGTGAAACAATACGGGCAAAGCGTGAGAAGTGTTAAACACACCCGCTCGGACATCGGAGGCTCGGTGCTCATTGTTTTCCTCTTAGCACCTGGCAATTAGAAACTCGTGACCATTCAATTCTCTGATTCCCTGCACTATAGTGATTTAAAGTCCCAGATGGATAGAATAAATTTTATTAATATTTCTCATCGATCTCCGAAGGTTCGAGCCGGCTGCAAATCGTGGCCCGAGGCGTTTTCGACGGCCATTCGCATGGACGCGGTGTAATGTTCGGAGATTTTGAGAGGAGGGTGAAGTCGATAGTGTATCAGACTATCAGTGCGAGGACCGCAGTGTAGGGCGCGAGGCCGCGGACGGTGGGCGGCGCGCGTGTCGTGGATTAATGCGTTGCGCCCGCGCAGTGTTCGGTCGAGGTGGTGAACGCAACGCACGGGACGGGAGCCGCGGGTATTCCGGGAGCGCGCATCCCCCGGGGAGCGCATTGTTTCGCGCTCTCGCCCACTCGCATTGTTATGACTGCCCGTTGATTATTCATGCCCAATAATCCGCTCAGCTGACTATGGTATAATATAAATCTCGTTATTAATCGCATCCGCCGTTTGAAAGTTACGACCGATTGTAAATTTAAAACATTTATTATTGTACTTTCAGAAATTACATTCAAAGAGTTACCGCCGCCCTACAGCGAGAATGACGACGTAGATTACGGACATGAGCGGACTCAAAGATTTAATAATTCGGTAATTTAAATACAAAACATATTACTTTTCAAAATTTTGATAAATACGATCATAGGTTTACTTATTAATTCATTATTTACAGATCGACGTTCAAGCATGCGAAGTTTTAGATCTGCTCGCGAATTGCAAAATAGCACCCGACGCAGACAACAACCAAGAGTCTGAAGCGGAGTACACAGAGATCAGAGACATGGGCTTGTGGCACTCGACGCCGCTGGCTCACCGTCATAAATCCAAGATATCTCTTACATGGGTGCTCAAAGAAAACTTGGAAAATAATAAACTGCCAACGGAGAAACTACAAAATGACGACAGGATCAAATACAACAGTGGAAAGGAAGTCGACAGGCACCAACGTAACAACCAAAAGTTCAATGAAAACGAACGTGTTAGAAAGTGCAAGACTAGGGAAGTGAGAGATAGGGTAGTGGGACGTAACGAATTTTACCATAATCTTAGATTCAAAAGTGCGTGTGAACAGTTTGTGAACGGTCAGGAAACTTATTCTGATGATACTAGTGTGGGAACCGAAGAATATTCTAGAAGAAAACATAGACATCGACATAGAAGAAAGAAGAGAAGCAGAAAAGATAGCGGCAGATTCGGATACGATATCAAAGACTTGGACAGTTTTTTGAGCGAGGTAAATTATTATTTTATCTGCTGTACTCTGAAAGTATCTAAGATGCGGGATGTAAATAATACTTCACATCACTAGGGAGGTAAAGTAAAAAAAACGAAGTATTACTGTGTACATAGTTGTGCGAAAAAAATAATGGGTGGGAAAACGAAATTTGTGCAAATTTTTTTTTTTGCTTGTTTACTTTTGTTACTTTCCTCATACTCGAAATGAAAAGCAGAATGTTTAACTCGAGTGTAAGCCACAAATCTCACACTCGAACTATTAGCGCCAAAATATCTTGTGTGGCATTTGTGGCTTACATCCCCCGGTTAACAATCTACTATTAGGTATGTATCAGACGGATTTCCTTCCTGTATAAAGAAATATAAGATGAGATGAAGGCATAGGTATGTAAACCGTTTAAATTTATGGAAAAAAGTAATTCATCTTACGTCCGCATAATATCGGATACAACGCACAAAAGAATTTTAAATGCACCATCTAGATCATTACTCATTTCTTCGATGTTATTATGACATTATGGGGTACATTCAGCTTTTTGTGCCTTACCTCGGAGCAGAAACCCGATTGTACAACACAAGCCGCGAAATTGGCGCAAAATTGGACAAGGCATAAATTGCACGTCATTTACAATTTTCGAGATTCTTTCTGAAGGTTTAATAAATGCGGGGTATAGAGAGCAAACTGATTATCCAAGGCAATTTTGGTTTTTAGCATAGTGACCCTTATTGCGACGTCTTTAGAGCGCTTTACATAATCTCACGCATGGAAAGTCATTGATCATGGTTTTTGTTTAAAACAACAATATATCTTGCTGAGGTTAAACGTGACAGTGTTAATTGCGCCAGTTTATTCGGCCCGACAATGCAATATCTTATGTGAGGCTTTGAAAAATTGCCTTAAGACATATCGGGTAATTTGTCATTGACCTTAACCTCTCCTGTATGACTGAGAAAAAGCAACCTGTAGCTCCAAAAATTTAGAGTTTTTGTACTGATTTTATACATTTTAAGAGAGATAGAGCATAGCGTTATTTCGCTCAAAGAGCAGCTCAACTGGGGATGTACCTCCGCCTTACAGAATCATCATCATCAGCCTCTAATGTTCCACTGCTGAGCACAGGCCTCCTTTCACAAATGAGGGTGAAAGGGAATGGGCAGATAATCCACCACGCGTGCCCACTGCGGATTGGTGGAGGTAGGCTAGTGGTCAACCTACTGTTTGAATTTTTCAAACCGCCTAGGAGGCATCCAACTAGCACAATGAAGTGATAACCGGGACCAACGCCTTTACGTGCCTTCCGAAGCACGGAAACACTCGATGTGAAATACCAATAGACGGTCACCCATCCAGGTACCGACCACGACAGACGTAGCTTAACTTTGCCGATCGATTAAAAACGGCTAATCATGCTACACCACGAGCGCTTCAGAATTACCTTACAGAATACCGCAGCCAAATAACATTATCTTGTGTTCCTGCGCGTACCTAAGGTGGCCAGATTTCATTGGGGAGGGGGAACGGACGGTATCACTTAAATGATGCCGCGTGTGTTGCAAGAGTCCATATAGTTAGATGGCTACGGTTACCGCTTATCATCAGGCGGCACCCATTTCTTTATTGTTAATCTATTAAATGTTGTTAAGAAATAACTTGAACTCCTCCATTGTAAGATTCCTAAAAAATCGACAGAAACTCAAAGAAATATACTCGTATTTGACTCAATCACAATGCTCATCACTTTCAGGCCACAATAGATAGCCCGGGCAACATTCCCGTGGTGATAGCGTACCCGAGCACTTTATACCAGACGCAGAAGGAGAGCCAGGAGGAGCTAACGTTGCCGCTGGGTACGGTGGTGAACGCGGTGTTCAAGAACCAGCAGTGGCTGTACGCTCAGACCCCACATGGTGATGAAGGCTACGTGCTCTATAGCGCGTGTCTGCCTTTGGGTATATTGCCTAATAGGTGAGCTTTATCTTTTACTGTTTTATATTAGCCATACATATAAGCCAGGATCTCACTTGGATTTTTAAAGAGGACATTATCGCCTTGCCGTTCGCGCTGTTTTGGTATTTATTAATATTTGCTATCTCAAATCCTGCGGGTGCATATGCATTGTGAAGAGATATTTTTTCACAAGCTTTTATTTTCACATGTCTTGGTGTCTGTCTTCAAGTTAAATTTAACCCACTTCTCGGTTTCCGATTGAGCTGAAATTTTGCATGCATAGGTAGATATGTAAATTGGATAACAATGCAATATTATTATATGGACCTGATCTGATGATGGAGCTAGAAGGTGGCCAGGGGAACTCTGTAATAAAACGACGCAACCCCATCGAGTTTGATCTCGTTTGATTCGTCTTGACAAGGACACTGGTCCTAGGGTCAACTACCTACTTTACAAATACATACATACATACATACTTTTTATTCCGGGAACGCAGGTGAAGTCGAGGCGTAACCTAGTAGGTAAATACAGTTGAGTATGTAGTTCAGTGATATAATATTGGACGGTCACTACTCACTTTCTAATGTAAATGCTAGCAAAAGTATTATGTAAATTACGTAGTCTAGAAATCTCCTTATGCCGAAAATGTTTGTTTACGACCGGTAGTGAATTTATTATGGACTAGCTGTGCTCAGCTCTCAAATCAAAATTAAAATGTTATTTATACAGTTTAGGCCCTGATGGGCACTTATGGAGTCTATCGCCCCGGTTCAGAATATAATAAATTTTCAACACACTCGCTCGTAAAGTGTTTTATGATATTATCCCTATTATCTCACTATGAGTGATATGTGTGTAGACGAAGCATTCTTAATTTAAACGGATAAAAAAGTATGGCAGCGCGTCGCTGTAAAAAAAACCGGCCAAGTGCGAGTCAGACTCGCGCACCGAGGGTTCCGTACAAACCTGTAGGTATATAAGTAAATGGTAGTATAGACCTGAGTATTTGATATTAATTTCAATTTATGACCTATTAAAAAAAAACTACTTACTAGATCTCGTTCAAACCAATTTTCAGTGGAAGTTTGCACCGTAATGTACATCATATATTTTTTATAGATTTATCATTCTCTTATTTTAGAAGTTACAGGGGGGGGGGGACACACATTTTACCACTTTGGAAGTGTCTCTCGCGCAAACTATTCAGTTTAGAAAAAAATGATATTAGAAACCTCAATATCATTTTTGAAGACCTATCCATAGACACCCCACACTTATGGGTTTGATGAAAAAAAAAATTTGAGTTTCAGTTCTAAGTATGGGGAACCCCCAAAATTTATTGTTTTTTTTCTATTTTTGTGTAAAAATCTTAATGCGGTTCACAGAATACATCTACTTACCAAGTTTCAACATTATAGTTCTTATAGTTTCGGAAATAAATGGCTGTGACATACACGGACAGACAGACAGACAGACAGACAGACAGACATGACGAATCTATAAGGGTTCCGTTTTTTGCCATTTGGCTACGGAACCCTAAAAAGCGAGCCATACTTGCTAACGTTCTCATTTTGTGGTTGATAAATATGCAAAAAATCTACTTAAAAAAATATAAGACGGTTTCTTCCTCGCAAGTGCGTTGAAAAACGTCGTATGACACGCGTGTGCATCATTACACTCGGCTGCCTTATCGCGTTCAACTACGGCTCACGCGCTTAATACCGCCTCGTCTGTAATGACCAACTTTGCACACATGTATCACAATGTACTATTACCGCATTCCCAAGATGAGAAGATCCCAATTTCCTGGTTACCAAGCTACCCTACATACATCTATATCAATTCCTTCTATTATTATGAATGTAGCAAAAATCATGTAAAGATAGTCAGATGAGAATTAAATTTAGGAGATAGTTACATGTTCCAACAATTTTCCAGGTCTTCACCTCAAAAAAAGACACCATGCTGGGAGAGCAGCACAGACATTTACCCGCGCCCCTGCGGCAACCTCACCGATAACGAGAAGGAACAACTACGCGGCAGGACCCGCTCAGAGTGCCGCTACAGGCGAAAACCCAAAAACTCCTGCGCTGAAAAGGACTTTGACACCCTCTACTTAAAGACCAAATCGGTTTGCTCGAACATCGATAAGTTGGAAAGCAAAAAAGTTAATAGACATACATTGCTAGTTGTGAATAGTGATTATGTAGGCAGTAAGTTGAATAGGACGTTGACTGTGCAGCAGGGTGATGTGGTAGTTTTAGTCCAAGGGGTGGGGGTAGAAACTGATGTTGATGCAGAGTGGTTTTATGTGAGGAAAAAGGATGGGAGCCAAGGATTCATACCCGCTTCGGTTGCTGGTCATGGGTATATTTGATGAATTAAAAACGCTTATTTGATACACTAGGTTTAAGTATGCGAAAGTTGGCAGTGAAAAACTCATAAGAAACGTCGTGGTTGTATGTTATGTTCTTGGCTTGTTATTTATTATTTCTTTTGAATCAATACTAAAATGTCACTATTCAATACTACAGGGTTATGCAATCTCTAGTTCTCTAGCCAAATTTTCAGGGGTCATCACTCATCATCGTGATCAACTCTTACTATGGGACCACATGTGAAATCTAGAAATGAAAATGACCTTTTGTATGAAATGTTCGTATTTTACCCCCTGAAAATATCTCAAAATAAAAACTGAAAATTTGGCTAGAGGTTGCAAAATAACCCTGTATATTAAGTTTTAACACAAGAATATTTTAGTTCACTCAAATCTTGCAATACACATTTTTTTATGAATGAATATTAAATGTCTACTTAATTTAGTAGGTGTGTATTCAATGTAAATAATAAATTGTTGTTCAGTTCATCTTATTTTATTACCCTTAAAAATACAAATAACTTACCTATCGAAAATGCAAAACTTGGTCTTTATAATTAAACGTGGTGCACAGATCTATCTCGGGGCTGGAGCCAGCGATGGCCAGCACTTTGTTGGGGCTCGTTCTCATTATAGCCGAGTATACCGTAGTAGCTGATACAGGCAGTTCAACTTTGATATCTCCAGAGTAGTTGAGCTGGTATAGATGCTTGGCCGCTCCTCCAGCTACTACACAGTCGTCGTGAAAGAATGATACGTGGATGCCGTGGTCAGGGATGTCGAAGACTGTGACTGCGTCGAGCGATCGGAGGTGCCACAGTGCAAGGCGCGGTCCGCCGCCGCATATCTGGTGGAAAAAATGGTTTAGTAATTAGTTATTGATTTTAATGTTAATAAAAAATATAGGATTTATGTACTATCACAAAATCAACTTAATATTTGTTTTAGCACTTTACTTTAAAATAATGCATTGTATTTAAAGATACATTATGTCATACAAATATTTTTTTTTAAGTAACGATCATACTTGAATTTGGTTATTGCACAATTACTAGGAAAATCAATTGATCGAAACTACCACCTTTTTTTTTTCTCAATGAAACTTTATACTTATGCAGAAAACAGTATTAAAACTGGCAGCGGACCATATGCTTGCAGTAGCTGGGTGCAGTGACAACAAGTAACAGTGAGTGCAGGGACCATGATACAGAGATAATAGAACTTAACTAACATTATCATTATCATTGTTATTCTTTTTTTTATCAGATTCTTCAAATTTTATCAAAGTGATATTTAATTATTTGAACTTATAGATAAATATAATAAACATACTATCCAATCATCTCCTAAAGAGGCCGATCCCATCCATTTGCCAATGTCAGGTCGGCTCACTTTGCTGTTATTGTGTGGCTCCAACTTGTTATAGGACTTGCCTGTTCTCAGGTCCCACAGCATTACAGAGCCATCTTCACTGGCACTGATGATCTGACTGTTCCTTTAATTTAAACACATAATGATATTATTAGCAATGAAGACTTCATTGAAAACTGGTCTATGAAGGTTCTATGTTTAATAATTTATTTGTACTATGAATGAAAGTTGGCCAACAAGCATACGCTCACCTGGTGGTAAGTGGTTATTAAAGCCAAATGGATGCATGCAACACCTGGGCTCCAGGGCATTACTCACTCAATACTAACCTTTCGCCCTTCCCTGATTGGCTCAGGTGACCTTACTCACACACATGAACACAACATTGTTATTGGGCAGTATTCCGTAAGGAGGTACAGCCACAATAGAGTTGATTATTGAGCAAATAATCACTATACTGTACCTCTTTTAATCTTAGTAGTAAAAAGTTATAGGACAGAACACTTAATAGTACAAGTAATAATGTCCAAGATGCTCCAAAACACCCTAGCAACAGTACAGGAATACGCTCAATTACAGATCTGTAATCTTCTAATGGTTCTGGTAAATATAACCAAAATGTTGTTCAAAGCAATGTTGTCTTGAACAGTTTTGACTGTAGTTTATTTTACAATATAAAATAAGGTTTGCAGATACAAGATCAGGATTGACAATACGAGAGTGATACATCAATAGGATATAGTGACCCCTTACAACCAGGTGGTCCGTATGCTTCTTTGCTACCTTAGTAATATAAAATGGTTATGGCTTTAAGGTTAATTACTTACTTCCCATGCACTGAGTGTATGTAATCACTGTGCCCATTATAAGTGGACACTAAGCTTCCATCCTCCAAATTGAACATATAAACATTATTGTCTCCACACCCAGCAAACAGCTTCCCATCCTCCTTGGACAACCATAGACTATTCACATCAGACTGTTCTAACGACGACTGAGAGGGTACCTTTATAGTCCATGAAGGTTTACTTAGTTTAGCACTTAATACTGATTTCCAATCCCAACCAGAGATTTCGTTTACAGAGCCAATGATTAAAAACTTCTCTGTGGATGATAGACTGCATATTTGATTGCCAGATTCGAACGTATGAATGTGCTTTGGCTTGTTGTAATCTGAGGTCATCAATTCTAGTACAGGTTTTATTATGCGATCCAGGCTAGAACAATTTTACAAAGGTTAATGATTAAGAAGGTTCTATCCATAACGATAGATAAGGTACTTTTGTAAATGATACTTACTCAAAAATCGCAATTTGACCGTAAATATTACCGGCTGCTAAATACTTGCCACAGGGTGAAAATGCTTGGCAAAGAACCGTGTTATACAAAATTTTATCGAGCATGTTTAAGGTTTTTTCACTTAGCTCAAAGTACCTAGTGATTATAATTATCTATGCAATGTAAGAAAAGGTATAATAATTAAGTTGATTTCTTTAATGTAAACAAATTAACCTAAAATTACTCAAATCAAATCAATCAAGCAAAAGTCAGTATTGTCAGTGTCACTAATGTCAAAAAAGCATAGATAAGAAACCATGAAGGTGCACGTCCACCTGTCCGCACCGGACGCAACACACGCACACGGCACGCAACGGATTCGACGGAATGAATGATGTTTGTTTTTTTATATTATTAAAAAATATGACTTGTTTATAATTTATTGTGCGACAGGCGTAAAGGAAATAGAAATGATTTCTTCGGCGCGGTCGATTCTTTCGGTGCGGATATGTGTGCGAGCCCTCCTTGACTTCGATTCGTGTGCGTTCACCTTTAAGCATACGTATTTTTTGACATAAGGTGCGTTCGAATTGGGGTATGGTAGCAAAAATAACAGTCAAAAATACTAAAAACGATCACATCTGGCGTTCGATTTGGAAAGTTGTGGGCGAAATTGACATTCTGAACTGTTTTCGTTCACCGTTCGTTTTACTTGAAAACAGTTAAAAACGACGTCGTGAACTGCAAATTTTGACCCACCTCCGAGACAGGGTCGTTTGTGATCATACTTTGACATCTTTGAAATTATAATTTTTATTCTAAAATTTGATAGGAATACTAACAGGCAAGAGAAGAATTTGTCAGATTAAAAAGCCCATTTTGAAACATAAAAACTACTACTCCAATTCGAACGCACCTTATAGCGCACTGGTAACACTGATTGCTCACAAAAATGTCATAACTGTTCAAGATGGACGTATTCTTTATTGTGTGGAAATAAAAAAGGTGTTTGTAAGTAAATGGTAAGCTTATTTTCTCTCTGTGTGACCTATTAATAGATGACATAGTACCAGTAATACTAATTGGTTAAATTATATCTTAATTGAGTTATTATTTCTTTGATTTTTATTACTACGTCTAGTTTGCCTGTACATACGTAGAGTGAGATAATTCTTGTTTTTTAGGTAAATACACCGGCAAAATGTACAATGGCATCGGTTTGACGACGCCACGAGGTTCAGGGACGAATGGCTACGTTCAAAGAAACTGGGCATCGGTGCGAAAAACCAAAGATTCGGTCAACTATCGAACCGAAGAAGAAATTGCCAAGTTGGACTCGGCGTCCAATAAACAGCCAAATCGGGAGATTCTTGACCACGAACGTAAGAGAAAGATCGAAGTGAAATGTGCGGAACTCGAAGACAGTCTAGAGGAGCAAGGGTGAGTTGGTTTGGTAACCAGGTATTATAACCCCCTAAAAATTTTCCCATACTACTACGTGACGTAAATTACATTCGTGGTTCAGGTTGCATAGTGAATAATTTGATATCAAAATGAACAATACAATCTTTAAGCTTTGATTAAGGATACATCCAGATAGAGTGTCGCATCTGTGCACGCGTCGATAAAAATAGCCCCTAAATGTTAGGGGCTAAATCAAATAAAAATAAATAAAATTGCAAAATAATGTTCAATATTTAAATTTCTCCCGATTTTAATTGGAATATTTCAACAATTACTATCATTATGAACGTCACTATGACAAGCAGAATGACGCAGAGGGTGCGTCAAACGTAGCTGTTACGCGCAGCAGCCTATAAAAGTTGGCCTGTTTTATATATTCGTGTAGTATGGCGACATTCTTTCTAGGTATATTTATTTCTATGTCTAAGCTTGTAACTAATTTGATGATGTTCACTCACACATTAAAAGAAATTCAGCATGCCATTGTTTTTCATGCTGAAAATAAGCAATTAAATTGTATAGGTTTATTGGTTGAAAGTTTTCATAGATTATAATTAACCCATTAGTTCTCACGAGAGACGTGCATTCTATTATAACAATTGATTTCATTGTTATATTTTTAACCGCAAGCCAAAGACTAAAACTTGTCATGAATACATCACATAATTGCTTTTGAATTTGCTTTTGGAAGGAGAAAATTGTAATAATTCCTACTTATTTTAGATCTCTTACTACTTTCACAGAATCTTATTCTTCTCTCATTACCCTTGAAGGTGATGTGTGTAAACACAGATTACAGAATAAGGCAGATGGAGCGCGTGGAACACGAAAGTGAAGCCAAAAAAGCAAATACAAATTTAAAATCTGATACCTGGTATTCGTTTTCCAGTTCGTATTTGCATTGTTTAACCACAGTTTATTAATAAAGAAGTGTTTTTTGTTACATAAAGTTTGTTAAACAAAGCAAATACACATTCAAAAGCGATTACCAGGTACGTGTTTTTCTATTTGTATTTGCTTTTTTGGCCTCACTCCCGAGTTCCGCACGCTCCATCTGCCTTATTCTGTAATCTGTGTGTGTAAATTTAAAACTGTAAGAATGTGATACAAATCTGTGAATGATTAATCATTGCCTAGCTAGCCCACTCCATATAACTATACTACAGTTATTGTCCTCTGAAGTCTTCCGTTCCATCTAATGACACAAAACATTGAGGCCCTAGATTAGATACTTACTCATTGCTCCTCAACCATGCAGTATCCCACAGCCTTTACATGCATACAATCCTGCTACAGTTCTCCAATCACTTTGTTTCTCATCAAAGTTGAATTTTATCAACTTCACTTCATTTCTATAGTTACATCATGTGGGTCGCAAAGGAGAGCATGTGCGGGATCCGAGTATATGTTCATTTTCACTATGTCTTTTGATACCAGGGACTCTACTGCGTAATTTTGGTGGTAATCATAAGAAACATGATTCATTAATTTTATCCAATGAGGGCCCACCAAAGCTCTTCATCGTACAGTACCACATCATTGGATAAAATCATTAATGTTGTTCATAACAATAACCAACAAAGATATGCATTAGCACTGCATGCTGACATTTATTACAAAAAACAAGTAAATCCCAAAATAAATATGATACATGAAAAACATACTCTATCCTACCTAATATTATAAATGCGAAAGTGAGTTTGTTTGTTATACATGCGGATAGCCTATGGTATGGAGAACAACATAGGCTACTTTTTATCCCGGGTATGCGGGTGAAACCACGTGGGACAGCTTCTTTATCAATTACCAATTTACCAGCACACATCTATTTATAAAATTAAGTTTTAAAATCATATTACCTTCTTTTTGTAAATCAAAACAATAACCTCTGCATTGTGGACTAATCATCTGTAACTTTACACTGTTATTTTCATCAAAAACAATCATAATAAAAATAAAAGATTCAGTTTTATTTGAGCCAGGCAATTTAAATTGGTTTACCCCAACCTTAAATCGGGTTTGTAAAAAAGTACTCCTATATCTATTTAGTGGCATATAAATACCAAATTTACCTAAATGAACCTTAAGGGCTCTTTTAACCATAACATGGAAATAAAGTCTTGTAAATACTATATTATTTTTGATCCATTAGGTACTCACCATCTGCATGCCATGTGCCCAATCATTTGGGGTCGGCGCAATATGTATGCTTCTTGCATTCGTCTCTTCTATCCGTCATACCAGCATCCACTGCTTTCTTACCCATATCATCTTTCACACAATCCATCCATCTCTTTTTCGGTCTTCCTCTTCCCGTATATCTGTCCACCCACTCATATTCATAACTCTTTTAGTGACGTGGCTTTCAGTTTTCCTCATAACATGTCCTTACCATGCTAAATGGTTCCCTCTCAACTTTTCAGTCACTGGCGCTACTTTCAAGCTTCCCCTTATATACTCATTCCTTATCTTATCCATTCTTGGCACTCCACATCCATCGCAACATCCTCATCTCAGCTGCATGCAATCTTCTTTCATCCATTTTCTTTACTGCCCAACATTCCGAACAATAAGACAGGTCTTGACCATGGTTTATAAATTTGTTTCATTAAGTACTAAGTTACTTATATGCTACTAGCTATCGCCCACGGTTTCACACGCGTTCCCGGGATATAAAGAAGGGGCGGGGTATAAAGTACCATCTGCGTGCCAAACATTGTGATTGGTTGAGTAGTTACGGCGTAAAAATGTAACAACAAACTCACATTCGCATTTTTATTATTAGTAAGAAAGGATACCCACACTCCATACTATAACTTCAATATATTTCCGTTTTGAAGATTTATTTAAATTAAATAAGTATAGATTTTAATAATCAAATTATCAAATATTAAAACCGGCCAAGTGCCAATATTTACATAAATGTGGCCCGTTTTTCAAAGAAATTAAAAATATTTCTTGTTTTTTTTTTCTGCAAATATGCTGAGTCAGCAAACTCAGCAATGTTTAAAACTTTTCCAAAATTCAAATCAGTGGTTGCTGAAATATACAGCTGTGACAGACGGGCAGAAGGACATACAGACGGAGTGGCACCATAAGGGTTCCTTTTTTACCTTTTTGGTATGGCACTCTCAAAATAAATTTCTCTATCTCTAGAATATTACATCTTAAGTTTAAGTTGTTTTGATGAATTCCCTGTTAGAACATCTTTGGTGGAGGCCTATTATCAGCGTTATCTCGATGGTTTGGTATAAATATAGGCATTTAATGTTACAACAGTATAATAAACAAATAATTGAAGATTTATTGGCACAAATCCAACCTAACACAAGACATTGGCGTTATTCCATGGCATACATTCATTATGGTGCATTACCTGTCTCATTGATTGGTTAATAATGCTTATTTATAATATTGCGAATTATAAATTGTTTTATTGATTATTATTGTGATGTTCAGAAGTTATGACTACACTGACACATTTATCAAAAAATATATTTATGTCGGTAGGTACGTAAAGTATTTCTCGCCAGATGACGTGCGAGCTGGACTTGCACACGGAGGGTTCCATTCAATAAATAACAAAACCAACTTACTTTTGTCGTTCTAACTCAACTGTGCAATTTTGCTATGAAATTACTATCTAATAGGGTTGAACACCCTTTAGGTACGGAACTCTAAAACGAGGCAAGGGCCGCCATACACGGACTGCTCGAGCTCAAATCAGTAGCATCATGGATAACTTTATGAAGCAACTGGGCGGGAAGCGTGCGTGACGTCAAATGAAGATCGCGGGCGGAGGTAACTGTGCGAGAGCAGTCGACAGCTCGAGCAGTCAGTCTATGCCTGGCGACTACTTGACCGCACGATGAAATTTCACTGTGCAGCCAACCACCCGAAGCAGTTACAACTGCTCGAGCGGTTCGTGGTATGTACGTACGTAGAAGTCTGTAGTTCACTATGCAGTCGCAGCTTGAAGCAGTCGATCCTGACTGCTTCAGACTGTCCGTGTATGGCCAGCCTAAGATCACAGATTATAGGACTTACTTGAGAGATTAATAATATGTATAATAAGTAACATAAAAACCTGGAGTAGCGAGTAATGGTATAGTCAAAATCTTCCGGGCACTATCCACTTATATCATCCACAATCCTAGAAATCATTCTCAGTAGATCTTCTGTATTAATGATGTGTCTAAAAATATCGTCATTCCCAGATTTGAAATTAGGCCTTTTCGTTGAATGTGCGTTAATGTCTTAATTCATTAATCTTCACCTAGGCTGGGGATCGCCGCTCGATCTTTTTATATTTACAATTACGTCATTCATTCATCATTCAAATTCGTATAAAAATTAATAATTATCTTCTTAGATCCTTCTAGGATTCTTAGGTGTCTTCTTAGACACCTAGCAACCTGCAACATTTTTTCAGCTGTATTTGTTTTACACATGTTCAATCGAAGTCACGTGTACGTATCGATTTATTGCCCAATAAAAACCCTTGTTGTTATTATTTTTTCATAATACAATTTCGTAGCCCGCGTAAGCTCTATTAAATCAATAGGTCGGCACCCTCGTTTAGGGGCGACGGCCGGGCCCTTGCGCCGGAGTCAAATCAATAATTCAGGGGAGCGCGACTAGGGCAACCCTCCTTTCCTAGAATATATTATTCAACGCACTGCCATTGCGCGTTCAGTACACAGTGGCACGTCAACACCGACTTATCGGAAATTTTATTGTTTTGGTAAAGTAATTGAACGCTGTTATAGCTGCGCGGCGTAATATGCATTGGTAGGTTCAGGTGCGCTCGCGCTGAAGAATGGCTGAAAGATTTTTCATTGCGCTCGCGTCGCGTGTAGCGCGATCCTCACTCGTAACTCCGCAGCGGGGACACGTGATTGTTTCAGCCGTGTGCAGATGCGCTCGCGCACTCAATGTTGTTTAAGAAAATAGTCATGTTAGATTGTTGAATAATGAGTGTGTCTCTGGTGTGGTTGCGCAGGTTGCCCAAGGAGGAGATAGCGGCGCGGGTGGCCGCCTTCAGGGCGAAGCTCTGCGAGACCAGCGGAGATAAGGACGTGCCAAAGGATGAATTCGGGAGAGTTTCGTGAGTATCTTGGAATATATTTTATGAATTATCTTTAGATATGTAAAAGTCTCGCTAAGCTACGCTTTCTAGCTATATCTTGCTTAGTCGTCATCAATGGAAAAACCAGTCGATTCTTAGATCGATATATTTTAGGAGAAAATTTAAGGATAATTTTAATATAATAAATCACCGAAGCCTATAATGTGCTATATGTACTTTATATTTTACATATCAATTACAATGTTAGTAACATATACCATTTTATTATGACTCATGGTTGCTGTGTGTAAAACGATATGGTTTTACAATTAATTCTTTAAATATTATTATCTTGTGCAGTGCGCGTGCGCATGCAATGTTGTATATTTCTGTAATATTAGAAATAATGAATAATTTATATTTCTCTAATCTTGACAAGATCTAATGTTCTAATGTCTACATATCGTATTGTTATTTGAAGTGTTTTTTTTTATTAATAAATGGATAATTCCAATTTAATTAATAACAAAATAAAGTATCATCAAGGGTTCTAATTGTGACTAGCAACGTTTTGTGTTGTTGTAATTTTTATTACAATTTTTCTCTGTGAAATCAATTTTCCGCCTATCGACAAACAAGAATAGCAATTTCTTTACGAAAACCCATAAAATTCGTTAGCTCTCAGCAAAGATAACAAAATGAGTTACGATACAGACTCGGTACTCGAAATGCGCAAACTTTACGAGCTGTACATTTCACTAGTACAGTCTATTTCAGCTTCGCGTATCAATTACCTGATTTATATCCGACCCGGCCCGGTTAGCGAAAATATCCGGAAAACCTTTTGTCTTTAATGGCTTCCCTTAATAAACAACCTTTGACGTTTGAAAGTTCAAACTTCAGTTCATATTACTAATTCGTCGAAGCATTGAATGTGACGTGCACTTTATATTTGTGGTGTGGGGTCCTGGATATCGATCTGATCGCGAGGTGCATGACGTCTGTCCCCACACCCCAACCGTTCGGAGCGGGGTGGCAGGATTTTAATATGTCGCTAGCGGTGTGGTGGGGTACACACCATTCGATATTATAACAGGTCGTTTTCAAGAAAAAAAAAAGACAATGGAACGAAAGCGTGTCAATGGGACATGCGTATGTTTACAGCGCGACCCAAAGGGAAATTAATACGTTTATTTTGGGAAACACGCAACCTTATTTATAAAATTGAAAGAAAAGAGCACGTTTGCCAAATCCGAGGGTGGCACACAACTTAGGCGGTTTGCGTGGTTTTGCGTCGCCTTATCAATACATTTGCATATTGTATATAGCTACGTAAAGGTAATGTTAATGCATTGATAGTACCTAAGTCACGATCGAAACTGGATTGTAGGTAATTTTAAAACACATGTAAGTACCTTAGTATTCTCCCATGCCTCCCATACTAGGAAGGAAACTACACAAGAAAATAAATATAATTTCACGCGCAGATTTATCTTGTTATGTCTGAATCTATTCCCGGTTTCCCGCTTTTCGCTAATACGCTTCTCCGCAAGTCATTCGGCCAAACATTCTAATGAGCTCTTAACATCTCTGTGGCAAGAAACATAAGACCGCAAGCTAAGTGCTTGCAATTAGTGCCTCTCCAACTCTCCACTCATCATCTCTCATTATGAAACCCTTTGAAAATTGTGACAACGTGTAATGAGAACTCAGCGCCGCTTAGCTTTTCATTGAAATGAAATATTGTCGATTTTTCTAAATGGTTTGCAAGTATTCACATTCCGCTTGCAAATTTTATTTATTGCAAAATCATTAAATAATTCATATAGCCACAATTTGAGCAGCTCGAACATTAAGCTCTCTTCTGATTACATGAATTTGTAAACATCAATCCAGATTACATAACCTTCTATTTTATTACCAGAAAGTATAATCGCCTAAGTTCAAAAACAATCATTCTAGCGTCATATAATTGTTTCAATTCAATCACGCGTGACATCATAACAAAACAAACATGCTAAATGTGTGATAGTAATTAGCAGGCGCGGCTGAGGCGTAGCGTGGCATACTACCGCGCCTACATGCCGTGATTTCGTTACGTTTCGGCTAAAGATAGTGATACACGGCAGTTTGGCACGAGACGCCGCTCCTACCTCGGCCAGGATCAACAACGGGAAATGTTTAATGACTGTAATGTGCCAGTTGCCACACTAGATACGAAGCTCAGGTGTTAACCCGTTTAATGTTGTGAGTTTTATATTTAAAGCCAATAGACTCGTTTATTATCAAAAGATCGCTGTTTTAGTTAAGATGAACAAACACAAATGAAACAAAGAGGTTCTTCGAGCTCAACGACACTTCGGCAAACCCCTGGCAGTGGCCAGCTTCCTTCTTGTCAACCTGTTGACAGAAATAGGTCGTCGTCTATCCGTCTCAACACACCTCAAAGTAAACGAAAGGCTATGAAGAAATGGTAGCTATTAGCCTTTGTCGCTGGCGATTACTCCCGGTAGTCTCGCAAGCTAGTGACGGATTAGGCAGCCAGGCGGACTATCTTGTGAAGTACCCTACTTTGTTCACGTCGGGGGTGTCATTTGTCGCGATGTCTTAGTAGCTAGGGTTATCCATCACTATGTTATTTTAGAACTTAAATACCTATTTGTTTTAGCTGCTAGTAAGTTTAAGGATTTTTGTTCTTGTCATTATGACCATCGGACCGGCATTTGAAATGTTTCTTGGCCACAACACCACACAATGTGAAAATATCTGATTGTCGGTAATTTTGCTCTGAAACTAATACTGACATATGTTAATGAGGCGTTATAGTATTTTTTTTCTTAAATTCGTTGTAATTTGAAAGAAACAATTTTATGTACCTACTCAGGAGTTCGAGATTGTGTCGCAAAAAGCGTGACGTACCAAATATGTTTCAACATATTGTAAATTACTTACATTTTTTATCGCATCTGAAAATACTAACAACGTGTTATGCACGCTTCGTTAAACGACCTCTGCTTTACATACCTAATATAAAGAAAATGTTCGCTTATTATATATAGAGCAAATCTATCTATATATATAAAAATGCAGCAAATGCAACCTTCCGAACCGGTATTAGAGTCAGACTTTTCATAAGTGTCTGCGAAGGTCTATTTGATTTTTTAGATTTTGAATTTGAATGAATCCCTATTTCCCTTGGTCACGACATCAGGCGTGAACGGCTGGACCGATTTCGCTAATTCTTTTTTTGTTGTGTATGTTAGTGTCAGGAGAAGGTTCATATGAAAGAAAAAGTAAGAAAGTTGCGAGGGTAGGGTAGGGGTAGTGGTAGGTTAGGGTAGGGTAAAGGTTAGTAGAACACCCTGCGAACGAAGTCGTGCCGGGCAGCTAGTTATGATTATAAATAGAGCAAAAAACATCACTAAAATATTTTACAAAGCTTCAAGATGACTTCTGCAGGAAGTTACTTACCGAAAAAGTCTTACAAAATGAGACGGGATTCTATCGTCGAAGCATGAATTATTCTTAGGTGTACATACATATAACCTTATATCAAAGAGTATACCAATGGAGTACAGCATGGGGTTCTTCAAAAAGGGTGTGAAAAGGTTTCTTCAGGGTCGGCAACGCGCGAGTGATACCCCTGGTGTTGCAAGCGTCCATAGGCTACGGTAACTGCTTACCATCAGGCGGGCCGTATGCTTGTTTGCCAACTCAGTGGTATAAAAAAAAAAAAAAAAAAAAAACTACCACATGAAAGGCACTGAATTTCAAATGTTATGAGCTCACCTTCGTATAGAACGCAGGTACATTTACTAATGATGACTGAAGACACGACTTATGTTACGTATTTCTCGCAGATAAGAAGCCTTACTGATGGAGTAACTCTTACTGCACAAGTGAATGGATAGCGTGTACACTCGTACTACAATAGCTCAGTGGTAGTGAAGCATGAGCTTTTGTTGGGGGAATCATAGCATGGTGGTAGGGTACCCGCTTGGCTAGCTACCATCGGATGGCTGCAAGAAATTTGAAAAATAGGTTTTTATCATATCTATTGCTGTCGCGCTGTGTCCGAGCTATCCCGCCCGAGGGCGATAGAGACAACTACAGCTTTGACCGATTATACCTATTTAAATTAGACGGAATCGCTATTTCGTAATGCCCGGTTTTATCCTCGAAAACTGGATTGATTAAAAAAAAACAAGAATCATAATATGAAGGGCTTTGGCTATGTCTGTCGGTTTTCCTTTGTTTTTTTATAGATACTATCGTATGTACATTCGTTAAATTTGTTCGCTGGACGTCTGATAAGGGTGCTAAAAATGGTAAGCTTTTATGATTTTAGAAGGCTCCTAATTCTTATAATAATTAATTTATGGAGAAAAAAAAACATACAACCGAATTGAGAACCTCCTCCTTTTTTTGAAGTCGGTTAAAAATACAACTGAGGGATATACAGTGGTACCTACCTACAGATAGCATGGTAAAATAATCATTGCTCTAGTGTCATTATCCAAAGAGGAAACTGAGGAATACGTTTGTATGGAACAAACGCCACCAGCATTTCCGCTTAAGTTGAAAATATGTTGCCAGAACCTAGCGATTCTATTCTCGATTTTGTGTGCTCTACCATCGATTCTCACAAACCTATCAATAGTAGGGGAAATAACTATTGCTGTGTAGGTTCTATTGTAAAAATAAAGCCCTTGATGTTCATGAGGCGTAGATACATATACACATTTTTACTGGATACGGTAGCTATATATTTATTTCATAGCAGAGAATCCATTCGCAAAGTAAATACTGCTTAACTTCGAAGCAAATTGTTATCAACCATAGCTCGCCACCAGTTTATAGCCTTCGAATAGTTATAAAATATAAGATTATTTTTACTACGTCAAACAGTGACATTTATTGTAAATATTTATAACGTTTACAGTTGAACCGTAAGTTATACATTTGTTCTGCCTGTCATTATTTCAATCAAAAAGCTTGCAATCTCATATACCAGCACGTAGAGGATGATAAAAATTTAATTAAAGCAAACGTCCTGCAACAATTCGCGAAGCTCATTTTCTCGCAAAGAGGGGAAGGGTAATGAGCCCTTTGTGAGAGGGCGTCGCGTAGTGCCGGAGCGGAGATTGCGAGTTTGCGCAGCGCAGGGTGCGGAGCGGCGGCGCGCGTTGCGAGCTTCCTGTTGTCCCACCGCCTCCGCGCCTCAGTAGCGCCGCCGGCCCGCCGCCGGCCGCTCTGCCATGTAACGGCAAGCCCCACGCCTCACGCCATACGGCAAATTAATGTCTTCCAGCGGCTCGTCCGCCATGTAACTCATAAGTAAAACGCTAGAAATAAGAAACCCAAGTCTTCCATTAGTTAAGTAAGTATATTAAGATGCAACGAGGCAGGGCTTCGCGGCGCGAACAAAATAACAGAGTCGTGTTCGAACGCCTCTGGCGCGGCACGTTCCAAGCCGTGCTGGCGGGGCCGCAACGCAGGGCGCGCGCCTCCTCCCACGACCCCACCCCGGAGCTGGCGCTGGTGCCGGTCGCTATGCCGCACCACGGGCCCCCGCACGTAGCCGATAACCTCGAGCCGGCCTTGAGGACCATCCTCGAAGGGCTCAGGAACTCCTGCTGCTGCCGTTGTAATTGTTCCACGATGGACCGAAACAATATTAACGACAATTTGCAGGTCTGTCTCTCCAACGATGAGGAGAGGAAGTCGATGCGATCCGTCATAAGGTGTGCATAGAGTTTTATCGATTAACTGTATATAATCATTTGTTAGTTGAGTATCTGGGTCGTTCGCCAAGCACGGCACATAGGTACAACCGATGTTTAATTATCACAGTGTTAGTTAAACTCTGGTTGGATTATATAAACGATTTCATACTCGCAGAAACTTACAATCGACTGTAATAAATAAGCTCTAAAATGTTGTATCAGTAATCAATTGGTTTTTAAAAATGATTCATTAGTATGAGTATGCTAAATTGTTTTACTGTTTCCCCATTTTTAGCGCACTTAGGTGCTCATCAGGTAAATATAAGTTAGTCTTCTTTTGATACCTTTTGCTTCACATTGAACAAGGTGGCGCAGTAGTAACGACACTGTAAACATTGCCTTTGGTTTTTGCAAATGGCGTCTCATGTCTTTGTACTAATAGTTGTATTATAAACAAAGACAATATACACTTGTATCAATAATGGGACGAAATACTCAAGAACGAGGGGTAATCATGCGAAAGGCAGTTCTGAGCGCATTTAAGCGATTTGCATTGGTCACATCAATCACATGTTACATTTCTTGGGGATGTTTGAAGTCATTGATCTTTATAAATGTTTTGAAAAGGGGCTAGAATTTGCATCAAGCATTGAAGCTAACATATAGACAAACAGAAATCTTCTCTGAGAAACAATCGATGACTGTCAACCGTCAATCTAGGAACTTTCAAGGCCAGAGTGAATAGGTTTCTTCTGGGTAAGCGTGTTTCATCTTAGGCTTCGTCATCGCCCCTTATGGGCGGGTCAGTGGCCAAACGCAAGCCCATTTAATTAAAAAAAAAAAAAAAACGTCCGCCTTAGAATTCGTATTGTTCCATAGTGTACGCGAAACGCACGCGGTGGCAGAAGCGCAACAGGAGAAGAACGCTCGATTGCGCGACGCGTTCGGCATATCCCCTCGGTTCGTGGAGGGCACCAGCTTGGACGCGGAGCGGCGCGCGCGCGACCAGGCGCAGCGGTACCCGCTCGTGCGGACGCCCAGCCACGAGAGGGACGACCACGAACATGTCGCCAAGAAGAAAAAGAAACGAAGGTGTGTACACCTTACTTCATACGATCATATTTATGTTGATGCCAATTTATGGCGGGAATAGCTCCAGTTTAGGGTTTTCCGATCGTGGCCTCTAGATTTTTATTTTTTATACAACCTGGTCGGTAAACAAGCATACGGCCCGCCTGATGGTAAGCGGTTACCGTAGCCATATGGACGCTTGCAACACAAGAAGCATCGCTCACGCGTTACCGACCTTTCCCCCCTCCCCTATGAGCTCTGGCGACCGTACTCACGCGCAGGAACACAACTTTACACAACATAAAGTTATTTGGCTGCGGTATTCTGTAAGGTGGAGGTACTTCCCCAGTCGAGCTGCTCTTTGAGCGAATAAACGCTATGCTCTACCTCTCATCATGCTCAGGCTGTGGAATGTGCTCCCATCCGTGGTTTTCCCAGCATGGGCTTCAACAAAAAGAGTGTGAAGATTTCTACAGGGTCGGAAACGTGCGAGTGATACTCCTAGTGTCCATAGGCTTCGGTAACCGCTTACCATCAGGCGGGCCGTATGCATGTTTGCTGCGTTAGTGATATAAAAAAAACAATTGTTTTTGAAGGGAATATTATTCGAACGGAGTAAACGCTTGTTGCCAACCCTGGCCCATTGTCGGATAACCTTTATTAAGCATAGGATAATTATGAGTTTGTGAATGCTGTCTTATATCGGTGTTCTTGTTTACAGTGCATCACCAGAAACAAAGAAATTGAAGAAGAAAAAATCAAAGAAGAATAAAAAAGATAAGTGAGTAGTATTCTTGTGTTGTTTGAATTTCTTTATTTTATATTGTATTTTTTTTCACATTTATTATTATTTTATAAATGTTGGCGAAAATTTCATAGATTACGTTTGAACCCAGACAGGTGATGCTTCGATTGTCCAAGAGGCAAGTACGAACCTTTGTTTTTATATATTGCATATTCATTTATAAAAATAATTTTGCAAACTTTTCCGTTGGTAATTTCAGTGAAAGAAAAATGTTATTGGACTACATACGTAGGTATAGTACAGATTAATAATAGTTACGTTTTTTTTATTCTCTGTGATTCTACAACTTTAATAAAGAGCTGGTTCTCATATCCAACATTGCCTTAACTATTAAAAAATGGTAATTGGTAATATCTTCAACTTCAATCATTTTCAATATTAATAATATTTTTATTTACACGGTGGTAGGGTAGTTTGTAGTACCCATCTGGCTGGCTACCACCCTCAAGTTGAAAACAACAAACCACCAAACGACCACCGACGGTGATTATCTCGGTGGTCGTCGCCAACCACCTATTGGTGTGTTCCGACAGCTGCACTTGAAAGCCAGTTTTTTCTATGCTTTGTGTACTTACCACCTTCGGCCACATCATCACTTACCACGGTGAGATTGTGGTCAAAAACAGGCCTATACACAATAAAAAAAAAATGCTTAGGGTCTATATTTATTACCAATAAGCTTCAAGACTAATGAATACAATATATTTTCCGAACTAGGCAAGATTCCAGCAAGAAAAGGAAGAAACGCTCAAAATCTCCAGATACAGACAGTTCGAGCAGTTCCGACGCTCAGGACAGTGACTCTGGCTCCTCAGAGGATGAACGGCAGAAAAAGAAAAAAAAGGTAATTTAAACTTTTTGCACTAAGTAACTCTATGTTGCCATGTCGATGCGATAGTATTAATTGATAGGAATGGTAAAATGCAAAGATAATGTTTTTTTCTATGTATTGCAATTTTTATATAAAAATAATATTTATGTTACATGAATCTCCAAATTAATGTTAGAAACATAATCTTTGTATTTTTTTTAAGAATTCTAACGTTACTACTTCTTGTGTTTCGGGTTTTCTTTTTGGGAATTCACTATTGAACTAGAGGAAATAATCACACAAGTACATCGTGTAGATCTTTACTTGGGAGTTATCTGTCCTACATTTACACTCGAATTCACAACCCTTACTCTATAAACCCGTCCCTCAGTCGAATAGTATGTTACAGCGACGAACCGCAAATACTGAATACAAGTAGCACATTGCTTTCTTTATTTATTTACTTTTAAATCTATACATCCCTTCACGTTGATTGGCCTGATATTAAACAATGTTGACTACTCCCGGCACCCTTCTCTGCATAAAAATGGGCTTCACGTTTTTATTTTGTGTTGAAATTCCTTACACGGCCCTTTCAATCCTATATTTTTAGACTATCAGCTAAGAAATAATATGGTAGTTGCTACACAGTTTGTTTTTACATTATCTTCGTCAGTTTCTAATGTCTACAGCTTATTACATACAGAATTGCGCTCCGCTGGTGTTCCGTTTGGGGCGAACTAAACGTATTGTTTTGAATATTGACTGTCTTGTTACTACGTTTTATTTTGTTATTATTTATTTTCTGTAAATACAAGAAATAGCCAGTAAAAATTATCTGTTTAACTGTGCATCATTTCATAGGATAGCCATCTTTATCTGAAGAAATAACGTATACTGTAAGTATATCACAAAACAATAACACTCAGTAAGAACACTATGTTAGGTGAATACTAAAAATATACTCCGTGATAATATTTTGTTTATGCATTTTACAATATGACATTTGTGACTAACATTATGTGAGAATATGGAAATGGGCGACTGTGAGGGTATTGAGTGTGCACACATATTAACATGCATGGTGTTGTAGTCCTTAAAACAGATGGTGGTTTCATATTGTTCGTGTAACGCGATATAGCTACTTGTGTATTACAAGAACGTGTTTATTTTTGTTTCACACCCATTACGAAGCTATTAAAACCTATATTATAATCTATTTAATGAATTTTCTAAGTGTGCGAATAAAATGGTCCTCCGAGCCGGACACGAGCACGTTTTTGTATTACACAACACAATGTCTATATCCTGAGTGACTGATTGTTAAAATGTAACTAATCCATAACATTCTCCCTCTTCTGATTTACCCAAAACTAATTAAGGATGCGCCACATGTTTATATGGTACACAATACCACCACCGTTTGTTAAATAAGGTACGTTCCCATCAAGTGTTTCTACCATTCGATTTTTGTGTATTACATGTATTTATGTAATTGATTATGTTGAAGTCGTTATGTCTTACTAACATATCATAAGTGACTAATGCACTGGTGCCAACCAATTGGAACAATATTGTTTTATTATTTGTATCTCTGTCTTATATCATACACAGTATCTGTTATTTATTTATATACTTCATTTATGAGAATGTTATGGATAGACTATTTAAAATAACATTCTAAAAAAACAGATAAAACACTATATATAAATTTTACTTCATTATTTTATACTTGCTTTCATTATAGCTGTAAGAATTTCTTAATTTTATATTATAAAATGTTATATTAATTTGATGCCTCTATTGGTTTTAAAATTCCTTATTAGATTGCATGTGTATAAGTGACATTGATTTTATTCTTCACGGAAATTCTTCGTCCCGACATTATGATCCTGTAAGGGTTACTTTTGTCGGTAAATGGAAGAGTTTCTTATATTTTTTGTGGAATACGTTTTAGTTGCCATTACCACTATAGTCTTATTGTATTGGCACTGGTGTTTTATGAAAAATTACGTGATGTGTGATATTCATGCAGTTTTATTAAATTTTAAACAGAAAAAGTCGAGCAGCAGACGCCGCAGCAGCAGTGATGGCTCCAGTCGAGAAAGGTAACACCTCCTTATAAATAATTAAATTAGTCTACATATGATCAATAAGATTAATAAAATATTATGGTTATTCTTTCACAATAATAATTACATACAAGTCTTCAAGAGTGTCTTATTAATTTTCGCAGTTCCCCGGTAAAACACACAAAAGAAAAACAACGTGATCGCACAAGTGAAGCCAGGGACAATAACGTTGAGTACAGGAAAACAGATCGGGAACGCGAAGACCGCGGTAAAAGGCATGACAAACGCGAAGAGCCACCTGCCAGGAATCCCCGACAAAATGACTCAAACAGGCGACGCACCGAGCGCAGTCCTTCAATGGACGAACCAGACCACTCACCCGAATATCAAAGAAAATCACACATTACCAAAATTGAAAACAAAAAGAAAGAAGAGCCAACGAGAGACATTTCAGAAAGACCCAGAGAGGATAAACGCTCAAAACGTGAACGCCATCGCTCACCCGAATCTGACTCCGAACCACCACCCAAGCACAGGGAAGACAAACGAGACAAAAGGCAACATCCAAGAGAGTCGAGCTCATCGCCTCCACCTGAAAAGAGACGCCGTAAGAGTCCTTCTCCAGAATATCGAAGGAAAGAAGACACTTATTACAACAAAAAGGAAGCTCCGAGGGAAGCTAGAAATCGTAGAGATAGTTCCTCCCGAGACGATCGAAGAGATCGGAGAAGTGAATCTCCCGATAATAAGAAGCGAAGGCAAGAGGAGTCATACGGCAGGAGAGATAAGGAGAATAAATATGAAAAAAGAAACAAGAACAGTCGTGAGCGCTATGAGGAAGTTCCACCCAGACGAAAAGATAGGGATAGCTATGACGAACAACCGCGCCGCAAGAAAAACAGAAGTCCTTCGAGAGAGAAGCGTGATACGTCGCCAGAATATAGTAGAGAACGTTCCCCGGTCGATAAAGTCTACAAAAATAAAGAATCCCGTAAAGATGTCGAGAGACCTCATAAAAATGCGAGGACAGAGAGGAAATCATCGTCGTCAGAATCTGAATCGGAGCCGCCTCCGAAACACAAGTCAGAAAAAAGTGTGAAAAATAAAGCAAGGTATTATAAGGAGAGAAGCGAATCGCCTCCGAAGTCACAACGAAGACGTAGTCCTTCGCCCGATTACAAACCCCAAAAGGAAGTCAAAAGTAAATCTGATAAAAGCAAATCACGCCCAAAGTCAGTAGAGGCCGAACGTGACAATAATCGGTCGAGGAAAAGATCACCCTCGCCCGAGGAGAGACCGAGACGTAGAGCCTCACCTAGCAAATCCAAATCACCGATTGAACGAAAAAGCTCAAAGAAGGACAAGAGGAAAAGTGAAACTAAAACCGTGAAAAGAAAGAAATCTTCCGAGAGGCGGGTGGCGTCTCCGAAACCCGATCAAAGAGACAAGGAGAGGGAGCGGGATAGAAACCACGAGCGGAAGGAATCTCACAGAGACAGATCGAGGTCTCGATCTGTGCGCAAGAGTAGGAGTACATCCAGCCTGAGCTACTCGCCGGCTCGGAGGAGCCCCGAGCGGTACCGCGACATCATCGAAAAACTGCCGGAGAAGGACAAACGCAAATACATCAAGTCACCATCAGACCTCCAGCCAAAGAAGAAGAAGAACAAGGACGTCGAAAACTACAAGCCGAAAGCTGTATGCATGCGGAGCTCATCCAGCGAAAATGACGACTCCCAGGATGATTTTCTCAGAGTAGACGACAGAGCTCGACAGGAGGAGCTAGACATCAAGGAGTTGAGTAGACTGAAAGAAAAATTGGCTCAAATGGCCAAGGCGTCGATAGAGAGGAAGAGGATCGAAGAGGCTAATGGACCCTCGACGTCGCAGGCCGCCCGAAGCGAGCCCACGCCGGACGAGAACGAGAGACCTACCGTCACCCCAGCGGTGGAGAAGGAAAAGGAGAAATCTCCACAGGTCGTACAGACCAAAAGCCCCGAGAAGCCGAAACCGATTCCGAAAGAGAAGAGTCCCAAGAAGGATAAGAGTCCGGCGAGAGAGGGTTCCCCAGACAAGAAACGTGATCGCAGTGCGTCGCGGCGGAGTTGGTCGCGTTCCTCGTCGCGGCGGTCGCGCTCGCGGTCCAAGTCGCGCGCCAAGTCCTCGCGATCGCGGTCCAGGTCGCGCTCCAGGTCACGCTCCTCGAGATCTAGATCTCGCTCCTATTCTTCATCTAGGTGAGAATGTGCAACTTCCTTACTAAACTTATGAATGCGATAATTTATGTGGTATGTGAATGTCTTTCTTTTTTGTTTGACCACAATGTCACCAGTCTGTGCTCATGTGGCAGTCGGTGGTAAGCACACAAAGCTTAGGAGGGACCTGGTTATCGCGTGCATCTGCCGGAGCAGGTACAGATTTTCAACTTGAGGATGGTAGCCAGTCGGGCAGATACGATAAAGTACCCTTCCACCATGCTATGTTTGCCTCACGATTTTTTCCTTCACCGCTCGAGCTCATTGTAGAATTTGAACCCGGCACCTTCGTCACGATATTTGGCATCAAAATCACTGAACTATATATATATAGATTAGTATTACACAATCGCGCCATAATGGCGTTCAGTCACTTTTCAGGATTTAGAAAACTATTCCTTCTTTCACGCAGGTAGAATAGCGAATCGAAAGCTGTAATTATTCGGCACGTCTTGATACTTTATTGTAATATTGCAGACGTTCCCGCTCAAGCCGTTCAAGTTCGTACAGCAGCAGGAGTTCATCGCGGTCCTCGCGCAGCTCCTCGAGATCAACGCGCTCCTCCAGGTGAACACCTTTATATAACGTCACTCTTATAATAGTTCTAAGGATAATAAGTTCAACAACAATAATTCTAACTGAAAGGAAGGAGCTGATAAATGTATTTTGAAATGTTTTTTCGATTGAAATTTAACCTGTTTTTACTGAGGCTTACTGACTTTTCCTCAAATTGGATTTTTTATTCCGTAAATGCCACTTAGCATTTCAATCTGACGTTTTTTCATACAAATGTAAAGTAGTAGACCATAAAAATCACTAACGTTATGTCATCCAAAAGCAGCAACTTTTTGCTGAGTTTCTTGCCTGTTCTCCTTAGCCGAAGGCTGTCTTCCGAACCAGTGGTAACTTCAGTAAATACCTTCATAAGTAGCCCTACTAGGGCCGAGCGTTATAATTTCAATCGAGACCAGAAACAAACTATATTAAAGTAAACTTTTCTCAATTCTCTTTTCCGCAAACCGAACCGAATTTCAAAAAAAAAAAACCGTCATATACTGGATCCGGTGCAATATCGGTTGTTAGAACAATGACGGGCGTGTACGCGGATTACCGTAGGTCTGGCACGCGGTCGCACTCGCGCTCGCCGTCCATCCCGCGGCGCGCCGGCTCGCCCAGCTTCCTCGACAGGAGACGCATCACGAGGTACACACGGCTACACACCACCGCATACACAACACAACACACGCACATCACTATCATACTAATATTGACAAGCATCTTACATAATACGAGATAAATATACCATGATGGCGCCACCAGCACACGCCGCAAACAAAAGGGATATCGTACGTATCTCGGCGTATCCAGGTTTTTTTCTAAGGGGGACTGGCCCCTTAAACCCGATGCAATGTACGCGAAAGTTATTTCAATTTAAGGTATTCGGCCATAGATTTTTGGAATGTAGAATTTTGGGTTGGTAACCCAAGATCCTGGGATGGATACCGGACCATTCTGCCCCCTGCCAGTAGTGAAGATATTAATAAAATAGATGCTCGTTATTTCGTGGTTTGAAAGCATCGAACAATTAGGCCAAAGAAGCGAAATGACGTTAATTTTATTTGAAATCTATTCCGCCAATACTGACAATGCGCACTGATTGGCTAAGTCAAGGAAACTTAAAATGTTAATGCATTGATTGGTCCATACTGTTGTTAATCTGTGCAAAATCACTTAATAGTTGGGATGGTTGGGGCGTTAGATTCTATTCTAAAGGAATTCGAAAAGCTAGTAATATTGTGGTTATGTCATGGCTTATGCTGGTGTCGCCTCTAGTGGTGAACTTTGACAATTTTATCTCATATAGAAGTAGCTTTATGCTAGAGCGGGAGGCCGCATATTGCGTATACATCTCTAAGTGTTTGAGTGGTCACGTCGGTGTATTACGCTACTTATGTGTGTAAGGTGCGCAGATTTCATATTTCTATGATTTTGATGCTGCTACGCTAGCCGAACAGTGTTTTTGATAAAACTTCGTCCTTATTTATGCTCTCCTGGTAGTTTTCGTCGATAAAGATGGCATTATTTCGCCTTTGCTAAGGTAAACCCACCCTTCCGACTTCCCAGTCTGGAAGTTATTTTTGTTCTTTTGTTTCTCGCAACAGATTATTATAGTAGGTTATATTTATCAATATAACATTATCAATTTGAGTATGTTACTATTTTCCTGACTATTTTGTATTCTGTTCAATAAAACTACCACAGGAACATAGTTTATACAAAAGCACTGCATTTCGGACAATACAGTCATGTGCAATAAGATACATTTTCGAATTGAAAGAAATTGTAATTATCTTCTTAAACTTGACTGTATGTAGAGAATGTGTTATGCAATATTGGAGATAATATCAATAAATTAATTTCGGTTTGATATTGATAATATTTCAAATATTTTGATGTGTGTTTAGGTGTTTAACCATTTTTCGTGTGATGCTTTCTATATCCTAATTTTATAGGTGTGCTTGTTATTTTATTTTTATTTTGAAAGTGCCATATCATGCTCCAGTTTTGTCGAATTTATTATAAATCAATATAAAATGAAAATGTTCATGATATGGCACATGTATGTATATTTCCCTCTTTATCTATGTTTTGTTTTCTCTTTTTTTTTATAGAAAAAAATCACGGAAATATAGCACGAGTTCTGAAGACACGAGTAGTAGCTCCGATTAGTGAAGTGATTGTGCGCTAGTGTGAATTAATTTAGTTTTAGCTTAAGTTATGTATATTGTATGCCCAATATAAACTATTTGACGTAATATATTGCTAACAATTTCAGTGGTTCTTATTCATTATAAACTGGGGATGCGTAAATGATTTGTATGGTACATTATTGTTTATCAAAACACTTGACTGAGTTACTCTTGTCCTACTAATTTGTTAAGTTTCTAGTTTTGAGTTGCGTTTAACTTTCCTTGCCATCTGCCAATACTTGTTAAGTGCTAACAGGGGTGTGCTGCCATAGCCTGGGTATTTAAGTGCTTCTGCTACAAAAAGCAACAATAAAAAAAACAATTATTTTAAATTACACAAAAATGTAGCAGAAGCACAAATTAAGTCGGTTTGGTTAACAGATAAAAGGAAATTAATATTATTTTTCTTTCCTCCTTAGCGCACCTATACTAAACCTAAATTACGCGCCAAACAAATACAAGTATAGAAGAAGATAACCTGATATTATTGGATAAGAATAATTGTTATAAACTGAATTATCAGTGATGGATGCCAGCTGTAGACATTGTGCTATATTTATAAGTTATAACATATAGCTAGTGCTCAGTGTTTCAACTCTATATTCAATTTGTTTTATCACATTAAAGTCTATTATAAATATTTGGTTGTTATTTTATTTTTGCTGCATGGTAGAGACACTTTGAAATTAAATGAAAACATGTGAAATATTACCTACCTTTTAATTTTATGAGCAAAGGTAAGTGATTTTATATTATAAATTTGTATCATAGTTGCACTATTTTTTAATGCATGGCTACCTCACATCTGTCACGCTATCATGCATGTTCTTAAATAGGACTTCATAACTCGCACTAACTGTCATCCAGCTTTACTAACATATTAACGCAACTAAACAGCGCACGGAAACGGCCGATCCCATATCGACGGCCGACTCCATCGACGCCGACAACTGGCAGCTATTGCAGCAGCAGATCTTCGCAGAGGAGTTGGTCCGGATCACCGAAACCTGAACGTGAATAAGTAACCGTGTCCATGACGGCATAGGTAGAAACATGGAAACAGCAATTTTAGTCTTATTACCAAAGTGTAAGGTGCAGGATACATGGTTTTATCAATGCCGGCTCTTTATCACTGGGACTTGAACTGTATCTTGGAGCACTATGATTTGTCGTAGGCCATTATTGTATAATTTTAATATCTGTTTGATGTATGCAGAATGAAAATAAACTTAGTGCCCTAAAAAAAATTTAAAGAAACATTGTAATAGGAGTGGCACACACTATATTATTTTATTATATAAGGATATGTTTTTTTGTGAAAATGGGGTTTTACAAAGTGAGGTCATGCATTTAAACTTTGTAATACAATGTGCAAGTACTCACATAATTGAAAATTATTATATTTAGTAAATCAATTATTTTCTTTTGAGCTAATTGAGTGAATAGGTATAAGCCAAATCGATCTTATTTTTATTGTGATTTATTTATCGATGGATCTAGTTAAGAACGTAATTTATCTAGTCAAAATGTAGTATTTAAATGTCAATATTAACATTCCATCTCTATTTTTGATCTCTTGAACTCATGTATTTAATTTGTTAATTTTTTTGAATTGTTGATAATTTTATTTTAATTTATTGAACACCTAGGTTAATTACACATAAAATACTCTATCTAGTCTGAAATTGTATATTTACTAGTTTCTTTTTTAGAATAAAGTGCAATATATTTATTGACGATCGATATTTACACTAATTTATTTGAGTTGCTAGTCATTAACAACTAATTTATTTTCTATTTATTGTAATATTAAGCTACCTGTTACGTATATTGATAAGATAAACAGCGTATTTAAGTCACATAGATAATTAAAACATGATTTATTGTGAGACAACTGATGTTTTGGTAAAATTAAACGAGCAATAAGAAATTGAACAATGTTATAAAATAATACTCACATAAATAGTTAAAACGGTTTAATATAAATAATTCGATTTACAAATTATTTCATATGGAAATTAAATCTTAAATGCACTGAAAACGAATTGACTTCGTTTATATGATTTGGCGACATAGATAATAATATTCCTTAGTGAATTTCACAAACATTTGAGAGCCTACTACGAAAAATAATATACGATAGTCCGATCAAAGTTGTCAATCAATTAGCCAATAGAATGGCACACAATTTAATTCTTGTCGGATTTGCTGCAATTCTATTGGTTGATATTTGACAACGATGATCGGACAATCGTGTTATCGTTTTTCGTAGGCCCTCTATCTTATCTGTTGTGTAATGTAAGCGGTACAATAATATTTTCAATTCATTACATGTATGGTTTTTAATTGAAGAATATAAAAGTTTTACATCCTTTAAATACCCTGTCCCGTTTGAGTTATCTATATACATACTTACAAATAAGTGAAATTGAAGTGTCTGTACTGTCAAAATAACATCTTTTTACTAAATGCATATGAAAGTATAATACGGAACGTAAAAAAAAACAATTTCGGAAAAAAAAACTGTCTGTTTGTTCCGGCTAACCTCCGAAACGGCTGGGCCTATTTTGACGGGACTTGCACTGGCAGATAGCTGATGTTCTAAGTTGTACTAACTAAGGCTACTTTTAAAAAAAAGCTAGGGTTCCGCCAAAAAAAACGTACGCGGGTGAAACTGCAGTGGCCAGCTAGCTCACTATAAAGTAAAAATAAAATCTTTCATAAGTAAATATATCATATAGATTATGTTCAACATTATTATCATGATTATTCTACAAAAATAAAAAAAAATATGCAACATTTAATACGAAACAATAATTTTAGAGCTAGAAAGTTATGTGTATATGTATGTTTCGTAAGGAAACATTTTCATAATATTCCAAAAATCTTGCGACTTATAAAGTTGCATTCTTTGCCCCTCAACGTTTTATACAACTGAGCAACGAATGTATGGCAGGCAGTATTATATTTAACATTTTTTAATTCCAATAAAAATAAAGCTTACTTTGCTTTTTACAATATACTGTAATTCATAAATGTTATACAGGAATGCGTTGAGCAACAATAATTGTTAAAGTTTTTTATCTCGGAAAACTTTCAACAAGTCTTAAAAATAGCACCATATTAAAGTAGCATTGCAACCCTGTTCTTTTTTGCATGAATTTTAACTTTACGACTCCTCGTATCGTAAAGCATTCATGTTATTTCTCATCATAATAAATGCGAAGGAAAATAATAAAATTAGCTCATTACAAGATAACTAAAAACTACGATAAGTTTCATTAGGTCACTGCGACTTACTAGTTCAATATGACGCCATATTTTAAAGTAAAAAATATTTTCGATTATTTCTTATCAAATACATCACAGAGAATAATATAACATGCATTCATCCACCACCTTTGAATATGAATTGAATCTATTCAGTTTGATTTCTTTTGAGTCTGTTGACGTCTCTTGGTCGCCAAGAACATGGCCCAACCGAACCCAACGATGTTCATAAACAGTACACGCAACTGAAATATACAAGAGAAACTTATTCAACATGGTTAACGTACAGACATGAAAAATAATGCAGCCTGCACAAGCATTTCTGAATAGTCCTAACGCCCCGGTTCGAAACGTTAACTTTGCTGAGAAGAGCCGCGAATAAAAACAACAATAACTTAGATTTGCATTCTAGTCTGATTTATTATCCTAACTGATATTATAAATGCGAATGTGAGTTTGTTTTTTTGTTACGCATCATCATGAAATTTTGCATCCAGATAGCCTATGGTATGGAGAAGATCTTAGGCTACTTTTTATCCCTGGGAACGCGGGTGAAACCGCGGGGGACAGCTAGTACCGAATATAGGCTTTACCAGGGCCTAAACTCAATTAATTATATTATTTGCTGTGAAAATCTGTAATAATGGCGGTAAAAAACCTGGTCAATAACGCCGTAACGGCTGAACGGATTTGGATGAAATTCAATTAGATCAGGGGCTCTACCGGTGTTCGTTACGATTACCACCAAAGTTACGCGGGCGGAAGCTATAAAAACAAAACTCAAGCCAGCAGCACCTCTTCACAAGTATGAAGCAAGATACTAAAGGCATAATAATATTTGAATGCAGTTGCATTATTGGGTATGGAAGCATTATGAATCAATCGTAATATCCTACTTCCTACTAATATTATAAATGACAAAGAGTTTGTTTGTTTGTTACGCCTTCACGCCTCAACTACTCAACGTATCATCAGTAAATTTGGCATGCAGATAGCCTATGGTATGGAGGAAATTGGCTACTTTTTATCCCAGGAACGCGGGGGACAGCTAGTAACATCATAAAAGTGGAGACCAATTGTTTTTTTTGTACTTTTTTCGAGTATTCAGTTAATACTTATTAACTATCACTTAATTGTGATGGTCATTAAACTAGTTGGGTGCCTCCTAGGGGGATTGAAAAATTCCAACAGTAGGTTGACCACTAGCCCAACTCCACCAATCCGCAGTGGGCACGCGTGGCGGAGTATCGCCCAGTCCCTTACACCCTCATTTGTGAAAGGAGGCCTGTGCTCAGTAGTGGGACATTATAGGCTGATGATGATATGAACTATGTACCGCTAATAAATTTACAGTTAAACCAAAAATTTACTCACCATTGGTGGTATTAAAGCTAAATTGATCACTTGGAATAATGTGAGCCATTTCCAATTAGCTTCTAGGACTGGCAAGTATAGAGCAAATAACTGTTTGAGCGCTGCACTGTGGTTCCTTCCCTCAAACCTGGCTAGTGTGTAGAGAGAGAATGCTTGCATGAGCGGTGCAAATATCAACCTCTCAAATAAAAGTTTCTTTGCCAGTGGGAAAGCTACTATTTCTTCAGGAAACAGTCTTTCCAAGAAATCATAGAAATAATGTGGAATGGTTCCGCCAAATGCTAACCTGTATGAAAAATAATGTTATTAAAAATATCATATGTTTGTATCAAACTAAAGTCGGCAGGATCTCATAGGCCCATTTTGACAAATTGATGTAAATGTGCTGGCTAAACAGGCCTATGAGATCTTGCCGACTATAACAGGTAATTCTTTCCAAAAACTTACCCATAGAAACCAAACGCCAATATAGGGTCAAGTCTTATCGAGTCTCCGGCTACGAGCTGCGATGCAATACTCCCTGCAGTGCCAACAACACAACTGAAAGCATAAGTATCTTATGTAAATAAAGTTATGATTCTAATTAAATTAACCTGAAGTTTATAAAAAATTAAGGTTCTAAACGGATTTTGTACTTTTTTTTTTTAATCTGGACATTCATACAAAATATGCAAATAGCAATCCTCATTATTTAAGTAGGAACTTATCTAGTTCCAAGTTATAAAAGAAAGTTAAATAAAATTCGAATGAATAACATTGTGACAAGTACCTAACTAGGCTAGGGACTCAATTCAAATTGAGACAACATTATCTTATCAGAACTAAGATTTCTTTAAACTAAAATGACCTTTATAAATGTCAACTTTCACTTTGGAAACTCAGCATATCATTTGACCAAGTTACTGAAATGGTATTTTTTTCTGCTAAGTTCATTGGACTTTGGAGTTCAGACTTTGTGCATTATCATTACTATATAGGTACCTATATTTCGATAATATTACTATGCCTGCAAAGTTTTGGTACATACCTTGTTATAGCTTTTGTTTTAATTGGATGCAAATATAAATTCTGTAAATATGACGCCACTAAATTCATTATCGGTTTCGATAGAGCCATTTCGAAGAACCTGAACCTGACTTTTTAATGTAATAAAAACGTTTATCACAGTTTTGTCTTATAATCTAAAATAGATTTATTGAACACGTATGTAAATGACGATTAAAAGCAAGTTTGTTATCACTTATCATCAACAAATGCCTAGTCTATGTGCCTAGTTTTGGTTTGGTACCACAGATAATGAATATAAGGTACAATGCAGGAACAGAATAAAAACTTGTATTTTTTTACATTTTTATATACATTTCTTTATTTCAACATTACAAAACGTTATTAAAATAAATTTATATCTAATTATGATGTAATGTTATTTCACTTCCATTATTCCTATATAAAAATCATAATTTTGTACATAATTTGTTTAGTTTATTTAAATTATTCTATAACTTAGGTACATACATAACAATAAATTAATTAAAGAGAAGTAGGAAAGATGTTAATATTTCAATAAGTCTAATTTTAAAAAGAATTTGTGTATGAAGGTTCCTCTCTCCATGAAAGTTTCATGTTCTATTCCAGCGGTAGATGGAATGAAACATGGTTGGAACAGGGAATTAAATAGATAGGCACACTAACGCATACAGAGGTCAAGCTATAGTATGAAATATTGGTATTCCATTATTAGAATTTGTAGCATTATACAATTAACCATTGATTTAACATCTTATTCTAAAGAAATAAGGTACATTTTTAAAAGGCCTTTAACGTACACGTCAAAAAAACTTAGTATACTTACTATAGCATTCAAGTTATAGGTATTCAAAATTCTATAGATTAAATAGCTTGTTTTTCTCTTTTCAGTTAATTTTTGTTTTACGCAGTCGGGTTTTTTGTTTCATTTAACAATTTAATTTATTTAAATGAAAATACTTATCAAATATGGCAGCAGGGTATTAATTAGCTTAATTCTGCACATAGTATAAGCATGGCCATCCAGCAAAAATACAACTAAATAGGTAAATAACCATCTTCAGCATTTTCAAATTGGAATTGATGCAAAAGTTAATAAGACACAAAAAAGGCTTTGAGTATTATACAGTCACAGACTACGTCGGACATATTCTCGCTAACAAAATTTTTTGTTAGCGAGAATATATCCGATTTTTTTAACATCCTTGGATACAGTTATCCATCATGACTGAACTTCTACCCCAGCTGTAACAGTAATTTTTTGATGTTACATAAAATGTACAGTTTAGAAAAGTTATATAAGAAAGGGTTCTATAAAGTTCCCGATTTTGTAGACGACAAGAACGCATTTAAATGAATTGTTCGCTTCACACGTTTAACAATTTAATATTATAAAATGTATTTTGACTCTATAAAAAGCTTAGTTTCTTGGCGGAAGTCTTCTCAGTTCAAGTGTATTATGAACCGGTGGTAGAATCATATTGTAACGTTCGTTGTCGTTATCTTTCGTCGTAATTTGAATATTTAAGTGTAAGAGTAGTTAATCTCAAAATTATCTCTGAGACCTGCCTCAGAAACAATTAAAGAGTCATGAAACCCTCTTTATTTTACATACAATAAGCGACCGCCCTGGTTTCGCACGGGTGCAATGTAGAGGAACTGATGTAGTGTCATTGCACGCGCAACAATTCTGTTTACGAAACATTGAACCTTCCTTGCAAAATTCTACAACTGATACTGAAAACCGCATCAAAATCCGTTGTGTGGTTTAGGAGTTAGTTGATAAACAGACAGGCAGACGCGGAGAGCGACTTTGTTTTATACTATGTAGTGATATTGGTTGGTTCTATATATTATATTATATTCTATCTATTATGCTTTTATATATGCTTTAATTTGTTTCCTCTCAAATACTAACTTCTACCATATAGTTTATCGAGTTGCTTTTGTAAATTATGTGATGTAACAGCTGGTGTATCCGGCACGTCCAAATTCTTTCGCTTCACAACAGGAGTGTTCAAAAAGGTCATGTGCTCTTTCAAATTCATGTACATACTCTTTGCTTTACTCCCCATATCTCTGTTTGGTGATAGCATCACATTCGGCATAGATTTATGAAACACCTTTTCTCTCAAACACAAATTCTTTTTTGGTATTTTATAGGTTGGTGAGTTTTTGATACCAGAAGAAGTTTTTAGTATTGGACTTTTCTTTGGACTCAATATTTCTTTTTTGACAACTTTGGGCATATCTTTGGCATCGTTTACTAAAGTTTTGTCTAAGGATGTTGTCTTTTGTTTTTGTTCTTGAATTAATTTTCTAATATACTCTAATGTTCTTAACTGTTCCTGTTTACTATTTTCTATCAATTTAAGGTTGTTTACAGTCTGCTTTTCGATCTCTAATAATTCATCAATATGTATGTTTGTTTTACTAGGATTTACAGTTGCCTTGTTGAGCATATCACAGAGTGATACTATGACACTTTCTTCTCTTCTGCTGTTTTCTTTACTAATTGATTGTTTGTCGAAGCACATGATAGTGCCATCATTGGATTCATTTGAATTATCCACATCACTTGAGTTATTGAAGAATTCAGTAACACTCCTGTAGTCCTTGAAAGGTGTTGAAACTGGAGGTGAGACCTCAGCTATGTTTTCTACAGACTGCTCCACTAAGGCCTGTATCTTCTTCTCCATGTCATGGATCTCATTCTCTTTTTGCAAGAAGCTGTCATCACAACTGGATTTCCAAGATATATTAGAATGTGGAGTGTCAGGCACTGGTGGTGGTTTCTTTTCAATTATAACAGGCCTTGGTGTAGTAAATTTCTTAGTAGGATTATTGTTTTTAGTTATTCTGTTTTTTATTGCTTTATTTGTAGTTAATGGTGTCTCTGGAATGTTGAATACGCCACTTATCCTTACATTATTAGCTGTAATGAAAAATAATTGTTACAATTATTTAATATGAATGCTATCTTCGGATTAAATCAAAAGACATCAGCAATTTATGAAGTTAAAGTGTACAGATAATTTATAGTCCAATCATTTGGTGCTCAAAAAGGGGTTCATCTGGAAATTTCGGAAAAGATAAGACTTATCTCTTTCGCTAGCACTGTCACTCTCACCTCTCAATTTCTTCTCAAATCTCACCAACTCAATTCTGAGCAAAAATTCAAAAAGAGCACATCAAGGTCCATATACCACCAATTTTCGAAGCTCCTCGAAAAAAATCCGGGCAAAACTACCAAATGATAGGACTTTTACTAAATAATATGATTACTTACCTTTTTCAACATGAGGAAACAAAGATTTCTTTGCTTTAAATTCGGTTTTTCGGGATTTAGGTGTTGCTTTACTTATAATAACTCCTGGAGTAGCCTGCAACAAAATTTACATTATGTTTATCTTTGAATAGTAACTAAAACATAATAAAAATGAATCAATAACTCACCTTGGATTTAGGTTCCATATATAACATTTTCCGAACTGTATTGTTTTTCAGCTGTCCATTAGCAGTATGACTTATTTTCTTATCAACTTTCACCGATGAGTTCCAGTTCTTTTTCCGAGTGGAAGTAGCTGCTGACCTACTAGCGGCTATACCCGGGGATTTTCCCCTTACCGCTAAAATTTGCAACTGGTTAGAAAATATAATATGGTCATGAATGTTATTAAGTCAGTAAGGGTGTGAAGAGATTTCTTCAGGGTCGGTGTTGCAAGCGTCCATAGGCTACGGTAACTGCTTACCATCAGGCGGGCCGTATGCTTGTTTGCCACCTTAGTGGTATAAAAAAAAAGTATAACTTTTAATAAAAATAAATACCCATGATATCGGCTCTCATTTCCGCAATAGTCAGAGGTTTGTATGGCTTCTGGGATGTACTAGTTGGTACCATTGTTGGCCTCGATTGCTTCTTAGCTGTATACATCTGAATGATGTCTTGCGATATGATACCTGTAAAAATAAGTGGAAGATACACGAATGATTTACTTGAAGAAGAATGTCCCGATGTAACACAAAACTCGTTTTGTTCAAAAAGTTTCAGATACAAACATAACAATACGGACTTACCGCCAAGACTCGGCAGTAGTTCAGCAATGGTCTGAGGTTTAAATTTCGTCGTTGTGTCCATTTTGGGGACTCACAATAACGTTGGTTTTGTTCACACACAATATTTCACAATAATAACAAAATTATAGATCACATTCCTTCCAAATCATTAATTCAAACTTCAACTGACTGTTGCTGTTGAAACAGGCAGTATTGCCAACTTCTAGATTTAGCCAGTGGCAGTAGCTATATATATCTTGCAAAAAGTTGCTAGATTGCCAGATTTCGTTACCCAAAAAAGGCAATAGCTAAATATTACTTTGTACGTAGATAACATTAAAAAATCATGTTTTATTTAATCAAACTCGAGAGTATTAAAAATCAGTAAATTACGTACTTTTTTTTTTTCACAGGTTTAGTTCATTTTTCACAATAATATGTATTTATAACAGCGAGCATTAGTTTTAAATTGATAAAACAACAATAGGCAAAAGTGGCAGAACTGAACAGAAGCTGGAGTAGCCTGCAACAAAATTTACATTATGTTTATCTTTGAATAGTAACTAAAACATAATAAAAATGAATCAATAACTCACCTTGGATTTAGGTTCCATATATAACATTTTCCGAACTGTATTGTTTTTCAGCTGTCCATTAGCAGTATGACTTATTTTCTTATCAACTTTCACCGATGAGTTCCAGTTCTTTTTCCGAGTGGAAGTAGCTGCTGACCTACTAGCGGCTATACCCGGGGATTTTCCCCTTACCGCTAAAATTTGCAACTGGTTAGAAAATATAATATGGTCATGAATGTTATTAAGTCAGTAAGGGTGTGAAGAGATTTCTTCAGGGTCGGTGTTGCAAGCGTCCATAGGCTACGGTAACTGCTTACCATCAGGCGGGCCGTATGCTTGTTTGCCACCTTAGTGGTATAAAAAAAAAAGTATAACTTTTAATAAAAATAAATACCCATGATATCGGCTCTCATTTCCGCAATAGTCAGAGGTTTGTATGGCTTCTGGGATGTACTAGTTGGTACCATTGTTGGCCTCGATTGCTTCTTAGCTGTATACATCTGAATGATGTCTTGCGATATGATACCTGTAAAAATAAGTGGAAGATACACGAATGATTTACTTGAAGAAGAATGTCCCGATGTAACACAAAACTCGTTTTGTTCAAAAAGTTTCAGATACAAACATAACAATACGGACTTACCGCCAAGACTCGGCAGTAGTTCAGCAATGGTCTGAGGTTTAAATTTCGTCGTTGTGTCCATTTTGGGGACTCACAATAACGTTGGTTTTGTTCACACACAATATTTCACAATAATAACAAAATTATAGATCACATTCCTTCCAAATCATTAATTCAAACTTCAACTGACTGTTGCTGTTGAAACAGGCAGTATTGCCAACTTCTAGATTTAGCCAGTGGCAGTAGCTATATATATCTTGCAAAAAGTTGCTAGATTGCCAGATTTCGTTACCCAAAAAAGGCAATAGCTAAATATTACTTTGTACGTAGATAACATTAAAAAATCATGTTTTATTTAATCAAACTCGAGAGTATTAAAAATCAGTAAATTACGTACTTTTTTTTTTTCACAGGTTTAGTTCATTTTTCACAATAATATGTATTTATAACAGCGAGCATTAGTTTTAAATTGATAAAACAACAATAGGCAAAAGTGGCAGAACACAGGTAGCACAGACTACTATGGGAGTAATATTATACATTTGAATTAAGAAATGAAACTAGGAATTCCCGGCCACCGACCATTATCCACACCCAGACCCATAGTGTAGTGTATAGTTTTTTTTTTTTTCGAGACCCTGTGCTCTACTCCGTACTCTCGAAAGTATTGAAGTTGCTAGAAAAAGTAGGTAAATAAAAGCTACAAGTTCTTTGAGTATATATATTGGATACTCAAGGTACAAGTTACATAAAATTGTAGCTGCCTAACACCAAAATATTGCTAGATCTAGCTATAAAGTTGCCTGGCATCACTGCCAGAGTTGCCAGACACACTAGCGCTAAATCTAACGCTTTTTCCACAATCCAAAATTATGTCGAAAACCATCGAAAACTAACGCAGTCCGACTATCTGCTACATTTGAAGTAAACGAAACCTAAGTAAGTATTTTTTTTGTAATGTTTGTTTATCTCCGATTGCAATACCTTATAAAATTCAAGTTATATTCAAAATTCTATAGATGAAAGAGCTTGTTTTTCTCTTTTCAGTTAATTTTTGTTTTACGCAGTCGAGTTTTTTGTTTCTTTTAATAATTTAATTTATTTCAGACTTTTTAGTTTTATTATTGAATGAGTTGTATGTATAAGCTCAGAGTAGATAAATACTACTACAAGTATAAGTAAGTAAATGAGCGGTACGGTAAAGTAAAGCTAACAGCCATCGCAATTCTGTGAGTTACGTATGTACGACACGACAACCGCTCATAGTAGGTTAGGTACCTATACTGTCCTTGCATTAAACGTGTTTTTTTCAGTTTACTTCAAAATAGTAGCATAAAAGTATTATAATATATACATATTTGGAATGGGCTATTTACAAGCTTTCATTTGAGACCCATATTGTTATAATAACAACATTTTTGTTTTTAATTCCCGCCCTCTTTTTTATTCGTAGACGCCATATAAAAATAATATACCCTATGACACTCCCACAGTAAAGACGAATCTTACGACACCTTATAAATTAAAATCCATCGAGCCGTTTAGGCTGTAGAGCGTGCCAAAGCAATAGACATACATACATACATACACTCGAAAAACATAACCCTCCTTCCGGATCAGTAGGGTAAAAAAGGAAATTATTGTTTGAAATCGAATCATTTATTTATGTATTTATTCCTTGAATTTTAATTTTTAAAAATATTTAAATTTAATACTAATAAAACTATGTAGTATTTTCAAATAAAATCAAACTAACATTATGATGCAGGTATATACATGTGTACACTTATAGGCTCATAATTGTTTTATAATCACAATCACAATCACAATATTTTCAAAAACAAGAAAATTAACTATAATTACTATCACAAAGAATATATTTGGAGTAGTTAAATTATATGCTGATATTTTAGTCTTAATTATATTGTACTTAACTGTTCCTATAAAGGAAAATGATACTAAAAAGAAACTCGAGTCAAAGAATTTAACTCGAGTTAGTTCGAGTTAACTAGAGTTAGTTACTCGAGTTGACCATCACTACTTTGAGCTACGCCTACGCCATAGATAATATTTAGCGTAGCGTTATATTCTCTTTGGATAATATACTGTACCTGTGTCCAAAGACTATTATAATACTATTTGCTATTTGCTATTGTACCAAAGTACCAATATTGTACATAAGTTCTCTTGGTAGTTTGTGTGTACATTGTATTCAATTTTATTGTATAATTTGTCATCCGACAGCCAAACTAAAAGCAAATTGCAAGGACAACTATAAGTGTTAAAATGGTGTCTACTGTTGAAATCAAAGGTTTTGAAGATTTCGCCAAATACACTGAGAGCATCGATACAGCTGGTCCACCGGTGCTCTTCTACTTTAGCGGTTCCAAGTTACCTGGCGGTAATAGCTGGTGCCCTGACTGTGTCGAAGGTAGTAAACGATTATTTTGAATATATGGTGAATCATAGACAGCCATTATACATTTCTGTTTATTTTACATCTTCCAGTTTTGTCTAGTCACTTATATATATATATATCAATATTGGTACACATTTAGGACTTGGAAGCTTCTTAATATACTATTTGCCTACTGTAGGTACTGGGTGAAAATGTACTTTAAGAAATTCACAACTTATAATATGGATGACTTTATTTAGACATGATACATGTTAACTCTATTTATACAGATTAGGCCCAAATAAAATGTTTGTCACTACACCAGGTGTAATACTAGTAACAGACACTCTGATTGGCAGGACGCTGACCTAATACTTATGTTGGATTTGCAAGGCAAGCTGATGGCTTCCGACCGGTATTAATAAAAGTTATGTCTGTCCTGCAGAGTCATGACACACTACACATGTTCAGAGCATCTATTACTAGTATAATCAATGGTAGAGAGAACTTTGATTTAAAAACATTAACACAATTCCTGCATAAAGATTTATCAAGTGGGTATCCAGATATAGAAATTACAAATAATATTGATTACATTGTGTTGTCAACTGTATTTAATCTCCTTGGTAGTACCTATTCTAATTCAAACTTTTTTGCGTCTATGGAATACATTTAATTTGATACCTTGCTTGTAAACTGTCATAAATATAAAATGGTAAAAACTAAAATCCACAATATAGGCAATTATGAAGAGTTCACAAATTTTGTGGTTAAACTACCTGAAAAATGTGATAATGTTTATTTCCTGTTTACGGGTAAAAAAAAGGAAAATGGAAGAAGTTGGTGCATTTACTGTCAATTAGGTATGTGGCCTAAATGCAGCAGTAGTTACCTAGCGTAGTAATAAAACCTGCAACTCGCTATGTGTGCTGTAAATAGTCTTCATACATATTTCCTTTTTTAAATTGTGCTTAGTCATCATAATGTCTAAGGTCTACAAGGTAAAATCTACAGTAGTGTTTAGCAACTTAAGTAACAGGTCCTTACTTACTAAACACCTGTGACTATCTACCCATAGATGTGTCTACAAAACACAAAGTTTCTACATCATCATTTTATAGTTTAGATAGGTATCTGTTTAGCTACTTATATTGCTGACACCATACAAATGGTAATTGGAAAATAATTTAATTCAAATAATAGATAATAATTTGAATGTCTGTCTGAATCTGACTATTATCATTCATCGTGGTTTGAATGGGAGACAGTAATTGGTGTAAATTATAGCAATATTGTTGTGGCCTTAACAACTAATGTTGTTGACAAAATTGCAAATGTCATGAACAATGTACAATACATAATTTGTCTAGGGCAGCCATACTCAAAGTGTGCTCCGTGTAGCCCTAGGGCTCTGCAAAGCCTCTGTGGGGGCTCCGCGATATTACTAACAATTGGAAATGGTTAATTTGATTAGGATAGTCTAATAATTTTATTGATTTTAAATGCATTCTCTAAATTAGGTATGTAGTTACTTTATTTACGTTACCTACATATAAACTAATATTTTAGTAGGGCTCCATCAAATATTTCGCTTTCTAGAGGGGGTAAAAGTTTAAGAACCGCTGGTTTAGGAAATTAACTCGTGGGGTATTTTCCATCATTATTTTAAAATGACATAATTATTATCCAGAGTAGGTATTGTAGGTGATTCTAACCACAGATACATGCTGATTGAGAATTTTTATGTTCTTTTTACAGCTGAACCTATAGTAAAAGCCTATTTGACTGATCTCAAAAAAAACATAATCTTCGCCTATGTGGATGTTGGAGATAGGGATCTGTAAGTATTTATTAACTATTATGTGTTTAATATAAAACAGATATTTGATTGTATCATGGATGTGTGGAGACAAAGTCAAAGTCAGGAGTGACAGCCAGGGTGCCAACGGGACCTTATTATTAAGCCTCCGCTGTCTATCCGTCTGTCTGTCTGACTGTCTGTGGGCTGTTGGAGAGTAATAGGTAGACAGTTGAAATGTTCACAGAATTTGTATTTATATTGGTGTTATAACAGCAAATATTAAAAACTAAAGTAAAAATTAAAGGGCCTCCCATACAAGTAACGTTTTTACGTAACCCTTCGTATGCGTATTCCGTACCCAAAGGGTGCCAAATGGGACCCTATTCATAAGACTTCGCTGTCCGTCCATCCGTCTGTCTGTCAGTCGGCTGTATTTCATGAACCGTAATAGGTAGACACTTGAAATTTTCACAGAATATGTATTTCTATTGCCGCTATAACAACAAAAAATAAAAAAAAATAATTGAATGGGGTCCCCATACAAGAAACGTCTTCTTATGTTTTTTTTTTCGCCTACTATTCATTTCACGGAACCCTCCGTGTGCGAATCCGACTCGTACTTGGCCGAACTTTTTTTACAAGCTTTTAATAAACTCTCAATATATGTATGTATGTTTGTTCGGGTGGAATCTTGCAAGTCGAATTTCACCAGTGGTCTGATTGACTTGATATTTGGTATACATTGGTGTATTTGAAGACAAAAGTACAGTCACCAAAAAAACTTGTATTAAAAATTGTTTTTTTTGCAAAAACTTATTATTCAATTGATTCTACAAACAAGCATATATACGCCCCGACTGGGGGTAAACGGCTACCGTCGCCCTATTGAAGCTTGCAACTCCCGGGTATCACTCACGCATTACATTACCAACCCTTTCCACCCTAATGGCAACCTTCCTCACTCGCAGTAACAACTTTAAATTGTGGTATCTTGTATGGTGCATGTACTTCCATATTTAAGCTGTTCCTTAAGCGAAAAAACTCCACGCTCTGGCTCTTGTTGGTTTTGTTATCAGATACATTAATTAATTTCTCATTTACAGTTGGAAAGACAAAGCCTGCCCATTCAGAACTGACGCCCGTACAAAGTTAATGGTAATACCTACCATCATTAAATGGAAGGGAGTGCAACGGCTAGAGGGAAGCCAGTGCGGCAAGCGAGACCTCCTCGACATGTTGTTCGAAGACGATGACTGAGATGTTGGCAGTTTTATGTGGAGATGTATTGTATATAACGTAATCAATAAGTAAAGTTGTATTTAATATGAATATATATTCTTGCATTTAAGTTTTAGTTTTTCTTTTCATTTATCTAGGCATTTATCTTACTGATATTATAATAAATGCGAAAGTGAGTTTGTATGTTTGCTAACTCGCTGTCGTTTCTGTGGCCACCAGTTGGCGCCACTAGCGAATAAGGTCCTATCGCTGACGTTGAAAATGTATTTTTAGCGCGGCACGGCCATTATAACAATATAAACAGTCTTGCGCAGTTTCGTTTTGTTCCAAAAAAAAGGAGAAAATACTTTTCCGAAAGACAAAACTCGCCTAAAACAGTGGATGTTAGCGATTCGCACGTACCTATGCCTGCCATAATTAATCAGGAATAGCACAATCTTTAAATTATAAATAAATAGCTGCCCGACGCGACTTCGTTTGCGCGGTTTCCTGCCCTTTACCCTTTTCTAATATTCTGCGAAATTTTCTTAAATTCTTTTTCCGTAAGAACCTTCTACATCTTATCAGAAAACTTGAAAAAAGGATCGATGATATCGGTAAAGTCGTTCTCAAGTTTTGGGATTTATTTTTAGGTATATGTATTGATTAGTGAAAATCTGCGATGAAAAGCTCGCAAACAGTTCTTTCTTTATTCTTTATTCACATAAATAAAATGAACATAATTAAAACGAAGTCCCTGACTTCTGAGCTAGGTCTAAACCTGTGTTACAACAGTAGGTACCTAAACGTTAAGTTTATTTCACTTTTCTACAGACCTAACTACACTAGCGCCAAGCGCGGTAGCCTCCATTGTGATGACATTTGGCAGCAGGTAGATCATAAGCTGGATATCATATAGGATTTTTTATATATACTTTTATCCCAGAAAAATACCTACATATCTCTCGGGAACGCAGGTGCAAACCGCGAGGCGAAAACATAAAATGTTTTCAGATACCTAAGTATTACGCATGTTTTTTTTAATCCTTAGAATAGGTAACGTTGTATTACAATGAAACACCAATTAGATAAAATATTATTTAATAAGCCTACCTATACAAAAGCGTACAGCAGATTGCTGGTATCTCGAATTACTTCATAGATAATATTTGAGCACATTTTGATAAAGTAATATTATATGACTTTAATTATAATCATATGCATGTCCAGGCCGACTAGGCACCAAAAGTAGCTGATCACTTTTATCTAATTCACAGTTTTGATACAAACTGTCAAGAGAATTTCAACAATTTATTAATTTATGGAAGAGTGCTAAAGTGGGCAGCTACTTTTGACGCTGACTGTACGTGTACATATTATATTAAGTAAGTATACTAAACATAATATAGCATTAATAAAAAAATATCACTCACATTTCTTAAAAACCATAGTACCTACCTAACTATACTATGTACAGGTCGGTTAAATAAAGCTGGTACGTTCAAAACATTTTACACGTTGCGCTTGTGTAGGTGTCTGTGAATAAGCGCGCGGCGTGACGTCGCACTGTATGCGCATCATGACAAGTCAGTCCGTCTCACTCGCGCGCGGTCAAGCTTATGAGTATAAGGGAGAGAGTTATTTGCTACTGCTCATAAATATAGAGTGGTCTTTTTTGCATTCAAGTAAAAATGACTGACTGATTATAAACAATAAAACACTGTAGTACTGTGAACGTGCCAGCTTTAGTTGACCGTCCTGTAAACCCTAGATACTATTACTTATCTCTATTGTTGAATATCATATTAAAACTAGTTTTCAGTGTCCGAAAGCTCTGCTTCTTCAACTTATTAGGAAGTAGGTAACTTCTTAAATTCTTGAGAAATTAACAAAACAATTTAATATTGTACTAAATATACTATCAAAATAGATCACAGGATATGCTATAATTTCATTTACCCAATAAACCTAAATAACTTCATGAATATTTGGGTCTCTTCAATATACAGAATGGAGCAAAATTTTGGAGCTGTGAGTTTTATTCTGTAATCTGTGCTGTGAGTACTCCGTATAGGTATATGCTATAGTTAGTATATTGGTATTTGGAAAACTTCGGATTGCTTTTTAATATGTAATAAATAAATATTTATTCATGTTGAAAAAATATTACAGTCAGCCAGAAAATTATCAACATTTTGTAGAGCTCAGTCGTTTCCTAAGGCGTTCAGGCTAGCGTTTTATTTGCCCTTATACGCTCGTATAAAGGCGAGCCGCGAGAGACGCCTCCCCGTGGTTCGAACACGCCGGGATAAGCTCCTGTACGCGCGTCCGGTTTTTTTAAGCACGTAATGTAACGCGCGTGTAAGCACGTATGCCGAAACGACCGATACGTGCAGAAAAAAATGCTCGTCTGAAACCGCCCTAAACTAACTGCAAAAATAATTGCCCCAATAATTTGCCCCACCTGTATACACAACCTACCCAAGTATATCATAATTAATACATATATTAACATAACACCATAATTATTAACAATCTAATTTCCCAATTATGATAAACTATATTTAAACCGAAGTATTTGACCCATCGAAAAATGGAAGTGCTGAACAATATCGACATGCATGACTGTAAAATCTTACCAGACGTGTGCAAACATGAATTTTTAAGTTAATTACTCCGCCATGTTGTGCTAAAAACAGGAACGAATTATTTGTACTGAACTAATAAATAATAATAATAATGTTGATAATATAACCTAGATACCTACTGCAGCGCCATTTGCGGTATCTAAACCATCCAGGGCTCCACCCAAACGCATACAAAAAAAACATTCAAATAAGACCAGCCGTTTAGGAGGAGTTCAGTGCCATACACACGTACAGTAGAATTAACTCCCTGGATGGTTTAGATAGGGTAGGGTAGCACCACGCGAACGAAGTCGCGCCGGGCAGCTAGTTATATTATAAATGCGAAAGTGATTCTACAAAGTGAAAGTGTTTGCTACGTTTTCACGGTTAATAATTCTGGGAACGCAATTGAAATTACAGGGCGCAGCCAGTCAATTAAGCAGCTTATTTCACACACACCACAATCACAGCCCATCAGTAACAGTAACAGTGTTATTTGATCATATCACGTGGAACATGAACTAGGAAAAGCATGATTTAAAAAAATATATAACAGTATGACGACATCAAAATACATATAAATAAATGCATACCTAAAACAATATTTTATTTCACTTGAAAGTTAGGCAGTCAAGATTGAAACTTGAAATGTAATTAAAAGTAAAACTTCTGAAAATTCTATGTAGGTACAGTATGAGGCACGAATGGTGAGCACAGTGTGGGGGCAAGCTCTCGTATGTACTCTTTTGGCCAAATCACAGTAGCCAAATGACACGCAAGAATCCACTAGACGACGAGCATCGACTGACGAACCAATCCTGTGCAGCTCGGTGCTCCCCCCTTCTTCATTCCGCCAAACAGACCGAAAAATTAACTACTGCACAAGTGTCAATCTGTGCTCACCATTCGTGCCCCTTACTATAATGTCATTAGATTGCTCATTAATATTTGTATGTTGGAACTCCAACAATATTTTCTATCATGTTGGACAAAGGCACTGTTCCTTTAATTAATATTTGTGAAACATGAACAATGCAAGGTATTATAATTATTTGCCGCTAGAAAAGGCCGCCGCGACCGCTTGCGAATCATCCTCAGGCACGTCCGATATATTGAGATCCCTGGACGGTACTGACAGAATAATGTGGTAGAAAACCTTCTTACTCCTTAGGAATGCGTTTTTGTTATCAAATACTACAGCATCTGAGGAAATATTAACATAATGTTTTATTTATTGCGTCTAATAATTATGTAGGTAACTTTCAAGATACAGCACCAGTAATTACTTCATGCTTCTTTAGAAAAATTATTGCCAGGTTAAAAATCCTGATAAACTAAATTAGACACTTGGATAGTACCAACCTACATAGTTGGCTCTATTGCAGTGACCACCGGATCGGATCCGGCAAGGAAAGAAAATAAAAAACTGATGCATGCCTTGCTTTTTAACTTTACCCGCAGTATTTATTGAGGTGTTATAAAAAGCCTTTGCCAACTTACAGGTAGCTGGTCCCGTGACGCTAAGGATGCCGACATCGACCGGCCCCTCTGATATTTTCTTAGGACCGTGAACCACAGACTCGTTGCCGTCTTCATCTCGTTTCATTATGTGGAACTTGATGTCGTGACTGTCTACTCCGATTTCCCATCTGAAATTCAAAATGATAAGACTTAACAAACGCGAGGATGGAACTCGATATTTTTGGTACACGAATCTGTTTTTTTTTATACGACCTAGTCGGCAAGCAAGCAAACGGACCGCCTAATGGTAAGCGGTTACCGTAGCCATATAGACGCTTGCAACACACGAAGCATCGCTCACGCGTTACCGACCTTTTCCTATGAGCTCTGTCAACGTTACTCGCGCGCAGGAACATAACATTACACAAAATAAAGGTATTTGGTGTGGTATTTTGTAAAGTGGAGGTACCTACTTCTCCGGTCGAGCTGCTCTTTGAGCGAAAAAACGCTATACTCTACCTCTCTTAAAATTTATTTTTCTCGAATATAATTTTAATAGAACTACACACACGCAACGTGTAAGTGTGCTGAACGTGCCAGCTTTAGTTAATCAACCCGTAACTTATGCATTAGTCATGCAGGCACCCTGCTGACCAATTTAAACACTCCGTCCGCCTTTCCTCCCCAAATACATCGTACGATTGAGTTCTCATTCAAAACTTAGTTGATGTGGCATCTATTATTGGTCTGTGACTACAAGCTACTGAGTACTGATGCTATCAATACTTACTTCAAAACACTTTCACTGTCCGGACACAGCAAGTCAACGGTGTGCTTCTCACCAGTCTTGATTGTAACCCGAGTGTACTCCTTGTCAGAGTCGTTGGAACTACAGTTCTTTGAGTAGTAGGATTTCGGCACTTTGCCTCCTGGTTTCACCTAGAATAAAGCACACTTCTTGTTCACGAACCGGCTCGAAGGACCAAGCAACTTGAACGCTTTATTACGGAAAAAGTCTATATCGTTCAAAAATGATTAGGTTATTTGGGAAATTATTCCAACAGATCGCTTGCTGTATTTCCCTGTTGTAGGTATCATCTTTCCATTGGTCATATTTAAAGACCCTTCTGTCATTGTCAAACAATTATGGTACCTTATTGACGATTTTTTGTTACATAACGTTTAATGAGTGAGGGTGTTTAAAACACCAACTTACAATGAGACTGCATCTCGGGTCGCCATTCTCGTCGACCATGGTGCCACCATAATGTTCCGGCAGACTGTCCTTATCTACCATCGTAAGCACTTGACTTTGCCATTTCCTCTTGTCGGAGCCGTATATTTTGATCTTCGATATTGTGTACTCATTAATGAATTTTTTTATCACGGAGAAAGCCAGGGCAAACACTTTTGGGGCTGGAATTAATGTTCAAAATTTTACTTATTTATTTGTTTTTTTTATACTGTGTAATGTGTATATAATATATAGGTCTGTGTTTGACCGAAATCGCACCATGGTAATTGATATGGCTGAAGGTGGTAAGCACACAAAGCCTAGAGGGAACTGGCTCTCTAGTTCAGCTGTCGGAACACACCGCTAGGTGGGTACTAAATAAATAGTACCCTATTCACGATGTTTTCCTTCACCGAAAGCTCAAGCGCATCGTAGCATTCGAACCCGGGACCTTCGTCTTGGCATCCGGTCACCGGTGCCACTACCAATGAGCAACCATCGCCTTAATTTGTGTTGTTCATGTCATCTTCATGACTCACCGTTAACAATAAAACAAGTCTTAAGTATCTCAGGGTAGTTGGCCTCGTACATCTGGAGCAGCGCGAACACCATCTCGGCGGCTGGTTTCCACGCGTACTGCCTTAAGTTAAATCCTTCCAAATCGAAGATCACTGTTACCTGGAATAGGGAACTATAAAGGTAAGACATTTTAAGCTTGCTGGAGTGTACCTTAATACAGATGGACAGAAATATGCACAAAAGGCCAAAATATCTTGTCTGGAATTTATGCTTTACATCCCTTGATGAATAATCTAACTATTGATGATGTGTCATAAAATGTACGGGTCAAAAATGCTAAATTCTCGTTACCTTTGTAGCGGCAGGTCCATGTTCGATAGATTGTTTCCTCGCCAGCGTGAGGTAGTTTTCAAGGTGCCTGAGGATCATGCGGATCACATCTGTCTTGCTGACAGAGTGCAGGAGACCCCACACGTCCAACCCCACGAAAGGGACGATAATTACTAAAACGAAAAAGGTTTTTGTAAGGTATTCCCGACTCGAAAGGCGAGAGATGCGAGTCGCACCGGGAGAAAGAAGGTCGAGAAAGAAGAATGTTTCTGAAGACTTGAGAGAGAGAGAGAGAGAGAGAGAGAGAAGCTTGTCACTCTCTGGCCAATAAACTTCATACAAAATTAACTTCGAAGCGTAAAGCCCGCTTTTCACTATGGGATACCTATAATTTCTTCTATATATATAAAAATGAATTGCTGTTAGTCTCGCTAAAACTCGAGAATGGCTGGACCGATTTGGCTAATTTTGGATTTGAACTATTCGTGGAAGTCCCGGGGAAGGTTTAAATGAAGGGTAGGGTAGGGTATTACGCGAACGAAGTCGCGCCGGGCAGCTAGTAAGTAATATAAATTACATCTTGAGATATATTATTTTTGTATATTACATCCCAGTGAAGCGCTCGTGGTGTAGCATGATTAGCCGTTCTTAATCGATCGGCAAAGTTAAGCTACGTCTGTCTTGGTCGGTACCTGGATGGGTGACCGCCTAGTGGTATTTCAAATCGAGCGTTTCCGTGCTTCGGAAGGCACGTAAAGCCGTTGGTCCCGGTTATCACTTAATTGTGATAGTCGTTAAGCTGGTTGGATGCCTCCTAGGCGGCTTGAAAAACTCCAACAGTAGGTTGGCCACTAGCCTACCTCCACCGATCCGCAGTGGGCACGCGTGGTGGAGTATCTGCCCATTCCCTTTCACCCTGATTTGTGAAAGGAGGCCTGTGCTCAGCAGTGGGACATTATAGGCTGATGATGATGATGATGATGATTACATCCCAAACTATAAATATTTTTTCTACAAAATGTATGACGAGCGATAAAATATTATATCTCAAGATGTAATATTTTATCGCTCGTCGTATGTATTATATTATATCCCATAGTAAAAAACCGGCTTTACGTTCGCATTTATAATATCCACAATATTATCAAATGAATAACTAAAGTAATGGTGGTATTACCTGGAGATCCCTCCTTATCGAACCCTGTGCTGCCGCTAGGAAAATGTTTCTCGAGAACCTCAGGCGCCTGCCAGGTGTGGAGTGTTGTGTCGATGCCCCATTTTTCTCTCCAAATGAGGGACTGGAAAGAGTTAAATAAAATAATTTTGATATTAAAAGGTAAATTATTAACGAGCTTTAATAAAGCTTGTATACAGCTTGTTATGCTAATTAGGATCTTAACGTTACTCGTTTAGCGACAGTTTTTAGATAAACAATAAAAATAAAACAGAATGTGTTAGAATGAAATCGAATCAACACATGTCAATGTTCTGTTAAGGTCAAGATGTCCGATTACGTATGGTAGTGGTAGTATGTTACAAGGTTTGTCTTGCTTGACCCCTGGAATAGAAGTCTTTTATTATTTATTTTTAGTATGTAGCTTGCTTATTATCTCAGAGAGAGACTTAATTTGGACATAAATTAATATAAATATAAGTTTTAAGTGTGTTTTATATCGTAATAACATTATCTTTTATTAATTATTATTTTTGAAGCCCGATGAAGTAATACAACCAGTTTTTACATTTATTTGTTTACTTCATCTTCTCTAGAATCGGTTAATGCAAAATAGCTAGTGAGGTATCGTGGGAGACAAGACTTTGTATTGAATTAGGTGTGTTGGTATACATGTTTTTTTACAGGCGATTATTTCGAATTATTATATCTGTGCTTAGTACTGATTTGTTAATAATAAAAATTGACACCCAATTAAGTGTTAAGTAGTATTTATATACTCTGAGGTTATACACTATCAAAGTATAGGAACAAGAGCCAAGCGAATGAGTTGCGGTGATTTTGCGGCGATACACAACGCACGTCATTGGGGAGTTGCATAGTAGTTACACATTTTTTCAATTCAATCACATTGGCCAATTAAGTCAACAATATTTTAATCAGGTATTTACATTAATTTACTTAGAAAGCAACGTTAAGAGAGCAATGAATTCTGTATTTGACCTCAGGACCTTACAGTAGGTAGGGTACCTCATATATTTTAAACGAGCACTTTAATAGAAAATTTCGACACGCGCCAAGGTCCGTGAAGATACAAAACGCTTATCGATAAATCTCGAACAAAATATGCATTGATAAATAATATAAATATCTAAGTAGGTCTAGTTTTGAACTTTCACATGTACTTAGGTCAATCAATCGTTGTAACAAAGACTGGAGCACAGAATAGAGTCAACAAGTTGTTTGTGCGTATGTTTAAATAAATTATTGGTGGGAACTGGAGTAGGTATAACTTACATCTCTTAACATTTTTTCTGCCGCATCCGCATCCCATTGTCTTGCTGAAAATAAAAAAAGTTTTACATATTTAAATTATTTATAATTATTATAGGGCTAGAGGTACTTTAAAATTAAAAAAAGGGGCCAAGCGCGAGTTGGAGCACCGAGGGTTCCGTAAAAAGGTATGATGTAACTACCACATTTCGGTTTTCGGATTTATTTTTCCCTTTACTCGTGCTACAATATATTGCTTCTTGCCAAATGTAGTAGGGAAGTACCCTATAGATTTCTTTGCGAGCGTCAAAATATGCGGCATACACGGCCGTATCTTTTGGTTGCGTTAACTTAGAAGTTTTTTTTTTTGCACTGCTCCTAGGTTTTAGATAGAGATTAGATATTAATTTCAGCTTGATACGCGTTACGCTCCAAACTCCACTGCGAAAAAGGGTCTTGACAGACGCAGTTAAACAAAGGGATCGAATAAGGGCTCCGTATTTTTATTTTGAGGTACGGAATCTTAACACCTTATAAATACGATATACACTTAAAACGCTATATTGATGCTACAGGGGACCAAAGAGCTGGCGCTTACCTCGTGCAACGTATTAGCCTTGCAATTCAACGAGGTAACGTCGTCGCTTTTTGGGAACCCTGGCTGCAGGCGGCGATTTAAACGCAGTTTTTTATTTCAATTATGTATATATTGCCTTTATAATTTTAGGAATAAATTTTAATGTTTATTGTTTTAGTTTAGTTTAAAAATAATATATGTTTTGCCATTACTATATACTCACTATACATACAACTTAAAACGCTTCTCTGTTATATTTACTAGTCCATTATTACACATAGAAGCGTGTAATAAGTTTATGCTTGTGTGACACACGTGCTATAAAAAAGTACCTATACGATACTCCTGACCTCTAAGCCCATTATTGCACTATAGACTTATGTCACACGTATCGTAAACAATCATACGGCCTGCCTGATGGTAAGCGGTTACCGTAGCCGACGTTGGACGCTTGAAACACACGAAACATCGCACACGCGTTAGTCGTTCGTTACCGACCTATCCCCCTCCCCACGTAAACGATGAACCTTTGGCTTCGGTATTCTGTAAGGTGGAGATTCTTCCCCAGTCCAGCTGCTCATTGAGCGAATAGACGCTATGCTCTAAGGAGTAAGGAATTAATACCATTATACCTCTCTTTAAGGAAGATGCTAATTCCGCTGGTCGTGGCTTCGATTCCATCCTAGGACAAACATTTTTGTACATGAAAACACCGCAGTATATTAACTTTATATTTTTACCCTACTGACCCGGAAGGAGGGTACTTCAATACCTTATAAGATTCTTATTCTTCTTGAGCTTGTTAGGGTTCCGTAGCCAAATGGCAAAAAAACGGAACCCTAATAGATTCGTCATGTCTGTCTGTCTGTCTGTATGTCTGTCCGTCCGTATGTCACAGCCACTTTTTTCCGAAACGATAAGAACTATAAAGTTGAAACTTGGTAAACAGTAAGTAGATGTATTATGTGAACCGCATTAATATTTTAACACAAAAATAGAAAAAAAAAAAATCGGGGTTCCCCATACTTAGAACTGAAACTCATTTTTTTTAAATAAAACCCATAAAGGTGATATTGAGGTTTCTAATATATATTTTTTCTAAACTGAATAGTTTGCGCGAGAGACACTTCCAAAGTGGTAAAATGAGTAATATATGATGTACATTATATACGATGCAAACTTCCACCGAAAATTGGTTTGAACGAGATCTAGCAAGTATTTTTTTACATTTATTACATTATTGCCTAATAGAATGGGACGAAGGTCCATACACATTTTCCCATTTTCCTTTATTTCTCTAGACTGCTTGCTCGCTGTGTACAGTTTTCAAAAAATTCAAAATTTAAAATCATTTATTCAAATAGACCTTCGCAGGCACTTATGAAAAGTCTGCCTCTAATACTCTAATACCGGTTCGGAAGGTTGCATTTGCTGAGAAGAGCCGGCAATAAACTCAGCAATTACTCTTTTCAAAACAGGCTTAGATTCATTACATAATATTTACATTCTAATCAGTTTCTAAACAGTGACCGCGGAACTCAGAACTCGGAACTCTATAGAACTCTCTGAGGGAAGGACCGCGCGGCGCCTAATGCTATTGCGTGTAGAATAATAATAATACACAATTCTTTTAAGTGGAACATGATTGCGATTTTCTAGAGTAAGGTAATATTTTTACAGTGACACTGCAGTTTAGCTCAGAGGTACGTCAGTAGGTGCTATTATCTATTCTGTGTCAGAGGCTTAGGTCAGAGGTAACAAATTGATGTATGTGATTTCAAGGCCACAGAAAATGACCGTGCCGCTGCCACGCTGGCTTGACTACATAATTATATTCAGCTTCAAACGTGCCGTACAAAAATATTTACTATTACCCAATACAAAGCCTTGAGGATGCAGTAAAGAATTTTGAATACTAAATAATCAATATAACAATTTTAAATTATTATTGGTGGTCGGTATGATGAGTTAAGAACTTTGGCTAAGTAAGAACGACATAGTTAGGAGTAAAATAAAGTTTAATCAACATTATTATAAGAGAGGTAGAGCATAGCGTTTATTCGCTCAAAGAGCAGCTCGACTGGGGATGTACCTCCACCTTACAGAATACCGCAGCCAAATAACTTTATGTTGTGTAAAGTTGTGTTCCTGCGCGTGAGTAAGGTCGCCAGAGCTCATTGGGGAGGGGGGAAAGGTCGGAAACGCGTGAGCGATGCTTCCTGTGTTGCAAGCGTCCATATGGCTACGGTAACCGCTTACCATCAGACGGGCCGTATGCTTCTTTACCGACTTAGTGGTATAAAAAAAAAACAAAATTATCCCAATAATGATTGAATGAATTATATAAATCCAAGATTCGCATAAACTGCACAATTTTTTTTACTGTTTATAGGCCTGGGCTTGAGGGCAGTTGAGGGTGTTAGCTAGCCAGGTGGGTACTACAAAGTACCCTACTACCGTGCTATAGTTTCCTCACGATGTTTTCCTTCACCGAAAGCTCAAGCTCATTGTAGGATTTGAACCCGGGAACTTCGTTCAGTGTCCCGTTTTAAAATAATAGTAGTAGTTTATTAACTTTATTTAGTTTAACTAGTTTTAAAGATCAATCAATGTCATTATCAGCTTACCTCGGAGCCATCTCAATAAGAAGTGGTCATTGTGTTCTGGTTTCAGTACATCCTTTACGCTTCGACGAAACTGAAACAATAAAAAATATTTTAATTTGCATTTTAAATTCTATAATACCTACATATAGGTACCTATACCTTATACCTATTCACCATGCCTACCGATTAAAATAGCCATAATAACTGATAAACAACGAAGTTCCGTATCCTAGCAACCTATTGACAAAACGCCTTTAGAAAACACATTTATTCAAAAGTCTCTATTTATTTAGAATGGCGGAAGGTGATAATATATCTACGTTCAGTGTGGATGGTGGACAAGATACGGTCGGTCTACCACGTATTGTGATGGTGACCGAAGGTTCCGACACTTCAGCGTCATCTCCATCCTCAACGTCTTCAACTGAAGACAACTGGGCTGATCTCATCAAGTCATCAGAGATACCTCCAGAATACTGGCACATACAGAAACTGGTAAAGTACATGAAGGCAGGTAACCAGACTGCTACTATGGTGGCGCTATCATGTTTGAAAGACCACGATCTAACGATAGAAGTGAACCAAAGAGCCATTCAAGAAATTGGTGGCTTAGAATTACTTGTTAACTTATTGGAAACAAGAGATCTATGCTGTATTTTGGGAGGGCTTGCTGTTTTAAAAGATATTACACCAAATATTGAAATAAGGAAGAAAGTGACCGATTTGGGGGCGATTCCATTACTAGTCGGACTGTTATCAGACCCGGCCAGAGACGTGCAGATACTTGCTGCGGAGACTATCGCCAACTTGGGAAGAATACGTAAGAGCAGAAAATTCTGCAGGAAGTTTGGGGGCATACCAAAACTTATTGACTTGCTGGACATTAAGGAAAGGTTTGGTGTTTTTCCAAAGTAGACTCCAAACGAATTCTTGACAATGTTGATATTCAAATCATTTTTTTCAGATATCTTGTTACACCCCGCGAAGAACTAAATCTTGATGAAATACAGTTTTTGGATATCGCTCGAGCTGGCGCTAAAGCTTTATGGTCAATGTCATCTTCACAAAGGAATCGTGAAGCGATGAGAAAATATGGCATGATCCCTCTTATAGCTAAGGTGCTAAAAACAATTCACCTCGATGTGGCAGTTCCGTCAGTCGGCTTGTTACAAATGTGCGCTAACGAAACGTCTTTTCAATTAGCTATACAAACCGAGAAGATGGTTACTGACTTAATCAAGCATTTGGCTAATGATGACAAAGACTTGAAGGTAAATCCTGAACATAATATGAAATAAAATGTTAATGATAATGTTAATGTTGTTTGGAATATGCGAGGTCAAGATTTCCGTTTATTTAGTACGTTTATACATATATTATTATTTATTTATAGCTCTACGTTTTGATATAACACTAGATTGAAATTATTGAGTATAATATGTAAGCTTTATTGCAACCTGTTTCAGACGTATTGCAGCTTAGCTATTTACAAATGCGCCAGCGACTCTATTACTAGAGATATGATACGCGAAGCTGGAGGCTTAGAATTACTAGCTGAGGCTGCTCAAGATTCAACGAACAGAGCAAATAAGCCACTGATGGCAGCGGTTACTGGAGCTCTATGGAAATGCGCTAACAGTGATGCTAGTGTGAAGAAACTGGATAGTCTCAATGCAGTCCCTATTCTGGTTAGACTTTTGGACGATGAAAATGATGGAGTATTAACAAATGTGGCCGGAGCTCTTGCGGAGTGTGCAAAATATCCCCCCAATAGAGATAAAATTAGAAGTGCTGGTGGAATTCCTATGCTCAGTTGAGTTCTCTTTTGGTTAATAGGGAATATGCATAATTTCTAAATAATATTAATTTCAGTAATTTTTAACCGACTTCAAAAAAAGGAGGAGGTTCTCAATTCGGTTGTGTTTTTTTTTTTTTTTTTTTTTATGTTTATTACCTCATAACTCCGTCGTTTATTAACCGATTTGGAAAATTCTTTTTTTGTCTGGAAGGGTACACTTCCCGTTTGGTCCCATTGTCATCAGATCAGGATTTGATTACTTCTTAGTGTACTTTGAAGTCGGTTTAAGTTTTTTGTAAAACAGTCTAATTATTAAAATGAAAAAAGTCAATATACAAATGAATTTGGAAGAATTAATCGAATCAGACAAAACATAAGGGATATATTTTATTCAGTATGGAGTAACTTGTAACGTCAAGATACATGCCGCAATAGTAATTTGTATGAGTTGAGTTTTGAACGTTTGAAGATAAATATAAGTTATTTTTACAACATAATAAATTAATGCATATCTTAATATCATAAATTTAATAATAAATTAGTGCATATATTACTAATCCCTATTGAACTTTATTAAATATGCATGCAGCGCGACCTCGATATTGCATTCGAATTAATTTGAATATGTTGTAATTTGCAGTCCATCATCTGAACAACACATATAAGCCACTGTTAGAAAATGTTCCATTAGTTTTGATGGAATGCGCCAAAGAGCATAATTGTATGTTAGAAATTGATGAATTAGACGGAGTTAGGCTTATTTGGTCTCTTCTTAAAAACGATTCGAAAAAAGTTCAAACTAACGCTGCTTTGGCATTGAGCCCATGTGTTCAAAACGCAGCGGATTCTGGAGAGATGGTCAGGTCCTTTGTTGGAGCTTTGGAGTTGACCGTAGATCTATTAGACTCTGATGACCATAATGTGTTATCCGCTATCTGTGCTGCAATCGCAACAATAGCGCGAGACCATGAGAATTTAGCGGTCATATCTGATCACGGTGTGGTGGGGAAACTTTCAAATCTTGGTGAGTTATTATGAATATTTCATGTGCTAAGTAATTCATGTGAAGATATTAGTCACAGTAAAGACCTTCGATAAAATTACCATTGTCATTAGTTTTGTAGCATTGTCATTGTTGGGCACCGTATGCAAATTTGAAATTATTTGGCGGTACATCTCCGCCCACTATTGGAATATGCCTTTCAAATTTGGAGCCAATACTTTCAAAAGGACATTAACATGTTAGAAAAAGTTCAAAGGAAAGCTACCAAAATGGTTGTTGGTTTAAAAGACAAACCATATGATCAACGTCTTAAGGACCTTAGTTTAACGACCCCGTAGGAACGAAGACAACGCGGAGACCTCATAGAGACATATAAAATACTAACTGCGCCCTATGATGTGCAAGAACTTGACAATTTATATACCTACGATGAACAAAAATTACAATCTCAGAGGGCACTCCCTTAAAATCACAAGATCAATTAGCAAAAGCAACCCCCGCCAACACATCACGCCTAACCGTGTCGTTAAAATCTCCCTTAAAATCATATATGAAAAATTTATGAACTATAAGATATTAGCACTATACAATCTGATAAAGAAAACTCTAGAAAACTATGCTGTAACAAAGAAACAATTAACTAGATACACACACGTGGATCGAAATATTAATAACTTGTAGATTGATCAATTAAAATATAATTAGATACGACCTTGATGAGTCTGACACTATAGATCAAGTTACAAAGTACAAAATAATTTTCAGTGAGTACGACAGATGACCACCTGAGAGCCAACTTGGGTGTTGCGATTGCCTACTGTTGCGACTGGGCACAGAACCGGCAGGAATTCGGAAAGCGTGGTGCAATCACGCCTCTGGTGAACTACATGACGTCACGAGACCCCAAGGTGCACCGGGCGACTGCGCTAGCTCTCTACCACCTGTCCTTTTACTCGATCAATTGCGTCACCATGCATGCTGTAAGTATGTTCTTAATGTTGTCAATACAATTTTCAAGACTTTAAGCGAGTGCTATTGCAGAATACTAAGCGTTTTTATTGTTAAGAGGAAAGGATGGCTGCTAGAAATTCGAAAAATAGTTTTATAACATATCCATTGCTGTCGCGCTGCGCCCGAGCTATACCGCCCGAGGGCGATAGAGACAACTGCAGTTTGGATTATACCTATTTAAATTAGACGAAATCGCTTTGTCGTAATCTCCTCCAAAATTGGATTGATAACAATAAGAAGGGTTTTGGCTATGTTTGTAGGTTTTCCTTTGTTTTTTTATATTCGGCAAATTTGATCGCTGGACGTCTGATAAGGGCGTTAAAAATGGTAAGTTTTTATGATTTTAGAAGGCTCCTAATTCTTATAATAATTAATTTATGGAGAAAAACACAAACGAGGGACATACAGTGGTACCTACAGATTGCATGGCAAAATAATCATTGCTCTCATTATCCAGAGAGGAAACTGAGGATTACGTTTGTATGGAACAAACGCCACCCGCAAATCCTCTTAAGATTTCGGATTGTATAAAAGATGATCTACAATATAAGGCGAAGGAAGCTGTTGTCTTGCAAGTTGCAACAGAACTCAGAATGCTTTTATTATGTTAGAAGTTTGACAATCCGGCAGGCGGTCCATCTGATGGTAGCGGCTATAGTCGCTTATGGATATTAGAAATACTATACTCTATTTGACATAGGAAAAGGTGCTTGCCAACAAATCTTCTGCCTGAGGATGGAAGCCATCCATGCTAGTTCCACAATCTATGACCGTTCTATGGTTTGTTTTCATTGACAACGATGTTTTCATTGAAAAATACAAACCAGAGACCATCGTCACGTCATTCGACGTTACCACCGCTGAGCTATCACGGCCTAATGCATCGCCTCTTATGCGCAGAATACAAGGTTAAGATATTTAGGTACCTAGTACAATATTGCAAATAATTATTGACTAATGGTGATGAAAAGATGATGAAAGCAAATAAAATAAACAAAAATAGTAATCATAATAATATTTTATAAGAGCAGCAAAGAAATAAAAACACGCATTTCATATGGAGTTATAGAACGCGGGTCATATAGAAAGCTAACAGATAAACCAAAATGGACTATAATATACTTTTTACTAAGTAGCAGTGGCGGATTTGCCCTAAGGCCCAGTAGGCCCGGGCCTGGGGCGGCCAGAAATTAGGGGCGGCCAATTGTGACAAAATATTCACTGATGATAACAAGAAATACCTCAAAGTACGTAAATATTCTAAAGGCTCGCACACATTTTAAAATAGCAGATACTGAATCGATGTCGATTTCATTATGTAGTCTATACTTATGATGGGTGCTAAAAAAGGGGCGGCTGGTACTTACTACATGGTGGGGCCTAGGGTGGTCAAGACTGCAAATCCGCCACCGTGTAGTAGTGTGTGTCTGTGCAGTAGGATACAGTATACAAACATAAAAATAAATATTGAAGTATAAATAAATAATTTTCGCGGTCAATTTAAAAAGTTGGTCGTGCATAAAATTATCTAACATATTCTGGTACTTACACACACGAGGCATGAAAGTCATTGGTGGAATAATTATTTTGGCTATTCTGCCATCGGATCGAATCTACAGCAATAGAAACGCAATGTTTAATTGTTTATAAGCCCAGATTTTTATCGATTTTTTTTATTAGGACTGAGTTCATTCATATTATCTACTTTTATTACGGGATCACTATATTTTTGGTCATAGAAGGATGTACAGTCCCGCCAACTTATCAATACAGGCAAGGGGCGCCACCATAGACAATATTGCCTATATTTTTGAAGTTTTAAGGCTGTTATTTTCAAAAATATAAATAGTAAATAATAAGTACGATTCTATGGCACTGTATGTTATTCCGATTTTCCAAGATCTTCCATACACACCCTCTTGTCAAATATTACTTTTCTTAGTGTAGTGCCTTTATTCTGTTTCAGGCAGGGGTGGTCCAATTCCTCTTGGAAACTATCGGTTCCAAGGATCCGATACTCCAAGAAGCATCAGCTGGTTGCCTATGCAATATACGTAAACTGGCCCTTGCCACTGAGAAGATTAAATTAAAACAGTAGTCATAACAGCAGGCAATTTATTTTAGATTTTAATTAAACGTTTAGTACAATTTTATTTACGTTGTTCTAGTTTTCATTCAATTGTCGATCATTAGGCAGTTTTAACATGTGCTAGCATTTATTGTATTGGCTTCATCTGCGTTTAACGCGTTATTGACATAGTACGCAGATACGGCAAGATGTTTGCACGCTAATTTGCTAATGTGTCGTTAGACGTTAGGCGATAGCTCCATGCAAATGATAGTGTGGCCAGGCCACTCATTTAGTGCATAGTTTACACGTTAATTGGACGTTAAACGTAACTTAAGTGAAGCATAACACCAAAGTTACGTCAAGTAACGCAATTTGACAAAAACAAGGACTTTTCCATTTTTTTTTGTAATCTAGGTCAAAAAAAGTAGGAGGTTCTCAAAACAAAGTCAGATTAGAGTTCCTACTTAGTTATTACATACCTTTTACAGGACTTTGAAGTCAGTTTTTGTTTTGTAGAAAGTGTTTCATAATTAGCCAAATGTAAAAATATTTATTCATAGAATTAATTGTCTGCGTAACATTAGCATTTATAAAAACGTAAAATCTAAATGAAGAAACTCTATCAGTAGGAAACGTTTTCGCATTTTTTTTATAAATCTGCATGTTCTAGTTGCTTTCTCACAGAATTGATACTATATATTGATTGATTGATATTCAAGGTCGGCAACGCGCGCGTGATACCCCTGGTGTTGCAAGCGTCCATAGGCTACGGTAACCGCTTACCATCAGGCGGGCCGTATGCTTGTTTGCCATCTAAGTGGTATAAAAAAAAAAAAAAAACAGGAAAGAAATTATCCCATGACTTCACTTCATATACATTATTATCAAATATAAATATCTAAACGACAAAGGAATTGTATATAGACATGAAAACAGATCAAATCTTGAACCGGATTTAGCTAAAGCATCAAAGGATCAATTTAATGTGAAGGTTATCAACGTAGACTCAGACTTTAATAAGTAAAAAACCGTTAGACATGTAGTAAACAAGTTAGTTTTTTTATTGAATTGATATTATTGAAATATCTACATATAACGGTATTTTGATCAATATTACTGTTAGAATTACCAGGGTTTAAAGATATTCTATTTATACTGCAATTATTAAAAAAAAAACTTTAAAATAGACTAAAAAGTATGAAACAACTTTAATTGGACACTGTTTTTTTGAAGTCAGCGAAATATTTTAATGGAATACATCGCCCTCATTCGCTGACTTCAAAACAGTGTCAGATTTGAGTTATTTCGTACTTTTTAGTGTATATGTATATTGAAGACGTTTTTTTTTTCTAAATTACTTTTTATTTTTCCTGGCATAGCCAAAACAAGATCATGTTGTTTTTGAGAGAGGTAGAGGCTCAAAGAGCAGCTCGACTGGGGAAGTACCTCCACCTCACAGAATACCGCAGCCAAATAACTTTATGCTGTGTAAAGTTGTGTTCCTGCGCGTGAGTAAGGTCGCCAGAGCTCATAGGGGAGGGGGGAAAGGTAGGTAACGCGTGAGCGATGCTTCGTGTGTTGCAAGCGTCCATATGGCTACGGTAACCGCTTACCATCAGGCGGGCCGTATGCTTGTTTAACGACATAGTTGTATAAACAAAAAAAATATGTTGAAGTGTTTTTTAAATTAAAAAATAGACAATTCTGAAATCCCAAACCAGGTAGTGAAAACTTTTTCTGCTGCAGTAGAAATTAGGCAGACCGAACGGAATTAAAAACTTTATAGTTAAGTACCTATTACGAACATTTGGTAGAGACTTTTTATTTGAGTTGAAGGAAAGGACTTTTCTCTGTTCAATTAGCTGACTTGGGAAAAAAAATGATTCTAGTCATGTACTCAATTAATAGGCTTAGGCTGATATGATGATGACTCAATTATTATTTGATTTATATTATTTATTTTAGTTTGGCAAGAGCACTTTTTTCCTTAAGAGATAGGTAGGTAACTTCAGCCTGAAAACAGGTCAACAGTCATCTGCACTAGACTCGTTGTTACAATGTGCTTATTAGGTAGACTTTTGCAAGCGTGAAAACTTGTTTCATCTTTCAACCCAATGGTGAACATAAGCCTCCCCCATTTACACAACGAACGGGTTTAGGCCGCTCTATCATCCGGCGGCTTGAGACTCTGACCAGGTCGTCGGGGTCGAAAATTTGTGGGTAACGAAACATATATTATCCCATCATTAGGTACCATTCAAAAGTCGTACCAAATTGCAACACGCAAATATTAGTAGTATAATTATTGCTAATCGCATGTGTATCAATAAATTAGCACGAAGATGTGAATTTGCGGTCATAACCAGTTTCACAGAGTGGCGTTTGTACTGGCTTTCCTAATATCTACTTGTCACATTACTGCAGTCAGCATGTTGTAATTAATGTGAACAAACTGAGAATGTATGTAGGAGGTATATCTAGTTCATACTGTAACTAAGCTCCGAGTATCTGCTGAAATCAATAAATAAACTTTAAAAAAAAAACGCCTTTGTTCTGTAGAAAATATTTGGCTGACTTCAAAACAGTGTCAGATAAGAGTTATTTCTTACTTTTTAGTCTATTTTGAAAGCGGTTTTTTTTTGTTAAAAAGTTAATTTATATTTGAATTTTTTGTTTCATACTACTAGTATGTTTATGTATGTTATGTAGTATGTTTGAGTATAAATACTTTCGCGTGTAAAGGCCTGCGCAAACAATGCATATTTATGCGATAGCAGCAATCGCGGTTGAATTGCTGTCATTTTTTTAAGATTTCCTTTTGTCTGTCTCCGAAATTCATCATCAGATCTATATGAAATTTATATGGGACCATTTCGGATAAACCCCATTTGAACAAAAAAAAGAATTTTGAAAATCCGTCCATATATGACGGAGTTAAGCCCCAAAATACATAAAAAAATAAAAAAAATATAAACATTTGAATTGAGAACCTCCTCCTTTTTTTGAAGTCGGTTAAAAAGAGTGGCACTTCCTGGCAGGGCCACTATCAAAACAGCTGGCTGGCGTAAACAAGCGGTTGCTTTTTGGATTTGGAATTCAAAAAAATACTGAGTTGCAGTAAGTTAGGTACAGACGCGCGGCAAAAAAAAAACATGCACTGTTCGATTTGTATCGTACAAAATCTCAAATGTGACTTTTCTAACTGTAAAATCTAAGTTGAATTCTTTACATGGACTAAAATAACTAATAATCGAGCGTGATTCGCTTCACATCTCAATCTGACGGTAGCCCTACTCTACTAGGTAGAGACATTATAGGGCATAGCCTATCTGACTGTTTGAGTATAAATTTATAAGGAGGACAATTAAAAGGCCTTTGTTTAGGGTCCACGATACCCCTCTACGTATGGTTGACGTATGTATAATGAATATAACTTTCTTAATATAGTCGCGGATATTACATTCATATAAGGGACAAAGGAAACTCGTGAAATGGTTATGATATTGACTCGTCAAAAACGTAGGAGATAAGAAAATTTTAATCACACTCTATGTGGACGATGGGCTGGTAGCTACGACAGACAAAAATCTAGCGGACCAATTTCTTAGGGATTTAGGGAACACGCTGAAGATAACGACTAAACCAGCATGCTACTACTTAGGACTGGAAATTGCTCGATCCCAAGATGGTTCTGTCCTGATTAAACAGGAATCATACACGAGGAAGATTTTAGAACGTTTTCGGATGTCAGAGTGTAATCCAGTTTCAACACCTATTGAGAGGGACCAAAGTATTGAAGCAGGGAAAGTAGATAACCCTGAAGAAAAGTTCCCGTACCGAGAGGCTGTAGGAGCATTAGCGTACCTTATGACCGGCACGCGTCCTGATATATCATATGCTGTTGGGTTAGTTTCCAGAAAGTTAGAAAATCCGACTAAAGCTGATTGGCTTAGAGTCAAGAGGATATTTAGATATCTGAATGGAACAATATCTTATGGAATTAAATATAACTCTGACTGTGCTAAAGCCATTATAGAAGGCTATAGTGATGCAGATCATGCTGGCGATGAGCACACTGGACGTTCAACCACTGGAGTTACATGTCTATTTGCTGGCGGAGCTGTCTCATGGTTAAGCCAACGTCAAGCCTCAGTTGCGATTTCAACTACTGAAGCAGAGATTGTTGCAGCAAGTGAAGGCGCACGTGAGTTAGTGTGGCTACAAAGAATCTTTAGCCAACTTACGAAATTAGAAGGCATACCTACATTGCAGGTAGATAATGAAGCGGCAATACGCCTTGCACGCAATCCAGAATTCCACAAAAGAACTAAGCACATCCGTGTTAGACACTTTTTTGTTCGTGAAACAGTACAAGAAGGATTAGTGGATGTTCAGAAGACTAGTTCTCAGAACCAACTCGCTGACCTTCTGACAAAGGCAGTCCCGAGACCAAGGCTCAATATGATAAGAGCTAACATTGGGATGCAACTTCTTTCCAACTAATGAGGGAAAGTGTTAAGGTTGATTGATAGCATTAGTAAAAAAAGGAGGCAGCATATTTGTATGTATGTCTGTCAACTAAATAAAAAAGTTTTGGTTGCTAGGTTACTAATCGTGTCAACGAGTGTGTCACTTTTCTGTAAAATATTCTTTATCAAATGTTTATCAAAAATATACGAACGATTCCTCTAAAGCTTTTCTAGTTTTCATTAAGCAACTCTCAGAAAATATATATTGGGTATAAATCAAATTTTATGTACGAAATACATTAAAAGAAATCGTGAGGTTAACCATGGTTAAATCCGACGTTTGTTATAGATAAAATAAACTAAGATTTATTAAAATCTAATAAATTAAATGTCCAAGTCATTGATTCAATGGTCCAAGTACACATAAATGTTAAGATAAATCGTTGATGACTCGTAGTCGTCACGACAGGCTCCTCAAGTAGTGTCGTGTCCTCGTCGTCGTCATGAGGATCAAAAGGTGGATCATCAATACAGGAATTGTATTATACCTTGTTTCGTTAATAATTTAAAATGTTACCTTTACAATTGTGTAAGGCTAATTCCGTTGTTTATAAATGAATATCATTCATTTATCCAATATCCAGTATGTAAATCGTTGCAAATCACCAAACTATTAATAAAAGGGAACTAATTTTTTGAGCTGTTGTTTAAATATTCGAGATGTTATTATGATCAGTTGAAAAACATATTGAGCAGTTATTTAATTTAATGGCGGTTGATTAATTATTGCGACAGTAAAACATGGACAGTAATAAAAAAACAATTAGTCGGTTATTTTATCATACAATATCAATTCTAAAAATAATTGAGCAGTCCAATAACTGAATGAGCGGTAAAAATGATGGAATGAGTGGGTCGATAAATAGTTCGGCAGATCATAGCGAGCGGTGACACCCGAACTCAAATTCATTGAAAAGAGAGGTAAATGTTCGTTAGTTGGGCGGAGCTTATTAGCACGGGTGGCGGAAGCGACCAATCACGTAATCGTTTAAATTACGAATAAAAGTTCCTATTATTATTATACAATTTGTTTTATTTAATTCCTTCAGTCACAGCAAAAGTAATTTAATTTTTCATTACTATTTAAGTACTGTTTTTAGGGTTCCGTACCAAAAAGGTAAAAAGGAACCCTTATGGTGCGACTTCGTCCGTCTGTCCGTCCGTCCGTCACACCGCTATATCTCGAAAACTACTTTACCACCTCATTGTTTATAGAATTTCTTAGAATGAGATTTCTTACCGACAAATTCCGATTTATTACTGCCCACACGTAACCGCTCGTTCAATACTTTTTACCGCCCCTTTAATTATTTTCTGCTCAATTATATATTCACTGATCCATTTCATTATTTTTTATTACTCATTTTTGTTTACTTTACTGCTTAGTTTTAACTGCTGAACTAGTTATTAAACTTGTCATTTATAATTTTTAACTTACCAAAACCGCTATTTAAAACTGCCTCTTTAAATCAGTGCCTTAATAAAATCACATATTGAGACAATGTCTCATATTTTTATACAAAACAATAAATTGGTTTAGAATCCCATATTCACTGAGATTTGTAAAATGGTATTTTAATGGAAAAATCATAAAAAAACCTAATATCATTGAATTATTATGCCTAATATTTTAAACTTTCCTTTACGAAATCTTATTCATGAGTGATGCTTGTCAAATATTGAAAAATAACAACCATTGGAAATTCAAACTTTTAAATCTAACATGACATAACATTTTTATATAAGCGGCCACTGATTTCAACAGATTCTATTATTTTGATATACCCAATTAATATTTGTTGCATGCTTTCTATTTTTAATTTAATTATATTTAAAATGTTAATCTATTCTAAAGTGATCATTTACAACATTTAAGATTTCTAATTTTGTAGATTGTGTTTTGAGTAGGTAGATTTTGAACGGAGTTAGCCAGGATACTTATTAATTTTGAAAATTGGTAGGTACAATGTGAATGTCTTTACAATATAAAGCATATTTTTCATTAAACATTTTCAAAGATAACTCGAAGTAACTATTTAAACGATTACCATTGCATTCTAGCAGAATACAAACCATATAGGAAAGAATCTATAAGTCCATGATACAAACCTTATACGTGCAAAATAATCTCATCTCTTCGTTAAAATTTAATTTCCTTTGAAAGTTACCTTCTATAAATAAGGAAGGCTTACAAAGAAAGTTGCGTAGACAGACATTCACGTCATCTGCTAACGTAACTGCTCAACAATTGCACTCGCAAAGTACACAGTGAATGGGATCCTAGGAATGGTGTGTCTACATTATATTTACTGGCTGACATTCTTGCACCTGTGCACGTCTGTTTTTATTATTTATTCGATAGTCATCATTCGGAGATTCTGCTGTAATTCTATGTGTTCCTTTTGTAGGACAAAAATGATGATTTACCTACTTAAATGTGAGAATCAGCTTTGTAAATAGTGTTCGGTGAATGTTATCTGTGTTTAAATATTAGTTTGAGTTGAGGTGACCTTAAGTTTGCCATAAGTGCACCGCTTTAACATACAATAAATGAAAAAAAATCCATAAACCGCGTTCCTTTCCGTGCAAACTTACTTATGTCCAAAAATATGTTTTCTTTGAAAGGACGTAGGTATGTACTACCATTTCACGGACTAAAAAAATAAGTTCTAATTTGACGCGTCGTATTGTATTTTTTTTAGGTTTGTTCATTTAATTTATTCGCAATAACCTGGATTAAAAATGTTTCCTTTCGACAGTGTTCCATAGAAAATCTGAATTTCTACCCGTGCACTTATTACACAGTCAGATGAGAGTTCCTACTTACATCGGTATTTAATTATTTTTGTACTTGGAACCTTTTCTACTTTTATTCCAATGTCATTCGTTATGTTATTAAGGACTAGCAGACCCCCGCGGTTTCACCCGCGTACAGTTTGATTTTTATTGCGAGGAGCGCTAATTATTTTTAAAAATAAAAGTTGCTAAGTTTCTCCTTATAATATCAGCTTTGACCCGGAACATACAGACAAAAATTTACTTATTATAAACAACAAATGAAAAAGAAATTAAATTAACTACACTCAAAATATTTTAATGAAATATTGAAAATGAACTTCCAAACCAATTATACAGCACTCGCAAATATTCGCTAAGTAGGTAATCTAAGAGATTTCCAAGGAATTTTCGAAGGAAAATCAAGGCTTATGGTAAGTTTTCATTCAAATAATATATCCAAGAACAAAAAAAACGAATTCTAATCCGATTTAAATATTCTTTTATATTTGACATTCCAATTTTAAAGAGTATTGCATTTCACCAAGTTTTTTGAGTAAAATCGGCACAGATTACAGAACAAAAGGCAAAAGAGCGCGCGAAACACGGGAGTGAGGCCAAAAAAGCAAATACAAATTGAAAAATACATACCTGGTATTCGCTTTTGAATTTGTATTTGCTTTGTTTAGAAAACTTTATCTGTCGAAAAGGTATGTATTTTTCAATTTGTATTTGCTTTTTTGGCCGAGTTCCGCGCGCTCCATCTGCCTTATTCTGTAATCTGTGAAAATCGGATTTATATTTCAAACATGTGTCAAAATAAAAAATGTTATTTAAATCAAAAGTACTAAGTAGTATTGATATCAATTTCGATGCAAATCGCCCCTAAAATAACTTTCTACCCCTTTTTGACACCGTTACGCGATGATTTTCAATAAAATACGAAAGACCCCCGCGGTTTCGCCCGCGAACGGTTAGATTTTTTTTGCGCGGAACACTAATTATTTTTAAAAATAAAAGTAGCTAAGTTACTCCTTATAACATCAGCTATGAAACAGATAGACAGAAATGTTTAAAAACTCAATCCGATTTTATAAAATAGTTGAACTCTATGTGAGTTGAAAGCTTGGTGCAATGCGTGGATAGAGAATTGTAGGTAGATAGGCTGTCAGCGTATAGCGAAGAAGAAAGCGGTAGTTCGACATAATTACATGTATATTTGGATTTTTATCGAATTTTAGACGAAATTATCTATACAATTTGCATGATATTGACAGAAAATACACTTGAGTATAGTAATCCTTTGATTTACTTACTGTATCAGTTAAAAAAAATGACGAAGTCTGGCAACGCTGATACAAAGTCACAAATAACATACAATTAGGGTTTCACAGTTTCACTGCTCTCATCAACAAATATCGACACTGAGTTCAAACAATTAAAACCTATACCTACGCGAGATAGGGACACAAAAGTACGCTGCTCAAACATACACGTTTTGACATATGCGTATCTTGGCTTGTCTAACTATAATTCTCCGTCTACGGTGCAATGCAATACTTGTGCCAATACTCTTTAAAATTGGAATGTCAAATACCTATTAAAGAATATTTAAATCAAAAGTCATCGTCATCATCGTCATCGTCAGCCTATAATGTCCCACTGCTGAGCACAGGCCTCCTTTCACAAATCAGGGTGAAAGGGAATAGGCAGATACTCCACCACGCGTGCCCACTGCGGATCGGTGGAGGTAGGCTAGTGGCCAACCTACTGTTGGAGTTTTCAAGCCGCCTAGGAGGCATCCAACCAAGCTTAACGACTATCACAATTAAGTGATAACCGGGACCAACGGCTTTACGTGCCTTCCGAAGCACGGAAACGCTCGATTTGAAATACCACTAGGCGGTCACCCATCCAGGTACCGACCAAGACAGACGTAGCTTAACTTTGCCGATCGATTAAGAACGGCTAATCATGCTACACCACGAGCGCTTCAAATCAAAAAGTCAAAAGTACTAAGGAGTATTGATATCAACTTCGATGCAAATCACCCCTAAAATAACTTTCTACCCCTTTTTGACCCCGTTAGGCAATGAGTTTCAATAAAATACGAAACACGTCTTCCATCAATTCTATTAAAGAATGTTTATGCAAAATTTGACGTTGATCGGACCAAGGAATCACGTTGTCCCATACAAACTTTGCCCCCGTTTTTCACCCCCTTAGGGGTAGAATTTCGGAAAATCCTTTCTTATCTGATGCCTACGTCATCCAGAGAACACACCCTCCAAGTTTGAGGTCTCTACGATCAGCGGTTTAGGCTGTGCGTTGATTGTCAGTCAGTCATTTAGGAAAAAGCATTTTATATATATGGATTACCTATTATTTATATTTGTTTATGGATAGTTAATATGCATGACGATTATTATCATTATAATCTTCTGCTTCTGACGCATGTAGCGACTTATTTGCGACGTGTTCTTTGTTACAGACCTATTCAATCACTCAATAAAATTTGATAGATAAGTTGGTACCTACTAGTATCTTACAATCGAGCATAAATATCCTTAGGTACATAATAAAATAGTACCTATACTTTTGGCTGTCCTGGATTTGCCATTAGCCCGTATAGGCCATGGCCTAGGGGCGGCAGACTTCAGAGACGGCAGACTTCAGGGGCGGCAGGCGTCAGGGGCGGCTGACTTTAGGCGGCGCGTCGGCGGTATAAAAGAAGCAAGTTGATAGTTTCCTCCCGATTGCCATATCAAAAAGTAAATAAATACTTAATAAAAAAAAGTCCATTATGATAGTTATACTTATTAATATTTCTGCGCGGGCGACAAAGTAGTTTGTAGGGGTGGGTAATCTTGGAAACGCGACGTGGATGGGTCGGTCACGGATTGGTGAAAAAACCGGGGGTAAGATTATGAATTTTTCATTCCTCGGTACCACCCTAGTTACCTACAACTTATTCATGGCTTTCTTTTTTTATTCATCCATTAATAAAATAAATGAATAATGAACCTGAAACATAGGGTAGTTTCCACGTTTTCTACAATTTCCTGGAACAGACCCATCTCAAATCAACCTGTAACTTCAAAAATGTATATTTAACCACATACATCGAAAAGCTATTCGTTTTGTTTACGTTTATCGGAGCGGGCGCATGGGCATTGCGAAAGTATTGTCAAGGTCAAGGAACTGCTACTTGGACGCAATCTTGATGAAGTGTTTACGCAACAGCAAATAATGTCTTACCATGTTCGTTTTTAAACAATTTTCAAGTTTATGAATTTCACAGAATAACGTTGATGACGACATCGTTGCACTATCCTTTACGGGTCGATTGGTCATGGCTTGCATTTTGGCATTTACAGAAAACAGTAGGTACTTACCTTCTTTAAAAGTATCTTTATGTTTGGTTTTCCAACCACCGGGACAGATTAATAACTGGGATATGTTTAAGGTACCTAACTTATCTTATTATCGCATAATCATTATTACGTCATTATTAATAGGTATCTTCTGCCAATTGTTCCAACCCTGTATTTGCGTAGAAGGCCTTATTTATCCGTATACCTAATGGTCTAGAAACAAAACAAAATACAATCGGCATTCTGTTGATAAACCTGATTGATTGACCTCCACAGAACTTATTACAGGTTCTTATTTTCCGCCAGTAGGCCACTTGAGTGGGCCCTTTAGTTCCTGTCTCTTGCCAGTCTAGCTTCGCCCAGAAGCGCATAACCTTGCTTGCTGGGATGTTCGTAGCGCAGGCCTCGCGGAGTAACCTCTCTGGTCCGACCTCAAGATAGGTAGGTTAAAAATTATATTTACTACTATAATATAGTCTGTTTATTGAGAAAAAATATAGGCTAAATAACATTTTAACGCGGGTGAAATCGCGGGGCACATTTCGTGTCTCTATATAGGTAATCAAAATCAAGCACGCAGCTACTTACTCTCAATAAAGACAGTGTCATTATCATAACCATTTCACGAGTTTCCTTTGTCCCTTATATGAATGTAATATCCGCGACTATATTAAGAAAGTTATATTCATTATACATACGTCAACCATACGTAGAGGGGTATCGTGGACCCTAAACAAAGGCCTTTTAATTGTCCTCCTTATAAATTTATACTCAAACAGTCAGATAGGCTATGCCCTATAATGTCTCTACCTAGTAGAGTAGGGCTACCGTCAGATTGAGATGTGAAGCGAATCACGCTCGATTATTAGTTATTTTAGTCCATGTAAAGAATTCAACTTAGATTTTACAGTTAGAAAAGTCACATTTGAGATTTTGTACGATACAAATCGAACAGTGCATGTTTTTTTTTTGCCGCGCGTCTGTACCTAACTTACTGCAACTCAGTATTTTTTTGAATTCCAAATCCAAAAAGCAACCGCTTGTTTACGCCAGCCAGCTGTTTTGATAGTGGCCCTGCCAGGAAGTGCCACTCTTTTTAACCGACTTCAAAAAAAGGAGGAGGTTCTCAATTCAAATGTTTATATTTTTTTTATTTTTTTATGTATTTTGGGGCTTAACTCCGTCATATATGGACGGATTTTCAAAATTCTTTTTTTTGTTCAAATGGGGTTTATCCGAAATGGTCCCATATAAATTTCATATAGATCTGATGATGAATTTCGGAGACAGACAAAAGGAAATCTTAAAAAAATGACAGCAATTCAACCGCGATTGCTGCTATCGCATAAATATGCATTGTTTGCGCAGGCCTTTACACGCGAAAGTATTTATACTCAAACATACTACATAACATACATAAACATACTAGTAGTATGAAACAAAAAATTCAAATATAAATTAACTTTTTAACAAAAAAAAACCGCTTTCAAAATAGACTAAAAAGTAAGAAATAACTCTTATCTGACACTGTTTTGAAGTCAGCCAAATATTTTCTACAGAACACGTCATGCGATTTCGCTCACTTCAAAACAGTGTCAGATAAGAGTTATTTCTTACTTTTTAGTCTATTTTGAAAGCGGTTTTTTTTTGTTAAAAAGTTTTTTTGTTAAAAGGCTAGCAATTGTTGAGCAGTTACGTTAGCAGATGACGTGAATGTCTGTCTACGCAACTTTCTTTGTAAGCCTTCCTTATTTATAGAAGGTAACTTTCAAAGGAAATTAAATTTTAACGAAGAGATGAGATTATTTTGCACGTATAAGGTTTGTATCATGGACTTATAGATTCTTTCCTATATGGTTTGTATTCTGCTAGAATGCAATGGTAATCGTTTAAATAGTTACTTCGAGTTATCTTTGAAAATGTTTAATGAAAAATATGCTTTATATTGTAAAGACATTCACATTGTACCTACCAATTTTCAAAATTAATAAGTATCCTGGCTAACTCCGTTCAAAATCTACCTACTCAAAACACAATCTACAAAATTAGAAATCTTAAATGTTGTAAATGATCACTTTAGAATAGATTAACATTTTAAATATAATTAAATTAAAAATAGAAAGCATGCAACAAATATTAATTGGGTATATCAAAATAATAGAATCTGTTGAAATCAGTGGCCGCTTATATAAAAATGTTATGTCATGTTAGATTTAAAAGTTTGAATTTCCAATGGTTGTTATTTTTCAATATTTGACAAGCATCACTCATGAATAAGATTTCGTAAAGGAAAGTTTAAAATATTAGGCATAATAATTCAATGATATTAGGTTTTTTTATGATTTTTCCATTAAAATACCATTTTACAAATCTCAGTGAATATGGGATTCTAAACCAATTTATTGTTTTGTATAAAAATATGAGACATTGTCTCAATATGTGATTTTATTAAGGCACTGATTTAAAGAGGCAGTTTTAAATAGCGGTTTTGGTAAGTTAAAAATTATAAATGACAAGTTTAATAACTAGTTCAGCAGTTAAAACTAAGCAGTAAAGTAAACAAAAATGAGTAATAAAAAATAATGAAATGGATCAGTGAATATATAATTGAGCAGAAAATAATTAAAGGGGCGGTAAAAAGTATTGAACGAGCGGTTACGTGTGGGCAGTAATAAATCGGAATTTGTCGGTAAGAAATCTCATTCTAAGAAATTCTATAAACAATGAGGTGGTAAAGTAGTTTTCGAGATATAGCGGTGTGACGGACGGACGGACAGACGGACGAAGTCGCACCATAAGGGTTCCTTTTTACCTTTTTGGTACGGAACCCTAAAAACAGTACTTAAATAGTAATGAAAAATTAAATTACTTTTGCTGTGACTGAAGGAATTAAATAAAACAAATTGTATAATAATAATAGGAACTTTTATTCGTAATTTAAACGATTACGTGATTGGTCGCTTCCGCCACCCGTGCTAATAAGCTCCGCCCAACTAACGAACATTTACCTCTCTTTTCAATGAATTTGAGTTCGGGTGTCACCGCTCGCTATGATCTGCCGAACTATTTATCGACCCACTCATTCCATCATTTTTACCGCTCATTCAGTTATTGGACTGCTCAATTATTTTTAGAATTGATATTGTATGATAAAATAACCGACTAATTGTTTTTTTATTACTGTCCATGTTTTACTGTCGCAATAATTAATCAACCGCCATTAAATTAAATAACTGCTCAATATGTTTTTCAACTGATCATAATAACATCTCGAATATTTAAACAACAGCTCAAAAAATTAGTTCCCTTTTATTAATAGTTTGGTGATTTGCAACGATTTACATACTGGATATTGGATAAATGAATGATATTCATTTATAAACAACGGAATTAGCCTTACACAATTGTAAAGGTAACATTTTAAATTATTAACGAAACAAGGTGTAATACAATTCCTGTATTGATGATCCACCTTTTGATCCTCATGACGACGACGAGGACACGACACTACTTGAGGAGCCTGTCGTGACGACTACGAGTCATCAACGATTTATCGTAAAATTTATGTGTACTTGGACCATTGAATCAATGACTTGGACATTTAATTTATTAGATTTTAATAAATCTTAGTTTATTTTATCTATAACAAACGTCGGATTTAACCATGGTTAACCTCACGATTTCTTTTAATGTATTTCGTACATAAAATTTGATTTATACCCAATATATATTTTCTGAGAGTTGCTTAATGAAAACTAGAAAAGCTTTAGAGGAATCGTTCGTATATTTTTGATAAACATTTGATAAAGAATATTTTACAGAAAAGTGACACACTCGTTGACACGATTAGTAACCTAGCAACCAAAACTTTTTTATTTAGTTGACAGACATACATACAAATATGCTGCCTCCTTTTTTTACTAATGCTATCAATCAACCTTAACACTTTCCCTCATTAGTTGGAAAGAAGTTGCATCCCAATGTTAGCTCTTATCATATTGAGCCTTGGTCTCGGGACTGCCTTTGTCAGAAGGTCAGCGAGTTGGTTCTGAGAACTAGTCTTCTGAACATCCACTAATCCTTCTTGTACTGTTTCACGAACAAAAAAGTGTCTAACACGGATGTGCTTAGTTCTTTTGTGGAATTCTGGATTGCGTGCAAGGCGTATTGCCGCTTCATTATCTACCTGCAATGTAGGTATGCCTTCTAATTTCGTAAGTTGGCTAAAGATTCTTTGTAGCCACACTAACTCACGTGCGCCTTCACTTGCTGCAACAATCTCTGCTTCAGTAGTTGAAATCGCAACTGAGGCTTGACGTTGGCTTAACCATGAGACAGCTCCGCCAGCAAATAGACATGTAACTCCAGTGGTTGAACGTCCAGTGTGCTCATCGCCAGCATGATCTGCATCACTATAGCCTTCTATAATGGCTTTAGCACAGTCAGAGTTATATTTAATTCCATAAGATATTGTTCCATTCAGATATCTAAATATCCTCTTGACTCTAAGCCAATCAGCTTTAGTCGGATTTTCTAACTTTCTGGAAACTAACCCAACAGCATATGATATATCAGGACGCGTGCCGGTCATAAGGTACGCTAATGCTCCTACAGCCTCTCGGTACGGGAACTTTTCTTCAGGGTTATCTACTTTCCCTGCTTCAATACTTTGGTCCCTCTCAATAGGTGTTGAAACTGGATTACACTCTGACATCCGAAAACGTTCTAAAATCTTCCTCGTGTATGATTCCTGTTTAATCAGGACAGAACCATCTTGGGATCGAGCAATTTCCAGTCCTAAGTAGTAGCATGCTGGTTTAGTCGTTATCTTCAGCGTGTTCCTAAATCCCTAAGAAATTGGTCCGCTAGATTTTTGTCTGTCGTAGCTACCAGCCCATCGTCCACATAGAGTGTGATTAAAATTTTCTTATCTCCTACGTTTTTGACGAAAAGACAGGAACCTGCTGTATTTTGTATGAAGCCTTTTTCAAGCAGAATACTTTCAAAACATGAGTTCCAGCAACGAGGTGCTTGTTTCAGACCATACAGACTTTTCAGTAGTCTACAAACTTTTGTTGTGCCGTCTGTGAATCCATCGGGCTGCTTCATATAGATTTCTTCTTTGAGCTTGCCATTCAGGAACGCTGTGGACACGTCAAATTGTACCAAGTGCAGCTTTTCCATAGCGCTGACACTTAATAAAGCTCTTATAGTAGCCATTCGGGCAACCGGACTGAAGGTCTCTCTATAATCAACCCCTTTTTGTTGCTTAAACCCTTTTACTACAAGTCTTGCCTTGTACTTGTCAATCGTACCATCTGGGTTTCGTTTAATTCTGAATAACCACTTGCATGGTAACGCCTTTCTATTAGAGGGTAGTTCACACAGCGTCCAAACTTTATTATCATCTAGAGATTTCAATTCACTAGCCATGGCTTTTTGCCATTCTGCCCTATCATTTCTCCCCATAGCTTCTTTATATGTTTCAGGAAAAACCTCAGTATCTACAGAACATACGTAGTCTTCAAGTTTCTTGGGGCGTGCAATATTCGCTCTGTCTCTAAGATTATATCGAGGCTCAACTACTCTCAGTGGCTCGATTATGTCCAAGTGCTCTTCATTAGCGTCGGCAAAAGGTTCATCGTCAAAGCTATCGTTAGGTGCCTCCTGAATATCGTCTCGATCCTCATCTCGATCCTCCTCATTCATAGCGCTCTCACCGATATCTTCATCTACATGAACTTGGTCTTGATCTTCTGTTAAATCTCCCTCTAGAACATTTTTATGTACAACACTTTCATTATCGGTTCCGAAAACACGTCCATTATCGTTGTCATGCATAACTCCCTCTGAACTAACAGGGGTTCTGGTAGAAATTCTAAATTCAACATCAGTCTCGAACGTAATGTCCCTGGACCTTAGCGTCTTATTCCCATCCCAGACACGATAACCATCATCGTTTTCGTAGCCTAAAAGTATGCCTTTAACCGCCTTCTTATCTAATTTTTTGCGACGTTGTATTGGAACATGTGCATAGCATTGACTCCCGATAACTTTTAAGTGACTTATCTTTGGCTTTTTACCATGCCATAACTCGTAAGGTACTTTTTCAGCTACTCTAGTAGGACCTGTTCTGTTAAGCACATATGCAGCTGTGTTAATCAACTCTGCCCATAACACTTTTGGAAGCTCTCCTCTAGTGTACATCATGGATCTCATAGCTTCGACAAGAGTTCTGTTTTCACGCTCACTACACCCGTTCTGTTCCGGCGTGTAAGGCATCGTCAGTCTTTGCTTAATACCATGGTTTTGCAGTATTTTATGAACAGCTTTATTATCAAATTCACCGCCGTTGTCACTAAGCAGTATCTTGACAACATGCCCCGCATTCTTTACCTCTTGTAGCATTTGTAAAAGTTTATCTTTCACTTCTGACTTATGTCTAATGAAGTAGACCATTACGTAGCTAGAGTAGTCGTCCTTAAATAATACGTAGTACTTATACTTAGAAATGCTATCTACAAAGGGACCACATACATCTGTGTGTATCAACTCTCCTGGTGTTGATGCTCTTTGCCTGGTTCCAAATGACTTTCTATGAGATTTTCCATATATGCAGCCCTCACACTTTACCTTGTCAAGACTCAACTGTATGCCTAGCTCACGCTTTACCACGCGAATGATGTGTCTTTTATCTTGATGTGCGAAACGCTCATGATAAAGTTGAAGCATATTTGATCCGTTTATTGCATTAATCTCAATATACCTTTGCAGTGTTGGTATTACCGTTTTCATATCCAACTTATAAAGTCCTCCTCCTGGGACTCTCTTGCCTACAACCTTAGTAGTGCCTGCTACCTCTAGCTTACACTCTCTAGCCGTTGACGTAAATTTACTATCTCTGAGCAAATCTTGCGTTGCTAGCGTTGAAAAAAGATTCTTTGTTAAAGATGGTACTAGCCACACATTTCTTAGAGAAAACTTCTTCTTATTACCACTGACATTTGCTTCTACCACTACAGTGCCATGTCCTCGAGCAGGGATAATAGTTCCATCTGCCGTTGATACCGCTTGATCAGAATCAAATTCGTGAAATTCAGTGAAGAAGTCGCTTCTAATCGCAATGTGCGTAGTCGCTCCACTATCAACATACCAGCTGTTTCGGTCGTGAACCTGACCTCTTGAATATGTGTTTAATATAAGCGACTCCATCGTAACAGCTTGTTGCACTTGCTTAGCGGTTGACCCTGAGCCTGATGTGCCTGGAGTAGGCTTAGGTGGCCTCCCATCCTTTATCCATTTCTTGCACTTGCGAACTCTGTGCCCTATACCAGAACAGTAGTTGCAAATCAGCTGCTCGTTCTTGCTTTGCTTTACAACTTTTCTTTGGATTGGCGTAGTCACTAGTGTTTCCTGTTTTGAATTCTCTTGACTCACCAAATTTCTTTCGAACGTGCATAAATTACTAGTTAGACTGTTTATGGTCTTCTCAGTCTGCTTTAGCATTAGCCAGCTTGACTTAAAATTGAAGAACCTATCATCCAGTGTGTCTAAGGCCTTACATATCAGGAGGATTTCAGGGAGTTTCGCAGTCGGGTCAACTTTAGAAACTTCTAAACACATTTCATTCCAGACATTCTTTAACTTTGACATATGAGTGGGGATGTCGTGCTCACCGTTATGTTTTAGCCCAAAGAATTCTAAACATAAGCTGTATACCCTGCTTTCTGTTTCTCCGTCAAATAGCCTGTGTAATTCTTGCCAGACCTCCTTTGCAGTCTTATACCTCATTACTTTCTTAAGTGTTTCTTCAGTCATATTGGTTGTTAACATAAGTAAAGCTCCGCTTTCAATCTTCTTATAGGTGGCCATCGCCCTACTATAATAACTGACTTCGGCATCACCTGCACCAGTTGTGGGTGGATCGGGTTTCTGAAGTCTGCCTTCTACTGCGTCCAAGGCACCTTCGCTACCATCTAGCATAATAGAGACTTTATATTTCCAAGTTTGCCAGTTCTCCATCCCTTCCAGCTTACCAATATTTATTTTTGTGGTAAAATCCATTATAACAAATAAGAAATTTTGCTTTTCCTTTAGCTGCGGTCCATAACCTCTGAGAGTTGCTTAATGAAAACTAGAAAAGCTTTAGAGGAATCGTTCGTATATTTTTGATAAACATTTGATAAAGAATATTTTACAGAAAAGTGACACACTCGTTGACACGATTAGTAACCTAGCAACCAAAACTTTTTTATTTAGTTGACAGACATACATACAAATATGCTGCCTCCTTTTTTTACTAATGCTATCAATCAACCTTAACATATTTGACGTGTGTCAAATTTTTATAACTCGTAAAAATTGTATTTTATTAAAAGGTCAAACTTGTTGTCGAGAAAAATGATTTAAATTTGTCATAAAGGTCTCGTCTTTATATTAAAATTAATATTTTCTGGCTAAATCCATATTTTTTTAAAGTTATGTAGGTATTAGTTACAAATACCACAAATTATACTATCTTCCATGTTAAGTCTGTATTTTATTTCATAATATTTATTGGTTGAAACAATACTGATATATGAATACAATTTTGATATCGCCACAGCGTTGCAAAATTGTAAAAAGGTCATTGTTTCACTTCTCTTGAAACAATGTAAAATGTAGCGATTGCTTTTAGGGTCGATATACCTGAGTGTACCACCACCCTTATCTCTTTTATCTTTCAATCCAATTTATTATGCTACAATAGGTACTAAGATAACGTTATAGAAAATCTTTTGTATAAAATAGTGATTACGTTTTGCGCGACCATCTCTTATAATCTGAAAGGGCCCTTGATTCGATTTTATACAGGCCCCGCGCTTGCTTAATCCGGCACTGGCTGTTGTCATTTTATACGCCTATAACTATATCTATACTAATATTATAAAGAGGAAAGATTTGATTGTTTGTTTGCATTGAATAGGCTCCGAAATTACTGAACCGATTTGAAAAATTCTTTCACGACGAAAAACGGCTTGACCGATTGTTATGACATTTTGTGTATATAGGTCTGAGAATAAGACGTAAACAATTTTTCATACCAGTAGGGTAGGGTAGGGTAAGGTAGGGTAGGATACGGTAGGGTAGGGTAGCACCACAGGGTAGGGTAGCACCACGCGAACGAAGTCGCGTCGGGCAGCTAGTCGTATATATATATATGAAGCGCTCGTGGTGTAGCATGATAAGCTATTCTTAATCGATGGGCAAGTTAAGCTACCACCGTCGTGGTCGGTCTGGATGGGTGACCGCCTAGTGGTATTTCAAATCGAGCGTTTCCGTGCTTCGGAAGGCACGTAAAGCCGTTGTGATAGTCGTTACGCTAGTTGGAGGCCTTCTAGGTGGCTTGAAACTCCAACAGCAGGTTGACCACTAGCCTACCTCCACCGATCCGCAGTGGGCACGCGTGGTGGAGTATCTGCCCATTCCCTTTCACCCTGATTTGTGAAAGGAGGCCTGTTCTCAGCAGTGGGACATTATAGGCTGATGATGAACTATATCAAAGCTTCGCTGTCTCCATTCACCTCCAACTGTCCACCACAATTCATACAAATAGCGGAAGAAAAGGAAAATTATATAGGCATCAGCGCGCAGTAGAATGTGCTCAATCGCTATATAATACGTGTATTAATTATGAGCCCCGCCCAAGTGCATTCTCCTAGCCATATTAAAGTTATATAACCGAGCTCGAATCCGAATACATTAGGGGCAATACCCTCTAGATTTCTTTAGTGCAAGTGTGATCTGTGATTTGAAAAGTGTTCCGTAGTAATCGGTTGGGATTCGTTGGGAAACAAATTGAATCTGAAGTTATTTGAGGTACAAATTAGGCATGGAAATTATTGCTACTTTAAAGGAATTCTCATTTGATGATATTATTATTTTTTATAGCATGATTTCACTTGCGATATATGATTTGCAATGATTTGTAACCTACGTCATCGATGCTGATCGACGGTATTTTTCACAAAATCATGTGCGAATATCGCACGCAAGTGTCAAATTATCACTGATGCAAATTATATATACCTTCGTAAAAAAAAATATTTTTCTATCCTGCTACATAACATGTTAAAGAAGTTAACACTTTATGTCACTTGATTTAAGGTTTATTTTTGAATACTCTTAAAAGCTAATCAATGACAAAGTTTTTTTTTTTTTAAATTTGTTCATGACCATGGATACAAAGTCCTTCAGTCGCATACATTTTATTTATATTCTTAAATATTCTTTATAACATGTAACAGGCTATGTCATGGACGGTAACAGATGTGACATATGAAAACAGAATCATATTCTTTATCACCTGCTACTTGTGATTTATGCCATGCCTAGTACAAATAACTGCAGCGATTGTGGTTTAAAAACTTTTATTCTGAGTTGTAATGTGTGTACAGTCAATTAAGTTAATTATGATAGCAACTATAGCAAGTTAGAATATGTAGTAACAACCTGTTACCTGACGACACAATAAGACTGCTAAATGCTCATCAACCTATTACCTGACGTCACAATAAGACTGCTGAATGCTCATTTAACTCAGACTTTTTATAGCGCAAATCCATGGGGTTAGAGTTTACAAAATTTTTGTGTGTTTTTTTTTATTAAGTACTATGTATGAGTTTTCCACGAGAGGTGTTATAGGTAGTATAAAAAGAGAAATGTCGTAAACACAGAAATTATTGTAATTTTACAAACGTCAATTAAACTTACTATTACAATACAGTAATACAGTAGCTTTTTTGAGGCTATCTCACTAACACTATCACTAACCATATCAATATTTTATAATGTCACTGTTTGGATTTTTGTACCTCAATCACGCTTCAATAAATCGACAGATTTGGATGAAATTTGGCACACAAATAGAACAAAACAAATGTTACATATGGTACTTTTTTATCCCGGAAAAGATTTATGATTATTTATTTATTTGATAATTCGGTAGACAAGTGCAATTAGAAAAGATATATATCCCGGGTACGCTCCTATTAATATAAATAGGTAGGTAATAATAGAAAAATAACTCTTTTTCTTACTTGCGTAAGTTGAGTACGTATTATTATAACGTACGTACCTAACTATCGTAACCGACGTAAGTGCTGGTCATGTCTTCTTGTTTTTAGGGTACTGAACCCAAGTGTCAACGGGACTCTAGTCTGTCTGTCTATCACAGGGATGTATCTGATAGCCGTAATAGGAAGCATTGGTGTAGCTTGCCCTGTATACATTTTTTTTTCGTAATTATCGGTGACACACGTTCGGGGCCCCAAAGCCGGTTTTAGCTACCTGGCGGCGCCCCGCGGCGCCCTGGGCGAAATTTCTACGCCCCCTGAAAATAAAATTGGAATGAAATCGGCCAAGTGCGAGTCTGGGTCTGAATTACAGACATACCAGAAACGTTGAAAAAGTTTAATTTTTAAGTCTCTACTAAATAAAATATTTATTATTCGGTGGTACGGAACTTTAGTGCACGATTCATGTCGCACTTGGCTTGTTTTTTTAAATCACAAGATACACTTGCAGTGGTTTTGTAAGTGTATCTTGCATCACCAGCAATCTCGCCGCAACATGCCGTGTAGCAAGTTGAGGCGAAAGGTCTATTAATTTTTTTTTTGTCCCAATTACTTCATAAATATTCCGAAGGGCCCGTATTCACGGTTGGTAGCGGGTGTGCAATGGTTATTTAAGGTCGTTCGTTATTCTGTGAATTAACTTTGAAACATTAATGTGAAACCATCGGTACTTTATTTATTAATGAAGTCATAAAGAGAAGGATTTTACATTTTGTTTCACACGAGGAAAACACCGCACTGTAGAGTAGGTGCAGTCGAGGATATAAATATATGAAATTCAACAAGGATTTTCTATTAAACTACCTATTGATTGAAATTATGAGAGATATATGTGATTATTTATTCTTTTTTAAAATTTGAATCTATACAGTGCGAGAAAATTGCTTTTGGATTTCATAGTGTATATACATATTTATATCTTCGACTGTACTTTGTAGTCGCCAGGCTGGCTAGGACCACACAATGACTTTGTTTTTACTCCATAATCCCAAAATGGTACCTAAGTGCTGATGTGCCAAAATTGAGCTGCCTCTCAAGTGTCGCTGCTTGAACAAACGATGCTTTTCAGATATTTAATTCACATATTGATCGCTTATTCAATTGATTGTGCTTACCGCAAATTACTATGCTATAGGTAAATAATATTTTCATTGTTGATTCTCAGGGCCCGCTTTACCTATAGTGCAGGGTATGCGGCATACACGGGCGCAGGGTCTTAGGGGGCGCCGAGCGCCACTCGCGAAGAGGACGCCCGCCAAAATGCAATCTTCATCAGAGAAATCGAATTATTATTTCCTGAATTGTGTCCTCGCGTCTTTTCTCACTCTGCTATACCAAAATGGAAGTCCAATCTTCGTGGAAGACTGCCCACGTGCACCGACCGATAATACAGATTCCGCCTTAGTCGCTCAGCTGGTGACCTCCTAGTGTATCTTACACACCGTTGGTCACTTGCCATCGAGAGTCGAGATGTGGCATTGAGCCTAGATGTGGCGAAGGTTTTTAATGCACCCGAATTTCCAACCACTGGTAAAAATATAATTCCATTTCGATCGCACGCCTACTAGAGGGCGCCAGGGTATTGATTGCACCCGGGCGCTACATGGGCTAGAGCCGGCCCTGTTCAAATGTAAAAAGTATGTTCTCTTTAAATGTAAATGGCGATGCAACATTATATCACAGATTACTAAATAGTTATGACTATATTTCCTCAACATGATGAAAGACAGAGTCATTAACTTTGCTGAGTAGGTACTTGTTATGTCTCTACGATTGAATACCTGAATAACGCATTGAAAATGCCTAACGGAATTCGACTTTCACATCCATAAGTTTTATTTTTATGTTTATCTGTCAGTAAAATTGCGAAAGTGTTTTTGTTTGTCCCGACGAGTTCGAGCCTGGGGCCTTCGTCTCGGTAATTATTTGACGCCGCTACCATTGATTGAGCTGAGGATTAGTTTAATAGGAAGTAGGATAAGAACAATAACTAACTAACATAAACATAATCAATGCTGTTTAATCTCAAAGCATTGTAAATTAAAGTTACATAAAGTTACGGACTAACAGTAGAAAATTTCGATAATACCTAAATAACATTTGTTGTTTCAAATCAAGTATCAAAATCAATACAATAAGGAAACCGGTTATGTAGTTTATTATATACTAGGTACGATGTAAGTAAGTACTAATGATTTATGCATTTTTTGTCTAAATCTAGTTCTGATAAAAAAATGCGAATATAAAGGTAGACCCGTGGTAGACCTCTACGCTACATTAGCGGAGCCGCTCTGCGCGTCTCGCTCGTCTCGTACTCGAATGTGAACTTCCTAAACTTACGACACGCACGCCCCGCAATCGAGGAACGCGCGAGCGGCTGGACTCGTGCTCGGCTCCGTAGTAATCATTGCATACCTAATACCTAGGTAGATAATTGGAAAAAAAGTTAGGTAAGTACAGTGGAGGACATAAATATGTATACACTTAGTAAAATTCAACAACGGTTTCCTCTTAAACTACTGATTGAAATTATGAGATATTATAAAGGCAGAATCTTCTAACATATACTATTATGATTTGTGTAATAGTTTAACACTTTTTTAAATTGCTTTTGAATTTCAGAAAGTGTATACATATTTATGTCCTCGACTGTACCTTGTATGTTTAATATAGCTTTGTTCTTAGATTAAAACGTAATGGGGAATATTCGGTCGGTACACACACACAGATCGTAGGAAAATAATAGAAATAAAACTAAGTGTAGTTGAAGCACTGCTACTCAGTTAAAAGAAGAACCTTAAAAATATTCGTTTAAATTACAATAACCTAATAATAAATTAATTATGTACGTACATACAACTGAGTTACATTATAGTATTTATAGATAGAGCATTATCTAGACTTAGATTTAGTTATGGTATTCCTCATGCTGCAAGTCTGGGAACTTCTTCTTCGTCTTTAGATTTCTTCATAAGTGTTAGCAATGGCATCCATCAGTAGCCTACGTCACATCCCGACAATACCAACAATGTTATAAATGTATTAGATTATATTAATTAACTTAGTCTAATTATTATTTAATAATTTAGTAATGATTTTAATAGCTTTTGGGTTTTTAAATAGTTTTTATTAATTATTTAATCCTTGCAAACTTGCAAATTTGGCGCCAACGGCAGTGACGCCATTATCAAAATCAAAAATCAAAATTAGATGTTTATCATCGAGATTATTCTTAATTATTTGAAATTGGCTTTTGACAATAATGATTTAATTATTTAACGCATTTACGTATTGCTTTCATAATAATTTGCTTATAAAATAATATTCCGGAAGTTCATTCGTATTCCTTCATTTTGTTAACCGGAAGTAACATTCTCGAGTTTGTGATTTATTTTTATGGTTGTCTTTTATAAAATTGTAAACGATTCATAGCCATAAAAAAGCAACAGTAATGTGCTAGGAAGGAACACTATCTTATAGCGGAAGCTCTGCCCGAATTACAATTGAAATACCAAATCTGCATTTCATTTCTAAAGGTATCTCCACATACCGTCACATAAGTTTAGTAGGTATAGGATTATAAATAGGTACCTAATCTTTACTCAGATCAAACTACTCTCGACACATCGATTATATTTATGTTCTACTATATCGATGTTCTCGACATGACCCATGCTTAATTATGATCTTGACGAACGATGGCCTGGCACCGTACCTCAGAGTCACAAAGCAAGTAAGTATATTCATTAATTCTGTGCTCTGAGTACTTAGTCTAGAGTTGAAAACAATTAATTATTATTGCATTACTAGTTAGTGACTCAATGTTAGGTACCTACGTTAAATAAATTTAAATGAATACTTAAATATTCATAATAAACATTTGATGGAGAGCACGAGTAAACATCAATCATGGGGAAAAAGCTTAAAAAGTTATATATTTTTATGAAAAACACTTTGGAAAAACATTATTATTGACTCATGATTGACTCAATGATAACTGAATTGATTCCTGACTTTTGGTTCTTGACAGGCAACTTTTTTTGCAGAAGTTTTGTTTTGTTTGCATCTTTGATTAATGATCCTACATCATTTTATTGTTTGCATGTTAGGTACAATTAGCAAAAATATGTTTCCGTGTATTTTTAGATGTTTTTTATTTGATATCTTGAATTACAGGAAACATCAACAGTCTTAGCTTTGCATCTTTATTTATCATATGCGATTAAACGTTAATTAGCGATATAGGTACACACGGCTACAGGTCAAGCTATACATTTCTAGTATAAGCTGACCTCCCATTGTACGGAAATCGTATACAATGCGAGTTCAGCTTATACTGGAAATGTATAGCTTGATCGGTAGCCGTGTGTACCTAACTATATTATCTGCATGGTCCGGCGTTTGAAGTAGGTAGGTAGACACGGCTACAGATCAAGCTATACATTTCTAGTGTAAGCTGACCTCCCATTTTACGGAAATCCTATACAATGCGAGATCAGCTTATACTGGAAATGTGTAGCTTGATCTGTAGCCGTGTGTACTATTACGTTATAAAAAGTACTCTGGTGGAATAACCTATCAATTTTGAGAAATGGCGGCTTATATTTAAATTGCGATTGTACCTACCGTCAATAAATGCACTTTACGTGACGTTACGCACGATCGAATGAGGATCGATTCAAATGTATCATAGCTTGAATTTTTTTTTCTAGAAAAAGAATTTGGTATTTTGTGATATTTTTGACATAACTGTGATCCTGTGATCAGTTATGTCAGAGAGTACCTAAGCGGATTATTTGTACCTACCACCCTTTTACCACCTAATATATTCTTAGTTAAATAGTTAATAATAAATACCCTATTGTATTTATTAGATTAATTGTAATTGTAACATTTTCATCAAATCTTGTTGGGATGGGGTGTATAGTTTCTGGTTAGGTACCTATACTAGAAGGTACGTTGTAGGTACCTAGTTATTATTTGATTTTATAAGCATACCTCTCAGACGAATAAAAAGCATACCTAAGGTTATTCCTAGTAAACCAATAAGCCGATACACCCTAATACTAAATTCCAGTAGATAAAAAATACCTTAATAATTACATAGACAATGTTATAAAAATATCTTTATTTAGGTATTTTATGTTAATTGATTACATATTCCTATCTACTGATTAATGCACGATTAGCAGTGCATTCTGTGCATTTAAGTAGTACCTACCTACATACAACAGATTTTCACTCTATGTTTGAACCGACATCGACAGCCTTACGGGAGCTTCCGTCCTGAGCCACCGGGGTTTTGCGTTTGCCAAATACGGAATAATATCATAATAGGTAGTTAAAAAAGTTATTCAATTAACTGGGCATCTAATAATATTACAGCGAAATATATATTTTCTATAGAACACGTCATACTCTTTCGCTGACTTCAAAACAGTGTCAAAAGAGTTATTTCCGTTATTTCATATTTTTTAGTTGTGTTTAGTGTCCTTTGAAGTTTTTTTTTTATTGAAAAGTTAATTATTCTTGTATATTTTTCAAGTTTAAGTTTCATATGCGTTATCAGTAAGCAAGTTTTGTAAATGACCGGATGTGCATATTATTGATAAATTGTCTAAAATATTGAATAAAATGCTTCAATGGCGATGTTTGTGCTCTTTTCCGTTGAGGATTTCCATCATAATTATCTTAAATGTCCATGGTCAGATCATGATAAAATTAATATGGGGCCACCTCTGGATCTACCTTGATATAATACAGTTTAAACCATCCAAATAGCATAAACTGTTTCTGAGGAGGTAATTGGTAAATTGGTGTTTGAACAAAACGCAAAAATACACCTCCTCCTTTTTTTTGGAGTCGGCAAAATTAGCTACGTTTTTCACGACTGTTCGAAAAAACAGAGTGTAGTTTATTTTACAATTTCGAGCGAATATTAAAATTTTGATGGCGCCTTTTGAAAAGCTGCGCACGGTGGGGCAGTCGACGCGTTGATCAAAGGGCGCCAAAAGATAATCTATCCTCGCTCTACCCTGATCAAGGGCGCGCTGATACAATGGATATGCATGTGTTTGACCACAATCTCATCATGGTGATGCAGGGAGGCACACAAACGCTAGGAGAAAACTGGCTCTCAAGTGCAGCTTCCAGTAAACACCCCGGTAGGTGGTTGGTGACTAACTTAATATCAATATGAGGGCGGTGGCCAACCGCTTACGCTACCGTACTTTCATTTCCTCACGATGTTTTCCTTCACCGAGATCTCATAGTAGAATTCGAACCGACGACCTTGCATTCGAAGTCATTATAGTGTCATTACCAGTGCCATTAAAATTTGCCTTAAAATCCTACAGTCATAATTTTATACGTTAGGTAGGTTTAAAATGCTGTACCATAATGTTTGTGGCAGTGCATAAATTATCATTGTTCTAAATCATTTGAACATGGAACTGCTCAGAAGTTATTCAAAACGTAGAGTTAAATAAGTGAATTTCTAGTGCACTCAGTCGGTGGGCCTTCTTTGTGCACGTTTTTATTCATGCTTGCCATTATATTGGCACTCCATAAATATAAATTATTAGTATTCAATAAGTATATCGTTAAAAATAATGATTAAGCAGTAGGTAGATATTAAGCACATCAAACATTTTCCATGAAACGTAAACAAATCATTATTATTGCTTATCTATTTATTAGTATACTGGAGGGACATACCTTCATTAAAGCAAAACGCTGATCATCATCGATCCCCACGACGGTATTGGACACTGGCGCCATATTTCACACAAGATTTTTGTTTTTATTAAAAACGATTGTCGCTTAGCTTATACACGTGCTCCGCTCACGAGCGTCAACACGCGAGTGATCGCTCGGTTGCACAACTCGACTGATTCATTTCATTTCCTCATAAACCAAAAAGATTGTATTGTAGACATTGTAGTATGAGTATGGAATGGTAGGGGGGAAGCGACTACAATAAGCAATGTTATAGAGCTGCGTGTGCGCTTTTTTTTAGGAATGATTTTTTTATACTAATTAATTTGTCATTAGTAGATAAAAATCACAGATAAAAATCGATACTAAAAATTTATTTATATCCTTTGTAAACATTGTACAAGTAAGATAGGTATATCAAAATCAAAATCAATAAATATAATAATTATATTATTATTTATTTATCTAACTCAAGTATGTATAAATTTTATCACATTTATTTTTTCTCCAAGTGTAAAAATATAATTGGTTCCAAATTATGTTACATAGTTAATATATACATAACACTTAAAACTAAAGTTACTTTGTAGCTAATGCTGGTATTACAGTTATTTTTACTTCATCACTTATTTCATAACAGTAAAAACGACACCACCCATGTCTGGTTCATCATCATGTACTTCCTTATCACTCCCTTCAGAGTCAGACATATCAGAGTCATCACTGTCTTCCCTATAGTTGCCAAAATTGGACGTATCATGCGGAAGTTGTGGCATTTTTATTCCAGCCCGATCCAACAACTTCTCTGCCGCATGCAAAGCTTCTACCTCTTTTAAATGTATGTTATATTCCTTTTGTAGTTTCAATGATTCTTCTAACAAAAGCACCTTTGCTGGCCCATGTTTTATAGGCGGTGGTGTTGCCGCAGTCACCTCCCAGTATTTATGTTTTTTCCTAAGAATTTCTTTATCTGGATCATGTACGTCTGTTTTTGTAGTCTTAAATGGTTTGAAGTTGCCTGTTGTTTTTGGCTTTGATTGTGTCTCAGTTATATTTACCAAGTATTTAACGTGGGGATTTTCACCAATATTAACCAAGTCTTCTGGTGTTACGAGTGGCTTGTCAGCTTGTAATACTTTGACTTTCTTCTCTTGTGATGTACTTTGACTTAAAATGTGCATAACATCATCAGGGTCACTGTCGTCATCTGAATCCAGTAATGACTCTCGTTTAATTTGGATCTTACCCTCCCATTCAACTTGCTGGACTGCATCTTTATCAATAGCGTTTATGTTCAAGTTGGTGAGTAAACGACACGTCTGTTCTTCTTCTTGTTTAGACTTTAATTCATTGACTATTCTATCATAAAGAGCTTGTATTTTCAATCCTTTATCTGGTAATTTGGATATGAAAGGCTTATTGTTTAGAAGTTTACGTTGCCTGTCCCGCAGTTCAATGAGTTCTGGGATGGTTTTTGAAAATAAGTTTGTGATTTTTCCATCAATTTCGTTTTTCGGAGGCGGCGATAGAAAACCTGGGATTTTCTTGTTGATTTTTTTCATGGCTTGTGGAACTGTCATAATACATCTAGACAATACTAAGAACTTATTATTAAAACAATATTACTGCTGCTTTTAAAATAATATCATCAACGATTTTTGTTATGATGAAAAATATTTCGAAACGCAATGAATACTCTTTGACAATGACATTAATGACAATTTGAAATTTGACTGAAATGACGTCAAATTGAGATTTGTCTATGGATTTGTCAGACAGAATCTTAAGGTGAACGCACACTTATCAGAGCCGAACGCGTCGAACGAATCGAAGTCAAGGAGGGCTCGCACACATATCCGCACCGAAAGAATCGACCGCGCCGAAGAAATCATTTCTATTTCCTTTAGGCCTGTCGCACAATGTTTATAAACAACTCGCGTATTGCTACGCAACTATGTACGAATGCGAGCGCATCGTTCGAGTCCACCGCATAAGCCGCGCCGAATCTGATGACGTCAACCGCATTCGTCTAGGATTTCAGTGGTTCTTCCAGATTCGACGCGGGCAAGTGTGCGAGCTTTCTTAAGATTTCATATACGAAATTCTAAAATTCGTTTCGTTCGATGCGTTCGCCTCAGATAAGTGTGCGTTTACCGTAAGCGTCTCCACGTCTCTGGACGACACGATGGCACCCGATTTGTCCGGCCGATTGGGCGGGCCCGACAAGTTTGTATTTTTTTTGTAAGTAAGCATAAGTATGTCAGTCCTATCATAACCTAAACTAAACAAAAACAATGTTGACATTAATAAACAAAACTACATTCATTAGATTTTTTTAACACGTATGTAGGTACCACAGGTATGTAATACCACAGTATTTATGCAATAGTAAAACTGTGCACATACTAAAATAAATCTTGCAAACAAAATATTCATTTGTCGAATAGTCATTTCAACTGGCTAGGTCAAAAATTGGTGTGTCAGGCAGGAGGCTTGACGCTTTGTATGAGATTTACAAGAGAAATCAGCCCGACCGATCGGCCGGATATTTAGATCGCTAAATACGATTAAACTATGCTCCATTATAACAGGTGGAGATTGGAGATTTCGAGATAGCATATTTCGAAACCTAGGTTGGGTTAGTGATGCTGAACAACTTTTACTATGGGACCAATAACGAATTCTCAAAAAAAACAACGGGTTGCACTCCGGGAGTGCCGGCAGAAGTGAAAACTTGAATATAAACGTTGTGCATTTTTGAAACTAGACATTTTTCACATAGTGTTTTTATACAAGGGAAAGCTAGTTCAAGATACATGTACATACAATACTTTTGAATAAGATTTTTTATTAACTTAAAATGGGAACAAAAGTGGTACCTACCTTCCGGCTAGCTAGAGAATATACATTATATTATATTATATACACATTACAGAATTTACATACCCCCAGAACATAACCCCAGTACTAAACCCCAATCTAATTTGCAACTACTCTTCCTCCGTCTTATGAATTTTCAGGTCACGTGACACCTGCCGCGAGTTTAACATTTTTTACCCATCCCAAAAAAATTGCACGAACGCTGCCTAAAGATGTTTTCTCTTTAAAAATGTTTACTTTCCATGGTAAATGAACCTTGCTCGTTCATAATGTATGAAAAGCAAAAAATTTTTTGAGTATTCAGTGTTGGTCCCATTGTAAAAAAAAGTTGTTCAACATGACTACCCCAACATAGGTTCCGAAAATATACCATCTCGAAATCTCCACCCATTATGCTTCCCATTCCTAAGATTTATGCACAAGCCACTGCCCATATTCATGTCTGTGAGTGTATCACAGACCACTATAGCGGATATTAACTTTAGTTCTCTTTGTAGTTTGTGAGTGTTTCCTTTTGGTATAGTTACTATATTCTTTGGTTGGTGAGTGTATTTTGAGTATAGGTGTGTAACTCATCAAAAATACGCGAGCTGCATGACAGCTCACGGCTCAGGTGTGTGAGCCGGTTCAATGACTCAGCTCGCAGATCAGCTCAATTTGTACCTATAGTCCACGATAAGCGCGCACGCTCACTGCGTATCGCGCGTTCAATCGAGCCGTCTGAGCTGCCGCGATTCGTTCGACTCCGCCTAGCGACTCTTTTCATACGAGTTGGAATTATTTGTTTTTTTAAATTATCTAGTTATGTCACATATTTATTTATAGAATTAAATTATTATTTAAATGGTTTAGAACGTAATAATAATTCGTAGATTAGAATCACAAGAATAATCTATGGAAGGAGTCGCAGATACAATAGGAGTTGAGCTGTGAGCTAGTCACTTTGTTGTTGAGCTGTAGCTCAACGGCTCAAACCCGTGTGATCTGATTCATTGAGCTGGTTCAGAGCTGAGTTACACACCTCTAATTTTGAGTGTATTATCCACAGACTTAGTAGAGATGCTAACGCATCAGACGGGGCACTCCCATAGTAAAAATATCGCATTACGAATGGCATGACTAATGATTATGACAGTTTTTTTTTTTTTGGGCGTCTTGAGTAGTGTATTGAACCCGGAACAATAGTCTTTTTGCCTTCGTTAATTTTAGTGCCTATATAATTTTATTTCTATATTCTACATTTTTATTGTTAGGAATGAGGAAGTCGATGTAAAAATAAAATACCTTGTTATTTATTGATCCTTTTATTTTTTAATTTAGTTTTATTTGTTAAGTGCCTTTTGTTGCATTGAAGGTAACATTTTATCTATCCACCTAAACACATCTGTTCTATTCATAATTTTAAATAATTTTAATATTATTATTCCAACGGCTTCCGAGATAGGTGTCAGTGACTTTTTCTATAAAATAATACTCGGTTACATTTTTCCTACCGAATTTGTAGGTGTAGAGGAAACGCAATCTGAAAATTAAAAATATATATATGAATGGTGTCCTTATCATAGTTATTTACATGTTGTAACTAAAATGTACAGTTTAAGTAATATGTAAATGGATGAAAGCGTTTAGGTATTCCTCAATATAAACAACTCTCAAAAATATAAGTTGACCGTAATAAAGTAATGTGCAGATTGCAATATCAATTTTATGAATATAATGGTACAAGAAAAAGTATACAGAAATAATTTTATAAAAGAGACTGTGGAGTAACTAATCTAATTTAAAAATCTCTAGCTGTTCCACACGATTTCACCCTTGTTTCCGGAATAAATAGTGTCCTATGTCTCAATCCAGGACCTAACGAAACAAATTACAAACTTTCATGAAAATTAAACAGATATTCATCAAAATTTGTAAGTAGTTCTGATACTGACTGGTCACAAACATATAGGGTGACTGGTAATTAGTACACAATATTTAGACACATGATTGTAATGTAATGTATATGATAACAAATAACTTTCCCAAAGAAACAAATAGGGATAAATAACTAAATTAAATAAAAGCTGATGGTGTATTCTTATTCTTGTTAGGTACTAAATATTATGGGCTCATGTGCTGAGTAAATAAATAAAAAGAGTTTCTTTGGGAATGTTGTTTGTTTTCATGAGTACAATCATGTATCTAAGTATCGTTTACTAATTACAAGTCGCCCTAGTATACACACAAAATCTTTCGCACAATAAGATTAAGTAGGATTTGCATTACCTCTTCTTGTTTTTTCTAAGGTATTATTACCATTGCCTGAAGTAGAAGGTGAGACCCATCAATGTTTTTCCAATGTAAAGGTGTGGACGTGGAATCCATGTCTGAAAATTTAAAATTATTGCATATCAATTACCTACTCAAAAGCATGATTTATAATAATGCAATAAAAATATTATTATGAACTTCACCTTTTGCGATTGCTTTTATTATTGTATTGCATCCGTGGCCTGAAATGGAAGGCGAACTGATGCCCTCTATGTTTTTCCCATCTAAAAGAGCAGCTGGCATTGCATCAATTCCTGAAAATTTAATATAATTACATGTTAATTTATTTTTATTTCAAATATAGTCTCATTTTACAACTTGATGGCTACTAATGATGTACATAGTTACTTCAATTGGAACCAGAGTTACAAAATAGTATACTGATAAGATGGAATCCTTAAGCTCCATATCTGTCAGGATTCTTATAATTTTAGACTTTCAAATGATCAAGGTACTGTACAAGGTATCAAGGTCAATCCATTAAATTGTTTTGTGGAAAGGTAAAACAACCTTCCAGGGTACTTCATATAAACACATAATTCGTTGTGGGATTTTACCTGTTTCAGTCAGATTCTTGACAACTTCTATTTTGCAGTAGGTGTACTGTGCGTCCTTAGCCATTAGCGCCCTTTCGTCGAGTTTCGCCTACTAGCACAATTCACAATACAACACTTGTTGCACATTTTGTATTCTCACTCTTAACTGTTATTATTACAAGAACAAAATTGAGATATCCTATCATTATTTTAGCTACTTATATAAAGTTAATATTTATGTAGCTATTAAGTAATAATTTGGTTTGACTTTGATTGAACTGCAAACAAACATGGCGTCGATTTTAATGGCGACACAGGAAAGAAGTACGGTGGAAGTGGGGAGGGAAACAGTCACTTTCATTCGTTCTCTGTCTACGCTTTCATTAGTTTTTCCACAGAAAATCTAAAAACGTAAGGCGAGGATTTGATCTATGGAGATTACCAGCCGTGGTATTATCTATGGTCTGTGCTGTGAGCCTGTGGTGCTGGTGCTAATATTTTCGTTTGACTCGAGTTATTTTGTATTTTGTTTCCAATACAAATACTATTTATAAATCATTTCCTTGCTGGCCAACTTTAATTTGTTTTAGTTTCAGCGAAATGTTATTCTGCTTGTATGTTTCGTGACCCAAAAGTGTGAAAATCCATTTACAATTTTGACCCGCAATTATGGAAGACGCTACGGTATAGTTTTTTCTGTAACTCTTAGAGATTACCATTTACCTATCTAGTACGCCGTTCTTGTACCTGAAAATTATATCAACAAAAGTCATGAAGGTTTATTTTCTAGAGATTTTTCCTCATGTGTATCATAACTTATTTTTTTAGGTGCCTCTGCATTTGGAACCAATGCAGGCGAGTGAGGTCTGTGACAAGAGGCTCTGGATTGGAAACCTGGACACAAGAGTTAATGAGTATGTTTATTTTATCCTTACTAGTAATTTTTCTTTTCACTTCTCAACTTAATAGGTATCATAGAATCAATCGTTTGTCCAAACAACTTATTGGCTTTCAGTTAAAAATATAGCAATGACATCAATTGTAAACACTAAAGTCACAGCTAATATTTTACACTACTTACCTGTTTGTCTGAATTCCATCCCTAGTATGAGCTGCTTAGTTTGAAATCAGATGGCTGTGTGTAGGAAATTACTAATAAAATATAAATGTATTAAACCATACCTTTTCTTATTACCGGTATCAATTACTGAAAATGGTCCGCGTCTACGGTAACATTGAGAAGTTCGACATGCTGTTTCACCGTAGTGGGCCCAATTCTGGACAGCCAAGGGGATTTGCTTTTGTTACATACAAGTCGAGGCAGGATGCGGTGCAGGCCATGAACTCATTGAATGGACAGGTTCTAGGATGCAAGAGGATTTGTGTCAAATTTGCCAAGAGCACTTCGGTGAGTACCTTGCCCCCTGAAAAGGAAGCTAAGCAATATTGCTAATACAATTAATTTTTTCGATTTTAAAGCTTATGCAATTCATCAATTCCAAATCTTTTAATGAATTGAATTGTATTTAATGAGTAACTATTTTACCAAAACATATTGGAATCACTTAGGATCTACAGAGAATTTCGAAAAAATTTATTGTGTATCAATATTGCTTTAGCTTCCTTTTAAGCCCCCCTGATCATTCTGAATTAGTTTTATTAACAACACTTAGACAATCAATATAAAAAAAAAAGTTTTTTGGTATAATGTTTTGTTAACATTTTCATGTGTTTTATAAATTCCAGGAAGACCAAGATAAACCCAAACCAGAGCTAGGCATAGCTGTATTAGCTGGTGCAAAACCCGAACTGAAGCTCAGCAAAAAAACAGCCATTCAGTCCATTGAAGCCAAGCTCAAAATGATGGAGAGCATGAAAGCAGGTGATGACTTTGTAGTCAACAAGCTGGCTGCTCATGAAACACCAGTCATAGCTCAGTACCAATCTAAACAACAACACCAGCCCCCAAACAAAACTGTCAGTACATTTAGAAGAAGACACCCATACCATAAGAAAAGATAAATAACATTTACAATTATTACAGTCAATCGAATCTTTATATTCTAAGAATAATCTAAGTTTTGACAGTATTCAAATTAGTTAAGTTTTTAAACTAATCGTAATTATTAAGATTTAACCCTCAGTGTGTTCATTGTTGTTGTGTTATTATTGTAATTTTATGTAGATATTTGTAAATTGAAATGTATTTTTAATGTCACATTTAAGCTGGCTTTCCACTATGGGATATTATGATATGAATGTGTGACGAGCGATAATATTCCACAGTAAAAAGCCGGCTTCAAGATTGAGCACTATGTATGACAATTACTGATATTAATGTAGCTTGAAAGGAATGTGGTTTTTGCTTGTCTTGTGAAATATGAATAAATAATATCAGGCAAATTGAGTTTTTTATAAATCCCCAAATCACAAACTCACCATGGTAATTGATGATTTTGCCAAAGGTTAACACACATAGGAACCCATGCTACACAAAACTACAGAATATTCAATAGTAGACAAAACACTATCTACCACCATGTTAGTTTTCTGGTGAGGTTTCCTTTACTAATAAATCATGGCATTCTACAAATATCAATGAGCTATCTAGCTATATGTTGTTAACAACATACTCCCTTACTCATAAAGCGCTATTTACCTAAAGGGTCACGTAAATAATGTTACATTATTTGACAATGCCAATAGAGTGACTTTATTTACGTGACCCTTTAAACAGTATATTAGTTATAACGTTTATGAGTAAGGGGGATAATCTCTTAACATACTACTGCAGGAATATCATATCTTTATTTCTTTGGAAAGGCAAATAAAAAACATCACGAATTTGGGCGGACATGTCCTGTATGTACTATGAAGGCTGAAAACCAATAAGACACAGAAACAATAAATAGAGAGTTTATTAAAAAAAGCATACTAGATATGTACTTATAAAGAATAAAAATAACTGAGTCTGCACTGCTTTACTTAAAATAAATTCAACATAGATTACAGTAACAATGTGAACCTATTAACTATGTTTATAGTTTACAAAGCATTTAAAGTAAATGATATAATTGTTATAACAAGTTAAAATTTATAAAGTGTACAGTTGATGTACAGTTAAAGCCAAAGTGAAGGTAACTTCGACCAGTAAAAAGCATATTCAGGCAAAGCCAAAATTATGGTATTGTTATTAATTCATAAGTGCCTTATCAGGGCCTAAACTGAATAAATACCTTTTGATTTATGCTTTTTATAATATCAAATCTTTTATATTACTATTTCAAGTCAATGTTACCCAACTATTATTTCTAATCAATAAATTTCTCATAACAGAGTGTTTTCACTGGTCTTAAATCCTGGGGAAATACAATTTGATAGGGAACTAGCTAATTTCTGCGAAGGACTGGCCATGATTAAGTAGTCGTCGTCTTCTGGGTCCATTTTCCTCCTCATGCCGGTGTACTGGGTCTCGTCGTCGTCTATGTTTAGCCAGTCTTTGTACTCGATACATAGCGGCCATATTATTTTACCAGATCTGTAATAAAAATACAAATTTGGAATATATTGATTGTATGGGTGCATGATACCCTCACCTAGGGTTACCATATATGAATATAGAAATGTAATATTTGGGTGGAAATTCGAGATGGGTCAGTAAGGGCAATCGTAACGGTTGAAGCCACGCAAATATAGGCTCATCCTTACTTTTTTAAAATTCAATTCTTTTTCAGATCATGAAAAATCCCTTGTAATACCAAATAATCCAATTCCGCAACTAGTCAGTTATTTTGCACTGATTTTGAAAAGTACGGACCAATCACTGAATATGTTCTTGACTTGACTAATCAGAGCGCATTGTCGGTGGTGGAATATTGGCGGAGTACGTAGACAGAGAAAGCTATTATAAAGGGGATAGTGGTAGTTTTGTGCCCGGCCGTTTGTGTGACGTGTTCTGCGCGCCGGACAATGTGCCACTGTATGTCAAGGTTATGTTTAATCTAATTAAATGTTTTTATGGATTGTGAAGGCGAATGTACAGTACCTGCACAAACCCAAAAGGTATTTAGGTACTAAGTATACATGAAAATATGCAAGAAAAAAAAAAAATAGAATTTTGACAAACCTGGGTAAAGTATAGGGGTCATAAGGGAACCACTCATCATAGTGCATGACGTCGCTGTTCTGGAGGGTGTGGCGAGTGTTCTTCTCGATGATGGCCTGGCAGTAGACCACCTGATGTTGTCTGGTGACCGAGGAGAAGGCCCGGGTCACCTGCGGGGGGCACGTCCGCAGCGGGTTCATCGCACAGGTCACCAGCCGGGGCAGGTTTAGGGATTCTATGAAGTTTACGTCTGAAATCGTAAAAAAGTGTTATCAAGTGGCATATTCTATACAAATAAATAAAATTCAATATACAGTGTTTGTAATGTTAAAACAGGTGTTTACTAAATGCATTATGAAAGTATAGATAGTATCTATAACAAAAAACCATATTTTGTTTTGTAGCTGTCCAGTTGTCTGTCGGTCTTTTTTTTTTTTTTTTTTTTTCTTTTTTTTACCACTTAGGTGCCACACAAGCATACGGCCCGCCTGATGGTAAGCGGTTACCGTAGTCTATGGACGCTTGCAACACCAAGGGTATCACGCGCGCGTTGCCGACCCTGCAGAAATCTCTTCACCCCCTGTCTAATCTCAGCTACGAAACGGAAACTGATTGCGATGGATCTTTCACTTTCTGATAGCTGATAAGGAGTGACTTAGGCTTAACTTACTATTTTAGAAAAATAATTAGTTTGCGCGCAAAAAAGAATAATAATAACCAGACGCGAGTGAAACCGCCGGGGTCAGCTAGTATAATTTAAAACTACAAGGAAAAGCTGTATGTTTCTGTGACCAGTTCATCTGAAACTATTTCCTTCTTCGGGTTAAAGTTACTCAAAATAATAAGAGACATTATAACCGGTCCTGACCTAGTTTGTGATAAAAAGATAACAACAATAAGGAATAAAAATACTCACTCTCTTTACTCATAAACAGATGGTGGTGCTTGAACGCAACAAGGTAGAAAATCGCGTGGCAAATCGCATGGAACGCTCCGTGTGCTCTCATATTATCACTGGCAGTCGTTGACTCTTGGGTGGCTGTAATGTAGGAATGGCACCATCCTGCCATACTCCGCAAGTAATGTATGAGTCTGGAGTTTGGCACGCGGACGCATCGTGCCAGAAGGCCTGCCAGGTGGCTGGCAGCCGTACGCCGCGAGGAAAAGGCCCCGGGGCAGGGGCCCTGGAGGCCTGCGGCTACTATCCATAGGTTGCTGAGCACGCGGTCTGCACATTGTTGGTTTATTGATATTGTGTACAGTAGCAGAAATTGAACGTGTCTGTAATAAAAAAGAAAGAATAAGAATAGGTTTTTTTTCTATACAACTTAGTCGGTAAACAAGCATACGGCCCACCTGATGGTAAGCGGTTACCGCAGCCATATGGACGCTTGCAACACAAGAAGCGTCGCTCACGCGTTACCGACCTTTCGCGCAGGAACACAACTTTACACAACATAAAGTTATTTCACTGCGGTATTCCCAGTCGAGCTGCTCTTTGAGCGAATAAACGCTATGCTCTACCTCTCTCAAAAAGGTCTAGGATAAAGAAGAACCACATCCATTACCTAGTTCCATCTGGTGGTAAGCGGTCACCGTACCCATATGGACGCTTGTGATGCCAGGGTGTTCCATCACAAGGGACGCTTGCAACACCCGGGGCATCACTTGCGTGTTACCGACCTTCCCCCTCCCCAATGACCTCTGGCGACCTTACTCACGCGCAGGAACACAACATAAAGTTAATTAGATGCGGCATCCTGTATGGTGAAAAAATGCTCTGATCTACAATTAAAACTCACCTGATTCCATCGGTAGGCAGTACAACCCTCTCGAACACAACGCACATGAGCTGCAATATAGGATCCCGTTCGTCCTCCAGCCATTGCAACATCTCCAGCATGGCGTAGTCTAACGCATCAGCGACGTCGTCATACTGTTCCACCTCCATCTCGAACATTGTCTCGTTTTGTTGCATGTTCTTCTCACGTTCTACAATGTTCACGTCCATGTCTATCATTCTGTGGAAAGATTTGGAAGATTATTGTCTTAACTTTATCAAGTTTTATTTGAACAGATATAGATGGTTATATATAGAAATAAATATACCTAGAAAGAATGTCGCCATACTAAACGAATATATAAAACAGGCCAACTTTTATAGGCTGCTGCGCGTAACAGCTACGTTTTACGCTCCCTCTGCGTCATTCTGCTTGTCATAGTGACGTTCATAATGATAGCAGTTGTTGAATTAAAATCGGGAGAAATTTAAATAATAAACATTATTTTGCAATTTTATTTATGTTTATTTGATTTAGCCCCTAACGGTTAGGGGTTATTTTTTTCGACGCGTGCATCAAAGGTTAGAAGGTCAATGACACACATATAGGTGGTATTTTTTTGACTTGAGAAGAAACATTTTTGTTGGGACATAAAACAAATTAACCACTTTTTTCTTCAGAAATATTGATGATGTTCTCTACGGTACTTTCGGGAATCTGTTCGCTGAAATATGGGCACAGGAGCATTCAATATTGAGAATTGAAGAGCTAAGCCTGAAGAAGATAGCATCAAAGGATACAGGTTAACTAAAGCTGGCACGTTCAACACATTTACACGTTGCGCTTGTGTAGTGTCTGTGAATAAGCGCGCGGAGCACGTCGTAGTCGTACTGCATGCGAATCATGCAAAGTCTGTCCGTCTCTCTCGCGCGCGGTATAGCTTATGAGTATGAAGGAAACAGTTATCTACAGGACTTATAGTAGTAGACTTATAGTTACCTACAGGACAGGCCTAGCCTAGTGTAGGAGCCATGGAAATTAAGCTTCGTAATAAGCTAATAATATCTCTGACACTACAAACTTATTGTATATCCTTTTTATTTTTTAATGATATTGTAAAATTCGTATTGCTCTTTCTCTGTATTTAAGTTGTATTAAGTTGTTTTTTTTTTCTTTTTTTGTAATTGTTTTAATATTTCTTAGTTTTTTTTTTTTGTTACTGCTTGTATATAAAGTGTGGTTAATTTTTGCATTCATCCATTACAATTGACTAATTAGAAGCGACCATGTAATAAAACATACTGTATCATGAAATTGCATACGTGTGAGTACTGTGAACGTGCCAGCTTTCGTTAACCGACCTGTAGGATGATAATAAGCGTAAGATATTAGTTAATTTTTATATGCAGTGTCTGTCACTGTACCTTTTGATAATAGTAGTCATGATCTGTTCTCGCAGCGATCGAAGATACTTGCTCATCCAAATCAAGTTGTGTATGTACGCTCTGTTAGCGTATGTACCAGTCTTGTAGTACGGGAATTGTTCTATCACAATTTCCATAAGGAGGTCGCTTGCCCTGGAATCAAGACAGTTTCGAAAAAATTAATATAAATATTTATTTCATAAAGAACTATGCAAACATTCCAATATCACAAATGTTGATATGATTTTTGACGATATGCGAATCTTGTGAAATTCAATATTCAATATTTATTCTTTCATATTTCAAAGTGGACCTTTTTTGGAGTATACAATTATCTACTCCTTGTGAGTGTATATACCAATTAATCTATTCGTCCATGATAATACTTCAAATTATCATTTTTTTTATTAAATTTTTGTCTACAATAATATTCAGTTAAGTGTATACCAAACCAGTGGTAAATTCAACCACCAACTGGCAACTGTATGTACCAACTTATGAACGTTAAGTTGGTACCTAAGGTTGGTACATATATATACAGTTGGCACCTCACCAAGACCTGAACTGAATAAATTACTTTTTGATTTTGATTCATGTAATGCTCCAATGGGACTCAAATTGCATAAATATTTGAGAAAACGGTTATCCAATCCACATGGACAATTTCGCGGGGATTTCCACCAGCCATCCACGCTAGACTGCTGCATTGAGTCTTGTAGCTTTCTCTTAGACTTATAAAATCTAAATATAAATCAAATTATTCTTTATTGTTGTTCTGTTGGTGCCTGCACTAATAACAGGAGAGATAATTAAGCTCTCTCTTGTAAAAACTAGCAGGTACAGTATGAGGCACGAGTCGTGAGCACAGATAGGCAGTAGTGGGGACAAGGTTGCGCATGTACACTTTTGGCCAAATGACACGCAAGAATCCAATAGACGACGAGCATCGACTGACGAACTAATCGTGTGCAGCTCGGCGCTTCCCCCCTTCTTCATTCCGCCAAACAGATCGAAAAATTAACTACTGCACAGGTGTCAGTTTGTGCTCAAGACTCATGCCGGTTACTGTAATAGAAATTACTTGATATCATTCATAAATTATAATAAGGGATTCATCATATACCTTCCAGAGGTTAACTGCATCCAAACCCACATAGTAGGTCACAATCTTCCAGATCTAATTTTAATTGTAATTGGGTGTTTACAGCTAAGATTAGCTGATCATAATTCGGGGAAGCACCCAATACTGTGCTATAGCATGTAGAAATTATCCACCCCTAGAAGATTCTATATAAGATGGTGGATCTAAAGTTTGATGTATCAACATGTAAGGTAATCAAATGGTTTCCATGAGTTAATGTAAAATGCAAACATTTTACATTTTTTGTAATTTATTGGTTTTAAAAACCGCACCCGCTAAAAAGTGAAACAGATATTGAGTAGAGATAGATATTTCTAGTCACAGATTTTGGGACTCTATTGTTATACATATTAAATTTGCTTTTCTGCAAATCAGTCAAATATTGTAAGATGATGGCCAAAAACGTCCTTCACCGATATGGTGGGTATTTACTATATCATGTGACTTATTGGATACATCTGACATAGTATGGGATGGGATTGCACCTTTAAAATTAGCATATATTATTATCAAGTAATTTTTAAGTAACTGATAATAAAAAAGCACTTTACTGGAGGCTTTTGACCAGCTGAGAATTTACCTTGAAATTTATAATATGTAATATTGTGCAATACTTGCACAAAGCACATTACAAAAAGGAAGAATGATGGTAAATCAACAAATAAAGTATGTTTTGGTGATTTAACATAAATCTACTATGTAATTTCATAGTAATGTGTCCTTAGTTTGACGGAATGATCATTCAATCAATGAAGATCAACCCTAAAAACTGAATTAAGTTTTTAGTAAAAGAATACTGCATTTTTTAATACCCTCTAGGTTGATAGGCTGTGTGGCTTAAGTCAGATGTGACATACACCTGGTCTAAACTTTTGCCATGGAATCCGTTTGAACTTCACTCATGGACTTTCCAGTTCGTCAAACTGAGGAAATGGCTTATACAATCCATTTGCCTTTAGCCAATGGATATTTTAGATTCCTCACCAGAAGCAGCAGATTGTAGACTGCTGGAGCAGAATTTCAGATTCCGTATCTGACATTGCTTTGTCAATGGATGCTAGTTGATTAGATCATCATCCTTTTTCCCAATTTATCCATAACAGCTGGATTTTATTTCTTCATGTAAGCATACACAGTACAAAGAATGATGGTGGAACTGGAATTTCATTTGATCAATATTGGAAATATCATTCCAGTTTCTCTAAAAAATATGTTTCCTTCACATCAAGAAGGTATTTTGTCACCAACATCTTTTTAAGTATCCAAAGGTAAATTTAACAGTCAAATGGAAAGTAATTTCGCTTCTAGTGACTTTGGTGAAACATCAAACATCAGCTCATAATGCTCATATTACTTTGTTTTATCAGCCTCTTATTTTTCTATTATACATTCTGTAACTTTGTAAGACTTATAAGTAATTATTAATTATGAATATGTACCTAATTACTAAGCAATAATTATAATTTATTCAATACTTACATTGGCATGATGGCCACAATTTCTGCTATGACTGAATGGACATTTGACCATCTTTTCACTCTCTCTGGTGGAGGACTTTCTTCCCAATTTTCATCCTCAGCTATATAAAAAAAATATACTGTTATTCATTTAAAAGGTCAAACTTAACAAAAACTTTAGTATATTTACAACCTCATTAAATATTGTCCACCCTAAATAACTTTAATATAAAGACAATATCTTACAACATCTTACTTTTAAATTTGAAAGCAAATCATAGTTTTACTTGATTGTGATTTATATATATGTCGGAGAATGAGATAGTTAGTCGTACTCAGTTGGATTATGATATTATCGTGGTACAAGGGTTGGGTGAAATAGTAGCATTGACTTTAACGTAAATAACAGACTTAATGAGGGTATTGGTAAAAAGTAAGAATACTGATTTGAATATAACGTGAATAACAAAGTTAATAAGGGGATGCATATTGCTTTTGGGACAGTTAGTTTATCACAAGCTCTCGAGCTTTACACATCTCAGTGCAATCGTTGTTACACCCGGTTCTTAAGCCTATACTTATTTAAGAATGTACAATTGTGTGAAGTGAAGTGGAGTGATTATTTAATTGTAATATTACGACAATAAACACATTGGGCCCGTGAGGAGTTTGTTGCGTCGCTTCTTCTCCTCATACGGGACTTTTACGAAGCGATGGTATATGGTTGTTTTATTGCCTGCACTGCGCCCACTGAATCCTGATACCACTGAACCCTAATTGTGGTCTTTGTATCGCTTGGCTGTCGCTGACTCCGACATCAGGCGTGGGATAAAGACAGGCAATTAAAACCATACTTGAATTGTTTCTACATACTTTGAGGACTGCCACGTGCTTGAGAACCCCGAACACGTGTCAAATAGAGGCTTTTGCCATGCGAGGGATGACGTCAAGAAGGAAGACTGAATAAAGTTTGGTGGCATCGTTTCTATAGCCAGAAAACAGCCAAGTAATCGTGTAACTAAATGAATCATGAGATGCGCGTGCTTATACGCGACATGATAATAGCTAGATGGTGGTTATTCCATGCTGCGCGGTTGTCTGCGGTGCTTCGAGTGTGGGAAAAACAGGTCATGTGATCGTTCCTTTACTTCTAACATTATTTTATTGTCTAAGCTGGAACCAAATGCTGTGTTGTGTTAAATGTTACAGATATGGTGATGCTGGCTACTTTGCGAATAACTGCCCTCGTGCCTGCAACTTCACTGCAGTCAAAACCGTTCGTGGCTACGGCAACGCGGTTGGTAACAACACCGGTGCAGTGAGCAACGGTAGCAACCAGCGTCGGGTGGACCTGTGCTGCATCGGCAACCAGGCGGAACAGATGACTATTTTCTGTGAGTAGATTTCATGTTGTTCGCTAATAGATTACGAAGGTACCTGAGGTACAAGTACCCATTGTTGTTGAGAATATAGTTAGTTAGCGTTTTAATTGAATTTAAGTGTGTGTCCTCTTGAGTCTTAAATTATTATTTTGCGTTTTGTTCACGGGGATAGTCACGGGTATAATTGTCATTACGGAAACAGTTCCGTACTACTAACTACTACACTACCAGTAGTGTTTAGCAGTCATAGAGATTATGGGAGCTAGATTATAGTCATAATCGGATAGTCAGATAAAATAGGCACCTAATGATTTGAGTTGTTCTTGCTTATTTAAATACTAGCGTGATACTTAATAAGATGAGCCGCACCTAGGCTGCGTAGTTTAATATCCCAGTTTGTGTTGAAACGTTAACAAGATGTGTTGTTAGTGTGACGTGACGGTATGCTTTATTATTACCCTTGTTTAAGTTGTTACGCAAATGAGACTAGACTTTGATGCGGTACTCATCAATATTGTTTTAGCAAGATTATTGTAATTGATTTTATTATCGTGAAATTGCGTTTTGATTTCGTGACGATTTCGGAATTGAAAAATGTAGGTAGAAATAAACTATGATGGTTAAAAGTATAGTGTAAGCAACTAACTAGGAGTTGAGTGAGTCCCTTGATAGCGATGTACTGTGCTGGTTCCATATGCGGTTGGCAATGTCCTTTGTTTATGTCCCTGACATTTATTCTCATAGTGAAGGTCATGTAAGGTTATGTAATGCCTCAATGTTTCTAGGTCGTTAAAATCACACAATATTTTAATCTCTTACGTTATGACGTAAGAGATTAAAATATTGTGTGTTAATCTCACGATAGGTTTAAACTAATGCCAATTAGGTAGTGTAGTTCATTTTGGAGTGAAATTCTATCAGCCGGTGTAAAGTTGACCTTACTATTAGCTATTATGTAGACATAGCCTGATAGAAATTGGTATCTCTTAAGTTAACTTAAGTTGTCCGTGAAGTGAATCGATTAGTTCGCTACAATAGTGTTCGTTATTTAACTTGTCTCTCTTTCACTATTCTATTTTGCTGTCACTGGTCAATTGATAGATAGTGTAGTACAAGTGTGGTAGATTCAAGTGTATGTACCCACCTAACGTTGATAAGTACCTTGACAGAGCCTGAACTGAATACATTACTTTTTTTATTTTGATTTTTAATTTTAGTTAACTGCTGCAGTAACTATGTTAACTGCCAGAGTACTGGTTGAGTTTTGTAAAATTTTTACTACTTGTTAAGAAGAAAAAGTCTAGAGCACTGGTCAAGTCAACTGAGAAGGCTCACAACCTTATTGCCTATTGCCAATACGATATTTTGCTTTTAATTTACTTTGATGATTCAATTGTTCTTGCTGTAAGTATAGTAGCGTTAGAGTATTACTCGTGAAGTTCCAAAAGATGTTCATGACTCAATGAAACAAAATAATCATTTTTAGTTAATTTCATAAACTGACTTTTGTATTTAGTGAGCAACGGTGATAATCGGTAGTTTATAGCGCATTAGTCAGACGCAGAGTCAAAAAGGCGTTTTCGATCAGCAGGTTCCTCCTGATTTAGACATTTTGAGTAGTGACAATGACAATGATACTTCTTAGTAAATATTTGGGATTGCCATAGTGTGTCCGATAGTCGGGGCGATACATGCATCTCTGCCCGACTGACTGGGTGTTCTCTGTGTGACCACTCCAATTGCACCGGAGCATGTAAGAGGTGCAAGTGAACTGCTTTTTATGCGCAGTATACCCTTCGCCAGGGGTAGCACTTTTACCACCGAGATATTTAGCTTTTGGTTGTCGAGTCAATGTTGATGGACTGGCCACTTGTGTGTCTAGCGGTCCTAGTATTTTTACTATCCCAATATAGATGCGAATCTTTTGAATTAGAATACCTAGCTAATTCATGGTTTTAACGTATTCTATCATTTACAGTAGAGTTGTATTTAGAGTTCAATTTAGACTTCAATTTAGAGTTTCATTTTGAGTTCAATTTAGAGTTCAATTTAGAGCTCATGTAGAGAAGCCACGTCTTCATCTTGGGACTTAAATTTATCGTACCAGAGGTAATGGGGATTGTGGGAAAAGACTTCAGCTCATATTCTCAGCTGTCTATAAATAGCGAAATTCTTAGAGTAATTAAGGCGTTCTACTTGAGTTGGTGATAAGTAGAGTTTTTAGAACCCTAAATTTATTAACGTTAGCCGATTGTGAAGTTAAGTTAATGTAGAAGTAATTAGAGAAAGGGCTGATAGATAGTGCAAAGTGCTGACGAAAACTCGATAAAGCAAGATTTGAAAGCAAAAGAAGGCTAATGTGACTTAAATCTCAATGTTGTGTTCACTGTTATGGTTTTATGTTAGGTGTCTGAACGGTGAGGTGGCCATTTAGACGGTGTTATCTGACTAGGCTAGGTGGCCATTTGGAAAGATAGGTGAAGAGATTTACGCAGAGTCGGCAGACGCGAGTGATACCCCTGGTGTTGCAAGTGTCCAAAGGCTGCGGTAACCGGCTAGCATCCGGGAGGCCGTATGCTTTTTGCCAGAATTTGTGGTGATCTAGAAGAGATTTCTGCAGAGTCGGTACGCACGCGTGTGATAACCCTGGTGTTACACGCGTCCAAGGGCTGCGGTAACCGGCTACCATCCGGGAGGCCGTATGCTCTTTGCCAGATTTAGTAGTAATCTAGAAGGCGTAAAGGCCTGTCTAAATGAAGCGAGGTGGTCATATAGACGGAGTTGTCCAGAAGGCGTGGTGGTTATCTGGAAGGCGTGGAGGCCATTGGCGGAGACTATAAACGGCGCGGTGGCTGTTTCCATAACACGATACAGTGCGGAGATCATAGATTTTCGTTAGTAGTCCGTGAATATTCTATAAGCAATGGCTTTGGGTGATGTAGTACAGTCTATTCTTGCATAGAAGACTATAAAGTTAAAACTGTCTCCCTTAGGTAAGTGCGTAGGTAACAAACGTGCTTGGTGGAGCAGTAGGGCTGTTGATCTTTTACCTATGTTGACTTTAGTGTGTCTTGAATTGATGAGATAAGTTAAAAGATTGGAACTGTATCATTGGTTAGTATGAGTAAGCGTTAGTATAATGATTAAACTGAAGCGATTAATAGCAAACATGGCTATCAAGTTTAGGCAGGAATGGCCGAGCGAAATTATCAGTTACTGTGCTGGACTTCTTTGGTTTCAGGTACATCTGGTAGAGTTTTTCACACGAGGACGTGTGATTCGCAGGATGGCCGTGTCGGAGAATGAGATAGTTAGTCGTACTCAGTTGGATTATGATATTATCGTGGTACAAGGGTTGGGTGAAATAGTAGCATTGACTTTAACGTAAATAACAGACTTAATGAGGGTATTGGTAAAAAGTAAGAATACTGATTTGAATATAACGTGAATAACAAAGTTAATAAGGGGATGCATATTGCTTTTGGGACAGTTAGTTTATCACAAGCTCTCGAGCTTTACACATCTCAGTGCAATCGTTGTTACACCCGGTTCTTAAGCCTATACTTATTTAAGAATGTACAATTGTGTGAAGTGAAGTGGAGTGATTATTTAATTGTAATATTACGACAATAAACACATTGGGCCCGTGAGGAGTTTGTTGCGTCGCTTCTTCTCCTCATACGGGACTTTTACGAAGCGATGGTATAAGGTTGTTTTATTGCCTGCACTGCGCCCACTGAATCCTGATACCACTGAACCCTAATTGTGGTCTTTGTATCGCTTGGCTGTCGCTGACTCCGACATATATAAAAAATGAACCCCTATTTCTCCTGGTCAAGAAGAATTAAGCAGTAAATAATCTAAAGACATTAAGAATAGACATTTTATTAATGGTATTATTTGTCTTTTTTTTATTTAATTTGCTGCATTTGATACAGTTATTGATATTTAGTTCTATTCTAGATTTTGTGAGCTTATAGTAAGCCACATGATCCCTTATCATTATGAGACTTTCTAACAAGTAAATGAAAAATACAAAAATATGCATACAGGTACCTTTAAAGCATTTCACTAAGGCGGTTATCACTTTCGGGCAATGGTAAGTGTGTGCGGTTACCAGACCTAATACGAATCTACCATACAAGTGAACCAGCTCATCGCTGCGGCTCGCCCACTCAATATTACACACAGCCTCCACGAAAGGTTTCAATTCTCTACCTAGTAACACAACACATGATATACAATCATCTAAAACAATTCTAAAGTTTTCTTCATTCAGTGGAAACTCTTGCAATATCTTAACTAGTTCACTGTATGGCCCCAAATTGTCCGTTTTAACGTAATTCCGTATTATCTGCTCAACTTGATTGGGCGAAAATTTTAGTTGCCTTCGGGCGACATTTGCCTGACGATCCAACGTCTTTTGCATTAACGATGCTATACTCTTACGCGCTGCGACTGCCATTTTGTATTACTTTTTGAGATCCGCCGATATAGACTTCAGATATTCCACTATCTCAGGTTGCCGTAGTAATTCGGCTTTTTTATGGTTCAAAACCTCTCTCAAAATGTTACTACTATCCTCGATGGTCGGCAAACCTTGCGGTGTCTGGTCGAAGCTGGTACTCGGCTTACTGTAGCTTATGTTCGCTTCTGAGCCCTCAGTGCTTCTCTTGTCTTTCAAATATGATTGTAATCTCTCTAATACAACTTTGTTATCACTTTCCTTTTTATCAGGACTATAACCTTCTTTAGACATAGCTCAACGTAGAATTTACATTGTGTTTGGGGTGATTTTAAATGGAATCAAGATTCTATCAGCACACACATATATTTCGTTACATAAGTAATTAGTTTTTGTTCCTATCTAGCTTGATCTGAATATTACGAAAAATAAAACACGTGTGCGCCACGAAAAAAATGTACGCGGAACTTTAGGATTTTTGACAATTACTTGACATTATAATGAATGAATGAAATGAAACAGATGTTTATCAGGGCTGCGTTCAATAACTACGCCGTGTGATCGATCCCGACCCGACGATCATCGTAGCGTTCAGTAACAGTTCAATAACTTGTGGTGCGATCACAGTGCGATCGACGGCGTTGTTACTGAACGGCTGAACGCACCCCAGCATAGACGACACGATTTGGCACCCGATATGTCGGGCGGATTGGGCGACGGGACGGGCGAGGGCCCTGTAAATTGGTGTGATATTGGCATGTCAGGACGCAAGTTGGTTGACGCCAAGTTTATAAATATGACTTGAGAAATATATGCTTAGTAGATTACTTGATCACACTTAACCATGTTATCATTTTCATTACTGGTCAGATAGAATGGAATTATATACCATAAACAGAGCCAACCAATGTTAAATTACATATTTTTATTTCATTTTATTTGTCGTATACTTTGCGTATACGACAAATAGTAGTGGCTCAATCGTAGTAACGATTGAGCCACAGATTCAACATACCTACTAGGTTAGGTATGTTGAATCTGTGGCTTTTCATTTCTCAATGAGTTCGGGAGGGGTGGAATGCGTGCGTATTTCATAAATCCGGATATAATCTTTATTTTATTGTGTTATCATTTATCAGTGTATACGTAGTGATATTACGAAAATGTGTGTAGAGTAAACTATATAAATATCACGTAAGAACATTCACTCAGTTTCTTTCTTTCTATGGGCGTCGATAATCATGCAAAATGGCCAACGATTTGTGGTCATGTACCTGTTGTACGGAGGCTTTGACATGTTGGCTGCGTTTGAAGCTATCTCCGGAGGAGATAGAGCAGAGATACAGAAGCAAGGAGATCGACAGAATACTTGAGAAAGACAAACAGACGCTGCGGCGGCAGGTCAAACTGCTGTTGCTCGGCGCGGGTGAAAGCGGAAAGTCAACATTCCTGAAACAGATGAGGATAATACACAAAGTGAAGTTTGAGCCGGAACTGGTGCGAGAGTACCAGCACGTGATATATCAGAACATAGTGAAGGGTATACAGGTGTTAGTGGATGCGCGGGACAAGTTAGCCATTCCGTGGGAGAATCCGCGGAACTTGGATGTGGGACAGCAGGCGCTGCACTTTAACAGCACCGCATCGCTGGACAGCCGGCTGTTCATGCATTATGCGCCACATATACACTCCCTGTGGTTGGACAGAGCCATAAAAAGGGCATATGACAGGCGGAGAGAATTTCAATTGGTAAGTGTCAATATTACTCAATGTTTGCCAAGTAAACAATGGATGCAAGTGTTTTCTTTGTGTTTGTTAGTTTTATGTCATGCATAATTAATTGGATTGTTTGTGTTTGGTAATATTATTATCATAATTAAGAGACTTTTTGTTGAAAGATCACAAAGAAAGATATCAAATAAGTTTGGTTCCCTGTTACATTATGTATTCTTTGGAGATAACTTATGTTTTCCTAATATCCTAGGTATTATTTAATACAATTGTCATTGTGTTGATAGCTTTGTCTGTCGGCATACTTGACTAATTTATTGAGTATCCACTTGCACGTAGGGTTGCCAAATTGAGGTTCACTATTTCTAGTCATTTTCAGATAGCAATAAAAAAAATACACAGATCAACATATTAAGTCCCTGTGATCTGCGTCTTCCACTCATCCCTTATATTCTGCTTGGTATTTACTCTTTTTTACACAAATCCTTTTTAATCAATCAATCGAAGACGAAGAAACCTTCCGAACCGGTATTGGTGTATTGGAGTCAGACTTTTCATAAGTGCCTGCAAATGTCTATTTGATAATAAATGATTTAAAATTTGAATTTGAATCCGTCTTCGTCAAATTGCACCAAGTAAAAATCACTCTTTTTGAGAGACATCTTATAATATACCCCAACTTTTAAATGATACTATCATGGATTCCTACTTACCTATAAATGCTAAACTGTATTTAATGGTTCGTCCTTCTTTCATGCAGAATGGAGAAACAGATATATGAGTTTTTGCGCAGATATAGTATATGGGTTGGAAAGTACGCTACTTTTTATTCCCAAAGAGAATGTCGTGAAATATTAGTGTCAGATACATTATTGTTTATTATTAACTCTTTGTATGGACTGTGTTTATGTCGACTACATATTTTAAACTAATTAGAGCACATTTAATATTTTGAAAACTTTGTTTTTTTAGATATAAAGTGGTAACACATACATTGCATACTTTTCTGTTGGAAAATGTAGTGTAGAGTAGTTATAAATAAAAAGTAATTAAAATAAATAAATACATATCCTGGGACATTCCTCAAACACGGTCATCTGATCCCAAACTAAGCAGACCTTGTACTATGGAAACCAGATAACTGATATATACATATTTAAATTGAATAGGTGTAGGATAAAGTTTCATTTCAATTAAAAAAAAGCCCATTCATTCATTTTCTCTTGCTGGCTCACTCAAGTAAATCAGGTAACTTCTTTGAAATACTGGTGATGTCAAAATGAATTACAAAAAAATTAACTTAAAAGGTTAGATGAAAAAAATATTGAAAGCCTTTTTTTACAACCCATGAACAGTACAATTATTAAATATTATTTTTCTCCTAGCCTACTTCATATTCTAAAGGAGACATTTATTTTGGTAGTTTTTTGTCTGGTGGTATTTTGAGCAAGTCTTGAGGAGTAATGCTAATGTGAGTGCACTAGATCCTTTTAAAGTTATATACCTATCTGGTTTGTTACTGTATTAACACAGTAGGTTACTAGAATTCCTGATGACAATACATGTAGGTTGTTGGGTTTAATTAACAATACATGGGTTTAATTCACATCTAGGACAAATATTTGTGTGAGTCAATTACCTCTGCTCTGTGTTTGTTATGTATCAATATAAATGTATGGTTTACATAGTATTGATACTTATTTGGTCAGATGTTTAGGAGAGTTGGCTGTAATTACTATGAAATAAATAGCTTGGCATGGGTTTACCTGTGACCCCAAGTTTTATCCCCTTTTCTTAGAGCTTATGTTGAAGTTTCTTAGAGCTTATAGATTCAACCAAGAGTGAGAGTTTAGTCGCTGGACATAATCTCTCTGGAACCCAGACTATTCCCAGAAAATTTAAACAGACAAAGGAGTGGCTTATTGTTCATAAACAGATTGCCATAAAACAATAATAACAGAAAAAAAAAATATATACACTTCGACTTGTAAACCTCCTCCGTTTTTTCGTCGGTTAAAAAACAAGTGATCATATTGATTTGGGTTACTGGCTGTAAGAGTTCTATTACATGATTAGGGGACCTGATATAACTCTGTTTTGACTATGCAACAAATGTGGTCATAGTTCCGTATACAAAATGCTTGATGGTCTTTTAAAATACGAATGGGAATTGTAGGAATCTTTTTTTCTATAAAAGATAACATTCTATTGTACTGTTTGTCTTGAGCTACCTACATCTGTCATTGTTCTAATAAAGCTGTGCAATTATTAGTATGGGTTTGTTTGGATTGTGACATGTCACAACATAATCAAATGTATTATCATGATATGTTACTTTTGCAATTGAAACATAATTATTGTTATGATGATATCATACCAGTATTTTACCTAGGTCTCGAAAACTAATCGTAATTTTAATACTAGACTTTAGTCACGGCTCCACATGCATAACCAATGTTTCATTTAATATGATCTAATAGTAATTGCTTAGCTCCCTTTCACCCTGAAACGTTCCTCTAATTACCTCCTACTCCTAGGTAGGTAATTGTGTATTACATCAAAGTTTGTATTGTGGATGCGGTGTTACAAGCACGCAAGCTCGGTTCAACAACGCCGCGACGTGCCATCAGACTTGTCGACGATCCCGAGATTATAAGCGGCTTAGAGCCCCTCAGTCTAAAGAGAGACTGCCTCCTTATTTGTGTTCTACCGCTTGTACAACTGATTCCCACGGCTACCTTCTACCATCGCAACTCTCGCCATCGACGGGGAGTCCATCCTCACACATTGAAGCCAGATTTGTTTCGTACTGTGCGGATTCAAAGGAGCTTCCTTCTGGGGACGCTCAGACTGTAGAATGAGATCTCTGCCGTGGATTTCCCAATGCAGTATAGCATAGGGTTCTTCAAAAAGGGTGCGAAAAGAAAAAATCATACTGATGCTAATGTATGTAAAAAATAAACCTAAGAAAAGCAAAAATATAATATTTTTGATTTCTAAAATAGGTACTCCTTCAAAGATATATTCACTACAATTAAGTAAGTAGGTACATTATGTTATATGATAATAGGAATTACAGAAGTGAGAAAGCATAATGTGCTGATACGAAAATCAAGCTGCTCGTCTATAAATAAATTAATTAATTAGTCATAGTTTAGTAGGTACCAGGACCTTGCATCTTGCATCATAAAATAATTTAAAACCACTTCACTAACACTTCATACCTTAATCCATTTTAATATTCTTACTCAACAGAGTGATTCTTTTAAAGCCATCTTGTGGCATAAATAGAATAATTGTAATTGCATTCGTTATCTCATTTGATTAGTCACTTCTTGGTTGCGTCATGCGTCATACACTGAGGCTCTTTAGAAACATGTTAGGTGGTGTTCACACGATATGCGTCTAAATTTTCGTGTGTAATCAGCCTGTATAAAACAACATTCTGTTAAGTGCGCTTACCATCATGTTTAAAAACAGCGAGGTTTCGTGCACGGTGGGTTCCGCATGTAATAATAAAACCAATTTAATTTTGTGTTCGTCGTTGGGTCCGCAAAATACTATGTACATTTCAAGACTATCTTACTTGGATTAGAAACCTGAGAGTTGCCCCAAAAATGGCTTCCGATCGGACTCGTTGGAGTATGACGTTAAATTCAGAAGCGTCGTAGGTGGCAACCAGTGCGGAAATCGTGGTATCACCCCAAAAAGGAAAATTGATTAATATACTAATTAAAAAACGCAAACTAAGATGTGATTTTTATTCTATTGCTTCCACTACAATATCACTCCGTTTTTCATTAATATAAGACAAAGTGCCTCTATTTTTATGACTAATTGAATTTGATGGCAAAAAACGTAGTCACGAAGACGTCTCTGAGATATATTTTTTCTTTTTATTAATCTAAAAGTTTACATGCCTACGTTTTATTATTTCACAGTCGGGTGTCACCTCCAACTGCTACGCCACTGGTTAAATAAAAAAAGCCTTTGCAGTCATAGGTTGTTTTTACTTCAAAGTCATTACCGTGTTAGAGCACATAAAGTTCAAATTGTTAGAACTGGGTCACTGATTTGTACACTAGGAAATAACGTTGATTGCTATAGTATAGCTAAAAAGTTTTTGAAATATTTTTGACCTACTATTACTGCTAAGTAGAGTACCAGTTGCTGCACGATAAAATCTTTTTTATTTCCCTTTCATTAAGGTCGAGCGTTTAAGCTATTTAGACTGGAATGATACCCTGCGTTTGTTTGCCAGGGGAGAGATCAATGATAAATTACACTAATCATCTTCTTGGAATTAGGGACCATCCTTAACCGGTTTTACCGGAATTTTGATGCAAACAATTCTTTACCAGCGTTAAATAAGTCACGCATAGTATCAGGAACGCATAATTAAGTTGTATTTCATATGTTATCTATACTTCTATACTAATATTATAAAGAGGTAAGATTTGATTGTTTGTTTGTTTGCATTGATAAGGCTCCGAAATTACTGAACCGATTTGAAAAAATCTTTCACTATTGGGAAGCTACACTATCTCCGGGTGACATAGGCTATATTATATTTTCAAAAAAATTAGGGATCCTTACTAAAACTCCAAAAATGTAAACCAAAGTGTAAAAAAAAAAACCTAAAATATTCATTACATCGCGTGCGCTGCGAAAACTATTGATGATGTGCTCGCATAATTCTAGGGTAGGTTAGGGTAGCGTAGGGTAGGGTAGGGTAAGGTAAGGTGGGGTAGGGCAGGGTAGGGTCGCGAACGAAGTCACGCCGGGCAGCTAGTTATACCATATTTCAAAATAGTTGACGTTACTCGCGTCCGCTGTCTCCTTGCATAATGTACCGTGACGGGTAAATTTGCATGCAGTGGTCGCCATCCTTCTTGTAGGACTTTCCCTATCATCTACGTCATTTTCGCACTTGTAGCGTGTCCAACCGGTTGTCGACCTACATTCCTGTACACCTACCATAAACTTACTTAGTGCCAGGGCTGCCAGTACCATTTGTTTGAAACCTATGATGCTAGCGGAGTTTCATGTACTATGGTACGTTTGGTTTTCGGAATACAATAAAGTGGAATAATTTCGCTGTGCTTCGACGTTTAGTAGGTACGTACTAAAACGGGTTTAAAAAAAATTGGCCTATATTCAATTTGTCTTGCAGCCCTGCTCCGTCGATTTGCCCGGTTGCGAAAACTAATGTCGCAAAATGGCATAAGTACAGTTGTGATAAATATACGAATGCAAATAAAACTTCTCGGTCTGATTGCACGCTACAGTTGGTAGACTTGCCCAAAATCCACTGATCATAGTAACAGTCTCACTTATGCGTCTGCATGTTATTGGCTCCTCAATAAATAAACCGGCGACATATGGCAGTTTTTGGCAACATATTAGCAACGGTCTGGCTAACTAGCTACGATTTATATTTGCAGTGATTCATCACGCCACACATCTGTGATTATAAATTAGTCTAAAAAACTACAAACATGCGGATGATGTTAAGACTGACACACGCGGTATACAACGGACGTCATCATTTTTTTCACAACACCTGTATTTCTTTTAATGAATCAGTGAGCGAGTCTCGGCTATCGTGCCTATTCGCTGCATACAAGTATTTTCGCAATAATAAGCGATCAATTGATTTCATTATCTCGATTACGTTATCTCGTTCAAACAACGTATGGAAAATAATTACGATTGTTGAATATGTATTTTCAATTGTTCATTTTATTAACAACAAACACGCTTGGTGTGGAAATTGTGGAATACTAAACCTTTGTACTAAAGGGTTTAATTATCGGGTTGATTCACGCTCGCAGTAACCTCGCGGCCGGTAATAAACCTCTAAGTAAACTGCTCCCATTTCGGTAATGACATTGATTTCATTTTCAATGTTAGGATGCCAGCATTTAGATTTTCTTGTAAAATTGTTAGTCTCACTATATCCAGACTTTCGTAGTTTGGTTTAGCTTAAGAAATTTAAATAGATAAACAAACCGCTTTTCGAACGGTTTCAGGAAACCGGAAAATTGTTATTAATCGGTAATTCATGTATAATACATGTTTACTCTATGTAACTTAGTGTGTTTGGAAGTACGCTTAGTAGGTATCCTGCGGTAAACATCTTTGAGTCTTTGTTCCGAGTCGTTGACCACGGTCTTAGAACACTGCGCCATTCATGTAGAGAAGAACTGTCTTATCTATGTCAATTTTCTTGAGGCATAGATAATAATTGTATTTGTAGATAATATTTTGTTGCTTCTTATAAATTAACCCTAGAAAGATAATCTGCGTAAAAAATACGCATGCACGATCGAATTATTGCTGTATCTTTTTTATTTGCGCGAATTTGGCGCCGAGCGTTTCGATAATCTCACTTGTCACTCAGAGCATGCGTAAGGTGACCGTGTTGCTAAGGTAGGTGCCACCAATTTTGAAATATAACGACGGCGGAGTCAAAAATACGCATGATTATCTTTAACGTGACTTTTAAGATTTCAACTTCTTTGACAAATCGTGTTATTTTTTATTTTTTAGTTGTTCTTGTGTAGTTTTTGGATTATTAATGTATTGTTTATATGTCTATTACACATTTTGGCCCAACAACGTTACGATAGGGAGCCGAAATATGGAAGAAGAGCGTATCCTCGCTGCTTTTTTATAGAGTTATGTCGGGCATATCAATTACGATTCAGATGGTGAATCTGATCACCACGATATTGAAAATGAAGTGCAAAGTGGCACGAAAGAAGCCTTCATAGATGAGGAAACGAGCAAAGACCCGGCTCCTGGTGAATATGAACACTGATGTCATGTAGCAGAAAGACGAATCGACGGCCTATAGCTATATTCTATAGAATGATATATATAGCTTGTATACATGTATATATTATTATTTATAGCCATTATGTCTTCAGCAAAGGCGGGAAGGCTCTTAGCCAAAAAAAAACATGAAAAATCTTAGCTTACCTCTGACATCACCGTTTATGAGATAAAGATTGGAAACCCCTCGAAATCTGAAGAAATATTTTCGGGAGACTATACCAACATCCTAAAGATCACATCCAAAAGATGTCCCTGATGCACCAGAAAACAATTCAGAAGAGCCAATGCCAAAAAAGGTATATCTACTGTGCGTATTGCCTCTCAAAGAAACGGCGAAAGGCAAATCATCGTACTATAAATGCCTACATTTCGACTTGGTATCTAAACTGCATCCGACTGATCTAAAATTGATTAACTGTGCTTTTATAATAGGCGATATCTTAAAACATATGAATATAAATTAAAATGACTGACTATTCATATTAAAAAAAATATTTGTTCAATAAGAAAAAGAAGTTTCATTGTTTTGTTGATTTTTACAGAGGTTCAAAGTTTTCGTTTAATTTTTATAAGATAAATAAATTATATACTCATAAATTGTTGTTTTTCTTATTCTTTAATATATATAAAAATAATATCAAAAAGCTATTTTAATACTAGCATGTACAATAAAATTTTATAGCCTGTCAAAATTCATGCGTATATTTTACGCATGATTATCTTTAACGTATCCTAAAATATGATTATCTTTCTAGGGTTAAGAAACTATTTTGAGCCATATACTAATAAAGTAATAGTTATTTTTTTTATGTCATCTTCCCGGGCTGCGCACACGCAACAACTCGGCACACACATATGTTGGACCGTAATAGGATGAATTTTGAACAAGACTGTCACATTTGGGGGCAACTTAGAAATAAAAGATTTTATTTGTTAAATGTACCGTGTCATGTAAAATGAAAGGACTTGTTATGAGGGTCTCAAATATTATTTAATCAAAGAAAAAAGATGAAATTTTACATTCCCCACGCGTAGGTATCTCCGAAACTACTGAGGCATAATTTTGAAAAAAAAACAGCAAATAGTTCTTTACTTATACATTACTGGAAAACCTGTAAGACGCCTATTGGCTAAAATAACATGGTAAATCTTCGTACAAACTAACATTTACAGTTGGACTGTATGTGACATGTTTTTCAACTACATTCTTTAGTTTATACGGAACCCTCCACGAGAATTGAAACTCGCACTTGTCCGGTTTTTTTTAAATATATATGTATGTATACAATAAATAGATAGTATATTATTCTGAATACAATTGCATGCAAAAGGCAATAATGCGGTTTGTTCGTGCCGTGCGAGCTGTATTGTTTAGGTACATTCCACAATAATGGCGGGTCACTTGTTCATTGTTTGCGTTTATATTTAACACAAGTTTGTAGGCGTCACTACGACAACAACCCACCTGTTAACCGACTGTGCCGTTATTGCAATGAATACATTTGTTTTTACACTACATGCACGTCGGATCTGTATTTTAAAATTAACCTTTTTAAAACGAACTCCGCGTAGGTATTACCCATAGCCGTGACATGTGACCGCTCAGGTTTATATTACGTGAAACCTTGAAATATACGAAAAATCTCTTTAATATTAACAATGGATAGGACGTAATAAGCTAAACGTTTTTCCTGAACATATGTCATGAATATGTATAGGTATATATATTTATTGTGGTTTGAAATGGAAATAAAACCGGCCAAGTGCGAGTCAGACTCGCGCACCGAGGGTTCCGTACAAACCTGTAGGTATATAAGTAAATGGTAGTATAGACCTGAGTATTTGATATTAATTTCAATTTATGACCTATTAAAAAAAAACTACTTACTAGATCTCGTTCAAACCAATTTTCAGTGGAAGTTTGCACCGTAATGTACATCATATATTTTTTATAGATTTATCATTCTCTTATTTTAGAAGTTACAGGGGGGGGGACACACATTTTACCACTTTGGAAGTGTCTCTCGCGCAAACTATTCAGTTTAGAAAAAAATGATATTAGAAACCTCAATATCATTTTTGAAGACCTATCCATAGACACCCCACACTTATGGGTTTGATGAAAAAAAAAAAATTGAGTTTCAGTTCTAAGTATGGGGAACCCCCAAAATTTATTGTTTTTTTTCTATTTTTGTGTAAAAATCTTAATGCGGTTCACAGAATACATCTACTTACCAAGTTTCAACATTATAGTTCTTATAGTTTCGGAAATAAATGGCTGTGACATACACGGACAGACAGACATGACGAATCTATAAGGGTTCCGTTTTTTGCCATTTGGCTACGGAACCCTAAAAACGTGAATTTAGTCATTGTTTTTGGGGTAAACATGTAGTTACAGAACTTGTTGTCAGTAAAGTCGGATTTTATTTTAAATATCAACCACTCTAGATGTGAAGGAAGGCTACAATTGACCACTTAACTTTTTACTAAACTAGCCTGTGCACGCGGCTCCGCCCGCATTGTATATCCCTGACTTGTTTTGATGAAAAGTCACTGCTTATGTTACCTTTCGTCACAGCACATAGTCCAAAACATGCCTCAAGACATGACCTAGGTAATTCTGAATCTGTATAAAAATACGTACGGGTTATAAACACGTTAACAGGCAGACAAACAGACAGAGAGACATCCTGTTTTATAATATGTATTAATACATATTTAGAGTTTTTTGTTTTTAATTTGTTCTCCATTTTTTATTCATTTTATATTGAATAAACCAGACACCTTCCTCATTCCTCACACACGGTCATCTGATCCCAAACTAAGCAGAGCTTGTACTATGGAAACTGATATACTGTATATACTACTTTTTTGTTTGTAAATACATACTTATTATACATAAGTATACAGAGACTCAGGACATACAGACACCACTGAACATCAACCCACGACCTGCGGCGCGATAGGCGGTATCTTACAACAACCGCCCAACCGCGCCAACTGCGGGCCAGTTGGCCCGGTTGTCAGGCATAATGTACAAGAATAATTTTGCAAATAGTACCTATGGAAGGATTTTTTCAAATTCATCAGACATCTCTAAGCAAGCCTTTATCTAACCAATTATTTCTCTATTTCAGAGTGACTCTGTGAGCTACTTCTTCGAGGAGCTGGAACGCATAGCCCGACCTGACTACGTGCCCTCCCATCAAGACATTTTGCACTGCCGGAAAGCCACTAAGGGCATTTCGGAGTGTACCATCAACATTAATAATGTGCCATTCGTGTTCGTCGACGTCGGTGGACAGCGGACGCAGCGGCAGAAGTGGACGCAGTGCTTTGACTCTGTCACATCGATATTGTTCCTTGTATCGTCATCTGAGTTCGACCAAGTTTTGTCTGAAGACAGGTGAGGCTACATGTTTTTTTTTATACGAATTAGAATACGGGGCGCCTGATGGTAAGCGGTTGCCGTAGCCATATGGATGCTTGCAAAACACGGGGCACATAGAAATAATAATGTTTTCTGGCGACTTTGCTCACGCGCAGAAACAGAACATAAAGTTTTTTGGCTGCCTGCGGAATTCAGTAAGGTGGAGTCGAGCTGCTTTACTCTGTATAGGCCCATGATTTCCTCACAATTGTCTACTTCGCTGAAATCTCATGTACATTTTAGGACTCGAACGGCATTCGACTATATTACTTATTACTGAGTATAATTCTGTCGCTACAAGGGCTTTGCGCAAGAGTTGATTTATGCCCAATTCTCATGCAAAGCAAATTCGATCATGATTATTTTAATATCACTACTAAGATGATTTTATTAATACTTTGTCTAATAATAAGGTATATTGTACCAAGTATAAATATTATTTCTAATAGTTTTGACTACTTGTCTCGAAATGATTAAAAGCCGGGTCAATATGTGTCCTCTTGATAACATTAATGTTTAAATCTTGCCGCATAAAAAATATTAGTATGATAATAACAGAATATGGCTAATTAAGTGTGAGATAAAACTTGTTTCGTAATAATCACATCTGCGTCATTATGATGTACCTATGAGACCTGTAATTTTCTATGATACAATGTTTCTCAGTTCCGCGTGCAATCTTGAATTCTTGACGTTGTTTATCTAACAAATAGTAAATATTTGTACTATGAATGAAATTACGGTATAACGAATATTTACGTGAGTACATACTATAGTTAGATTATTATGGTTAGATTCTGTTGCGTACTGAAAATATTGTATGTTGAAATGTTCTTTGAAGATGGTCAATGTTAAAGAATCATGGCGAGATCCATACATTGATTTGTACAAAAAAATTAAACATTTTAGAGGGTTTTGAATCACTTCCAATGTATAGATTACATTACCAGCAACATATTAATATACATGAAATATTTTATAAACCCCGCAAAACATAACAACAACATAACGGTTTTGGTCTCGAATAGTCGCGATTCGCCGGCATGCCATAGAAATTCGCATTTTTATCCCGGGGTTCTAAAAATATTTTAAATGGCTCAAGTTATTACTTAGGCACCAAGGATCAATTATAACATCATTGTAACGTCTATAAAAATCTTTATTTTTTTGTACAAGTCTCGCCATTATCCTTTGATGTCAATTTAGGTTTAAATACAACTTTTACGATAGGTATCTCGTAATGTCATATTTTTATTCGATCCCTTTGGCGTATTTTGATGGTATCATAAAAATATTTTCATAGCAATTAAAATGTATATCTAATAATAATGTATTTACGCGTCGTGTCGTGCTGTACGTGCGTTACTACACATCTGTGGTTTGGCGTAAAAATAAAATATGTTTGGATAAATATTTTGATATAACAGATTAGCCTTAAAGATCTTTTAAAATAGCGGGAATTCGTAATATATTGGCATGTATAAATGTCGTAATCTTTGCAAAAGCTTATATGGCCTTAGTATATCTATTTAGCTTCTTAGTTAGCTATAAAGCTTACATCGAATAGGCTATAAGACCGAGTGAAAAATAAATTATCAAACACTTACCAGTGTTTAAAACATCTAAAAATAGATCTATCTAGCCACTAAGAGAAGATCACTTGATGCTGTACAACTATGACGTTACAACGCAGCATTTCACAAAAATCTCCATATTTTAAGAACGGTTTGATTACTATATTGAATAAATCTATGTGTGTCGGCGGCAAATATCGAGGAACCCAGCCTGTTAATGGAATCGTATTGATTTACTTGATCGCCGTTTCTAGGAATGATATGTTGAGGTGATTGCACGTTCACAAAGATCTAATCACCGTAGTGTATATGGACATTTATAGATAATTATGATATTGATAGGTATGTTAATTCCTTGAAAGAGTTAGTCATCAAATAAATATCTACATCTAGGTGCCATGACAGTACCCTTAAATCGCCTACAGTCCATAAAATCTATGAAAACATTTTGGACGTTTATAAATTGTCGTCCTTATTTGTTTACAATAAGGGTCATCTACCGGGTGTGGTTCGGCATTTGTGCCATATTTAAGGAGATTGATGTTTACCTTGTATATAACACTATTCAATTATAAATTCATGATCGTAAAATTACATATAATTTTTCCCCCCAGTGCTTGACGATTTTGTAAAATCGTGAATAAATAAAGAAAACTCGCCATGTTAAAACAATTTTTGCAAAAATTCAAAATTTCAAAAATTTTCAATTTACAGAGTTATATAAAAAAATAGCTTATCATTCAAATCCAGAGACGATTCGATGAGGTTCTGTCTATCCGCACAGAGCGGACTTTCCGCAAATATGCCTGTATTTAGTCAACATCCGGTATTCGATCGAGGCCGCGTTTCCAACCAGCCATTATTTTAATTGTCTAACAAGATTTACTTAAACACCTTCCAATATTAGAAGTATTGTTTATTATTTCATGTATGATTAGATAATGTACTGCCGACGATAGATCCTTGTTAATAGAAGAGTACTTAGAAAATTTCTTAATTGTATAAACGTTTATTTTCGAGAATTCATGAGGTAAATTTGCTCAGTATTTCTTAATGTTGGTTCCAGGAAAACGAATCGGCTCGAAGAAGCGCTCAACATCTTCGACACGATCGTGAACAACGTGAACTTCAAAGGTATCTCCATCATTCTCTTTCTGAACAAATCTGACCTTCTCGCGAGGAAGGTGGCCAGCAAGGAGACTGACATACGCTGGTTCTACCCGCAGTTCACCGGCGACCCTCACAACCTGAGGGATGTACAAATGTACCTTTTGAACATGTTCGCCAACGTCCGGAGGGAACCAAAGACAACCCTCTACCACCATTTCACCACGGCCATAGACACGCACAACATAGAGGTTGTATTCAACTCTGTCAAGGACACGATCCTCAACCGCAACCTCGAGTCCCTCATGCTGCAGTGACGTATCCGGCGGCGTTCGAGAACTTTTTTTATTACGTCAAACGGAATTGTTAAAATTGTGATACCTGATGGGCAATATTTTCGCACTACGTGTTACGTTGCACGCAAAATTAAGCTTTACGCGCGTTTGTTTTGCGTTCAGTTTCGTTTATCGGCATAATAGTGGAAAGCACATTCAAAAGACACAAGAGATGTGATCGATTAGTGACGGCACGGGCCTCGTCGAAGGCCTTCACTAGGAACGTATGTTATTAATGTAATTTGGCACATATTTACCAAGCACAATGAATAAAACGTTTGGTAAAACTATGTATAGACTATCGTATTGTAATTATTTATAAAATTTGTATATCAGTATATTTATGACCAAAAAAAACGTAGATTTTGCACTTGATATAATATTATGATCACTTTTGGAACGATTTTACGTACGTGCACACGACGTGTACGCAGATATATGGACAATGGATTTGGTATATAAACGGTATACTGCATTATTGTACCAACGCAATTAGATTTAGATGTGATTTGTACGACGTATTTATTGGAGAGTAGTGTTTTTGTAACACGACGCTATCGTATCGTAGTCTGAAATTTCCATTAGGTTTACTATTCAAAATTAACTCTTATAAGCTTCGTGTTAGGATTGTTTCTTTACTGGTAATTAAAAGTTAATTTGGTTCTCAATATTGCAGTGCCAAGACGAGACTTGATGCATTAGGTAGTATGCCTACCGTTGTATCGTGTAAGTGTGTCACAAAACAGATTGCTCTTTACGGTGCCACATGAGCGGAGGTCGTGCTATCAATGTACCTTCCCAAATTTTTATGATACTTTGAAAATCCTTCTTGGGAATAAAAATGTACATAAAGTTGGTTCTAGTAATAAAAAAAAACTGTGATTAAAAAAATATGTGAAATGTACCTATTAGGCTGTAAACAGCAACGAACGTCATTTTTTTTACCGTTGGCAACATTTTTGAGAGGTGTTATTTTATAAGCTCAATTCTTCACGCGACGCCCGCAAGTCGCAACGTAACTTTTAACTGCAGCTACAATCTTAAATGAATTATTCCGTCCCTTGGCACAAAGGCAAAGACGTGTAATCTCACTAGCTTCTATCGTGTACATTATAATTATACGGTTTTTGTACAATACATAAAATATAAGGGCACAAATCTTTTTTTTTTTATATTATTTAATCATTATACTTATCAGCACATGATTGTGTCAATGCAATGAATCGATCTGATTTTAATGATTTATTTTTAATGCATAATTTTATTATCGATCATAATAATTATACTCATTTAGTTGTGTAAGTTTCATAAGCTTTAGTGTATTTATTTGGAATATATTAAATGAATAAATTTGTTATTTACGAGTTTTTAGATAGAGCGTATCTATTTATTATGTGTACATTTCCTTAACGGTTTTATCGAGGCTATGTGTGTAAATACCTCTTTATTTTTACATTTTCATATCGGTCGGTATATTTAAGTTTTACATTTGGTTTCTGCCGCGGTCTGCTCGGGTAGCCTTGTCTTGTGGGTTAATTTCCTTGTTTACAGTGATAACTTGCATTTAGTAGTGCCATTGGTGCAAACAGTGTTGCCACTGAAAAAAAACCCTAATTGATTATGTCACCTTTGCTGCAAAAAGGTTTGCATCCATATGAAAAAGTGTTTTTTTCTCCATGTATTATTGTAGCCTAAACGATCTATTTAGTTAAATAGTTAGTATTAAATGGCTTATAATAAATGCCTGTGATTGAAGTACATTTCAAACATTTCCATAATAATTTGTAACCATCCAACCATAGATTATAAAATTGACAAAAATATTAACTCAAAAACTAACACTTTATACCAAAGGTCGTGTAATACAATATTTGAGGCATTTAAAATTAATTTTCTGAATAGGTAAAAGTTATTATTTTGAATATTGGGGTCCCGTTAACAATTTTTATTTTATTTAGATGATTTTAAATTAGAGTAACAACTTTGGATTTATTTCTCTGATTTATATTAGAAATCTCATTATTTTTAGTTGCTGTTTGAAACACAATTTTTGATAGACCCTATATTATAAAATGCTGTGTAAATAAATAGCTCTGATATCAAGAACATGTTCATTCAAAAAGTAATGTTATGACCATTAAAATAAATATCATTTTTTAAAGTTCCCATTCTCGTTTACCACATCTTGTTGTATATCGAATGAAAAAAACAATATATTGTAAAGAGTGACTTAGTAAATTGTACAAGAGAGGTTGGACATGGGGGTCTCAAATAACTAGCGACTAAGTCGGGACAATGTGATTGTAATTATCTTATGAGGCTGTTGTAATACGAGGAACATTTGCTGTTTATTAATTATTTTTTAACTGCCTTCAAAAAAAGGAGGAGGTTCTCAATTCGGTTGTTTTTTTTTATGTTTGTTACCTCATAACTCCGTCATTTATTAACCGATTTGGAAAATGCTTTTTTTTTTACTGGAAGGGTACACTTCCCGTTTGGTCCCATTGTCATCAGATCAGGATTTGATTACTTCTTAATGTACTTTGAAGTCGGTTTAAGCTTTTTGTAAAACAGTCCAATTATTGTTGTTTTTGCAATAGGCTGATTTCCTGAAAAATTCTAATAAGTCCGTCAGTTAGATTATCAAACAATATTAGACGCCTATTTACGAAGATAATTGTGTTGACGTTCCGGGTGACGTCACGATGTGACACACTTTTTTTATACCACAAAGTGAAATGAACAAATACGTGTCTAATATTTTTTTCTAATCTAATTGTTTAATTAGATTATTTTTTACCCAGGAAACATCGCTATTATATGAATGCTCAAAATACTGCAATAAATATTTAAATATTTCAATTTTGCTAGTATTTATCTGTCTCGTTCGCACTTGAAGGAATAGCAATAAACACGAAGCGAACATTCCTAAGTAAAATTGAAATTCACGCTCAATACTTTGCAATAAAATTTTAATGGCTATATCATATAATTTTGTATGGTTAACTGACAAATCTATTGCGCAACAGTTCGTTTCTAAATAGACTAGTAGAAATAATTTAATTGTTCGACGTAATAAAAATATTTCTAAACATAGATTAATGTTACCCAAGTTAATTGTGACATGAAACTTGTGATTTTGTAACATAGTCGCTTATTGATTGTGAAAATTATCTTGCCCATATAAAACAGCAAATGTTCCCCGTTGTCGCATAGTAAATTATTCGTAAGCTAGGGTGGCAATTCTTGTATTGCTCGAAAATATCCGCAACTGAATATTATAACTTATATCTTAGTATTAAGTGCATCATAGGCCTAGGATATTTCTCGTAGAAATAAAAGAATAGACCCCCACGCTGTAATGTTTTGTAAGCAGTTATTGTAGGTTAGATGTATGTTACGAATTTTAAAAACATAATGTTAGGGTGTCATTTTTACACTCATGTTAATGTATGCTAGAGTGTCGACAATATCTTTTGGAATTCCTCTATATTTTGTATACAGCCCATTATTTATTGTACAGTGTAATAAATACCATGCATGTATACTGTTTATGTTTTATTTTATATCAAAGCGCATTTTGTTTTCACAGATAGACTTCAGTAAAATGTAAACTATTTGTTAAAAAAATACGGTAAGTCTGTTTCTACCGAAAAAGTGCCAAAATTGAACTATGATAATAAATGGTCAGGAAGGTCGTACAAGAAACGTTTATAATAGTAGGGGAGCCCAAGCGGGGATTTCGGGATTTACTAAAGCGCGGCAGATTAATATACAGGGGGATACCTTGTACCCGGCTAAGTACCTCCACCAAATATATTATATAAGGCCGTATATTTAAAAAAAAAATGACAGATTAGGCGAATCGCTCTCGATAATCGTCAGATTATGAGACATCACGTCTAGGACATAAAGATGAACCATATGTACCATATATATCTTAATGTGATGCGAATTTTGTCGTCAGATTATTGAATGAGAGCTTTTTTTAGGCACCCCCTTAGAAAATCTGCCGCGCTCGATATTTTTTTTTTTCAATTTCTCCATTTGAATATCTATAAACGCTCCCCCCACCGATTAAAAGGTATATACATAATATAACATTTTTTTCTTATCATCTAAGCTTTGCAACCCAATAGGTCTCCATGACGCTCGAGTAAATCCCGATTTAGCATCGTGATTAACTATAACAAAGTTCACCCAGCAGTATAGTAATAAATTATTTATTTACATCGCATTATGTTTGCAGCAGGTTTGAGTATTTTAGCAGGATATGTGACAACTGACAAAGTAACTGATGTTTTTTCTGAACCACCCATTGCATACAAACCCCCTTACTCATAAAACGTTACCTATTTAACTAATATACTGGTTAAAGGGTCACGTAAATAACGTCACTCTGTTGTCATTGTCAAATAATGTGACATTATTTACGTGACCATTTAATCAGTATATTAGTTAAATAGGTAACGTTTTATGAGTAAGGGGGTAAGTGGTTGTGGATGTGTGGGATGTGGTGGTGTACCGTATACGTTGCATGCAGCATTAACTCCATGAAGTGGGATCCTGTTAGGAGTTATTTATGGAGAAGTGAAGTAGGCAAACATTTCTACAGGCTGGATCCATTGAAGATTGCAATTATCGTAAGTGCTGATTCTGTTGTTTACACTTAACTAATTTAGTCTCACTATCTCTTTCTAACAAAAAACATAAGAAAAGGATGTAAGAAATTTAGTCCTGTCAAATTTCTCCAATTGCTTATTTTCAACCTTTTCAACATAAAAGTCGCAATCGAAACTGGTTAAGTCTTTTTACCTGAAAATATGAACGGCAAAGAGCCACAGACTGAGCTTTAAATATGTTCTATCCTTTTTCAATAATGTTTGTAAGAAAGAGATGTTATGTGATTAAAATTAGTTTAGTGCAAGAATCTTATATAATTATCTAGTTTATTGCAATTACAGGCATATTTATAAGAACAAGAGTGCGATTTACAAGAGTCTTGTTTACGAAGTTAAATTACGCGCCATCTATATAGGCTTTATATCATCTTGTTTCAAAATAGTATTTCCCATCCTTTGCGGTAGAGGTCGCTACAAGTGCCATTTTGTTCATGCACTTTAGATTTAACGAGAACAAAGTCAGTTAATTTAGCGTATAGTTTACTATAGTTTAATTTAAAACTCAATTCCAGCTGGAGAGAACTTGAAATATATCTTATTCTTTCATTAACTAATTAGAACTGGGGATATTAATAAAAGGACCAAGACGCCAGATGTTTCATTAATCAGAGCAAGTAATCCGTAACCCTTGCTAATTCAGTCTAAAGTCCTTTGAGAAAAATAATTGTGGTAAATTAGTGCTTGTTAAATTACACTTAAATATCATATTTGCTAATAGGCACCCTTAAAACTTGTTCAGCTCGATTTTAAAGCTTTACTTACTCTAGACAAGTAAAATAATAGGTAAGTAGGTACATTAATTTTTCCCCCGCGACTTCACCCGCGTTACCGGGATAAAATGTAGCCTATGTTCTTCTCCATACCATAGGCTATCTGCATGCCAAATTTCATGTTGATCCGTTGAGTAGTTGAGGTGTGAAGGCGTAACAAACAAACTCACTTTCGCATTTATAATATTAGTTAGGATGTTCTGGATTAACGCAGGGTTTTATCCCGGGAAAACAATATAGGCATCCCTCGGGGACGCGGGTGAAACCGCGGGGCGCAACTATATTCTATTTCACATAGTATGAGTCGTCAAGGTAAAGGGTTTTTTACCAATATCTAGTGAAATTCCATTTGATTGCCCTGAAATAGTAGGTACTCACAATATTTCATGAAACCTTGCTCTATCATAGTATTCCTTTATTATATCGAAATTAACATTAACAATTGAGAAATCTATTAAAATACCACGTGTCACCGAACTCATGCTATTTGAAAACTACCTACTATAGTAGGGTAAATATTTGTAACTTGTACCTACATAGTTCATAGATATCTACTAAGCTATTCAATTTTAAGCCAACGTAATACCTACCTACTGCTTGCTTTGCTAACATTTCCTTTGTTTTCTTTGTTTCGTCGACCAAACAATGCGGAAACTTAAGAGCCACCTGCACACAAGGTGTTATTTCATGAATTATGCACAGAAATATCTACACAAAAATATTCAGTAAACTTGTAATGAAAATTTGTTTTACAAATGTGTCCCTTATTATTTTACAACAAAGTGAGTCTTGGTGAAGTATTAAAATAATCTTTCGTTCAGTAATTTACATGGACACAAGGTTAATAGTTTAGGACATCAGGAAGAAGAAAGGGAAGTCGGTAAACAAGCATACGGCCCACTTGATGTTAAGCGGTTACTTACGGCCACGGATGGTTCCTCACAGAGGACCCTTGCAACACCCGGGGCAACACTCATTTCTGACCCTTCGGCCCTTCCCAAAGAGGTCTGGCAACCTTACACGCAGGAACACATTGTTATTTGGCTGCGGTATTCCGTAAGTTAAGAGGACAATAATTTGCTGTAAGTCGTACCTCTCTTAAGAGGAAATGCTGGTGGCGTTTGTTCCATACAAACGTAATCCTCAGTTTCCTCTCTGGATAATAGAGCAACACTAGAGCAATAATTATTCTATCATGCAATCTATAGTTTCTATAGGTACCACTGTATGTCCCTCGGTGGTTTTTCTCCATAAATTAATTATTTTATGAACAAGGAGCCTTCTAAAATCACAAAAACTTACCATTTTTAACGCCCTAGCGAACAAATATGACGAATATAAGAAAAACAAAGGAAAACCGACATACATAGCCAAAGCCCTTCTTATTATGATTCTTGTTTTTTTTTATCGATGGAGAAGATAACCGGGGATTACGAAATAGCGATTTCGCTGTAGTTGTCTCTATCGCCCTCGGGCAGGATAGCTCGGGCACAGCGCGACAGCAATAGATATGTTAAAAACCTATTTTTCAAATTTCTTGCAGTCATCCTTTCCTCTTAAAAACGTAGATACTTTTCTAGATATAAGTTTTATCACCAGTAGAGTCAATTTCCTGCCGCGGACGCTCAGAGTGGAATGAGCTCCGTGCAGTAGTTTTCCTTAGGAAGTACAGCATGGTGTTCTTCGACAAGGGTGTGAAGAGATTTTTACCGGACGCCAACAAAAAAGGGAAATCCACCGGGCACAAACAGCTAGTGTTGTATAAACTAGGTTATTTTCTGAGTTAGTATAATAGTACTTATAATAGTTTGTAATATAACAAGAAAACTATGCAGTTTATTTTTAATTTCGCACAAACCGTTCCAGTACAATTAACAATACCCGGCCGAATTAATCGCAAAACAAAAAGCAATTTTAGGTCGTCGTTTAATTGGAGGTTCCGACAAGAAGTGATTTATTCCGGCAATCAATGTGCCAACTTTCGGTTATCATCGTCACACCACGATACTGTTTTTCAATGCACCAATAAACGGTTTTAACTAATGATTTATTGGCCTCTGATGACTTTTGTGGGATGATTTACGGCTTTTGTTTAACAGTTGAATTTCGGAGTCGGATGGTGTTCCCTCCGTTTTAGGGTTTTAGGGGTGCTACTACCGGGGGAACTGGGGGGCTAATTTCGCTGCATTTTCAGCTTTATAATAATGTTTCCTGAAAAATTCTAATTATACCTTGTAAAAGATAGCTTGATCTCTGCGACAGTTGCTTGAGTCATATGAAAATTAACCTGAATAAACTTTCTGTGCTTTTCCATAAGTTCTTTAAAACACTGAAGTTGCACTTTTTTTAAGAGTTCACTGTACTTAATATACTATACCAATACCACATAAAAAAACCGGCCAAGTGTCGGACCACGCGCAGTGTATGGTTCCGTAGTTGCCTATACGGTCTTAGAAGGGGGCTATTTACTACCAGGTCCAGTAGACAAGATGGTTATCGACAATCGACAGTTAACGATCAACCTCTGTATGGGACTGAAATTTCAAATCGAAATATCACGTGATTAACAATCTCTTATGTAAATCCCATACAAAGGTTGTTCGTTTACTAATGATGACGATTGTCGACAAGCATCAATTAATATTTGGCTGTTTAATACATCATCTATGCTCAATAGGTGCCAAGTATTATATAACTGTAACAGAAGTGGAAGGGATATGGCATCAACATCAATGGCGAACACATCACTCACCTTCGATTTGCCGACGATATAGTCATAATGACCTCAATAGAGTTTCCCAACAGGTAGGCCTCAAAATGAATATGGACAAGACAAACGTTATTTCTAATGTTCATATTCCGCCAATACCGGTGATTGTTGGGAGCACTGTTCTCGAAGCTGTAGACGAGTATGTTTACCTAGGACAAATTATCCAACTAGGTAGGTCCAACTTCGACAAAGAGGTCAATCAAAGAATCCAACTCGGCTGGGCAGCATTCGGGAAGCTCCGGCACATCTTCACGTCTAAAATACCCCAGAGTCTGAAGACAAAGGTCTTCAATCAGTGCGTGTTACCAGTGATGACATATGGTACAGAGACGTGGTATTTTACTGCTGGCCGAATAAATAAGCTCAGAGTCACTCAGCGCGCTATGGAACGAGCTATGCTCGGAATCTCTCTACGTGACAGGGTCCGAAACGAGGACATTCGTAGGAGAACGAAAACTACCGATATAGCTCGTAGAGTTAGTAAGCTGAAGTGTCAATGGGCAGGCCACATCGCTCGAAGAACTGATAGCCGATGGGGAAGGAAGGTTCTCGAGTGGCGACCACGTACTGGAAAGCGCCGAGCGGGACGACCTCCCACCAGATGGACCGACGATCTGGTCAAGATCGCTGGGCACCGCTGGATGCAAGCGGCCCAAAAGCGTTCGAAGTGGAAGTTAATGGGGGAGGCCTATGTTCAGCAGTGGACATCCCTAGGCTGATATGATGAACAGAAGTGTCTATGCATCGAAGATACCTATTCGTTAATACCTATCTGATACAATATTATCAATTTTCCACTGTTACAAAATCACAATTTATTTGAACCTTAATCAGCTTAGTTATCCATCTGTAAATATCATATTGCAATTAATTTAAACACACCTAATGATGAAAACAATATTTAACTTATTAGCTAACATAAATCGTCTACTGGCAATAATACCATAACGGCTATCGAATATCAAAATTTAATTATATTGCGATATCCTATTTTCATTCAACCATAATAACGGTTATTAATCACTTAGGTTTTATAATCTGTTAGACTTTTTAGCGCTCGTGGTGTAGCATGATAAGTCGTTCTTAATCGATCGGCAAGTTAAGCTACCACCGTCGCGGTCGGTACCTGGGTGGGTGACCGCCTAGCGGTATTTCAAGGCAAGTAAAACAGTTGGTCCCGGTTATCACTTAATTGTGATAGTCGTTAAGCTAGTTGGGCTTGAAAACTCCAACAGTAGGTTTTACACTAGCCTACCTCCACCGATCCGCAGTGGGCACGCGTGGTGTAGTATGTGCCCATTTTCTTTCACCCTGATTTGTGAAAGGAGGCCTGTGCTCAGCAGTGGGACATTATAGGCTGATGATGAGACTATTTAATTAAATTATGACAAAAATATTTTACAATAGAGGTAGAAAAATAGCTATGACTACCTGTACAGGCTAAAATATAAGCCGGTATCTTCCTTTCTTAAATATTGACTCCACCCCTTAGGCAGAAAAGATTTAGTTAAATTAAAGCCTTGATAGTCAGGCGGCTATAAAAGTTCCTGGGTAGGTACGTGATAAGATTTCCTCATGATGTCCATTAATTCATCCAAAGTTCTAGTTCATTGTAGCAGCCTAAAACCTCCTTGTCTTACGACTTTGTTTCATTATTAACTGGCCTTAATATCTGAAACATGCTAATGACATTAGCTAAATTGAAAAAGAAATCCATGCTTATTTTTAATGTAATTAAAAGGCATTTGAATATTTTTTCAATAGAACAAGCCAGTAAAATCTTATGAAGTAGGTTTTATCATATCTTTAAATGGATTTATTTAGAAAATTAAAAAAAAAAACAGTTCGAAAATTTAATTTATTCATCATACGTCTGTGAATTTATTGCTATTAAAAACTAAATTTGACTTGATACTGGCATATTGTTTATGCAATTATTGCCTTCTAAAAAACACTGAATTCTATGTTTTATCAATGACTTTTCCGAAACACGTATGTACAATTATGTAGTAAACTGTTGGAAACCATAAACACTGTGGTCTGTTCTTAATCTATCGGAGCTGAGACCAATTGAGGTAATTGGAGCGAGCGTCGAGGCTACGGCACAAGTTGCGGCGCGGTCGAACGAAAATGCCTGAAAATAGCCAAATAGCTACGAAGATTGCACCAAATTGAGCCCCATTCAGGGAGTTAAAGGAAAACTAATTTCACCGGAATACTGTGGACTGTGGCCGGTGGTTTGAGAGCAAACATTTTGTATGGGTCTGGCGTATTGATCACTTAAAGTTTTCTTCGAATATGCAATTTTTCTTTTATATAGAAAGTTACCAAGTAAACATTACGGCCCGCCTGATGGTAAGCGTTTACCATAAAATCATACGAAACAAATATTATTTATTGTTACCAATTTATGGCAACATTATCGCTTACTTCGAGATAGACAAAAAGAACTGCAATCAACTGACTAATTACAAAAATCATTTCCGATGCTATTTAAAACATATTTGAAACATGTCTGGATGTGAGTGGAGTTTTCCGACTCCTCAATTAGGAGCGAGTTAAGTTTATTTGACGTCATTAGCGAGGAGTCCGGAAGCGATTCAACCCCAGCCACTCGTTATATCCCAAATTCGCCCCGAGACGCACTGCGCCATTTTATCTTCGTCGTCTATTCGTGAAATAATTTAGAAACTGTTCTAGACATGCTATCAGTGTGGTTACGAGCGAATACACTTTTGGTGTATGAGTAATAAGTTAATAAATACATAAATATACCTACCTGACTATGGCAGCGACTGAAAATCAGTGTCCTGTACCTGTACTGGGCTTGCGGTCTACAAGTCGCTGTCAATTTTTGATGTCGCACAACACAATTTTTTATTAATTTTATTTTCCTTTTTACTGTTTTTTGTGTATGTTTATATGTAACAGTGTGTATCTAATTGTGTAGTGTTACCAAGAAATATAATTTTTTTCTTTCTTTCTTACCTAATTATTTACCTTACTAATAAAAAAAACAGACTTTTCGTTTTTCTCTGACGGCTGATGGCCATTAATTCCTGATGTCAGGTTTTTTTTTTTCGTCTGGCAACCCTACACCCGGCAAAGGGTTCTTCAAGAAGGTAGCCCGCAATTACCCGCCCGAGGTTATCGCTAATTAATCTATCAAGCGTGCCGTATGCTTGTTAGTCGATAATTAATATTATTAACTATTCTTGGTCACCGTATTCCAGCTATGTAAACGTGGGCTTCTTAGAGTTTCTTATATGCTCTTCTTCATCATCATCATCTGCCTATAATGTCTCACTGCTGAGCACAGGCCTCCTTTCACAAATGAGGGTGAAAGGGAATGGGCAGATACTCCACCACGCGTGCCCACTGCGGATCGGTGGAGGTAGACTGGCGGCTAGGCGGTCACCCATCCAGGTACCGACCACGACGGTCTTACCGATCGACTTATCATGCTACACCCGAGCGCTTCATATGTATGTATGTACTAAAGACCCATATGTGCTCTTAGTAGCTATAATGTTTGACTTTTGTGATTTCTCATTGAACTTTGACACCTTCGTATACAAGCGCAATGAATTTCATTTTGTCGGACATCTATTCCGTCAATTCCCCAGCACCGACAATGCGCTTGATTGGCTAATTCAAGGACACATTCGCTCTGATTGGATAAGTCAAAGACGCACTAAACATTTAGATGCAGTCATTGGTCGGTACTGTTAAATATGTGCAAAATCACATAAATACACTGTTTTTTATTTAACAGTAACACAACATTTTACTACCAATAACCTAAACAGAGTGACTTGCGAACTAAAAGTCACCAGTGAAAGCATCTAGTCCTTGTATCCATGTTGGTTATTTTGGGGTTTCCCCCTACGGCCTCCACCTCCCCTTCTAGCCGTCCCTTTCCACGCTCACCAGCTCCTACTGGTTGAAGTCTATGATCCAGATACTTGTATAGCCTCTTTTGGCTTCGCCTGAAGCTCATACTTTTTATGCACTTGCATAGTTGCCTTTTAACTAAATATTTACATTACTGAGTTCCTTTAACTCATAACTTAATTCGTGTAATCATTTTCCATCAACTTCTCTTTTATATATTCTTTCTTCTCCCGCGCCAACTCAATCTAGTCCTTTTTTTTCCCAAGACAGGCAAAGGCTCGACCCATACAGCCTCTTCAATTGCTGTCATTATTCTCAAAATGCTAACATTCGGCCGTCCTGACTTATGTCGGTCCTCCGACATAAAACTCTTATCTTACTCTATATGGCATAGAAAAAATAATCGTGGTATTTGTAGCGAGATCAATGAGTAACAAAAGAATTACACGCAGATAATTTTCCACATTTGCCATAAAGCTTTCCAAAACCTGGTCGAAGATCTTCATTTTCAAATAGGTCATCCAACCATATTACTCCATAGTATGTTTCGTTCGGCCATCCTCCTGTACGAATGTCCTCATTCTAGCTATCGGATTCACTTTACTATAGAAACATAAGTCGTAATCTTCGACTCTCTCCTCTTTCGACTGTCTTCCAAGGTATGACCTTAAACAAAACAAAAAAAAACAAAGAGCAGTACTTGTTTCTAACAATGATTAAATAGATATTTCTAATATTAAATATTTGAGGACCTATTTCTGACAATACTGACCTTTTGATTGAAAAGTTCTGATACTGGAGCTATTGGCAAATGGCGTTTGCCAACATATCTTTACTTTACTGGCACTATAGATAGATAGATAGATAGATAGATAGAGTTTTCCATTACTGGAACTGTTGATGAATTCATTTTACTTTACTGGCACTATCAGCGAACTTGTGCGCCTGCATAGCTTTGTATTACTGGAGCTATCAGCGAACTTGTGCGCCTGCATAGCTTTTTAGCATAGTTTCTTGTCTCGACCTTAAACAAAAGAAATTCCAAGAGCAGTATTTGTTTCTAATAATGATTAAATAGGTATTGTTAATGTTAAATATTTGAGAATCTATTTCTGAGAATGCTAACCTTTTCGATTGAAGAGTCTGATACTGGAGCTATTGATGAATTCATTTTACTTTACTGGAGCTATCAGCGAACTTGTGCGCCTGCATAGCCTTTTATTACTGGAGCTATCAGCGAACTTGTGCGCCTGCATAGCCTTTTATTACTGGAGCTATCAGCGAACTTGTGCGCCTGCATAGCCGTTTATTAATGGAGCTATCAGCGAACTTGTGCGCCTGCATAGCCTTTTATTACTGGAGCTATCAGCGAACTTTTGCGCCTGCATAGCCTTTTATTACTGGAGCTATCAGCGAACTTGTGCGCCTGCATAGCCTTTTATTACTGGAGCTATCAGCGAACTTGTGCGCCTGCATAGCCTTTTATTAATGGAGCTATCAGCGAACTTGTGCGCCTGCATAGCTTTTTATTACTAGAGCTATCAGCGAACTTGTGCGCCTGCATAGCTTTTAGCATAGTTTCTTGTTTCGACCTTAAACAAAAGAAATTCCAAGAGCAGTATTTGTTTCTAATAATGATTAAATAGGTATTTTTTAATATTAAATATTTGAGAATCTACTTCTGACAATGCTAACCTTTTCGATTGAAGAGTTTGTTACTGGAGCTAGTTTTCTTTACTGGGGCTATTGGCGAATCCGTTCATCTACATAGATTTACTTTACTGGAGCCATTTGCGAATTAGTCAGCCTACATAGCTTTTCGTCTCGACCTTCTGATTGAAGAGTTTATTACTGGAGCTATTGACTAATTCGTTCTTCTACATATTTTTCTTTACTGGAGCTATTAGCGAGTTCATTCATCTACATATCTTTTCCATCTGACCTTTAACAAAAGAAATTGCAAGAGCAGTATTTGTTTCTAATAACGATTAAATAGATATTATTATTATTATAGATTTGAGAACGTACTATCGTATCTGAACTACGTATCTGACCATAAATTAAAATACAAGATATTGTTGTCTCTTATTTTTTGACCTTTTCCATAATCATAATCTGGGAAATTCCTAATCAGTATCAGTTGACCATATCCTCGCAGTATGAGCATACGAATACCTACTCTCAATCATTAGAATCTCTTATATGCCTTTTGACAGTAGTAAGGTAAGTAAAACCAATAGGATAAATAATTACATTATTTTAATTATTCAAGTTTCATCACCGCCTGATAATAATAGTCAACCTAACAATTTAACTCATATTAGTACACTCAGAAATCCCCTTGAATTCAGGCTAGCTTAATGAAGATGATGACATAATCACAAAATTTTACTTAAACACTTAAGTATGCGCAGGCCTGTCCTATTCCATGTTTAGGTACGAACGCGCGCCCGGTCTCTAAACGGAAAATGGAAGGATGCCACACGCCCACTGCGATAAACGCGTGCATATTTATCCTATAGGTTTGTGTTTAAATATTTGTTAAGTACTGAAACTTCGTGAACAATTATTTGTTCTGTACCCCGAGTGTAAAGAATTGACGTTTGTAAACGCTTACTAATTAGTTTGCGTTTACGACACTTCTCTATAGGAATTGGCACAGCGCCTCTAGCGGAATACTCGTGGTACTAATTTCTCCCATACAAATTTATAGTTAACGAGAACGAATTAGTAAGCGTTTATTAACGTCAATTCTTTACACTCGGGGTACTGTGCTAGTAAGCTAAAATTACGGTAAAAACATACTGAATCGTATTTGTTTATTTAGAATAACTAACTAAGATTAAACAACCACTACCGTTTTTAAGGCAGGTAAAAATCAATAAAACGTTATGGCAAAATTACACCATTTTTAACGTAAACTATCCTTTTTTAGAAAATGTATACTTTTATATAAAAAAGGACTTATTCGACTGGCAATAAGGTAGTAAATATCCAATAATATTATATTATTATATTCAGTCAAATGTCATTATTGGAATAATAATAACATGTATATAACTGGTAAATACTAATATTTAGATTAATGATTCACAAGATGACAATCCTAAGCTTCACGTGCCGCGTCATACAGAATTGAGTATGCAGTGGACAGAGAAACGCGTTGTAGGTGGGTGAATATAAATTTACGCGGGAAGCGCTGTGTGTGCGATCTGAATTGCACTTTATTGTTTCGATGCAAGAGTATATTTTCTTCTATTTAATATCTACCCGCAGCAATACGCCATAAGATAAAAGGCTATGAAAGCATGCAAAACAAACCAATTTGACTGTCTCGACATTCGTCAATTGTCCGATCTTACTGCGAGCAAATGCACCAGATAAGGATTCTACCTTAAGACCCCGTTGTAATTCATTATCTATATATTAACTGGCTGTTTTAGATTTAGAGGTCTGTATTATGTGATAAATACCAAGGACTGATTACAAGTGTTGAAAATTGTAGATAATATTTGTGTTAACTACCTATATGACAAGGTTGCGTATGGACATTCATTTGTGTTTTTTTTTTTTCTTTCTACAGTAAAAATCTGTTATGACGACATCGAATTAGGTACCTAGGTACTCATATTTGGTCGTAAAGCTCGATTGTCGTAACAACCGTTGATATTTCGAGATAGTAAATTAGTATTACCTATTGAATGTGTAGGTACATATGAATTCCACATAAAACGTAGGTACCTATAATAAGAGCATATAATTTTTTCTGTATTCATAAAATCTTGCCTATTGTGTACAGAAAGCGGATAGGTACCTATTTGATATAGTACCTACTGCTGGCACGTGTATTTTGTTTCTGAGAATTACAAAATACCCTAAACTCGACACGATTTTGTTTACTTTTGCGATCTTATAACCTTTGACCATTTTACCTACTGTGCCAAACGTGAATACTGTTACCAAACTATTGTTATATAAGTATTTATATATATAGGTATATATTTAATAGGTACATATGACTTGTCGATCTAAACGATAGGTATCATCGTTAACAGTTTTAACTGTATTAAATAATAAATATATAATACGTTAGGTACGTCATACTCGACTCTGAAACTCATTTTCGTGAATATTGAGGTAGGTAGGTACCTACCTAAGGCCCCGTCTTACTGTACAAATTCCGCCTTCCTACGATTTCATTTATGTATATTACCTACATGTTAACCCGAATGTCCTCGTCTATTAATATTTGTCTACTTACGCTACACTTGGAAATAGTTTTCTTTCTAAATGCTTTTTATAGTTATCTTATCTTAGATACCTGTGATAATTAGGTAGGTGTGTCTAATTTCTTTAATTACCTTAGAAACTTTCAATTTGTAGAGCAATTTAAAGGCATTACCATGTGAGCATTACATCAGAGTGAACACTACTTAAAATTGATAATACCTAATAGGTACTTATACCTACTATTCATTATTACAAACCAACTTTTTCGAATCAAAATTAAAGTAAACTAAATGCGTCACTATGACGAAATGTCACATTTAACATGAGATCATTCAAGTTCCATATATAGGTATGTAATTATTCTCCTCTTGAATAGTGGGACAGTATGGAAGTATATAAAATAATTTTATTCATTAATGAAATTATAACTCTAAATTATTTTTTTTTTTTTACTAATAAGTACCTATTCAGTGCTTGGCCAATTAATATGACAATTAGGTATAGTTTGTCTTATTTATAATTTAGATATATCATGTACCTGGCATACAATAGTTTGTTATACCGTGATCAACATGTTTCTATAATATTGAGCCAAGGTCAGGTCTTATTTTATCAGTGGTAATTCTGTGTGGATTGATCAGTGGGGACCAGACCACTAAAGGGTTCACCTATTTAAGACTTATAATGTGTACATCAAGTTGTACATAAAGCTGTTGGTTTTCCAATAGAAGACAAATCAATAAATACATAAACATGTCTCCTATATTTATTTATTGGAAATAGCCTTATATGAGTATAAACATGATTTTGTGTGTTTTACTTTATCCCTAAACTTGTTGCTTTAATAGGTAATGCATAGGTACTATAGTAACCATTCCTTATTGAATACAAATAAAATAAGTTATGGTTAGAACTTTCTTAGGTTTGTAGGTGACCTTTCTATTTGGTATTTGGTGGTGGTGATCATGATCTTGAAATCAATTTAAACTTCAGACTTATAGTTAATGTTAGGTAGGTACTCTTAAAATTTAATATAATTTGCCATTGGTATATTATTTTGTTTTAAATTTGTGATGAGCTTAGTTGAATGTATAGGTACTAAGTATAATACATGTATAACATTTATTTTTATTTATCTTATTGTATGCCTATGCCTAAGAGGCAGGAAATAGTTGAGCCTTAATAGTATATAATATCTGTACCTACGTCTGTACCTACATATGCTTCACAATAAAATACTTTGACTTTGATAACTTATCACTGGTAGTATATCATTGCTTTACTCAAGAGATTTTTGTTGCTACAGGTACTGAATTAAGATGGAGGTTATAAAAAGACAAATATTCTGCACCTACTTGTCCTGTTTGTTATGTATACTTTTTTTTTTAGCTATTTACTCTAATAAATACAACTGTATAACTACTTGCTTGAAACATAATTCTTGGAAATATAATAGCATCATAAATTTTATACCTACTATCTCAGAGTAGATAAATACTAGCTAGGTACTATGAATAGGTATTCAAATAATATTTAAGTTAGTGTTTATATCACTTATCTGTTTTCTTTTGGATCATGTGTACCTGTTCTAAGGTGCCTATCTATTTAACTTTCTTTTTCTTTTTTTTTTTTTTTTCATTTTGTCTATATAATTAATAAATAAGTAAAAATAAATATCCTAGGACATTCCTCACACACGGTCATCTAATCCCAAACTAAGCAGAGCTATAACATGGTATAACTATAGGTACCTGTGGTAACTATACCCTTTAACACTTTAATAAATGGATTTATAAGATAGTAATGGTTCCATCAGTTGGCTGACCTTTATTTACCTATTTACAGACAAAACAAGATGTTGCTCTGTACATAAATTGTTAATTATGGGACTATGATTAATTCAGTGTAAAAACAGTAGTTGGACCACAAATTAGAAACTTATTAAAGTTAATTTTAACCTGACTCCTTATTATCTTTATTTGATTGACCTCATTACTCAGGCAGGTAAGAAGATGACTCTCAAACATAGTTTAGTACTAAGACTGCTTTTCACATTTCCACTTTGATACAATATTATCAAATTGTGCAACTAAATTGGTATTATGGGTGCGCTGAGTTGTTAGATGATATCAACTGATAATTATTTTAGTTTAATCTGACCTAATCACATTTCCTAAGAGTGTTTATATTTTAAAAGAAGGCAAACAGAATTCCTTCTAGGTAACTGATATTCTTCTATAAGTAGACCATTACCTATTTGGTAATTAGAAAATGAATGGCTTATTTTCAACTGAATTCAATAGTTTAGTCAGCATGCAACAAATAAGTGTATGCAGTTCTAATCTATCTACTGGTACTGATGTTGCTTATATACTATATAATAACTGAATAATCCTCCTTCCGGTTCAGTCGGGTAAAGATAATAAATTAATCAACAATGTAGTCACATATCAACAGTTAATACATCACTTCTTCCTTTGCTAGGTACCCAGGTATTTCCCTTGTGCTATAGCATCAATGATCGTCATATTATCTAGATACCTAGTGGTATATTCACGGAAATCAATAGAAAACTTAGTTTGTAAGTTATGGATCTGTTTGATTCACCTAATATTTTGACTTGTAAGTAGAAATATTAGGATCGGATTGTATCAGGCTCTCCCGATGCTGTATCGGAAGTATGGTGCATACTTAGATTCACTGAATAGTTCAACTTACCTATGAGATATATAATTGTGGGTTTATCCCACTTCTGATATGAAAGCATCTAGTCCTTGTATCCATGTTGGTTATTTTGGGGTTTCCCCCTACGGCCTCCACCTCCCCTTCTAGCCGTCCCTTTCCACGCTCACCAGCTCCTACTGGTTGAAGTCTATGATCCAGATACTTGTATAGCCTCTTTTGGCTTCGCCTGAAGCTCATACTTTTTATGCACTTGCATAGTTGCCTTTTAACTAAATATTTACATTACTGAGTTCCTTTAACTCATAACTTAATTCGTGTAATCATTTTCCATCAACTTCTCTTTTATATATTCTTTCTTCTCCCGCGCCAACTCAATCTAGTCCTTTTTTTTCCCAAGACAGGCAAAGGCTCGACCCATACAGCCTCTTCAATTGCTGTCATTATTCTCAAAATGCTAACACCAGTAACAAAACTAGTTTTGGTTCATTACTAAATTATTTGATTAAATCTAAAATATATAAGATTAAATGTAACTAAAGTTAGTTCCCAGACAACAACTAACGTACACTTTGTCACCGTAATTTTTTCAGTGTAGTTGCGGAGTTGGATTGGTCGTTACTATATCGGTGTTGGATTGTACTCTAGGGATTTTTCTTCGATGCGTGACACAAAAATTGTCTTACAAACTGGTTTATGCCAAGTCTAGTAAAACCTAGGTTTTAAGATAGTCCCGGCTCTTCTTGATACTGACGTTAGAGAGCGACAGATATATATTTCAAAACTGGGTTTTGCTAGACTTGCTTTAAACCATCTATTGCTGCAATTATTCAAATTACCTATCGTCGTTGATAGTCCCATACCGCGTATATATCTAGCATTTCGCGTAAGTGCGATTTTGATCCAGAACCGTTTGAACTGATACAGCGTTTTGGATCAAAAATGCATTTAAGAGAGGTAGAGCATAGTGTTTTATTCGCTCAAAGAGCAGCTCGACTGGGGAAGTACAGAATACCGCAGCCAAATAACTTTATGTGTGTAAAGTTGTGTTCCTGCGCGTGAGTAAGGTTGCCAGAGCTCATAGGGGAGGGGGGATAGGTCGATAACGCGTGAGCGATGCTTCGTGTGTTGCAAGCGTCTATATGGCTACGGTAACCGCTTACCATCAGGTGGGCCGTATGCTTGTTTACCGACTAAGTTGTATAAAAAAATAAAATTTAGATACGCGAAAACTTAGATACTCGGTATGGGACTATCAACGACACTATGTACTTCGTTTCTATGGAGACGCACTCTAACGCCGTAAATTTTAAACACTTATCCACCACACATTACCCTTCTATGCGTCGTACAGTCGGGTATAAAGCAACCATACGACGAAAGCTGATGAAAACCAATGCATATTGAGATATTTGCATGAATTTATAATGAAATCCCAAGGGGAAATCAATTTTAAACTCAATTACCCTGCAATTGATCCAACCGAATAAGTTGAAACTGTATTGTGACCGAATGAGATTGGCTCGAGTTTGACCGCTCCATTTTTTTTGTTACGGTAATTTTAAAATTGAGCTTGCAATGCGAAATGTAATGATGTTTTAATCGGTTTTAACTGAAAACAGTCTGGTTCGGATCAGACATAAATCATGAAGTAATTAAACAATAACACACTAGTAGACAGCCCGCCTGATGGCAAGCGGTTACCGTAGCCCTATGGAAACTCCGTCGATGGGGCGAGAGTTATGGTGGTAGAAGGTAGCCAAGGGCATCAAACACAATCAAAGGGTCAAACAATTCCACAGAACACTGCGGTAGAAATAATAATACGGCGGTAAAACACATAACGAGGAAAAGGCTCTAAACCTTCTGTGCTCTAAACCACAGGCATATAAGCTCTAAACACAATTCCAACGGCACGTCACTGAACCAAGCCTAAAGGCCGCTTCTAGGATCTAGATTTATTCTCCTAGAATCTCCCAAATTTGTCTAAATCAGCCTTGTCAAAATCCAACACCTATAGATATTGTTTTGATTGAGCAGTGAATTATATGCCATTATGTTAACTACGTAAAGTCTATTTTGGCTCTGAGCCAATGACGTGTCATTACATACACGTCACGCATCGTGAAATGGGACTTAAGGTATATGAAATAACTGTTAACTCAAATGGATTTCGATAATGTGTAAACAAAAACTAATCGTTTTGCTTGCCAATGGTTTACCAATGGCAAACTGGGCATATAGATTGTTTCGTAAGCTAATTTTATCTGTGATAGCTACTTCCATATCGGAGGGTCTGCTATGCAAAGCTTTGAGGTTGCTTCATTATTAGTAAAGATATAAGAGTCTTAATTTTAACCGATAACGGTCCGTAAATTGATATAATGAAATGTGTAAAGAGAGGGTTGGTAACCCGCTAGTGATACCCCGGATGTTGCACGAGTCTATTGGCTACGGTATGAATCTAAGCTAAGCTGAAGCCACCGTCACCTATGGAAACCAAAGGCCGTGAGTGCATCGCTGACCCTTGAAAAGCTTCTGCATACTTCTCTTGAGGGGTTCGTCAAGAGTGGTATGCAGAATAGATAGGGGCTCCTATCATCTTCAGTCTATAATGTCCCACAGCTGAGCATAGGCCTTCTTTTACAAATTAGGGTGAAAGGAAATGGGCAGATACTTCACACCACGCATGCCCTATACTAATACTCAAATAATAATTAAGCTTGGAGTGCTCAACAGAGCGAGGCAGTACTTGATATCGATGCAAAGGCTGCAACTTTATAAGTCGCAGGTTCAGCCTCATATAGAGTACTGCTGTCATCTATGGACGGAAGCATCTGGATACCAGCTAGGGCCTTTAGACTCGGTTCAAGCGACGTGCCATCAGAATTGTTGACGATCCCGAGCTCACAAGCGGCATAGAGCCCCTCAGTCTGAGGAGAGACTTTATGTGTGTTCTACAGCTTGTACAACGAAGAGTGTTCTAAGGAATTGTTCGACTTGATGCTCACGGCTACCTCCCACCATCGCAACTCTCGGCACCGACGGGGATTCCATAGTCAAACATTGAAACCAGAATTGTTTCGAACTGTGCGGGTTCAAAGGAGTTTTCTTCCGCGGACGCTCGGACTGTGGAATGAGTTCCTCGCCGTGGTTTTCCCAATAGAGCATGGGGTTCTGCAAAAAAGGTGTGAAGAGATTTCATCAAGCTCGGCAACGCGCGAGTGATACCCCTTGTGTTGCAAGCGTTCATAAGCTACGGTAACTTACCATCAGGCGGGCCGTATGTTTGCCACCTTAGTGGTATAATAAAAATAGATAAGTTTGCGGAAAACAATAACTGCAAAGATCATAACTCAGTCAATATTCACGCACGCCTAAACTCCATGGAGATATTGGACGTTGATGGTACTTTATGAACACAAATAAAACAGTAACGAAGGCAATCACCACACAAAATAAGCCCTCACAAGTGGCCACTGTGACGTGACTACATCAATCTACGCGAATGTTAAGAGTCAATCATGTGTCACGGCTCTTGTTACAGTGGTCACCGCATAATGACACACTGGAATTGGTTTCCGGCTTAGATTGAGAATGGGCAATGAAAAATTTTGATAGCCTATAAATAAGACAGAATAGACCAAGTTGGCTTCTCAACCACCTTTTCATAAAGGCTTTATTGTCAGCAAGCCACAAATACATCAAAAAAATTGTTGATGGTTTTTCAGATGCACACACATTTATATATTCAAATGCCACTGATTGGCAAACCTAGAATTCAAGTCACAACTCAACTCGACAGATTGGTCGTATTTAGTATTCCAATCTGTCGCCAATCTTCCCGCAGCTGTTCCTCCTGGTACAATAAAATCCTTAACTACGCTTATTCTAAGAGCAATAAAAAACATATTTCAAAAACAATACAATATTACAGTTGAAAAAGCGTTCTGCTAAAAGTTGTTTCGTGGAACAGGGCCCTACAGGCTATAACATGTTTTTCACAGACATCCAATAAACGCCACGGGACTCGTTCCCGCTGAGTGGTGGCGGAAGGGGAAGCGCCAGTTTATTTTCCTTTTCCGTTATCATTATTTCCTATCCTATCCGACCTATTTGAAAAACTGTTCACGTATCAATAAAACGTGACTTTATTAGCATAGGTTAAGTTTACAACAATTAGCAAAATTTACCTTACTAAATTACTAAGTCAAGGTAAATAAATTAAAGAAATAAATTCTTTACTCACTAGGCTAGGGATCTACAAACAGCTGTATAATTTAAAAATTACAAATTTCAAATTTACACAATTACAATTTTCAAATTAATTTTATTATTGTGCTATAAGTACACAATAAATGCTTAACTCACAAAAATATGAATATAATGAAAACGGTAAGTGTTTCAGTCTAGACCCACTCCTCTCAAATAGTGAAATCATCCTCTATTTTACAGCAAAAAGGGCTTTTACAGATGAGTGCTGAGGTATTGGTAATGTATAGGTAAAGTACTTGAAGGTGTCAAGTTTTGAATAAGAAAAGCGACGAAACGCCCGTGATGACTTGCTCGTATTACATGAATGAGTCCAGGCGTGACCGAGTTACAGAATTGTACGCCGTCTACCAACACATCTAATTTCAATCACAATTCGCTACGTTACCGTACCACTGCTGGTTTTAGTACCGCTACGAATTCCAAGTTATCAGTCCAAGCAGCAATGGACAGGAATGTAGAGTTATTATCGCTGAATTTGTAGTCGAAGTAGTATTTCTGTCTGATGTCAGCTTGTCAGACAATATTGTTTGGGGGTGTCGACGTGAACTTTGTGTAACTGTTTTACATGTTAATAAATAAATGTGGGATGACATTTCTGTTGAATTTAAATATTATGCCTTGTTTAAAACGCTTAAATTCAATGTTGCCTGTTATGTGTCAGTATTTCATTACATAATTCAAATCTAGTTGAATTTTATTTTGCTTATATTTTGGGTGTAACGTACGGTAACGGCCCACCTGATGGTAAGCGGTTACCGTAGCCATATGGACGCTTGCAACACAAGAAGCATCGCTCACGCGTTACCGACCTTTCCCCCCTCCCCTATGTGCTCTGGCGACCTTACTCACGCGCAGGAACACAACTTTACCTACGCAGCCAAATAACATAAAGTTATTTGGCTGCGGTATTCTGTAAGGTGCAGGTACTTCCCCAGTCGAGCTGCTCTTTGAGCGAATAAATGCTATGCTTTACCTCTCTGGTAATGCTCTTCGTTATTGAATTATAATAATTACCAACATGTCACCGCTCAATTAAGTTCATTATCATTGTGCGTCACTTGCTAATATTAACATAGAATTTCCTGTTCCTCAATCTGAGCGCCTAGTACCAAAATAGTTGATTAATGTAATGTATATATCTACACTTTCCGTTACAAGCGCAAGTAAAATTGAGACATCATGTTAGCTTGAATTTTGATTGAAGCTTCTGGAACATTGCTAATAGTTCAATCCATCATAAATAGGGGTTGGGACTAACTTTGTAGGTTGTGTATGGTGCGTCCATGCTTGGCGAACCGAGCACGAGCCGAGCCACGAACGAGCACACTGCGAGTACGATTCGCGTAGCGTGGACGGGCTTGCGAGCCTCGAACGAGCATTCGTAGCGTGCTTGACTGCGCTCCGCCCGATCGGTTTTTTCACGAACACAGGGATTCACATCGCGCTCGTTGTAGGCTCGTTAAGTACGTCCACGCTTGAAATCGCGAGCAACGAACGAATCCTGTTCGTTCGAGGCTCGGCTCGTGCTCTCTTCGCGTAGCATGGACGCACCATAATAATTAGGTCACCCTGATATTTGTTAAAGGTAAACTTCTCATTAAGCTTAGCTTTATAAAGAACATCTCACGCGTAATTCTTAAACAAATAAGTAACCTTATTTCTAACTCGACAATCTTATTCAGAGCACAGAAGCTTTGTGGAAGATTATAGAACCTAACTTCATTATGACATCGCTTCAAAGAGAGCGGAGTATAATGAGTGTTTGCCGGCACTAAAGCAAATGTTTGTCATGTCTCTGGTACAGTTTCAGTACTGAAAGACTTATGGAGTACTTAGACAGAGTTATGACTTGGAAATTACATAACAATATGAGCGAACTTTATTTGGTTTCCGTTCACTAGTTGATCTATTTGAGTCTGTGTTTGATACTTAAAGTTCATTAGGTATAAAAATAAAGCGTAAAGTTTGTTTTTGAACATATTCACGGTGACTTTTTAATCCTTTTTTCGCTAGAACAAACGTTGTTCAGACCATGGTCTACTAAAATTCTATAACATCAAATGAAAAAAAATACGACATTGGTTTTTGAAAAAACACAAAATAAAGTTAGAAAATTCGGGATTATCGTTACTCCTTACAACCCAGACACCGCGCTTGCATTGCAAAGTAGTTGTGGCACGGCGGCATGCCAGTTTTGTAACAGGTGTGGGAATCCGCGGCTTCCTGACTTTTTGTTTTTTTTTTCTGATTTGTGGTTTTTTCAAAATCCAATGACGTGTTTTTTTGATAGTACTTTTTAAAGAATAAGGTGCCACCTGTTGACGCAGAAGCCCTTAGGCAGGATGTTGCTGTAATATTAAGGAAAGCAAAACTACCTAAGAGTAATGTCACTAGAGAAGAGCGGTTAGCACTTAACGATATTCGAAACAATAATGACATTTTAGTGTTAAAAGCTGATAAGGGTAACGCTACGGTTGTGATGAACACTGATGATTACGATACAAAAATAAAGGATTTGTTGAGCGATACCAATATTTACAAATCGGTATCTTACAACCCGACTGCCCGAGTTACACGTCGTATACGAGCTGTAATAAGGGACTTTCAGGAGCTTTTCACAGAAACGGCCTATGAACATTTATATAAACCCAAAATAGTCCAACCACCAAAGTTTTATGGGTTGCCAAAAGTGCATAAGACGAACGTACCATTGCGTCCTATCGTGAGTCAAATTGACTCACCTTCATATTATCTCGCGAAGCACGTTGCGTCAAAATTACAGCCACTAGTGGGAAATACGGCTTCATTTGTGAAAGATTCTCGCCATTTTATCAGCATTATTAAGGGCATTAAGCTGGAACCGGATGACATCATGGTGAGTTTTGATGTGGAGTCACTCTTCACCAATGTTCCTGTTAAAGAATGTCTTGAAGTCGTCAGAGAAAGGCTAAGAGAGAACAATATTTCAGAAAACTACATGGTTTTGCTCCGAAACTGCTTGGAAGGTTACTACTTTTTATACCGCGGACAACATTACCTCCAGATAGATGGAGTTGCTATGGGTAGTCCTGTAGCACCAGTTTTGGCCAATATCTGGATGGAGCATTTAGAAAGAGCAATGGATCTGCAACAGTCAACGGTAAAATTATGGAAACGTTATGTGGATGACGTTTTCTGTATCATGAAGGGTAGTAGGCAGGAAGTAGAACAATTAAAGCTACATCTGGAGTCTTTTCATCCAAAGATAAGGTTTTCTTTTGAAATCGAAGTAGACAGAACTTTAGCATTTCTAGACGTTAAAGTAATGGCGAGACCAGATGGTTCCCTGGCACATACAGTATACAGAAAACCTACACATACTGACAGATATCTGGAAGCATCATCTCATCACCATCCCCGCCACTTACGATCCGTCGTTTCGTCTCTGATGAACCGAGCTTATGACCTTTGTGACCCTGAACATTTACAATCTGAGTTATCGCATATTCAGGAGGTACTCAAACGGAACGGCTATAATATGTATAGGTGGCAACCCAGGCGCAAGAATCGAAAGACTGATTTTGATGTCACACGTCAGCCGGTATTTATGCCGTATGTGAAAGGGATAACAGACAAAATTGGAACAGCACTTAAGAAGTACTCCATTAAGACTGTATACACTCCATTATCCAAAATAGCACAAAAGATCCGGACGGCCAAGGATGTGATACCATTCCAAACACCAGGAGTGTATAAAATTGACTGCAGCTGTGGTAGTTCATACATCGGACAGACGAAAAGAACTATTGCTGAAAGAGTAAAGGAACATATTGCAGCTGTAAAAAAAACCGTCAAGTCAATAAATCAGCCATTGCCGAGCATATATTAGAATCTGGATCAAACCACTGGATTGAGCTTCATGACCCCAAAATTCTCTCCACCGACCGTCATTTCTATCCCAGAATAGTTCGTGAAGCTATTGAAATAAAGAAATATCCAAATTTCAATAGGGAAGATGGTTTAAGGTTATCTGCTGCGTGGAATCCAGTGATAAGAAAATGTTCACGCCGTGACTTGCGATCGAGTATGTGCGTTGATACAGTTAGTACGGTGTGCCGTGATCGTGACAGCTATGTTTTACAAGACCAAATGCGGGTAGTTGGAAACAACTCCCGTTCATCGAGACGCTGATACCCGCAGTTTCCAGTTCACTCGTGACCACGATCAATGCAACTTGGTCGAAACGTCGAGGTTAGTCAAAATTAAATTTTGATAATAATCTGTGCGCGAATAGACCCGATAAATTAATATTACAATGAGTGTTTTTTTGATGTTACAGAATGTTAGTAGACATTTGTCTGAACAACGTTTGTTCTAGCGAAAATACGATTGAAAAGTCACCGTGTATAACCAGAATAAAATTAAACACAGTTAAAGTAAAGTTAAACTTTATTTATTTAATAGTCGACATTATACACCGGAGTGTTGGCTTTATGGTTAGCTTGGGTGAATACACAGCTTTGGTTGTGTTATTTATCATTCCTTAGCTAAAGAATTAAAGAGGCACGATGCCCTACGTATGACTTTAGCGTTCTTTAACAATTTTGAATACATTTACTTTCAACAATATATATTTTTGGATTTATTCGTTTAACAAGTTATTGTTATTAAAAGGTATTTATTAATGGTGTGCCTAACGATGAGAACTCAAATAGTTCTTATCGTCTTGAAGACTAAATTTGAATTCCTGCGTTGCCCATTTAAAAGTGACACACAGACCTGAAAATTCGAACATTTTCTTTAGATAAACCTGTAATAAAATGATATAAGTTTATATTTACTAATGAGTAGCCAAATTGGCCTTCTTATATTCTGGTACCAAACCAGATAAAATTTATGTGACGCCTAGCTGTACTCCCCCTCTTTTTGAAGAATAGCGCTGTCCCCAGTTTGGTGGTTCGGCTGCGACAGGTCTGCTGGTCGTCTGGTAATGCCTTGAGACTAAGGGTAAAATAAATAAGGCAGTAATGTGTCCATCTATCATTAGGAGTCCATCTATTCCACATAAATCCACGGTTTTCCACACTCAAACTTGAATCAATAGTTTATAGTTTAGTATGACATTATCCGCAGCCTCCGCAGGGCTCTTGTTGTCGCTAACGTGCCTTCCGTACTGGAACCGGTCGGTATTGTGCGGGGCGATGGCATGAGACCGGATGGTATGTCTTTGATCCCTTGGAGTGTCGGCAAGTCGCTGGTGTGGGATGCCACATGTGTCGATACACTCGCGCCATCTCACTTACCGGCGACTTGTAAAGCTGCAGGGGCAGCTGTGGCCAGTGCGGAAAATTCAAAATATGCATTGGACCCGATTATTATGCCTTTTGCGGTCGAGACCTTGGGACCGTGGGGGTCCGAAGCTCGCCGTTTTGCTCGCACCTTGTCATCAAAATTGATCGAGGAAAAACCTTCTGGGAACCTTGCCGTTAATCGGAAGCAGTGGCAGGCTTGGAAATTTTCTATATATAGATTGATATTTTGTACATATTTGTTGTAAATATAAATATATGGATCCATAGTTTATCAAACGCCTATTATAGTCAAGGTCGGTGACTTGACCCATCTGCAAATGACACAATCATAAACACAAAGTCAATATCGTTCCGCCCATCGTAAGCAGTTATGAATGTCGAAGCTACTGAAGTTTCCATCGATTTGGAAGTTAAGAAGATCTGGGCAAAAAACCCTACAATTTTACAAGTGAGGTAGAGCATAGCGTTATTTGGCCCAAAGAGCAGCCCGACTGAAGAATTACCTCCACCTTACAGAAAACCTCAGCCAAAAAACTTTATGTTGTGTTCCTACGCGTGAGAAAGGTCGCCAGAGCTCATGAGGGAGGGCGGAAGGGTCGGTAACGAGTGAGTGATGCCCCGTGTGTTGCAAGCGTCCATATAGCTACGGTAACCGCTTACCATCAGGCGGGCCGTAGGCTTCTTTACCGACTAAGTAGTAAAAAAAAATATTTTTTTTGGACAGTCTGCCTTAATTCCCTTTTTTAAATTTAAAATTGAAGTATTGATATTTAAATTGACAATCCATAAAGCTGGACGCTTTAATGCACCGTGAGTCCGTCTAGATTTAGCTGTGTAGGATTGCATGGAGTACGACTGGCGTGTTTAATAAAGAGGCTATAATGCGCAATGACCGTTCGTGACGACGTCCATTGTCCGCAGTCCACAGTCCGGATCCGGACAGTGCCAGTGCATCGTGGTTCGAGGGATTTAATTAAACAACACAACTAAATGGCGGCGTGTAATGATCGTGCTAAGAGGTGGTGGAACTGTTGTTTATAGATAGCCATTTTAAAATGTAGGTTTCTTAGATAGTAAAGTTTGGTTTAGAATATAAACCATAGACTAAGGATTTAGCTGCGTTAACTAGACCTACGAAAACGAAATATAATGGTGCGTAATGTTTATCAACCCATACCTATCAACCCGGGTGCTTATATATGATTTTGTATTTTACTGAAAATAATTAAGAGCGTGCAAATAAATCTAGAAAAGTGTATGTTATAGACATTGTCACTTGTTCTGTGAGCAAATGTGTTATACGTTTCACAGGTACATACGTATTTTTTAATTGTAATTTTTTAACTATATTTTATCAGAATATTATCATTAATCGGCTTCAAAATCGTTTTTTACAACAGGATATCCATTTATTTATATCTAAAAATATAAGTATGTAACTCAAGATAGGTTTTATTTTTCCCATGCTAATCTAACATTAATTTTCGTCTCGTCTTATAACTGGCTATGTTTTTCTTGTACATACAATTTCTTTCATATAAACGATATGAGAATAATTCCTTTGCGGTAAAAGTTCGGTTTTTGTATTTGAAATGAAATCTAAATATGAAAGAGAAAATAATTTTCCTAATAATGAGATGTGCGGAAATTAAATAATGAATAATACTAACAATTTCCTAAACCTACGCCTAGCTACATTAATATTTATATGAATCATATAAACTTAATTCACGATTAAATAAACCTTATCAAAACAGCGGAAGGTAGCGAAAGCAAATTGTACATAAAACCACGATTAAACTTTAAATGATATGAACATAAACATAATACTAAGAAGTGATCTACGACGATCATTTGTACGAACGAGCAACACCCTAAGGCTAAATTGCCATATTAGGAGATTGTGTAGCTATAACCCCATAATGTATATAGAAGTTGTACCATAATGATAATAGCTATAACGGCCCTTGGAGGGTTTATAGCATCAGTTGGTGAGAGATACTAATATTCCTGTCACGTCATAGCATACGCGGATGTGATGCGATGACAACTGAAAATGTCACGTTTACATTTCGGTACTATTGAAGTGAAATTAATGAGTATGTTTTGCTAATTATAACACCTTTCCAAGCGATCGTGGTGTAGCATGATAAGCCGTTCTTAATCGATCGGCAAGTTAAGCTAAGTACCGTCGTCGTCGGTACCTGGATGGGTGGCCGCCTAGTGGTATTTCAAATCGAGGGTTTCCGTGCTACGGAAGGCACGTAAAGCCGTTGGTCCCGGTTAACACTTAATTGAGATAGTCGTTAAGGTAGTTGGAGGCCTTCTAGGCGGCTTGAAAACTCCAACAGTAGGTTGACCACTAGCCTACCTCTACCGATCCGCAGTGGGCACGCGTGGTGGAGTATCTGCCCATTCCCTTTCACTCTGATTAGTGATAGGAGGCCTGGGGGCCAACCACAAGCTCTTAAAACAATATTATTATAACTATGGCATATTATGGCATAAATATGCCACATCTCGAAATCTCCACCCAGTATATGGTTCACCGTCGATAGTTTAGATACAGGATGATTTTTGGGTGCAAGTAATCATATCATTTTGTTTGTTTGTGTGGGTGGCCAATGACTTTAAAATCAGTTACACCAAAGACTTCATTTTAATTTAAAATACGTGCATGTACAAATTGAAATGGTTTCTAGTACATTAAATGTACATTTGGAGCTTGTCACAGGCACGTTCTCATTTCTGCATATTTCTATAGCGTTTTGTTTCATTATATGAAATAGGAATGGCTGGTAGTTTCGTTTGAAGAGATAGGGCGTATTTGTATGTGATATATCATACGATAGCATTAAACTTTTAGGTACAGAGCGATTTTTATTTACAAAAGGATCATCTTTTTCTCCGAAATGTTTTCAATCGAAAACGATTAAAGGTTTCTGCTATACAATATACTAGATTTAAAAAGTTTTAAAGAGTTGAAGCCAAACCTGAGCCAATGCTCTTTGCTTTGATTAAGGATACATCCAGATAGAGTATCGCAGCTGTGCACGCGTCGATAAAAATACGCTCTAACTGTTAGGGGCTAAATCAAATAAAAATAAATAAAAATGCAAAATAATGATCAATATTTAAATTTCTCCCGATTTTAATTGGAATATTTTAACAACTACTATCATTATGAACGTCATTATGACAAGCAGAATGACGCAGAGGGAGCGTAAAACGTAGCTTTTACGCGCAGCAGCCTATAAAAGTTGGCCTGTTTTGTATATTAGTGTAGTATGGCGACGTTCTTTCTAGGTATATTTATTTCTATGGCTCTTTGCATTAATAAATTAATATGTAAAAGTGTTTCACACAGCTTATTTTAAATCAACAAGACATCTTTACTACTAACAATTTACCTTATTTTATCCATTATCATAGTGTTACTCCATATCTAAGTACCGAAGCTAAAGTTAGAGCCAATCTTGGTAATGGGGGCTTCGAACAACTCATATGTCAGAGCGCCAGATGTTTCAATGTTGTACGCCAAGCTTCGACATCTGTCGGCAAGACGCTATGCGCCGTAGCGCTACGACGCTACGGAGCTACGAGTCTACGAGAGTTATTGAATCGTCAAATGGTGGTGATTTGAACCTATTGGATTTATATTGAAAAACAATACTGTGAATATTTTTATAGATAGGTTGTTGTTTTTGTTGGTTTCGTTATTGAATATTAATGATAGTTGTATTCAGTCTGATGGGCTTTCAGTTTAAAAGAATAAATAACAAGCGAGAGAAAAATATTCGAGCCAAAAATAGAAATTATTGAATATTTTGAATAATATTTTAGAACCTAGATTCATAGCAATAAATATACCTAGAAGAACGTCTCTGCGTCTCTGCGTCATTCTGCTTGTCATAATGACGTTCATAATGATAGCAGTTGTTGACATATTCCAATTAAAATCAGGAGAAATTTAAATTTTACACATTATTTTGCAATTTTATTTATTTTTATTTGATTTAGCCCCTAACAGTTAGGGGCTATTTTTTTCGACGCGTGCATAGCTTCAACACTATCTGGATGTATCCTTAATCAAAGCCTAGATTGTTGAATTGCTCTTTTACTGTAAGCATTGAACTATTGTTATAATTCAATGACTGTAAAAGGACTGTAAGTATTACTGATTAAACTCTGCTGCTCAGTACTTTACGAACTAGCTTTATGTGCCCAACTTCAAATAGAATATTTCAAATCGGTAAAGCGATTGACATTCGAGCTGTATTCAAAAAAGGAATAGAAATAAATACTAAAACAGTTGAATGTAAGTCGTATCACGTTCGCGCCCATGTGGTCTGCAGCGCCGCAGAGCAGTCCAAGTCTCCGGCGGTTTTGAAAAATGAATGCGTGGCGCGTGACCTGTCGTATGTTTATGGCCAGTTACATTTTGAAGGACGTTCCAAAATCAAATGCTTTGGATTCAAATATTTGATGCATACGGTTTTGAAATCCGATTTGAGACATTTGCAAGTATTTTCTTTGTAAGCATTTTTGTTCAATTGTTTATTCAAAATTGAGTCTTTTTTATAGTCTTGTTTACAGTAAAACTCGTGCGGTATATCGGGTATATCCAAATTGCGAGCAACTTTCTCCCTTAGCGTCATTTTACAGTATCTATTTTGTCTCGCAATATATAAACTGCCAATTTTCTCGAAACACTAAGCTGGGACCACTTCTATATTATGTTCGACCTTATTACACAAGCATTAGGTTATTAATAGTTCAAATATATAAAAATATAAAAAAATAAGTTGGTAAAGGTAAAAATCCCTGATTTTGCGGCTCAGTGCTTGTACAAGCCAGAATGGACACTGGACAATTTGGCAATCGAAAATGGTTTTTCAATATTCATAAATCGCTGAATCGTCTGGTTACAATCTATTTTATCTCCCTTACGATGCGAATGGAATTCTTGGACTTTATTGGTTTTTATCGTTATTATTTTACTATTTTCTATACAATTATTTTACAATATAACAATAGGTTTCTGCGTTATTAAACCTTCTTTCACAAAGTCTGATTGAGTTCGCGTGTGAAGTGTACAGGCGCGTACAGTATGAGGCTCGAATGGTGAGCACAGATAGCATAGTGGGGGCAAGCTCGCGCATGTATACTTTTGGCCAAATCACAGTAGCCAAATGACACGCGAGAATCCAATAGACGACGAGCATCGACTGACGAACCAATCGTGTGCAGCTCGGCGCTCCCCCCTTTTTCCTTCCGCCAAACAAACCGAAAATTTAATTACTGCGTAGGTGTCAATTTGTGCTCACCACTCGTGCCCCTCACTATATGCTTGTTGTACTCAATTACAGTAGTACCCAACTAATATGGCTTACCGATGTGCCTGCGCAGAAGACACATTTTCAAAGCGCGGGAAATGCTATTGGTCCGCAGCTGCCGCCATGTGTGCGGAGGGGAGAGACTTGTGAATGAGATGGAACTAACAGCAGCAGTGTATTATGAACCCATAGAAATAAATATACCTAGAAAGAACGTCGCCATACTACACGAATATATAAAACAGGCCAACTTTTACAGGCTGCTGCGCGAAACAGCTACGTTTTACGCTCCCTCTGCGTCATTCTGCTTGTCATAGTGACGTTCATAATGATAGCAGTTGTTGAAATATTCCCATTAAAATCGGGAGAAATTTAAATATTAAACATAATTTAGCAATTTTATTTATTTTTATTTGATTTAGCCTCTAACAGTTAGAGCGTATTTTTATCGACGCGTGCACAGCTGCGACACTCTATCTGGATGTATCCTTAATCAAAGTATGAACCTTATGGTAATGATCTAAGGTTGATTGTTAGTTTTAAGAATTCGTTCGTAAATTTTCGGGCCATACTTTCTTTTCTGTGCGAACGAAGATTCACGACGCGCCTTATTAGTTATCCAACTACTGTACTAGAAATAAATATCCTGGGACATTCCTCACACACATACGAATGTACGGTAATCACGATATGATAATAATTAGTAATTGTGCTAAGTTTCAAGTTTATAAAACCAAAGAATAAGATTTTTCATGCAAACCAAATTACCCCTTTCCACCTTGTTCAAAGGGATGAAAACGGGGTATTTTAGAGATTTTCTTTTAAATTTTACTATAATATTTTTTATTTTTTTATACGAAACCTTTAAAAATAATAAAACTGTTGTTTGAATTTCGAACACCTAAAAGTTCGTTTCCGCGTGCCTTCGACGCGAGACGCCTCAATATACATTTTCGCATTGCTTTTATTCGGTTTGTTAAAACTGCCACGTTTCAACGGTAAAGAGTAAAAACCGCACAGAGTACTGCGCACCTGAACCAATGGAACCGTAGCATTTGAACCGTAGGGTTACCATTACAATTTTAAACTGGAGTCTTGCAAGTATTAGGAAGATAATTTTGAATATTACGATATTTACCGCGCAAACGTAAACGCATCACGTGAAAACGGCTAGACTCTTTTGTTTTCTTAAAAGTCATATTTTTTTAAACTGTGGCTCGAAATATTGGAAACTTCGAGAAAACTGAAAGTGGGTTTTCCATGAGTTTGACATAGCTAGTTTAAATAGTTAAATAATTAAGCGGAGAGTCTCAAAAGGCGCAAATATAGTACCCTCAAAAGCGGCTACATATTTGAGCCTTTTGGGGTTGAAACGCTGGGACCGTGGGGACCGGGAGCACACAAAATTTTCAAAGATTTATCTGAATGTCTGATCGAAGCAACACGTGACCAAAATGCTGGTTTTTATTTTGGGCACAGATTAAGCATTGGCATACAACGTGCCAATGCAGCCAGTATTTTTTTGGGTACGTTGCCTGCTGGTAGCAGCTTATTAGATATTTAAGTTTGTATTAGTTAGTTTTGTTTGTTTTAGTTTTTAAACTGAAATATATTTAATATTTCATACTGACAACAAAAAAAAAGTTAAATAGTTTTATTCATTGAATTTGGCTGTACTCGAACTTTATTAAAAAACTGACATTGGAGGCTATTTATCGTTTTTAATTTTAAAGTATAGTCACCCTAATCCTGTTGAAATTTGGAGTGGAGTTCGCTATCGTTGCGGTAGCGCTGGGGTATCACACCTACAAGGTAGTTAATTTGTATCACCCACTTTCCCTCTATCTTGTGGGGTCCGTTCAAATTGAAACACAAAACACTCGTCGAATTTACCTTTTGTTTATGGTGTTTTTCATAGGGGCTAGTGAGGGTTAGGTGTTATTGCACATAACGATTTAATTTTGTTTCTTTCTTTGAAGTAGAAAATATATGATTAGACGGGCTGTTGGCGCAGTTGGTAGACTCTGGTAAAGATTCCACCTATTGCGCCGCACGTCGTGGGTTCGATTCCCGCACAGGACATGCATTTGTGTGCATGAAAATGTCTGTATGTCCTGATTCTGGGTGTAATTATGTATATTAAGTATGTATTTACAAACATAAAGTAGTATAAGTATTATATCAGTTATCTGGTTTCCATAGTACAAGCTCTGCTTAGTTTGGGATCAGATGACCGTGTGTGAGGAATGTGTCAGGATATTTATTTATTTATGTAGTCTCGCATAAGGATGTAATGTAGGATGCACAGGTTGTGGAATTTGCTTTCCGTCGTATTTTTTCCAAGGGAGTACAGTATGAGGTTCTTCAGGAAGGGTGCGGAGAGATTTTTGCTAGATTGGCAACGCGCGAATGTTAAGCTCCGGTTACCGCAAATCAACACTGCTTAGCAGTATAAAAAGAAGTCATGTCGACTTAGAGTCTTAGGTTTTTTTCTTTTATTATTTTTTAATTAAATGGGCTTGTGTTTGGCCACTGCCCCGCCCCACGCTTACCCAGAAGAAACCTATTCACTCTGGCCTTGAAAGTCGCGAAGACGCCGGAAGCAAGTTCCACTCCCTTGCTGTCGCATGAGGATGCAAAACTACTGTCCGTATTTTCGGTATGTCAACAACGTACGGGTGACAATTTTCCCGGCGTCTTGTGGTTCGGTGTAAAAATGGGGATGATGGAATAAAGTTGAACAATTCCTGCACTCACTATCCAAAATATATCCTGTAGAAAACCGATAAGCAAGCAACTTTTCGTCGATGGTCGAAGTTAGTGAGTTTCGCTTTAATTTTTTGTTCGATGGCAGCGTGAAACGATTGGCCTCTTCAAGTGTCGTCGCGTCGCGTCGCGTCACGGTGTAAACTAACACTTAAGCTCAGTAATCCTACCCCACTCATAGCTATTTAACTTAGCCTGAAATTAAAATTTTAAATTAAAATATATATCCCACTGCTGAGCAAATATTTATTTAATTTATTATTTATTTTGAACCTGTACGTACAGTAGACGGCCGATTGCTCAATACCATGTTCACGACTTATGATTGATAGTTTGCATAGCCTAGTTTAAACTGTATGAAGCAGACTGTTTAAGGCGTATACAATAATAAAATAAAAAAAGATAGCTTGATCTCTGTGACAGTTGTTTGACTCATATGAAAATTAACCTTATGACTTTACCATAAGCTTTATCTGTATCATCATAAAATCAACCACAGATTAAACAGATGAACCTTATTGTAAAGCTATAAGGTTAATTTTCATATGATTCAAACAGCTGTCGCAGAGATCAAGCTATATTTTACAAAGTATAGTATAAGCTAGTCCGGCTGATATATATTTTGTCTTCAAGTCGACGTATTGTGAATTTTTAGAACACCTTTAAGCCATTTATCGTATAACATAGAAAACGAATTATGTGACGATGACGACGGAAAAAAAAGAAAAAAGCCCTTTCGCCACTTTGTATTGAAATTCACGAATGAACATTCCACTACCTAATTTGTTATGAAATACAGAATTTTTTGTCCATTTTCTAGTCCGATAAAGCGAAGATATCTTGCCGAACCCGGTTTCTAGTTACCAGATAGAAATTTCAATTATTCTTCAAGGGTGTCCTCAAATTAGGGCAGACGGCTTTAAATTTATTTATCCACTTCATCACTTGAGGGTTAAACCAGGGAATTTGCTAGAATTATGTGTCTCGATGTGGTTACAAACTTTTGCGTTTAAACTAGTGTTACATTTGCTCAATATGTGAGAAGTAACACTAGTTTTTGTCTGGAGTTTCACCCGCGTTCCCGGAATAAAGAGTAGCCTATGTGCCCCCGACGCACGCTCGCACTCGTGGTGTAGCATGATTAGTCGATCAGCAAAGTTAAGCTACCACGGTGAAGCCGTGAACCCTGAATAAGGTGATAAGAGTGTTTTCCGTGCTTCGGAAGGTACATAAGGCTGTTGGTCCCGTTTAATACTCAATTGTGATAGTCGTTAAACTAGTTGGAGGCCTCCCAGGTGGCTTAAAAACTCCAACAGTAGTTTGACCACCAGCCTACCTCCACAAACTTGCAGTGGGCATGCGTATGCCTAATAATGAAATGGAATGGGCTGATACTTCATCATGCGTATGATGAAGTATCAGCCCATTCCATTTCTCCCTCATTTATGAAAGGAGGCCTGTGCTCAGCAGTGGGACATTATAGGCTGATGATGATGATGTGCCTTTCCATGGCATAGGCTATCTGCGTGCGATTAATTTTGCTGTCGAAAGCGTCAAGAGTGTCAAGACATGATAAAAAATGAAAATGCACAATTATTCACATGGTTGGTGAGGATGCGCGAATTAAAAAATCTGAGTATCACAAGGACGCTAAGGATACAAGGCCTATGCACTCACCTCTTAAACATCAACTTGGTCTTTAGGTCCGGCCGGCGCGATGCAGTGACTTACAGTAGTACCCACCTAATATGGCTTACCGATGTACCTGCGCAGAAGATACATTTTCAAAGCGCGGGAAATGCTATTGGTCGGCAGGTAGTGATCTAAGGTTGGTTGTAAGTTTTAAGCATTTTTTCGTTAATCTTCGGGCCATAATTTCTTTTCTGTGCGAACGAAGATTCACGACGCGCCTTATCAGTTAGGTACTACTGTACAGATGCGACTATGTGAGATTCTCAGGAGTTTATATAATTTTCTTCAAATGCGTGTTCTTTCCCGGACCGTTTCGGGTGACGTCGTTACTGTTTAACAGGCACGTGCATAAAGCCTTCATACGTTCCCTAGCGTCTAATGGTACACAAAACGGCATAATCACACATAATAACAAATAATTGTTATTACCATCTATTTGAGTCACAGTTACTGGTCTCGTTATTCTTCGACGTGTTATATAACAATTTCAAGACACGTAGGTACATTATGTGTAAGAGCTCAGTATGTATAGTAATAACACAGGCTTGACTAAACTCAATTATGTCCCGGCCTGTGGTTTATGCCACACTCCAGACAGGGTCAGATAAGGCTTTGACTAACATTATTTGGATTAGTGATGGATTGTATGAGATGGCAATAAAAAGATATGTTATTTGTCTTTGTTTGACGTCTGTGATAAGTATTTTGGTAAAGAATATGTTCTACTTTGGCGACGATATTCAATGTTAGTAAATCTAGAATACAAAGGTTTTAAGGGCTATTTTTTAATTGGTAAAGGCCGGTTTGACCGGCAAACTGCTCACAAAGCGTGGAAGGATCTGGATAGACGGCCTACCACCAAGCTAATATTTGGGCCTAAAATTGTTATTACTTGATCATTTTTAAGGCGATGATAGCTCAGTGGTGGCGTCGCATTCCGTCACGGAAGGTCCCAGCTTCGAATCCTACAATAAGCTTGAGCTTTCGGTGAAGAAAAACATCGTGAGGAAACAAGGCACGGTGGTTAGGTATTTTGTAGTTCCCACCTGGCTGGCTACCACCCTCAAGTTGAAAATATGACATCAAGCGCCTATCGGTGTGTTCCGACAGCTGCACTTGAGAGCCGGTTTCTCTAGGCTTTGTGTGCTTACCACCTTCGGCCGTATCATCACTTACCATGGTGGGATTGCGGTCAAACACAGGCCTATACCAGAGTCTATACACAGCAAAAAAACACACAATTTTAATAATTGTATAATTCTTGTATTTTACTCAATAGAAAAATTTATTCACTTTTTTTATTTTCATATTAACTCAAACGATACTATTATATCTATAATTTACCAATCAACTATTTGACCAAAAGTTGTTGTATCAAAATATTACTCCCACCAGTGCATCCCTGCCCTCACAATGATGTGATCCACAAACCCGTACGCGCGTAACTACCAGTTAACGACCATAACGCAATATTAATGCTTCGGTAACACTCACTCTGTGTCTCGTTTTATATATGTACACTTCAGGTATTGCGTGAAGCCGAAAGTTATTACTAGCTAGTAGGCTGAGGTTTAGGGATTTAGGTTACCTAGTTTGTAGCGCGTATACGAACAACGAAAGAAACACCTGTTTCATCATCAGACGCTGAGCACGGATTTCCTTTCACAAATGAGGGTGAAGAAGAATATGCATTCCCATTGCGGATTGGTGGAGGTATAGGCTAGGGGTCAACCTACGGTTGGAGGTTTCAATTCACTGTAGGAGAGTTGAACGACCTTCGTCTGGGCATTCGACCTACCATTTTTTTTTTTTTTTTTTTTTTTTTATACCACTAAGTCGGCAAACAAGCGTACGGCCCACCTGATGGTAAGCGGTTACCGTAGCCATATGGACGCTTGCAACACACGAAGCATCGCTCACGCGTTGCCGACCTTTCCCCCCTCCCCAATGAGCTCTGGCGACCTTACTCACGCACAGGAACACAACTTTACACAACATAAAGTTATTTGGCTGCGGTATTCTGTAAGGTGGAGGTACTTCCCCAGTCGAGCTGCTCTTTGAGCGAATTAACGCCACGCTCTACCTCTCAGAAACCATTCGGGTACTACAAAGAGGCTGAACTATCAATTAGCTTACAATTTCAAACAAAGACAAACTTTGATCGAATTGCGTTTGCGGCAGTTACAAACTAAAATACATCTGGTAAATTCAGATGTATTATTTCGTAATGTTCTATTCAATATTTGCGTACAATATCGAATTGAACTTCTCAACCATTTATTCAGATAAAATATAAAATCCTTAAACACTATATAAATGAAAAGAAATAAACTAAATGAAAAAATCGTTGTCAGAGGGCAGCGTTCCCAGAATGCTGGCGGCATTGCCACGTTGGATGGCAATGCTGATTTTCTGACCGAGGTATATCTGACATATACCTATTCACGAGATGCTTCTAAACTTAATGTAAATGTACGTATTTTGGCTGCCCTATTTTATGAAGGAACTAGATACCTTTAAAGAAACATGGACTTAGCAAAAAATAAATTTGATCCCAAGAAAGTCCCTTCCTTCCAAGATAAATTCGTGTCTGTTAATTAATGAAGATTTTAATAAGATTACGATTAGCATGATTTATGGACGTTCGTTACATTAAATAAAATTATAATTTATTTTAACGAACTTACGTATAAATTTATTCTCTTCAGAGAATTTCGTGTTTTCGCAGAGTTTTGATTCTGAGAGCAAAATTTGTAGTACCTGTCGTTTGATTAGCGTTTTATTTTGAGGGCTTTTCACTGCTGTCTTGTATGTAGAAATGAAAATACCAGTGAAATTTCAAAAATACATCTGGCCCTTCTCTCTTTTTAAGCTTTTAGCGCCAACTAGCTGTTTAAGCCTCTTAGGAATGCTCCAGTATCTATCAGGAGTATTTTATTTTTATATTAAAGTCTTATGAATGATTAAAAGTTGTCTATGATGTTAGTAATGTACTGCAAGGTTGTTATTTTTATTAACAACTCTGTATTTTTGTTGTAAATATAGAATACTAGTTGCCCGGCGTGACTTCGTTCGCGTGTTGATACCCCACCCTGTGGTGATACCCCACCCTGCCCTATATGAATAATTTTCCCCGTTTTTGGAACATATTTCACTGATGCTTCGCTCCTATTAGTCGCAACGTGATGTTATATAGCATAAAGCCTTCCTCGATAAATGGACTATCCAACGCAAAAAGAATTTTTCAATTCGAACCAGTAGTTTCTGAGATTAGCGCGTTCAAACAAACATACTCTTCAGCTTTATAATATAAATAGTAAAGTATAGATTTAATTGTAACATATTTTTTAACATGTGAAAATATTAAATCGCAAGACCGAAGCTAGTATGTAGTAAATAAAGTGAAATAGAAATAAAGTGCGTAACTCAGCGAATGTAGAGCTCCATGTAATGAGAGCATGAAACTCCGGTGCTGCGTGAGAAAAATGCTGATTGAGCCAACTTATTTATCGAATGGAACTTCGCTTACACGGTATGTAGGCCTTACACCAGCTCGTAAATTACTGTAAGGAGAATTTTATTATTGAAAGTACCTCCGCACTGTATATTTAAGTGAAATTTTAATTATGTATGGTTTTGTGTAGGTTTGCGAAATGGTACAAATGCCTAGCTGTTCCCCGCGGTTTCACCCGCGTTCCCGGGATAAACAGTTGCCTAAAATTTTTGGGATAATATAGCTTCCAATAAGCGAAAGATTTTTTCGAATCCGATTGTTAGTGCCAGAGATTACACCGTTTAAACAAATAAAAAACAAAGAAACAAAAAAACTCAACCGCTTTATTATATTATTATTAAGTATAGATTAGACGATGACTGGCGTGACGCTTCCGTAAAAACACCTTGTGACTTTTAAAAGCAGTATTGTGGCGTTTTTGAAAATAAAGAACTACTCACGAGCACCTTCTCAAAGTCAAATCAAAGCCATTTAGTTTGGGCCCTAAGAATTGAAGATACTGAATTCACCGAGGAGTCAGATGTTGGCTATCAATTGATAACAGTTTTTTGTAGACAATCTGACTACAAAGGTGTTTCTAAATTTTCATAACAATATAAGCTTAAAAACTAAACACAAAGCACACAAAGTAAGAAAACATAAAAATACTTATTATTTCTTAAGACGGTATATTTCACGTAAAGCCCGTGTACATACAAATATCGTCAACTTAGTGTTGCTTATAACAAACGACTCGTTACACCAGCTGTCTTTGTCAGGAGTCGCATATGGATGACTTTACTTTTGTATTTTACCAAATTACCATCGTCATACCAACTCAACACGGAAACCTTTATCACAAATGATTAAGGTTTACAATCAAATGATACTCATTTTTAAGCAGCATTCACGTTGGTGGGGAGGTTTTATCACGTTTTTACGGGTTTCGTTCGGGACGTGCCTAACTAGGATGTTTTTAATGAAAGTAACGGGGAATGTTTCAGTATTGATAAAGTATCTTTTTCATTCCTAGCTTGTTTAAGTTGGAATACAACATTTTGGATAATTTATGGCTTTCGGTTTGTTTTAATGGAACTTGTTAATTTTCATTTAAAATCTGACTATTTTTTTAATCATGATCTTGAATGTTGTTATGAAAAAAAGGCAGCGCCATATTGAACTATTCATTTATTAGACCGTCAAAATCCATACCTTCAGATCACGAAACAGCAATTGAGTTATATTTTTTTTACATAAAGGTAATGTAGGGCGCGCGTCGGGTTAATGTGTTCCGAAAATAGACGTGTTACAACCAAAAAAAACAATTTTATGTTTGTTTGACACATACCTACGTCTGAAAATTTTTCTGAGGGCAAATTTAAGAATGCAAGTTCTTAGCCGACTGCAGGCAGCAGCAGCAGGCGACGTTCCGTCCGTAGCTAGCGACACCGTCGCCTAGTAATACATAGAAACCAGTAGTGTCGTGGCGACACGTCGCCTGCTGCTGCTGCTTGCAGTCCGCTAAAGGTTTGGCTGTTAATTTGTAATTTTTGACAGTTTTTTTTATAGACTTTTCAGTGGAGGATATCTAGCGAGTCTGCTGAGTGTGGATCTGCTGAGTATATCTAGCAATTGTAAAAATCGTTTTTTAATAGGATACACCTGTGATTGACTACAATCTCACAATTGTAACAATGGTAAGTATGATGTACCTGAAGGTGTTAAGCACACAAATCTACAAAGGAACTGACACTCAAGTGCAACTGTCGGAACAATGCTTGGCTTTTCAACAGATTTTCAACTTCAGGGTGGTAGCCAGTCAGACGGGTACTACAATGTACCCTACCACCATGCTATGGTTTCCTCACGATGTTTTCCTTCACAGAAAGTTCAAGCTCAGTGTAGGATTCAAACCAGGGCCATTGTCACGGCATTCGACGTCGCTACCACTGAGCTAAGAAGTTTAACGAGATAAAGAGCATTTATGGTCTCCATCTCAACATTCTGCTTAATTTTGTATAATTGTTAAATACATTGCTTACATAAAAAGGGGCTTCTGAACAAAAAAGGTATCATGATCTTTTAAAAGCTTACACAAGGGATTTTCGCAATAAAGTTTTACAAAAGTATACCGCGCGACCAATATTTTGCGGCAGTCATAAAAAATTTAAACCTGGGAAAGATGCGCAGAGAAACTCACCAATAATCATATCTTACGCTTTACCCTGGCGCTATCATCATGGAAAAATTATAGCGGACTTGCTTTTGTGCTGGTTTCATGACCGTATACTTGATATATTCTTGTAGGCACTTATCCGTTTGAGTTGCTATATATCTCTAGCCAGCCGATCATAAGCCAGAAGAGATGCATTCTTTGGATAAACCTCGTTTGAGGCAGAGGGATGACACGTACAGCGGAACGAGCCCATGCAACGACGCTGCGGACAGTAGACTTCTCACATGATTAAAGTGACAGAGCGTAGTGACAGCGCTGCGTGCATGACGAGTGTGTGAAAATCTTAATGCGGTTCAGAGAATAGGTACCTACATCTACTTACCAAGTTTCAACAGTATAGTTCTTATAGTTTCGGAAAAAAGTGGCTGTGACATACGGACGGACAGACAGACAGACATGACGAATCCATAAGGGTTCCGTTTTTTGCCATTTGGCTACGGAACCCTAAAAAGTTAAAAGATACATGTCATATTTTGAAATTGCTTACGTGTCAGCAATGAACCAAAGTAACATTACATTTGGTATATTTTAAAGCTAGCATTTTATTTTTGTTTCGATAAAATAATAGGTTAAATTAAATAATTGGACTGTTTTACAAAAAACTTAAACCGACTTCAAAGTACACTAAGAAGTAATCAAATCCTGATCTGATGACAATGGGACCAGACGGGAAGTATACCCTTCCAGACAAAAAAAGAATTTTCCAAATCGGTTAATAAATGACGGAGTTATGAGGTAAAAAACATAAAAAAAAAAACATACAATCGAATTGAGAACCTCCTCCTTTTTTTGAAGTCCGTTAAAAAAAGTGTGTTCAAAATTACTGAAGAAACTGAGAAAATGAAGACAAATGAATCAGTTTCGTTGCCAGAAAAGTTATTACAAAACAATACACAAAAAGTTATATCGTTTCCTTAATTTTAAATCAAGTTTAATTTCCTTTTGGGTGGAACTGTTACTTAATATTGTAAACGTAATTAATTGAATTCTAAATGTACTGATGAAATAGCGATTTCCACAATATAGGCTTGTTAGGAGTTACAAAATTGAATGAACTGATCCGCTGCCGGGGTTGGGTTCTCAATTTACTGACATATATATCAATCCCCTTTACATATAGCCAACTGACGTAACAACATGTTTGTGTCTCTCATTATTAATTGATAAGTTATCGATGAAATAATTCATAGATAGTCCTTACTCATACACGAACGTTTAAACCAATTGTTACGTCAATGAAAGACAGCGGTCGGTTGCTAACTGATTTATTATCATAAAATGTGCACACCCTCAATATTCACAATAAAATAGCTACAGGTCGGTTAACGAAAGCTGGCACGTTCACAGTACTCATAAATTTGCAATCAGTCAAGTCTAATGGACGAATGCAAAAATAGACCACTCTATATTTATGAGCAGTAGCAAAAGCAAAACAATAACTGTCTCCTTCATACTCATAAGCTTGACTTTGCGCGAGAGAGACGGTGTAAATGTGTTGAAACGTGCCAGCTTTAGTTAACCGACCTGTAATACACTACATTTCTCACCCCTTAGAATAATGTATATAAACTTAAAGCTATTATGTACTTGCTATGCTTTCCCTCCACCAATAAGAAAAAAAAAAAAACAAAAACAAACATATCAAATGACTAATTTGCAACTAAAACGAAGAATATAAATATATATAATAAAGAAAAAAAATCTATTTCTATTTCAAAAAAGTTTTACTCCAACTTTTTATAAAAATTTTTTTAATTGTCTACTGTATGCTCTTTTAGCCCGCTCGCTCTCCCTAACTGGTGATGTCGGTAACTAAAACTGAATGTTTCGCCTTATATGCCCGGGATTGAGAGTTAGTCTATGCTCCGATCCAGCAGCGACCGGTCTACAGTTCTGCGGTCAGAGTTTGCGTTCCGTGTTCGCTGTAATCTATGCGGTGCTTTTGATCATTGTACACAGCGACCGCGGCGGTCTAGGAGACCGCACGTAGAACTCTAGACCGCTCGCTGTGGAATTGGTGCCATACTCTACGGCTATGCAAAAAATCATGTCAATCCGTTGCTTCGTTCTACGTGAAAGAACGATAACAAACACACTTTCGTATTAAAAAAATTATCATCGTCATCATCAGCTCATACTCATGTCTCACTGCTGAGCACGAGCCTCCTGTGTAGTGGTGTGAAAGGGAATGGGGCTGAATGGGCTGATTCTCCAACACACGTTCCCACTGCGGATTGGCGGAGGTAGGCTATAGTATATTTCAAATAGCATGAGTTCGGTGACACATGGTATTTTATTAGAATTCTCAATGGTTAATGTTCTTTTCGATATATTAAAGGAATACTATGATAGAGCGAGGTTTCAAAAATATTGTGAGTACTATTTCAGAGTCATCAAATGGAATTTCACTAGATATTGGTGAAAAACCCTTGACCTTGACGCATCCTTCTTGTATTATTATTTTTTCATGTGGTGTATCAATAAAGCGTTATCTATCTATCTTTAAATACTGCTTTAAGTATACCCAATGTATGTAGAGGCTTTAGGTACCTATTTGAAAATTAAAAACCGGCCAAGTGCGAGTCAGACTCACGCACCGAGGGTTCCGTACAAACCTGTAGGTATATAAGTAAATGGTAGCATAGACCTGAGTATTTGATATTAATTTCAATTTATGACGTATTAAAAAAAAACTACTTACTAGATCTCGTTCAAACCAATTTTCGGTGGAAGTTTGCACCGTAATGTACATCATATATTTTTTATAGATTTATCATTCTCTTATTTTAGAAGTTACAGGGGGGGGACACATATTTTACCACTTTGGAAGTGTCTCTCGCGCAAACTATTCAGTTTAGAAAAAAAAGATTTTAGAAACCTTAATATCATTTTTGAAGACCTATCCATAGACACCCCAAACTTATGGGTTTGATGAAAAAAAAAAAATGAGTTTCAGTTCTAAGTATGGGGAACCCCCAAAATTTTTTGTTTTTTTTCTATTTTTGTGTGAAAATCTTAATGCGGTTCACAGAATACATCTACTTACCAAGTTTCAACATTATAGTTCTTATAGTTTCGGAAATAAATGGCTGTGACATACGGACGGACAGACAGACAGACAGACAGACAGACAGACAGACATGACGAATCTATAAGGGTTCCGTTTTTTGCCATTTGGCTACGGAACCCTAAAAATATCGAATACTTACCAATTACCCTTGGGCAATGTGTAATTTACAACCAACCAGAAAAAAAACTTCTTGATTTCGCCTGAGGCATAGTACCACAAAACTTCACAAACCACGGAAAAGAGATTATATTTCTTTTCTCTGTGTCACAAACCATTAAAAATATTTTTTAGTTACCGCTTTTATGAAGCGTTACCATGGTAACATATTTGTGTAATTTCTGCTTATTTCCTGCGCCGGAAGGAAGCTCTTAGGAACGTGTGGATTGCCCGGGGCGTAGATTGCTCGCAGCCATTGCATGCCAATATGGTGTCGGTATGTGTAGATGAAAATTATTTGAATATTATTGGGATTATAAGGAAATTAATTGGTACAAATATTGCTTAATCAAAAATAAAGTGAACTTCGGAATAAAAGTTCCCTATTGTTCTTGTACTTATCGTTAGTTTTGTTATAAGTTTTCTAATGGTGCGTCCATGCTTGGCGAACTGAGCTCGAGCCAAGCCACGAACAAGCACACTGCGAGCACGATTCGCGTACCGTGGTAGGGCTTGCGAGCCTCGAACGAGCATTCGTAGCGTGCTCACTGCTCGCGCGATTGTCAGTTTTTTCATGAACACAGGGATTCGCATCGCACTCGTTTTAGGCTCGTTGAAGGTTCGAATCGCGAGCAACGAACGAATCCTGTCCGTTCGAATCTTGGCTCGTTCTCGCTTCGCGTAGCATGGCGCACCATAAGATAACCATTGTCGGAGTAGTCATTTTGATGTGGAAAAGATCCTAATTACAAGGTCTAAAACATTTGATCTCCCCAAAAAACAAGTCACAAATATTCGCAGATGTGTGACCGTGTTACACCTACAGAAATGGTTGCACCTATTCATAACGCGTGGTAACACCGGCACTCAATTTGATATACAACAAACGTATCTAGTTGCATACATAAGCGTTCGTTCCGCTTCCCGACATCTGACACGATAAAAACGTGTACGTTTTTTTCATGTTATGCATATGTGTCGTTAAAGGGGACATGTGGAAGCGTGCGATTGTCAGGGGACCAGGATTTTCGGGAGTCGTGCAATTGTGACGTTTTTCAAGTTACGCCGTTTTTAGTGTATTGCCTGATATTGGTATTTAGATTCTGTGAATAAATACGTGTTTTTGTGAAGTTGAAGAAATCATTTATAAACTTATTTCTTGATAGGTATGCCTAGCTTTTTCACCGTTTTGGATCTGCTCAGACCTTTCAGAGACATTTAACTAAGCAAAAAAGAGAAAGATGCGGTACGTTCTTACATTGCTAAAATTTAGTTGTTCTCAAATGGGCACTATTTATTGGGCATACTTAGACTGTAACGCGAACGATATAGAGGTCCTTATCGAGAAGCTGTTGCCATATTATCCTGTTTTGGTTTTATCAAAGGTTCAGACTCAATTTTAACTGCTTGAAAAATGACACTCCTGATCACGCTTAAACTTCCTATACTTAGAACGTGGTCAGTTTCCTTTCGCGTGCATATTTTAGCAAGAACACCCAAAAGATACTAACTAATACCCAAAGGAATAATATCTAGAAATCTCTTATGATAAAACCGTGCCATAACAAAAAGAATCATGGCGAGCTCCATACATTGATTTGTACAAAAAAATAAAACATTTTAGAGGGTTTTGAATCACTTCCAATGTTGAGATTATGAGATGTTGACCAGCAACAAGTTAATGTTAATATACATGAAATATTTTATAAACCCCGTAAAACATAACAACAACATAATGGTTTTGGTCGCGAATAGTTGCGATTCGTCGGCATGCCATAGAAATTCGCAATTTTATCCCGGGGTTCTAAAAATATTTTAAATGGCTCAAGTTGTTCCTTAGGCACCAAGGATCAATTATAAAGTCATTCCAACGTCTCTAAAAATCTTTATTTTTTTGTATAAATCTCGCTATGATCCTATCAATGTCATTTAAATATTTACTGGCAACTCTGACTAGCAATTGCAGCGAGAGACGTAGCATTTTTTACGTTTTCTGAATACGTGCAATGTAAAATATTGTCTTGTTAGTAACTGCGGAAGCTCTCCGCTGAGTCGAAATACGATCTCGCTACGTTGTGAATTTAGATAGTTTTGTGCTCGAAATAAAGGTGCTGTGAAAGTGAGAATGCATCCCTTGAATGTTCAAACGTTAAGTATACATGTTTTATTTCATGAAACTTTATAAACTCTACAATTGTTTTGACCTTTTTCAAGAATATAATTTATTAGCTTTCCGCCCGCGGTTTCACCCGCGCCCCCTTCTTTACTCCCTACCCTACCGTACCTTACCCTACACTACCCTATAAAAAGTATCCTATGTCCGTCTCCTGGTTCTAAGCTACCTCCCCACCAATTTTCAGAAAAATCAGTTCAGCCTTTCTTCAGTTGTTCTTGTTATAAATAGTGTAACTAACACGACTTTCTTTTCTATACTAATATTAGAAAGAGGAAAGATTTGATTGTTTGTTTGTTTGTTTGCATTCAATAGGCTCCGAAACTATAGAACCGATTTGAAAAATTCTTTCACTGTTGGGAAGCTACACTATTCCCGGGTGACATAGGCTACTTTTTACCACGGGAACGCGGGAGAAACCGCGCGAGACAGCTAGTATATTATATAGATAATGTGGAACAACATGCACTTTTTTTATCATCTAAGTTTATTCGTTTTTAAAGGTAAAGGAAAGTCTCCTCCATGTTTCTCCACATGGATCTGTCCACCCTTCGCCTCGTTCGTTCCTTCCAGTATTTTCCTGTAGTTTTTAGTATCTCGTCGAGTCATCTATCTGCTGGCCTCTTATCTTCTTGCCAGTCTGGAACAATGTTAGTAATTATTGTTTTTTCTTTTTCATCCTAAATATAAAAAAAAATCTTAACTATGAAATTCTTCCTTACTGGAACCAGTCGGTATTGCGCGGGGCGATGGCAAGAGACCGGATGGTATGTCTTTGATCCCTTGGAGTGTCGGCAAGTCGCTGGTGTGGGATGCCACATGTGTCGATAAACTCGCGCCATCTCACTTACGCGGAAAATTCAAAAAATATGCATCGATTGGACCAAATTATATTTTTATGCCTTTTGCGGTCGAGACCTTGGGACCATGGGGGTCAGAAGCTCGCCGTTTTGCTCGCACCTTGTCTTCAAAATTGATCGAGACCTCCGGAGACCAGTGGGCGGGGAGCTTTTTCCGCCAACGCGTCAGCTTGGCTATCCAAAGAGGAAACGCTGCCAGCCTTCTGGGAACCTTGCCGTTAATCGGAAGCAGCGGCAGGCTTGAGGAAATTTTCTATATAGAGATAATATTTTGTAAATATAGATTGTATTTTGTACATATTTGTTGTTAATAATAGTAGATATTTGATTTATAAATAAACTATGAAATTGTGCATTATTGTTGAGTTAAATATTTCTGTATTTATGCATAACGAAGCAATTTTCCAAAGGCGAATTTATTGTAAACTAAGTACGTATTCGTCTTTTGCAAGTAAAGTTCAACTCGACGAGATCTCAATTTGTAAAGACAAATCTCCTATCCGTCATCAGAGACGATCTAAAGACGCTTAAGAAAGCACGACTAACTTTCGCGGAAACTTTGAATGGTTCCGCAGAATGTTCTGGTTACTAATCTTTAAAATATCTGCATGCCAAATTTCATGGTGATCCGTTCAGTAGTTGAGGCGTGAAGGTGTAACAAACAAGCAAACAAACTCACTATCGCATTTATAATATTACTAGCTGTCCCCCGCGGTTTCACCCGCGTTCCCGGGATAAAAAGTAGCCTATGTCCTTCTCCATACCATAGGCTATCTGCATGCTAAATTTCACGGTGATCCGTTTATTAGTTGAGGCGTGAAGGTGTAACAAACAAGCAAACAAACTCACTATCGCATTTATAATATTACTAGCTGTCCCCCGCGGTTTCACCCGCTTTTCCGGGATTAAAAGTAGTCTATGTCCTTCTCCATACCATAGGCTATCTGCATGCCAAATTTCATGATGATCCGTTGAGTAGTTGAGGCGTGAAGGCGTAACAAATAAACAAACTCACTTTCGCATTTATAATATAGTTAGGATACTCGGCTACATTTTGTTTAGTAAACGTTTGTATGAAATAGAACTTTTGTGGTTCCAACTAAAACTTGTGTTTGCGGTGAATCCTTACTAATAGGTTTTGTATGAATGCAAAAGTTTGTTTTGTTTCGAAACCGCGATTAAACTACTAAAAACATGAACCGTTCGAGTTATGTGGTATCTAATACGTTGAAATCATTGTAGCGAAATGAAATACGTTGATGACGTTGATTTTTGGGAGGGTAACATTTTCATGACTTCGAGACGAAATATAATGGTGCGCATGCTTGTCGAACCGAGAACGAGCCGAGCCACGAACGAGCACATTGCGAGCACGATTCGCGTAGCGTGGAAGGGCTTGCGAGCATCGAACGAGCGTGATTGTCAGTTTTTTCAAGAACAAAAGGATTCGCATCGTGCTCGTTGTAGGTACGTTCGTGGCTCGGCTCATGCTCGATTCGCGTAGCATGGACGCACCATAACGTGATCTTCGATGAAATTTAGATCGTTATAAGTAAGTTACTTTCCAGTCCTAATAATGATCGCATGGAGGTTGGAACTTACCATGTCACTTTGGGAACCTATGCTATAGAGTGGGGGTGATTTTTCCACTAAGCTTCTAAAGCCTAGGAAAATACCTTTTCTTGGAATGGCATAAACCTTTTTTAACCGACTTTCAAAAAAAGGAGGAGGTTCTCAATTCGACTGTATTTTTTTTTTTTTTTTTTTTTTTTTTTTTTATGTTTGTTACCTCATTACTCCGTCATTTATTAACCGATTTGGAAAATTCTTTTTTTGACTGGAAGGTTATACTTCCCGTTTGGTCCCATTGTCATCAGATCAGGATTTGATTACTTTTTAGAGTACTTTGAAGTCGGTTTAAGTTTTTTTGTAAAACAGGCCAATTATTTAGCACTTTTGCTTTACCTTTAAAAGACTTTTTTTTTTGTATTAAATGGCCTTGCGTTTGGCCACTGACCCGTCCATAAGGGGGCGATGACGAAGCCTAAGATGAAACACGCTTACCCAGAAGAAACCTATTGACTTTTGAAGTTTGAGCGTTCACGCTAACGAATTTATCCTGTTGAATCTATAGGGTCAGGTAGACGAACTATTTTTTGTTAGCCCAGTCATGCATCGTGTACAAACATCATACCCATTTTTCATCTTTACTAAATTCCTACAAATATAAACTGTTATGGAGGTGCAAGGTGGATGACACCTCCATTTAAAAGGGAAGATCTTCCGCCAGGCTGGGACATCGTGCCTGGGGACCGCGGTCCAACTGTACATGTCGGACAGTTGTATATATGCAGATTCTCGGGAAAACTTCGCAAGCGCGATGCAGGACGTAGGCGCGCGATCGCAGGATAATGTGGCGCCACGCCATCTATCTTTCCGTGTGTGAACTATCTCAGTGTTACTGATAGATGGCTGATAGATGTCGCTACACTGTATTCCTTCGGTAATACAAATAGAAATAGATAATTTTCAGCAACTTCAGCGTCTTTAGAGTGTATTTCTAGTCCAAACATGTGTCTGTAAAATGGGTTCGTCAATAAACTAACATTAGTCTTAGAAAAAGGATAGACAGAGGCTGACCTCTCCTAACATAACATAGTTTATGGTGGGACCCAATCAAATATACTTAAAGTAATGGGAGGCAACAAACCATAGTTAGATACACTTAGCTGATTGTCTGTATAAATGGCAACATTTTAAGCAGGCTTAAAAAATGATGAAGTTTGAGGCTCTACTGTACATCTGTGGCCAACATGAACATTTTTTTAGTTACTGAAAATTTGTCCATGGTATGTTTTTATAAATCAGAGAGACTATCGGCTAGTGAGCTTTCTGAACTAAACACCTATTATACATCCTATATCTAACCTATAAAGTGAAAGGGAACCCTTTATGGTGTCGCTTTAGCGTCTGTCTGGTCTTATCTCTGTAATTTGCCAAGCAAAAAATATGATGAAGATGAAAATTGGTTTTTATTCAAATGCCTATTTCAATGATATTATAATAGAGATAAGCTACCCTCATACTAAGCGGCGTTCAGTTATTGTTGAATTAGGTGAATGCGATACGGAACGTATGGTACAGAAAGAGATAGCTATATGTAGCCGCTAAGCACAATTACAACAGTTGTCTGAATTTGTCTGCAACAATTAGCGTGCGTTAGTGCGATATCTACCTATTTTATTATAATATCATTGGCCTATTTGATAAGTCTGTACAAATCATTGTAATATGTTACCTACTTGAACGATGGTATATACTACGAAGGTATCTTGTGTATACGTCATAGTTTTATGTATTACTTTATTTTATCTAGCGTCGCTATCAAATGATTTGTTTTCCTGAATACCGTTTAAATTGTACAGCAAATCGATGATTTTCTGTACAATTTAAAATAATACAATTCTAGTATAAACAAATAATATTAAGTTGTTTTTGTCGCATGCATGTTATTTATTATTGCTATAAAGTAAAATTACGAGCAAATATATGCTTATCAATATTTTTTGTTTTAAAACGTTGTTAATGGCTTTTTAGTTGAAAATGACAATAACTATTTCATGAAAAAGTTATAAAAGTAAGATTTCTCTTAACTTTCTATCACGGACAATCGTTTAAAAGGCCCGTCCCTAACGGAACCCTCAAGAATTAAGTTTTATGTTTCGGACTGATCTCCGAGATTATCACCGCTTCTCGATCAATGACGACACGGTCGCTTACCCAAAGGATTATTACACGGTTTTTAACACTTTTTCGTAGGGCAGCCGTAAACCCGATTACCATACATTGGAACCGAAATGATCTCGCAATTATTAAATGGAGCAACCTCCTACGGACCCTCTGGTTGTGAAATGAGTTCCGCGCTGTGTGTGTGTTTCTCTCTTCAAGAAAGGTGTGAAGAGTTATTTGCAGGGGACAGGTAACCGCTTTCCATCAGGCGGACTGTGTGCTGTATCACCTAAGTAGTATTAAAAACCACCTAGAACTTGCTTAGAATTCCGGGTAAAAAGTGGAATAAGAGCATTTCTGTGTATAAATGTTATGTAAAGGACTCAAAACAAGTCTAAAACGCTTTTTGTTTATGCGAAACTATTTTCTTTGATCATATTGTTTATAAAATATCCCCCTTTAACTCCCTCTTTTCAACCCATACGTTATTTTCACTCACCAAAAGCTGCGTTAAAATGACGTTCTAACGGGTTATGAAACTTCGAGTTAAAATGGTTCAAAATTTTACCCACGCTAGCACAAGCGGGCCTAGAGATTGAATTTTGTTGCACAATATTTTGCAGTGTATACTTGCCCTTAGGCTCTTGATAGTACGTGTGAATATAGGCTTGTGTTTTTTGTAACTAACCTTCATGTAGATACGTGAGGCGCGTCCTCATGGGTCCAAATTGGTATGTAACTGCCAGTTTTACGTTCAAGCTGCATGTGGTAGGTTTCAGGTATGATGTTGGTAAGATTATTTTCTTATCACGGTCCAGGTTGCTTTTGTTACATGAGGTAAGTGGACCTTTTTCGTTTCGCTGGGATGTAATAGGATGATGTATTTTTGAAACAACATTTTAACTAGCTGTCCCCCGCGGTTTCACCCGCGTCCGCGTTTAAAATTTATGAAAACTCAACGGTAGGGTAGAGTAGGGTAGGGTAGGATATCTCTCGGGTACGCAGTTGAAACCGCGGGGCGCAACTAGTATAGATATATCGATCCCAATTATATTATAATAAAAAAGGAATATCATTGATCAAACTGATATACCGCATAAAGATATAAAAATATTTTTTTAAATTACGGTTCAAAAACAGCTGAGCGTGGCATGTAGTGTACATGTTATAAGGATGGAAGCCTGTGGTTTCAAGCATCGAAATAGTATTACCCTAGAATAAGGGTGACAGCTGTAAAAACGGCCGAAGAAATAAGACTTGTCGCTATTTCAGTTTCAGTAGGTCCACGTTTGAACGTAGAACATTCACATAATTTTGTTTTATTGAGTTTCCAAGCGGCCACTTTCACGATGTTGTCTTGTACGTAACCCTTAATCTAGACAGAAGATAATATATCTATGGTTACAAGAGTTTTACACGAGAAGAGGAACATCAGTAAAATGTGTCAAATGTTATACATCTTGTAACGAATAGAGTATATCCATAAAGGACACGTTTTTTTTATGTTTGACCACAATCTCACCATGGTAAGTAATGATTAGGCCGAAGGTGGTAAGCACACAAAGCCTAGAAGGAACTGGCTCTCAAGTGCAGCTGTCGGAACACACCGATAGGTGCTTGGCGACAGATTTTCAAGTGGTAGCCAGCCAGGTGGGTACTACAAAGTACCCTACCACCGTGTTTTCCTTCACCGAAAGCTCAAGCTCATTGTAGGCTTCGAACCGACCTTCGCCTCGGTATCCGACGTCACTACCACTGAGCTATCATCGCCTTCTTTGCTACTATGCGCATAGATCGCGAAAGAGAATTAATAATTTTACCAAGTAACGGGAAAATATACTGGTGTATTCTCTTTTCCGTGCTGGTTATGATTTCGATAAAATAAACTTCGATGAAAAAAATTGGTATAAATTTTTGAGTAGGTAATTTATTTTGACCTCTAACTTTTTAAAGAGAGTATAAACTGATGTAGTCTTCACCCTTTTCGAATAGATATCCCTTTCCGTTAAACGTTGTATAAGTAAGAAAGGATATGACGTATAAGAACGGCCGAATGGAAGACTCCTCCCAAATCATTGAAAACAGGGTAAACAATGAAATTAAACAATCAGTATACTACCTAGCTAATTATTTATTTACAATATTTTGGTGCCGTATAATATATTTTACACATAGACTCATAAAAAATCAACGAACATTGGTTAAGTCGATGTCTTCTGGATCATCTGTAAACAAGTACAAATTGAATTAATTAGGGATCTTATGTTAACGAGAACAAGTGTTATTTCATCTTAACACTGGTTAAGCCGCGGGGCAGAAAGTTGTTTATAATATAGGAGTAGAAATATCTTACGAGATATTTCTCTCGTTCTATAATATACTGGGTGTTGTTCTGCATTTGTGCCATATTTCAGGAGTTTGATATTTACCTTGTGTAGAAAACTATTCAATTATAAAATCATGCTCGTAAAATAAAATTATTATTTATAAAGTTTTGTAAAAATAAATATCTCCACGTGTTTGACTGTTTTAAAAAGATTTATAAGATATACGTTGGTGACCGCTGCGCAGCGGCCCGGTTTCTCCCCTCGCCACTGGATCGCAGACCTATTCTGTGCAGTTATGCAGTCTTATTCTGATTTGACGTTAATCAAAAATCATCAATAATCGTTTACTTATCAAGCCCAGAATTAATTACCTATTTTATAATAACTAAATAAATCATATACTATTGGTTCTATAAATATGGCACGAATGCAAAACAACACCCTGTATAGCTTCGGAGTCAGACGAGGATTACCCTAGCGCTAGCCCAATTAGCACTCAAACAAGGTCAACAGCAAATCAACACCCACAACACAAAACCGACACCGATATCTTCCCATCCCGACGCGGGCTGAGCCGCCCCAACCGTTCCCAAATATTCGTAACTCGTTTCCAGCAACGCTTAGAGTATAAGTTCGAGCGAGCCCCACCTGAGGCACTCTCAGGCAACTTAATATTTTGTTAATTGAATAAAAAGGTTTCCGATCACAGCTTTTATGATAAAGTTTTAAATAAAAAGCCAAAATAAACTTTGGCTGTTCTATTGAGTCGAAGGCAGAAACAGGTGCCAGAAAGCTGGGTATCCTCTCTAAGGTTAAGCGGTACTTCACGCCTGGGCAGTTGCTCCAACTTTATAAAGCACAAGTCCGGTCATGCATGGAGTACTGCTGCCATCTTTGGGATGGATCAGCTAAGTACCAGCTTGAGGCCCTCGACTCAATAGACCGCCGAGCCAAGAGACTGATCGGAGATGAGTCTTTAATTAAGGCGAAACTCACGAGCCTCGACCATCGAAGAAAGGTTGCTTGCTTATCGGTTTTCTACAGGATATATTTTGGAGAGTGTGCGCAGGAATTGTTCAACCTAATTCCACCATCCCCATTTTTACACCGAACCACAAGACGCCGGGAAAATTTTCACCCGTACGTTGTTGACATACCGAAAATACGGACACAGCGTTTTGCATCCTCATTTATAATGCGGACAGCAAGGGAGTGGAACTTGCTTCCGGCGTCTGTGTTTCCTGACGCCTACAATCTAGGAACTTTCATGCTTATCGGTTTTCTACAGGATATATTTTGGAGAGTGTGCGCAGGAATTGTTCAACCTAATTCCACCATCCCCATATTTACACCGAACCACAAGACGCCGGGAAAATTTTCACCCGTACGTTGTTGACATACCTAAAATACGGACACAGCGTTTTACATCCTCATTTATAATGCGGGCAGCAAGGGAGTGGAACTTGCTTCCGGCGTCTGTGTTTCCTGACGCCTACAATCTAGGAACTTTCAAGGCCAGAGTGAATAGGTTTCTTCTGGGTAAGCGTGTTTCATCTTAGGCTTCGTCATCGCCCCTCAGTGGCCAAACGCCATTTAATTTAAAAAAAAAAAAAGTTTTGTCTAATCTTAAAGAAAAAAAATTATTTAAACCAAACTTACATCCATCAGCTATGAATATTTGTGGAGCAGGAACGGATTCTATGGTCTGAAAAATGAAAAAGAAATAAAAAAATAATAATTTAAGAACTGCCACCAAACCGAAATGAGACCACTGCGGTCTCTACCAAAATAATATAAAGAAACAACTATTTGTCTTAATTTTGGAGATCAGGAAAATAAGAAAAGTCAAAGCAATTTATTCAATTTAGGACCTAGAAGCACTTATGAAGATCAAAGTCTGGTCGGAAGTCGACCTTCAACTGAGCAGAAACGGCAAGAAACTCACCAACTCTACATTTTGATTAAGTATTTTTTTGGACAATCTGATCTGATTTTATTGGCAATATTTTTTTCGAAAACATATAATTAAGTTAGTTATAAAGAAAAGTTTTTGAACATTATTGTAACACTAACTATCCCCCTCGGTTTCTTCCGTCGTCCTGTTACAGTTAAAAGTATCCTATGGCATTCTACGGCCCATAAACTATGTTTATGTAAAAAACAAATGAAAGTACAAACACACGTTCGCATTTATGTTAGGGCCTTAATATAATTAAGATACTATAGTTTCTTTCTACATTATCTATCTCTCTATCAACATAAGTAATTTTGACTTTTCAGGTACCTATGCAGTTTACCATGTTATGCTTCACAATAAAGAATTAGTACTGAATTGAAACTTAAGTATGTACTCGTAATTTAAACCTTATGAATGAGCCATTAGAATATGCCATATGTGCATTCATGGAGCTACAAAATACATTTAGAGAACACAAAACATACCTTAAAAATTAAACACATCCACACGAAAACGGCTACCACGATACAAAATTTTAAATTTGCCATGTTGTGTTTACGAAATGCGTCGCACATCTGTTGCGAACAACTTGTTTCGAGGTTTTATATGCGCGTTGTACTCGTTTAAGGAAACTTTATTGACTCAAGTATAAAGATACATTAAAGACTGTTGGGTGTTGATAAAACGAGTTTGTGTTGCGCGTGCATGATAATTTCTTTGCTTTAACATGCTTTGTGTTTAACCAAAAACTTACCGTGGGAAGTGTCGGTAATCAAGCATACGGCCCACCTGATGGAAAGCGGTTACCGTAGCCATATATACGCTTGCAACACGAGATGCATCGCTCACGCGTTACCGACCTTTCCCCCCTCCCCTATGAGCTCTGGCGACCTTACTTATGTGGCCGAAGGTGGTAAAGACAATACACTGGTGGTGGTAGCGGGTCAGGCGCGTACCACAACGTATCCTATATATCACAGTCTTATGGTTTCCTCGCGATGGCTTGCTTATGGGATGATTATTTGCGGGCTGCACTGTTTTGCATAGGTATAATCAGGGTGGAAATTTTAGACGGTTCAGTAAGGGCAAGCTACCTTAAGGCTTGAAGCCACACGAATATAATCTTTGGAGACTATCCCTTACTTTTTGAGTTATTTCTTTCGTATAGGTAGTTGTAATTAAAATGTTAAGATAATTTAAAGTAAATCCATATTTGTTTATTGAATAACTAGAGAAAAGTGCAGAGCTAGTTATCGTTGTGCCTAATTATGAAATGCAGTCGGTATAATTTAAAATAATATTCAAAATCATTTATTCAAATAGACCTTCGCAGGCTTCGCACACTGACTTTAATACCGGTTCGGAAGGTTGCACTTGCTGAGAAGAGCCGGCTATAAACTCTGCTGAGTTTGAGTAATTGCTATTACTCTTTTCAAAACTGCTTAGATTCATTACATAATATTTACATTCTAATCGCACTGCCAACAATTGCGTGCCCCGGCGTAGCGGAAAATTACAAAGTAGACTGATTCGATGCAGACCAGCACTCACAAGCAGCACCTGTTCACAAGTATGTTTACTTGACTCGTGTGGCAGCCATCGCCCTCCTTTTTTTTTTTCAATTTTATGATTGACTAGCCCAATTTCCCTATTCCACTCGCATTATTATTTATGTTTCTGACACAGCGCTATGTAACGATCCCACGACGTTGTGTCAGAGTAGGTATTTACCCCAGATAGAATATTATCGTAAATAATAACGTCATTACATTACATATATGCAGTTGGAGTCGTTAGTTTTTACGACTACAACACCAAACCGGAAAAATACTTGATTGTCCTAACTTATATAAGAGGTGTAAGTAACGTAGTTTGCGTAGTAACTATTTAGTAATCTGTGGTATAAGAACATGTCAGTGGCAAAATTGATCATATTTTTACATTTTTACGTCCCAAGTGCTACGGCTTAACCCACTGGTAAATGCTTAGTGAAAGTTGATAATTTTAAATCCCTGAAACGAGGAATTAATGGGGCCACAGCGTGTGGTCAGATTTACTACGAACATTCTCCTTGACCGCCGCGGTCGCTGTGTGCAATGATCAAAAGAGCTGCATTGTTTACAGTGAACGCGGAACGTAGAACACTAACCGCAGAACTCTAGACCGCACGCTGTGGGATCAAACGTGCATCAGTTACATCACATTAACATCTGCCTAAGAAGACCTAGAACCAACTACGGAAAAAAGAATATTCTGTTCGAAGGAGCAAAATTGTATAATAAATTACCGATGGACATTAAAGATATAAACTCTTTAATTACTTTTAAAAAACTGCTTAAGTTTCATATTTTGAAGGATTTTTCATTATTAGACTAGTATACCTTCACAAAACATACAATTCAAAATTAATTTTATACATACTCAGTGTAACATCACCACCATGGCGTAAGCCTTAATAAACATCACTGTAAGCAACTTGGGTCATTTTTTTGCAACTACCCACTTATGTTTCATTTTATAAAAATAAAAATAAAAAAAGAAAAAGTGTACTTATTTACTTAGTCCTAGTTTACAAATCGAAATGTATTGATCAAATTTCAATTCAAATCATTTCTTACACTTATGAATCTATTATAATTGTTGTTGAGTGAGTGATTCTTTTAATATATTGTACGTATTGTTAGATGTTTTGTGAATGGTGTTTTTAGGTAAGTAGTTTTCAACACTACGCTTACCGGCATTTTAAAATTACTTAATTTTATGTTTTACTCTATAAGTGAATTTTGTAAATTCTTTTGAGAAAAATAAAAAATTCTTTATTTAAAAGAACACATTCTTTGCTTCTATATAGCCTTGTTCAGTTACTGACTAAATATATGACATAAATTTCTGTTTTTTTTTTTTTATACGACTAATTCAAGCATGCGGCCCGCCTGATGGTAAGCGGTTACCGTAGCCATATGGACGCTTGCAGCACAAGAAGCATCGCTCACGCGTTACCGACCTTTCCACCCTCCCCTATGAGCTCTGGCGACCTTACTCACGCGCAGGAACACAACTTTACACAACATAAAGTTATTTGGCTGCGGTATTCCGTAAGGAGGAGGTACTTCCCCAGTCGAGCTGCTCTTTGAGCGAATAAACGCTATGCTCTACCTCTCTTAAACATATTAAGGGTTCTGTTTACATAGCCCATGGTAGAGTTAACTGTTAGTTGTCATTCAATAAAGAGAAATGGCCCATAAGAGCAGGTGTTGGGAATATTCTATTAAGATAAGAAGGTACTTGAAACTTCTCGTTCGAGTCCTCCAAGATACGTTGAAACTGAATCCACATTCACATTGTCTCAGACTTTAATTTACATGTTCCACGTATCTACTTTTATTGGCTTTCTTTTACTTGTTTGTAATGGTAATGAGTCTCTGGGTGTTAAAGCCATTATGATAACAGACTGCGATAATTTTACCAATAAACCTTAATAAACGTACGGATAAGGCAGTACCATGTGTGATAAATACTAGTGAGTCAATAGGCTTATGACTACTTTTTTATGTTGTCAATCGATCTTGTTTTTTGGTGGAAACAAATGTCTATATGGGTACAATTGCAATTAGAGCACTAGAAAAGTCAGAAATGAGAGTCAAAGGTGGTCAGAGCGTCGAAAACGCCCCATACAAATTAATACTCGAACGTGACGTCACTTTTGAGCACCGCTGTACTGGAATGTATGGAGATAACACGTAATTTGTTATTATGGTCGTGAAAAAGTATATCGATGACATATTTTTTTTTAAGTTTCCTAAATTTGACTTAAAATTTTTTCTTTATTCCACTAAGTTGGTAAACAAGCATACGGCCCGCTTGATGGTAAGCAGTTACCGTAGCCTATGGACGCTTGCAACACCAGGGGTATCACGCGCGCGTTGCCGACCCTGAAGAAATGTCTTCACACCCTTTTTGAAGAACCCCATGCTGTACTCCATTGGGAAAACTACCGCAGGTTCTTTTAAAAAGTAAAGACTTTTGGATGATAAAAAAGAACCTAACAGCTAACAGCGTAATTTTGAGAAGCGGAACTCTTTAAAAAAATATTTTTTTTCGTTTTTTCCACTTTATTATAATAATTTGCCGTGTAACTACGGTATGTTGCAAAATTCAACATGAGTCATCATTCCTATTCGTTTATGTGGGGTTTACGTGGGCGCATAGAGGTAGGTACGTTTTTGATGGATCTTCGTTCATCTTCTTCTTATTATATAGTATATCTCGCTATCCATGACTGTGCTGTACAAAAATATACTTAGTTTATACTTTATGAAACATTGTCAACTACGCCGTAAAAGTAGCTCGCATCTTAAAAGCACTTACGTACTACTTAATACACTGCATTTATTATGACTTAGTGCTCTCTCATAAAGCCAAGCAGGCTAGCAGTTATATAACCCTTCATGAAACGTAGTAACGTATGATATAATTATATATAGATTTTATGTATATAAATTCCTCATGGAAATAAGTTTGTTGCGAATCTACAGACGAAACGGTTCAGATTTTCTCCAAACTTTCTTTTCAAAACCAAAACTTCGTCCTGCTTATATTATTTTAGTTCTTGGAAATTCCGTCTTAATACAAGTTGTTAACTAGAATATTTTCTTATTAATAAAGAAGCTAAGAATCGCAAGTCTTGATTATACATAACTAGCTTCTGTCCGCGATTTCACCCGCATTCCCGAGGGGTATAATTTTTTCCCGGGATAAAAAGTGACCGAGTGCCAAATTTCATTTAAATCCATCCATTTTTGCGTGAGTAACAAACATCTTCACATCCTTACAAACACATTTAAGATATTAATAGGTTCAGGTGGGGAAGGGATAGGATATGTTAAGCTATTGTCAATTGAGGTTTAATTCATAAAAATAATACATGGGATGAGTTTTTTTTTATTTAATTAAATGGATTTGCGTTTGGCCTCTGACCCGCCCATAAGGGACGAAGAGATGAAACACGCTACCTATTCACTCTGGCCTTGAAAGTCTTGAAAGTTGATTGTATGAATCAGGAAACACAGACGCTGGAAGCAAGTTCCACTCCCTTGCTGACCCTATTATAAATGAGGATGCAAAACGCTGTGTCCATATTTTCAGTATGTCAACAAATGTCTTGTTGCTCGGTGTAAGAATGGGGATGGTGGAATTAGGTTGAACAATTCCTGCGCACACTCTCCAAAATATATCCTGTAGAGTGTGACGGTTAGGATTTTGAAATTAAAATTCCTTTGTCAACACAAAAAGTATATTAGGGATAATATAAAAAGGGTGTAGTTCTATGGCCCGCCTAATTTTTACTTCGTGCAGTCCGGCACTCCCCTGATTGTCTTGTAGGTGGCACGAAGGTGCAAACAGGATCCGACGCAGGTGCAGGGACGTCACGGTCGGGTGGCAGATGTTCTTGCCTTAGCCGGAACCACGATGACGGTGAGGTGACCCGAAGGTAAATATGGAACCCTGTAAATATCCCAGTGATGAGCGACTGGCCTTGTTTCTGTCTATAGCGTCTACGTGACCACCGCAAGCAAAGCACAGAGAATGCCGATGGTGTATGAAGTGTGGTGGCAAGATAAGAGAAGCAGAAGGAGTTCGCTAACGGATATACAGGAAATTTAAATTACAATTCAATCTAGTTACATAGGTTAAGTACATTATAGAATAGGTATCAAGTGAAATGATTAGCAAATTATGACAAAGGATTGTCCGTTACACATGAAGGTGACCTTTGAGCAAAACAATGAAATTAACGGTTCATCACTTACCCAATATGGGGTTCACACTGAATTTATTAAAAAGTAATTAATTTTAATATTGAAGGAACTGCCTAGGTAGATTTAAAAATGAATAAGATTATCGTTTTATAATTCGCACAACACTGCGTACTAAGGTCCTTTATAAAGAGGAGACGTGTGGCTTTGAACTCGGCGCTAGCAATCAAATGACAAAATGGCCGGGTCGCCAGTGCCGTCTAACCAAAACGGGCGATACCATTTTTGCCTTCTTCGATAAAAATTATTTACGTTTACCGCCACACATACTTTAAAATAATAGACTTGCCCATTACGGTACAGTCAATATGGTAATTTGTTGCCATATGATTAAAAGAATTAAAATTAATAAAATGTAACGTCATTGACCATTATAACGTTACAAGAGATATTGCTATTTTTCATATGCTATTATGGTATAGTAGGAGCATGTGTAGAATATAATAATTATATGTGTAAAAATACGCAGATGTTCATACATTTTACAGACATGTTCCTCGCACGGTATGATCGAGAAGTCCCAATGGCGCCGGCTGAAAAGCGGAACTGTACACAGCATTATGCTGAGCTGGTTGCCAATTATACATTACACAAATGTTTTTTCGCTTCTTCCTTAAAATATTGGTCTAGTCTTTTCTTCGATATGTTTTACCGAGTACCAGTGAACATAATTTAATATCCGCTTATCTATTTATATTCAAATGTCTTCCACAAGGATATACAATTGACGACCAAGAAGTACACTAAATGATCTGCAAACAAAACTGGACCTAAAATACTAAGTTATAAGGCTGCCAGCGGGACCCTATTTCTAAGCCTCCGCTGTCCGTCCGTCCGTCCGTCTGTCTATTAGTGGGTATCTCACGAACCTTAGTAGGTAGACAGTTGAAATTTTTACAGAATTTGCCGCTATCACAATATAAATGAAATATAATTAAAAATGTGCGGAAAATTCAAAATTCAAAAAATATGCATCGATTGTACCCCATTATATTTTTATGCCTTTTGCGGTCGAGACCTTGGGACCATGGGGGTCAGAAGCTCGCCGTTTTGCTCGCACCTTGTCTTTAAAATTGATCGAGACCTCCGGAGACCAGCGGGCGGGGAGCTTTTTCCGCCAACGCGTCAGCTTGGCTATCCAAAGAGGAAACGCTGCCAGCCTTCTGGGAACCTTGCGGCAGGCTTGGGGAAATTTTCTATATATAGATTGTATTTAGTAAATATAGATTGTATTAAATAGGTTAATAAAAAATAAAAATTAAAGTAATATCTTAACGGAGACCTTGTGTGCAAGGGATTTTTAATTCATACCTTCTGATTTAAATTGTATGGTTAGCCCATAGAAATAAATATACCTAGAAAGAACGTCGCCATACTACACTAATATACAAAACAGGCCAACTTTTATAGGCTGCTGCGCGTAACAGCTACGTTTTACGCTCCCTCTGCGTCATTCTGCTTGTCATAATGACGTTCATAATGATAGAAGTTGTTAAAATATTCCAATTAAAATCGGGAGAAATTTAAATATTGATCATTATTTTGCATTTTTATTTATTTTTATTTGATTTGCGCCCTAACAGTTAGAGCGTATTTTTATGGACGCGTGCACAGCTGCGACACTCTATCTGGATGTATCCTTAATCAAAGGGTTAGCCAACGTTAGGTTACATTTTAGTCGGACTTTCCTACTACCTACTACGGACCATTAGGATGTGGAATGAGCTCCTCCCCATTACGGCTTTCCCTCAGCGCTACGATATGGGGTTCTTCAAAAAATATGTAAAAGGAGCTCTACAAGGTCGGCAACACATTGGCAATCCCCCTGGTATTGCAAATGTCTATAGGCGGCGGGGACCACTTACCATCAGGTGGCCCGTCTGCCTGCAAGTCAACCAGTTGACAAAAAAATATTTTTTAAATATAAGTAAGGCTACGATGAGCGACGCTGTTTGCTGAATTACAGGTTTATAATATAAAGTTTATTAAAAGAAATAAATACAAAGTCTTTTATTATACAGGTAAAACCACGGGAAAACTATTATCTGTATATATAAAATTCAAAGTCCTGACTGACTGACTGATATATGCACGCACAGCCTAAACCGCTGGTCCTACAGACATGAAATTTGGAGGGTGTATTCTTTGTGATGAGTAGGTATCCACTAAGAAAGGGTTTTTCGAAATTCCATCCCTGAGGGGGTAAAATAGGGGATGAAAGTTTGTATGAAAGTCCGTCAGTTTCGAAGTTAGAATCTTCAAATTTTATTAATGTATAGGTGTCTGAGCGTTTGTTATAATTACACCCCCGTAGGGAGGAAAAGAGGGATGAAGTTACTTATGCAAGTCCTTCATTTCCACATTAAACACCACTTAATATATTATAATACAGTGTAGGCATCTCCTAACGAACGATTTTTTGATATTACACTCCTAAGGGAGTAAAAAAGGGGATGAAAGTTTGTATGAAAGTCCGTCAGTTTCGAAGTTAGGATGTTCAAAATTAGTGTTAAGGCTGACGATTGAAAATTAATTTATACCTGTCTCAGCGTTTTTGATAATTCCACCCTCGAAGGGATGAAAAAGCGGGATGAAGTTGTGTATTGGATCTCACTGACTAATATATCAACGCACAGGCTAAACTGCTGGTCCTACAGACATGAAATTTGGAGGTTGTGTGCTTTGCGAAGTGTAGGTAAGCACTAAGAAAGGGTTTTCGAAATTCTACCCCTGAGTGGGTAAAATAGGGGATGAAAGTTTGTATGAAAGTCCGTCGGTTTTGAAGTTAGGATCTTCAAATTTTGTGTTTAAGCTGATGACTGAAAATTAATTCATACGTGTCTTACAGTCAGTTGCAGAAACGTTCTTTAAATTTTAAAGTCGGCTTTAAACAGTAATCTTCCATTAAACTGTTGCACAAACAGTCATTTGACTAATATTAAATGCCTCCTTTATATTTAACTAATGAAGTGTCAAACGATCCTTTAAAACCTCATTTACGTAGTTTTATGTTGCACAAAGCGACATTAGTAACTAAAGTTCCATTAAAATGACAGTTCTTTAGATTACATTTAATAGGTCAAGAAGTACCCATTAAAAACATTTTAGCTCAAAAATAGAGCTTATTTTTTTTAAATAAGTGTTTAATATGTGTCTATAGAATCTTTCATCATTGTCGGACATCACTGGGTCGCAGAAAGATCACCATTATAGCTTCTTTACGAAATGTAGAAATTAAGGCTAATGAGTTCATTAGTTTAAAGTTGTTGCACAAAACTACTTCATGCCTAACTAAAGGTTCATTAGCTTAAACGTCAAAAGGATTGTTGTTGTCGTTTGTCTTATATACCCAAAGGCAGGCAAAGGTCGGAGCCATAAAGCCTTGTCTTATTTCAATTTTCTCGAGTTGTATTAATATAGTCACAAAATAAATCACTTACATACACGGACTTCTTGAAACAACTTGAAAAGTCACGATATATATAATTCATTTCATTTCACTTCACTGGTGCACATGGATGATCTTTATTGGGTAAAATACCACCAATAATACAAAATAAAACTTCAAATACACAAATTTTTGAAAATAAAAATGAAAACGCTCACTCTGCAAGTTCCCGCCAAAAAGCCAACGTCAAAAGGAAATGTGACGAAAAGATGTCAGAAACATTATATATTGTTAGATTTATCAATATCCATCATGTGGTATATTCATAAATTTATTAAATTCTATTTTATCTGATTCATTAACTTGTTTGCAATTTATATGAGCATTAAAAAGTGGTAGAACCTTTCACGTGCATACTAAAAGTAATTTCTACACACTAATCATCAAAATGTAATTACAAATAATACAATATTGTCACACAAACGATACAAACGTATTTAATGACAACTCAACTGATATTGTGCGCGGGAAAATAATTTAGTCACCAACAATTGGGGTCCAATAATCTATACACTTACATAATCAATGGTCAGAAATATCAATGTAGAGAAATCATTAATTCCATTCGTTCAATGTTGCCATTTCACTGCGATTTGTAACTGAGAACATACTTTTTGACATCTTTAGCTAATGAACCTTTAATTATGCCTAAAGTGGTTTTGTGCAACATCTTTAAACTGACGGATTCATTAGCGTTAATAGCTCATTAGGTAATGAAGCTTTAATGGTGATCTTTGTGCAACCGACTGTTAGCTTTTTTTTGATAATCCACCCCTCGAAGGGATGAAAAGCAGGATGAAGTTGTGTATGGGAAATCACTGATTGATATATCAACGCACAGCTTAAACTGCTGGTCTTAGAGACATGAAATTTGAAGGGTGTGTTCTTTTGAAGTGTACGTATCAAATATGAATGGGTTTTTCGAAATTCCACCCCTAAGAGGGTGAAACGGGGGTTGAATTTTCTGTGAAACATATTATTACACGTAAGTTCTTGGTTTTTACATGCTTTTTTATGATTGCGTATTTTGTAAATAAAAAAAATGTTTTGAAAAAAAATATAAATATCTGTATATATAAAATTCAAAGTCCTGATTGACTGACTGATATATCAACGCACAGATTAAACCACTGGTCCTAGAGACATGAAATTTGGAGGGTGTATTCTTTGTGAAGTTTAGGTATCCACTAAGAAAGGGTTTTTCGAAATTCCACCCCTGAGGGGGTAAAATAGGGGATGAAAGTTTGTATGAAAGTCCGTCAGTTTCGAAGTTAGGATCTTCAAATTTTGTGTTTAGGCTGAAGATTGAAAATTAATGTATAGGTGTCTGAGCGTTTGTTATAATAACACCCCCGTAGGGGGGAAAAAAGGGATGAAGTTACTTATGCAAGTCCTTCATTTCCACATTAAACACCACTAAATATATTATTATACAGTGTAGGCATAAACTAACGAAGGATTTTTTGATATTACTCTCTTAAGGGAGTAAAAAAGGGGATGAAAGTTTGTATGAAAGTCCGTGAGTTTCGAAGTTAGGATGTTCAAAATTTGTGTTAAGGCTGACGGTTGAAAATTAATTTATACCTGTCTCAGCGTTCTTGATAATTCCAACCTCGAAGGGATGAAAAGCGGGATTAAGTTGTGTATTGGATCTCACTGACTAATATATCAACGCACAGGCTAAACCGCTGGTCTTACAGACATGAAATTTGGAGGTTGTGTGCTTTGCGAAGTGTAGGTAAGCACTAAGAAAGGGTTTTTCGAAATTCCACCCCTGAGGGGATGAAAGTTTGTAAGAAAGTCCGTCGGTTTTGAAGTTGGGATCTTCAAATTTTGTGTTTAGGCTGACGACTGAAAATTAATTCATACGTGTCTTAGCGTTTTTGATAATCCTGCTTTTCATCCCTTCGAGGGTGGACCTCGAAGGGATGAAAAGCAGAAGAGCAGAAGAAAACGGGGGTTGAATTTTCTGTAAAACATATTATTACACACGTAATTTAAGTTTTTGGTTTTTTAATTATTAATACTTTATTTTGTAAATAAAAAAAATAAAATAAAACAATTGAGAGGGAGGGAGAGCACTTATTATGTTTGTTTTTGAAGAAAAATATGTCATTTGTTTCACGCGGGCGAAGCCGCGGGCAGAAGCTAGTATGAATATAAAGACATTAAACAGATCACATGTCACTATCACGTAACCAATGCATTTGATACCCCTACCCTAGCTCATTTGAAAAATTACCACAATTTTCCAACAAAAGGGCACAATATTATTTCATACGTACCCTGAAGTTGGACGCCTCTTTAAGCCGACACCTAATATCACTGTCCCAGTATTAAATGACCTCCACTATTTCTTATAAGACGTGAACTTTTATTGACTACGCGGGGTCTTGATAGTATGGTCGTGTAACGAGGCTATCATCCCTTGCCGGACAAATGTCCATCAATATACGAAATGATGATGAACGATAGATGTGGAAAGTTAGGTTTTTGTTATAAAACAAATGAGTTTAAAATAAGTCTGCCTTTACTTGACCTTTGTGAATTTTAAAAAGATTATCTGTTATTCGCATAGACTTAGGATTTCGCTACGTCAACTAGACCTTTTTTTTTTTTTTTTTTTTTTTATTAGCGTGGGGAAATCCTCATAGGATACCCGACCGCCCTGGGGGGGAGCGGCCAGGTTATGCCGGACTTTTACCGGCTAAAACCCCACGGTGGTCGCCACCTGCGCTATAGAGAGGGGGGCGGGCTCTCGTGTTGAACGCGTACCTGCTCACCCCTCCAAGCGCGGCGCTTTGATAGCTCGTCCCGGGGGAAGTCTGACACCTCCCCCCAGCACTCTCGCTGTGCTATCGCACGATGAGTCGAGACCACGTCGACCCATCGTCCTCCTTGGGGTCGCTTCTGGGCGCACAGAGCCCCCGCTCTGATTGCCCACAACCCCAAAGGCCCCGTTTAGTCGCCTTTTACGACAGGCAGGGGAACACCGTAGCTGTTATTCTAAGCCCGAGCTACAGGGCAGGGGGGCCGCTACGAGGCACGTTTATGCCCCGGCGGCTTCGCCTCCGGGTGGGATCGGCCCTCTCCCGATCCCGCTCGGCAGCCTCCTTCTGGACCATTACAGTCTCACAGAAGGAGGCTACGGCCCTCCACGCCGTATCCCCGCTCAGCATCGCCGACACGACTGCTGGCAGGGAGAGATTCCGTCCGATCTCTTGGACCAGGATCCGCCGCTCGGGTTCCCACGCAGGGCACACCGCGAGCGTGTGCGATGCGGAGTCCTGGTCGCTCCCATCGCAGTGGAAGCAAGCCGCCGTCGCCTCACGACCGATCCTACACAAATAATCACCGAAGCACCCGTGCCCGGTGATTATCTGTGTAAGTCTGTAGGTGAGTCGTCCACCTTCTCGCTGCATCCAGGCCTCGAAGACCGGCAGGACTGCCTCGACTACGCGTTTGCGCGCAAACCTTTCATCTCGAAGCCTTGCGCGCCACGTTGCGAATGCGATAAGTCGCTCCTGCCGTCTGATCGCCTCTTCTGGATCGCCTCCACCACTCTGGCGGACGATGCGGATCCGGTCATAAACCCTCGCATCCATGTCCGCCAGAATGTCCAGCGGCGGAAAGCGAGCCAGAACAGTTGCCGCCTCAAAGGATATTGTGCGATATCCCCGTACGATCCGTAGGGCCATCTTACGCTGGACGCTGTAGACTTTCGTTCTACAGCGTCGGATGGCCAGCCTCTTTGCCCATACGGGCGCCCCGTATAGGGCTACGGATCGTATGACCCCCGCATAGAGGCGGCGAACTTCCTCTCTCGGTCCCCCGAGATTGGGCAGCAGTCTGTGCATAGCACCCGCTACCCTCTCAATCCGGGGGACGAGGCGATCAAAGTGCTCTTCGAAGCCCCAGCGACTGTCCAGGGTAAGGCCCAGGTACTTCATATACCGCCCCACCCTGACTTCCGACTCACCCACACAGACGCACGAGTCGGGTGGTTCCCTGCTCCTAGGCAGTTTGTGGAACCATAGCGCCTCGGTCTTATGAGGCGCTATTTCCAGACCCAACTCGCGGATTTTGGCGACGACTACTTCCACCCCAAGCTCGGCGAGCTGTTTGGTCCCTTCGAAGGTATCCCCACTGGCGACCACCAACGTGTCGTCTGCATAGCAAACGACTTTTACGCCAGCGGGGAGATTGACACGCAGAACCGCATCGTATGCGAGGTTCCACAGCAATGGGCCCAACACCGACCCCTGTGGAACCCCACACGTGATCTCCCTCCGGATTCTCCTACCGTCTTGGTCCATGTACAAGATGTACCTGTCGTGCAAGTAGTCCCTTACTATAGCTTGCAGGTAGGAGGGCACCTGATGGTATGCAAGAGCCCCCCTAATTGCGTCCCAAGGCAGAGAGTTAAAGGCGTTGACGATGTCAAGACTTATCGCCAACGCCACTCCACCCCGGGACACAGCCTGCTCCGACAGGGAGCGGACGCGCAAGACCGCGTCTACGGTTGAACGCCCCCGTCGGAAGCCGAACTGGCTATCAGCCAGGTCGGGACCGACGCACGACAGATGCCCGTTGAGACGAGCGGCAAGTATTCGTTCGAATAGCTTGCCAACCTCGTTCAACAGGCATATGGGACGGTATGCAGAGGGAGAATCTGCGGGTCTGCCTTCCTTCTTCAAAAGGACCAAACATGCCTCCTTCCAGGCCGTGGGGAACTTGGCACAAAGGAGGCAGCTGTTGAACAACTGCCTCAGCCTGTCCCCCAGGGCAGCCAGACTCAACACCCACACACGACCCGGTACACCGTCGGGTCCTGGAGCGGTGTTTCGGGCTTTCAAGCGGACAACGGCTCGATCTAGCTCCTGTACGGTCACCCCCATCTCGTCATGCCACTCCCAAGACGTTAGGGGGTGGACTGAGGGTCTTGACCGGCCCGCGGGGAAGAGAGTGTTCACCACTCGACCCAGCAGGTCCGGATCTAGGGTTTCCGTCAGGGGAGGCACCCATGGCCTGAGTTTACCCAGGACCATCTTGTAAGGGCGCCCCCACACGTCAACTAGACCTACATAGCATGGAAACGAAATAATACAATCCTTATGACACTGTGCGAGAGAGAAAGAGACACATAGATAGATAGACAGATAGATAGATAGACATTTTAGTTGTAGGTCAATGTTATTTTCGAAGATCGACCTATATCAACCCGGGTGCTTATGTATCATTTCGTATTTTACTGAAAATAATTACGATCGTGTAAATAAAACTAGAAAAGTGTATGTTGTAGTGAATGCAATGTGAATAGCATGAAATAGCCCACATCATTATACGTTTCACAGTTAAATAAGTATTTTTTCATTGGAATGTTTTCAACTATATTGTATCATCAATATTAGTTTTTACAACAGGATATCCATTTATCTATATCTAAAGTTTTTTTTTTTTTTATACGACTGAGTCGGTAAACAAGCATACGGCCCGCCTGATGGTAAGCGGTTGCCGTAGCCATATGAACGCTTGCAACACAAGAAGCATCGCTCACGCGTTACCGACCTTTCCCCCCTCCCCAATGAGCTCTGGCGACCTTACTCACGCGCAGGAACACAAGTTTACACAACATAAAGTCATTTGGCTGCGGTATTCTGTAAGGTGGAGGTACATCCCCAGTCGAGCTGCTCTTTGGGCGAATAAACGCTATGCTCTACCTCTCATAAGATATAAATATGTAACTCAAGACTAGTTTTAATTTTTCCCATGCAAATCCCTAACATTCATTTTCGTCCCGCCTTATACCTGGCTATATTTATCTTGTACACACGGCTAGAGATCAAGCTATACATTTCTAGTATAAGCTGACCTCCCATTGTACAGAAATCCTATACAATGTGAGATCAGCTTATACTGGAAATGTATAGTTTGATATGTAGCCGTGTGTACATACAACTTCTTTGGGTATTCGATTTTTAAAACGAATTCTAGAAGCGAGAATGTAGCCGATAAGTTAATAACAAAAAGTTTTTTTGCATTTATTAGGTAGAATGAGTTTGGTACCTATATATCTTAAAATGAGGATAAAAGGTATTGTTTAAAGGATTTTAAAGATTTACAAGGTTAGTCGGAGCTTTGTGAACTTAAAATTAACACCAATTCTAAGCTATATTTTCTCACTTTGGAACTACGAGCGTAAATTATTTATACTGGGTGGAGATTTCGAGATGGCATATTTTCGAAACCTGTGTTGGGTTAGTCCACGGAAAAGAGATTTATGTTTCTTTTCTCTGTGGGTTAGTCATGCTGAACAACTTTTACTATTATTTTTTTTAAGTTTATAGATGTTATCTTACTTACGCAGATTTGAGAATACTGCAACTACAATATTATATAATGTTTACCAAGTATCTAAAATAATAAAAAAAAATAAAAAGAATAAGGTGTAAGTCAAGTATAATACACGTAGTTATATTATTTACTCTATGGTAATACCTAGTATGAAGCGCTCGTGGTGTAGCATGATAAGCAGTTCTTAATCGATTGGCAAGTTAAGCTACCACCGTCGTGGTCGGTACCTGGATGGGTGATCACCTAGTGGTATTTCAAATCGAGCGTTTCCGTACTTCGGAAGGCACGTAAAGCCGTTGGCCCCGGTTATCACTTAATTGTAATAGTCGTTAAGCTTGTTGGAGGCCTTCGAGGCGGCTTGAAAACTCCAACAGTAGGTTGACCACTAGCCTACCTCCACCGATCCGCAGTGGGCACGCGTGGTGGAGTATTTGTCCATTCCCTTTCACCCTGATTTGTGAAAGGAGGCCTGTGCTCAGCAGTGGGATATTATAGGCTGATGATGATGATGAATACCTAGGTTTTAAATATATCCGTCACTTTCTAATGTCATATAAACAAAAAGGCCAGGGGCTGTCTTAATACCTGGGTTACTTAAATATTATATCGTGGGTTCGATTCCCACACAGGACATGCATTTGTGTGCATGAACATGTCTGTATGTCCTGAGTCTGGGTGTAATTATGTATATTAAGTATGTATTTACAAACAAAAAGTAGTATATGTATTATATCAGTTATCTGGTTTCCATAGTACAAGCTCTGCTTAGTTTGGGATCAGATGACCGTGTGTGAGGAATGTCCCAGGATATTTATTATTATTATTATTATTATTCATTCATATACATCTCAGTTAAGAACACATTCAGCGTTATAATAAAATGGTGAGAACAATTGCGTGGAAATTGTAATATTTTTCTCGTCTCAAGTTTAAACAGCCACTTAGACTAGATTTAAGCAAAATGAAAAACAAAGAGGGAGAGAGCACAAATCTCTTGTTTGGTTAATTAAATTTTTCAGAGTTCTTTGTTTTCGCAAGGACGAAGTGCCTTAGTTTGTACGGGGCCAAACATAATCAAGAAAGTTCACATCGAGACGTTAGCACCAACGCGACGCCTCCCGAGGCCGGGGTTAAATAAAAAAATATTTCACGTTATGAATAATTTATGTAAATTTATGTTACAAACCGTGGCTCGAATGATTATTATTCTAGAGTTTATCCCGGCGCTGATTTGATAACGGCTCGCCCTTCGGGCTTCTCTATGTAGGTATCTACATGAAATTTACTGTTATGGAAATGTACCCGAATATTGTTCCTACCCGGCTTGTTAGGTAATGTACGGTGGAGTACGGATACGGACAGATAGAGATGTTACGTTTACTTTTCTCTTTCATATTTTGTGGCTTGGATTACTTTGCTTTCGTATGCAGCAAGTATAGTTATTCGAGTATTAGAGTCGAAGTGTTACTGCTCTTTTGTTTTTTTTCACAGTCGGCTAACTGGTCCCAAACTAAGCAGAGCTTTTACTATGGAAACCAGATAACTGATATTCTACATATACTACTTTTTGTTTGTAAATATATACTCAATATACATAATTCTACCCAGACTCAGGACATACAGACATTTTCATGCAAACAAATGCATGTCTTGTGTGGGAATCGAACCCACGACCGGCGGCGCGATGGGTGGAATCTTAACCAGAGCCTTAACCAACCGCACCAACTGGTCCGTCTGACTTACTGCGACAATTTATAATGCGGACAGCAAGGGAGTGGAACTGGGAAAGGGGAAAGGTCGGTAACGCGTGAGCGATGCTTCGTGTGTTGCAAGCGTCCATACGGCTACGGTAACCGCTTACCATCAGGCGGGCCGTATGCTTGTTTACCGACTTAGTCGTATAAAAAAAAAAAAACTGGATTCCGGCGTCTGTTTCCTGACACTTACAATCTAGGAACTTTCAAGGCCAGAGTGAATAGGTTTCTTCTGGGTAAGCGTGTTTCATCTTAGGCTTCGTCATCGCCCCTTATGGGCGGGTCAGTGGCCAAACGCAAGCCCATTTAATAAAAAAAATGTGTCTTTAAACTGTCGAGTATGGTAAATAGTTTGCTTGTTTTCCCAAAGATTTTCGATCTTTGAGTTTTATTGTTTACTACTAAGGTAGCAAATAATCTTACGGCCAACCTGATGGTAAGCGGTCACCGTAGCCTATTGACACGTTCAACACCGGTATCAGTCGCGCGATGCCAACCCTAAACTATTTTGTTGAATCATCTTTTGATCATCATGTAGTATATCCTATACATCTTCGGTTTAATGAATAAATATTATACACATGTAAACGTGAAGTAAATAGTGGCTTCGTTGGGAACTAAATTAAGAAAGACCCACTTAAGGAGAAAGCTCTTAAACGATTCCACAATTAGTCAATAATGGCTGCACTTTCAATTCACTTAAGTGGCGAGAAGTCAATCTTCATTGTCAGGGTTTCTCAAATGCACATTGAGATGACCTGAAACTTAGGCGGAGTAGTTCTTTATACGTCGTGGTCGGTAAATAAGCGCACGGCCCGGCTAATGGTAAGCGGTTACCGTAGCCATATGGACGCTTGCAACACACGGGGCATCACTCACACGTTTCCAATCCTTCCACCCTCCACAATGAGCTCTGGCAACCTTACGCCCAGGAACACAACATAAAGTTATTTGCTTGCGGTATTCTGTAAGGTGGAGATACTTCACCAGTCGAGCTGCTCTTTGAGCGAATAAACGCTATGAAGGTAGAGCGTAGCGCAAAAGTAAAAGAAGAACATATTTTGCGACTACAATCTCACTATGGTCAGACAGAACCATAGTGATGTAGCAAAAGGTGAACACACAAAACCTAAAATGGTCTAATTCTATATGCCTTCAATGGTAGGTACTTGGCATTAGATTTTGAACTTGAAGGTGGTAGTCGCCCAGGAACATAGCAATTGTTTTTCACTTATCACCGTCGGCCACGTAATCACTTACCATGGTGAGTGTGTGTGTATCAAAATAAAACTATGATTTGATCATGCTAATTTCTAATTTAAAATCTAAAATCAACACGGGGCCCGCATATTTTACTGCCAACTGAGTAACATAACACCGCTTCAAAATTGAGACAAAAACTTTCAAAGTCAAAGTCAAAATCAAAGCCATTTATTCAATTTAGGCCCCAGAAGGGCACTTATGAAGGTCACATTCACTGAAGTTACCACCGGGTCGGAACTCAGGCAACTTTATCTAGATAATGTAGATATGTTTGGGTTTTTATTATGATTTGAGCAAATAGGTACCTATTCGATTTATGGGGGCCAATACCACAAAGTTTTAGAGCTACTAGTTACTTATTAAATATTTTTTCAGTCTACTTTGTAATTTTGCCGCCGCGCCGGGGCACGCAATTGTTTTCAGTGCGATTAGAATGTAAATATTATGTAATTAATGTAAGCCTGTTTTGAAAAGAGTAATTGCTGAGTTTATTGCCGGCTCTTCTCAGCAAATGCAACCTTCCGAACCGGTATTAGAGTATTAGAGTCAGACTTTTCATAAGTGCCTGCGAAGGTCTATTAGAATAAATGATTTTGAATTTTGAATTGACTGTTTTCATTATAAAAGCCTTACGTGTGGCTAAAATAAGATCGATAAATGCCATGGTGTTTTTAAAGAAATTGTGTTTGATCAAAATTGTAAATTGCACATCAAAGAGAATAGAAACGCTTTTCTCTCCACGTTAATGTCTGCCGCCGTATCTTCAACAAAGTGGTACCAACACCCCCAAGCTTCCGAGACTAAATAATGGCATACGTATACTGCTATCACGTTCCGAGAACGAACGTAAAAAAAACATCGGCAGTAGGTACGGTACGGGTTTTTAGACTGCAAATGGTTAGCCCTTGGATAGCATGTTTCAGAAACATAATAAATAAATATCCTGGGACATTCCTCACACACGGTCATCTGATCCCAAACAAAGCAGAGCTTGTACTATGGAAACCATATAACTGATATAATACATATACTACTTTTTTTATTCGTAAATGCATACTTAATATACATAATTACACCCAGACTCAATAATGACTTATTACAAACCATTTAGAATCGATTATAATTCGTCCAAACTAAAGTCAAAGCCATTTATATAATTGAGGCCCTAGATGGGCACTTATGAACCACTTATTGATAAATTAGATTATATTTGAATAATCCAACTAATTTTATGGTTCAAGCAATCCAAGCAGTCACAACAGATCTTTAAAAATACTGTCGTCATCGTTACTAAACGATCTACTTTTGTATGGGATTTTTCTCTGACGCGATTCATAGCTAAAGTGAGCTAATTAGCACAGTTTAACGTGCCACTTTTGGAGAGCTTATAACATATCTACCTCTTTTACTTATAAAATCATTGAGTAGAACATATTTTTCTGTTTATTTGTGTCAGTATGTTGCTGGCAAAAGCAGTATGTATCAGAGTTATTTTTTTGAACGGAAACTCTTATCGCCTCAGGTAATGTTTGAATTTTCCTTTAATCCCGCTTTTATCAAATAAACATTTACTGCAATAAATGTATCGTTATTTCAACGAAAATAAATAAATTGCCATTTTATATACAGTTCATGGAATATTCCGGGAACAATGGATTGAGAATTTTTTGTTTTTCTTTAACTTGTCTTATAAAATATACATGGGTATTGGATCATGGTTAGCTTGTAAATATATATATATACAAGCTGGAATTTTTTAACCTCCCTGGAGGGAAAGTACTCTAAATATTGGAGATAGCAAATTTTACTCAAAGCACATTCCTTTATTTTGAAAAAAGAAACAAATCTGCATTTAAAGATTTTAACGAATTCACTTGTCACACTCGGTAATCGAACCGGGCAACAATCCAAAAAAATAACACTAAATAATACTGTACTTTTATAGCATCCATCGATAGGGTCAATCATATGGATATCAGTCTAACCAACATGATAAATTAAGTGAACGGAAAACCATGAAATCTAAACTTATGTTAATGGAACGAAATAATAAAGGAATGTTTCGTTTGAGTAAAATTTGCTATCTCCAGTATTTAGAGTACTTTCCGTCCAGGTGAGGTTAAAAAATTCCACCCTGTATATAATGTGATTAATTGAATGTGTGGTTTTGATACTTTTTCGTCGGCCCTGTCTGTTTTGGTTTTACATCTGTTTGGTTGAATGTTCCGAAGATGGCATACCGTTTCGGCTTAAGTTCTTTTTTCAATGCCAAGTGGTTTAGTGTTAGACTTAAACTCTTAAACTTAACTGATCGATGACAATTGCTATTTAACTAAGAAAAGTTTTCAAGTAACTTGAACAACCCACGTTACCTACGCCATCTTTCTATACATGAACAACAATATCCAATCCATCATATTTTAATATGTATTTTACTTTAATCTAATATACGTGATGATAAGGCAACATTGAACAGGAAAAAACATAGTGGACAGGAAAATTAAATTTAAATAGGTATAGGTAAGTTTGCACAACCAGAATCGCGAGTCAATATCAAGTCAAGGTGTATGAGATTGGTATCACGCCGCAATAGATTCGATGACGGTCGATAAGCTGTTGAAAGATCACGATAAGTACTTACGATTGTAATTACCATACCATCTTATCTGTTTTTTTAAGCAATCATTTTATTAAATCGGTAACAACTAACAACCATCTGTCCAATCGATATTATAAAATCATTGATTTAACATACACTGATAATATCTTGACCACGATCCTCAGAAATGAGGGACTGAAGAACAGTGTACAGTACAGATGTCTAATAAACATACCTAAAGCTATCACAATATAAAGTACTAGCTTTCCCCCGCGGTTTCACCCGCGTTCCCGGGATGAAAAGCCTATAGCACTCAGCTTATTGGTGAAACAATTTTCAGAATCGGATCGATAGTTCCGGAGATTACCTCCTACATACAAACTTACAATCTTTACCCTTTTTATTATATTAGTGTATATTATAATCCTGAATATTAAATAAATAAATATCCGAGATATTCTTTGATTCTTCTCGATTTATCCTGTAATAAAATCGAATCTACGATCGTCATCATAATGTCACGTCGATCGACGTGATACGATAATGAGCAGACAAGCATTGCTCTACAAACAATATGGAAAAACTATTGCTGTATTGGCCAGGGCTACGTATAACGGCATTACATAAATTAGGTAAGTATACTTTACAAAAACACAGCATGGAGTGCCGCCGGCATGCGGCAGCGACTGAATGGAGTTGCGTCGAACATCATCGAACATCGTCGCACATCCTCGAAAATTGTCGAACATCTTTGAGTTTCGTGTATCGTCGGCTCATCATGCTCTCAAGACAAATAAGTTTCATTCAACGCGTGTCATCTGCTCTTATCAGTTACCCACACCTTAAGCACAGAGTAAAGGGGACCTTATCTAGACACGCGGTAGCGTGTCAAGCCAAGTTCAAGACAAAAGAGAGAAGAAGTAGGGCAGGGCAGATATGCAGTTAACAGACACATACTCACACACAACTAAAACACCCGTTTGTAAAGACACCCTTACGAGGACCTTATCTTTTCTTGTACGAACCGAGGACCCTCCGAAAAACAAATTAAAGGACAAATTAAACAATACTTTAAAAAAAAACTTAGGTACCAATTAAATGTAATAATAACCACAAAATAGAATATTTGCTCATGCTTCTAAATCTTTTTCGACTATGATATACATAAAATAAGAATTGTTTACTTTTATTATGATCGCTGTTGTGCAGCAACCGCCTACACAGATAAGTCCTCGAGGCTTCCGTGCAGGCTATAAAACATACATGTAAATTGTTATAATGGTAAATAAATATATTTCTAAAAAAGAAAACAGGTTTAATGACGTCACAGGGCTTTATGAATAAGATAGAAAGAGACAGGAAAAAAAATCTAGAGTGATGACCTTATTGGTATACCCCTATCTCAGTTTTTTGTCATATGAATTGTGGCTATAATACCGAGGACCTAAAATACACACCTAAACGTGACCAGCGATGCACATACGAGGGCTTTGTGTGAGCCAACCGAGGACCTCTTACGTAAGCCCTGCCATATCCTTCCGAGGACTATTTTTACACATTACTTATATCTTGTACAAAGTGCGGACGCTATGTTTGACTTTACGTTACCAAACCGAGGGCAGTTTCCCGCGCAGAACTTGAACAAAGCGAGGACTTGGAAAATCTACCTTAATCAATTTGCGTTTAAGATAATTTACTGATGTTATCTTTATTTCGTACACACATTTTCTAATATGAGCTACCAAGCGAGGACATGTCAGTGACTTTAAGTTTGTTGGCGCTTTTCAAAAGTTTTTTGTCAGTGTTTCGAAAGTAACAGCTTTATTTAGTAAACAAGCATACGGCCCGCCTGATGGTAAGCAGTTACCATAGTCATATGGCCGCTTGCAACATACGAGGCATCACTCACGCGTTACCGACCCTCCCCAATGTGTTTTTACTTTAGTTACGTTACAAAGTTTAACTAAAATAATAACCAATATGGCGGCCATTTTTTTAATTTTTTGCAAAGATTCATGTTATATGGTCCAAGGGTCTCCTTAAATATCAATTTTGAGAGCAATCAGACAAGCTTTTTGCATGCCAGCTTAACCTTGTCTTCCAAGTGACTTCGGAACAAAACGTCGCTAGAAATGTCGACGCCAAGGATCCCGATATAATGTATATTGTATTTTACTTCATAAATGATAGTGCGTTTATACTGATAATTAAAGCAATTCGTGCAAAATTATTCCCTAACCACTCCTAAATATCAAAAATGCACAACGTTAATATTCAAGTTTTCACTCCCGGAGTGCAACATGTTGATTTTTTAAATTAAATTAAATAGTTAGTCGCCCTTTAATTTGTTAGTCGCCTTGAAAATAATTAGCCCTTTTTAGGGTTCCGTAGCCAAATGTCAAAAAACGGAACCCTTATAGATTCGTCATGTCTGTCTGTCTGTCTGTCCGTCCGTATGTCACAGCCACTATTTTCCGAATCTATAAGAACTATAATGTTGAAACTTGGTAAGTAGATGTATTCTGTGAACCGCATTAAGATTTATTGAATGAGATCTAGTAAGTAGTTTTTTTTATACGTCATAAATTGAAATTCATATCAAATACTCAGGTCTATACTACCATTTAATTATATACCTACAGGTTTGTACGGAACCCTCGGTGCGCGAGTCTGACTTGGCCGGTTTTTTAATTACCGTGTGAACGAACCTCAGTTAACTTATTCTGCAAGCGTTGAATGGTCAACATATTGGTCTGTTTGGTGCAGACGCCATAGCTGTTTACCATAAATCCTTACTGGCATAAGGACTTCTTTGTATAATAAGAGGTAGCTCGGAGTATATAAATATAATAGTTTATTGTGTGTTGACAGAGCGTAGAGTATTTTCCAAGCAGCTTAATATAGGTACATTATTTTATGCCGTAGGTGTAATTTTGTTTTCCTGACGTGAGCGTTCCAGCGTAGCTTTACATCGAGCGTCATGCCGAGATATTTAGCTGTATTCTCAAATTGGTATAGGATCCCGCTACCGGGTTGCCTTACCAAATTTCAGTCCAGGATATGATTAATTAATAATTAACCCATATGCAATATATTTATTGACATATTAAATTAAATATAAAATACGTTTCATCAAATAAACATCTCGGTGAAGGTCGTTCTATAGCGGGATCTTAGACTATATGGGATTTGATTGTCATTAATATAGACTAAATAAAACTGATGTTTCTTATTGCTTATGTGAATAGATTTGGATTAATTAATGAGATAAAAACTTTTTAACACAAAATAAACCACCGAAAAAACTGAAAATCTAAATATACTTTTGAATATAACTTGAATTTTATAAGGTTTTGCAGTCGGGGACCAACCAATAACCTACGTAGATATGTATTTTTTTTGTAAAATTTGTTAAATGTAATGTTTGTCTAAAAAGGAAGCTAAGCAATATTGCTAACGCAATTCATTTTTTCGAATTTAAAGCTAGGTCTCTACCGCGTAACTTTGGTGGTAATCGTAACGAACACCATAAATTATTTCATCCAATGATGCGCACGCGGTATGTCGCGACGATGACCATTCGTGGGCCCTGATTGGATGAAATTCATTAACGATGTTTGTTACGATTAACACCAAAGTTACGCGGTAGAGCCCCCGGTCCCATAGTAAAAGTTGATCGTATACATGAGTACTTTATGTGGTTTCATTTAATGTCGTATTGTCGTAATAGCTTATGTTATTGGTTTGTCCCCGACTGTAAAACCTTATAAAATTCAAGTTATATTCAAAGTTATTTTTTGCTTTTCACTTCTTTCGGTGGTTTATTTTTTGTTAAAAAGTTTTTATTTTATAATTTTTTGTGGCTATACTCTACTAATTACTACATGCTTAATTTTTGATTTCTTTTGATGTAATACACAACTCAGCATTAAAATCTGTGAGTGAACAATAAATCATCCCTATTTTCCCATCCTTAGGGTAGGTATTTTTTATCCATATTTATATGGGACCACCTTCGAGGTATACCCTATCCAATAAAAAAAGAATTATCAAAATCGGACTACTCTGCCAAAAGTTATGCGTGATCACGTGTTAAGCGTGATATAACAAATAAGCATTGTTAACATCCCGGACATGTTAACAGTGCTTTTCCAAGTTCCAAAATCCGGAGCTTTCACGCTTCTTGTCCTGGTTGCCAGATTTTAGAGATGGCCACCCCACATACATAGCTCTTTTAGCCGTTATCGGGTATTTTCAGATAATTTTGATTGATAAGATATCAGAAGATCGATAAATAGATGCTCTGAAAGCAGTGGCAGTCAGTAACAATAATCGCAGCATCATGTATACTTTTCGACTGGTTCTGGCGGTTGTTTTAGTGGTGACAGCCACCGTCTCGGTATCCGGCGACCACTATCATGCCCGCCCCGGATGAAGAAGGACTCACGCTCTGAGGGTACCGCCAATGCCGCTGAGTTAGATGCACAGTACTGGAAGGATGAAGCACAAGAGGGTATCGCGAAGCGCATGCGCCACGAGCAGAACCCCAAGAAGGCGCGCAACGTGGTCATGTTCTTGGGCGACGGCATGTCAGTGCCGACGCTGGCTGCAGCGCGCACGCTGCTCGGCCAGCGGCGGGGAGCCACCGGTGAGGAGGCGCAACTCTCCTTCGAGTCTTTCCCGACTGTCGGTTTAGCGAAGGTGCAACACGTTTAGTCTTATACCGCAGTTTTAGACCCTTAAGTGTCCTCATTTGAAGTTAATTAAATTGGCCATTTTATCATTTTACAGACCTATTGCGTGGATGCTCAAATCGCCGATTCTGCATGCACGGCCACCGCATATTTGTGCGGAGTAAAGAATAATGAGGGCACGATCGGTGTGACAGCGAGAGTCCCAAGGTACGGCTGCGAAGAATCTACCGACACTACGAGACACGTAGAGTCTATTGCGGAGTGGGCGCTCGCCGATGGCCGTGACGCTGGTGAGTTTTAAACGCGATACGGAGGAAGAATGGATTAGGCCAATTAAACTGATATCACTTAAATAACGTTTGTCATCGCTCGATAGGTATTGTCACGACGACCCGCATCACGCACGCATCTCCGGCGGGTGTTTACGCTAAGGTCGCCAACCGAGACTGGGAGAGCGATGTTGACGTCGTGTATGACGGACATGATGCCACGCGGTGTCCCGACATCGCTCAACAACTTATCACACGGAATCCTGGTAATCAGTTTAAGGTGAGTACCTAAATGATTTATTATTACTTTCGACTATCAGACTTTCCATTTAGATGAATAAATAATAAATATTACTCGTAGGTCATATTAGGCGGAGGCAGACGCGAATTTTTACCAAATGGCACCGTTGATGAGGAAGGAGGTTTAGGCAAAAGACTCGACAGTCGTAATCTGATACAAGAGTGGCAGAATGATAAGGCATCGCAGAATGTCAGCTACCAATATATCTGGAATCGCGAACAATTGTTAAAAGCATCGACTTCGCAACCCGAATATCTACTCGGACTTTTCGAAAACAGCCACTTGATGTACCATTTGCAAGCCAACCCCACCACCGAGCCCACTCTTGCTGAACTCACGGAGGTTGCAATCAACTCACTAAAGCGAAACGATAAAGGATTCTTCTTATTTGTGGAAAGTGGACGCATTGACCATGCACACCATGATAATTACGTAGAGTTAGCGTTGGATGAGACAATCCAGATGAGTGATGCGGTGACGCGCGCAATGGAGTTGCTGTCGGAGGAGGACTCGCTGATCGTGGTGACGGCGGACCACTCGCATGTGATGGGCTTCAACGGGTACACGCAGCGCGGTGGCGATATCCTCGGTCCATCAGACGAGCGCGACATGGACGGCGTGCCTTTCATGACGCTCTCCTACACTAACGGGCCAGGTGCGCGCGCGCAAGTCAATGGAGTTCGCCCTGATGTAACTGCAGAAGATACATACCGTAAGTAACGAAGAAATACATTTTGGATTATTATTAACAACACGTTGCATAGTGATATTAATATATAGGTAATTCTATTTCTTGATACAACTGAGTTGGCTAACACGGGGATTACTCGTTACCGACCTTCTATCCCCACCCCGATGATCTCTGGGTGACCTTACTCACACTCAGGAATACATCATTAAATTATTAGACTACTAGCTGTCCCCCGCAGTTTCACCCACGTTCCCGGGTTAAAAAGTAGCCTATGTTCTTCTCCATACCATAGGCTATCTGTATGCCAAATTTTATGATGATCCATTGAGTAGTTGAGGCGTGAAGGAGGCGTAACAAACAAACTCTCTTTTATAATTTTAGTTAGAATATACATATTATATTAAAGTTAGGATGGTATTCTGTAAGGTGAAAGTACTTCCCCAGTCAAGCTGCTATTTGAATGATACAATGCCATACATAGGTACTCAACCTCTCTGGTGTGTAACTCACAAAATACATTATTTTCATGTGAATAATACTTTGCAGGTGGGCTGACATGGCCATTACACGTAGAAATTCCTCTTGAATGGGAAACGCATGGTGGTGAGGACGTGGCGGTGTTTGCATTGGGCCCCCAGCATGAGATGTTCGCGGGGCTGTACGAGCAGAGCCAGCTGCCCCACCTGATGGCGTACGCGGCGTGCATCGGCCCCGGCAGGCACGCGTGCACGTCCGCCGCCCCGATAGCGACTACATGAGGGGTCATGGAGTCTGTCGTTCTCCTAATAGCACGATTACAAAGCGGCTTGTTTAAATAAGATTAAATATATATATTTATGTTGCATCAGGTATTCATTCACAATCACATACCAATTAAAAATTTTCTCATAATTTAATTATATATAATATGGTGTTATTTAATTGTTGGGAAAAATATAAAACTTTCAAACTACCTACCGTTTATTTTTACCCGACTGACCCTGAAGGAGGTTTTTCGTGGATATGTATGTATGTATGTATGTATATATGTAGTGTTATTATAGGGTTAAATAATCTTTAACACCTCGCCTTAACCACCCAACTGATCAACATTTGCCAAAATCAAAATCAAATCAAAAGGCACGTAGATGGCCTATGGTATGGGAAAGGACATAGGCTACTTTCAATCCCGGGAACGCGGGTTCAACCGCGGGGGACAGCTAGTGCCCAATAAAACATTAGTTAGCTGACAACCGACGGATGTGAAGGTTGTGAAAAATGAACGAATATACACACAAACCCATATGGGTGATACAAAGATATATATCTTTGTCACAGTTTGATCAATATCCCAAAGTTTTTTTTTTTTTTATACCACTTAGGTGGCAAACAAGCATTCGGCCCACCTGATGGTAAGCGGTTACCGTAGCCTATGGACGCTTGCAACACCAGGGGTATCACGCGCGCGTTGCCGACCCTGCAGAAATCTCTTCACACCCCTTTTGAAGAACCCTATGCTGTACTCCATTGGGAAAACCACGGCGGGGAGCTCATTCCGCAGTCTGAGCTTCCGCGAAAGGAAGCTCCTTTGAGCCCGCACAGTACGAAACAATTCAGGTTTCAATATGTGAGGATGGACTCCCCGTCGATGGCGAGAGTTGCGATGGTAGAAAGTAGCCGTGGGCATCATCTTAAACAATTCTTCAGAACACCGTCCGTTGTACAAGCGGTATAACACACATAAGGAGGCAAAGTCTCTCCTCAGACTGAGGGGCTCTAAACCGCTTGTGAGCTCGGGATCGTCGACAATTCTTATGGCACGTCGTTGAACCGAGTCTAAAGGATCAAGCTGGTATCCAGGTGCCCCCGCCCATAGATGACAGCAGTACTCCATATGAGGCCGGACTTGCGACTTCTAAAGTTGCAGCCTTTGCCCCGATGTGAAGTACTGCCTCGCTCTGTTGAGCACTCCGAGCTTTTTGGATGCCAGCTTAACCTTGCCTTCTAAGTGACTTCGGAACAAAACGTCGCTAGAAATGTCGACACCAAGGATCCCGATGCTTTTGCTGATGTTCAGGGACGTGTTCTGGAACTGTGGAGCCACAGCAAATGGGGTTTTCTTAGCGGTGAACGCGCAGGCTTGAGTCTTGGTGGGGTTGAAATGGACTAGGTTTAGTCGACCGCAATCGGAGACACTAGTTAGTGTACTCTCGATAAAGTTTAGCTTTAAATAACTCTTTCCAAGTTATACAACAATATAACCACGAAAAGTATATTAGTCAACTGGTTCTCAAGTGTAATAAGTACACTGGCGTGCTTGACGAAAGAATTTCAACCGTAGTGTGGCCAGTCAGGTGACCCATCACGACGTTTATCTTCACGGGTCTTGCATGTGGATGACATCCTGGATTCAGTGGGAGACACAAAACCAGTGATGTATTTAGTGAATCTAATGGTAAAGTGTCCATACTCTTGACCACTTCGGATAAACTTTAGATAGATAGATAGATAGATAACTCTTTATTGTACACCTGAAAAACAGTTAACAAAACAGAAAGAAAATAACATTATATTAATAACTGTACAATGGGCGGTCTTATCGCTAAAGAGCGATCTCTTCCAGACTTTACCTACTGGACTACAGATACTTTTCGAAGATAATGTTCCGTAAGTACCAATACTTATAATAGTTTATGAAAATGAACAGCTGTGTCTTTGAGAGGTCAATTGAGGCCACACCGTCCTGCCCACAAAGATAACCTTTGACCTTGATGTCAAGGGTCATTGAGTGCCTATTTCGATTCGGATGATTAGATGTAATATTATAGTGACTTTATTATGTGTCAAGAAAGGCACTTGTTTATCAAATAAACTTTGGAATGGCTATTCTCATAAAGGAATTTTAATAACAATTTCGTATACATGTGCACAGAAACTGCAAGTTACACCTAATTATGGGACTACGACTGAATGTTTGAATAAGTAAAATAGACACTCACACATACTCAAGCAAAATTTTTAAGATATGAAACATATCATTTAAATGTTCTTTTCGTTTAATTTTCAGCAAATGCAACCTTCCGAACCGAATAGAGCCTAATATTCATATGTGCCTGCGAAGGTCTATTTGTTTTTTATTTTTTTCTTAGTTAGTATTTATCTACTCTGAGGTATAAGTATCAGTACCTACTTAGTTTTTTTAATAACCAAATAATAACTAACTGACTGAACACTCGCCCAGTAATTTTCAAATAAAACCTCGGTGAACAAACGAAACATTTACGAATCATCATTTCCTCGCACCGTTCGACCGTATTTACAGTTCAATTTCAGCAAAATACATTGTTTCATATACGCACCGATTGTGGCCGGTCCACTAAACACACATCAGCTGTCAGTCTTGGCTGTCTGCCCGTGGACCCTCGTTCGGTTACCGCTCGCACGTTCTGACGGCGGCCATGTTTGATTGGACACGACGCGAGCTGTCAATAAGCGCGGGAACAGCTATTCGTTTTCGAAACTAATCGCGTATGGCAACATTGGCTCGACGTGAGGATATAAATTGACCATCGAACGTGAACCTACGACCTACGGCTATTTGAAGCTGAATGAGGATTAATCAGTTATATAGTAGCTAATACTAAAAAGTGTTTTAGTATTTTTATAAAAGTTTATGAAGTGAATGAGAAGAAAAACATGTTGTTTTCAGTGGGAATATCTTGTGTTTACAGAACAGAGACTTTAGAGAACAGTTTACTTTGAGAACAGTCTAGACAAGATAAACGTCTTTCAAACCATCACCTCTTCAATGTTTTGGTGTAAACAATTCTGTGCAGTATTTGCAATGATTTTACTTTTAATAAATAAAATAAGTGCAATTAATTAAATCCCGGCATTGAAATAAATTATCTGCATTAACATAATTAAACACGAATAATAAAATCCGAATCCCATTTACGTTATTTATATTTTATCAGTTATTGTAAAACAGTCATAAATGTCAATGGGCACTGGCAACACCGGCACAATTAAATTAATAGCCTGTGAACTCGCGCTGAATTTGATTTGGGGCTGATCGTTATTGGAATAGTTGTGCAATCGCACATTGTGTTTGACTACGCTCAATTTGCTCATGTTATATCAATAGGTGTTCACAATTACCTACATTACAATTAGGAGTAACTTGATATTGAATGCTATTAATTTTATGAATAAAATCTCCTAACACAAAAATCTATATTATCTATATTAGACAAAAGTCATTAAAAACTATAGGTATTATGCAAATAAAAATGTATCTTATCTTATCTTATGATACTTATACAATTTATAAATAAACACACCCACACGCACACACACACAAACGCGCATCTTCATCGTACACAATGGCACCGAGCATCCTCTCACATTACATACATACATAAATAATGCTCATATACATACATATGTATATACATACACATTCATACATTAACAAACCAACACATCTCACAAAACCAAACGAACATAACTTACCTACTAATCTATACTTTTTGTTAAATATTTATTTATACCTACTTATTTAAAATCTTCATGTCATTTCTGCTCTGTATAATTTTTATTATTATTAATGTTATCATGTTGTGATATCCTATTATTGGCTCTGGATTCATTATTCATCTGTATATTAAGCATGCACACACACACAAACGCGCATCTTCATCGTACACAATGGCACCGAGCATCCTCTCACATTACATGCATACATAAATAATGCTCATATACATACATATGTATATACATACACATTCATACATTAACAAACCAACACATCTCACCAAACCAAACGAACATAACTTACCTACTAATCTATACTTTTTGTTAAATGTTTCTTCTTCTTCTTATTTTTAATGTTGGCAACCAAGCCCAAATTAGGGCTCAATTCTGCCAGAGTCGAGTTATTATAGTTTCCAGTCACAATAAATCACTTCACATTATAGTCCTCAGTCAGTCACCGTCCATAAAAGTCATGTTTTACTACAATGGTGGTCATTGTACTAAAACTCTTCACGGACATTTTGAGACAACTTGAAAAGTCACGATTCACATAATTCATTTCATTTCACTTCACTGGTGCACATGGATGATCTTTATTGGGTAAAATACCACCAAAAATACACAATAAAACTCAAAATACACAAATTTATGAAAATAAAAATGAAAATGCTACGTCACTCTGCAAGTTCCCGCCAAAAAGTCCTGTTAAATGTTTATTTATACCTACTTATTTAAAATCTTCATGTCATTTCTGCTCTGTATAATTTTTATTATTATTAATGTTATCATGTTGTGATATCCTATTATTGGCTCTGGATTCATTATTCATCTGTATATTAAGCATGTATATTTAAATGTAGCTGTTGGATATCCTATGAAATAAAAATAAAAATAAATAAATAAAAAACACAAAGTACCTACAGCATACATTTTTACTCGCTTTTTCTGCTGTTTAATAAAACGTCAATAAAAAATTGAGTCAAGATTTGAACAAATTAAATTTGGAGCCGGGCCTTTTAAAGTTTATTTTCTATTAACACATTGTCATTCTTGAGACTTGAAGGTTTTGATTCCCGAAAGAATTGTTATACTGTGTACTTCGTAGGAATCTACATGAATAAGATCACAATTCCGTCTTACCAAAGACCAATTACGGTAATAAATACTTCGGAAAGTTGGTAAAAAGTTTCGGATATGAGAGTCGAGGTCGTACCCGACTCTATCATTCATTCATGAACTGTCTGCGGTCGGGATCACGTAACGCCACGATTTGTATAAAAATAACGTAATTATGATCCGGCCGAGTTTCACTCCATCTAATTCGGCTGAAAGTATCTTGAATGTGATTTAGGCACTGATATTTATGTGAGTTTGGGCACAGAATATTTAATAGTGGTTTGGGTAAATAATAAATATTTTTTGGAGTAGCTAGTTTCTGAAGGCTATCCTAACAAAGTATGTTTTGTATAGAAACACAAATAAAAAAGTTTATTTTAAAGCGATAGTGATTCTGTCTGACGTTTGTTGTTTGTGTGAAAAGTTGAATTTATATTATCTTAATTAAAACTAAAACTAACTAACTAACTAACAAAAAATTATGGAAAAAGTTATAATAAAAATTAAAAAGAAAAATATATACACATAAAAGATTATAAATAAAACACAGAATTTAGGTCGCTGTCTATGGGTAGGGTGCCCAAAAGACTGGCTACGTTACCTCGCTGGATAGCGAGGCTTATCCTCTGACCGAGGTACGAGCCAGCCCTTTGGTCTCCGGATGTCTCTATTAGGCGCGTCGATAGGTCTTTGAACAATTTATGGGCCTCTGGGCCCCACGGTCCGAAAGTTTCTACGCCAAACGGCGCAAATATGTAGCCGTCACCAATGGCCGCATACTTGTGAAAAGTTACATATAAAAACATTAGCAGCTGCATATCTCAAATTATCGGAAACTATATTCAGCGTTGCAATCAAAAGCAACATGGCGTCAGCGATTTAAGCTTTTGTAGCAGTTAATAGCTACATACGCTGGAATCATTAGCGATAGCGCCAACAGCATGTTACATCCATCAAAGCCCACCTACGGGTCTTACCTCTGATTGATGTTCACGTGCACAGAACGATGTCACGTCAGCGGTACGTGATATCCCACCAAAAACATTTTCATGTAAAATGTCGCCAAGACGATACAAAGCCAAGCAAGACGAGCCAAGCTTATAAATCTACACGCCCTAACTCTACAAGCCCTAACTTCACAAACTCTACACCTTAGTCAAAATATGTAGCTTGGCCGTTTCGCTACCGTCACATGGGCGTAAGGTGAAAAATTTAGTACTTAGTTAGTAGTAGTTTTCTGTAGTACAATAGTTCTTGTAGTAGCGAAACGGCTAAGCCACATATTTGACTACGGTGTGTAGAGTTTGTGAAGTTTGCTTATGCTTTTTTATTGCTATTGACAACTATTTTTTTTTGTTTGTAAAAGTTCCAATTTTATAATTTGTTGTTGTTTGAGTACAAGTTTACATACCAAATTTCAGCTTTCTAGGACTTCAGGAAATACCCTAAGAGCTTTGATGATCAACAGTGAGTCAGTGACGAAATGGGGTTTTTTTTTTATATCAATAAAATCTATAGTAGGTATAAGAGCTAAGTTCACTATTGACATCATATCCCGAGAATTTTGTTCATCTGGTATTTCCAAACTCAAGTTATGAGGGTTCAAAAAAACGACGAAGCGCTTCAAGAAAAGGTAGGTAGTGCCCTTGCGCTTCGCTTAGCTCGTCTTGGCGGGGGCAACCCCGTGCCCAAAGATTACGTAGAGCATACAGTTTTACGAAAACATTTTCTCATGAGACATATTTAATTTAGGATTATGTAAGCACAATAATGAAAAGGAATTTATCTAGAAGGAAAATATCATGACGAAAAATATTTTAAAATTAATTAAAAATCCTTGTTAACATAAAACAAGTGAATGTTAGTCTGTTTGTTGCGTTTAACCGCAAAACTATCCACTGATTTCAATGGAAATTAGTAGAATGGTAGTTCGAACCCTGGAGAGGAACACAGTATACTTAGCCTCGGGAAGGCGAGTGAAATCTCATTTAAAGATGTCATCTTCTCAAAAACTAAATTGGGTTCGACATGCTGACCGATTTTATTATGGGACCGACAGCAAAGCTAAAAAACCTTTGCATTAAATGTTCTGAAATTTCTATAAGTACAATTACGACATTTTTATTTATGTATTAGGACATTTGAATTCATTAATTACGACAATCATAATTCATTAATATTAGGTAGGTATATCATTTAAAATCATTGTTATTAGATAGTAGGTATTTAGTTTTAATAAAGCGAGCATGCCGACGAGCTGCAAATTAACATTCTGCATGCCATAACTGGCAGAGTATGTGACAATTATAGTATATTATGGTGCGTCCATGCTACACGAAGCGAGCTCGAGCCGTGCCTCGAACGCCGAGCGCGATGCGAATCCCTGTGTTCGTGAAACAACTGACAATCTGGCGGAGCACAGTCGAGCACGCTACGAATGCTCGTTCGAGGCTCGCAAGCCCGTCCACGCTATGCATTTAAAAAAATCTGTATATATTTATTCAAGGCACACACATCATGTATAGACATTTGAAAACAATAAATAGTTTTGCAAATAATTTATATCTTTATGCATCTTTTAAACGTCATCAGCAAGTTAAGGGGTAGAAAGATATTTACTTCTTCCAAGTCTAATCTCAGTTAACAAATCAAAACTGCAGCTTCAGTTTAAAGATATGTCGTAACTTTGCGTCATATGGAAGGATCTTATAAAATACCTACATGACCCTGTTGAAGGTGTATAACGAAGTCTCAAGTGTATTTAAACTGGGAAGAAGAAAAGTAGAGGTGTGTAACTCATCAAAAATACGCGAGCTGCAGAAACAGCTCACGGCTCAGGTGTGTGAGCTGGTTCAATGACTCAGCTCGCAGATCAGCTCAATATACCTATAGTACACGAAACGCGCGCACGCTCACTGCGTACCGCGCGTCGAATTGAGCCGACTGAGCCGCTGCGAATCATTCGACTCCGCCGAGCGACTCTTTTCATACTTTAGAGTTGTTTTTTTTTTTACATGATCTGATCCGAGAGTTATTTTACATAGGTATTTAATTATTGAATGTAATTATTATTTAAATGTTTTAGAACGAAATTATAATTCGTAGATTAGAATTACAAGAATATAATCTATGGAGGGAGTCGCAGATACAATAGGAGTTGGATTGAGCCGTGAGCTAGGTATTATGTTGTTGAGCTGTAGCTCAGCGGCTCAAACCCAAGTGATCTGATTAATTGAGCTGGTTCAGAGCTGAGTTACACACCTCTAAAGAAAAGGTACCGCTTCTTAATAGACAAAAATCTTTTTCTTCAAAAGAATCCCTATCTTCTCCTTTCAATTTCATACTTATATTTCAGGCACGAACTCCAACGAAATATACCAAAATCCTTTCTTACAATAAAAGGGTCGAAATTAATTAAACAGGATCTGCGTAGGCATATAACATTAGTCTTCTTTCGTTAGAATTTTCGGCCTTTCAAATTCACGAAAGCGAAACGTGATTAATTCAACCAAGTGAGGTGTTTACAGGGCCGGCTTACATTAGCAGGGCAGTATGGGCCCTGATATGTCCCCTAATTGAATTCCTTCGACGAGGCCATTATAGCCCGGGCCGTGATTAAGACTTAACTGTGCCTGCCCCATGTCATAGGGCGATGGGATGTTGATAATTTATGCGGATATATCCGAATACATATTTTAAGTTTTTTTTTATAAGTAAATATATTTTTCTACGCACTCGCTCGTAAAGTGACAATTATTGCAAAATTGAAGTCTGTATTTTTCCTCGCAAGTGTGTTGAAAAATGTCGTATGACACTCGTGTGCATTGATTTATTAAAATCAAAATCAATAATGATTTATTCAATTTAGGCCCTGATAAGTTAAATAAATTTTAAGTTAAATCAAGAAGTACATAATTTATATCTCACGCAAGTAGCACCTCACCTTCAACGGTATTAATGCAACCAAACATTCGGATATTTAAAACATTCGCTTCGGATAACCAAACTGTCAGTATTCTCAACCCTACCGGGAATTTCGACAAAGGACAGATCCGACGAAGTTATTTATTTGTAAAATGTTATTTGTTAATTCAGTTGGGTTGTACGTCGAGGTAAATGGTAGGGTTACCAACTCCGCGTTTCACTGACTCATTGTTTATAGGTGAATAATGGTGTTGTTAACGTGTTACGGTGTAATAATTTGGTTTAGTACGTTATATGAGCTAGATGAGTTGATTGGTAAATTTGGCTATTTTAGGTAGACGCTTCTAGATTGTATACAACATGAGTTGTATACAATACAAATGCTTAGCAAATACAACAGTATTTGCTAAGCAAAACGTTTTTTAACCGACTTCAAATAAAGGAGGAGGTTCTCAATTCCGTTGTATTTTTCTTTTTTTATGTTTGTTACCTCATAACTCCGTCATTTATTAACCGATTTGGAAAACTCTTTTTTTGTTTGGAAGGGTACACTTCCCGTTTGCTCCCATTGTCGTCAGATCAGGATTTGATTACTTCTTACACTAAGAAGTAATCAAATCAAACATACTTTGAAGTCGGTAAAAGGTTTTTGTAAAAGTTAAAAGTTTCAATTATTATCAATACAAGTGTTTAATTAGTTTACCTTGCAGTAATTTTATGAAAAGCATTTTTTATTTATGAACATTACAAGCTACACTGTTATCACCATAATCTGTGTTTGCTCAAATCCCAGTTTGTGTAGGGTTTTGATAAGCTATTGGTAGTCCCCGAAAGCCGGCCAGTAGTGTTGGCACGGTTACTTTGCTCGCCACAATTAACTGTCCCATCTTTGTAATCCTTTAGGCCATACCATTGGTAATAAAACCACTTTTGTTAATACCACTAAGGTGACAAACAAGCATACGGCCCACCTGATGGTAAGCGGTTTCGGGTATCAAGCTTAAGAGACAATATTTTGAGAGTATTGATTGCAAAGAACAACCTTAACAAAATTATAGATTTGTTTGGATTTGCTTATGTGGGTGGCGTAGAGTAGAATATTGACATGAAGATTTCACTTGACTTGCTTGTGGGTGCGTCGTGTGACGGGTCGCCTACTTCCCTCCAATATGGCGAGAAGGGCGATGGCTGCCACACGCGTCATATTCGATTCGCGATGCGTATTCGAATTCTGTTTCTGAATTAAATAAATAAAAAATAAATAAAAATAAAAATAAGTGTGCCGGTATGAGCCGCACTATTCTCACCCTCCTATTCCCTCATGATAAAGTTGTTGTTGAACAATCACCGTGTGAGTGAGTGGAATTCGAGTTCATTTAGTTAAATCGTTACCTAGTGGTTGTTTGGCTATCGGCCAAACTTAATTCCCATTGGCTTTTGGGATGAATCCTCAAGCTCGTCGTGTATCCTAAAATTGGCTATCCACAACGTTTGTATGCGGGAATAAATATTATTGTTATTTATTTTGAATTTGAATTTAAATTTAAATATAAGTAAAGGAAACGAATTCAGCGTTTCGAATTATTCACTTGTTAATTTTTACACTTTTAAAGAAGTTATAGAGTTTTTTTATAGAACTAATCCAATAAACTGTAGTCGGTAATCTAAATTATTAGTAACCTATTTATCCTGTTCATGCGCTAATATATTTTAAAAGTGTATTCCCAAGAAAACACATTTATTTTGGACTCACACACAAAAAAAAGCTAAAACGCACCTATTCAACCTATGGTGCACGAATTACAATAGAAATATAGACTAAAGAGCTATATTAATACCCCGGTAACAATATGATAGCTTGAAACTTTAAGTCAAGTTTATTTTTTGTTGAAAACTTTAGTTTGTCGGCTTGCGGCACCAACTTAGAGCCAAATCGCTCTTAAACCGATTATACCCCACGGCACGAACTTGATAAAGAGAGCGTAACTAGGGCAAAGCTTACTAATTTCCCGCCCAGTTAGGTATATTCTATGCCAACTTTCAAAAACACCTGACTGGATTTTAATTACTTAGTGGTGAAGTTTATTCCACTGAGAAATTCCGAACTTATTGATCGGTACATTTAAAAATACCTCACGTGTAAGTTGTAGAGTTAAGTTAAAAGGAGTTCAAGTTAGAAATAGGTTAGTAGACTTTTGAGGACTTCATTTTTCAAGAGGCTCCATGCGATATTGTTCTTCTCGCGAATAAAAGCCATCAAGTAACATAATATGCTGTAACCTTTGATTAAGGATACATCCAGAAAGAGTGTCGCAGCTGTGCACGCGTCGATAAAAATACGCTCTGACTGTTAGGGCCTAAATCAAATAAAAATAAATAAAAATGCAAAATAATGATCAATATTTAAATTTCTCCCGATTTTAATTGGGATATTTTAACAACTAGTATCATTATGAACGTCATTATGACAAGCAGAATGACGCAAAGGGAGCGTAAAACGTAGCTGTTACGCGCAGCAGCCTATAAAAGTTGGCCTGTTTTATATATTCGTGTAGTATGGCGACGTTCTTTCTAGGTATATTTATTTCTATGGCTGTAACATACAAAAAATAAGTAAGTAGTGTAGAGAGCTAACATCACCGCTATATGCTATAATGCTATTATGTTTTTTTTTTTACAAAGAGACTTTTGTGAGTGACTTAAAGAAAAATCTAAATCACTTTTACGCACAAAAGCAATACTTTTATTTAGTTCACGCTGAAGTAATTCTATACAAAGTATTTGTATACGTATACATTGGAACTTGTTTAATGTTTAAGAGCAATTTTTCATGAGGTGGAGACTTGGCAAGTAAGCTGATAAAAGTTTCATAAGTTTGAACCGCGTGGTTGCACGCAGCCCAGCGTTCTGCAGCGACGTGCATTTAGTTTTTTTTTGCCCGCGCTACACGATACGACAATATGCACACGATAATATGCAAAAAATTAAAAAAACCACGAGTTTATGAAAATAAAAATGAAAACGCAGCGTCACTCTGTAAGTTCCCGCCAAAAAGCCAATGAAGTTTTATTGTTAGGTTTATGAGAATTATTTAAATTTAGAATTGAAAGAGGAAAAATTAATTTTGACCGATACTGGCAAATAATAATAAAAAAAGATGTTGAATTAACTTTTTTTTAACTAAACTAGTTAATGCCCAGTGTTTCCTTTACACAAACATTCCCCGGTCTTTGTTTTTACACAAACATTCGCCGGCCTGCGCAAAGCATCTCACAAAAGCTCCAAAGCAATCGGATTAATGGAGGCCGTTATAACCTAACACACATTGATTCTTATATGTATCGATTTATGGTTTGTTTTAAATAGAAACATGCGATCTTTAGTAGGCTGCTATTAGCATGTTTTATGACCGTGCCGATCGCCAGACTTATAATAAGTTTTGTGTAATCATAATGTAATCATAACCGTAGTTTACGATCCAAATAAAAAAATGTGAGCTATCTAAAAGCAGCCTGTAACGACAACAATGGCATACCTACACTACGTTGATCAATAAAGTATTCGAATTTTCACACGTGCCATGAATATCTGCATTTCTTTGATTCCTGGTGAGGAACAATGGGCTGTCAGGCGGTACGTGATCCGGATTAAACCAGTAAATTGCGTTAAAACCCCACTGTTCGCAGCCGATAGAGAGGCGTGAGTGCCACGGCTTTTGAGCTCAAATTGTGCACTTTAGTGTGCAATTGTACTGTCATTCCACAAAGGACGCTTTTGACGCTGATCATACCAGACGTGGCGGCTTAACCCCCTTACTCATAAAACGTTATTTAACTAATATCACAGTCTAATAACCATACAGTCGTCCGACGCCTTTGATCTTGTGAAAAATGCCGACAACGTCTAGACAGTATCGCGACGGCCAGGGTTGTCACAAGTAAACAATATTTACAAAATTATTTATTTATTGCAGATAACAATAAAACATTGTTAGCATTATTATATTTTAAACAATATTATAATAACTACTCCATCATCAGACCCCGAAAACCATACATGGTCAAAGTTCATCTCACGACAATTCCAACAACCCCAAACATGGCTAGAATACGATGTTCGACTATGGAGTTCTAGTGCTTACCCTCCTACTCCATCATCAGACCCTGAAAACCATACATGGTCAAAGTTCATCTCACGACAATTCCAACAACCCCAAACATGGCTAGAATACGATGTTCGACTATGGAGTTCTAGTGCTTACCCTCCTACTCCATAATCAGACCCTGAAAAACATGCATGGTCAAAGTTCATCTCACGACAATTCCAACAACCCCAAACACGGCTAGGATGCGAAGTTCCATTATGGAGTTCCAGTGCTTACCGTCCTACATCATCATCAGACCCTGAAACCATACATGGTCAAAGTTCATCTCACAACAATTCCAACAACCCCAAACACGGCTAGAATACGATGTTCCACTATGGAGTTCCAGTGCTTACCCTCCTACTCCATCATCAGACCCTGAAATCATACATGGTCAAAGTTCATCTCACGACCATTCCAACAACCCCAAACACGGCTAGGATACGAAGTTCTGCTATGGAGTTCCAGTGCTTACCCTCCTACTCCATCATCAGACCCTGGAAACCATACATGGTCAAAGTTCATCTCACGACAATTCCAACAAACCCAAACACGGCTAGGATACGATGTTCCACTATGGAGTTCCAGTGCTTACCCTCCTACTCCATAATCAGTACTATTGAAAAAAAAAAAAAACAAACACTCATGCCCTGTGCCTGTTACCTATACCTGTGTACCTATTAGATATTTTTTACCGTCCGCCATTCGGCCATTTTGTTGGCGTTATTAACGTGACACGACATGACAAATATAAAATGATTATTGTATGCACTCTACGATAACAAACCATGATTTATTTACCTTTCGTCTGTGTGTGGAAGCTGATGAAACCGCAGATCTTTATTTAAATAGGATGAAGACTTGCAGTCTCTCACAGCACACGTCGTTTGCACCATTTTAAATAAAATAATTACAGACACAAACACGCGTTAGCCCTGAATGCTGTTTACCGAGCTACTAACATAATTTTGTTCGCAGGTCGGTAACGGCTTTCCCGCGTCTCGTCCCTCACACCCCGCACGATTGCCCTGTCTAGACGGCTTCGTCGACCGACTGTATGGTTATTAGACTGTGCTAATATACTGTTTAAAGGGTCACGTAAATAAAGTCACTCTATTGTCATTGTCAAATAATGTGACATTATTTACGTGACTACTTAAACAGTATATTAGTTTAAATAGCGCTTTATTAGTAAGGCTCAGCAATATAAGTAGCTAAACAGATCCTTTAAAAGACTCCTGGATTCTGAAAGTAATCATGATCTAGAAACGTATACCTAGTATGCACTGAGCTATAATTACTACGTATAGAGAAGACGCCACACATCACAACTATGTTCCGTTCAAGTGAGGCCATCCGGCCACATGTTGTTGTAGAACGATGAATGAAACGCGTAAGTGCCGTGAAAATCACGGTGTTTGCGAGAAAAATACTCCTAAAAGCGTTGCGTGTTTCAAATGCTTATCATTATCATCATCATCAGCCTATAATGTCCCACTACTGAGCACAGGCCTCCTTTCACAAATGAGGGTGAAAGGGACTGGGCGATACTCCACCACGCGTGCCCACTGCGGATTGGTGGAAGTAGGCTAGTGGTCAACCTACTGTTGGAATTAGGAGGCATCCAACTAGCTTAACGACTATCACAATTAAGTGATAACCTGGACCAACGAATTTACGTGCCTTCCGAAGCACGGAAACGCTCGATTTGAAATACCACTAGGCGGTCACCCATCCAGGTAGACGTAGCTTAACTTTGCCGATAAATTAAGAACGGCTAATCATGCTACGCCACGAGCGCTTCTTCTAATGCTTATATAGACGATTCATTATTATTTTGCGTTAAAGAGAACATTAGTTGACTCAAAAAAAATGGGACATAACCTTTGCTTATTTGCTTCTCTATACGTAGTAATAATAGGTCAATGATAGTATGGTGTTTTTATTTTATTCTACTTAGGTAGCAAATAAGCATACGGCTCGCCTGATAGTAAGCGGTTGCCGTAGCCTGTGGCCGCTTGCTACACCAGGGGTGTAGGTAAATTTACTTAACACTTGTTTATTTTATCATTCGATATTATGGATAATTATATTGTACAGGTATTTTGTTGGATCTGTTCAGCTACTTTTGTTCCTGACTGTACCTATATTTATAACAATTATTAGAGTTTGATATCGCATTCAACATTTTTAAATTTGTGAGCAACAATAAATGGAATTTGATTTCATTTAATGAAACGCAACCTGAAATATCAATTCGTATATAGCTCCGATTAAAAAATGCTTAAAAGAACCTGCATCAATAAAGGCTATTGGAATTTGTGTCACGTCAAATGAATTGTGACAGATGTAATGGTGCGTCCATGCTTGACGAACCGAGCACGAGCCGAGCCACGAACGAGCACACTGCGAGCACGATTCGCGTAGAGTGGACGGGCTTGCGAGCCGCGAACGAGCATTCATAGCGTGCTCGGTTGCGCTCCGCCGATTGTCAGTTTTTTCAGGAACCCAGGGATTCGCATCGCGCTCGTTGTAGGCTCGTTAAGTACGTCCACGCTTGAAATCGCGTGCAACGAACGAATCCTGTTCGTTCGAGGCTCGGCTCGTGCACGCTTCGCGTAGCATGGACGCACCATCATTATTTAATGACATTCATTTCGTTTCGTTTTTCATTTGTATTACAAAAATATAACTAAAGGATTTTTCAATCAATGTAAACTAATCGAAATACGGTTCCAATTTTAAATTAATAAAAACAGTTTTGAATTCACTAAAACATTGATGCATTAAATAAATTTAGTTCATTGACGGCACTCCTCTCCTACACTAGCAACATATTACCCTCAGAAGATTTTGCTACACTGTAAAATTCGATATCGTAAAAACAATGGAATACAGCACCCGGTACACTTACAAATACAACTTTGATCGGGCCGGCTGGCGCGGTTGGTTAAGACTCTGGTTAAGATTCCACCTATCGCGGAGCAGGTCGTGGGTTCGATTCCCACATAGGACATGCATTTGTGTGCATGAACATGTCTGTATGTCCTGAGTCTGGGTGTAATTATGTATCTTAAGTATGTATTTACAAGCAAAAAGTAGTATATGCATTATATCACTTATCTGGTTTCCATAGTATAAGCTCTGTTTAGTTTGGGATCAGATGACCGAGTGTGAGGAATGCCCCAGGATATTTATTTATTTATTTTTATTTAAATAGAATTCACTCTCAAATTAACACCAATACGCAAGAAAGCGGTGACGTCGATTCTTAACTAATAATATATTTGTGGTACTTCTCTGCCTGTGACTTTAGGGAAAGTTAATGCTAAGCTCCTAGCGGTGCATGATAGTTACACTTGAGAGCCTGTCGCATTCTAGGCTTAGTTTAGTCGGTAATATACTTATTGGAAATCCCTATAGTATTTCTAATGTGCAATTGTCCATAGGCAACGATTTTGACTTATCATCAGAAACGCCTTTCTACTTGTCAGCCTTTAGACAAAACTATACCAAACTACACTAATCTATACTATAGTATATATCTATACTAATCTATCTATCTATACTAACAAAGCTGAAGAGCTTTTGTTTGATTTTTTTGTTTTTTTCTTTACGTTCTAATCTTTGCAACTACCAGTTGGACTTGAAAAATAATTTCCACGACAGCTAATATATAAACACATAAAATACTCATCCAAGTAATAAAATATAAAAATAAAATCATTTATTTTCTCCCTCATATAAACAAAAGAACAAATTTTAAAATTATAACCAGCCAAGTACATTTAACTGTGGGAGACGGAGCTCAAACTAGGTTTCCCTGTGCTATGAGTGCTCCTGGCTCCCCCTCTTGGTAGGGTCTAGTTGCAGTTTCATTAAACATTTTACATGAGAGGAACCGACTTCCTAACGTATGAATTTTGTACATGTTTTATCAAAAATTGTTTCATAAAAGAAGTCGGTTTAAACACGTGAGATCTCGTAGTTATTCCAATACAGCAAGTACTCAACTACATATAAAACGAGGGATGTACGTACACCATGTGTACTAAGCTGTTGACGCTCTCAGTCTGCGCTTGTATGAGCACCAACCCTCTTACTTATCAAATACTATACTATGTAGGACTTCATATGCATGCACACTAAAACGTCTAGCTGTTTTTCTGTTTTATTTATACTGCGACAGTGCATTCGTTTGAGGTTTTGAGCACTACGTTTACGGTACAATTTTAATCGTACTAGCTTACAAGGTGTAATTATGTGATGCAAAAAATTTTCGACTATAAAACTTTGTCATGGCGACAAAATAATGTCACTAACCGTGAGAATCCATATAACTAGTAGACGCTGCGCTGATGAGTCGTAGATAGATTATGCGTAGAGTTTGCTACGAAAATTGTAGCGGTCGTAGTAAAGTCTACGAGAAACTTACTAAAGATTTTTTTTTTATCTTTTTTTATTTTTATTTATAAATAAACATAAGAAAAATATACGACAATAACAGTAATAATATCACACCACGATTTTCTTTTATTGTTATATTCCTTTACTTTAACACAAATCCAAAATACCTACAAAATGTGTCGACTCACGTGCGGGGGCGGACTCAGTACTGCTCGACCGAATAGCATTTTATTATGGTCTGACAGCGCCTTAAAAGTTGCAGTCAAAAGCTACATAGGTAGTTTGTCAATTACAGTAAAACATAGTAGGTAGGTACTTTTAAAGTTTTTACCCGACTGACCCGGAAGGACCGTTATGTTTTTATTAGTGTACTTCCCCAGTCCGGCTGCCCGCAAGAACCCCATTATGAAACTTTCAAATCTGGTGTATCGGTTCTTTGGTATAGATACTAACAATAATATTGTTGTGCCAGTAATGATTTACTTATTTGATTAAAGTTATGTATTAATAATTTAATTAAGTTGAGTGTTATTCAATGACTGAGACATGTCAATAACATTCATTGAATTTACGCACACAATATTCCATTAGTTTATTGTTTCCAATCCTTATTTAGTAACATAACCTAGTGAACTACATGATTTTGAATAGAAAGTAATCCATTACTAGACGTTATAGAAATGTTACTAAATAGAAGTGGCATGAACACATGGCGCTTTAGGTTAACCCGGGAAATTTGAAATTTCAATTTTTTTTTCCAAAAAAAAAACATTCCTCATTATTCCGAACCTGCTCACAAAATTTCACGAGAATCGGCTGAGAAATGTGACCTGTAGAGGAGAACAGCGGGAAATCCGGACATCTGGGCATCTGGATATACGAAAGCATTTTTGACTAAGTTCGCTCGCTCGGTCAATAATATAAAAATAGTACGCGGAAAACGTCCTATAAGTTTTTTTTTTTTTTTTTTTATACAACTTAGTCGATAAACAAGCATACGGCCCGCCTGATGGTAAGCGGTTACCGTAGCCATATAGACGCTTGCAACACACGAAGCATCGCTCACGCGTTATCGACCTATCCCCCCTCCCCTATGAGCTCTGGCAACCTTACTCACGCGCAGGAACACAACTTTACACAACATAAAGTTATTTGGCTGCGGTATTCTGCAAGGTGGAGGTACTTCCCCAGTCGAGCTGCTCTTTGAGCGAATAAACGCTATGCTCTACCTCTCTTAAAAGTAAAAGTATAGTAAGTCTTAAAGTATTCGGAAGATGTCTATTATTACCTATAAGATTTCTAAGTGGTACATTTCGGGCTGCTAATTTCACATCACTAAAGCCGAGGCAGTCACGCGTGGTGCTGAAGATAATTTAGGCCCTGTCCTATACTTAGTTGAATTGTATTTGCTGACCCATGCTTCCAAATTCATACAGCCTTTTCAGGCGTCGAAAATCTATTGTAGAGCTTTCAAAGAAAATTAGGTACTTCTTTTTGGATGTGTGACATTTTAATATAGGGACTATTGGTGTTAACCTCTATCGCACCTATTACGATAGAAAAAACCTTTTTATATAAAAAAAAAAAAAACTGGATTAAATTGTAAATATTGATATTATATTCGTCATATCAGAGTTGATCCCATACTTCAAGTTGTTCGGAGTGATTATATATATAGGTACCTACCGATTCTTTCACCCATCGTTATGTTGTTCCAGTAATCGATGTGCAAGCAATAATATACCTATTTTTTACTACAACTAAGTCTATTATAGGATTTTTGTGGCAACGTTGTACCGCGTAGCAGTTTCGTAGCACGTCGCCACCCCAGCACAAAGAGATTAGCTGCCGAATTTTATCTAAGACCCAAACCTCAAAAAACTTAAAGAGCGTATCCACTCTACCCCTCGGAGTTGTGTCGTAAAACGTGACCATTTTAAGTGGCACCTCACGTACTTTTAGCACCCGGTGTCGTTGGTACGTTTTAAACTTTATTACTTTTTAAAGTACTAGAGTTACATTGTAGACAGTTCGTGATTTTATTATTTCGCGACTACGGTGCGAACGGGTCTTTTGTGAAGCTCCCAAAGCAATTTCGATGTTAATTGTAAATCCTCAGTCTGCTATTCTAACCAACTGTTATCTGTACTTTGTGTAGGGAATATTAAGTACCACTATCTGAAAATATAATAACATATTTGCTTTTAAATCTTACTTAGTTAAAAAAAACCGGCCAAGTGCGAGTCAGACTCGCGCACCGAGGGTTCCGTACAAACCTGTATGTATATAAGTAAATGGTAGTATAGACCTGAGTATTTGATATTAATTTCGATTTATGACGTATTCAAAAAAAACTACTTACTAGATCTTGTTCAAACCAATTTTCGGTGGAAGTTTGCACCGTAATGTACATCATATATTTTTTATAGATTTATCATTCTCTTATTTTAGAAGTTACAGGGGGGACACACATTTTACCACTTTCGAAGTGTCTCTCGCGCAAACTATTCAGTTTAGAAAAAAATTATATTAGAAACCTCAATATAATTTTTGAAGACCTATCCATAGACACCCCACACTTATGGGTGTGAAGAAAAAAAGAAATTGAGTTTCAGTTCAAAGTATGGGGAACCCCCAAAATTTATTGTTTTTTTTCTATTTTGGTGTGAAAATCTTAATGCGGTTCACAGAATACATCTACTTACCAAGTTTCAACATTATAGTTCTTATAGTTTCAGAAATAAATGGCTGTGACATACGGACAGACAGACAGACAGACAGACAGACAGACAGACATGACGAATCTATAAGGGTTCCGTTTTTTGCCATTTGGCTACGGAACCCTAAAAACACAAGGTTCTTCTGAATTTTTAGGATTAGTTAATACACAATTAGTTAAGAGAGGTAGAGCATAGCGTTATTTCGCTCAAAGAGCAGCTCGACTGGGGAAGTACCTCCACCTTACAGAATACCGCAGCCCAATAATTTTATGTTGTGTAAAGTTGTGTTCCTGCGCGTGAGTAAGGTCGCCAGAGCTCATAGGGGAGGGGGGAAAGGTCGGCAACGCGTGAGCGATGCTTCGTGTATTGCAAGCATCCATATGGCTACGGTAACCGCTTACCATCAGGTGGGCCGTATGCTTGTTTGCCAACTTACCCCCTTAGTTAAATAACGTTTTATGAGTAAGGGGACTCATAAAACGTTATTTAACTAATATACTGTTTAAAGGGTCACGTAAATAACGTCACTCTATTGTCATTGTCAAATAATGTGACATTATTTACGTGACCACTTAATCAGTATATTAGTTTAATAGCGCTTTATGAGTAAGGGGGTAAGTCGTATAAAAAAACAAAATACACCTACATATTTTTCCTACAAATAATATTATTTTTATCGACGCTATTTATTATAAAACTCCTATGAATAGAATTAATGCATTTATTTTCAATATAAATCTTGAGTAGGTGTCGTCGTCAATAGCATTTTAGTATGTAACAATACTGTCTAGAAACTTTCAAAGGACCTATTGTGTATACTTTTTGTATAAAAGACATAAATAGATATCCGAAAAAGTAACAATTTCAAGTAATTAATGCGTTCAATGACATCGGTTGATCAAAAGACAAACTATGTTTTTGAACTTCATTTAGCCCAGTTTTACGACATTATCAGAAATCGTAAATCCTACTAATATCCTATTATCCTAATAAACATATCCTATTAACATTATAAATGCGAAAGTTTGGGCGTATGTTTGTTACTCTGTAGCGCAAAAATTAATAAACGGATTTGGATGAAATTTGGCAAACTGATAGAATATGTTCTGGATTAACACATAGGATACTTTTTATCCCGGGAAAATATACGATCCCTCGGGAATGCGGGTAAAACCGCGCGGAACAGCTACCTAGTGTTTACATAATAGATTATGCTGGATTTTTCAAATTGTTCCTTTTGCCTTAGCTGTATCTAACAATTGTATTGGACTCGCTTAAATGCTCAATCATATTATTGAGCATTAAGCGATTTGACAATAATTCGCTTGGAGGTATAGACGGAAAATAACTGAATTCCCAGAGCGATAGTTTCTCTGTCTGTAGCCATTACACGCAGTTATGATATAGGAGTGATATAGGTACATAATGTTACTTGTTATGTCTCATGAGTTATTTTGTTCATACTAATTAGTATTTTGTAAAATGAGCTTGCATTAAATCAATATCAATAAGGTTTAGACAACGAACAACTACTAGACGCGGAGACTTTATTGTTGGGTTTAAAAACGCATATTACGAAAAGGTTTTGGAAAATTCACTCCCCAAGGGTTCAAAATGGGGATGAATTTTTTATTGAAGATATCATTCTTAAAGTTGAGGTCATAAAAAACAGTACTTGGGTTTTCGGTTAGAAATTCAGAAATATAATATTTTATTTTCTGGGAACATCTTTAAGGGGGTGAAAGTTTGATTGAAATAGATATGTTAAATACAAGGAAATAATATATAAAGAAAAATAATCCACATAATTGTGTAACCGACTTCAAAGCACACTAAGAAGTAATCAAATCCTGATCTGATGACAATGGGACCAAACGGGAAGTGTACCCTTCCAAACAAAAAAAAAATTTTCCAAATCGGTTCATAAATGACGGAGTTAGGAGGTAACAAACATAAAAAAAAAACATACAACCGAATTGAGAACCTCCTACTTTTTTGAAGTCGGTTAAAAATAGATTGAAACCTTAGTTCTATACTGTCATGTCATGTGGATTAACTAACGAAAGCCTTTGTCATAGCATGGAATGGATTCCTGTATCTGCATTGTGTAAATACAATTTATTTAACTTGCACAGGTCGGGCCATCAGTGGACCGATATTTCGCCAGGGAAAATAGAGCACTGGAATCTCATACTATAAAGTCCAGCAAAAAGTCGACCCTCTTTAAAAGGCTGGACTCTAAGTTGGGCCTCTTCTCAGTAGGTATAAGTTGGTCATAAGAGTGAGATTATTGATTTTGCTGTGTAATAGGTTAGTTTAGGTTACGATGAGGCTGACATAACCTTGTAGGGCAAAAGCCTCTAAAAAAAAATAGATAAAAAAAAGAAAAAAGAAAGTTGGGCCTAGGAAATTCTCACGAAATCACCCTATTTAAGAAGTTGTACACATGTTGAACATAAAGGTAATTTTTGTCTCACAAGCCTTTAATATTCATAACACCATAAAACATGGAGGTCATCATCACATCTCATCTCGTTTCCAGGTGACTCCCTCTCGTTATAATAGATAACCGTAAAGTGCTCATGTACTCGTCAACGCCTGAAAAACTCACCTCACTTATCACAAGTTGGGAGGCTCTATGCTTATTTGTCAATGTAATTATTCGCCTTACCCGGGGAATGAAAGTACTTGCTCTAGATACATACCCGCATTTATAACGGCAAGTTTATTACAACGATGTTATACGAAAAAACCCGATTGTACAAGTTGACTGTCCTTAGGGTACATGAAAATAATTTGCTAACAAGATTAGACAGTACAGTGCCATGCCATAGCTTTGTTTATTTGCGTTTTGGGTCACATTATGAATTTGAACGTTATTTTTTGCAGTATTTAATACTTTGGATTGCTACACTGAACTTGTTTCTGGTCTCCAGTGGGACTTGTACGTACCTTGTCATTTATCAACATACCTCCCATTGCTTACGCGATTTTGTCTATGATTACGATTACGCATTATGCCACCAAAAACATTTTTATGTAAAATGTTTCCAAGACATATGGCTCGCACTGACAAAAAGTTATGAGATCTCATGTAGAGCCAAGCTTATAACTCTACATGCCCTTACTCTACAAGCCCTAGCTTCACAAACTCTACACCTTAGTCAAAATATGTGGCTCGGCCGTCTTCAGTTTTATTTTTAATTCAATAGGTACTATGACTTTATGTAAGCTGTACGTAGTTTAGTTTATTTACTAGCTGTCCCACGCTGTTATACCCGCATTCGAGGGATAAAAAGTAGTATATATCCTTCTCCATACCATAAGCTATCTGCATGCCAAATTTCATGATGATCGGTTGAGTTGTTGAGGCGTGAAGGCGTAACAAACAAACAAACTCACATTCGCGTTCATAATATTAATAAGTATGGATTAAAGATACGAATCACAAATTGGATTCTTAGAAATATGATATCAATACTATTTTATAAAACGGTCTGGGGTTAATAAGAAACCGGCTCTACGTAGACAGTCCATGCAATATAGCAAGCGCTGAAGATATTTTCTCAAACATTTTTATGACTCAAACATCGGTGTTTTATTTATTTCTATCATACTAAACTATAAAAAGGGTTTTCAATCTCTATATTTATTCATATATTTTTATACCAACCATTTTGGACTCTATGATTGAAAGCATTTGATTGATTGAAAGCGCGAGTGATACCAGTGTTACAAGCGTCTTTAGGCTATAGTAACCCTTCCTACAGGCTTTATGCTTGTTTATCATTAAGGTAAGCACAAGCGGAGCACGAATTCGCGTACCTTAGTCGGAATTGGGAGTCTCGTACGAGCGTTTGAATCTCGCTCGACTGCGCTGCAAAATTTTCGATTTTTACGAAAATAGGGATTCGCATCGCTTTCGGGATTGTTGTAGGCTAATTGTAAGTTTTTTTTATACCATTGAGGTAGTAAACAAGTATATGGCCCCCCTGATGGTAAGCAGTTACCGTAGCCTATGGACACTTGCAACACCAGCGGTATAACTCGCGCGTTGCCGACCTTCAATATAAGTCCAAACTTGACGCCGCGAGGGACGTACTAGAGTGGCTCAGCTCGTGCTCGGCTCACCCAGCGTAGGCCCATCTTTAGACCTTAAACCTTAAATCTTAAACCATAATTAAATAATGTTTTTAATGGTACTTTTCTTTTTAAATACATTGTAATTGAATGACTAGCAATATTAACATTTAAAACTTCAATTCAAGAACAGAAATTCACTTAAACATACAATCCAGTACAACATCTCAAAGAGCGTCTCACGATTCTTAACAAAAAAGAAGGCAAAACTTCGAACCTTCGATCCTAACATTCAGCAGGGCTAGCCGCCGCCTCGCAGTTTAAAGACTCTCTTCGGAGAGTAAATATGGTGCTCGCTCCACTTCTAATGAAATTCCACAGTTCAATTGTTGCACAAATAGTGGAGCAGCGCTCACTTAGCCGACTGTTCAAAAAAAGATATACCTACCTACTGCATATGTGTATTACATATATTTTACATACGGAATTACACATGTATTTGTGTACATTGACATGCAGAAATGTTCATGCACACGAATGCATGTCCTGCGTGGGAATCGAACCTACGACCTGCGGCTGGCCCGTCCAGAATTTGTCATTACAAACTGAAATAGAGAGCTAATAGAGTAGACGAGAGAATAGAAATATACAGAGCTTCATTTGGCATCACAAAACAATAATAGTACAAAAAGCTTACAAAAATACTTGGTGAATTTATATAATTAAACTTAAAAGAATAAAGGAAACTCCGGTTGAGAGGTTGCTCGCTGATATGTCCATGTAAGGGTGATAAAATATTTTTTGGGCCTTCACTTTTTATTTGATTAAAAAAAAGGAAATACTAATAAATAAAATTACAAAAAACAACACAGGAAATAAATTTAATTATTTTTTGAGCTAAAAAGGGTTCCAAATCAGTTCGCTTCTAGGCCACCACCGATTGGCCGCATCATCACTCGCCACGACGGAATTGAGAGCAAACACAGTCTTGTGTTTTATTTTATCCCAATAAAAGAAATACAATAGATATTATCTGTGTCTGGAAAGCTTATATTATAAGCAAACTAAACCTAATTCGTATTCTGGTAATTCCTTTTATTCTCAATCAAGTGTTCTTGATAATGGAATGTACTACATCAATCGCCGACACATAGCGACAAATTACAGACGAAACCTTTCAATAGCGATCGAGACCTAAATGGAGGCAGTCTTCTGTAGCAGCTAATGAAGAATATATCGATACATTCCTATCATGTAATCCTTATTATAAAAATGCAACGTTTGTGTGTCTGTCTATCTATTATATCCAACTTATGTCTGCTGATTAAGTTGGTCAACTATTATATAAAAAAAGCTTGTCTCTTGTCTGGTTATCTGTCTATCTCTGTTTGACGACAGCTATATCGTACCGGATTCAATTAAATTTTTTTATGAAACTGATTAAAACAATGTTACGTAATAGCCCCGCTGAGCAGAGATCTTATTAGAAAAAACAGTAAGAAATAAACAGGACCCGGGGGCATCTGCTAGTGTATATAAGTGTAATATTGGGTGGGACAGAACGATCCGATAATCCCCAAAATGACAGATTGTGTCTTAACTATATCTATTTGTGTGTAATTTTTAGGATGGTAGTGGACTGGAATTCAATTTCAACACACACAGGTTTTTTTAACAATTTCGCAAACAATAAAAGTTTCTTTTATATCTTACACGACAATTTTTGTTTTTTTTTTTTGGCAATGAATACGAAAGGTTTTCGAACCCTATGCTTGTCAAAGTTCAACACAATTTACAACAGAAATTGACCTTAAATATCTTTCTCACCGATAGAATATATACTGGATACATACATAATATACTTTTAATTCCGAAAAACCAAAAGGTTCCTCAGGAACGCGGGTGAATCCGCGAGGGATAGCTAGTAATAATACATTAGTATTGATGAAAGAATCGAGCTCCTCTTCGTTTTATTATTATCTGAAACACATCTTTTCTAAATCGGTTTATATTGGACAATAATAACAGCAACCAAAGTCCAGTAGTTATACTTCATAGCTAAGAGAAACCAATAAATATCCTCCCACTTTATGACTGGTCCCAAGTTGATGAGCCTCGTAAAACGGGACCACACGGTGCCAGGAAATAGTGCACATTTGTCAGGAGGACAGGTACGTTTTATAACTGTTATACTACTATTCATTACTATGTATTAGCTTCTGTATGTTTGTGCACGTGTGGAACCACTGAGAAAGTAGGTAATCATTTGGTTAGAGATATCATCGTTTAAAAATTATGATATCATGATGCGATTATGTCGCCCGGGTAATCTATATATAACATTCAAAGTCCTGACTGATATATCAACGTACAGCCTAAACCACAGTGTAAAATGTAGAGTGTCACACTCTTCGGAATTTCGAAAATCCCTTTCTTATTATCCAATAAGAAAGGGATTTTCGAAATTCCATCCCTAAGGGTGTAAAATAGGAGCTGAAAGTCCGTCAGTTTGGACGTTAGAATCTTTAATTTTTGTGTTTAGGCTGAAGATTGAAAATTATTTTATACGTGTCAGCTTTTAAGGTTCTTGAAGGTGTTTGTTTTGTTTTATTGTTGTAGAAAAATATATCATTTGTTTCCTTTAAGACACGCGGGCGAAGCCGCGAGCAGAAGCTAGTTACAATACATAATCGTTTCAATCAACCACAATAATTTCTAATAATTAATTTATATAATGCCCTGGCTATGTCATTATGAACAACAGTTACTTTGGTATAAACTTGGATGGTAAAAAAATATACGCAAATTATCGTCCCTGCTGAAGAAGCCAACAGAAGCGCTTGTGTTGTAGCCTGATTAATTATAATCGATCAGCAAACTTTAGCAATCATCGCGGCTTCCGGATGGGTGACCGCCTAGTGGTATTTCAACGTGCTCCGTAAGGTACGTAGTCATTTATCTAGTTGGACGCCTCTAGGCGGCTTGAAAACACCAATAGTAAGTTGAGCCCTACCCTTCCTCCACTAAACCGCAGTAGGCATGCGTGGTGGAGTATTTGCAGAGGGAGGCCTGTGCTCAGCAGTGGGACATTATCGACTGATATACATTCATCATCCCAGCTCAATCAAAAGGATTTTATTATATAAAGATATACCTACATACCGGTTCAAAGTTTCGTATCATGTCATATTATAATTCATTAGATAAAGATTGCGTGACTTTGCCCAAATCAGCATACACATCAGCTTAAATTCTGGGTGTATGGATTTCGCACGTCATATCACTGAAAATAACAAGACAAGCGTCCCATCCTCAACGGATCATGCCATGAAAGTTGAGCAGGGCTTAAACTTGCATCATCAATCATGATCAAGACCCTAAAGTTGTCCCTATTGTGATATCCCCCGGTCTCGCCTCTCAGAGCGATTATACCGCTTATTATTGTTTGGACTCTTTTGTTAACTGCCCGGAGATTTTATCTTGATCTTTTCAGTGGGACAACATAAAGGCTGGGTGATTCTGCGTTACAGTTTCCTTAGCTCAAAAATATTTATTGTATAGTTCAAGATCTAAGAAGCAACTTTTCGAAGCTCCTATCTCTGACGCTATCTATTTATGTTATTTGCCTTTTATGGTTTTATTAGTTATGCCTTCAGTCCTGAGAGAAATATTTATTTGTTCGAGAGTTGTTTAATGGAAGGAAGCTCTCAGAAACGAAACAATATTTGCAATGGAAGTTCTGATCTTGTATATATCATTTATGAGAACAAGACCCTCCTCGCCCTCCTCATTCCCCATCCAGCACAGTTGAATTCGTTATGATTAAACAAATTTCAATCTAAAAATAAAATAAAATACTTGGCTTTACTTTTCATTTTCTTTTAAAGTTTAATTAATAGTAAAATATAAGTCGCTCTGCATAATTTATCAGGTTTTGATGCCGCAATTATCAACTTAATTTCAAGTAAAATTATATATATGTTATAATCTGAAAGTCAACACTATTAAGCAAGTACTCTTATCAAACTATAATCTATACATATAAAATGCTTTGTCCTGAATGACTGAATGAGAATCAACGCACAGCCTAAACCGCTGATCGTAGAGACCTGAAACTTGGAGGGTGTGTTTTTTGTATGACGTAGGCATCCGATCTTCCGAAATTCTACCCCTAAGGGGGTGAAAAACGAGGGAAAAGTTTGTTCGAGACAACGTGATTCCTTGGTCCGATCTACTTCTTAACATTCTTTAACAGAATTGATGGAAGACGTGTTTCGTATTTTATTGAAACTCATCGCCTAACTAACCCCGTTAGGCGATGAGTTTCAAAGGGGTAGAAAGTTATTTTAGGGGCGTTTTGCATCGAAGTTGATATCAATAATCCTTAGTGCTTTTGATTCAAATATTCTTTTATATTTGACATTCCAATTTTAAAGATTTTTGATTGCATTCACAGATATAAATCTAAATAGATAACGCAAGTCCCTCCATCCGTATGAAAACCAAGCGTGTCACTTTTTTTATACCTTTTGACCGGCATTAGAATTTTAACGTGAAATTGGAGCGATCCTATTTGTCCGCTACAAACATCCCCATTTCACATCTTTGGTGGACATGCAGCCTTCTGCGAGTTCCCTGTCCACGCGAATCAGTTTCAAAAGAAGAGCATTGCTCTCCCTTTTTGCACAGATTTTGACACGCGAAGTACATACACTCGCGTCATCTATTTAGATGTATCTGTGATTGCATTGCATACTTGATTGAGTTTTTAAACATTTTTGTCTGTGTGTTATAATGAGAATCTTACGCTTGAAAAATAATTAGTGTTCCGCGCAAAAAAAATTAAACCTTACGCGGGTGAAACCGCGGGGGTCTGCTAGTAACGTCATAAAATTCTTGATCAATAACGAAGCCGATGAGTTGTTTACATTTTCTCGCTTCATTTCATCTTAAACTGACCTCATCACGAACTAAACCAATCAGCAGTCTATTAACCCTCATCTAACGAAGTAGAAACAACCGGAAACATGTTCTATGTCATGATACTCAGAATTACCATCAGGGCTCAACATGCGAACTGGTCCATTAACAGTCGTCGGGCTGTTCTTAATTGAACCACTCTAAACAGTTAATCTTTCCTTCGTGTCGACTAAATAAGATTTAAAGTTTGGTGGACCCTTATAATGTATTTAACAACTAATACCGACTCTCTGTGGCTTTGATTCAATTTTACCGGATTCGGGATACGTATTTCCGTAAAATTGAGGACTGCTATATTGTCACAGTAGCTACGTGTAAATGAAACCTTTGTAGAAATTTTCCCCTCGGGATTTTCTGGTTATCGCCGTCGGGGCACTGTTGTGTCGATTCATCAACTTTGTTTGACGTGTCAATGCCGACTGTCTCTAGTTTCCTCAATTACCTACGTGTTTGATTCTAAGATCGAATACCCAATATTTTTTTATCACGGAATAAAATAGGATCGAGGTTTTTTTATACAGTAGAATCAATAGTTACCTGTTAAATAACTATTCTAGTTCATTTATCGCTCATTCATCGCAAAGATAACAATAAATTATTCATAATCTTGCACTTGTTGACTTCATTTTCTCGAAGGTCCCCCCTAGAATTTCCCCCTATATTTGTTTTACGGGTGTTATCGTTTTTTGCGGCCACTGTCAGCCAGTATCCTTGTCCAGAAGGCGACGAGGCGAGAAATCGGGGACTCTCATTACGTCGCTGCCTCAGACGGAGCACGTTACTTTGTCATGGGGTAAATCGCTCCCCCTAAAGACAGTTCGAAATGTGTATGAGATGTATACGCTTCGCAAAAGATACATTTTCCGCTCCGTATGTTGCAGTGATCAACTCGGATGAGCAGTTTTTGTCACTAATCTTGTTGTTTGTGATCATTTACTTATGTATTATATTGACTGTTTAGGTATCTACATGTTTTATATCGAGGTTATTCAGAGCGGTACTGGGGCCCTGGAGTGAGCATTTTTCGAGGCGTGAACTAAAAAAATGATATTTAGTTCGTCTATTAGATTAATCAAAACTTATTTTCGTATTTTCGTAACTTATTTCGACGGACACGTATTTTTTTTCGTCCATCAAATAAAAATTGATGAAGGTGTAGCCTGTTAAAGTTACGCGTGACGTCACATTTCTATAATTTTAAATAGAATTATATATTTTTTACTCAGGAAAGTACCCGATTGGATAGTCTGATATTATATTTAATGGATACATATATTTTACATTTTTAGATTTTTGAATCAGGTATTCGGTACGTGACTGTGTTTTAGATAGAACGTTCGCAAATTATTAAGTACTTACTTCTTTATTACAGTTATTCCTACTCGCAGGTACTTACATTTACCAATTCAGACAATTAAATAATAGAAAGAAAAGCCGGCTATATCAACTTCTAATCCACTAACCGTATGCATGTGATTAAATTATCACACGAACATCAACGTTGCGTGCGTAACATCCAATAATGAAAGGAAGGAAAGCAAGCGGCCCTGTTAACTGGCGGGTTATAATGATTTCCTCGTGACAATGGCGCAGGCGGCGGTTTGCCGTTCTAATTATCGTTGTTAAAAGTTTCACAGTCAGTCATAAGCTGGAGTTTCATCCAACAATGGCGACACGTTTCAGTTTCATTGTTCGTTAATACGCTCGCTGAACTTCGGCTTGATTAAGATGGCTCCCGTGTAGAAGGCTCTGATGGGAGAGGAATTTTTTAAACGGAAAAATATGAGGAAAATTTCCTCATGTTTTTTCTGGGGAAATAATCCGAGGTTCCTTAGGTTTTGGTAAAATTTTGAACATGAATGGGAACTGGTCAGTATGATGGTGACCTAAGAATGCATATTTGGTGTTTATCGCATAGGTATCTAAGAAGGAGGTATGTATTTCTCTGATCTAATTAATCTGAAATAATTACAGTTGATAAACGTTGATGTAAATGTTATATGCAAAATAGAACAAAGCTTATAATTTTTATTTTATTTTTTATGTCAATAGGTTGACAAACAGGCAGACGGTCCACCTGATGGTAAGTGGTCACCGCCGCCTATGGACATTTACAATACCAAGGGGATTGCCGTTGTGTTGCCGACCTTGAAGAGCTCTTTTCTTGCCCTTTTTCAGGCTGACAATCCACCCAACGATAAGTGGTCACCGACAACAATTCAGTAAAAGTCAATTCACCTAAACGCCAAAATTTTATAGAAAACAGAAAGTTCGACCAATAATAATGATTGGTGGTGTAAATGAGGCCATATTTAGTGAAGTGTCGAGTGGGCGTAACTATTCATCGTTATATGAACAATAAATTAATTTTTGTATTTTTCACCAGTCTTCTGTCCCTGGTATTTTAATTTAGAACACTCAGTGTCAAAAATAATGAGACCATATTTTGGCGTAGGTTTTATTACAAAAGAAAGAAAGAAAGAAAAATATTTATTGCCCCACAGTACACACTTATATTAACAAAATTGTATAAAAAAAAGAGGAAAAAAAAAACAGAAACTTATTCTATGGGTACATACATAAATAACTGCTTATAATTACCTAATAAGTATGTTGTGTGGGGTCAAAAGGTCCCTACCTCAGCATAAAGCTGCACTGCTCATAAAACAGTGCAACGCTGGTATTCTGGCAGAGCCTTTTCTAGATGAAAAGAAGGCCTAAAGCACCCTTAAGTCCCGAAACCACACCATCGCCGTCGCGACAAAAAGTTGTCAAGCTGTGGTTACGTGTGAATAGTGTCGCTGCGGCTTCTTGCGGTTGCGTTGTGGTATCTACAAAATGTTTAATGTTTGTGCCGCTACCGTTAGTTTATAGTCTACCTAGCGAGATTATAAACTCCTCGATAAATTGTGAACTGTATCATACTGCTTACGATATAACGTAATTAATTTCCGATAGTTTATAATCTATCCATGACAAACCGTCATATTGTAAACTGCTTGTTAATTATGTACTTGCTTTTAAGCTGTTGGTTTCGTCAAATAAATAAATAAATAAATTACATGTTTAATTTTGATCTCAAACAATTAAATGATCGTCATGATGGTTTCATCGTGCGCCGAAAAAATGGCACCAGATGGGTATGCCAGGCTTCGAACAAAAATCTTCGAATACTTTTGTATACTTGTTTTAATTAGACTGTGAATGAAATGCAGTTCCAATAATATAACATACATTACGTGTCAAATAAAATTGATAATCTCTTTTTTAAGACGATTAAAATAACTGTCCATCTAGATCTAGGTACTTATTTAATCTTGAATCAACCGATAAGCTACCTTAGTACATCAATCACATGGTCCAATCACGTAGTCACTCGATCTCGTTTCACCTGACATTGACAGATTCCTACTTTTTTACGTTTAGCTGGTTACCAATCAGATTCAAGGTGCCTATTCCAAATGAATAATGTGTTTCTTTATCGCGGCACTTTCTGAATTACTTCCTGTAACATTTACAGCGGATTTGTGTACGTACGAACAAACGGATTTAATGGATTTTGGGGGTGTAGTTGTTGCTTTTTTGAGATAAATTGGATACGTTGTGCCTGTTTCGCCTGTTTCGAGCTGTCTATTTTAGAAACGTCTGACGTATTTTAAAAGCGGCTTTATCCTAGAGTAAATAATTTGATATATACAAGATTCGTCAAAAAAAAAGAACCTAAAAAGTGTCTCATGTTCATCTCCGTGGGCCAAGCTACATCTGCTTTGCTTCAAAAGTTAGGTAGATTAGCCATAGAAATCTAAGAAGACAGATAGATGGGCAGAAGTAACCTATGTCCCTCTCCATAACTCCATTCTACTGTTCTGGGTGATCGCTCTCCGATCCTTACGCTATGTAAAGTTTATAAATTAACAGCCTAGGTACGCGTGCGGATATAAATCATGAGTCGCTAAAAAACTTACTTTCTTTTGTTATATCTAAAAAAAATCGGCAATGCGCTTGTGATACCCCTGGTGTTGCAAGCGTCCATAGGCTACGGTAACTGCTTACCATCAGGAGGGCCGTATGATTGTTGGCCAACTTAGTGGTTTAAAAAAAAAACATGTTTCTCTTTTTCACTCTTTTTTATTTATATTTTAATTTTTGTTTTCTCTTTTATTTATTCTTTTGTATTAATTCATGGATTTATTATTTTGTGATTTTCCATATTTTTACTCTTTGTTTAATGTATCAATCGTTGATAAACTGTGTAAAAATAAATAATAATACTTGACATAACATCCAATCATTTCAATACACTGTAACTCCGAGGAAATGAAACCAAAACTAATAACTTTCCCCAATTATCATTAGTCAGCGTTGCGTGCGAGAATTATATATTGCATATAGAATTATATGTTGCCTGGTGTTTGCAATTTGGTAAGATTGCCTTAATCCAGACATTGTCTTGATTGATACCAGCGCTACCCAGCGCTGTCGGCTTGCGAGTACATCTCGGCCTCGTTGCAGAATAAAGATAACCGTGATTTATGTCACTTGTTTTATATATTTCCTTTATAATTATCAATTATCTTATGAACGCGTCGGGTGACTGACGTGCGGGTTTCACGCGATCTCGTATTTTAGAATTCTTTCAAAATCTGTGTCCCATGCTTGCGTTATAAGGTTACTAGTTGAGCCCCACAGTTTACCCGCGTTCCCGAGGGATATATTGATTTCCCGGGATAAAAAGTATCCTATGTGTTAATCCAGAACATATTCTATCTGTGTGCCAAATTTCATCCAAATCCGTTGAGTTATTGAAGCGTGATTGAGGTACAAACATCCAAACTCACAAACACACAAACATCCAAACTTTCGCATTTATAATATTAGTGGGATTCAATATCACTCATATACCAGAAATCAGTTTGAAAGAAAGAAATAATATTTATTTGCCACACACCTTAAAATTAACAACATAATATGAAACATTTACCAACGGCACTTTGTGTGTAGGCAAATTGGCCACCAACTCAGCATAAATGCAGTGCACAGTCAGCATACAGCGCTGAGTTTCAGCCGGCGCCAATGGGATTCTTTGATCATTACGAAGCAAATGATGGTCACCAAAGCAATTTGCTCAATGTTACTTCTATTTGTAAAGTAATTTTAAACCATTTTAAACCTATATGAGATATTTGGTAAGTTATATTAGTTCTCTGGTAGCTGCCTGATTTTATATTGGTCGGGCGAACACGGGTGTCGTCTCTCGGCGAGTGGCAACATTGACAGGTAGCTTTTTCTTTTTTTCTTTTGCTCCAGCGTTCGAGGGCGCTTCATCTTGTGCTAATTATCTTGCATACTATTTTGTAATTGACCGCCATTTGCAATTTGCTAACCTCATTTGATTATTTTATTTAAAAATAACTTGTTGAATCTATTTGTGTTTATATTACCGACCTGTAGTTTACCCTCACACTAAAACATTACGCTTTTTATACCCTGTGCGTAAAATGTATAGTTCCTAGACGCTGCAATTTGTACTATGCGTGGATCTGTCATCACCTATCTCATTACCGTACCAAACGGAGTACAGTACCAAACGGAGGAATTTTATAGTTTCAGGATACCAGGCACGGATAGGCAAACTAGACGAGTACCTAAGCTTTTTATAGAAAAATACATTCCATCAAATTACTATGGCACAAGAACTTTGCAGTACTTAACACCAAAGATATTTAATAGTTTTCCACAAGAATATTTCAAAAAAGATTGTTCAAAATTTGTATTAAAAAATAAAATAAAATCTCATTTTCTCAAAGCAGTTTAAAATTAAAATTCTCTTTTGAATTTGTAGAATAGTAATAATATATTAGGGTGTAGTAGTAAAATACCTATTTAAAATGTATGTATTACCAAAATGTGATTAATTGTATAAGTGAATGTGAGAGCTCATCTGCCAACAAACTGTTATGCAGTTTGGCAGAGTAAATATGTAAAAAAATTAAAAGTATAATTAATAAACGTTTACATACATACATACATTTTATATAATCCTTGTTTGAGTTTCAATCAAAAGTTCCTAACATGAAAGTAAACTGAATTGATGGTATTTTGAATCGGATACAACACACATTCAATACACCAAAATTCGCACTTCCTGCTCCCTTCGTACCCACCAAGGACGGGTATCTGTCAGCACAAGAGACCATTCCTCAAGTGACCCAGCGCAGTCAAGCGGAACCACGAGATAATGTACCCCTTGAGTGCTTTTATTTATGGCCTTGCTTACGGTTACAAGTGATACACGGATTCGAGAGGAAAAGGGTGTTTTGGTGGATTTATTTGGGGAATTAGTTGCCGATTGATTAAATTGTTGATTGTAAAATAAGGTAATTGATCAGAAATAAGTTTGTGTATTCCGAATTTGAAACACTCGCTGTAAAAGAAACGTATTTTCTTTTGTAGGTAGGTATATGTCGTTTGCATATTGTATGATTCGGCATTTTACAAACGGCTTCGGCATTTCAAGAACTGTAAACAACTGTATTTGGAGTGTCCCGAGTCGGTTCTAGTATAATAGGTTCCAATCTGATTTCTGTTTAGATTAAACTTTACATAATTAAAAAAATACATATCAATATTTAATATAACCTTAAATCATGGTTACTCGTAAGACTTTTGGCGAATCGAATACGATGAAAAGCATCATCAATTTGCCTTCGGCATTTTGCAAAACAGCGAGCGCTCATGAAGTGCCGAGGCAATTTTTTAAATGCCGAGTTATGCAATCTGCCGACGAAATATACACCTTATTTTAAATACATGAGAAGAAGATAACAATGATTTTCATCTCCTGATATGAGGAGATTCTATCTTTAATAAATGTTATATATTATTATCATCAAGCTTCTATCTACGTTTACATTTTATTGAAGATATTTTAACTCCGAATCATTTCTCCGACTCCCATTGGAGTTTTCTTTTTATGAATATGTCTGTATACTAGCGTATGAACCGCCTAATGGTAAGCGGTTACCGTAGCCATATGGACGCTTGCAACACTCGGGGCATCACTCACGCGTTACCCCCTCCCCAATGAGATCTGGCGACCTAAATTACGCGCAGGAACACAACATAAAATTATTGGGCTGCGGTATTCTGTAAGGTGGAGGTACTTCCCTTTCCCTACTTAATAGGAGTCGAGCTGCTCTTTGAGCGAACTAACGCTACGCTCTACCTCTCTAACGTAGAAAACAGAAACGTGTCCCATTATATAATTTTATTATTTCCTCGCATTTTTACGAATAAACAGCCAGACATGTAATGGTGCGTCCATGCTACGCGAATCGAGCACGAGCCGAGCCACGAACGAACCTACAACGAGCACGATGCGAATCCCTTCGTACGTGAAAAAACTGACAATCGCGCTCGTTTGATGCTCGCAAGCCCGTCTACGCTACGCGAATAGTGCTCGCAGTGTGCTCGTTCGTTGCTCGGTTCGCCAAGCATGGACGCACCATAATGGTGCGTTCATGCTACGCGAAGCGAGCACGAGCCGAGCCTCGAACGAACAGGATTCGTTCGTTGCTCGCGATTTCAAGCGTGGCCGTACTCAACGAACCTACAACGAGCGCGATGCGAATCCCTGTGTTCGTGAAAAAACTGACAATCGGGCGGAGTACAGTCGAGCACGCTACGAATGCTCGTTCGAGACTCGCAAGCCCGTCCACGTTACGCGAATCGTGCTCGCAGTGTACTCGTTCGTGGCTCGGCTCGTGCTCGGTTCGCCAAGCATGGAAGCACCATTACGAATGCAAAATTAAGTCATGACAGCCACCAATCACTTAAAATACATCTCGTCACAATATTTTTTGGAATAATAAAAACGCCATCAAAATATGTAGCACGATATGGAGTCTCAGTGGAACGCCAAACATTAACAAAATAAATAATCATGGCGGGCTGAGTTTACGCGTATCACATTTCACTAATGCCTCCATATTATTCTTTATTTATCTTTGATTCGGCTGAAGATTCTATTACTATGAGTTTCAGAGCGAGTTTTCTTAATAGGAGGTTTTTATTGCATAACTTTACGTTGTTAGTTTTATGCTTATGTATTTTACTTTGTAAAACAAAAACATACTTTGGAAAAAATACCCAATATAGTCTGATTGTCAAAAAATATATAAAAATGTTGCTTTGCTGACTTTCTTGCCTGTTCTTTTCAGTTGAAGGCCGACTTACGAACTGGTGGTAACTTCAGTAATTTTGACCTTCATAAGTGCCCTACTAGGGCCTAAATTGTATAAATGACTTCGACTTTGACTTAGTTGTTTTAGTAAGAAATTTCGGGTGACGGAGCTTTGCTCGAAAATACGGAATAACGCGTTTGCCAAAGATAAGACCTAGCTAGATCGATTTTTCGCCTCCAATAGTAAATTTCATCGAAATCGTTAGAACCTTTTTTTTTGTTCCGTGATTAGAACCATATTCGAGATCTCTATGATCCCCCTTATTCATAATGAAGTTATCAAACGTTGATTAGCTAAAATTCTGAAGTCTTTATCTGACACCTGACATTTGGTGATCGAAAGAGTGAGACGGAGGACACTATCTACTACACTGATTTAGTTAAAAAGCGATTATGAATAAGGGGGTTAGTGTTTAAGAAATTTATTGTTGACGAAAAAACGTATGTAGCTTGTCCAACAAGAAATGGTATTTCTGCATAAATGATCGATTGTAATAACTATAGGTACGTATTAATACCATTTGACTGACCTAATTTTATCTCAGTTGATTTTATACCGACTTAAAAAAAGAGGAGGTCTTCCTTCATCGAATTCTTCCATAAATACATTTATTGATATTGATATAATAAACTCAATATTACGCAGAATAAAGGCTATAAATGTAACATTAACTCATGGTAGGGGCATCCAATATCACACATGTCCGTCAGAATAATTTTATTACCGCGTTTCATTAGTGAAATGTTGCAAAAAGCGAAAACTGCCTGCCATAATTTATGAGATTGTATTCGTCATAATTGCGTATTTTGAGAACAAAAATATGAATATTTTTCTTGTTAGGATTTATTTTTGGCCAACATTATTAGATCCTTATAATACAAATGAATAGGAGTTGTATTGTCGACAAAAATAAGCTTTATATATGCCGTATAATTATTTGACATAAACTACAGGGTTTGGATATCTTATTTATTTGTCTGAGAATTAGGTAAGCTGGGCTTGACATGGACAATAATCCTTTTCGATAATATCACGGGATAGATAGGTCCCCTAAGAGTCTTTTAGCTAATACAAAAATCACTGGCCTACCCTAAAAATATTAATCACCACCGAGGAAGCTTACCGAAAACATTTTACTTATAAAAATCATGAAGCCGGATTTATAGATAAAAGAAAACAACGTCAAAAGTCAATTTAGGAGTGCTGAATTCGATGTGCAAACTGAGGGTAAGTTATACAAATTCCAACCATTCCTATATTTCGATTGCAATTAAAGCTCTTGTCAAAATGTTGTATGATTTTAGTGGCCTATTTTTTTACAACTTACATACTAATATTATACCTTAATAATAAGCTATGAACTTCAGTTTTTATTTGATTAATATAATATAAATATCCTGGGATATTCCTCACACAAGGTCATCTGATCCCAACATAAGCAGAGCTTGTACTATGGAAACCAGATAACTGATATAATACTTTTGTTTGTAAATACATACTTAATATACATAATTACACCCAGATACAGGACATACAGACATGTTCATGCACACAAATGCATGTCCCGTGTGGGAATCGAACCCACGACCTGCGGCCCAACCGCGCCAGCCGGCCCGTCAGCATTGAGTATCAAAAACTAAAAGTCAAAACTACATCCAGTCCAGTGGCCAGCAACAGTAAAATTTACCTGAGTTTTGTTTTGCTAACTGAATTTCAATCTCGTGAACTTTTTCTGTTTCATCTGTCGTTTCGTGGAATTCATCGAAAGAGGACAAACTCAGCACTCGTCTCTACTTAGGTTTTTGTTTATATTGGGACAACACGTCGCTTTTTCTGCATGATAGATCGACATTATTGTGGCTATGTTTTCTTTGTTTTATTTTAGGATTTGTTATTGAATCTGTGGATAATTTTTGGGGATGTAAATCGGAAATTTATTCTCTGTATTTTTTTAAAAGGTTATATCTTCTAGGCTTTAAGCTTGGATCCTTCTCGTAAACTATTATAGGTAGTAGGAAAAAAATAGCTATTTGTAATGAATTAACATTCCTAACTCCGATTGAGTGACGAATATTTATTTCAGGCAACAAGATTTACATATTGCTATCTCTTTCCCGTAACCTAATTTAGTAATTCCAAGCATATATAGATAACATATGGACACCACAATAGGGCAGAGCGAGCACGTCCGCCAAGTCCATGACAAACAGTTGTCATGTTCTAATAAATGGTAGAGATATAATCTACCAGCTCATTTGCTCCGTACGACATAGTTGGTAATTTACCTAGCAAATGTTTGAGATTTCGCTGTCTTGAAGTATATTTTTTCCTAGTCATGATGTAGGGTAGTTCTGTGGTAGATTCACTTGCTATGGTTTTTGGTGGAGATATTTGGTCAAATATACCATACAAAAATTGGTTAGGTATACTAAGATAATATGCCGGTATAGTAATACAATATACAGATACATGGATTTCGTGAGATAGAATCATATAGCAATCCAGTCCGTCGGTAGCCCGTTTTGGTCTATGGATAGAATATGTGTAACAAGATAAGTAACGATAGAAATATCTTCTATTTCTCTCTTAGGTGCCGATCCCACAGAAAGAGTTCTAGAGTTCTGCGTTTCGCGTTCACTGTAATCTGCGGAGCGCCGCGCCGCGAGCCTTTGCCGACTTGCGCGAACGCCCTAAGTATAAGTATACTGTAGTCTTTGGCGACGCTTTACTAAGGCACCGATCCCACAGTGAGAGTTCTTGAGTTCTGCGTTCCGCATTCACTATTGTGCACACAGCAAGCAGTCTAAAGTTTAGTATTCGCTACCGATCACACGTCATACACTTCCTTCTAGATAGATTACAGTGAACACGAAATGCAGAATTCTGAACTCTCTGTGGGATCGGCGCCTAAATAGTATATAGTTATATTTGAAATTGTGAACCTTTTTAGTAGCATAGCAATTAGCCTAGTGTGGCGACTTGCGCGCCTCCTATTTATTGTCTATTTCATGTACATACTGGCCACAGTATTTTAGTACTGGCTGATTTGTAAAATTAAGAATAATATGATTAATTGTTTGTTTGAAAATATGACAGGAAGTCATTCATTGTCTAGACTCCAAACTCTTCAGTTTATAAGAGATTTTGTCTGTAAAAGAAGATAATTATTTAGTTTTGTATTTCTTTATAAGAATGGCTAAATCAACTATGTAACTAACAAGTTGGGAAATACAGTTTCATGAGATCGAATCCACGCAGTTTCATTTTCAGGAACAAATATTGAATGGAGAACTATTCTCCATACTAGTTTTTTTAGTAAATACCTACGAATCTTTTAATCATTATTAGAGATGCATCCACTTCCAAAAAAAACATTACAGAGATAACGATACATTGTAATTAATTCAAGAAGACGTTATAATGGTTCCTAATACTGCTCCGCGTAATCAATGAAACACTTCGAAACAGCACATGGAATCTAATTTATATACTCGCATGCTAAAGTAGCACGTACACAACATTTTCTATTCTAGTCACATAGCCACCCAGTTACAGCAATTCAAAAACCTACCAGCCACTAATTTAAGTTTTTCTCTAGAACATTCCACTTATGTAATTCAGAGCCAGAATTAAATGAACCTTTTCGCAACCTGGAATACTTAGATTTTACGAAGAAGAAAAGTAGTGCTGAATGGACGACCAGAGGTCACGAAAACCTGGTCGCACGGAGAGGGAACTCATCTGGCGTAACCGCTAAACGGTGCCGTGGTACCTTCAAATTTTAGAGCTAGCTAAAGTAGAATTTTGAGCACCTCATTAATTAAAAGATTCATTTTGTTTTTTTTTGTACCCTATTCGTGGCAACACTACTTTAAGTTTGAGAGAGTTGGATATTAAGGATAGGATATTAAGAAGTGACGTTACGGAATCTCGGTTAACGACTATCACAATTAAGAGATAACCGAGACCAACGGCTTTACGTGCCTTCCGAAGCACGGAAACGCACGATTTGAAATACCACTAGGCGGTCACCCATCCAGGTACCGACCACGACGGTGGTAGCTTAACTTGCCGATCGATTAAGAACGGCTTATCATGCTACACCACGAGCGCTATATGAAATCCTTATCTTCTATCTTCTATCTTCTATATATATAAAAATGAATTGCTGTTCGTTAGTCTCGCTAAAACTCGATAATGGCTGGACCGATTTGGCTAATTTTGGGTTTGAACTATTCGTGGAAGTCCGGGGAAGGTTTAAATGAAGGGTAGGGTAGGGTATTACGCGAACGAAGTCGCGCCGGGCAGCTAGTTAAAAATAATAATTCATAAGTTCATTATCATAAAGAAACAAGTGAATTACAATTTATTAGACAAAAAGTCCCGAGTCTTCTTTGAAAATATGCAAGTCTACTCACATATTTTAACTACATTTTGAAACACGTACTCGGATATCAGAAACTATTTTCATCACCCCGTCTCTTATTATTCATGACGTGACACTATGATATTGCCGAATCATATCCGGTTATAGCATAAGCGATAGGTACTCAAACATCGCTTATGTTACCAATATATTATGTTCCTTTCGCCCAGTATACCTAAATATTGAACAGTAGTTCAATCAAATAATATTGCATTGAAAATTATTTGAAATTCGTACACAAAGCTTCAATATAAATAAAACCGGCCAAGTGCGAGTCAGACACGCGCACCGAGGGTTCCGTACAAACCTGTAGGTATATAAGTAAATGGTAGTATAGGCCTGAGTATAAGATATGGATTTCAATTTATGACGTATTAAAAAAAAAACTACTTACTAGATCTCGTTCAAACCAAATTTCGTTGGTAGTTTGCATCGTAATGTACATCATATATTTTTTATAGATTTATCATTCTCTTATTTTAGAAGTTACAGGGGGGGGGACACACATTTTACCACTTTGGAAGATTCTCTCGCGCAAACTATTCAGTTTAGAAAAAAATTATATTAGAAACCTCAATATCATTTTTGAAGACCTATCCATAGACACCCCACATTTATGGGTTTAATTAAAAAAAAAATGAGTTTCAGTTCTAAGTATGGGGACCCCCAAAATGTATTGTTTTTTTTCTATTTTTGTGTGAAAATCTTAATGCGGTTCACAGAATAAATCTACTTACCAAGTTTCAACATTATAGTTCTTATAGATTCGGAAAAAAGTGGCTGTGACATACGGACGGACAGACAGACAGACATGACGAATCTATAAGGGTTCCGTTTTTTGCCATTTGGCTACGGAACCCTAAAAACGGTCCATGTGGTATGAACATGAGAGTTAATTCGATTTCTGTGATTGTTGCGTCGTTAGTCCATTTGCAAATTTAGCATTTTTTGTTGCGAATAGTCGATGCCTAATTGTGGATCCCAATATGACATAAAAATGTTGTTTGTTTGTGCAACGATTGAAATATTGGCTAGTAATAAAACTTTTATAAGCTTTTGACAAATAGTCATAGTAGAATAAACCATAGCAGTGTTTTTTTCCGGGGTAATATTATTTTTGCTGAGTACATATATTTAGGTCTACGTCACATAATCTCTGGAAATCACAGATTGTTGGTTATCTAAATAGACTTTTAAAACTAGCGTTTTTTTTGGCTTTTTTGGTTGACCACATAAAGCCCAGAAGGTAACTCACTGACATTATTTTAGCTGTGACAATAAAAGCGCTTTAACCACAGTACATAATAAATATATGTACCGTGCTTTAACTTAGCATACCTATGTAGGATACGAAGTATTTTGATCTACGTAGCGGTATGTAGAGGTTAACATTATAGACTGTAAACAATGAACATCGATACATCAGGTCGTCTTTAGAAACTCAAAGTATTAGGAAGGTCACACTAAATGAATTTAATGGATCACTTAACCCACTAGGGTTGCCCAACTACGAGACTATGTCAGGGTTGTCGATACAATGTCGTTGATAGAAAATTTACTGGCAATATATCAGTACCTAACATAAAAGCTCGTGTTACAATAAGCTCTTGTGAACTTACAAAGTTTCTGTGAAGTTCGTTGCAGCCCTCGTGTGTTGTTGAAGTTTTTATTTACTTTCCCTTGGGTTATTTATATGGATATTTGGTTTGGGTTTGAGAATGTCTGTTCTATTTGTGTTTGGAAAGTTGGAAAAATAAATCTGGGAATAGTTTGAGTTTCTTGTAGTATCAATATCTACTCTTCTATTTTTAGTTTCTAAGATTGATTTAATTTTCCCGTTTATAAAACCTGCGTATCGTAGAGAAATAAACCAACAAATGAAAAAGTAATTCAAGTTTTCTACGGCATAAAGTAAATATTCACGCCGGTAACAAACAAGAATATATATTTTTCAGAAAAAATAAATGATGAGGATGACCGTGTATGAGGAGTGTCCCAGGATATTTATATAACATATCTAGGTTTTTATGAGATGTTAGAACTTTTCACAGAGCTCAAGAACTCAAGACTAGATATCTATACTATCACATAGATATCAAGTCGCTGTATTGTTCCCTTCATACATTTTGGCCTCCATACTAATATTATGAAAGATAAATAAATGAATTTTATTATTATTATTATTATCTCTTTATTTAGTTTTCATCTTAAAAATATATTTTTTATAACATTACAATTAAAAATATTATAAAAAAACCTAATCCTATAAACAAATACGATTATATTTTTTTACAATACTTCTATAAAACTAATAATGTTATAAAAAACCTAATTCTAGAGTCCCGCCAGTAGCGGGGTAGGTCCCAAGCTACCGGCGGTTAGGGCCGCAGAGAGAGGAACCTCCTGACGATGCGTGCCGTGTCCAGAAGTACCGCTTTCTGTATCTGACCCTTGACCCAGCCATCTAGCGAGAGACTCTCAAGGTGTTGGTCGAGACTCTTCGCTATGAGACCGTTCGCCGAAACAACTATAGGAACAATGATCGTCGAATCAACATCCCACATGGCGGTTACCTCGTGAGCCAAGTCAAGGTACTTGCTGAGCTTGTCCTTCTCGGCCTTCACGAGGTTCTCGTCATGGGGGATGGTGATGTCGACGAGCACTGCCCGGCGCTTCAATCGATCTGTCAGCACGATATCAGGCTTATTGGCTACAATAGTCCTGTCCGTGATGACAGATCGATCCCAATAGAGCGTGGCACGACAATTTTCGAGAACTGGAGCAGGTGCGGCATTTCGGACTCTACAAGGCCGTATTGAAGAGCATTATTATTATTATTATTATATATAATGTGAACGCTAACTGCTAAGCCGATCGCGATGAATTTAAGCACTCAGAAAACCTGAATTTTGGAGAAAGACATGCTGTTTTATCTTAGGAACGCGGCTGAAACCGCGGGGACAGCGAGTAGTTTCATCTACGCGTCTACTCTTCTCGTCTGTGAAATGTATGGCGGAAACTTACTAGCGAATCTTTTGATGTCCTTATGATTCTCGAATTGCGTATTTATCGACGAAAGGAAAAGGGCAATAAGGCCCTCATGAACACTTGATCTCTATGGGTTATCAAAGGGCGTCCTTGGAAGTGTGCTTTGACTTCTCAATTTGGTTTCGCGTAGCAACCATTTTTACGTAACAATAGTATAGAGCAAGGCTCAGCACTCGCACATTTATCTCTTATTGCGATTCAACTTAAGACTGTCCAGGCTGTGTTTTGAGAGAGGTAGAGCATAGCGTTTATTTGCTCAAAGAGCAGCTCGACTGGGGAAGTACCTCCACCTTACAGAATACCGCAGCTAAATAACTTTATGTTGTGTAAAGTTGTGTTCCTGCGCGTGAGTAAGGTCGCCAGAGCTCATAGGGGAGGGGGGAAAGGTCGGTAACGCGCGAGCGATGCTTCTTGTGTCGCAAGCGTCCTTATGGCTACGGTAACCGCTTACCATCAGGTGGGCCGTATGCTTGTTTACCGACTAAGTAGTATAAAAAAAAAAAAGGATTAATTCGCGGCGAGGTACAGGTCATCAATATATTGCGTCCACAAGCATCACACGAATTTAAAATTGGGGTTAGTATTTTGAAATTTTGCACACAGGTACAGTAGTACCCAACTAATATGGCTTACCGATGTACCTGCGCAGAAGATACATTTTCAAACCGCGGGAAATGTAATTGGACGGCAGCTGCCGCCATGTGTGCGGAGGGGCGTGACTTGCGAGTGAGACGGAACTAACAGCTGCAGTGTAATATGAACCTTATAGTAGTGATCTAAGGTTGATTGTCAGTTTAAGAATTCTTTCGTTAATCTTCGGGACCATACTTTCTTTTCTGTGCGAACGTAGATTTACGACGCGCCTTATCAGTTGGGTACTACTATAGTACTTTATAAGATGCGCTCGTGGTGTAGCATAATTAGCCGTTCTTAATCGATCGGCAAAGTTAGCCACCACCGTCGCGGTCGGTACCTGGATGAGGGACCGCCTAGTGGTATTTCAAATCTAGCGTTTCCGTTCTTCGGAAGGTACGGCGTAAAGCCGTTGGTCCCGGCTATCACTTAATTGTAATAGTCGTGGAGTTCGTTGGAGGCCTTTTAGGCGGCTTGAAAACTCCAACAAGGTTGACCACTAGCCTACCTTCACCAATCCGCAGTGGGCACGCGTGGTGGAGTATCGCCCAGTCCCTTTTACCATCATTTGTGAATCCTGTACTCAGCAGTGGGACATTATAGGCTGATGATGATGAGTATTTTATATAACGAAGGCATCCATGGTGGAAGTTTTGTCCAAGTTCAATCCATAATAGGATTATAGGGGAACGTGTAATAGCAGTACTTGACTGACCGGCTGGAACTGACGAAATAAAATAATAATAATAGACCGTAAAATACTAACATTTTGCGCGTTGTCATTTCGCTTCAGTGTTTATAATGGTATTACTGGTATTACGTTACATACCACACAATCATAGACGATTCGGTCTAATTACCCACACAACCGCACAACAATTCTGTTATTTATTATAGTGATTACTTTAATGACGTGTAGGACATGGACCGCGTCCAATCGTCCAGTGACGAGGAACTGTTGCGACTGGAGCAATCAATCATTAGCAGGTAAATAATATACTAGTAAGTAGAAATTAGCTGTACATACGAGAAGCATTGATATAGGTAATTTGTTGATAGACAATGGGGAATTGTTTGACGGGCCAGTTGGCGCAGTTGGTTAAGACTCTGGTAATGATTCCACCTGTTGCTCCGCAGGTCGTGGGTTCGATTGCAGCACAGGTCATGCATTTGTGTGCATGAACATGTCTGTATTTCTTGAGTCTGGGTGTAATTATGTATATTAAGTATGTATTTACTTACAATAATTGGACTGTTTTACAAAAAACTTAAACCGACTTCAAAGTACACTAAGAAGTAATCAAATCCTGATCTGATGACAATGGGACCAAACGGGAAGTGTACCCTTCCAGTCAAAAAAATAATTTTCCATATCGGTTAATAAATGACGGAGATATCAGGTAACAAACACACAAAAAAAAAAAAAAAAAAAAACAACTGAATTGAGAACCTCCTCCTTTTTTTGAAGTCGGTTGAAAAATAGTATATGTATTATATCAGTTATCTGGTTTCCATAGTACAAGCTCTGCTTAGTTTGGGATCAGATGACCGTGTGTGAGTAATGAATTTATATATATTTATGATTTACCGGGATTAAAAGTATACAAGGTATATTTTAAAATAGGATAAACACCTTACACATTATGTACTTCAAACTGTACCGTTTCTGTAATTGTTAATTTGTTCATAAAAAGGTGGCATAATTATGTACTTCACCATTTTTACCTTAAGCAAGTATTTTAGCTCTGAATACAAAGAAAACAATTTTATTGTACCTGAAAGAAATCTGAATGTAAAAGAAATATGTATGGGTGCTGAAGTTCAATGTTTTTTGTAGGCGTCGGAATAATATACCCACGTTGATACTAACCTGATCAACATACTGCTACAGATGTCTTTGAACTTGCTATATCAAGATCCTCAATGCTTTGTGAGATTTAGTCTTATTCTCGCATTTTTTATTTTAAATTGTATTTCTTCTATTCTATCTAATATTTGAAAGATGTTTTTGTTTTTCGATTCTCGTTTATCTGTTGTATATTTTTATATTTATTAAGACTTTCAAATAACATAGGTACCTAAATGTGTTCATAAATTAGTTGGTCTCACGGAGGGAATGCCTGGCGATCTATAATAAAGGTTTTACCTAAACCAGACACCAGTCTCTATATTATCTGCAATAACTATGACTCTGTATTAATAAAGTGTTATTATTATTATATTCAAGACCACTCCATGGTAATGCTTACAATCTTGAACTAATGAGCAGTCTCCATTCATCAATCGATATCTGTTGATAATACAAGTTCTTGAATGAAAATCTTGAATGCAATTTACGTGAAAATATTAGAAAGATAACATCCAAAAATAGAACCAAAGTAAAATCGAAGACATGTAAATTGAATCGTATATAAAAGAATTATGGTTCTTTTGATGAAATATAACTTTATTTATGAAAACGCCGAAGTATTTTACATTCCAATGCTTTCCCTATAAGAATTCTTTTCAAAAGTTTTTTACGGTGGTCGTGGTTTTCCCAATGGAATACAGCATGGGGTTCTTCAAAATGGGTGTGAAGAGATTTCTGCAGGGCCGGCAACGCGCGAGTGATACCCCTGGTGTTGCAAACGTCCATAGGCTACGGTAACCGCTTACCATCAGGCGGGCCGTATGCTTGTTTGCCACTTAGTCATATATAAAAAATAAAAAAACTTGGGTCCCGCATGGTGGTTTATTTATAAGTTTACTTACTATAATTTTCGGGTCAGTTGGTGTGTTTGCAGGATGCAATAGTTATTATGCACCACTTTATTTCAACAGAAATGTATAGTGTTAAGATAAGCTTAACACTATACATTTCTGTTGAAATAAAGTGATATTTAACTATTGCATCCAAGAGAATACATAATTTTGTAACATGGATAAGTATATCCCGTTGTAATCGACTTTACATATTCTGTGATAACAATATAATCATTTATGTATGTTGGGTACAAGTTTAAGATAATATTCGGCACTTTATGTACTACAGACCTTTACGGGCTAGAATAAGATAATGTTAGTTTTTGATTTTGATTCTAGTTTTTAATTTTGATTCTCGAACGTGTACCGCTGCTTGCATTGCATACTAGTGAGCTCTATATAGTGAGCTATAGACCTCGCGAGTCTCGATATTTTAACCTTAAAACTTTACCCTAAAACTGACTCGACAAAAAATTCCTTATAATTACATAACCTGCTCACAAAATTAGACGAAAATCGGTTGAGAAATGTGACCTGTAGAGGAGAACAGCCGGACAGCGTCTCTTGCGTCGCTTCTTCTCCTCGTACGGGACTTTTAAGCAACAGCGATATTATAACGTTGTTTCATTGCCTGCACCCCTACGTCCTTTGAATCCTGATACCACCGAACCCTAATTATGTGTCCCTATCGCTATGCTGTCGTTGACCTTGACATACATATTTTTTTGTTTACTATCACTAAACAATTAAAAAACAAACAAAATTCAATTCGTTACAAGAATAAAGATGATTAGATCACATAACAATCAATAAACTATAATCAAATTAAAAGCTTTAATATTTTACAAACAATAGTGTCGTTTATTATCTCACACAGTTCACAAGTAACAATGTCGGTGGTATCGTTGTTAAACATATTGATAACATCTGAAAACTTCATGTGCATTTATCGAAATTACGACAAAAAGAATACTAGAACGAAAATACTTATATGCGTGCATATACCTGCAGAATTATTTCTGTCTTTGTCAATTTCTCTTATAGCCTTATATTTTAAACTGTCTCGTAGTGATATTGATATTCCAATTGCAATGTTTTCCATCCAAATTATTTTTGTATTCAATAACATAGTTACTATCTACCTCAGTATTTGCTACACGAAAAGTTTCAGCATTTTCTTCGATAACATAATTAGTGCTGATCTTCACTATCGCCATAACCTCACATACAAAAAAACATTGAAGAAAGAAATATATGTCTCTTTAATTAATATAGTTGGATTAAATACCATGCGATTATTATTATCTATATGGTATACCGTAGATCAGCTCACTGGATATGCTTTTGATGGTATATTCTGTTTTACTTACGTCCTGTACAGAATAATTCAAAATATGACAATTTTTCGATATGTTACCGAATTAGCAGTATTTTATGCATTTTTAAAAGTTATATACCATTTGCTTCATAATGTAAAGAAATCTGTATTGACAAAAACGAAACTGATGGTCCGCGATAAGCAACGTTCAGTTATTTTAAAAATTGAAGAAATAGAGAAGTGGTCGATTATTTACAATCAATTAAGTTTATGTGCTAAAAACTTGAATAACTGTTTCATGTATCAAGTAAATATATATATTGTTTATTTTTTGTATTCTTAGATTATATTATAAATGTTATTGATAATAACTTAGTAGTATAATTTTATGTTTCAGAATCTATCATCCATAGGAGTCATATTAATACGTTTGATATATTTAATGTATATTACCATAAATATAATAATAAAAAATGTAAGAGTTTTCATACTTTTGCTTCCATCAGGCCTACCACAAGTATTATAACCTTATTTGTCTTTTGTCCTTCTTTGTCATCCGGCGTCAAAACAAGACAAAACAAGGTTATAATAATATTATTTTAAGAGCTTGTGGTTGGCCTCCAATAATATCCTATTGCCCTAGGTTGCTTGGAAGAAATCGCTTCAGGGATAAGGCCGTCTTAATTGTTTGCATTTTTTATTTTATTTTGTAATGAATTGTATGTCCGCGATATGTTAAACTGCTCAGACTAATGTCACAATATTTTCAGAATGATGATTATGGTCACTACAGTCTCAGGAACATCATTATAGTTCTAATACATATAACAATCATGTTACTGACTATTCTTTACGCTGGACAGAGTATAAAAACTGAAGCACAGTCTTTGCAAAGGGCATTGGCTAAAATGTACGGCATATTGTGTACTAGTAAGTATTTAACCTATTTTTTTTCCCTCTTATAATGTCGCCATATTATACCGATATTATGTATTTCCTTACTATTTAAATTGAAAACCTGAAATTTTCAGGTTCTGATGAATATAAGAAGAAGTTAGTGAAAGATCTCCTGAGATTGGTGACGATAAAACCTCTACAGATCTATGTTCTACCTACAACTTCACTAGGAATGTATCTTTTGCCAATAGCTTTGTCTCTGGTCATTACATACGTTATTGTGATGTTGCAATTTAATCACGTTGTGTAAAACTTGTTCTATTTCTTGTTATATGTAATTTATTTACTAAGTTACTATAATATTAATACGAGTACGTTTGTGTATCTATAAAATTATTGTACAAAATTAATATAAATTAACGCTAAGCTATATTTTAAGGTATTGTAAAAGATGATAATCACAAGTAAATATTAGTTAAAACTGATTACAACAATTTGTTCAAAGCATTGGCAAATACCTATCTGGTATATAAATCTTGTGAGAACAGTCGTAGTTATTTAACTTGGTACATAGTTTTTGTAAATATCAACTCATTAATGTACAAAGTGAATAACAATAGTCCGAGATGCGAGCCTTGTGGTACGCTCGACGTTTAAATATGTATAATGATAGTTATTAAAGTAAACCGCTGACTTCTGTTTCGATAGTATGATTCTACTCATCTGAGTAAACTTCCTAAGATACCGACTCTCCAAAGCTTCTCCAAAAGTCCTTACTCGCAATGTCTACTTGAAAGATATCTTCCATGTCAAAAAATCCGAAAATAAATTACTCGTTAATTAATTATTCGTTTCACATTTATTAAGTCTAGGGAAACTAGAAACGAGAGGGGAACAAGAAATATGATAATTGTTACAATTTTCTCAAGAAGTTTTCGGAAAATGCGCAATTTCTATATTGGTCTACTATACTGAGCGAAGTAGTTTCACTGTTTGGGAACCAGTTTAATAAGTGCTCTCTTCCATATACCTACTCGAAAATATGCCAGTATTCAAGAAGCTTTTAAGATAAGTGAAAAATATTTTAGTAATACGTTGGCGCATCATGAGATCCAAAAAATGGCGAAAGCCGTTCGAACTGGGTGACATTTTGTGAATCAACTTTTTTTGGATTTTTAAAATAAAAATAAACAGTTTCAAAATCAATCATACAAGAAGTCGTATCCGAAGGGCAAACAAAAGCAGATTCAAAATAATGGTAATTAGATTCACATATTTCACTACCATCTGACAATACAGTGTTGTTATCAAAGAATTTGTGTGTACAAGCAGTACTAACAGTTAATAAGACAAGACGAAAATGAATGTTAAGTTGTGGTAAGTTAAGCTACCACCGTTGTGGTCGGTACCTGGATGGGTGACCGCCTAGTGGTATTTCAAATCGAGCGTTTCCGTGCTTCGGAAGGCACATAAAGCCGTTGGTCCCGGTTATCACTTAATTGTGATAGTCGTTAAGCTAGTTGGAGGCCTTCAAGGCGGCTTGAAATCTCCAACAGTAAGTTGATCACAAGCCTTCCTCCACCGATCCGCAGTTGGCACGCGTGGTGGAGTATCTGCCAATTCCTTTTCACCCTGATTTGTGAAAGGAGGCCTGTACTCAGCAGTGGAACATTATAGGCTAATGATGATGAAATGCCTTGACCTAGGCCTAAACTGAATAAATGGCTTTATCTAAATGAACAGATTATTTATCCCATAAAACTTGTTTTTTTCTTGATTGAAAATTTGGTGGTTTAGAGTTTATACAATTTATAGTATGTTAACTTATTGTTACTCTATTGAATAAAATAAATTGCTAAATGTTGATCAAGTCGCTTATGATGTCGATTAAATTCAAAGTATATGTATGAACCTACATTAAGTTGATTATGTTTTATCATAATACTAATCTTTCTTCACCATGTCGTGGCCTTTTGAAAAGTGGTTGATAAACCATAATTTATTGCTTTGGAACAATATTCCTTACGTACTTACTGATCAAACATATTTCTATATTCAATTCTATTAAGTATGTACTAAAACAATATCGAATGTAATCTTCATGTCTATCGCATATCACTCAAATAAATTTATGATAAACTATACACTAACTAGGCTTTCAAATTAATAGAGAATATTGTTATGAGCATGGCTTTTGACGTCGAAACAGCTACAAGTGCAATAATGGAAATAAAAGTACTAAAAAGACTATTAATCGCGGAAAATATCATGTGCATTTACAGAAACTATTCCTTGTGTAAGAAAAAGAGATTAATATTGGCACACGTATTTATGCTTTCAATTATATTTGTTGTGGTTATGTATCATTGTTTAACGTTTGAAAGCTTAGAAAAGAATGAGACTGTACTGGTTTTGCTCCATTTGTTTAGATCAATGCCGTTTGCATTTTTTATCTTTGTTGGAATCGTTAGTTTGAAGAACCATCGAACATTCAAAATGTTTCTTAAGAACCTAAACAGTGTGCACCGAAATTATAAACATGATGAAAGATACGTAAAGTTTTTAAGGAATACGGACTTGATATATATTTTAATAATAATTTTCTTTGTTTTTATACGAAGCGTTCTGCTAATTATTAAGATGGTAGACCGAATGTCTTTATTAGGAATTACTCATGTACACGTTCAATATTTTATTCTAACCATATCCCAGGCATGGTTTGAAACGTCTTTTATTTTGGAACAATTTATTGTTATTTTTTTCCTCATAATATTGTGCAAGTTACTCAAAACATTTAACAATGCAATACGTTTGGTCGAAAAAGAATTGAAAAATAGTTTGAAATTGAAACACAAACATGTTGCTGTGATCGAGCACAATTTAGTTGATAAATGGTTCAAGATATATCTACACTTCACGAATTGTTGTAAACAATTCAATATTTGTTTTGGGACACAGGTACGGGTACCATACACTTTAAAATGTTAAAATACGTTCTCGAACTTTTTTTAATGCTTGAAATTATATTTGCAGACGATGATTACACTGTCGATGTGCTGCCTACATTTCTTATTCACCAGTTATAGACTATTGAATGTACTTTTGAAAAATGTAAGTATATCTGTGTAAGTGACATCAATGTGCATCGAGTTGCCTAAAGACCTTTTTAGGGGACTGAAACATGCCTCAATCATGGCTTAACGATTTGAATGGAACTTGGCACACAGATTATAACTTGCACTGTTACGCACTTTGTAATTTTTCAGGCTGTATATGAATATTATCCAACGAAACATCTATTGTTCATGATATTCTTGTACTCTCTCGTCGTGATTTCAATTCTAATACCAGGACAAATGGTACATAATGAAGCTGCAATCGTCAGTAGAACTATGACAAGACTTTACGTTCTTCTGTCAACAAGTGAGATTAAAGTTCATTATAACTTTATTTCTAGGTTGTTCCTTGATATTTTTATGAAGATCGTGATAACGTGGAAAGTTTTTGTAATATAGGATTATTACACAATAGGTACCAAAATTTATGAAAAACTCCATAATGGTCTGACATGAAAATGAGAAACATTGGTGCCGATTCTGTTGTAAATCGCACTAAACTAATTTTAGTCACATCTCATTTATTTCTTACGAACATTATTGAAAAAGGATAGAACATATTATAAAGCTGTCTAATTAATCTTTTCCGTCTTATTTTGCGTGTATTTAGGCGTAACCGCGATAGATGGCGGCTCAATTTATATTGAAAACAAGCATTGGACTAAATTGACAGGACTAAATTTCTTACATTCTTTTATGTTCTTTAGTTTCGTTGTATACAACAGAATCAGGGCAAATAGGTATTACATGTACTAAATCTACGACATAGATAATAATTGCACATATGATTTTTCAGACCCAGAAAGATCAGAGGCGAAACGCGTGAAGGACCTCCATCGCTTCACTAACTCGGACCCAATAACGATAAGGCTGGCGACCTCATACTCACTTGGGATGTACATGCTACCGCTGATGGTGTCGTTCATCGCCGGCAATGTTATCGTCTTCTTGCAATTTAATAAAATTATTTAATGGTTTAGTTATGGATATTTTTGACACCTTGTTCTTGAGCTGTTCATTGGCAATGAGATTAAATGATGTTTAATAATAATGATGACGTCATTTTATTACTATACAGTGTGAATAACAATAATACTAATAAATATTTTGGGTCGACACGCGTGTACCGTTTTGCAAGCATCTATTGGTTACTGTTAACACTTACCATCAGCTGGGCGTTGCCAACTTAGCAATAACTTTATTCATCAAAATCTACTGTAGCTACAAGGTATCTTGCATGATCCCTAAAAATGTGGCGTTTACTCAAAAACAATTTACCAAAATATATTAATTTTTTTTACTTATGTTTGTGCAAACCAGCGTCATCTTGAGAGCTTTCATGCATGTCATAGAAAAATAATGCTTAGCAATAAAAGTTATCAAGTCAATAAAATAAGACTTTAAAAAAAATACTTTAAAAAAATACTTGTTTAAATAATAAATATGTCGGCTTCAGCGACGGCCAAGCGATACAAATACCACAATTAGAGTTCATTCGATGTGCGTAGTGCAGGCAATAAAACAACGTTATACTATTGCATCGCAAAAGCCCCGTATGAGGAGAAGAAGCGACGCAAAAACTGCTCATGGGCTCCAATAGGTTTAATGTTGTAATTTCACAATCAAATTATGAAAATAAATTACAAAGAGGTATTTTGACAGTGCTCCCACAATAGCTAGATCACCTGTGACGTGGGAGACACTATCTGTGTGCGAACAGTTATATTCCGGAGTTTAAATAAAATTTTAACAAAAAAGAAACTTTTTTTTTTTTTGTATATGTGCTTGTGAGGTGTATGTAACTTTACGTACGTGTACATCTAGCTTATTTCTATTCAATTCTATTAAGTATAAAACAATGTCGAATATAATCTTCATGACTATCGCATATCACTCAAATAAATTTATGATGAACTATAACACTGGGCTTTCAAATTAATAGAGAATATTATTTTTATGAACATGGCTTTGGACGTCGAGACAGCTACAAGTGCAATAATGGAAATAAAAGTACTAAAAAGACTATTAATTGCGGAAAATATCATGTGCATTTACAGAAACAATTTTTTATGTGAGAAAAGATTAATATTTGCACACGTTTTTATCTTTTCAATGTTACTACTTGTAGTTATGTATTGTTCGGTAACGTTTGAAAGCTTAGTAAATAATGAGACTCTACAATATATGTTTCGCTTATTTCAATCATTACCGTTTGCATTTTACATCTTTACTGGAATCGTTGGTTTGAAGAACCAACGAATATTCAAAATGTTTCTTAAGAACCTAAACAGTGTACATAATTTATACTGTGGTAATTTAAAACATAATGAAAGATACGTTAAGTTTTTAAGGAAAACAGACTTAATTTGTGTTTTAATAATGATTTTCTTTGTTTTTATACGAACAGTTTTGCAAATTATTAAGATAGTAGACCGAATTTATTGGTCGGAAATGAGTTATGTATCCATTAAATATCTTGTTCTAACCTTATCACAGGCATGGTTCGAAATGTCTTTTACTTTAGAACAATTCATTGTTATTTTTCTCCTCATAATAATGTACAAGCTACTAAAAATATTTAACCAAGAAATGAGCTCGACTGAAAAGAAATTGAAAAATAGTTGGAAACTGAAACACGAACATGTTCCTGTGATTGAATACAATTTAGTTGATAGCTGGTTCAAGATATATCTGCACTTTACGAATTGTTGTAAACAATTTAATATTTGTTTTGGGACACAGGTAAGGGTACAATACATTTTGAAATTTTATGGTTCGTCCATGCTTGGCGAACCGAGCACGAGCCGAGCCACGAACGAGCACATTGCGAGCACGATTCGCGTAGCATGGACGGGCTTGCGAGCCTCGAACGAGCATTCGTAGCGTGCTCGACTGGGTTCCGCCCGATTGTCAGTTTTTTCACGAACACAGGGATTCGCATCGCGCTCATTGTAGGCTCGTTGAAGGCTCTTGTTGTACGTCCACGATTGAAATCGCGAGCAACGAACGAATCCCGTTCGTTCGAGGCTCGGCTCGTGCTCGCTTCGCGTAGCATGAACGCACCATTATAACCAAAACTTCACTTTCAAACATTTTTAAATGCAGTTTTTTACTTCCAGATGATGATTACAGTATTGATTTGCTGCTTACATTTCTTATTCACAAGTTATAGACTATTGAATATACTTTTGAAAAATGTAAGTGTCTATCCTACTATTTTTTTTTGTACTAATTTTGACGGCCAGTTGGCGCAGTCGGTTAAGAGTCTGGTAAAGATTCCACCTATTGCGCCGCAGGTGGTGGGTTCGATTCCCGCACAGGACATGCAATTGTGTGCATGAACATGTCTGTATGTCCTGAGTATTTATTTACAAACAAAAAGTAATATATGTATTATATCAGTTATCTGGTTTCCATAGTACAAGCTCTGCTTAGTTTGGGATCAGATGACCGTGTGAGGAATGTCCCGGGTTTTTTTTTTTTTTTTTAATTATGAATATACGAAAGTTTGTGTGAATAAATCTATTTTCGAATTAGAATTTAGAATAGATTTTTAAAATTTAGGGTCGAATTGCCTAATGTAAAAAGTGTATTGGCATATCAGTGTGGGTCGAGTTGCCTTAAATATTTTTTAGGAGACTCAAACGTGCGAATTTAGCACACATTTGTAATGTTTCAGGCTGTATATGAATATTATCCAACGAAATATCTATTCTACCTGCTATTCTTCTACTTTCTCGTCTTTATTTCAATTCTAATACCAGGGCAAATGGTACATAATGAAGCTGCCATCGTCAGTAGAACTATGTCAAGACTTTACGTTCTGCTGTCAGCAAGTGAGTAAAAAATTTTCATTATAACTTGTCTTTATTTGTAGGTTGTTCCTTGATATGTTTTTGAAGTCATGGTAGTGTGGGATGGGAAGTTTTGATAGTTTAGAATTAATACATATTAGGTACAAAAATGAGATCTCCCCGGATTGAGAGGGTAGCGGGTGCCGTGCACAGACTGCTGCCCAATCTCGGGGGACCGAGGGAGGAAGTACGCCGCCTCTATGCGGGGGTCATACGATCCGTAGCCCTGTACGGGGCGCCCGTATGGGCGAAAAGGCTTGCCATCCGACGCTGTAGGACGAAAATCTACAGCGTCCAGCGAAGGATGGCGATACGGATCGTACGAGAATACCGCACAGTATCCTTTGAGGCGGCGACAACTCTGGCTCGCTTTCCGCCACTTGATATTCTGGCGGACATGGATGCGAGGGTCTATGAACGGATTCGCATCGTCCGTCAGAGCGGTGGAGGCGACCCAGAAGAGGCGATCAAACGGCAGGAACGAATTATCGCATTCGCGACGTGGCGCGCGAGGCTCCGGGAGGAGCGTTATGCGCGGAATCGCGTCGTCGGAGCAGTCCTGCCGGTCTTTGAGGCCTGGATGCAGCGACAAGGTGGACGACTCACCTACAGGCACGGGTGCTTCGGTGATTATCTGTGTAAGATCGGACGTGAGGCGACGGCGGCCTGCTTCCACTGCGGTGGGAGCGGCCAGGATTCCGCATCGCACACGCTCGCAGTGTGCCCTGCGTGGGAACCCGAGCAGCGGATCCTGGTCGGCTTGATGATCGGGCGGAATCTCTCCCTGCCAGCAGTCGTGTCGGCGATGCTAAGCGGGGATACAGCGTGGAGGGCCGTAGCCTCCTTCTGTGGACCGTAATGGTCCAGAAGGAGGCTGCTGAGCGGGATCGGGACAGGGCCGATCCCGCTCGGAGACGACGCCGCCGAGGCGCAGACGTGCCTCGTGGTGGCCCTCCTATCCTGTAGCTGGGGCTTAGAATAACAGCTACGGTGTTCCCCTGCCTGTCGTAAAAGGCGACTAAACGGGGCCTTTGGGGTCGTGGGCAATCAGGGCGGGGGCTCTGTGCGCCCAGAAGCGATCCCAAGGAGGACGATGAGTCGATGTGGTCACGACTCATCGTGCGATAGCACAGCGAGGGTGCTGGGGGGAGGTATCACACTTCCCCCGGGACGAGCTATCTTAGTGCCGCGCGTGGAGGGGCGAGCAGGTACGCGTTCAACACGAGAGCTCGCCCCCCTCTACAGCGCAGATGGCGACCACTGTGGGGTTTTAGCCGGTACAACTCCGGCATAACCTGGCCGCTACCCTCGGGGCGGACGGGTATCCTATGAGGATTTCCTCATAGGATACACGAAAAAAAAAAAAAAAAAAGGTACAAAAATTAATGAAGCAACTACATAACTCTCTGTCTGACATGATTAAAAATTAGAAACAATAGGTACTAAATGTTACTGTGCTTAGGCGTCCGCGTCGGTACGTTGCGTCTAGATGAATATTTGATTTTTCAGATCCAGAAAGATCAGAAGCGAAACGCGTGAAGGACCTCCATCGCTTGACTAAGTTGGACCCAATAACGATAAGGCTGGTTACATCACACTCACTCGGGATGTACATGCTACCGCTGATGGTGTCGTTCATCGCCGGCAATGTTATCGTCTTCTTGCAATTCAATAAAATTATTTAATATATTAGTTATGGATATAATTGTTACCCCTTGTACTTACTAAGATGTTCATTCGCAATCATTGTAGAAGGGGCGATAGGTATGTAGTAGTGTTTATTTTATTGTTTTGCGGGCTTTGCTCTATTCATTACCCAACCACCATGAAAATAGTACAAGATTTTAACAGTAAGTATACAACTAAAACAATGGATAGTTGAAAATAATCATAAAATTATATATTTTATTGTTTACTATCACAATACAAATAATATTCAACTAGATACAAGAATATTTATTTCATTAAAGAAATATCAATATTAAAGACGATTAGATCACATGACCAATTAATTTTAATAGAAGTAAAAGCATTTTTCTGTTTTACAAACATTAGCCCCGTTTATTATTTCAGACAGTTAACAAGTAACCATGTCAGCCGAAACGTTGTTGAATATATTGATAAAATTTGAAAACTTCATGTGCATTTACCGAAATTACGACAAAAAGAACACCAGAACAAAAATATTAATATGCGTGCATATAGTTGCAGACCTATTTCTGTGTTTGTCAATTACTCTTTTAGCCTTATATTCGATACTGTTTCGCGTTGATTTTGATATTCCTATTGCAGTGTTTGGAATCCAAATTATATTTATATTCAATAACATAGTTACTATCTATCTCAGTGTTTGCTACACGAAAAGGTTCAGCATTTTCTTCGATAGCATTATTAGTGCTGATCTTCACTATCGCGATGACCTCACATACAAAAACACATTGATGAAAGAAACATATGTATCTTTTATTAATATCGTTGGATTAAATACCATGCGAGTATCATTATCTATATGGAATACCTTAGACCAGCTCACTGAATATGCTTCTGATGATATATTCTTTTTTAAGTTCGCCCTGTACAGATTAATCCAATATATAACAATTATTCGATACATTGCTGAATTGGCCGTATTTTATGCATTTATAAAAGTTATACACCATTTGCTTCATTATGTTAAGAAATCTGTATTGACAAAAGCGAAACTATTGGCCCGAAATAAAAAAAAAACAATTATTTTAAAAATTGAAGAAATAGAGAAGTGGGCTACAATTTACAATAAATTAAGTGTATGTGCTAAAAGCTTAAATGACTGTTTCATGTATCAAGTAAATACATTATTTAATTTTTCTTGGTTACTCAGTTTTTAGCCGACTTCAAAAAAAGGAGGAGGTTCTCAATTCATTTTTTTTTTAAATGTTTGTTACCTCATAACTCCGTCAGTTATTAACCGATATGGAAAATTCTTTTTTTGTTTGGAAGGGTACACTTCCCGTTTGGTCGCATTGTCATCAGATCAGGATTTGATTACTTCTTAGTATACTTTGAAGTCGGCTTAAGTTTATTGTAAAACAGTTTTTTTAAATATTTATAATAAATTTGTAGGTGTATCCATAATTGTATGTTTCAGAATCTATCATCCATAGGAGTCATATTAATACGTTTGATATATTTAATGTATCTTTCCTTAAATATATTAATTAGAAATGTAAGAGTTTTCATACTATTTCTTCTAACAGTTATATTCAGCGACATGTTGCACTGCTCAGTCTAATGTCAAAATATTTTCAGAATGATTATGGCCATTATGGTCTTAGGAACATCATCGTGTTAATAACACATATAACAATCATGTTATTGATTATTCTTTACGCTGGACAAAGTATAAAAACTGAAGCACAGTCTTTGCAAAGGGCATTGGCTAAAATGTACGGCATATTGTGTACTGGTAAGTTTTTTTTTCCTTATCCATTCTCCTACACTTTACCAGATTGTTTCAATTCAATTTTTTTCAACAGTCAGTCTTTAATGTGAATTCATTCTTCAGTCAATTCATAAATATAAATGTCGCACTCGAAGTCTCATGTTTTTATGCTTAGTTTGGGCCTAGCCAGTAACATGTGAAAATTACTCGTCAGTATTTCATCATATCAGCCCATGGATGTCCACTGCTGAACATAGGCCTCCCCCATTGATTTCCACTTCGAACGGTTCTGGGCCGCTTGCATCCAGCGGCGCCCAGTGACTCTGACCAGGTCGTCGGTCCACCTGGTGGGAGGTCGTCCCGCTCGGCGCTTTCCAGTACGTGGTCGCCACTCGAGAACCTTCCTTCCCCATCGGTTATCGGCTCTTCGAGCGATGTGGCCTGCCCATTGCCACTTCAGCTTACTAACGCTACGAGCTATGTCCGTCATTTTTGTTCTCCTAAGAATGTCCTCATTTCGGACCCTGTCACGTAGAGATCTCGTCAGTATTTATCCTTATGTTATTTTTTCTGTAAATCTGTTCTGACAATAATAGTACATTATGATACCTACATGTGTGCAAAGTTGGTAATTACAAATTATATTATTAACTATTATTAATTAATTAATCATTACACTCTCGGCTCTCTAGTCTAAACTACGACTTAAAGCAAGTGTGTTGAAAAATATTTTTCGTATCTAAAAATATGTTTCGTTTTTAGTATCTTAATGCAGCTTATTACGCACTAGTACTTATTACATTACCGCATAGTTTTATGAGAAGTATAATCCCGATAATGTTAAGTTTATACCTCAATGTAATTGATATGTGTGTGTAGACGAAGCATTCTTAATTTAAACGGGTAAAACAGTTTGACAAAGCATAGCTGTCAAAAAAAATCCTGCGCGCCATATTTGTTAACGTTATCATTGTGTGGTTTGATAATAAATCATATCAAAAAATTGACTCCAAGAAATAAAAGTCTGGCTTTTTCATCACAAGTGTGTTGAAAAACGTCGTATGTCACGCGTATGCATTGATCATTACACTCTCGGCTCCCTTCGCTTAATACCGCCTCGTCTGTAATTACCAACTTTGCACACATGTATCATAATGTACTATAAATTGTAAATCATAAAATTTTCAGGTTCAGATACAGCTAAAATGAAGTCGGTGAAAGATGTCCTGAGATTGGTGACGACGAAACCTCTTCAGATCTATGTTTTGCCTAAAGTTCCACTAGGAATATACCTCTTGCCAATAGCTTTGTCATTGGTCATAACATACGTGATTGTTATGTTACAATTTAGTCACGTTGTGTAATAAAAACTTTTTAACAAAAAATAATAAACCTTTTAAATTTGTATAGAATTTTGAATATAACTTGAATTTTATTAGGTTTTGCAGTCTGGGATAAACCAATAACTTATGTAGGTACGTATTTTTTTTTTCCGATCCGGATGGTCGGATAGCGGATCTTATGAATAATCCCTTTTGATACGGAACTCTAACGCGTTATTAGGGTCTAAGTAATTGATTGAATATAAATAATGGACTTCTAATTAATAATGTCAAGTATCTATCTAATTATATTATTATTAATAGTATAACATACATTTTTCACATGTTATATTAGATTTTTGAGCACCCTAACACACTGCATACGCGAAGACATAATTTTCAACAATGAAAAAAATAAAAGTGATACAAACATTGAAAATCATAGAAAATTTTATATGTATTTATAGAAACTATTCAGATTTGAGTAAATTAAAGAAATGCTTCATAATTTTGAGAGTAATCTTCGAAATAATTGCGCTTTTAACAATATTTGTAATGATTGCCCAAGAGGCATTAAATGTCTTTTTTAATGAAATATCAACGTTATTTTTAATAACTTCATTTCAAGTACTGTTTTTTGGCTTCAATATTATCGTGAAAATACTTGGATTGGTACATCATAAATGTTTTGAATGTTTTAACGTGAATATTTATCAAATACATTGTATTAGCAGAAAATATAGCGAAACTTCGGTTTTACATGACGTGTATATTATGTATTATTATGTAGTAGCTTATTGCCTCGTGAGATTGCCTTTTACATATTGGAGATTGATTTTAGGAGTTAAAAATGGGAATAACGTATTTGATTTTCATTTAATAGTTTTGGTAGCGTCAGACTTATATTTGGAAACTTGTTTCTTTATGGAAAATTTGGTTTTTATCTTTTTGATTTTGATACTTCTAACAATGTTGAAACGTTTGAATTCTTCGATATATGAAAGAATGATTCAGAATCAGAGAAGGATTGATCAGAATATAAAAGAAGAAACAATTGAATCCTGGAGAATATTATACCAGAAGCTAGTGCTATGCAGTAAACAAATAACAGTATGTTTCGGATTACAGGTACATGCCTACTTTATTAAAATAATGACTTATTACACTAATAAGTACTCGCGTTCTCATAACATTCATTTTTTTCAGACATCAGTATCGATAATGATCTCGATTTTATTTTACATTGTTACGATGTACCATCTCTTCACAAGGGCTTTAAAATACGTATGTATTTACTAATAATAAAAATATGCCAATTTCGACTCTGGCTGTATGACAAAAGGTTTATTTTCAATTGAAACAACGTATTCTTGAGACTAATACCTTACATATTTTTTTTACAGGCAGATTATGACCATTTCAACGTCACGAACTTGGTCTATTTATTTTTCAATATTGTTATAACGGTATCGATGCAAATAATTGGACAGAAATTGCATAATGAAGCAAATAATTGAACAGGAATTTGGCAAGACTTTATTGTATATTGTCAAACGGTAAATAAACTTATTGAATAATGTTTCATTTACATTCTTTTTCTACTTTAGCTAGGCTAATTGACCACAATCTCACCATGGTAAGCGATTATGTATTGTAGCCGAAGCTGGTAGACATACGGAAGGGAACTGTCTCTCAAGTGCAGGTGCTGGAAACCACAGGTTATGCATGCTTATTATTTAGATACATACACAAGAAAATAAAGTAATTTTTTTCCAGTACCAGATGATCCAGTGATGAAATTAGTAAAAGACCTTGGTCGAATAGTAGTGACAGATCCTGTAAAGGTACAGCTGCTGTCATTCCTGCCGCTAGGGATGTTCATGCTGCCAATGATCCTGTCTATAATCGCTACATATGTTATATTTGCATTGCAATATAATGAAATTGTGTAATTACCAAATAATTTAATAGGTGTTTTAGATTAATGAAATATTGTTTAATAAATTATAAAATATTGTACATTGTCTTATCGAGAAACTCGGGGTACTTAAGTACAATTAAATGTGAATATGAGTTTCTTTTGTCCTGTTATGTTTTATTTTTTATAGTTCCAATTCTAACGAATACCTCTTAATTACCTTATATTTTTTTTTATTTGACTCTTTCTTTATTATTTTTTCACACCAAAACTCCTGAACATATTACAATGAAACTGCACACGTAGATAGTCTATAGTATGAAGTGGGCAAGAGGCTACTTTTTATCATGGGAATTCGGATTTAGATGTCTGGAAGTCTGTTAAAACTGGCTTACAGATAGAATATGATATCTCGTACACGTACATTTACCTGTTTATTGCAGATTTTATTGTGTATGTCGCGACAGTTTACTGCACTGTACACTATTGTGTCAAGAGATCTTAAAGTTTTACTGTAAATGCTTCAGTTTTATAACATCCATAAAATAATACATCAAAGTGTCTATATTTTACAACATCCATGTAGAATTGTGAGTCGGGTTGTAAAAAACAACTCTTACCAACATTTTAAAATAGAGTACACACATTTTAAGAATGATTATAAATTAATGTATACTGATGCAAAAAATACTTTTTTTAAATCCTGAACTGCTGACAGTGGGACCAAACGGGACCCTAAAACTTTTCCCCTTCTAATAAATCTAAACCCTTCTAAACAAAAAAATAAATTCCAAATCTGTTTATAAACATACAAGCGAATTGAGAATGTGTATAATGATGCTATTCTTTATTTTCTTAGCTTTTTTGAGAAAAATCTCCGTGACTTTATTATATATGTTTAGACGAACAGCGTTTGAAATAGAAAACCTTTTTAAACACATTTTCATACAGTATATACAGGAATATATATTTCATATATTTCAAGGCAGGCATAGAACAATTTATAAATGTAAAAAATCTGTTGGAGCCTTTTTCGAATAAAACCGAATAGTATACGTCGTCAATATTTCGAGGAGTTTAAACGGAAATAAGTTTCAGGACCTTATTTCCGTTAACGTTCTCTAGTCTTTACGCCGAAAATATTGACATACGTCCCAGAAAAAGGCTCTTTTAATATGTAAATGATGCTGTTTGAAATGTGGGTTGACATTAAAAGCGACGTAATAAAGTTGATACAGTATTACTTTGGAAATGTTTAAATCTTTGATTAAGGATACATCCAGATAGAGTGTAGCAGCTGTGCACGCGTCGATAAAAATACGCTCTAACTGTTAGGGGCTAAATCAAATAAAAATAAATAAAAATGCAAAATAATGATCAATATTTAAATTTCTCCCGATTTTAATTGTAATATTTTAACAACTACTATCATTATGAACGTCATTATGACAAGCAGAATGACGCAGAGGGAGCGTAAAACGTAGCTGTTACGCGCAGCAGCTTATAAAAGTTGGCCTGTTTTGTATATTAGTGTAGTATGGCGACGTTCTTTCTAGGTATATTTATTTCTATGGGTACGATGTAGGGTTTCGTTTTTCCCGACCTTTTTCCATACCCAGGACCCGGGAATGAAAAAAATTACTTCCCGGGAATTCCCGATTCCCGGGAAATTTTAAAAGTTGTTAGTTTTGTTATTTTAACGTATATAAAGTCAAGTAAACCACGTAATTTAATTAAATTAGCAATTTATTTGTCTCAGAAGTAAATAATAGTACATTATGAGACGTGTGCAAAGTTGGTAATCACACGAGACGGTACCTATTAAGCAAAGGAACCCGAGAGTGTAATGATCAATGCACACGTCATACGACGTTTTTCAACACACTTGAGAGGAAAAACAAAAAAAAAACTAGTGAAAAAAATACAACAAACTTGTATTTTTTTCACTAGATTTTGTTTTAATAGTCAATGAGAACGTCAACAAATATGGCGCGCAAGTTCTTTTTTTGACAGGAAATCTGTTTTAATTAAGAATGCTTCGTCTACGCACATATCAATAGCATTGAGTTACAAACTTACATAATCGGGATTATACCTATCATAAAACTGTGCGGTAATGTAAATTAAAAAACACTAGTGCGTCATAAGCTACATTATGATACTAAAAACGGTGCAATAAATGTCATATTAAGCATGTGTTGAAAAAAAAAATTACTAATTCGTATTCGACGACATTCGTAGGAGAACAAAAATTACCGATTTAGATCTTAGTGATAGTAAGCTGATGTGATAGCAATGAGCAGGCCACATCTCTCGAAGACGACGCGAGTGGCAACCACGTACTCCTGTACTGTACTGTACTGGGACGACCTCCCACCAGACGGATCGACGACCTGGTCAGAGTCGCTGGGCGCCGCTGGATGCAAGCGGCCCAAAATCGTTTGAAGTGGAAGTTCATGGGGGAGGTCTTTGTTCAGCAGCGGACATCCTTAGGCTGATAAGATGATGATGATGTGCTTTACTTGACTTTGACAAAAACTCTGATAAGCTTTATCTCCAAAAATATATAATTAAAAAAAATATTAATGTAACTTAAATTTTCTTCAAAATTACGCGCATTCAGAGATTTTCTCTAAAATCGGCAGTTAAGAAACTACCCATAGTAACTATGTATGACTTAAAGTTTGATATGATTATTTATAATTTTCTACTTATGTTTGTGTGTGAGACACAAATAGGTAAAATTAAAATACGTATTTTACTTGACTTTTGATAGGTTTAAAACATTTTATGGGTATTTTCGGAAAACTTGATTTTTTTAAAGAAAAAAACGTTATCTCCACAAATACACACTTCCTACAGTTCCTTTCAGCGATTTCTCATAAGCTTGTAGTTCAGTTCGTTAGATTTCGGTGGATATCGACATTTGTTTTAATATCGTATGCAACATCTTTATGTTTCAAAGGTTTTTCGTTAATTTTGACCAATATTTGCAGTGTTTTAGAGCATTCAATCTCATAAAGAAATTCCCGGGAATTCCCGGGAAATCGCAAAAAAAAACCCGACTTCGGGAACGACGTATTTCCCGGGAATTCCCGGTTCCCGGGACCCGGGAACGAAACCCTAGTACGATGTTAATCGTTATCAGTAAATTGCAGTACGCTGGTGACAAAGGTCACGTTTTATATGCAACCGCGTCCATTTCTTTGCGAATGGAATTCTAGGTTTCAGGTCAATGAGTACTTTGAATTCCGGGAAGATAGGACACATTGTAGGATCCACATTAGGATGTTGTATAAATACATGAGTAGGGAAAGTGTTAGAGGTGTAAAAACTGCGGTATGCGGCGGCCATTAGTCCTGCGCGGTGCTTGCGTCATTACGGTGCATAAATGCTATCCTTAATAAAAGTTGGGAATACACTGACCACTCTGGACACTATAATATTAGATAGATAGATAGATAGACTCTTTATTGTAACACCAGGAAAATAGTTAACAAAACAGAAAGAAAAGAACATAGTACAATGGTCTTATCGCTAATGAGCGATCTCTTCCAGACAACCTTAGGATTATTAGTTCATAGCTTTGGTGGGTGGTAGACTTTTATAGCACCCGCCAAGCTGGCTGACCCATGTGTTAAAAAAGCTATCAAGCATCAACCAGTAGTCGGCGGCAGCACGGTGAGGATGTCTTTTTTTTTTTTTTATACAACTTAGTCGGTAAACAAGCGTATGACCCGCCTGATGGTAAGCGGTTACCGTAGCCATGTGGACGCTTGCAACACAAGAAGCATCGCTCACGCGTTACCGACTTTTCCCCCCTCCCCTATGAGCTCTGGCGACCTTACTCACGCGCAGGAACACAACTTTACATAACATACAGTTATTTGGCTGCGGTATTCTGTAAGGTGGAGTACCTCCCCCAGTCGAGCTGCTCTTTGAGCGAATAAACGATATGCTCTACCTCTTTCAACAAACGTGGTCAATCGTAACCGCGAGATAAGGTTTGAGAAACCTAAATTCTACTGGGTGGAGATTTCGAGATGGCATATTTTCGAAACCTATGTTGGGTTAGTCATGCTGAACAACGTTTACCATGGGACCAAGACTGAAATCTCAAAAAAAATTTTTTTACTTTTCATACATTATGATCGAGCAAGGTTGACATTTTGTAAGAAAAGTTAGAAAAAAAGTGAGAACTCACTATTAGAAGACTACATCAGGTATAGACTCAATAATGTATACCAAACTTTTGATTTTTGAAAAAGGTACAGTAAGCGAGGAAACAGCGACTTTTGAAAAATATTTTTATTAGCTTAATCGATCCTGTCTCCGACAAGGATCAAAAGGATTTACGGGGCCAAGTTAGGTTAGGGTACTAGAAATGTCATAAACGGAAAAAAAACATTTCCCATACATTTTGTTAGGAAAATTTATTGTAACACAGTAATGGAAACTGAGCACCACGCGAACGAAGTCGTGCCGGGGAGCTAGTATTAATATAAAATTTTCTCTTCCGTGATTTGTGTACCAAAAAAGTGGATTACTGTAATGTATGTACCCTTTCCTACATCCAGTAAGTACACTAAAGGACAGAAAGACGAAAGTCGTTGCTAGCATAATATTTAACGATTATTATCATGTCGAGTATGTATGTGTGTCGCCACCTTTATTCGAGCTTTTTGCTTAATGGAAGATGCACGTCGCGTTTCAGCAGTGACTGCGAAGGTTCCAAAATAAAAACTGTTTTTATTACACAGCCCGACACCGAGGGGGAGCAGCCAAATGTAACGAAATACACGCTGGAAAATATGGCTCTTGTGATTTATATCCAGATTGTTCTAGTTGTTTTTTTAGGGCTAAATTACACATGTGACAGAAGGGACGCGCTCGCTTTTGATATTATTTATACGAACAAATTCAATTAATATGTTGACTTTCTTTTGTGTTCAGATGCGACTTGGGATTTCACTTAGATTCGTAATGGGTAAATCTGACTGAGAATTTATAGCGAATGACAAATAAGAAAAATATTATTTATTTTATGAAATGCTACATGATTTATTAATTTTAAATGTTTTTTGGTTTCCGTACATCCGATGAAATAAAAAATCCTCTTACAGGATCCTCTCGTGTCTGTTTGTCACAAATCTATAACTTCCTTTCAGAATAGGATGATTATACTCTACAAAAAACAAGCTTAACCTCCTGATTATATAAGATATTTTTTGTTTCTACTTTAATAGTACATTATGATACATGTGTGCAAATTTGACTATCAGGCGAACGCGATAAGTGAGCCGAGAGTGTAATAAATCGATGCACACTAGCGTTATACGACATTTTTCAACACACTTGCGAGGAAAAGAAAAAGAGACTTCAATTTTGCAATAATTGTCACTTTACGAGGGAGTGTGTTGAAAAACAATATATTTACACATTATATTGCTCGCGATTTAAAGCTTGGACGTACTTAACGAACCTACAACGAGCGCGATGCGAATCCCTGTGTTCGTGAAAAATCTGACAATCGGGCGGAGCGCAGTCGAGCGCTAGACGAACACTCGTGGTCCACGCTTCGCGAACAACGAACGAATCCTATTCGTTTGAGGCTCGGCTCGTGCTCGCTTCGCGTAGCATGGACGTACCATTATCTATTTTCAACTACTTTATTTACTACAAACGAATTTAATCTCTATATACTTAATACCCATAATATCAATTACTATGCGGTTGATTATTCCAAGACACGGAAGCGTCGGTGTAATACCCAACGTGTAATTAATTAAATTAAAGTACTCGAGGCGGAGCTATGGTTGCATAATCGACTATTAATTCCTTCATGAATCACATTATGCTATATGATATCAATAGGTTAATCGTATATGGACTCTTTCAGGACTGAAATATAAATAAAATAAGGTGAGTAGAATCTGTTTATTAACTCATAAGAATATATATCGTTCTGCAAACTTTTAAGAAAATAACCAATTTTTTTTTCTAAGCAAGTTGACCAACTTAAACGTTCGAAATTCGAAATATTTCGAATTGTGGTTTTCAGTATTTTTACTAATTATTTTCTATTCATTAATGAATTTGAAGATGAACGTTCACAAAGTTTCGAATCCTACAAGGAGCTTTAGCTTTCGATGGATAATAAAGATGCAAAGATACGTGTGAAAAATATAACCCTGCCTTTGCTGTCGCGTGCCGGTGGTCGGGTACTTTGAGTATCTGGATGGCTAGCTACCACCCTCAATTTGAAAAGCTAAGCACCTACCGGAGAGTTCCTGCATTTGTACTTCAGAGCCAGTTAATTTCTAGGCTTTGTACCCGGGCACAGCTAATGCACATGGTGATCACTCTCCATTAGTAACGCAAGCCAACAAGTCAAAAAATATTATTATTATGGAACTCTAAATATGTACAAAATACAATGTATAATATAGACATTTCCTCTAGTCTACCGCTGCTGCTGATTAACGGCATGGCTCCCAGCAGGCTGTCAGCATTTCCTCTTTGGATAGCCAAGCTAATGCGTCAGCTCGAGGCCTCGATACTTGTTGATGATTATTATTTCCTTGAGATATTCTTCATACTTCGCTCGTAGTGTAGCATGATAAGCCGTTCTTAATCGATTGGCAAGTTAAGCTACCACCATCGTGGTCGGTACTTGGATGGGTGAACGCCAGTAGTATTTCACGAGCCGTGAAATACTACTGGCGTATAGATAATAGATGGGTGAGCGCTCCGGGCACGTAAAGCCGTTGGTCCCGATTATCACTTTGGAGGCCGGAAAGAGGCGGCTTGTAAACTCCAACAAAAGGTTGACCACTACCCTACCTCCACCGATCCGCAGTGGGCACGCGTGGTGGAGTATCTGCCCATTCGCTTTCACCCGATTTGTGAAAGGAGGCTTGTGTTCAGCAGTGGGACATTATAGGCTGATGATGATGATGATGATTCTTCATACATAGCCATCTGATTTCCAAATAAGTTGAGCTTGTACCTACTATGGAAACCAGATAAATACTTTGGTACATGTAAACGCACATGGCGTTCAATACTGTTTCACGTTGTGTTTAAGTTTTTATGTACCATATAATATTTTTATGACAACAACCTATATAAAATGTCAATAAAATATTTAAAGACTTGCGGCACGCGTTTGCGCCCTTGAATATAATACTGATGCCTCCCCAATAGCCTTATTGATCCATTATTTACCATACATCTCATTCACGCCTGACAATACTATGGTAATTGTGCTTTGCGAACGATTGTATGATGTATTTATCTACACGTATGGAGAAATGACGTATTTCAAAGGGCATTTAGAAATTACTGACGTGTAAATACATGGTGCCCATTTAAGTACTACATGTATATTAGAAGGTGTCATCATCATCATCAGCTTATAATGTCCCACTGCTGAGCACAGGCCTCCTTTTCACAAATGTGGGTGAAAGGGACTGGGCGATACTCCACCACGCGTGCCCACTACGGATTGGTGGAGGTAGGCTAGTGGCCAACCTACTGTCGGAATTTTTCAAGCCGCCGAGGAGGCATCCAGCTAGCTTAACGACTATCACAATTAAGTGATAACCGGGACCAACGGCTTTATGTGCCTTCCGAAGCACGGAAACGCTCCATTTAAAATACCACTAGGCGGTCACTCATTCAGGTACCGACCACGACAGACGTAGCTGAACTTTGCCGATCGACTAATCATGCTACACCACGAGCGCTTCCGCACGAGCGATTAGAAGGTGCATATTAGTTTATTTATATTAGTTAAATATAACGTTTTATGAGTAAGGAAATAATGTTAAACTTGAGGATTTATCTATGAAGAATAATTATTTATTTTGCCATATACCTATATACCAAAATTTTATCTAGTAACCCTTTATCTTCTTTGTTGAAATATATTTCTTAATTCTTTAATTCATTGTTATGTATGTCAAAAGTATAGTTATTTATGGGCAAGCGAAAGTGGTAACGTTGTATAAAATCGCTTACAAACGAAATGGAGAAACAAAACAATTTGACAACTAAACTCAAGTAATTTGGACGCTTCGAATAAAACTTTGAAAGCTACTGAATTGTTGACTTAACACAATTATTAGAGATTTCTGTTTAAGTATCTTATTGGACAAGTTAAATGGATCTTTTAAAAGTATTGTAACTGTTTTAACCTATACACAATTTATGATAAAAAAATCTGTTTATAGAAATATTTTAAGCTTACCTTAGTCAAGGACACACTAAACATTTAAATGCTGTGATTGGTTGGTAATATTATTTTTCAGTACAAAAACACTTATTAGTTGCGGAGTTGGATTGTCCAGTTATACTTCTCTAAAGGGGTTTCTTCTCAATGGGCTACGGTGACCACTACCATCGGCGGGCATTATGCTTGTTTGCTACCTAAGTAGAAAAACAAGCAATTTTATAATAGTTATTTTCAACACACTCGCTCGTAAAGTGACATTTATTGCTGCAGCTTATTACGCACTAGTGCTTTTTACTTTACATTACCGCGCAGTGTTATGATAAGTATAATCCCGATTATGTTAAGTTTGTACCTCAATGCAATTGATATATGTGTAGACGAAGCATTCTTAATTTAAACGGATAAAACATATTGACAGCGCTTCGCTGTCAAAAAAAAAAACCTGCGCGCCATATATGTTAACGTTCTCATCGTGTGGTTGATTATTATCAAAAAAGTCTGTTTTTTTCCTCGCAAGTGTTTTTAGAATAACGTCGTATGATACGCGTGTGAATTGATCATTACACTCGCGGCTCTCTAAACGCGTTCGCCTGCGGCTCATACCGCCTCGTCTGTAATTACCAACTTTGCACACATGTATCATAATGTACTATTATGCAAATGTTGTAATCAGGGATTATCCCATGAGGCGAAACCGAGTGTGATAGTTTAATATTTAATTATGTACAGTACAAGACTTTATCTACATCCATGATCATTTTTGTAATCAACAAAGTAATTTTTTTTTGCAATTCTAACATCGAACCAAAATGGCGGGATACGAAGACGCTAGACATCACAACTATGTTCCGTTCAAATGAGGACATCCCGCCGCACTTGTTGTTGTAGAACGATAAACGAAACGCGTAATCGCCGTGAAAATCACGGTGTTTGAAGAAAAATACTCCTAAGAGCGTTCTGATAGCGCTACGATGCGGCTCTACTGTCTACTTAGAAGAATAATTTTATTGCTTCAGCGCTAAAGAGAACTTTAGTTGGCTCTTAAAAAAATGGAACATAAGCTTTGCTTATGATAGCTTCTCTAATCTATCTACATTCGAATAACCTATAAGTTTTTTTTATTACTGCGCTAGGGTAGTGCAACGCGCGTGCTTGAAATTGGGCGTGCATTCTTTTTTTGAAATTCTTAAAGATACCACGAATTGAGTAGTGAGAATGTGGCTGGATGAGTAGGAAGGGATCGAAAAAGGAGTTGCATAACAACATTATAACACTCTTTTGGATGATATTGTGGTTACTATCACAATGGTTATTTTAATGTTGGCAATAAGCTGTTTCAGAAACTATTATAAAGGATTTATAGCATCGGTATATATAAACAAAAATATCATATCTTATAGCAGCAATTTAATACAAACCGGAAGATTGTTTAATTAAAAACAAGAAGCCACTGTCAGAAAGTTAAATGATTAAATCCAGTTTCAGTTCCGCGTTTGATTTTACAAAGGGCCCACTCGGTCGTTGTCTTGGCATTAATTGAACTCGTTAGTGGATACACAACACAGCTCTATCTGACATGTTTTTAATGGCTTGCTGTCATGTACGAAGATTAACGTAATTTTGTTTGGATGACGTTTACAAATCACACGTTGGTATTTAATTACTTACTCCGTTGAGTCAGCAACTCAAAGTGAATCTTGGCGTGATACTAGGAACTTTTTCAATCTCATAAGGTAAAAGGGAACCATTATGTTGTCGTTTCGGAACCTGTCTGCCACATTTTGTGTTATTATTCCTCTTATGTCTAAAGTTTTGCTATCTACAATAATTGAACATAAGCATTGTGTGCAAATTGTAACCTTTTCAAACTTTTTAAAATTGAATTATTCAAATACTAGCGGTCCCCCGTATAGTTGGGGCCATACCATCAGGCTCCTACTTTCCAAAATATATCCTTGCCAATATGCGATCGGCTTGATCTCCTAGGCATAACATTAACAGCCATAATAAACTTTGGCTTTTCTATTGAGTCGAAGGCAGAAACAGCTGCCAGAAAGCTGGGTATCCTCTCTAAGGTTAAGCGGTACTTCACGCCTGGGCAGTTGCTCCAACTTTATAAAGCACAAGTCCGGTCATGCATGGAGTACTGCTGCCATCTTTGGGATTTGGATCAGCTAAGTACCAGCTTGAGGCCCTCGACTCAATAGACCGCCAGCCAGGAGACTCATCGGAGATGAGTCTTTAATTAAGGCGAAACTCACGAGCCTCAACCATCGAAGAAAGGTTGCTTGCTTATCGGTTTTCTACAGGATATATTTTGGAGAGTGTGCGCAGGAATTGTTCAACTTAATTCCACCATCCCCATTTTTACACCGAGCAACAAGACGCCGGGAAAATTTTCACCCGTACGTTGTTGACATACCGAAAATACGGACACAGCTCACGGAGGTTGCACCTCATTTATAATGCGGACAGCAAGGGAGTGGAACTTGCTTCCGGCGTCTGGGTTTCCTGGCGCTTACAATCTAGGAACATTCAAGGCCAGAGTGAATAGATTTCTTCTGGGTAGTTTAGGCTTCGTCATCGCCCCTTACGGGCGGGTCAGTGGCCAAACGCAAGCCCATTTGATTAAAAAAAAAAAATGTTTCACTCGCATTCCCGGGATAAAAAGGTCATGTCCTTCTCCATACCATTAGATAAGCTATCTGCCTGCGGAAAGTTTCGTCGTGAACGGTTGAGAAATGACAAACGAACGAACGAACTTACATTCGCATTTATAATATTAGCAAGGAAGTGCGGATAAGGATGCCAATAAACGAGATTCTTCTTCTTACTTATGCGTTGCAGGTAGGTCATGCTGCTTGCTTGTTATATTTTGAGCTGTATTCGGATCTATATAGTTGAGGTAATCTAAGGTATTCTTAGTATTGGAGAGCCGGAGCCACTTTCTGTGAGACCGTAATGGTTCAGAAGGAAGCTTCTGAATGAGGTCGGAAAAAGGCCGATCCCGGCCGGAGACGACACCGCCGAGGTGCGGTCGTGTATCGTCGCGGCCTTCCTGTCCTGTAGATTGGGCTTGGAACAACAGCTACGCTGTTCCCCTGCCTGTTGTAAAAGGTGAATAAACGGATACCTTCGAGCTCGTTGACCCGAAGAGGGCGATGGGTCGTTGTGGTCACGACTCATCGTACGATAGCATTGCGAGGGTCTGGGGAGAAAGGTATCACACTTCCCTGGGACAGGCTATCTTAGCGCCGGCGCTGCGGGTAGAGGGCTCGAGTATGCGTTCTGTACGAAAGCCCGATCCCCTCTACATCACAGGTGGCGACCACCGTGGGGCTTAAAGCAGTTTCGCAACTCTTACAATCTGGGGACTTTCAAGGCCAGGGTGAATAGGTTTCATCTGGGTAAGCGTGTTTCGTCTTAGGCTTCGTCATCGTCTCTTATGGGCTGGTCAGTGGCCAAACACAAGCCCATTGAATTAAAAAATAATAATAATAATGAGTCTTGAAAAACCAGCCGCTCCCCCCGGCGCAGACGCCTATATGGATCCTATGTGGACTTCCATGATAAAAGATTTTTTTACTCACTGAAATTCTTTACAATCGACTGACTACATAAAAGAAAACTTTCCTATGTCGTCATGTTGTATTAAAGTACATCGACTTATTAATTTACATCTTCAAAGAAAAGCTTCGCTTGGTTGGGCTTCTGATTTTAATGGAAACCTACACAATTTAACATACTTTCAGTAGACGCGGGGACTGGGTGTGTCCGTGATGTAAAATTTTACTAGTAATTACTTTGTAGGTATTACTTAGGGCTTGGTTATCCGTTAGTTTTTAGTAAAGATAAAACGAATATTAAAGTCGAACTATCCGGATATTTCGGATTATTTTAGAATTTTTTAAATCATGTTTAATTTGTATAAATCAAATCAAATCTTTTATTTATACTGTTAACAATTTTTAGAGCGAATTACACATTATGATGGTGAATAATAATGTGATCCACCATCATAATTGGCAAATGGAAAATGGTATTTTTTAAGCGGCCACATCGCTCGGCGAACCGATATCCGATGGGGAAGGAAGGTTCTCGAGTGGCGACCACGTACTGGAAAGCGCCGTGTGGGACGACCTCCCACCAGGTGGACCGATGACTTGGTCAGAGTCGCTGGGCTCCGTTGGATGCAAGTGGGAGAGGCCTATGTTCAGCAGTAGACATCATCATCATCATCATCAGCCTATAATGTCCCACTACTGAGCGCAGGCCTCCTTTCACAAATCGGGTGAAAGGGAATGAGCAGATACTCCACCACGCGTGCCCACTGCGGATCGATGGAGGTAGGGTAGTGGTCCACCTAATGTTGGAGTTTTCGGACCGCCTAGAAGGCCTCCAACTAGCTTAACGACTATCACAATTAAGTGATAACCGGGACCAACGGCTTTTACGTGCCTTCCGAAGCACGGAAACGCTCGATTTGATATACCACTAGGGCGTCACCCTTCCAGGTACCGACCACGACGGTGGTAGCTTAACTTGCCGATCGATTAAGACCGGCTTATCATGCTACAACACGAGCGCTTCTTAGACATATATTTAATAGTAATATGGCTATTATTCTGTATAGTATTTTATTCCACAATAATGAGATATAACTGTTACACGCCAAAGGCCGACCTTGACCTTGTAAGGCTTTCGTTTGAGCACTATTTGCCTAAAATTCAAGTTGACAATAGCGAATATTTATGTCTTGTCATCTGACAAGTTAGCTAACAGTAATAAATTATCGTTTGTACGTCTATTCTCCCTCAAATATTATAATAATATTATAAATTGTGATACGCCGGTATTATCCAATAATCTTCAACTGGTGTGGAGTGCTACTATATATCTTTGTCTGGCCTTGATCGTCCACACAACGATTCATGCCCGGTTTCAATAAACAAAAACGAATCGTTTTGCTTACCAATGGTAGGTTTTTTATCGCCAAACTGGAGCTCTACCGCGTAACTTAGGTGGTAATCGTAACGAACACCATTAATGAATTTCAGTCAGGGCCCACGAATGGTCATCGTCCCGTCATAGCGCGTGCGCGTCATTGGATGAAATAATTAATGGTGTTCGTTACGATTACCACCAAAGTTACGCGGTAGAGCCCCTGGGCAAATAGATCATTTCGTAAGCTAATTTTACCTGTGATAGCTACTTCCATATGGGGGTTCTGCTATGCAAAGCGTTGAGGTCTTTGCTTCATTATTAGTAAAAATATAAGAGTCTTAATTTTGATAAATCTTAACCGATAACGGTCCATAAATTATTGAAACCGGTCAAAAATAAGTCGGACGTTTCTATTGCGGACCATTGGGATGTACATTGAGATCTCCATAAGGTCCTGCATGTCCACCAGAGATGTGTAGCAAGGGAGTTTTAGCAGAAAAATAGCTTCATTATTACGCTTATAGCTTTAATGAAGCGATTCTATAGGTGGGTTGAAACACATTCCTAGCTACACATCTCTAGTGGAAATAAAATGAGGTTCATCTAAAAGTGCGTCGGTAACACTGATAATCCCTTATTTAAAATAATGCTCTAATTTATTTAAAACAAATGTAATATAGGTACATTATTCTTTTAATTTCACCCGTAGCAACAATTTTAGGATAAATCAAATGGAGTACATTTGTGTTACAAATTAAACAAGTAGGTATCATAAATTGTACAATGTGACAGCTCTACTGAAACTAAGGTCGTTAGGATTAGTTTGACACGTTGATAATTAATTTTCCAGATAATCGCCTCGTGTGATACTATCAATCAATACATATTATAATTATTAATTTTTATTGCTACAAAAAGGTTTTCTACACATATGTACGTAATTCTTATTTCTTTGATGACACCTGGTTAAGCGAATCAACTAATCTGATAAAATAGATATTTATATAATCAAAATATTTACCTAAAAGCTCTTAATTGCTGCTTCAAAATTAAAGTTTTTACAATTATCCAAACCGAAAACAAGGAAATCGGTTGAAGACACTTTCTCAACTTATGTTGTAAAAATAACTATATAATTTTATTAAATTGCAAGAAGACGATAACATTGCCGGCGATGAACGACACCACCAGCGGTAGCATGTACATCCCGAGTGAGTATGAGGTCGCCAGCCTTATCGTTATTGGGTCCGAGTTAGTTAAGCGATGCAGGTCCTTCACGCGTTTCACTTCTGGTCTTTCTGGGTCTGGGAAATCAATAAAACGCAAGTATACGTATCAAATTCAATTGATGAATTCATAAATTAAAGAACTTATTTTAAGGTTATTCTCAATGTCAATGTATTTTAGACATCGCTATTCAGTATGTGACAGTTCGTGTGTATGGACTCGGATAGTAAGGGCACGAGTCGTGAGCACAGATTTTCACCTGCGCAGTAGTTAATTTCTTGGTCCGTTTGGCGGAATGAAGAAGGGGGGAGCGCCGAGCTGCACTTGATTGGATCGTCAGTCAATGCTCGTCGTCTATTGGATTCTTGCGAGTCATTTGGCTACTGTGATTTGGCCAAAAGTGTACATGCGTGAGCTCTCTCCCACTACTGCCTATCTGTGCTCACTACTCGTGCCTCATACTGTATGTGTCTGAGACGGAATATAAACGAAGCGATTATGGACGTTTGTGATGAAACTTTGGTTCTATGTAGTACATAGATTTAGAATTTTCTACTACGATAGAAAATACCTACATCTGTCCAGAAGTTCTCAAGTGATGGGATTACCAAGATACAGCATTTTATTTCTAATATTATTCGTGTGAACGAAAAGTATGCTTTTAGGGTGTAACATTGATTTATTGTAAAAATAACTACCATAACCTACATGTATCATCATGCAATCAGGCATACAAAAGTTTAGGTTTATTAAATTTAAACTCACTTGTCGATAGAAGAACGTAAATTTGTGACAGGATTCTTCTGAGATTGTTAGCTTCATTATGTACCAATTGTCCTGGTATTAGGATTAATATTGTGCCAATAGAGTGGAAGATTATAATGTATACTAGATTCTTCGACGCAAAATATGGATAGATAACCTGAGAAATTGTAATAAGAAAGTTTATTATCGTTTTAGCAGGGTAACAAGTAAACTTTGTATGAGGCCTGGACCACGTCCTAAACTAATTAGGACAGACACTAACACAAGTGTTTGCATCTTATGATGCGAAGCGCAAACTTAACGCTGCCTCGAGGTTCAGTAAGCCAATTATTGCCTGGGTTTAGTTCGATTTCGTCGGCAGAATTGGTGAGGGACTTACGAGCCTCCCTTCTGGGATTCTAGCCTCTTCGTCTCTTGCCAAAGCTGCTGAAGGAAGCATTTACCAGTCATCCTTGCCACCACTATGTAAGCCGGACGGGAATTTGACCCATAGTGCTAATGAGAAAGCTGACCTTTTAGGCTCTCTCTTTGCCTCGAACTCGACTTTGGTTGATACCACACCGTCTACCATCATGAAGTGTGACAGCTCCGTGCCTGAGATTCTTATAACCCAACGGAAAGTCCGGCAAGAGTTGCTCTTTCTAGACTAGCCGCCCATGAATCGAGGGGGCCAGACGTCATACCGGCAGTGGCGTTCAAACAATGTGTTCCTGAACCGTGTCCTATAACATGACTTGTAGCGCTTTCCTACTCAAATATGGAAGTCCCGTCTTTCGTGGAAGCTAGTCTTCCACGAAAGAATGGCTCAGGCTGTGGAATGAGCTCCTCGCTGTGGTTTTCTCAACGGAGAACAGCATAGGGTTCTCCAAAAATGGTGTGAAGAGATTTTTGCAGTGACGTATTTATAGGTAATCAGTATACATAAATAGAAGTAACTACTTACCTTTCTTAAAATAATATTTAGTAGTCGATAACTCGAGAATAATGTATGTAGGCAGCAGATTGATAGGGAAATCCAAATCTGTAATTAATAGGTACATTTAAAAATCATAACGTTATATTTATAAAACATTGTCACAAAGTATGAACCTACCTGTGTCCCAAAACAAATATTAAATTGTTTACAACAATTCGTGAAGTGCAGATATATCTTGAACCAGTTGTCAACCAAATTGTTTTCAATAACAGGAACATGTTCGTGTTTCAGTCTCCAACTATTTCTCAATTTTTTTTCAGTCAAACTTATTTCATGGTTGAAAGTTTTGAGAAGCTTGTACAGTATTATGAGAATAGAAATAGCAACTAGCTGTTCCAATACGAAAGACATCTCCAACCATTGTTCAGATATTAATAGAGTAATGTATGAAAAGTTTACTTGACTCACTCCCAACCAGTATATACGGTCTTGTATCTTCATTATTTTTAGAGTTAGTTGAGTACAACCATAAGAAATAATTAGTAAAACACACATAGTGTCAGTTATCTTTGAAAACTTAACGTATCTATTATCTTTAACAAAATATCGGTGCATAATGTTTATGTTCATAAGAAACATTTTGAAAGTTGCATGGTTCTTTAAAGCGACTGTTCCGGCAAACAAATAAAAAGCAAAGGGAAACGCTTGAAATAAACCAAGCAAATATAACAATGCTAAATCTTTTCCGAAGCTTTCAAGTATTATACGTACACCGTAATACATAAATATAACTTGTAAAACTGAAACGATAAAGACGTGTGCAATAATTAATATCTTTTTCTTACACGAGAAATAGTTTCTATAAATACACATGATATTTTCCGCGATTAGTAGTCTTTTCAGTATTTTTATTTCCATTATTTAGTTTAGAACTGTCGATGACAAAGGCCGCGGCTGTAACTGATAATTTTTATTTCCTAAGTAATTTGAAAGTTAGAGCATAATTGATCAGGACACCCAATTATTTGTATGGCGATAGAAACGGAGATAACATTTGATATATTATTTCCGTACATTAAATAAATTATTCAAAATTAACCTATAAACTGAATGAAGCGCTCGTGGTGTAGCATGATTAGCCGTTCTTAATAGATCGGCAAAGTCAAGCACCAACGTCGGTGACGGTACCTGGTATCTAGTGGTATTTCATATCGAGCGTTTCCGTGGTCCGGAAGGCACGTAAAGCCGTTGGTCACAGCTATCACTTAATTGTGATAGTCGTTAGCTAGTTGGAGGCCTACTCGGCGGCTTGAAAACTTGAACAGTAGGTTGACCACTAGCCTACCTCCACCGATCCGCAGTGGGCACGCGTGGTAGAGTATCTGTCCATTCCCTTTCACCCTCATTTGTGAAATGAGGCCTGTGCTCAGCAGTGTGACAATATAGGCTGATGATGAAACTATAAACTAGCTGTACACCGCAGATTCACACTTGATCCCTCAAAGCAAGCAAAAAAGTACCGCCTGATGGTAATCAGTCGCTTCTAATGCCACGGGTGTTGCATCGCAAGGGACACTTGCAACAACCCGGGGCATCCGACCCTTCCCCAATGAGCTCAGATAACCTTACTCACACGCAGTAACACAACTGTGTTATTTGGTTACGATATTCTGTAAGGTCTATACTTCCCCATACAAACTGGTGTAAATAAAAAAAAAAATTGCTTGACCTTCCTTCTATGTAGCTTCCTATTAGTGAAAGAATTTTCAAAATCCGACTAGAGTTCCTCTGACATATATAATTTTACACAATATTTATCTGTTTGTTATGGTTTTCTATAGGTACTTACGTTATAATATACAGTAGTACCCAACTGATATGGCACGTCGTGAATCTTCGTTCGCACAGTAAAGAAAGTATGACCCGAAGATTAACGAAAGAATGCTTAAAACTTACAATCAACCTTAGATCACTACTATAAGGTTCATAATACACTGCAGCTGTTAGTTCCATCTCACTCGCAAGTCACGCCCCTCCGCACACATGGCGGCCGCTGCCGACCAATAGCATTTCCCGCCTATTGAAAATACATCTTCTCCGCAGGTACATCGGTAAGCCATATCAGTTGGGTACTATTGTAATTAAACTTCGGTGACTAATTTTATTTGGTGATATTCCTTCCAGAACAATTGATATTATGGAAACAAATGGTAACAAACGAAATGAAACGAAAGGTGGACGAAGCCAAATTACCTGTAATAATAATGGTATAATGTATGTGGTTAACCCTGACGAGCCGTCACACTATGTTGGTATCAAATGATCCTGACATTTTGATGCGTTATGGTTTAGAATAAATTCTGTTGGTATTTTAAAATGGGATTGCATCGTCAATATATAACCAGGTTATATACCAGGGATAAATAACTTGCACTATGAGATATCATAGACAAAAAAATTGTGGAGTTATAAGCTCGAAAAGTAGTGAGAAAATAACAATTGCATATTTCTATATTAATTGAAATTTTCAGAATTTCCAAATAGCAATTTAAGGAAAATATATAAGTTGCCTGAAAATATTGAAAATTTGAAAAATACTGAGTTTTTTCCACGCGCTTCTTGACAGGACAACGTAACAAATTAAAGAAGAATAGTTTTTCCATTAGGTGGTAAAGCAACTTATTGAAACTGCTGCGAGCCACAGAAGTTAAAGCACAGCTTTGTAAACTATCCTAAAAAAATTAAAATTTATTATGTTGGTTTGATTTTTTAGTATGATTATTTACAGGAAATGCTTTCTAAGCATACATATCATCATAATGTCCAATTACTAGGCGTTGAATACATAAACGTTTGATCATGGCTACAAGTAGTATTACACCGCCTAACGTCTCCAATTTAGAGAATCGATACAAGACGTGTCTGAGCGTATGCCGTGAAACGTGAGAGCTAGTTATTACCATAAAGGACTGGCTTAATGACTAATTTAGTATTCAATGCTACAATGTGGAGAGAGTCATTGAACGTTGACGATAATGGGAGTACTATTATTAGTTACCACCAATAGTAATCAACGATTATGATTGCAAAGTTTAAAACTGAAGGAGACCAAAGAAATAATAAAAAAAAAACTTTTTTTGCAAAAGGGGCCAGAATGGAGGACCGAATATTCAAAGTAGGGCTCCAGTGGGGTATCATATGAAAAGGCTTCATTTGCACATTCTAAGACGAGAGGTTTAAAGAGACAGTGAAAAGAGTTGATGTGCCAGTAGCCATAGATAATACACTATACTAGAGACCAGTAGCAGAAGGGACAAGGCGCAGTGTCATTTGTTAGTACGCTGCTGGACTCAGCACAGAGCCTCCTCATGTAGGTCTGGCGACCTTACTTACCGCAGGAACATATCACCAAACTAATATTATTTGGCTGCAATCTTTTGTAAGGTCTCTAGTCGGGCTGCTCTAGTCTCTATCCACAGCAGACCATCTCTACCATATAGATTTCATATATGATATACACATATTGATGCCTACATTCAGCGGTTCCCAAGCGACTAACCATCTCCCACCCAGTGGCGTGCATTGGTTTTTGGACTAGGTAGGCAGAAGAAATCATGGCCATACACGCCTAAATATGCCTCTTAGATAGATCATGTTTTTTGACCAGATTCGTAAAATTGTTTAGGTCAGCGTATCATTCCACACACATTTGGTATGATTCATTAGCAAACAAAATACATAATAACAGAATAATAGATTCGAATAACAGCACCCACATAGCCAGGTGTTTAAAAACATAATATTCTGTCTTAAAATGTTTAAGATTTTTACCTTTGTTTTGAATCCATGAATGTTTTGGAGTTGGTCTACAGCAAGTTACCTACTATTTTCAACAAACGAAAACTGACTAAAGGATTAATTTATCGATACATTTTGCATCTTCACCACAAAATTTGTTCATTTCACACAGATACACTTCGCAAAATCACAATAAGTAAATAACAACAACATTGCATACAATTCCAGCCAAACCATAAACAAACCAACACAAATAAATTTCGATGTTATATTCGAGTTCCTCTAATGTTGGTAAACTGTAGGTTTTTTTAATTTGGATGGGTTACTTTACTTACAACAGAGTAGGTAAGGTTACTTTTGGTCCATAAATCGCGAATGTCATGTCAGTATGCTACGCATAGCAAAAGCGTGATTTATGCTTTCGTCGTATTATCTTAAAGAAGTGTGTGTGTGTGTATGAATATGCCGAAATCGTTTTAGTGTGCGTGAATTTGAGAGGCGAACTCGCGAGTGCCTGCGCGGCAGTTTGAAAATTCGTATTGAATGTTAGGTTAGAATTTTTATTTTAAATGATTATGTAGTTTAATTGAATCAAAATATTATTTTATTGAATCTTATGAGGTAGGCATTGCTTATTTGCCTATATGGAATGCACGCCACTGCTCCCACCTGACCTCCTCACCTGAGTCGTCCCTCTCGATTTCTCGTACCTAGTCTTCTCTACATTCTTTCCTTCCATCCCCATCGATTATTATCAATAAAATTAGTTCAATATTTTAATTTCCTCCCATTTAGTATACTTATATAAGGTGACTGGTAATTAGTAAACGATACTTAGACACATTATTGTACTCATGATAACAAACAACTTTCCCAAAGAAACAAATAGGTATGAATAACTCAATTAAATAAAATCTAGTCAAGGTCATCTACTTGTTAACGTTATCCAGCAATGTGGAATATTTAGGAAATTCTTACGACACAATTATGAAAAATAAAAGGTTCTTTTTTTGCACGGATGTGTTCTATTAGTGATTCTGATTCGAGGGAAAAAAATTGCCACGTAATTCCTATACACCCTGTATATACATATTTATTTGTCAATCAAATTATTTATAAAAAATCATATTTGAATAAAGCCAATGCACCAGTAGTATCGTGATAACGGAAATTTTAAAGACTTCAACAAAACTAGCACTGACAAGGAGCTTTTTTTCTAAAGCACCAACATTCTCGAACATTCATACAGTATACATGCCATAAATAAGTAGTAGGCTGCTATTCATTTTGTCCACAAATCCGGTAATATACTACTGGTAGCCCTAGAGAAAAATAGTCATAATTCAGTCAAGCTGAGGATTTTGACCGCTTTATCCTTACTAATACATATTATAAATGCGAATGTGAGTTTGTTTGTTATGCTTTCAAGCCGATAGCATATGGTTTGGAGAAGGACATAGGCTACTTTTTATCCCGGGAACTTGGAAACCGGAGGACAGCAAATTTATTATAAGGCTAAAAGAAGGTGTCTTTCATATTTTTCAGCGCTAAATATAGAATAAAAAGTTGCGTCAGGGAGTCTGGAGCTATTCCTGGCATAAAGCAGTATTATATTATTGTTTTGTTTTTCTTTGTTACTGTCTTATAATGTGTAAAGATGTGTGTTAAACGTATTTTTTTTATTGCTTTCTTTGCTGACTGAGCCTTGAAATATTCATACATATGGCCATGATAGCTTAGATTTAGTGACTTGGAATGCCAAAGCGATGTTCGTGGGTTCAAATCCGAAAATAAGCTTGAGCTTTTGAGTGATATTTGGTAAAATCGATGTATCCACTGCAAAAAAAATCTAAAAAAAAATTTACGTTTTGAAAAATAATTTACGATGGTCCCGTTATTTGCCTCGTCATGAAATGAAAACAAAGCCGCGGGCATTATCGAGCTATAAATCCTCACATATACGGAAACACTTAATGTCATAACATAAAGATAAAGGGACGTGGTATTTGGGTAGAGGTATTCAGATGTAAACGCTATTATAATGGCAATAAATATTCCGTACCCACTAAGTTACACTAACATAGCGTTATTGTTAATCTTTCAGCCGCTTTCAGTTTCTTGATGTTACAATAAATTGATAGCTTCATATTTAACAAAATATATAAATACCTAAAGAAAGAAAGAAAGCCACAATTTTTTTTTTTTTTTTTTTTTGTTAAATACTTTTTGTACAATAAAGAGTTATCTATCTATCATCTATCTATCTATCTACAATCACCATCATCATCATCATCATCATCATCAGCCTATAATGTCCCACTGATGAGCACAGGCCTCCTTTCACAAATCAGGGTGAAAGGGAATGGACAGATACTCCACCACGCGTGCCCACTGCGTATCGGTGGAGGTAGGCTAGTAGTCAACCTACTGTTGGAGTTTTCAAGCCGCCTGGAAGGCCACAAAAGTTCAAAATTCAAAAATTCAAAATCATTTATTCAAATAGACCTTCGCAGGCACTTATGAAAAGTCTGACTCTAATACTCTAATACCGGTTCGGAAGGTTGCATTTTCTGAGAAGAGCCGGCAATAAACTCAGCAATTACTCTTTTCAAAACAGGCTTAGATTCATTACATAATATTTACATTCTAATCGCACTGAAAACAATTGCGTGCCCCGGCGCGGCGGCAAAATTACAAAGTAGACTGAATAAATATTTAATAAGTAAATCAATAGCAAACTTAAGCAGACCAGCCCCCACAAGCAGCACCTGTTCACAAGTATGACGCGTGTGGCAGCCATCGCCCTCCTCGCCATATTGGAGGGAAGTGAGCGACCCGTCACACGACGCCTCCAACTAGCTTAACGACTATCACAATTAAGTGATAACCGTGACCAACGGCTTTACGTGCCTTCCGAAGCACGGAAACGCTCGATTTTAAATACCAATAGGCAGTCACCCACACAGGTGACATCAATAGTACAATACATACATGCATTTACAATACTGTTCTGAACATAAATACTAACTCTTTTTTTTAATAATGGGCTTGCGTTTGGCCTCCGACTGTACCCAGGAGCAGTTATGATGCGGCCGAGGATGTAGCACGCTTACCCGGATAATGCCTATTCACTCTGGCCTTGAAGACATCTAGGTTATAGGTGTCGGAAAACACATACCCTGGAAGAGGGTTCCACTCCTTGTCTGTTCGCATAAGGAATGAAGAAGCTAAGCCTTGTGTCCGTATAAGCGGGATATCGACAACGCGTAGGTGTAAATTCTTCCGGCGTCTGTAGTTCGATGGATGTTGGTAACATAAACAATTTATCTATATATATAAAATTAAAAGTCCTGACTGACTGATTGACTGACTGACTGATATATCAACGCACAACCTAAACCGCTAGTCCTGGATACATAAAATTTAGAGGGTATATACTTTGTGAAGAGTAGGTATCCACTAAGAAAGGGTATTTCGAAATTCCACCCCTAAGGGGGTAAAATGGGGGATGAAAGTTTGTATGAAAGTCCGTCAGTTTCGAAGTTAGGGTCTTCAAATTTTGTGTTTAGGCTGAAGATTGAAGATTAATTTATAAGTTTCTCAGCATTTTTAATAATTCCATATTCGAAGCGGGATGAAGGTTTTTTGTTTTGTTTTATTGTTGTAGAAAAATATGTCATTTGTTTCCTGTAAGCCACGCGGGCGAAGCCGCGAGTAGAAGCTAGTATATTATGCAATACACAGTAAAAAAACCTATGTTGGGACTAAAAGGCCCAAGCCCAGCATATGCTGCAGATAACTACTGTGCTGATTTTCAGCTGAAGCCATGGATATATATAACTAGTTTTAGTCCCACAGTTTCACCCGTGTCCCCGAGGGATTTAATATTTTCCCGGAATAATGAGTATCCTATTTGTTATTCTAAATTATGAGATATTCGTGTGTCAAATTTCATATATCGTTAAGGCGTCAAGTGGTTCGTAATATCAAACAGTTTCACTTTTGCATAATATTTTATATAATTCGGATATACCTACTATATTGATGATATATATATATATATATTGATGGGTGCCTTCATCTATTTTTAACCCACCGCAATTTTGAAAATTTAACCATCAATAAATCCCCTGCTAATCTTTCGTTTTAATACCTACTATTCAGCTTCTGACCATTTTAAATGTATGTCTATCGTCTGGCTTTTTTCCAAAACGTATCGTAGCAGAAAAATTGGTCACAATTTACTTCGCAATTTCTGAACAATTTATATCCCATTTTCTAAATCGAAATGTACGTTATTAGCTCTTTACATAAGTCACACTGGCAACTCTTATTTCCATTTTAGTTATTTATCAGTTACAACATATTTTTATTCATTTCTAGCTTACACAGCTTTTGTCAAGAACCAAATTGTGTAAGATGAAAATTAATATTTTTGAAATTGACAACGGTTTGTAGGTTTTCTATACATATTTTCCTCCGAAAAAGTAATAGATATAGAACGTCAAGCAAATCATAATGAGTAACAAATTTCAAAATCTAATGAGAAATTTAAATTTTTCTTAACTTTCTATCAATAAAAATAAACGTCATAATCTTGAACTTTATGAATTTAATTTAAGCACTATAAAATTGACTATAAACAGTCTTTATTTCATTAAGCCAGCTCCAATATATTAGAAGCTGTTGAGGTTTTTGTTACCAACACGCTTTCAGTACGGCCCAGCCTATTATTTAAGCAGGAATGCAATAATTTCTTCTATAAATTAATCAAAATTGTTCGCCTTAGTTATCACTTAACAATTCAATTCCGAAACGCATTTGTCAATTTGAGGTAATACATCAAAATCAGTTGAAGTCCTTAGCGGCCGACAATTAGTTGGTGCCTACCGCAGACAAATTGCTCGCCCAATATATTAGGGCGGGGAGAATAATGTTGCTGATGTGCACCATACATTTGTACATCACCTTAATATATCAAGTCGGAGGACTTGAGTAATGTGGTGTGAATAGGGGGATATCTGGATAAGTGTCTGAATTTCAGCCATTTTTGAAGTAGAAAAGAACTCTTCAACTAATAATAATAATTGGACTGTTTCACAAAAAACTTAAACCGACTTCAAAGTACACTAAGAAGTAATCAAATCCTGATCTGATAACAATGGGACCAAACGGGAAGTGTACCCTTCCAGACAAAACAATAATTTTCCAAATCGGTTCATAAATGACGGAGTTATGAGGTAACAAACAAAAAAAAAAGAAAAAAAAAAAAACACAACCGAATTGAGAACCTTTTCCTTTTTTTGAAGTCGGTTAAAAATAAGGGACAAATGGGTGTTTATATTGTGTATGGAGCGATCATCTCGTGACGTCAGGATACATATCTACTGTCATAGTAATTTGTATGCGATGAACTCCACGGTTTCAATTTCAACGTACAGAATGACGTCACGCGATTTATTATTGATGCATACTTACTAGTCATTTTAAAACATAATATATTTTATTTCGAAATATTACAGTAAGAAATTTTGCGTATAATTGGAAAACAAAGCATTCATTGACTAAACTAAGACTCTCCGAATCAAAAATATGCGACTGTATACCTAAAGGAGCCTTAAGTATTCACAATAAGATTTTATTTTTAATATCCGCTGCGTCAAGTTGATAGCGACAGAGATGCTTAGAAAATAGGGTAGTCGGTAGCCACATCAGTGTCGTAACTCGTTTATTGCTGTACGACACTGAGATAATATCCGGACTGGGGTTCTTTAGAAGCAGTCAAGCCGCTTATAGAAATCTGGGTAGCCAAGTAACTACCTATTTAAAATGGCGACTCTAGTTTTATTATAAATGGAATTCCCAGTCTTATGCCAGAATATTAGTTTTGAAATTTATTTGTGTGATGGTTTAGAAGTTGGTGAATACTTAGCTATAAAAAAACGAACACGTAAGAAACAATTACTTATATAAAAATTAAGTAAACGTTTGAGTTGTGGTTTGAACTTAAATATCTGAAACCTGTAAAACCTAATTACTTCTCAAAAGAAAACTATAACTCACACCGACGTAATGAGAATTTAGAAATTATTGGCACATAATTTCTGAAATTTCTGTTCAAATCACGTTTAACGGCGGCAAGGTGGCGAACAGAAAGTATTATTGCCATTTTCCAGTCGAATAGGCAATTTTCAAAGTCGTTATTTACCCTGATAGCATTGACCTGATATAGGGTTCAACTCGCAAATATATCTTGAAATGGCTGACTGTAAAACGACGTGACGTTTTTTCATTGGAACTTGGCTTTGTTTTAAAGGTCATTAACAATCCTTATACGATTAAATGAAGTAAAGTTGCAATTCTGAAGAGAAGATAAAGAAACAAGAGATTCTCATATTGGACTTCCTCGTGCCTCGTTGTTCTTTCTTTTAGTCCTTGATTTCATGTTATACTAGTTTTCTTTTATTACCTATGTATTATTATATTTATTTTACGCAAAGGTAGTTATTAGTAATTTCTAATTATGTCAAAAAAAAATTTTTTAACTACTATTACCTATTTATTATGCAATAATCTATTTTTTTCGAAAAGTGGCTTATTTTTTAATATCCTGGTTTGAGATGTTATCTGTCTCCCGCTGTCCTGGGATAAAAAGTAACCTTGTCTTATTCTTTCAGTGTAGCTTCCATGCTTTGGCGGGCCAGTTGGCGCCTCCACCTATCGCGCCGCAGGTCGTGGGTTCGATTCCCACACAGGACATGTATTTGTGTGCATGATCATGTCTGTATGCCCTGAGTCTGGGTGTAATTATGTATACAAAAATTAGTATTTGTATTATATCAGTTATCTGGTTTTCATAGTACAAGCTTTGCTTAGTTTGGAATCAGATGACCGTGTGTGAGGAGAATTTTTAGAATCAAATCAGTAGTTTCGGCGATTACTACATCCAAACTTAAACTACTTCTTTATAATATTTGAGTTGATTATTTTGAAGAACACGACACAATTACAGTAATTTTACATGCATAATTATTTCTAAAGCCTAATTAAATCCACGTTTATTTCCGTGAGCACGTAAAGCCTACGTAATCACGTGTGACGTCATGTCACCGCGCCGAGTGTGATTTTACTAAGATTTACAACTCAACTCATTGCGTCGACGAGCGTTTTAGCAAATTAATTAAGTCTCAAGTTATCCGAGCTCAGAACAAGTGGAGGAAGACAGATTGCCCTTCGCGTTCTGTTAGCTTGTGGCAAATATTCCGAGACTCAGTTTCTGGAAACCGTGTTATAAGTTTGCCTGTCACTGTCAATGACGTCAGTGTAGTGAAGTGACAGAGAAGTCAATACTTTTAATCATAGATTAACGTTAAATCAGTTTGTAGTTAAGTCATAAAAATGTAGCGACTGGATATTAAGGGATAGGTAAGAACACTCGTTTATGTACATTAATGTAAAATTCTGTTTTTATTTGTGTGCTTAAATCTGTGCTGTTTGTGTGTGTTGTGTGTGTGTGCGTCGAAATATGTTGTTCTGTTTTTTTTTTTACCTCTAAGGTGGCAAACAAGCATACGGCCCACCTGATGGTAAGCAGTTACCGTAGCCTATGAACGCTTGCAACACCAGGGGTATCACTCGCGCGTTGCCGACCCTGAAAAAATCTCTTCACACCCTTTTTAAAGAACCCCATGCTGTACTCTATTGGGAAAACCATGGCGGCCCTTTTTCTTTTCATTTTTTTACATTCACGTGTTTTATTCAGGGAATATCAATCTCTATAATTATGGCCCGAATTCACAACGAGAATGTTTTTTCACAATTAAATAAACAACTAAAAGGAAGGTATTTAATTGAAAACCTTCATGAAATATAAACACATTAAAACCAGTATTTGTAAAACCATTTCAATTTATCAAATTTTAACATAAAAATAAATTATTCGTTTAGCGTCACTCTTTTACAGTCTGTTAGATTTTAATAGAAAATTGAATCAAAGCAATTTTCTCGGGCTTCAAATAATAGTCCTTACCTACCTTAATTATATTTTGACTAGATGCTAGAAAATAAATTAATAAAAAATTTCTATCAAGTGTGTTGCTATGGTACCTATAGGTACTATAAAAATAATGTGTAGTATTGAAATTAATATCTTTTTCCTAAAACTATCGAAGTCGTCAACTAAGCATATTCTGGGTTTAAGCGGTTATTGTAGCCTATGGACGCTTGCAACATCCGGGATTACCGGATCCGGGGAAGGTTTAAATGAAGGGTAGGGTAGGGTATTACGCGAACGAAGTCGCGCCGGGCAGCTAGTTCTACAATAATACTTTTCGTCATCACACTGGTATGGTGTAATAAACACTTGGATTAATATCAAATGCAATAAAATGGCGCTTAGTTGGGGAAAGCGTTTCTCACACCGAACCTTTTTGCTGGAAAACTGTAAATAATGTAGACAAACACGAATTCATTAATCATTGTGAGCGACGGCCGGCACGGTGTGATTGATGTCTGTAAACCTCTGTGCTCAATATAGATCATGAAAATATGGAGATTGTGGATGTTGCAAATACAAATACAGCACACGCTGCCAGCCTTCTGGGAACCTTGCCGTTAATCGGAAGCAGCGGCAGACTTGAGGATTGTATTGTGTACATATTTGTTGTAAATAAAGAATTTTCTAAAAAAAGGGGTTATTGCACATGCACACGATATCAATGTTTATTATGCTGGTAATTGAAGGCAATAGGTATCTTAAAAAACATTTATTCCGAACAACACACATCACAATTAAAAACTAAAAGAAAAAACAGTAATATGTTAAATGTTTTGCCATTTTATAAAGATAAGTGATAAAAAACAACATTTTATCGAAAGTTACTTAAATATGCAAATGATAAAAGTCTGGTGCATCCATGCTACGCGAATCGAGTACGAGCCGAGCCACGAACGAACTGTAGGTTCGTTCTTTGCTCGGTGCGAATCCCTTTGTTCGTGAAAAAACTAACAATCGCGCTGGTTCGAGACTCGCGAGCCGTCCACGCTACGCGAATCGTGCTCGCAGTGTGCTCGTTCGTGGCTCGGCTCGTGCTCGGTTCGCCAAGCATGGATGCACCATAACAATGACACAAATTCGTTCAGGCGCTTGACATGGAGGCGATTGATCGCGTCCACCAAATAATACACATACACAATATTCACCTTTTATTTGTTCTGCTCCACCATCTCTTTACACGTCAAAAAGTATCATATTTTTTGAAACAGGGCATTTAAAACGTTTTTAACAGACATACCTCCTGATTTTCATGACTTTAGGTACTTGGTCCCAATTACATAGAGCCTATTGTAAAGAGAAGCAATTATATCCGCCAACAATGTGACTGAAATTACCAATGTTATACGACCATTGTTGGACGACCTGACTATTGTTGATTTCAAGGGTATAATATCATCTTTTGTTTTGTCCGTATTATTTGTCATTTATGATTGTTATTAAATTTAATTTATAGGTACGTTTACGTTTAATAGTAATTTAAATATTAACGTTTCTAAATTGTATAATATAATATTTTTTTGTTAATCTCGAGAGGTGGAGACCAGGGGATCCATAGTACGGGGTCTACTCAGTTTGGACTCCTGTCTCCCGCTACATATTTAATGAAGTCCTATATAGTATGTAATTAATTTTCTTAGTTTTAAATATTGTAAACGGGGGAGAATAAATAAATTTTATTATTATTATTAAAAAAATTACTACATGCTTAATTTTGATAAAAAAAAAAAAAAAAAAAAAAAATATAGGTGATAGGAATCAGTTATACTATAGTACGGGCGCAAAGAGAACCTGTTAATATTTAGACATTCTAGGAAACAGCTTATCTTTTTGCGAAGAGATTTACACAGTAAGGTTCAGTATTTTCTTAGGCATAGCTGAGTGAAAGTCGCACCATGATATCGGTGTCTTATCAGACACAAGACATAACATGTATGGGCGTTTCTGACATTTCATGTAATATCTCGTCATATGACAACCAATGCGACTGAATTTCTTAACACAAGATTTTTTTCTTATAATGTGCAATAGGACTTAAGAACTGTGAGGTCAGTAAATCAGCGATCACCGATCATAAAATATTAATCTAATGGTGCGCCCATGCTTGGCGAACCGAGCACGAGCCGAGCCACGAACGAGCACACTGCGAGCACGATTCGCGTAGCGTGGACGGGCTTGCGAGCCTCGAACGAGCATTCGTAGCATGCGCGACTGCGCTCCGCCCGATTATCAGTTTTTTCACGAACACAGGGATTCGCATCGCGCTCGTTGTTGGCTCGTTGAAGGCTCGTTAAGTACGTCCACGCTTACAATCGCGAGCAACGAACGAATCCTGTTCGTTCGAGGCTCGGCTCGTGCTCGCTTCGCGTAGCATGTACGCACCATAAGATAATATGAGAATTTGGACCAAACCATACACAATAGATTGAGCTTCTTAACCCGAAAATCCTTTCCACCGATCGTCATTTCTATCTCGAAATTGTTCGAGAAGCTATCGAAATAAAGAAGTTTCCTAATTTTGCGTGGAATCTAGTGATAAGAAAATTTTCGCGCCGTGACTTTCGATAGAGTATGTGCGTTGATACAGTTAGTACAGTATTTAGTAATTTGTGGTACGGTGTACTGTCACAGATTACTAAATAATTTCTACGTAAGTACTGTGATCTAAACAGTTATGTTTTACAAGACCATTTGCGGGTAGTTGGAAACAACTCTCGTACATCAAAGCGCTTATAAACGTCCGCTGTTTCCAGTCCACTCGTGACTACGATCAATGCAACTTCGTTGAAACTTCGAGGTTTATATGTATATTGATAATAATCTTTGCGGGAACAGGGGGCCTACCACAAGCTCTTAAAACAAGGTTAAAATAACCTTATTTGTCTTTTGTCCCTCTTTGACATCCGGCGTCAAAACAAGACAAAACACAAATAAGGTTATTTTAACCTTGTTTTAAGAGCTTGTGGTAGGCCCCCAGACCCGATGTATCCAACTATAACTATGAATTTATTTCACGAAAGCTTAAAAAGTACTTTGATGTCACTTCCACTAAGTAGGTTTTCGTTGTAGCATGGTTTATAAAGAAAAAAGATCCATGTTTCAGATTTTTGTTTTAGCTCACAATATTCTGGAGACATTTCGCTCTCCGTACGTACCGTCATAAATCTTTCCTCGCACAGATAACATACACCATCTTTCCGATTATTATGAACACGTTTCTGTAATATATTTCTTTTTATTACCCTCGTTATCAATCTTTACATGTCACACATTCAATTTATTAACTTTTTATATGAATACCTACACACAAAATTCGGTATGATAACCTGGAATATACCTAATCGATCTGCTAATCTAAACGCTTCTAGTAATGTGCATACATTTAAAAAAAATATACCTTAGACGCAGCCCATCAGCAACGTTCCTCCAGCTGGCCTACGTTCGTTCAGCCAGTTGGCAGCGTTTCCTCTTTGGATGGCCAAGCTAATCAGTTAAAAAGGTTCCTTTCCACCAGTGTCCCGATGCCTCGATCAGTTAACAGGTAGTGTGAAATTAGCATAAATTATACGACAGGATAATTTGGAAATAATTTAACTTATAGTGATTATAGCTATTTCTGCAACCATAGTACTGGAAGTCGCAAAGTTAGACGACTAACTTAAGAAACTTGTAGTACCGCTTATTGTTTTAGGCCAGGGCTTTCCTCACTGCCCAGTTTATTGAATTATAATAAATACAGAACTAGCTTTCACTATGTATAAATTTACAGAGTTTTCCATAGAGTTTGTTACAATTTTATTTATGGGCTACCATCCTTATTCCGACTCAAATTATGAAAAAGTGGGTTGGTGTGTTTATTTGTTATAAAATTTGTACATCTATGGATCATAAGGTGCTATTGTTTCTACTAGTAGGTAATAGTTTATTACTAAGAAGCGCTCGTGGTGTAGCATGATTAGCCGTTCTTAATCGATCGGCAAAGTTAAGCTACCGCTATCGTGGTCAGTACCTGGATGGGTGACCGCCTAGTGATATTTCATGTCGAGCGTTTCCGTGCTTCGGAAGGCACGTAAAGCCGTTGGTCCTGGTTATCACTTAATTGTGATAATGGTTAAGCTAGTCGGAGGCCTCCTAGGCGGCTTGAAAAATTCCAACAGTAGGTTGACCACTAGCCTACCTCCACCAATCCGCAGTGGGTACGCGGGGTGGAGTAATGCCCGTTCCCTTTCATCCTCATTTGTGAAAGGAGGCCTGTGCTCAGCAGTGGGACATTATAGGCTATAAAGTATATAAAAATCTATAAAGTATACCAGAAATGGACTTTTTTAGTATTCACTTAATAAGAAGGGGTTTACCAAAATTTTACCGCAAATCGCGGGAGTAACTGACATAATTTCACTGTGTGCACAATCACCTTACAACTGAAAAAAAAGGCAAGAATTCACCAAAACAGTTATGTAATTTCGTTAGTTCACATTCCAGGTCCATTATTTGATTACCTTCGTTGATGTATGCCAGCAAACTTACACAATTTTCGTCCCGAGAGTAACATTAACTAGTTCCATAGCAATTGCGTAGAGATTTCTTGGTTCACACATTGGAAGTTCGAAGAAGTTCAGCATTTTGATAAGATTGATTATAAAGGGAATATGAGAGATAAGTATACTGAAGATAATTTATTAACGAAATATTTCGTGTTAAAAATTCTAGTTTATTTGGAGTAGCTGAAAAATAATTATTACTCATGCAAACTCAAGCTCATTGCAGGATACGACCCGCAGGGCTATCCGCGTAGCTTGGATGTGTGATATAGAAATACATCGTGGCAACAACTTTTAAGTACAAAAAAACGTACCTAAGCTTGCCTTATTGCATTGTTGGGCAGCTGGTGTAGGCCTTCTCTCTCTACTAAATAGTAAAGACCCACCATTTTACTAAAACCTGCCCTGACTAGTCTGTGTGAAAATTATATAACGTGTCTTTATGACTCGTCATTGGCAGAAATGTCCAAAAAGCACGAATGCCATTAAAGAACAAAAAAAACCAAAACTCTTCTACAATAAAATATTTAAGGGAAAAACTGGCCGCTATGGCAAGGAATCAGATGGAATAAGAAAAAAAAAACGAAATATGATGAGATATTCAAATGTTATTGAAGTTTCTTCGACGACATTAGGGAAATCGGTCCGTAGAGAGCGCGGATCTGTCGCGATACGTATTGGATACTGTCGGAGGCAGACACTATTTCGAAGCTAGTTGAATAACTTTTATTTACATCTAAATAGGTGTGCGCCGCTCCCCCCGTTTGTATTTTTGTTGGAAATTCACAATATAAAATTATCTCTCGGCACACATTTATTTGTACCCAAATTAGATTTGTCCCTAGTGCATAACTCCTGATTCATATTATAAGCATAGAAATAAATATACCTAGAAAGAACGTCGCCATACTACACTAATATACAAAACAGGCCAACTTTTATAGGCTGCTGCGCGTAACAGCTACGTTTTACGCTCCCTCTGCGTCATTCTGCTTGTCATAATGACGTTCATAATGATAGTAGTTGTTAAAATATTCCAATTAAAATCGGGAGAAATTTAAATATTGATCATTATTTTGCATTTTTATTTATTTTTATTTGATTTAGCCCCTAACAGTTAGAGCGTATTTTTATCGACGCGTGCACAGCTGCGACACTCTATCTGGATGTATCCTTAATCAAAGATTATAAGATGTTATGAAATTAAAATGCAAACTGTTGGCAAATAGGTGTAAAAAAATATTGAAATAGCACATACGGCTCTAGTGCAGTTGCCTTATCACATCGGTAGGTAATTGGTGACATATTTTTAACTTGAGGACTACAGGCCACGCCTGATAGTAAGCGGTTACCGTAGCAATATGGACGCTTGCAACACACGAGGCATCAAACACGCGTTACTGACCCTTTGCCTCTCCCCAGTGTGGTGACCTTACTCACGCGCAGGAACACAACCAAGTTATTTGGCTGCGGTATTCTGTAAGGTGGAGGTACTTCCCCAGTCGAGCTAGTCTTTGAGCGAATAAACGCTATGCTCTACCTCGTACTTACCTATTTTAAAAAGAAATTTAAGTTTCTTTTTCTTTTCTGTAAAACGTAGACAATGTTTAGTGGAAATTCATATAAGTGAAATTCGTATGTAATATTTGGTTGGCACATGTTACGTACGTGATGAGAACGAGCGTAAAAATCTAGGGATTTTTTTTCTTCTAATAGTGGAATATTACAAGTTAAATACATTTGAACTGGAGATAGAGCATGGACGTGCTGCGTTTTCAAAGAATGTTTGATGCGAAAAATCATTGTACGTGTATTAGGATTTTATTTGTTTTTTTTTTATAGAAATCGCTCTCGTTAGTACCTACAAAATCTATAAAATTTAGAGCCCGTAGTTAAGTAGGTATGTATCAATTGGTTGTAAAGATATTAAAATTGACAGCCGTCAACAACGAAAAATTTTCCTGTCAATTTTTCTACATAATTAATTTCTATTACCACCTTTATTTCATCTTTTTCTGTATCATATCTAAATTAATTGTGTAAATAAATATAAATAAAAATGAATACCCAAACCCAAAATTCGACCAGTCAAAGTGAAACCTCATCGAATACCGTGCAGTGTCCTCATTGTCCTAAAATCTTTAAAGTAAATGGAATACAACGGCATATACGGTGCCGCCCATAGTGAAAAGCCACCTCCAGAGATTACCCAGACCATACCCACAATGTTTCTAGAAGATGCTTTTGGATCCCCGTTTTTTAATGAATAGGATCCAAGACAGACATATGGCAAAAACGATGGGAAAAAGTGTGCACTCTTCATGGGAAACTTTATGACCTTCCCTCCAACACTGTAAGTAGAAGATTTATTCACAAATTAGCCGAAGAAATACAACATCTTGTTAAATCAGAGTATCCTTCTGAACGCATTTTGATTTACGTTGCCGTCTTGTTACAAAGAGAAAAGAATATTAAACAAGCAAAAGATATAACAAGATTACTTGACCGACGCCAAAATTTATGGGCTGAAGAAAATTTTGATATACTAATAACAGAGGCTATGAAAGCAGACCACTCGCTCCACAACTCCTACAACAGAAAAAAATATAATGATAATAATGACTATGTCACAAAAAATTTCACGCGTCTCATACATCGAGGAAAAACACGCGAAGCCCTAAATTGGTTATTGACAAAAGATACAAGCAAAATCCTTAAACCTGAAGACGAAATTGACGTAACGGGGAAAACGGTCATGGATATATTGCATGAGAAGCACCCTCCTGGATTTAATCCTGATTCAAGACTATTTACACTACCTGACGGCCTCACCGAATTGACTCCATTACTAGAAGTAGACATAACTAGCGAACATGTGGAATCAGTTGCGAGAAAATTGCATGGTGGTGGAGGCCCAACAGGCACCACATCAGAAAATTGGAAAGATTACTTGTTACGATTTGGAGAAGCAAGCCTGCATTTGAGGATTGCAGTAGCACAATTAACAATGCATTTAAATAACAATATTGTACCATGGACCCAAATACAAGCCCTTATGTCAAGTCGACTCATAGCCTTAGACAAATGCCCAGGTGTGAGACCGATTGGCATTGGCGAATGCCTACGCAGGATCTTATCCAAATGTATGATTTTAGTCACCGGGTCTGAGGTCACCGAAGCCTGTGCTCAATCGCAACTTTGTAGTGGACTAAGCTGCGGTATCGAAGGTGCTATACACGCAATGAATGAACTTTTCCGAAAAGAATGCCAACCAGGCTCTAACTGGGGAATGCTACTCGTCGATGCAAATAATGCCTTTAATTCTATGAATAGACAGTTAGCTCTCTGGCAAGCAAGAATATATTGGCCACATTGCGCTCGTTTCTTATACAACACATACAATGGTCACGCAGAACTTGTAATACGTGATTCCGATATGAGATTATACAGCAAAGAGGGAGTAACCCAAGGAGATCCACTTGCCATGCCATTGTATGCCCTTGCAACACTACCCATAATAAATAAACTAAAAAAAGAACAAGCAACTACCCAATGCTGGTATGCTGATGACTCTTCCGCCCAAGGCAAACTAAAAAACCTACGTCATTGGTACAATGAGTAAAATAGGCCCAGAATATGGTTACCGTCCTCAAGACAAAAAATCATATCTAATAATTTCCGAGAACGACAAGCAAACAGCTCAACAGATTTTCAAGAGGATTAACGTAAACATCATAACTGGATCACGCTTCCTTGGTAGTTATATTGGCGAAGGAAAAGAACACTTTGTAAACAAGAAAATTAAAAACTGGCAATCTACAATAGAAAAACTTTCACTTATCTGTAAAGACTCACCCCAAGCCGCTTACACTGCCCTCACCAAAGCAGTTAAATTTCAATGGTCATTCCTTTTAAGAGTTTTAGATGACGTAAACCAATTCTTCGAACCACTAACAAACACACTGCGTACCAATTTTTTACCCACTTTACTAGGAGGCGATATCTCACCCTTAGAAGCGGACTTATTCTCTCTACCCGTTCACAAAGGTGGTCTAGCAATCTCCGCTCTATCAAAAATTACAAATATAAACTATGAATGTTCAAAAAAAGGTTGTGCAGTCCTCTCAAATGCTTTAATCGAAAATACACATATGGACCTCTATCAACATCATAAATCTCTCAAAGATGCACAGAAAGAAAGCCGCAAAGAGAAAGACTCTCTCAATGACGAACTCTTGGATACCGTCTTGGTCAAACTCTCTCCTATCAAGAGAAGAGCGATTGAACGATCAATTTCGACAAAAATGAAAACTAAATCCTCCAATTGGCTATCTATCATACCGACAAAAAAAGACCATTCCGATATGTCCCCATTTGAGTTCAAGAGACGCACTTGCATTACGTTACCACAGATTACCAGTCTCTATGCCAAAATCATGTGATGGCTGCGGCTGCGATGAATTCAATGTTGATCATGCTCTATGTTGTAAAAAGGGTGGTCTAATAACACGTCGTCATAATGAAATTAGAGATTTGTTCTGTGACCTATGTCAACATGCATGGGGTAACGTAGTCAAAGAACCCATAATCTCTGAAGGAGACTGCGGACTACGTGGAGACCTTTCTTGCCGTGGCGTCTGGGATGCACAGAGGGAGGCGTTATTTGATATCCGTGTCGTAGACACTGACGCTCCTTCTTATATTTCACGTCCTGTCGCCTCTGTATTAAAATCCGCTGAAGACGAAAAAATTAGAAAATACTCAAGCGCTTGCGAATTGCGACATGCAACATTCACCCCTCTTGTCACATCCGTTGACGGAGTTTTCGCTCCACAAATGTCTACCTTCGTTAAACATCTTGGAGCCGCAATCTCTGACCGCTGGAACAGGTCATTTAGCGTAGTGATGGGTTGGCTAAGATCAAAAATAATAATCTCTATAATCCGTGCCACTAGTATGTGTATTCTCGGCACGAGACATAGATTTAAGCCAATAGCAGACTTATTTGGCTTCGGCGATGGAGCAGCCCTACCCAAACAAGACTGATGTTGATGCGGTCGACGAACCGATTTTATATAATATTTTTCTGTTACGGTATTCTTATTATAATGGCTACGTTTATTTAAAATTAAAAAATGTATTAAACTGTTAAAAAAAAAATATATAATAAAATATCTAATTCCGAAAATTGGTTGTAAAATAGGTTTATTTGTGTTAAGTGTGGAACGGCACTTAGCGGTATCCTTCAGGACAGGGCCAGCCAGAGTATTACGAACTGTTATTGTAAATTTAACTCGGTCTTTTTATGGAAAAATGACAGAATTTTTGAAGACTATTCAATTTGGGTATAGTTGAATTGCTATAAAAGTAAATAATATGCCCTAAGGGTCAATTCAAGCAAGCGCAAGGTCACAGCGCAACGAAGCAAAAATCTAAAAGTAAATAAAGCAAATTCACTCATATCTCAACGCGCTAAGGCGCGCTTCCCAATCAGCGTTGGTCACGTGCAGACGCGTGAATTCACGCGTATTTGTTTTTATCTCAGAAGATATATGAGCTTTGCTATGTTGAGATAAGGGTGAATTTGCTATATTTACATTTATATTTTCGCATCGATGCGCTTCGACTGTGCTAGCATGAATTGGCCCTAAGCTGTTCTTTTTTATAACAACGATTATTAAAAGAAAGGTTCTCAGAAAGTGTGTAAAGATTTTATTTCTGAATGTGTTTTGATAAGTTTACTCTATGTTGTTGAAGGCCTAAAATCCCTTAACTAAAAAAAACACTTTGTACGTTTTTGTTTGTAACGAGGTAGAAAGACATTTATTTTTAGAAAGCAAGAAACTATATACACGATCAATAAAACCTTAAATCTAAATTAAAAATTAACTAAAATTAAAAATTACAAATAGAAAACTTGTCCCAAATCGCTGCCCTGTGCAAACGTACCAAGAAGGCTGGCGGCATTGCCACGTTGGATGGCAATGCTTATTCGTTGGCCTATATAAACGCCAGCCTTCTTGTCACATGAGGTCTCAACGATGTGAGACCTCGTTAAAGAAATGGTGAGCGTCTGGCCCCCACGGGCCCAGTGTTTCAACCCCAAACGCCGCAAATATGTACCCATCACCAAGGGTAGCATATTTGCGGCGCTTCAGACCTTCTTGCTGGGCGGCGGCGGCACCGGCCGTGACTGAGGTAACTGGAAGGTGAGACGGAGCCAAGGTGTCGACGCATGTAGCGTCCCACACTAAAGGTCGTCCCACCCTCCAGGGTACCAAAGTTATTCCGTCCGGTCTCTTGCCATCTTCCCGCACCAAACCGTTCGGTTCTAAAACGGCTGGCACACCGGAAGTGACAAGAGCCCGGCGAATGAGATCGTTAATAGCTGCATGCCGCGATGTCCGCCCAGCACTCCTGCTACAACACATTTCAAAGTTCTACAAATTGCAACGAACTTTTCAAAGAGCGTACTGTAAATGATACATATATCATCACAAACACGTACTGCATCCAGCTTGAAACGAGAGCGTTAAACATTTCACAAACACGTACTGTAGCCAGATAGTAGGTAGCAGGTAGCACAATGATACCGAACTGTCACTAAAGTGTCTACAGTTGGTACTACAACAATTTCATTTAATTCGTCAACTCGCTCATTCTAAGACAATGGATACAAGATACAATAGGGTTGTTACTTGTAGTTATACGTCTGTGGTTATAGGTGTATTACATGGATGAACTTTTTATGATACAGATAAAGATAAATATGATACTTTTTATGATATTTTACTTTTTGAAAATATACATGAAGGGCTCTGACTTCATTAAATTACATCGCAGTTAAATTAACTCCCTCATCATTAGCCTTTTTTAAGTCCATAGACAAGGACATAGGCCTCTCCCAGAGCGCGACACTCCTTCTGGTTTCTTGTCACCCGCATCCAACCCAGACCGGCCACTTTTTTGAGGTCAACAGTCCATCGGGCTGGGCGCCCGCTACGTTTGCCAAGACGCGGTATCCACTCTAAGATTCATCTGCTCCATCGGCCGTCGGTTCTGTGGCAGATTTGAACGGCTCATTGCCACTAAAGCTCGCTAATTCGTTAAGCTATAGGTATCGGTTATTTTGGATGTTTCTCGGAAGACTTCTTTGCGGATTCTATCCTTCAAAGAAACTCCGAGCATAGCTCTTTCCATAGCTATCTGAGTGACTTTAAGTTTTTGGACCAGTCTATGCGTCAGTGTCCACGTCTCGGCTCCCTAGGTCATGACAGGCAGGACGCACTGGTTGTATACCTTTGTCTTGAGACTCTGAGGAAACTTAACTCACAACATACCTAAAAAAAATTGAGCTTACGTGGTGAATAGGATCATCATGTTAAAAATCAACTGATATATAGTTCTTTTCCTCAAAGTTTCAATGGCCTTAAACATTTCTTCCAAACCATTTTCATTTTCACATTCAGCTTCCACCAAAATCTTTTTATATTGCACAACAACAAAACAACAACAATAAATCTTGTTTTAGATGTGCAGCATATACCTCAACTATATTTTTATTTTTTTCCGGACGCTACGTGAGTCCCACATTTTGTTCTCAGAGCACGTGCCTCAACGCGCCCGCGGTCAGCGCAGACCCCTTATAATGTCTCTGCCATTGATGTTAAAAATAATAGATGCATATAAGTCAATTTAATCTATTTTGAAGGTTTGAATTTTGAACAATCCTACTATACGTACCTAGATCTTAACCTGGAATAACATACCTATGGGATATTTTTATTCTGGGAAAAATTAGATCCTTCGGGAAGTCGGTTAAAACCACGGGGCGAAAACCATTAATTAATTAAATTAATAAATTAATTTAAGGCGTGCTATTCCCTCATGAACTAGTTTTTTTGTAAAGCTACTATTTTCAAAATACCACTGTTGTCTTGATCTGAAATAATCTTTCCTGTAAAATAAAAAGGTGTAAGTAATCTACTTCACCTCGATGGTCGTTACGGTAATGCATCATCTGTGACATACTGACCAATTACATGAGGCTTTGCTTTATGGCTTTTACAAGCGGAAAATGAGCCAGATTTTGTAATGACATTAAACATTTTTGGTATGAAAATTAGGGTACAAATTTCATGACATAAATGTGTAAAGGCAAATGTTTTTTGTAGCCGTGTATGTATTATTATAATTTATACTCATTATAGCTTCGGCAAATTATTCAAAATAATTCAGTAATTTAAATGAGTTTTATTCCATTATAAATATCAGTTCATTAGGTAAACACAAACCTTTTTCACAGTTAATATTTGCTTTTCCCCATCTCTTTGCTTCGTCTATTTACTCTCGAGAACAACATCTGGCCAAGTGTGACACGACCTACTTTGTTCCGGACAAAAGTATCATTACATTACGTATAATTTTCCTGAAGACAATGTTTTCTATCCACCCTTACAAAATCTTCTAACATATGGCTCTTGTTTTATGAACCCATTCCCTAATATGCAACGAGATTGAATGTTTGATAAAATTTTCAAAGACAATAAAGAAAAATTGGAAAGCACTAGTTTATGTAACATGGTATATCTAAAACTAACTGACCTTTCAATATCAATGCCCACTCATAACGTTGATTCAAAAAGAGAACATAATTTAAGTAAAGCACGATACAATAATCAAATCGATTCCTTAAAAAGCCAACGTAGAATCATCTCTACACCCTGTTTCTTAAAGTTTAAAGTCTCTTGACAGTATTATGAAACTGACACTGGCAATTGTGATTTTTTTAATATGAACGTCCGAAGCTGGTAACAATGAGACAGACAAAGCGGGGACCGCATCAATCTCCCGGGGTACCTAATATTGTAAGAATGAGCGACGTTGACTGATGGCTTTACGTAAACCAATATTAAACATCACGGCATTTCTGTAATTTAATTAATAGAGAGTAGTTAGCATAGTATTAAGATAAGTTATTCCTTATGAATTAGAAGGGAACATTCGTGATGACCGCATGTTGAAAGCGCTCTACGTAGAGCCCAAAGAGCTGATACTAATTCATATGAAAGATTGACTCCAAAGCCAGCTAGATAAAAAGCGCTGAATGCTTCAACTGTTCATTAGGAATAAGGACATGAGATCAAGATATAAGTGGCTTAATGAGGACTGCCCAAGTAGCATAACAAGCTGTTTAAAGGCTGTATTAAAGTTCGTTCTTATACTAAAAGCTGAATATTCAGGCTGTAAAAAGGCTGTATAAGCGCTTATACAGGCCTTATAAGTGTAAAAAGGGCCCACATTACACAGCTTATTTCGTTATTGGAGCTGTATAGAGGCTGTATAAATAAAAGACAAGTATAAAAGCTGTATTAGGGCTGTTATTAGGTGTATAGAGCAGCCTATACTCTACGGATATCCTCTTATAAGTATCTTGTAAGAATAATAGTTCTAAATAGGTTGTCGAAGAGAATTATGTGAGAATAAAATAAATAAAACTATTTACGATGCCATATTGAATGGCGACATAATATTGTTATTAAAATGGAAAGGATAAAATCTTGGACATGGATATCTAATGCTGTTTATTGATGAATTCAATGTGCAAATTTTAATTTATTGTGAACCTGTGTATGTTTTCCGTCAAAATATTCACGCGCCAACAAAATAATCAAGCCAAAATAAAGAAATTATACTAAATACAGTAAATAAGTGTTTGTTTTTAAGGTTAGGAAGTTAAAAATATATTTATAAATAATAGATATGAGTATACAAGATCATTATTCAAGCTGATAACCATGATACGGCTATAGTTATTATGAAATATTCCTTTAATTGTAATTTAAATGTTGTTATTGTAAATGTAAAAATGTCGACAATTTGCTATACAGCCTAAACGATACTTGGAGTGTGTTATAAGCCTTAGTAGCTGTATTAAGTAAGTGAACACATGCTTAATACAGCCTGTATACAGCTTGAACGATAAAACCAGCTTGAAGTGTCAGAAAACACTTAACGCTGTATTATAGAGTTATAATATCTGTTTCAGAACCCTAAGCTGACGCGGATCCCTTTATACAGCCTGTATACAGCTTTAACGATAAAACCAGTCTGAAGTGTCAGAAAAAGATTAACGCTGTATTATAGAGTTATAATATCTGTTTCAGAACCCTAAGCTGACGCGGATCCCTTTATACAGCCTATATACAGCTTTAAAGATAAAACCAGCTTGGAGTGTTATTAAATTCTTAACGCTGTATAGTAGAGTTTTGGTATTCTGTTTAAGAACCCTAAGCTGACGCGGATCCCTTACTAAGAATTTTATACAGCTAGAGCTGTATAATATCTCATAAATCACTCTTATAGGTATTAAAACTGTTCTTTACACTCTTGTAAGTCTCTAAAAGAACTCTAAGTTCTAAATGGGCTGGTTTATTGATGTAGAATATGCTTGCGTGCTGCTTGGGTGTGGCTTGTATGTAGTAGTCCGTGGTCCCGGAACTTTACGATCAGCATTAGACATTTCTAGGCATCAGGTATTTTGATCAATAATAATTGAACTGTTTTACAAAAAGCTTATACCGACTTCATAAGTGAAGCAAAAAAAGGAAAAAAAAGGGCCATCTAGAAAAAAAAAACATCAAAATCAAAATATCAAAATATGTTTATTACGTGTATTTCCGTAGTCATCATAAGACATTTTGCCACTACAGCCGGCTAATTTAGAGAAGACAGCTTTATTTGGCCACTGTAATTGTCTTTTAGCGCCACTTTGAAGCCTCTGAGATCTACGCTTTTATTGTTTATCCTTTAGTGCCGCGTTAATCTGAGCAACTTCGCTCGAGCGATGCTTACAAAGTAGCATAAATTATGACGTTTTGTAGCGATTACTAAGTAATTATCATGATATAACGTCTTTATGGAAGTTTTAGACATCTTCGAAGTCGTAACAGTTCAGATTATGATGAGACCTAATCCAAGGAAGTGCGAGTTTTTGATGATAATTGATAAAATGAGGTGCAAAATTATTATTATTTTAATTTTCTATTCATAGATTGTAATTTGTACATATTTGTTGTAAATAAAGTAAACTTAATCATAAAAAAAAACTCTGGGACATTCCTCAAACACGGCTATCTGATCCCAAAACTCAGCAGAGCTTGTTACTATGGAAACCAGACAACTGATATACTACATATACTGCTTTTTGTTTGTAAATACATACTTAATATATACATTGATTTAATACTTAATTGTCACATTAACCAATCAATAACTCACCTATTGCCGCTGGAGTTAGAAACTGTTTGTGGGCATCCACTAAGAAAGGATTTTTGGTAATTTATAAATCAAAAAGTCGAATTTACCACTGGTTCGGAATACACTTAGACTGAGAAAACTCCGGCAAAAAACTCAAAAAGGCATTTTTTTGTGGATAATCTTGTTAGGTAATCATTAGGCAGCAAATCTCCCGTTGCTACTCGCGAGGGACGCGCATCCTATTTTAACGATTGATGTCATTGTTATTTTTTTAACCGCGCGCCAAAGTTTTAATTTACCAATTAAAAGCACATACGGCGATCTCCAGATCAAAGCAATTACAACACCAATAGAAATGAGCATCGATAATCGAATGGTCGTTGTGTAAGTTTAAAATTAGAATAGTTGGCCGATATTAGAGTTAAATGAGGCAGTTAAAGTTCCCCTCTTAAGTTCCCCAAGCATGGCACTGGGTGGTGCTATCCGAGTGGCAAACAAGTTCGAACGACTTCTCGGCGAATGCTCCAAGATATAAAACTGCAATTAACTACAGTCTCTCGCATTTTCTAATTAAATTCTTATAGATTACGGCGGACGTCGGTTTAATCTCGGCTTGAATTATTACGTTGAGTAAAAGATTGCATTTATGAGCTAGATTTTTCTTGAGTTTTAGGATAATTTATTACACTTAATAGACAGCAATATGAATGCATATTAGGTATATGTCCCTCAAATAAATACGTGTATTTAAAACAGCCTGTTTTTTTAAACTACAAATGTAGAAAACTGACATAGAGCCCGCCTGATGGTAAGCGTTTACCGTAACCTATAAATGCTTGCAACACGAGGGGTAACATTTGCACGTTTTCTCCAAAAAAATCTTCACACCCTTCTTGCAAACATATTCGCATTTTAAAACCGTGGGAGCTCATTGAACGCTTGCGGTGGGTAGCTCCTGTTATATTATTTTGGTGCCATGTGTAAGATGAACTCCGCTCTCGACACTGTTTGCCTTTATTAAGGCCATTTTTTTATTCTAAAATAAATTTAAGTTAATATTCTACTGTTATTTTATATGGAAATAAGCCTGACATAGAAAAACAGGGTTATTCCAACGAAATTAACTCAAAATCCAGTTTTATTACCGGCCACGCACGGATGCATGAGCGCTCTGCGGGCAAGTACGGCCCTTTATTGTGGAACCCTTTCGGAATGATCTACGTATGCCTTCATATTATTTACTCGGGTCATATTGAGTGGAAAACCTTCAGCAAATGCTACATTATTCTCTGTATTAAACCCCGACTGTTTGCTGCGTTCGTAGATATGAACCAACATTATGTTTTCATTGGGTTGAGTTCGACGTTTTGTTATAAATTTGATTTTGAATGGAAAGTTATTATGTATCTTCATATGCGTTATTTCGTTTACTCTTCCAACTGGCTCTATCACACGAACCACATCACAACCACACCACGTGGGCGGGCGCTAAATTGTATGAAAATTAATAGTTGAATTCACACGGACCACATTTTGCCGCCATTATCGATCGCGTGTGTAATACCGACCACACCGCAGCTACGTCGTAACCGCAACGCAACCACCAGCGACACTGGGACCTAGCGGTACAAACATTTTAACATTTTGTAGCTACCACAAGGCCAACGCAAAAAGCCGCAGCGACACTATTCACACGTAACCACAGCTTGACTTCATTTTGTCGCGACGCTGTCGTGTGGTTGCCGTACGTGTGAATAGACGCTTTTGGTACGGTAGCTGATCTTGTGAGAAAATTGTTGAGAACCCAGCTACACGCTACGTCTTTCATGCAAGCATGACTGCACAAACCAGTGTGCGCAAGTAAGACTGTGCGTGTGGACGGCAAGATGGTAGATCGTGCATGCTCGGAAATGCGGTTTGTGCATGCTGAAGATGCGTAGTTTACACATGCTTAGTTGTACGTGTGGCTACTTTAGTGTTCCGTCCTTTTTTGTAGTCATTTGTAAAGTTTTGAAGTGCGCATGCAAGATGGAGTGTGTAGCCGGCGTATGAGAGATCCATTTTGACAAGAGGGTGTTTCTTCTTGTCGCAATATGTTTGTCTCTTTGACACATTAATGTACAGGTCGGTTACATTCAACGCATTTACACGTTGCGCTTGTGTAGTGACTGTGAATAAGCGCGCGGCGTGCTTCGCACTGCATTCGCAGTCTGTCAGTCTCGCACGCGCTCAAGCTTATGAGTATGAACGAGACAGTTATTGTTTCGCTTTAGCTACGGCTCATAAAAAGAGTGGTCTTTATCTGCATTCGTCCATTAGATTTAACTGACTGATTAGAATCAATATCATATGTGCTGTCAAAGCGGACCTATTAGATCTTGCCGATTTTAGACTAGACAGATATACTTTATAGTGGTACCTACGTCCTACAATCAGTGTCAAAAGTAACTGATCACTCCAGAACCGTGCTAAATTACGTAATTCACAGTTTTCATACGAACTGTAAAGATAGTATCAGAAGATTATTATGAAAGGTTATTAGTGGTATAATCTTTTGACGTTGACTATACGACCCGTCTAAATAGAGAGAACTTTCTCTACAAGGCCAACTATCATAATAGTGGAGCACGCAATCATCAATCAGCAAGATTGCCTTTTGCCTGTACGCTTAATAGTTGAAGGTTGAAGCAACAAGTTACCCATTTACCTATTTACCATACAATTTTACATCCATTGTAATATTAATGTATCGGGTATATTCGCGCACAGATTATTACCAAAATTTTCACTTTGAGTTCACTCGTGACCACGATCAATGCAACTTGGTCGAAACGTCGAGGTTAGTCAAAATTAAATTTTGATAATAATCTGTGCGCGAATAGACCCGAATCTCGATACATTAATATTACAAAGAATTTAGATTCGCGAAAGCTTAAAAAGTACTATTTTAGCTCTTCTAAGATTGTGTAGTAATGGTTCTAAAATATAACAGCTTTTTGTTAGAGATAGCCTTTATCACGTCATAACTCTACAATGAAAGCGTGAGAAAGGTGGTTTCTTGCAGCTTTTAACTCGTTATCATCGTTTCACAGGTAACCTATTAAATTTTATGGTTAGGCAAGCCAGGTGTATTATTTTTTAATACAAGATACTGCATTCAGTATCTTTTATAATATATCTGGTCTTGTTACGCGCTAAATTAGTTCAATTATTATTAGATCAGATTAGAATTTTATCGATCAATGAGAGTTCGTTAACCTACAACAAATGTTACATTTGGTCGAGTTATAAGGTGCTAATTAATGTGCGTACCCAACATTTGTTGAATTTTTTGGATGTTTGTTTAATCCTGGAATAAATTCTTTGGAAAAAGCTTATAATTTATGCACATAAACCAAATTTCAGCTCAATCGGACAAATTGAACGTATAGACCCAGTTTAATATCAGTATATTAAATTGGGCACTCTGATGGAATTTTCGAATTCTGACCTGATTTGAAATATACCTATACAAAAAATATTAAGAACAAATCGCTTATCATTTGATGCAACTCATGCTGTACCTAAGGATAAAAAAAAGGTTAATGGAGATTCGAATATAAAAATATCATAGTTCAGAATATTATTTATTGTCATGACAAATGCAAGATTACACTTGTCACACACACACATCCATAGGAAAAGTTATATATTCATTATAATAATATAAACAATATAATTTAAACCATCACATGTTCCAACTTAGGTGTAAAAATAAGAAGCGAAATGTAACGTAAAATCGAATCGAATCGGAAGCGATGCTATGCAGCTCATCTAATATACACCAAAGCTATATTTTTCAAATCATTCAGATTTAAAACACAGGTCATACGTTAAACGGCACGAGAACCCGTTCAAACAACCGGCAAATATCACAACTGAAATATGGACTCTCAGTAAGTTCTGATTCGGACAGATTTTACTTCCCCACGGTTAGGCCGGAGCGGAGGCCGGACGGAATGGGAATTTACTGTAGGCCGGACGGCATGGTCGCGGTAATATGCACAAATCCGGCGGATATATCATCCCAAGTCGCGTATTTTATCCACCGTATTATTTACTCGCATATTGGTATGGCAAATCATTCTTCTTTACACCTAGGATTAGTTTGTGATTTAGGAATCTCTTTTTTTTTGTTACCAAGCTGAGGTTGAGTTTTGGAAGCTTTGCATAAAGCCTATGTTTCATAGCAGATATTTATTAGGTAAACCACTCATTAAGCTATAATTACTACGTATAGAGAAACTATCATAAGCAAAGGTTATGTCCCATTGTTTATTTATAATTTTTGATGTATGTAATTAGAATTCCTTGAATCTAAACACATACTTGTGACTCAAAGTACTCCCGTGTTTATAATCAAGAAAATCTTATTTCACACATCAGGAATTATATAAATCATTATTAAAACGTTTATATAAACTAATATTCAATACAAATCGCTTACCTTTTACAGGCAATCCATTAAATATCACTATTCACACTCCATTTTGTTTTAAGTCTCGGCACAAGAGTCAATTTCACGTAATGCAGCGCCTATTATTTCCAAATAGTTTTTTCAAACATATGCGTATAATATTATGAGATAAGAATTAGGGACTCTTATTACCTAATACAATCAATAATAGTTCGAAACTCATTTACGATGTGTGTATAACATGACCTGAAAGTGGGAGGTCTATTTTTAGCCATCGCTACACGAATCTACCTATATTTTTTTATTTTACAATAGTGTAGTGCACAAAATTTGTATCATTCGCCGAGTTTAGACGATTATCGATCAAATAGTTGGTAACAGCAACCCTAAATCATAGAATAAGAGCATCTATGGACACACAAAAAAAAAAGTTTGTTTGTTTATTATTGTGTTCTCGATATTTATTATGAGCATCGAATTTCTCTTTTTTGCTTACTTGAGACTAGTAAAACAAATGTATTTATTAGATTAAATGTTTATTCGTGTTGATATAAAGGTGTGTAATATGTGGACAGAGTTATTCGTCTTGAAGTGCAAACTCGAAATGTTTATGAAGTGTCGTTTTTGCATAGTTGGCATTTTTTCCAGGTTTCTTATTGGAATCTTGTAATACTTCATTCCAATTCCAATAAGATTCCAATAAGAAAATTTATTCAGGATGACGCTGTAAGTTACTGTTTCTTGATTAATACTGTAAATACCCAATGTTTATGTTTTATTGACCTTGGGTGCCGTCCGCCATTTTGCAAATTTGCAAATTCCGCGAAATCTCGCAGGTCAAGGGCAGCTGTCAAATTGACAAATTCGCGAGTCTATAGGTTAAGAATGTTGCAGCTTTTTGCAGCCCTTTGGATCACTATTTCATATAATTTATCTTTTTTTGAAACACATTGCTGTAGGTACAATATTACAATATTATGTACCTACGTATAGTCATTTATCATTAATTTATTATTTTATGTATTACAATGTTATATGAGTATTTCATTTTATCTATTTATCTTACTTCACGAGTTTATTTTTTCTTTATTTACTGTACTCTTCGTCCGTGGTCACTAGAGGAGTCAGCTGAAAATCAGCGCTGTTGATTTCAGCAGCATATGCTGAGCTGTCTCCTTTTTGACAGCACACCATCCGAATTTACAGCGAAAAATGTATTTTTTAATTTATATATTTTCCTCAGATTTTCCTTTTGTTAATGGGGATCTACCCTATTTTAATTCAGCATTGTTGTGTACCTAGTTTTTTAATCTTATTTTTACATTTGTTGTTATTTTGTGTTTTTTTTTTTGTTATATTTCATGTGCTGTTAATTAAATCTTTTTTCTTTCTTTCTTTCAAAAGCAGCATTCCGACCAGGTATTAGTGTCAGACTATTTAAAATCAATTAATTAAGTAGCCTAGTCTATATCACCCGAACCATAATAACGAATCGATTGTCCTCCTCAAACTTCAAAATCGGATTAGTAGTTTAGAGGCTACGGTAGAACATACATACATAGACTAGACAATATTTTAGCTCATACCTACTTAACTGAAAAGGCAATAATATTTTGATTCTGTTCTCGAGCGAGAATAAAAACAAGAAGGTATTATATTTCTCATTAATATCCGGACACTCTCGTCGACGCATCTGTGCATGGCATAATCTTCTACTCGTTAAAATGTCGAGACACACATTACTTCCGCTCTCAGCGTGCGCTTTTGTAGCTTTTAAAGCGCTCATATATTTTCATGTTGCAATTTGTGATGTTTTTCCTCGATGCTTTCTGATTTATACACCTAGTGTATCACCACACTCGCAAGTTTCATTTCCAACCTTTTTTAATGTTTCAATTTTTGCGCCAATGCAGTTGTTCACTTAACTAAACCGACAAATATAAATGGGTAGATGGTAGGTGATGTCGGATACCATGAAGGTCCAGGGTAGCGATGGGCGATTGTTCCAAAAAAGTAATCGAAAGAATCGACAATTGTAAAACTGTACATTCGATTGTCGATTCATTCGTTCCAACGAATAAACAATCGAATAACAATCGACCTTTCGAATGAAAATTGACGCACGCAACGCTGGTTGCAATAGTATGCACAATCGCCGGGTGAGCGCGGAGGCGAATAGATTCATTCATTCGGTGGACGGACAGCCAGCGCACGGCATAGGCTACGTGCGGTGCTGTACGAAGCGTATTATGAACAATCGAAAGAAGACAATTGTTATTCGAATCATTCGAATACATTGGACAATCGAATAATTCGATTGTTTTTAGAAACAATCGCCCATCGCTAGTCCAGGGTACGAATCTTATCCAGGGTATGATCGTTATGCCGTGATGTAGTTTCAGTGATGTAAAATCATTGTGGTCATCATCATCATCATTTCAGCCTATTGCAGTCCACTGCTGGACGTAAGCCTCCCCCAGGGTTCGCCACATGGCCCGATCTCCCGTTTTCGCCATCCAGTCACCACCAGCCACCTTTTTCAGGTCATCGGTCCATCTGGCCGGAGGGCGTCCTACACTACGCTTGCCGAGTCGTGGTCTCCACTCGAGAACCCGTCTACTCCACCGATCATCGGTTCTGCGACAGATGTGACCAGCCCACTGCCACTTCAGTCTGCTACACTTCTGTACTACGTCAGTGACTTTGGTTTTTTGTCGGATAATCTCGTTCCGGACTTTGTCCCTTAACGAGATTCCGAGCATACCCCTTTCCATAGCTCGCTGTGTGACGTGTAGTCGGTGGGCTAGTTTCACTGTCAGGTTCCACGTCTCGGCTCCGTATGTCATGACCGGCAGGACGCACTGATTGGTCTTCAGGCATTGTGGCAAGGGTGACTCGAAGATGTGACGCAGCTTTCCAAATGCTGCCCAGCCAAGCTGCACTCTTCTGGTGATTTCACTCTCAAAGTTGTCTCTACCCAGCTCTAACTTTTGTCCTAGGTAGACGTACTCCTGGACAACTTCAATGGCTACACCTTCGACGGAAACGGGCACAGGGACGATGTGCTCGTTGAACATGACCTTAGTCTTGTCCAAGTTCATCCCTAGCCCAACGCGTCTCGAGGCAGCATTAAGACCGGACAGCATTTCCTGCAGGTCTTGCAGCGATTCTGCCATTATGACTATGTCGTCAGCAAAGCGGAGGTGTGTGAGATATTCACCATTGACATTGATGCCCATTGCATTCCACCGCAGGGTCTTGAAGACATCCTCCAGAGCATTGGTGAAGAGTTTCGGGGAAATAACGTCACCCTGTCTTACACCTCTGAGCAACTGGATGGGTCTTGTTTGGTGGTTCTGCACTTGGACGGACATAGTCGCCATTTGGTAGAGACTTCTCAGCACCTCCACGTACCGCCAGTCGACTTGGCATCGCTGCAAAGACTCCAGAACGGCCCAGGTTTCGATGGAGTCGAAGGCCTTCTCGTAGTCCACAAACGCCATACACAGTGGTTGGTTATACTCCTCGGACTTCTGTATAACCTGCCGAACAGTATGGATGTGGTCCACGGTGCTATAGCCTTTACGAAACCCAGCCTGTTCCTGGTGGCTGAAAGGCGTCAAATCTTGATGCCAGACGATTCGTGACGACTCTCGAGAACAGCTTATAGACGTGGCTCAGAAGCGTGATCGGCCTATAGTTTTTAAGGAGCGTTTTGTCTCCTTTCTTGAAAAACAATGCCACTACACCTCTGCTCCACGCCTTCGGGGTAGTCCCATTGGTTATTACAGAGTTGAAGAGCCTCCTCAACTCCCCAAGAACAGGTTTACCCCCAGCCTTGAGGAGCTCAGAGGCTACTCCATCTTCACCGGGAGCCTTCCCATTACTAAGCTGTTTGAGAGCCGCCTCGATTTCGTCGACATCTACGTCTGGGAGATCTTCAGTGAAGTGGCGGGTAAGTGGGGCTCTAGGGTCTCTCGCGTCAGGTGTAGACTTCGGTGCATGCGAAGCATACAGATGTCCGTAGAAGTCCTCAATTTCAGCCAATATCCCCGGGACTGATGTGACGGTTTCACCATTCGAGGTAGCTAACTTTGTCAGATGACTCCTCCCCAGTGTCTTGGTAAATATCTTCGACCCCCGATTTCGCTCGATCGCCTCATGTACTAGGCGAGTGTTCCAGCTGCGAAGGTCGCGTCTCACCAAGCTCCTGATTTTCTTGTGGAGTGACTGGGGATCTGACAAAGTTTCCTCTGGTGTCTCACGTCTAAATCGCATCAAATCCAGGGTCTCGCTAGAAAGTTTGGACTTCCTATCTGACCGCCTTTTCCGAAAGTGCCTCGTTCCCACTTCGCGTATCACCCCAATTAGGCCGTCCAGATCCTCGTCAACATTTGCCGGGGTCTCCAGTGCGGCGAATCTATTTTTCAATTCCAGTTGGAATGCATCATGTCCAGCTTGGGGCACATTTGGACGAAGAGCAGACCTCACCATGCGACTACGTTCGAGCTTAAAATTAATACTTAGGGTGCCTCGCACAAGCCGGTGATCGCTACCGGTATTAAACCTGCTGATCACTGAGACATCCCTAAATATATGCTTCTTGTCGGCTATGATGAAGTCAATTTCGTTCTTCGTCACACCGTCGGGGCTCTTCCAGGTCCACTTCCGTTGGGGCTTTTTCTGATAAAAGGTGTTCATACAGAACAGCCCCTGCATGCTAAGGAAGTTGACCAGCATTTGGCCCCTACGGTTTCTGAGCCCATAGCTATGCTGTCCCAAACAAGATTCACCGCATTCTTTTCCCACTTTGGCGTTGAAGTCCCCCATGAGAACGGTATAATGGGTTTTGGTGGTACGATTCATGGCCTTTGACACATCGTCGTAAACGGCCTCCACCTCCTCATCTGAGCTGCTCGACGTCGGCGCATATACCTGTATGACCTTGAGAGAGTATCTCTCGGTCAGTTTCAGTACAAGGTACGCTACCCGTGCCGAGACGCTGCAGATCTCCATCACGTTGTCACGGAGGGCTTTGTTGACGAGGAATCCCACGCCACCCTGAGATTGTTGGCTCCCTTCCCTAAAGTAGAATAGATGGCCCGACTCAAGGGTTATCGTGTCCTCCCCCTCTCTACGAACTTCCGATAACCCGAGAACATGCCATCGTATCTTCTCTAATTCTACTTCAAGGATCTGGAGGCTTTCGTCCAGCCGTAGACTGCGTCCGTTGTATGCAGCCAGGGTCAATTGTTGGCAGCCGTCCGTAGCCCGGGGATTCCTAGCACCCCCTACCCTACCGTAACCAAGGCCGCTGCCGTGACCTGGAATAGTAGGGCGGCCGGGAACTGGGGGCCGTTTCTTATTGTGCCTAACCATAGAGGGTATTGCCCGTAGTCACCACGCTGGGCAGGCGGGTTGGTGACCGCAGTGTATTTATGTGGACTGTGTTGTCTACACAAGAGGCGCTGCTGCCCACCTCTTGGATGGTCCCTTAATCGCCTTCTACGATACCCACGGGAAGAAATGGGGTGGTGCTATTCTACTCCGCCGGCACCACACGGCCAACCACGGTCATTGTGGTACCTGAGATATATTATGTTTAATATCCGCAAACCCTCAAGTTGGAAAGTTGGAAGTACCTACCTACCAATATATTCCGGCAAAGATTGCAACGAACACATGCCTACATTTAAGATGTTTATTATAATTATTATAAACCAAAAAATCAAAAGTCTATTCAATAGATATTCATAAATAACTGTGTTGCTTCCAGCCAATCTAACCATGTTATCAGTCCGTCTCATGGGAACCTGTCCTGATTTGATTGCATTGTTTGTCTTGCTCGAAATTATCAGGGGTATGGTGCGATGCTAACATTGGTGCTCTTTAATAGATCTTCTTTACCATTTATACTAATTACTTATTGTCTGCGGCTTCCAATTTCGGGTGTTTAGTCATTATTCACTGGAAAGCTGCTTTTCCTAATATCCTATTTGTATAATTCAGACATTAAGACGGCTTAAGATTCAATTGTTACGCTAAGCTCCACTTTTCTAATGTAAAAAAAAAATGACATTAATGTAAGACTAGCTAATGCTCAGCATGCGATGCAATCTCGTATCTTTTTTATACTTACATCTTCAGTGTCAATATATTTTTACAGGGCAAGGCGCGGGTTATACTTCTGGTGTTGCATACGCATACATTAGTCGTATAAAAACTGAGAATAGCAATAAAACTAGTTTATTTATCTTATACTAGCTATTTCGCGGTTTCATCTGCGATCTCTGAATCAAAAACCTATGGTACTCGGGAAAAATGTAGCTTCCTATTGGTGAAAGAATTTGTTGAATCCAACTGGTATTGCCAGAGATTTTCCCGTTTAAACAAACAAAATGCCCTTCCGCTTTAGTATACACAGATTTACAACAAATATGTACAAAATACAATCTATACATAGAAAAATGCGTCAAGTCTGCCGAGAAGAATAAATATCACGAATCTAATTTTAGTCTGGATCAATTTTCGACAGTTATCTGATATTCCTCATATTAAATCATGCCTTGAAGGCATATATAACAGCTTCAGTATCATATCATAACAGATCGAATCAATTAGTGTGGTCAGAGAGAATACTGTTTGATATCATGTTACCTTGTTGTATCTACAAATATTTGACATACTTTGGGAAGAGATAAATTGTTCAGTAATTGTTGATAGCATATTGTTGACTTTATACATCACTATTTTTTGAGTATATGGGCTGGAATTGGTGGTTATTGTTGCAAAGGACCTTGTCCAATAGTAGACGTCTTTAGGCTGAGGAGTACATCCGGGGAGATTCTTCAAAACAGGATTATACCATAGCAAAACAAAATTAAGTTCAAACTGTTTTTACGCGACTGACCCGGAAGGAGGGTTATGTTTTTCGAGTGTATGTATGTATGTATGTATGTATGTATGTATGTCTATTTCTTTGGCACGCTCTGCAGCCTAAACGGCTTGATGGATTTAAGCATATGAGGTATCGTTAGATTCGTCTGAACTGTGGAAGTGTCATAGGGTATATTATTTTTATATGGCGTCTATGGATAAAGAAAGAGGGGGGGTATTAAAAACAAAAATTTCGTTATTATAACAATATGGGTATCAAATGAAAGCTTGTGAACAGCCCATTCCATATATGTATATATTGTAATACTTTTGTGCTACCATTTTGACGTAAACTGCAAAAAACCATGTTTAATGCAAGGCAGTAGGTATAGGACTCTGGGTGGTTACCGTACGTAACTCACAGAGTTGCGATGGTTGTTAACGTTACTGTACCTTACTCATTTACTTACTAATACATACAAATCATTATGTATAAAACTAAAAGGTCTGAAATAAATTAAATTATTAAAAGAAACAAAAAACCCGACTGTGTAAAACAAATATTAACTGAAAAGAGAAAAACAAGCTTTTTAATCTATAGAATTTGGAATATAACTTGAATGTTATAAGGTATTGCAGTCGGGGATAAACAAATATTTAAAAAAAACACATACTTAGGTTATTGGTTTGTCCCCGACTGCAAGACCTTATAACATTCAAGTTATATTCCAAATTCTATAGATTAAAAAGCTTGTTTTTCTCTTTTCAGTTAATATTTGTTTTACACAGTCGGGTTTTTTGTTTCTTTTAATAATTACTGTACTGATTTGTTTACATTACTTATTTTTAAAGTCCCTAAAATGCAGTAAACTAATATTACTTGTTTCTTTCAGTTTCAGTTGTAACTTTCAGTTACGGTAGTCCTGTTATTTGATTTTTTATAATTTATTCTATTATTATTTAATGCCTATATCACTTGGGATGAAATAAGCATTCTAACAATACGCACACTTCTAAATAAGTTTCAGCAAATAGAAGATAATTATGATGGAAAAGTAAATGCCAAACATACATGAGCATTGAAAACATTACACACTTTTATTTTGGGTAGATGTGTAAATAGAAAGTATTCCTGTGAGTTTTTTTTCGATTTAATTAGCTCTAACTATTATTAGAAAGTTAACTCTACTTCGTGCGTACAAGTCACTAGAGAAATGAATATGAATATGAAAATATTAATATGAAACCAATAAGTTGAGGAGATAAGTCACTTAGCTTAAACAAATGACGGTATACTTCACGTCACTTCCAGTTGAGTTACTATGAAAGAATTTAACTTGCGTTATCATGTCTACGAAATTAAGAAATAAATTATTTCGTAATTCGATATTAGTTTTTTTTTATGACAATACCTTAAACAATACACTTTGGAAGAGAATATCGTGTGTGTGTACTTATAGATAATAAGATCATTGACCGAGAAAAGCCTAGTGAGGTTATTATGGGATTTGTTAGGACAAATTTAATTGATGGTTCAAGATAGAGGAGATACACCTATATACAGAATGAATTTTACAAAATTCCTTTCAGCGGTTTTCTCTAAGACCTGTAGTTCAGAAGTTGCCCTCACTGGCTGGAAAAAAAATCACCCTGTCTGGAGAAGATCAGTTTAAATTATAGAGCTTACTCTTTTTAAAATATTAATAGTACATTATGATACATGTGTGCAAATTTGATTATTAACACTCGAAACGGTATTAAGCGGGTGAGCCGCAGGCGAACGCAATAAGGGAGCCGAGAGTGTAATAACTCAATGCACATGAGTGTCATACGAAATTTTTCAACACACTTGCGAGGAAAAAAACGGACTTCAATTTTGCAATAATTGGGAATTTGAAGTGTTTTTTTTTTGTCATAAATCGAAAGATCATATATAAGTTATTATACAAAACTATTTTTAGTTTTATTTTTTTCGTTGTTATTAAAAAGTTATAACCAATTGAAAATATTTTTTTGAACTGTGTACCGAAAACGAACCGACATATACCGAACTACCCCGATGAGGGCGCGTGACGTCACAATGTTAATTGTTACTCACCATTACATACAATTGATACAGTTTTTTACGTTTTCATCAATTAAATCTTGTTATTATCGTCAATATATTTATAAATTTATCACAGAAAGTAAATTTTAAAGATTACCGTCTTTATTTCGTACCATCGTGTACAAATAATTCACAAATAACTCCCAAAAAAATGTTTTTAAATTTGCTACAAAATGTCTAAAAGTTGAAACCATAGAAACATAGGGCAACGTGCCTCTAATCAGATGGATAGTCATCATCATCATCATATATAATGTCCCACTTATAATGTCCCACTGCTGAGAACAGGCCTCCTTTCACAAATGAGGGTGAAAGGGACTGGGCGATACTCCACCACGCGTGCCCACTGCGGATTGGTGGAGGTAGGCTAGTGGTCAACCTACTGTTGGAATTTTTCAAGCCGCCTAGGAGGCATCCAACTAGCTTAACGACTATCACAATTAAGTGATAACCGGGACCAACGACTTTACGTGCCTTCCGAAGCACGGAAACGCTCGATTTGAAATACCACTAGGCGGTCACCCATCCAGGTACCGACCACGACAAACGTAGCTTAACTTTGCCGATCGATTAAGAACGGCTAATCATGCTAAGCCACGAGCGCTTCAGATGAATAGTAGGATAGTCCAATTCACCAAAGCATGAAATTTTAATGCCACCACTTTAGGGACTACTGAGCAAATAATCACGTAATCTTTGCTGGCCGGGAAGACGCCATGTTTTATTAAAATTTAATTTCCCTTCATCATTTTTTTTATTGCCACCATTTTCATCTATTTAGTTGTTTTTTCAATTTCTCTCAAAATGGATAGTGACTCATAACATTTCACTTTTAATATTGTATGTGATCAATAATAAAAATTGCTAACCGCATCAATTTTCCCAATTTATGGGAAACTTTTATGATCTTAAGTCGATGATAGCTCAGTGGTAATGACGTCGGACACCGAGACGAAGGTCCCGGGTTCGAATTCTACAATGAGCTTGAGCTTTCGGTGAAGGAAAACAACGTGAGGAAATCTTAGCTAGGTGGGAGAGTAATTTGTAATACCCAATACCCATCTGGCTGGCTACCACCAAGCACCTGTCGGTGTGTTCCGACAGCTGCACTTGAGAGCCAGTTCCTTGTAGGCTTTGTGTGCTTACCAACGGCCACATCATCACCAAAATCATGTCATTTGTCATGTCAATCCCAAATTAAGCAGAGCTTGTAATGTGGAAACAGATAACTGATATAATACAAATACCTACAACTTTTTGTTTGTAAATACATACTTAACATACATAATTACACCCAGACTTGGGACATACAGACATGTTCATGCACACAAATGTACGTCCTGTGTGGGAATCGAACCCACGACCTGCGAGCTGCGGTGCGATAGATGGAATCTTAACCAACTGTATAGTAGAAACCGTTCGACCGTGTACTCACGTAGAGTTACTTTAACATTGTGACGTTTCAAGCAGGGCGCCCGGCCAGCCGACCCGTTTTGAGTCACGTGACTATTTTTCAACTTTGGTCCATTTTAAATAATTTATAATAAATTGATAATAAATATATTTTGGTTTTTTTGAATTGACTTTCAAAATTGTTCTAATAAAGTTTTAAAATACATAATAAAAAAATGTTTTTTTTTTTTTTTCAATAACCCAATTGTCACTTTACGAGCGAGTGTGTTGAAAAAAATAGTATAGGTTTATTTAAAACTTCCAAGGGTAATAAATACCTCCTTATTTACTAACTCTGTATAAATAACTTATACTATGGAACCAAAATTTAAATCGCAAATACAAACAGCTGTTCCATAAATTTCGTATCTCAACCTACAAGCTCGCCATCTCAACACAATAACACCACTAAACACCTACCTGTACAATAATTACAATTCAGTCTAAAATATTACCCCAAAATCCGATTTAATCCGAAGGTCTAAACACGCCATTGGATTATGTATTGTCTGTCGATAGCACATTAATTCCAACACGGCGTGATATAAACCCGATCCCGCTCAACAGCCACATTTGCATTTTGTACGTGTCCATAACGTAAATGTATAATCGCGGGAAGCTAATTACATAGACCAATCGATATAGGGTTGCCGCGATTGATTTTTAATTGCTATGTTGTAATATGTATCGGTTGCGTTGCGGTGCGACACGCCAAGTGCTTGCGCATTGCTTGGGAGACAATTTTTGGTGGTCTGTCAATGATATTATGAATTTAGCGTACATAGGCGGAGTCTATGTACGCTTCCTTCCGCGAGCGCCACCATTGTGCTTCTCCACAGTCTCCTCCTCTTCTCCATTCTTCCGCTGCGTATCTTGGCGATTGCATCCGCGTCTCCGCGCGAATTCCACCACCGCGAAAGGCGTTGTCGTAAGCTGTATTTTCTAGTCCGGATCTGACGCTGACTGCGCTAACCGTCTTTCGAAAGAGTTTGAATTAAAAATAGCCCTGTATCCAAACTACTTCATTTATAACCGACTTCAAAAAAAGGAGAAGGTTCTCAATTCTGTTACATCCGCCATTTATTAACCGATTTGGAAAAATATTTTTTATTTGTACACTTGCCGTTTGGTCCTATTGTCATCAGATCAGAATTTAATTACTTCTTAGTATACTTTGAAGTCGGTTTAAGTTTTTTGTAAAACAGCTCAATTATAGTGTTAGTGATTATGAATTAGATGATAGAGGATTATGAAATATTATAATTCAAAGCTTGCAATATCGAAAAAAAAAACCTTTAGTACTGAGTAATCCAATTCTTCAACTAATTGCGGAATTGAAATTGAACGAAAATTGGCGGAATAGATTTCAAGTAAAATGAACGTCATTGCGCTTCTTTGGGTTAATTGCCAAATACAATTTTGTACAGTTGATTACAATGAGATATATCCATTTAATGTTACATAATTGGACTATTTTACAAAAAACTTAAACCGACTTCAATGTACACTAAGAAGTAATCAAATCCTGATCTGATGAAAATGGGACCAAACGGGAAGTGTACCCTTCCAATCAAAAAAAGAATTTTCTAAATCGGTTAATAAATGACGGAGTTATGAGGTAACAAACATAAAAAAAAAAAAAAAAACATATAACCGAATTGAGAACCTCCTCCCCTTTTTTTTGAAGTCGGTTAAAAATTATATCTCCTCTTGGACGCAATAGTTAACTATTAATATAAGCTGCTTAACAGTATTCTTCTTCTTCTTATTTTTAATTTTGGCAATCAAGCCCAAATTAGGGCTCATTTCTGCCAGTGTCGAGTTATATTATAATATCCAGTCACAAAATCACTTCACATTATAGACCTCAGTCAGTTACCCTCCATAAAAGTCATGTTTTACTACAATGGTGGTCATTGTACTAAAACTCTTCACGGACATTTTGAGACAACTTGAAAAGTAACGATACACATAATTCATTTCATTTCACTTCACTGGTGCACATGGATGATCTTTATTGGGTAAAATACCACCAATAATACACAATAAAACTCAAAATACACAAATGATTGAAAATAAAAATGAAAATGCTACGTCACTCTGCAAGTTCCCGCCAAAAAGTCCTTAACAGTATTCATTTCAGTGGAAATATGGTGGTATACATAATTGCTTATGAATTATGTATACCACCACATTTCCAATAATATGTCGATAATTGTCTACATATTGTTTTTCTTACAAAGCAATGTGGTAACCCTAACTCGATAGGTTATGATCAAGTGGTATCGACGGTAAAATGAGAATTGGAATAGTGAAAATAGGGGTATGTTTATTGTTTAAGTAGTTATTATAGCTGATATTGATTTCATGTCCGTAGTAAATATTACAAATAAATATCCTGAGGTATTCTTCACCATTAGTTATGGCCATCTAATCCCAAACTAAGCAGAGCTTGTACTACATAAATAAACTACTCACACTTAGATAATAAGACCCAGACTCGGAGCAAATTCACAAAATTCATGCACACACAAATTCATCGAATCGTACATACTCGTAATCTTACCAAACATCCTAAGTCTATATTTTATCCGCTTATCCGGTTTTAAAACAGCTTAAATAATGTAGAATTTTATTTAATATCTATTCAATAAAAACCCCACATAATTACCAGAATAAAGGAGAATTGAGAAATAAATGACTCCGTAACACCACGCAAACTCAACATAAAGTTCCAAAATCCAATCCAAGGGTAACCATAAACGAAATGAGCCGGTAAACTATGCCCGGGTTGAATGAAGGGTGTCTCAATTTCGACGCGGAAGCCATCACAACATCACGGTTGAACAAGATTAATAAAAAAAACACTCTGTACAACGAGATCTTGGCCAATTGGCAGTATGCAATAGTTTATGGTCGGTAAACATCGTAAAAGAAAATTACTTTTGTTTATGTTGAAAATAAATTGTATTGATTTGAACTGATATAACCAAAGTCATCTTTGAGATTAATCTCCCCCCATGAAGTTCAGCATAGGGTTCTTCAAAAAGGGTGTGAAGGGATTTCTGCAGGGTCGGCAACGCGCGATTAACACCCCAAGCAAGCAAGCTGCAAGCGTCCATAGGCTGCGGTAATCGCTTACCATGGCCGTATGCTTGTTTGCTACTTAAGTAGTATAAAAAAATATGATTATTAAGACTGACCTTTTTATGATATGTAGGTATAATTGGATAAGTTATTTTTTTACAGTTTATAGGCCTGTATTTGACCCCAATCGCACCATGGTAAGTGATGATGTGGCCGAAGGTGGTAAGCACACAAAGCCTAGAAGGAACTGACTCTCAAGTATAGCTGTCGGAACACATCGATAGGTGATTGGCGATGGATTTTCAATTTGAGGGTGGCCAGCCAGGTGGGTACTTCAAAGTACCCTACCACCGTGCTATGGTTTCCTCACGATGTTTTCCTTCACTGAAAGCTCAAGCTCATTGTAGGATTCGAACCCGGGATCACCACTGAGCTATCATAGCCTTAAGTATTTAGGTTTGTAATTGTTTATTTATTTGGAAGGAAAAAAACTGTATTTTCAGCACTTCATACTGGGTGGAGATTTCGAGATGGCATATTTTTGAAACCTAGGTTGGGTATGCTGAGCAACTTTTGGTATGGTACCAACAAGGAATTCTCAAAAAAAAAAAACTTTCTTTTCTAACGATCAACCTTGCTCGATCATAATGTATTATGTATTTTTCGATATTTCAGTGTGTGTGCCATAGTAAAAGTTGTTTAGAATGACTAACCCAGCATAGGTTTCGAAAATATTCAATCTCCACCCGGTATGATAATTTTCAACCGATGTCGCTACTATAGTCAACTCTAAAAAAAGTAATCGATAATAATAAATAGATATAATGATAATAATAAATAGATATAACGATTGAACACTACAAATTAACTATTATCTACGACACATTTTCAAAACAGGGAAAAGTAATGATGAATTGCTAGCGCTCCCTTGTTCATTATGCGTCCCATATTGCTTTAGTAGATAAAACAGCAACAATATTTTGTCACGCAAATTTAGGTGTGTTGAAGTTTTCCCACATATACGTGGCCCTCTTTAGGGTTCCGTACTCGAAGGGTGCCAAACGAGACCCTATTACTATGACTCCGCTGTCCGTCCGTCCGTCTGTCTGTCAGTGGACTGTATCTCATGAACAGTAATAGGTAGGCAGCTGAAATTTTCAGAGAATGTGTATTTCTATTGCCGCTATAATATATAATATATATATATATATATATTTTTTTTAAATAAATAAAATAAATAGTAACAAATAATAAAAATGAAATAAAATATAAAAAAATAGGGGGCGCCCATACAAGAAACATAATTTTTCGCGTTTTTTTTCATAGCAAAGTTGAGCTAGTTAATATTTTGTATGGAAAAGTCGGACTCGCAAACGGAGACTCCGTTTGCGACTCACACTTGGCCGGTTTTTTATATTGTTGTAGGGGTAAAAATCTAGTAAAAATCCGTGCATTCTAATTCCGCAACTAGTACTACTAGTAACTAGATTTTGTAACAGCACCGACCAATCACGAATAAAATTTCGGGATTTCACTTTTATGTGACTTATAGGGTCGGTTTACACTTACTTAGATTATGTTACGATTTTCCTGAATAAAAATGACCTTTATTCCAGGATATAATAAAATGTGCCAAATTCATACAGTCTATACTGATGAAAACTTGTAAATGCCTATTTTTAGTTCTATCGTTTTGTATTATTAAAAATTATTTAATAAATAGCTTTCCGAAAATAAATAAATAAATATACGCTGTGTTCGAGCAATAAAAATACACACAAACATTCGTATGTATAATATTAATAAGACATTGAAAAGCACCAAGTTATGTAATACTTGTCAAGTCATTATAGCAAATGTGACGTACAAAGGAAAAGCTGTCCTTTCATTGTCAAAAGAGAATGAACACGTAAAGTACCCTATTATTATTAGATATTATAGATTATTATTTTTGAATGTGCTCATTTTGAATAATGGATATTGAAATTGTTTCTTTACAAAATTTTACTTCAAAATTTTCGCTTAAAAATATTCATGAATTTTTGGCGACAGTAATCTATTATCAGGCCAGTAGCAGTAGTTAACTTCTTTTATACCAATGAAGATTGTATCTGAGATAAATCGGCAAAAAACACAACGAGGTTTCATTTGAAATTTAGTTTGGGACAATCTGACAAAAAAATGTTTTCAACTTCAAAATAATATAATTAAACCTATTAAAACATGTGAATTGGTGAATGAGATTAGGCGCCGATCCCACAGTGAGCGGTCTAGAGTTCTAAGTGACCACCGCGCCTCACCGTGCCGCATTTTACATTGAACGCAAAACACAGAACTCTAACTGAAGGACTCGATCGCTCGCGGTGGGATCGGCGCCGACAATTAAGGGTTCTTTAGTACGGGTTTTAGGGACCAGAGCGCGTGGAAGATCACCCATGCGATGGACTAACCAAATTATGGCCGCAATAGGCGGTCCCATCAATGCACCAGAAGGGCAGCAGTTAGGGATGAATGGTATTGTGTTGTGAAGCGCGCCGCAAATGACACGACGACCACGACCACTCTATCAAGAGTGCAAGGCATAAAATTAGCAGGGTTCTTTAAGTAGGGTGCGAAGAGATTTTCACAAGTGATTGAACACCAGGGGGGTGTTGCAAGCATCAATAGGTGAACGGAACCGCTTGCCATCAGAGAAGCTATTTGCTATTTTTATTTAAATATCATTGACAGTATTAAAATTCATAATCCTTTATCGGTTTCATTTTATGCAAGTATTCCAAGATCACCACGGTCTTGTTAGATCAATACTTTTCTAGTTTCACCGCGATCCTTTCCTAGGTTTGTTCTTCAAAGAAAGCCTTTATTTGAATGTTTCAAGAGAGAATAGAACCGCCGTAGTAAGTAAACACTCGCCTCAGAGATTACAGGAATATAGAGGAAGCCAATTTAGAATTCAGCGAAGAAAAGAGTTTACTAGTATTTACACAGCCTCAAACTTTTTTCCTGCGTTTTAGAGTAAAAACTACACTGAAAGTTCCCTTTATACTGAAGAAAATAAAACACTTTCTTTTAAATTACGCTTCAAAGTCAAAGCCATTTATTCAATTTAGGCCCCAGAAGGGCACTTATGAAGGTCAAATTTACTGAAGTTACCACCGGTTCGGAACTCAGCCTTCAACTGAGAAGAATCCGGTAAGAAACTCAGCAAGTTAACATTTTTTAAATATTTTTGTGACAATCTGACTACTTTCTGACTGCTCGGCTCATGCTCGGTTCGCCAAGCATGGACGCACCATTAGATTGATGTAAATCCGTCTATCAATTTGCTACTTAAGTAGGTATATAGTCTTAGCCCCTTATTCATAATCGCTTTTTAACTAAATCAGTGTAATAGTGTGCCCGTCTCACTCTTTCGATCAAATGTCACATGTCAGACAAAGTCTTCGGAATTTTAGCTACTCAAAGCTTTTAGTTTGATAACTTCATTATGAATAAGGGGGTTAGTAAATTAACACAAAATAGGTATATATATTATATTTTTACGCCTTTTGCGGTCGAGACCATGGGACCGTGGGGGTCCGAAGCTCGCCGTTTTGCTAACGCTTTTTCATCAAAATTGATCGAGACCAGGCGGGTGGGGAGCTTTTTCCGCCAACGCATTAGCTTGTCTATCGGGTCTATCCAAAGAGGAAACGCCAGCCTTCTGGGAACCTTGCCGTTAATCGGAAGCAGCGGTAGACTTGAGGAAATGTTCTATGTATAGATTGTAATTTAAATAAAGTAACTTACTTACACAGAATATTATTCCGGGAACGCAAGTGAAACCAAGAGGCTAAGTCTAGTATTATTATAAGGTATCGTACGTGATTTTATCAACTGTACGTGAGCTTCATTTGTGCCTTGTTAAAACTTTCGAGTTACATCTTTGGAACAGATACATCGTTCATAAGACTTTATTAACGAGTTCTTTATCTACTTAAAATGACAGAAAATAAAGCTATTTGTGTAATGAATATTTGATTTGATATTATACAAAGAAATAATATTTTAAAGGAATACAATTTTAATTATGTGTTTATGGGTGTTTAGTCTAAATTTTCAGTTATTCCTATGAAATATATAACGTTGTTTAAGCATAGAGAGCCTATACAGTATACACCTCAAGTAAAATACTGTAACTTAAAATATAGAAAGTTAATAAATGGGCGTAAAATGACTTTTGCCGTACAAATGGTGAATTTTTGGTCAGTTTTGTCACGAAATTTCATGCCATAAAACTCATGGTTGTCGATCGTATTCTATTGGTATTAAGAGTAAATATATTTCTGGAATATTGTAGGTAAATATTGTATAACCACCTGTTTATATAAAAAATAAATAAAAGGATTCTCATAATATGAAGTTTTTTGTTCATGTATGAATAATATTCGATTTTTTACAAGATCAAGCACACTTGTAGTACGTTACGTAGGTACATATATGAAAAGAAAACCGTAACCAAAGCTACAGTTTGACTCTTCAGTTAAAATAGGGGTCAGTGGTAATAAAATAGGTGAACGATAGCTGAACCTTCAGCCCTCGCTGCATTTCTGATTTCGATAGACGTGGCGATATCAGGAACCCTCCCACATATTTCTTTGAGACCATCGATATAAAAAGGCTAGATGCACTTATAAATTTATTTCTATGATCGCAGTTATTTGTGTAAAAATGTTAATTAGTATGGACAGTGCAAATTTGTAATTTTTTATATGAAGATTGAAATAAACAAAAATAACACTTCAATTGGCAACATTTCCACATTTAAAATGATAATACTGTCTGCAAGCTGGCTGTTTTAGATTTGAAACAATATCAAATGTAGTGCTAGAAGCTAATACTAAAGTAGTGACAAACTTTGCAGAAAAAACCAGTTTTGTATGAAGCTTGGGCCAAATTCAATGCCAGTGAGTTTATGAGTGCTTCTTCTACTCAGTCTTTCTTCCCAACATACTAGCATTCACTCCTTTCATACTCATAATCATCTTTCAAACAATTTATCCGACTCACTAGATGTTTCTCACGGGTGAGTTTTTTTCTACTCTATTATATTTTCTATTTTTGATGGAGATGTTTTTGATTGTCATCATACTTCTAGTGGCATATATTTAATACATCTGTTAGGTACACCATTTTACACCATCAGGTTTTGATCCAAGTCGGGCATTTTTCATCGAGAGGCTCCTTCTGTTTTAATTTCATTTTAACAAGGGCACATCTAGTATATTTTACATCAATGTGAAAAGGTATAAAAAATGTAGTGTCACATAAATTTGGCCCACGCAAGTGCCATGAGAATTGCGACCTAAATGTACGGAAAATCTAAAATGAATTTCAAAATTATTGGATACGTGGAATGAATAATGCAGGCAGATACGTCGATACCGAACACGGTGATCTGATAATGAAAGATGGATGTGTTATTCAATAGATAGAATGCTGTAGGATATTATTTTGTGTAAGTTAGTCTATCTCCTTTTTATATTATTTAGTTTTCTCTCTCACAACTAAGACCTAATACGAGAAATGTATTCTTTTGAAAGGTGCAAAATTGATTCGAATATCAAGACTTGTGAACTTATACCTACCAAAAAAATTAAGATTTACCCTACTCCATATAAACCTTCCCTTAGGTATAATTGAATGTTGAATAATGTCTATTAATTTCATGTAATTTCGTGAGTATTATAGACATTTTTATTATTATTACAAGCTTTTATTTATTTTCTCCAGCAGTGTGTCTGTTATCGAAACTTGCAAGTAAAATTTGACCCACTTCCCAGTGTCCGATTGAGCTGTAATTTCGTATACATTAGTATATTGGATGACAATGCAAGTACTAGGGCATGTAATATCGGAATGTTTTTCAATTCCGATATTGATTTCCGATATTGGATCTCAATATCGGAATTCCGATATCAATATCGGAATTAGATATTTTTATTAAAAATTGCACATATTCCTTATAAAAAGCACATATTCCTTATAAACTTCACATAATTATTTATCTATACTGATATTATAAAGGGGAAGAGTTTTTTTTTTGGTTAAACTGGCTAATCTGTGGAACTGCCGGTCTGATTCGTTTTTTTTCCCACTTATAGGAAGCTACATTCTCCCCGAGTATTATAGGCTACTTTTGATCCCGGGAACGCGGGTGAAACCTCGGGGATAACTAGTTCGTTATAAAGTTGGATTGAAAACATCTTCTGCTCAGTCGAGCACTCCTGTCAAAGTGGTCGTGGTTGCAATAGGTAGTGTACATGGTGGGTCTTCAATGTTCTCCTTGACTAGGGTTACAGCTACAGTAGCGTTGCGAGTACACTCTCCCACCCTGGACAATAAGACTCTTCATCGAGTGTTCGTTTCTGCAGATGTAACCAAATAACTTCAGAATTCGAAGCTGCATAGTCGATGAAAGACTATCTGTTATTCTAAGCTCCTGCAGGATCGAGTTATTGGTGTGAAAGGCCGTCAACGGAATTTTTATAGAAGCGTCTTCAGCACCACATCTCCAGTGCGTCAATTTTCCGGCGATCTTGTAGGCTTAAGGACCAAGTTTCAGCTCCTTAGAGGAAGATCGGAAAGACCAGGCATCTCATAAGTCGAATCATTAACTTCCTGGTTATCCTACTGTCTTTCCAAATCTTCCTACTGCTGATCTTGTCATTGCGCATGGTCTTCTGATCTCATCTTCACAGTCTTCCTATGTTGGAAGTGGTAGAGCCGAGGAACACGCACTGATTGAAGACCTTTGTCTTCAGACTCTGAGGTATTTTGGACGTGAAGATATGGCGCAGCTTCCCGAACGCTGCCCAGCCGAGTTGGATTCTTCATTGACCTCTTTGTCGAAGTTGGACCTACCTAATTGGACAATTTTTCCTAGGTAAACATACTCGTCTACAACTTCGAGAACAGTGCTCCCAACAATCACCGGCATTGGCGGAATATGAACATTAGACATAATTTTTGTCTTGTCCATATTCATTTTTAGGCCTACCTGTTGGGAAACTCTGTTGAGGTCATTGAGCATGATGTTCAAAGCTTCCAGCGAGAGAGCTTGAATACATCCTCCATTACAGTGGTTAAGAGTTTCGGGTAAATTACGTCACCCTGTCTTACACCCTTCTGTAACTGGATTGGTACCGTACTCTCGTCCTGGACTCGGATTGACATGGTGGCTTTGCTGTACAAACACTTCAACACTTCGATATAGCGATAGTCAATTTGGCATCGCTGTAGACTCTGAAACCGGCTTGTTCGGGAGGCTGGAAGTCGTCAAACCTACGTGTGAGACGATTCGTGTATCGATATTAGGATAGATGTTAATATATTTAGTATACTAATATTTTCCTAAAAACAAAGCGTCAAGCATTTTTATGGATAATGAAAATCGTATTTTGTTGAAAAAATACGCTCACTTGCAACACTGGTAGACAAAATTGTATATGTACGATACGTTAATTTTATAGCTCTAGGTGACCATACCTTGTGGCGCGCTTAAAAGCTTTATTTTAGAACTCAAATAGAAAAAATATCCGATTCCGATATTACGATATTGGATCACTCAATTCCGATATTGTAATATCGGAAAAAACGGTCCGAGATTCCGATATTACGAGATTCCGAGATTCCGAGATTCATGCCCTAGCAAGTACAGACAAAAAAAAGTACAGTCACCATAAAAAGCTTATATTAAATATGTTTTTTTTTTTTTTTTATACCACTTATGTGGCAAACAAGGATACGGCCCGCCTGATGGTAAGCAGTTACCGTAGCCTATGGACGCTTGCAACACCAGGGGTATCACGCGCGCGTTGCCGACCCTGCAGAAATCTCTTCACACCCCTTTTGAAGAACCCCATGCTGTACTCCATTGGGAAAACCACGGCGGGGAGCTCATTCCACAGTCTGAGCGTCCGCGGAAGGAAGCTCCTTTGAGCCCGCACAGTACGAAACAATTCAGGTTTCAATATGTGAGGATGGACTCCCCGTCGATGGCGAGAGTTGCGATGGTAGAAAGTGGCCGTGGGCAACAATTCTTCAGAACACCGTCCGTTGTACAAGCGGTAGAACACACATAAGGAGGCAAAGTCTCTCCTCAGACTGAGGGGCTCTAAACCGCTTGTGAGCTCGGGATCGTCGACAATTCTGATGGCACGTCGTTGAACCGAGTATTTGTATTTAGTTGTTATTTACCTATAGTATTTAGTTGTTATTTAATGTATTTATTGTTTATCCATTAAACATACATAAAACCTTACCCACTAAAGAAATTTCAACAAAACAAGTTCTAACGCAACTCGAAATTATCTTTAATCATTGCTAGAGTGCATATTAAAAAAGTATGCAACAGAAAAAAAATTACACATGCTACCTTTATTTCAAAGCGAAGCGCTTCTCATTCTCATAACTCGAACATATTCAAATAAAAGACAACAAACATATGAGTTATAACTCGTTATGCATGTAAAACGTAACAGAGTTAGTGACGTCATTGTATAAACAATAAATGAATAAATCGGTGTTGTAAAACAAAGACCCTTAATTACAAAAGGGACATATTTATGTAGATTTACTTCCCATGGAACGCCGTGTTAACAGTCATTTCATCGTGGGACATAATATTGCACTGTCAGAGGGAAAGATCAGTCGTGTCATTATCTTTTGGCATTAAATTAATTGAACTCATTGCAATGCGTGAAAAATATAGGCATTCATTATTCTACTACTATAATTCAATCCTAATTCTAATCCTACAAACTTCATCATCATCATCAGCCTATAATGTCCCACTCACGTCCGACTGCTGAGCACAGGCCTCCTTTCACAAATCAGGGTGAAAGGGAATGCGCAGATACTCCACCACGCGTGCCACCACACCACTGCGGATCGCTGGAGGTGGAGTTTTCAAGCCGCCTTGAATGCCTCCATTTCGCTTACCGATTATCACAATTTTGTGATAACTGGGGACCGGGAATGGTTTTACGTGCCTTCCGAAGCACGGAAACGCTCTATTTGAAATACCACTAAGCGGTCACCCATCCAGTTACCGACCACGACAAACTTTATCATGCCTAATATCATACAAGCTCAGATCAGTGGCAGTGATGTCAAATGCAGTGGCGAAGGTCTCAGGTCTCTTACAATGAGCTTGTGCTTGAGGAAAACATCGTGAGGACACAACAGCACGGTGGTAAGTAGGGTAGGCAGGGACTTTGTACTATCCACCTGGCTGGCTAAGGGTTCTGCACTTGAGCGCCAGTTCCATTAAAGGCTTTATGTGCTAGCTTCGGCTACATCATTACTTACCATGGTGCGATTGTAGTCAAACACAGGTCTATTCATAATACAAACGACGAGACATACGACCTTCCGCGGGCGGTTACCGTAGCCTATAGACGCTTGCATTACCAGAGATTGCACTCATCATCATCATCATCAGCCTATAATTTTCCCTCAGCACTACGATATGAGGTTCTTCGAAAAAGGCGTAAAAAGAGCTCTACAAGGTCGGCAACACATTGGCCATTGGACATTTGCAATCCCCTTGTATTGCAAATGTCCATAGGCGGCGGTGACCACTTACCATCAGGTGGCCCGTCTGCCTGCTTGTCAAAATATTGACATAAAAAAAACCTACTGCTGAGCACAGGCCTCCTTTCACAAATTAGACCTGTTCAGAAGGCGAGATTTCGCGATTCGCTCGCGTGAATGCAGTAGGTGACAACTGGGCACCGACGGGTGAAAGGGAATGGGCAGATACTCCACCACGCGTGCCCACTGCGGATCGGTGGAGGTAGGCTAGTGGTCAACCTACTGTTGGAATTTTCAAGTCGCCTAGGAGGCCTCTGCTTAACATTTCCGGAACGACTAATCATGCGACACCACGAGCGCTTTAGATTTCACTCATGTGTTGCCAAACCTAAATCGTAGGATAGACGTAAAATTGATCAAAATCGGCAAAATTTATTTTCGATTCTCACCCAGGCATGTATTTATGTGCATACAAATAATTATGTATTTACAAACAAAAAGTAGTATATCAGTTATCTGGTTTCCGTGTTCAAAAAGTCGGGTGTGAAGAAAGTCCAAGGATATTTATCTTATTAATCACACCGTGGAAAGTGATGATGTGACTGAAGGTGGTAAGCACTCAGCCTAAAATGGACGAATGCCTATCGTATGATTTATATTAATACTAGCTGTCCCCCACAGTTTTACCCGCGTTCCCGGGATTAAAAGTAGCCTATATCCTTCTCCATACCATATAGTAGGCTATATGCGTGCCAAATTTCATCGCGATCGGTTCAGCGGCTAAGGCGTGAAAGCGTAACAAACAAGCAAACACACATACAAATAGAGTTACATTCTCATTTATAATATTATAAGTATTGTCGCTCACTTCCCTCCAATATGGCGAGGAGGGCGATGGCTGCCACACGCGTCATACTTGTGAACAGGTGCTGCTTGTGGGGGCTGGTCTGCTTAAGTTTGCTATTTATTTACTTATTAAATATTTATTCAGTCTTCTTTGTAATTTTGCCGCCGCGCCGGGGCACGCAATTGTTTTCAGTGCGATTAGAATGTAAATATTATCTAATGAATCTAAGCTTGTTTTGAAAAGAGTAATTGCTGAGTTTATTGCCGGCTCTTCTCAGCAAATGCAACCTTCCGAACCGGTATTAGAGTATTAGAGTCAGACTTTTCATAAGTGCCTGCGAAGGTCTAGTTGAATAAATGATTTTTGAATTTGAATTTTGAATTTTATTGATTATATTATAGCTACGTCTGTGATGGGCTTAAATCGCTAGCTCAATTTCGAAACCAAACCTAAGTAGATAGTAAATTTTCTTTCCAACCAAATGAATTTTGTAAGGTCTAACATTTATCTTTCTACAGCTTCGCTGTTCAATAGGTATTAACAATAAATAATGCCACATGACAGTTACAGTGACACTAAATTACTAATCGTGTCTAGTGTTATAGAAAATGCAAATACAGTGTCAGATTTTATTAAAAACGTAGATGAAATTAGATGACCAATGAAACCCAATAATTTTGTAGTTTTTTTATACTTGCGTAACTAAATTCAGAATAACGAGCATTTCTTTTATATTTTAAGGCAAAGGTCAATGTTGAAAGGTCGTGGGTTCGGTCCCTACTGTGACCTTGAGTTTTCGGTGAATTTAATATATCACGGTGATGGGGTACTTTACCGGTTTTGTTTTTATACGACTACTAGCTGCCCGGCATGACTTCGTTCGCGTGGTGTCCTACTAACCTTTACCCTAAACTACCCTACCCTGCCACTACCCCTACCCTATTCTACCCTTCCCCTGCCCTACCCTACCCCACCCTACCCTACCCTACCCTTCCCCTGTCCTACCCTACCCCACCCCACCCTACCCTACCCTACCCTACCCTTCCCCTGCCCTACCCTACCCCACCCTACCCTACCCTACCCTACCCTACCCTACCCTACCCCCGCAACTTTCTTAATTTTTTCTTTTATAAGAACCTTCTGCTGACAATAACAAACACAACAAAACACGCGTGATGGCGTGACCAAGGGAAATACGGCCAACCTAATGGTAAGCAGTCACCGTATACATATGGACGATTGCAACACACGAAGCACCGATCTCACGAATAAAAAAAAAACACGGTTATAGTACCCCACCACCGTGATATATTAACTTCACCGAAAACTCAAGGTCATTGTAGGGATCGAACCCACGACCTTTCAATACTGACCTTTGCCTTAAAATATAAAAGAAATGCTACGGCAGTATTAAAAAGTATAAAACCTTTTGAGAGCACTAAAGTCTTCAGTAAAATCGATTTCAGAGGCAGATTACCATAAAATGAGAACTGGCTCTCGATTAAATTCTTTATTGCAGAGCTCGATAATAATTTATCGGTAAGTACGTGCCTAACCAAATAATAATGGGCATCATCAATAAGCTGGGTCAGCGGCGGACCGCCCCATCCGTTATTAGGGATTTTTCATCGCCTTAGGAAATGAACAAAGAATGTAGATTCAGGACTTTCCTTAGCGGGAAATATGGTGAAAGAATACACATTGATATTCGTGATTTATTTTTTGACGGATGCTGTTATATATGGGGTTAACGTGTACACTTTTGAAGGATTTTAAATTTCTACGGTTATAAAGTTTTCATTTACTATGATCTAAATGAAAATGCAGAATTAGGGTAGCTATAAAGATAACAATTAGGACCCAATTCCTGAATTGTCTGTGACATACACAAAGTCGAACAGATAGTCGACATATAGAAAAGGGTCTCGTTGTCTCCCTTTAGGAATGGAACGTGTCAGTTGAGAAATTAGAAGTGATAGAACAACATTGCATATTCAGAGTGGGAATATTCGTCATCTGAATAAAATTCGTAACCGATTTGACCAATCAAATAGTATTGACAATCAAATCAAATGCCTAGAACGTCACAAAATCGAGTTTCAATAGTGTACATATTCGGTATTGCCGTGTGGTGCCGGCGGAGTAGAATAGCACCACCCCATTTCTTCCCGTGGGTATCGTAGAAGGCGATTAAGGGACCATCCGAGAGGTGGGCAGCAGCGCCTCTTGTGTAGACAACACAGTCCACATAAATACACTGCGGTCACCAACCCGCCTGCCCAGCGTGGTGACTACGGGCAATACCCCCTATGGATACACACAAAAAGAAACGGCCCCCAGTTCCCGGCCGCCCTACTATTCCAGGTCACGGCAGCGGCCTTGGTTACGGTAGGGTAGGGGGTGCTAGGAATCCCCGGGCTACGGACGGCTGCCAACAATTGACCCTGGCTACATACAACGGACGCAGTCTACGGCTGGACGAAAGCCTCCAGATCCTTGAAGTAGAATTAGAGAAGATACGATGGCATGTTCTCGGGTTATCGGAAGTTCGTAGAGAGGGGGAGGACACGATAACCCTTGAGTCGGGCCATCTATTCTACTTTAGGGAAGGGAGCCAAAAATCTCAGGGTGGCGTGGGATTCCTCGTCAACAAAGCCCTCCGTGACAACGTGATGGAGATCTGCAGCGTCTCGGCACGGGTAGCGTACCTTGTACTGAAACTGACCGAGAGATACTCTCTCAAGGTCATACAGGTATATGCGCCGACGTCGAGCAGCTCAGATGAGGAGGTGGAGGCCGTTTACGACGATGTGTCAAAGGCCATGAATCGTACCACCAAAACCCATTATACCGTTGTCATGGGGGACTTCAACGCCAAAGTGGGAAAAGAATACGGTGAATCTTGTTTGGGACAGCATAGCTATGGGCGCAGAAACCGTAGGGGCCAAATGCTGGTCAACTTCCTTAGCATGCAGGGGCTGTTCTGTATGAACACCTTTTATCAGAAAAAGCCCCAACGGAAGTGGACCTGGAAGAGCCCCGACGGTGTGACGAAGAACGAAATTGACTTCATCATAGCCGACAAGAAGCATATATTTAGGGATGTCTCAGTGATCAGCAGGTTTAATACCGGTAGCGATCACCGGCTTGTGCGAGGCACCCTAAATATCAATTTTAAGCTCGAACGTACTCGCATGGTGAGGTCTGCTCTTCGTCCAAATGTGCCCCAAGCTGGACATGATGCATTCCAACTGGAATTGAGAAATAGATTCGCCGCACTGGAGACCCCGGCAAATGTTGACGAGGATCTGGACGGCTTAATTGGGGTGATACGCGAAGTGGGAACGAGGCACTTTCGGAAAAGGCGGTCAGATAGGAAGTCCAAACTTTCTAGCGAGACCCTGGATTTGATGCGATTTAGACGTGAGACACCAGAGGAAACTTTGTCAGATCCCCAGTCACTCCACAAGAAAATCAGGAGCTTGGTGAGACGCGACCTTCGCAGCTGGAACACTCGCCTAGTACATGAGGCGATCGAGCGAAATCGGGGGTCGAAGGTCTTTACCAAGACACTGGGGAGGAGTCATCTGACAAAGTTATCTACCTCGAATGGTGAAACCGTCACATCAGTCCCGGGGATATTGGCTGAAATTGAGGACTTCTACGGACATCTGTATGCTTCGCATGCACCGAAGTCGACACCTGACGCGAGAGACCCTAGAGCCACACTTACCCGCCACTTCACTGAAGATCTCCCAGACGTAGATGTCGACGAAATCGAGGCGGCTCTCAAACAGCTTAGTAATGGGAAGGCTCCCGGTGAAGATGGAGTAGCCTCTGAGCTCCTCAAGGCTGGGGGCAAACCTGTTCTTGGGGAGTTGAAGAGGCTCTTCAACTCTGTAATAACCAATGGGACTACCCCGAAGGCGTGGAGCAGAGGTGTAGTGGCATTGTTTTTCAAGAAAGGAGACAAAACGCTCCTTAAAAACTATAGGCCGATCACGCTTCTGAGCCACGTCTTTAAGCTGTTTTCGAGAGTCGTCACGAATCGTCTGGCATCAAGATTTGACGCCTTTCAGCCACCGGAACAGGCTGGGTTTCGTAAAGGCTATATCACCGTGGACCACATCCATACTGTTCGGCAGGTTATACAGAAGTCCGAGGAGTATAACCAACCGCTGTGTATGGCGTTTGTGGACTACGAGAAGGCCTTCGACTCCATCGAAACCTGGGCCGTTCTGGAGTCTTTGCAGCGATGCCAAGTCGACTGGCGGTACGTGGAGGTGCTGAGAAGTCTCTACCAAATGGCGACTATGTCCGTCCAAGTGCAGAACCACCAAACAAGACCCATCCAGTTGCTCAGAGGTGTAAGACAGGGTGACGTTATTTCCCCGAAACTCTTCACCAATGCTCTGGAGGATGTCTTCAAGACCCTGCGGTGGAATGGAATGGGCATCAATGTCAATGGTGAATATCTCACACACCTCCGCTTTGCTGACGACATAGTTATAATGGCAGAATCGCTGCAAGACCTGCAGGAAATGCTGTCCGGTCTTAATGCTGCCTCGAGACGCGTTGGGCTAGGGATGAACTTGGACAAGACTAAGGTCATGTTCAACGAGCACATCGTCCCTGTGCCCGTTTCCGTCGAAGGTGTAGCCATTGAAGTTGTCCAGGAGTACGTCTACCTAGGACAAAAGCTACAGCTGGGTAGAGACAACTTTGAGAGTGAAATCACCAGAAGAGTGCAGCTTGGCTGGGCAGCATTTGGAAAGCTGCGTCACATCTTCGAGTCACCCTTGCCACAATGCCTGAAGACCAAGGTATTCAATCAGTGCGTCCTGCCGGTCATGACATACGGAGCCGAGACGTGGAACCTGACAGTGAAACTAGCCCACCGACTACACGTCACACAGCGAGCTATGGAAAGGGGTATGCTCGGAATCTCGTTAAGGGACAAAGTCCGGAACGAGATTATCCGACAAAAAACCAAAGTCACTGACGTAGTACAGAAGTGTAGCAGACTGAAGTGGCAGTGGGCTGGTCACATCTGTCGCAGAACCGATGATCGGTGGAGTAGACGGGTTCTCGAGTGGAGACCACGACTCGGCAAGCGTAGTGTAGGACGCCCTCCGCCCAGATGGACCGACGACCTGAAAAAAGTGGCTGGTGGTGACTGGATGGCGAAAACGGGAGATCGGGCCATGTGGCGAACTCTGGGGGAGGCTTACGTCCAGCAGTGGACTGCAATAGGCTGAAATGATGATGACATATTCGGTAACCGATTGAATTTGTGACCATTTGTACAGTTTTTTTTTTTTTGTTTATGTTAAATGGGCTTGCGTTTGACCTTCGACTGACCCCATGAGGAGTTAAGATGAGGCCGAGGATGTAGCACGCTTACCCAGAAAAAGCCTATTCACTCTGGCCTTGAATACATCTAGGTTGTAGGTGTCGGGAAACACAGATCCCGGAAGAGATTTAGGGCGATGATAGCTCAGTGGTAGTGACGTCGGATACCGAGACGAAGGTCCCGGGTTCGAATCCTACAATGAGCTTGAGCTTTCGGTGAAGGAAAACATCGTGAGGAAACCATAGCACGGTGGTAGGGTACTTTGTAGTACCCGTCTGGTTGGCTACCACCCTCAAGTTGAAAATCTGTCGCCAAGCACCTATCGGTGTGTTCCGTCAGCTGCACTTGAGAGCCAGTTCCTTCTAGGCTTTGTGTGCTTACCACCTTCGACCACATCATCACTTACCATAGTGAGATTGTGGTCAAACACAGGCCCATACACAGTAAAAAAAAAAAAAAAAAAAAAAAAAAAAAAAAAAAAAAAAAAAAAGAGAGTTCCACTCCTTTGCTGTTCGTATAAGAAACGATGAAGCGAAGCGTTGAGTCCGGGTACGCGGGATGTCGACAACGTATGGGTGAAAATTCTCCCGGTGTCTTGTGTTTCGGTGGAGAAATGGGGATGGAGGAATAAGATTTGGGGATTTATCGATGGTGAGGTATTATTAAATACAAATCTATATAGGTACCAAAGAAATTAAATCTTTGAAATTGAAAAATATCAAAGAAATTGGAAGCCGATTTGCGCCGACCCCAAATACATGGGAACAGGGGGCCAACCACAAGCTCTTAAAACAATGTTATTATAACCTTATTTGTCTTTTGTCTTGTTTTGACGCCGGGAGACAAAGAAGGACAAAAGATAAATAAGGTTATAATAATATTGTATTAAGAGCTTGTGGTTGGCCCTCAGGCTTATTATTATTCTTTCAATCAAAACTTGAAATTTCAATTTAGAAAGGAGCTTAAAAATACACAACGATCAATTTATTCTACTAATTTCATTTTTACGCTCAACTTTTCATCCATTATCCAGTGTTATTTCTTGGAAACGCCAGATCACGTTGTAATATATACGCTCTGTCCTATAATACAGCAAAATGTAATATACGCAGAGACTGTTATGGTAACACGTTACTACCGTGAAATTGAGTTAACTTCAAACAAAATAAATGGGATTGAAGCCTATCACAGGCGATGTAATGCAAATGAACACGAAACACATTAATTTAACCATTGTATTGCCAACGACAATAGAAGTGTTAATTAAATATGATTTGACATTCCAACATTCATCAATTTTGACAACAACAGCCCTTTTCTTAGGGTTGTCAAAATATACTAGTCTTCATAATAGAAAATACTACTATAATACTGTTCAAGTAATAGAAACCCATATCGCTATTATATTGTTTATATCCCTTGTTTTGTCTTATCTTTAGATCTGTCTTAGTTTAATATTGTAGCATAGAGAAAAAATAAATATAGAAAGCCTATCTTTCAAATTTATTCATGAGTTTGGGGATCGGTAATATATTTTTGTTTATTTTTAATTTCTTCCAAAAAATCTATGTTTCAGTTTATTTTTGCGATCAAACTTAATAGTAAAACAACTTTATAGTAAAAATGCTTAAGAATAAAACAGAATTATTAGGTAAAAAAGAATATTATTTCAAAATATTATCAAGAGTTGATCTATTTAAGTAGTGTATTCTCTTTTCCGTGGTTCTCGCGAGAGACGCGCGTCTATAATAACAAGCCAAAGTATTAAACAAGCCATTTTAGAAAATAGTCGACCAATTTAATCTTCAGAGTCATGGAGTCCTAGTCAAGACGAATCAAACGAGCCCAAACTCGATGGGGTTAAGTCGTTTTGTTACAGATTTTCCATGGCCACCTTCCGGCTCCATCATCAGGTCCATGTTATAATGACGGACCAGCTGGCGTGGTTGGTTAAGACTCTACCTATGGCGCCGCAGGCCGTGGGTTCGATTCCCACACAGGACATGCATTTGTGTGCATGAACATGTCTGTATGTCCTGAGTCTGGGTGTAATTATATTAACTATTTATGTATTTACAAAAAAAAAGTTGTACCTATATGTATTATATCAGTTATCTGGTTTCCATAGAACAAGCTCTGCTTAGTTTGGGATCAGTGACCGTGTGTGAGGAATGTCCCAGGATATTTATTTATTTATAATAATATTGTATTGTTATCCGATTTACATAATACATGCAAAATTTCAGCTCAAACGGAAACCGGGAAGTGGGTCAAACTAAACTTGTAAGATTTGATTACAAATACAACTGGGAAAGGTGAAACTAAATAAAAGCTTGTAAAAGAGTTGTATCTTTGTTTAGTTGAGGCTCAGATGACCATCTGTTACGATATCATAGCAGGATATAATTATTATGCTAAGAAGTCATAAGACTCTTCGTCAAGAGACACCCTCTTATGATAAGAGGGTGTCTCTCCTTGCCGCACTATGTTTGTCTCTTTTTGACACATTGATGTATATGGGCTGTCAAAAGTTACCTATTAGGAAGGCCCTAGTCTAGTTTGGTTATTATTTTTAATTTATTGTGTTAGTGTTTTTTTATATGTGTATTTTATTTTGTAGAATAAAGAAGGGATGTTTGTATAATGTTTTGGCAAAAATTGACAATATACTCAGATTGACCAAAAACATATTCAAAAAATGTTACTTTGCTGAGTTTTTTGCCTGTTCTTCTCAGTTGAAGGCCCACTTACGAACAGGGGGCCAACCACAAGCTCTTAAAACAATATTATTATAACCTTATTTGTCTTTAGTCTTGTTTTGACGGCGGATGACAAAGAAGGACAAAGGACAAATAAGGTTCTAATAATATTGTTTTAAGAGCTTGTGGTATACCTACTGGTGGTAACTTCAGTAGCGTGACCATTAGTGCCCTACTTGGGACTAAATTGAATAAATGACTTTGATTTTGATTCTAAGAATCACAAATTATTGATATTCAAAAATCAAAAAACCGGCCAAGTGCGAGTCAGACTCGCGCACCGAGGGTTCCGTAAAAACCTGTAGGTATATAAGTAAATGGTAGTATATACCTGAGTATTTGATACGAATTTCAATTTATGACGTATTAAAAAAAACTACTTACTAGATCTCGTTCAAACCAATTTTCGATGGAAGTTTGCATCATATATTTTTTTTAGTTTTATCATTCTCTTATTTTAGAAGTAACAGGGGGGGACACACATTTTACCACTTTGGAAGTGTCTCTCGCGCAAACTATTCAGTTTAGAAAAAAATGATATTAGTAACCCGAATATCATTTTTGAAGACCTATCCATAGACACCGCACACTTATGGGCTTTATAAAAAAAAAAAAGAGTTTCAGTTCTAAGTATAGGGAACCCCCAAAATTTATTGTTTTTTTCTATTTTTGTGTGAAAATCTTAATGCGGTTCACAGAATACATCTACTTACCAAGTTTCAACATTATAGCTCTTATAGTTTCGGAAAAAAGTAGCTGTGACATACGGACGGACAGACAGACAGACATGACGAATCTATAAGGGTTCCGTTTTTTGCCATTTGGTTACGGAACCCTAAAAATACTACACTTATTTCAAATTCTCATAAAACTCCAACAAATAATGTTAACATTCCACGTTTATCAGAACACTACGGAACCATACCGCCGATTACACGTTCTCGCGAAGCCTCAGTATCATCTGCTCCAGAATCGAGTTAGGGACCTTAGCGAAAATACGAGACAATACTTGTTAACCTCGTCCACTTCAAGTGACCTTTTCGAATCGCAGGCTCTCTTCAAATAACATTGTATGAGACATTGGACACGACATCTAATTTTCTTGATGAGTAAACGAAAATGTGTTTCGTATGGATTGCTGAATGAAGGGTCTAGGGATACATTGTTTGATATAAGGGAATGAGTACTGTTTTATCATCAGCGTAACAGGATTATCTATCAATCAATTATTTTTTACCGTAAAATAGGTATATGTGGTGCTTAAATAATACGATCTCCCTTTGAGGTAACGGTTCGCCGAAGTGATTACAGCTTTTGCAGCTTTTAATATTGCACAATCATGTGAGAAACTACCATCAGGCAACTGCGTACTTACAATTTGTTCTCAAACATGCGTACTTACAAGTGTCGAGGAATAATCTTTTTGTTTTGTGCAACTAATTCGGTAAACAAGCATAAGGCCCGCCTGATGGTAAGCGGTTACCGTAGCCATATGGACGCTTGCAACAGAAGAAGCACCGCTCACGTGTTACCGACCTTTCCCCCCTCCCAAATGAGCTCTGGCGACCTTACTCACGCGCAGGAACACAACTTTACCACAGAATATTTAATTGACTTTACACAACATAAAGTTATTTGGCTGCGGTATTCTGTAAGGTGGAGGTACTTCCCCAGTCGAACTGCTCTTTGAGCAATCTAAATTAATATTTAAAAAAAATAACAATAAAATTAAAAGCGTGTTAAAAATTGCAACGTGAAGTCACCTTGGCAATGATAAACTTAGAGCTATAGGTCTTAACAAAGACTTATCTTTGACTTGAGTTTGCTCTCTCCATGTTAACTGATCATGTGGCTGAAGGTGGTAAGCACACAAAGCCTAGAAAGGGTTGGCTCAAAATGGCGGCTGTCGGAATAAGTACCGGCCGCTATCAAGGTAATTGTTTTTATTTATTTATTCAATTTAGTCAATTCAATGTTCTTGATTTACTTATTTTGATATAAATGCATCGATATATTATGTCTGTCTAATATTAAGTCTAAACTTGTCAATAGTCACAGTGATAAAAAAAAATTGTGTTTAGTAGTTTCCCTTTAGTTTATTTTTTATTTCTAGAGAGAAAGACTTAAGTAAGTTATGTTCACTTTACGGCCTTTGTTTGTCCTCACTTCCCTCCAATATGGCGAGGAGGGCGATGGCTGCCACACGCGTCATACTTGTCAACAGGTGCTGCTTGTAGGTCTCCTTAAGTTTGCTATTTATTTACTTATTAAATATCGAATCAGTCTACTTGTAGTTTTGCCGCCGCGCCGGGGCACGCAATTGTTGTCAGTGCGATTTAAAATATTATGTAATGAATCTATGCTTGTTTTGAAAAGAGTAATTGGTGATTTTATTGCCGGCGCTTCTCAGCAAATGCAACCATCCGAACCGGTATTAGAGTCAGACTTTTCATAAGTGCCTGCGAAGGTCTATAAATGATTTTGAATTTTGTGCTACATGCTACAAAAAATCTAACTTGCTACCTATGGTTTCTTCACAATATTTATATTTACCAAAAGCTTAAGTCATCTGTAGAAACGATCTGACGACCTCAGTCACAGCATTTAACCCGCCCCTTTCTTCACATCACGGAACATGACATCATATTGTATTACGTTCTTCACATCTTACCGTTTTCCCACCATATGCAATTAACAGATTCCTTAGGGAATTTATGCTCATATTCAACACGATGATATCACATAGCTATCTACGACCAAATGGTAATTTGTCCCGCTTATGTTAACTAGATAGCTGGGCTAGCGTTAACCTGAATTAATTATTCCGCAAGAGCAATGTGTATGTCACCGTAATATTGTGAACACCGTTACTTTATAATCTATCTAGCCAGATTATAAACTGCCGATAAATTGTGAACTGCTTGCAAAAGAACGTATTCATTTTCGATATATTATAATCTAACTTAGCCAAACCGTCATATTGTGAACCGTCCCTGATTGGTCAGCCTGGTCGGTAGTTGGTTCTGTATTCATAGAGTTAGAAAACAAACATAGGAGTTAAATAAAAGAAATGCACATAAGGGGGTAACCCCTTACTCATAAAACGTTATTTAACTAATATACTGTTTAAAGGGTCACGTAAATAACGTCACTCTATTGTCATTGTCACATAATGTGACATTATTTACGTGACCATTTAATCAGTATATTAGTTAAATAACGCTTTATGAGTAAGGGGGTTAATTATTTGAGATCAAAATTAAATCATGACATTTGTCATTTTTTTAAAGAAATAATGAAATCAATTAACTACGTGCTCATTGTAGGCTCGTTCTTGGCTCGGCTCGTGCTCGATTCGCGTAGCATGGACGCACCATGTATCGTGGAAGATGGTGGCGCGGGACTCATGACGTTTAACTAATCAGCGCGCAAGGTGCGTTCCGACGTATTCAAGTATGATGCCAGTTTACAATATGACGGTTTGTCATGGATAGATTATAAACTATCAGAAATTAAATACATTATATTGTAAGCAGTATTAAATACTGCTTACAATATAACGTATTTAATTTCTGATAGTTTATAATCTATCTGAACTGTATCCAGTTCACAATATATCGGGGAGTTTATAATCTCGCTAGGTAGATTATAAACTAACGGTTTTCACTAAAATCCGGTGACATGTATATGCTTATGAAATTATAGCAACTTGACTCTGGTATTAATAAAAGTATTATACATTGGTGCTGATTTTGTTGTTTACTAACTTCACTAATTTAGTCTCACTATATCTCATTCTAACAAAGAACATAAGAAAAGGATGTAAGAAATTAAGTCCTGTCAAATTTGTCCAATGCATGTTATCAACATAAATTTTGTCGCCAGTCTAATTACCCGCAAATTAAGACGGCAAAGACTAATTTGACAGCTTTAAATATGTTATATCCTTTTTCAATAATGCTTGTTAGAAATAGATGTGATGTGACTAAAATTAGTTTCGTGTGATTTACAACAGAATCGGCACTATTACCTGCCTACACATAAAATAAAGATAGTCATTTCAGTCAAAGTCATTTATTTAATTTAGGCCCCAAAAGGGCAAAAAAAATAAAGGTAAAAAAACACATATTCGAAGCAAAATTAAAATAGTCTTAATTGATATTCATATAAAGGTCAAAATACAGTGCAGTTATTTTCATAGTGCTATGCTATCATGAAATAATAGTTGAGTGTTTGCCGATGACTCAAGCACCGATGGAGAAGGGCACTCATTTCAATTTACCTTTCGTAAAGAAAACAACGGGCTGGTAATTTAATTTTGACGGGTTCATCGACTCACTCCTTTTTCTTTCGACTTATTATTGACCTCGTTCGGCTGAAGAGCTATTTTAGGGGTCCTTGTGATAACCTTACCAAAATAAGGCTTGCATTATAATCTGGATTCACAATTAAAAGAAAATATTGAAAAACCTAATACAGAATTTAAAAGATTTATCTATAATCTGTTCAAATAAAATAAAAAATGATTTTCGTTGGTTTGGAACGTCTAGACCAGATTGGACAAATTAAGGTTTTAATGGAAAAAAAAGAAAAAGTTGCCCGGAAAATTAGAAAATTCTGCTAAAACTTTGAGTGTTTTTTTCGATGATACTTTTGTATACCTGTAGTACGCGACAATAACTCACGATTCAAAAGACGGGTTTGCATTATTGAAATCTAGTCGATGAACGAAGTCTATCGGATGAGCTAGTTTTGAATAAAAAAGCATAAAAGTAATCAAAACTATGGCTATTTGTGAACTCAACTAAGTCTTATTTACAGTATGGAATTAATTTATTCTTGTTTGCGAAGATTCGGTTAATTTATGCGCTGTACCTATAGACTGAAATTGTTAAAGGTCTTGCAAAGAAAAACAAGTGGTCGAGATAGTAGGGCAAGCAAAGGGTAGCATTGTGAACTCACCGTAATTTTCCGACCGACTCTATTTGATAAGTTCTGTAGAAGTTTGGCTGCGCCCTTAATTAAAACTCAGTGCTCCGTTGGTATCCAAATAACTAAAGCTTTAAACTAATTACCTACCTTATTTCTCATGGGAGTTAATAAATTACCAATTATAAAACAAAAACCGGCCAAGTGCGAGTCGGACTTGCAAACGGATGGTTCCGAACATGTTTTTTTTTATATTTGAGTTTATTGAATGAAAGGTAAATTGCGGTTTGCGATTTATGACGTATTAAAAAGAACTACTTGCTAGATCTCGTTCAAACCAATTTTCGGTGCAAGTTTGCATCGTAATGTACATCATATTTTTTGTTTAGTTTTATCATTCTCTTATTTTAGAAGTTACAGGGGAGGGGACACTCATTTTACCACTTTGGAAGTGTCTCTCGCGGAAACTATTCAGTTTCGAAAAATATGATATTAGAAACATCAATAGCATTTTTGAAGACCTAACCGTAAATACCAAACACGTATGGGTTTGATGAAAAAAAAAATTTGAGTTTCAGTTCTATGTATGGGGAACCCCTAAAATTTATTATTTTTTGTCTATTTTTGGGTGAAAATCTTTATGCGGTTCACAGAATACATCTATTTACCAAGTTTCAACAGTATAGTTCTTATAGTTTCGGAGAAAAAGTGGCTGTGACATACGGACTGACAGACAGACAGGCATGACGAATCCATAAGGGCTCTGTTTTTTGCCATTTGGCTACGGAACCCTAAAAAGGAAAAGAGAAGTGCAGTTGAAAATGTTTCCTCTTTGACCTATTTTAATCGTCAAGGTGATAATTAGTCGTCAAGTGCTGCACTTGAGAGCCACTTCCCTTCTTGGCTTTGTGCACTACATTATTGCTTACCTTGGTCAGATTATGGTCAATGAAAGGTCTATATAAAAGTTAAATAGAGACAAATATAAAGGTGCGTCTATGCTTGGCGAACCGAGCACGAACCGAGCCACGAACGAGCATACTGCGAGCACGATTCGCGTAGCGTGGACGGGCTTGCGAGCCTCGAACGAGCATTCATAGCGTGCTCGACTGCGCTCCGCCCGATTGTCAGTTTTTTCACGAACACAGGGATTCGCATCGCGCTCGTTGTAGGCTCGTTAAGTACGTCCACGCTTGAAATCGCGAGCAACGAACGAATCCTGTTCATTCGAGGCTCGGCTCGTGCTCGCTTCGCGTAGCATGGACGCACCATAAGAGAGGTAAAGCATAGCGTTTATTCGCATGAAGAGCAGCTCGACTGGGGAAGTACCTCCATCTTACGGAATACCGTAGCCAAATAACTCTATGTTGTATAGCTGCGCGTGAATAAGGTCGCCCCAGAGGGGGGAAGGGTCGGTAACGCGTGAGTGATGCTTCGTGTGTTGCATGCATCCATATGGCTCCGGTAACTGCTTAACATCAGGCGGGCCACCGTTGCTCACCGACTCCGTTGTATAAAATAATAAACATAAATCAAAAAGGCACTCATTCCGCTTAGGCTCTAATAAGACACTAGGCCCAGTTGCGTCAACGTTGGGTTAAATGTATTTTTTTTTTCTTTTTTTTTTTATACTACTTAGGTAGCAAACAAGCATACGGCCCGCCTGATGGTAAGCGGTTACCGTAGCCTATGGACGCTTGCAACACCAGGGGCGTCACTCGCGCGTTGCCGACCCTGCAGAAATCTCTTCACACCCTTTTTGAAGAACCCCATGCTGTACTCCATTGGGAAAACCACGGCAGGGAGCTCATTCCACAATCTGAGCGTACGCGGAAGGAAGCTCCTTTGAGACCGCACAGTTCGAAACAACTCTGGTTTCAATGTGTGAGGATGGACTCCCTGTCGATGGCGAGAGTTGCGATGGTAGAAGGTAGCCGTGGGCATCATTTTAATATAATAATCTATACTACTAATCTATACTAATTTCTGTCTGTGTTAAACTAAAACTAACCTACTGTTTTAAATAATGAACAAAACAATAGTTGACACTCCTTACTTTGTTAAAATTTTACTTAAGGACTGTATGTTGCCAGAATAAAATAAATAAATAAAATAAAAACAATATAATAAAGCGTTTTTATCCCTGGAACGCGGGTGAAACTGCGGGGGACAGCTAGTATATCATATTATGTCAAGTCAACCCCAGGTTAGCAAGTACGTAACTCTAAGTTATTCGTCCAAGCTCTAAGTTATTAAGATAGGCCCACTTACGTCAACCTGAAAGTTAAAGTTGACTCTACAACCGTCAAACCTAGTAAACTATTTCAATCTTTTTCACAAAATATATTTTACTGTGTGAAATAATTAAACTTGTTTTCTTCTACCCTACATAAATACTATTATTAGGATGTAAGGACGTTAAAAAAATTAGACATATCCTCGCCAACAAAAAACTGTGTCTATGAGAGTCGGCCACCGTACAACGTACAAGCCGGCACGCACACATTCACACATAAGTCGGGCATTACGTCAAATTAAAAAATATTAAAATTTCAAATCATCAAATCAAATATCAAAATTTTAATTCAATCACTTAGTTCATACAGACATACATAAATAGACGCCGCCATTACGTTGCCTCAGTTTAGTCATAGCGAGATTACTGTCCGACCTAGTCTGTGTTAGGATGCATGTTCTTTTTACAAAAAAAATATATTACTTTTGTAAATAAAAACATAAGAATAAAAGCTACATAAGTAGTACCCTTTCCGTGCCCTTCAGTAAGCAGTCCCGGATTAAGGTGACTTCACACCAAGCGATTAAAGCAACGCGTCGCTCGGTCCATGTCTAAATGATACAGGGCCCAAGGGGTTAATAATGTATTTGATTTAAAGTGGTTCATGCTAGTCCAAAAGGATGAAAATTTATTTTGCCGCAAGTACAGTCAACAATATATTAGTATGAACTATGAATGTATCCCGATATTATATTGTAGTTTTTTTTTTATAGGTATTTAATATTTTGTTAACTCATTTACGAAACAAAATTGTTCTTTACATCTATTCAGCAACTTTTGGTCTAGACTGTACAACGTAAAATAAATTTAATAATCACTTAAAATGTTGTGGTCACTAAATTTTTATTCTAAAGCCGTTAAATACGTTTGATAATTTTGCAAGCCGCCTTAAGTGCAAATTGTTACGTTCTTCAGGTATCAAAAGTTTTTACCATTATAAAATCTGTTCTATATTTCAACATAACCCTTCGTTATTTAATGACTTTCACTTTATATACGCAGATTTAAATTATTACTCTTCAAAACTTCAACAACAAACAAACGTTCTTTACGGCTATGAAGCCAAGCGAAATATACTCAAAACTTCTCTACTGTATAAAGTAAAAGAACTTTTGAGTATATCATAACAAAGTATAAAATGTGGCGGCGTATATTTTAAAAGTTGTGCATGTAATAGTTTCATTAGTAATATTCAACCTCGCACCACACTACGTATGTAAGTCTGGGACGTATCCAGTCGACTTCTGGTGCCGTAGCGGGCAACACGTAGGCGGCTCGTAGCGGGTAACTGTAGCTCCGTAGAGCGTGCTACGAAGTTTGTGAGGAACATTATTGAAGTGTTTGCATTGATAACTGAGTGAGTTGTGAGAAACGCATGGAGTGTTTTTTGTGATTTTTGCGGTAAGTGTGTTTTGTTATCACTTGTGCTTTTGATGGAGCGTTGTCGAGAAGCATTATGTTATAGGTACTAAGGAGTATATGCCATTCGAATATTGTTCCGAATAAAAGTTTTTCCTTCTTTCTTTCTTTTTTGTCTACATTAATTGCATTCTACTTTTTGTGAAATGTTTAGAGAAAACATAAAGTCGGCATAAAAAAAGTACTTAGGTGTAACTTAAGATAGTTTATTTTAAAATATGTGTTACGTGAAAACTAATGATATCATAATTTTGGTAATCAAAGGAAACTTTGTATTTATTTATGAGTAAATTTAACATTTGTGAAAACTGATATTTACGACACTGGGAATATGTCATAAAATAAAGGTATATTATCTAAAAACAAATTTTAAATTCCTCATCAATAGACAAGATTTAAAAAAAATATCCTTTCATGAAAAAATCTAAACGCCACAAATAAGACCATACCTACTAACAAATAAAGATAATAATTTACACATTCAAATATGGCCATTGTCCGAAAAACCCTTTCATAATTAAATTAATTTTCAACCCATCTTTTCAACCCTCAAATAATGAGGCATGGAAGAATTGAATATCACCAAATTACAACGCAGGATTTTGAATATATAATAATAATAATGAATCTTAAATTACACTTTCCCCATAATTAATTACAAAGCTCGTCCCAAAAGTGTGTATTTATGTGAGTTTGTGTGCGTAGGATGGTACGCTTCCTTATTAAGGTTATATGACATTTCACCCTTACCCGCATGGCTTGAGTTTTGTGTGTAAATTATATAATATACGTCAATGTATAACTAGTATTTGCATATGGATTTACTTACTAAACTTGGAAACTACTCATTGACTTATTAACTTGAGTAGCAGCAGGAGTTCTAGTTTAAGAGTTGGGGATTGACGCGTTTCATATTGCGAGACATAGGGTTAATCATAGAGTAAATATAAACATTACCGTGTGCGAAGTGTGACCAGTTTGCATATACATGCATTCATGGATATATCGTATTCTTCTTCCTATGCGTTGCACTCTTGATAGAGTGATCGTGGTCGTCATGACGTTTCATTTGTGGAGCGCTTCATACCACGCCGCCATTTTTCCCTAACTGCTGCTCTTCTGGTGCAATTATTGATGGGACCGCCTATTGCGGCCTTAATTTGGTCAGTCCATCGCATGGGTGATCTTCCACGCGCTCTGGTGCCCTCCACTTTACCCTGCACCACCAATCGCTATAAGGAGACACTCCACGCCGAGACACGTGTCCGAAGAAAGTTAGGATGCGAACCTGCAGTAGATATATCGTATACTAGTGATTAACTGTAAAAAAAAATCGATATGAGTTCCTTGTCATTTGTTCTCGGTAGAATGTGGCACATAATCTAGTACAGTAGCTCTAATAATATTCTATGTCTATGGGGTTAATATATTACTTTAAAAAAAACTCAGATATTATCTATAAACATACTTGTGACTATTGACGTCGATATGTCCAACGCACAGCTAAACAACGGGGACTAAGCACGTGTAGTCTAATTACATGAGGTGGTTTAAGCCAAGTCTAGTAAAACCAGGTTTTGAGATACTCTCGGCGCTTTTTGTTATATGCCGTTAGAAATTGACGGTTATATTTAAAAACTGGGTTTTGATAGATTTTCTTTAGGTTACGTTTTTTGTAGATAAATAATAAAATAAAATTGTTTATTTCAGGCATTGTTCGAACCATATCACTACAGATACATAGACAATAAAAAAAAACTAAAATTATACATAAACCCCCTTACTCATAAAGCGCTATTTAACTAATATACTGTTTAAATGGTCACATAAATAATGTCACATTATTTGACAATGACAATAGAGTGACTTTATTTACGTGACCCTTTAAACAGTATATTAGTTAAATAACTTTTTATGAGTAAGGGGGTTAAAAATTACACACTTATCGACGGCTGCCGTTCAGTCACTTCTTATTTCCATCCAACTGGATGGAAATCCAGTGTCGCGTTATAAGTTCCTTATACACTGACGAGCAATATAAAAAAGCCAATAACTTATCATGAAATATTTCTGAAACTATGCAAGATAGATAGATAAATACTTTATTGTTACACCAAAAAATATACAAACAATATTTAAAAATAATAAAGTGTTACAATGGGCGGCCTTATCACTAAAAGTAATCTCTACCAGCTTCTTGAAGTGAAATGCAAAATTCAAATGTATTTAGTAACGCATAAAAAAACACCAAAGGATTTATCCCCTTACTCATAAAACGTTATTTAACTAAAATACTGTATAAAGGGTCACGTAAATAAAGTCACTCTATTGTCATTGTCAAATAATGTGACATTATTTACGTGATCATATAAACAGTATATTAGTTAAATAGCGCTTTATGAGTAAGGGGGTATATCACAAAGTTCAAAGTGAAACCGTGGAGTGGAATATGTAATGGTGCGTCCATGCTTGGCGAACCGAGCACGAGCCGAGCCACGAACGAGCACACTGCGAGCATGATTCGCGTAGCGTGGACGGGCTTGCGAGCCTCGAACGAGCGCGATTGTCAGTGTTTTCACGAACAAAGGGATTCGCATCGTGCTCGTTGTAGGTTCGTTCGTGGCTCGTTCGCGTAGCATGGACGCACCATACCAAGGATTTTTACAAGCTTTTATTTAACTTGCCATGTATGTATGTATGTTTGTTCGTTCGGGTGGAATCCTGCAAGTCGAATTTCACCCACTTCCAGTGGTCGGATTGACTTGATATTTGGTACACATAAGTGTAGGAAGACAATGCAAGTACAGTCAACAACAAGTACAGTCACCAAAAAAAAGTTTGTAGTAAGAATGTTTTTTTAACAAAAACTTAGTTTGTCTCATAAGAAATTCTACTGTAAGTATTTACACTTCATAGTTCTTACTTTATTTTTAAATCACCCCGGTTCCTCCGCATTTTTCCTGCAAAATGGGAGCTCTTGGCTTAGCCATGGGATTATCTTTTTCTAGACGCCTACGAAATATAAAAATAGTAAAGCCTTGTAAGCGTTTTATATAGAGTTGATCCTATTGTTATAAACGAACGTGTTACCGCTTAAGAAACTCAAAAGAATACAGTCGATTTTACAAATAGGTCAACGAGATAACGTCGCCGGCATTTTGGATTTTCTTTTGCAGGCGGCCATCTATATCGGATCTTTTACCTTTAGTTTTATCATTTATAAATGTTTTTATATTAATTTAGTTGACTTTAGAGTTGGAATATAAATAAGTAATTAAAATAACTCGTCATATTATAAAATTTTATCCCATTTGATCACTATATTCTAGATTTAAAAAACATGGAATTAAAAAAGTATTTTTGATGACTAAAATAAAAAACGTTTTTATTAAAATAAGTCCTCGCGCCCCAATACTCGATTGTAAATATTGAATATGACCAACTTTTCCATCGTCCGAACATTCGATTACTGTTCAAATAACAACTGTTTCCGCTCGTCAACAAAATTAAAATAACTTTAAAAGAAAATATATTGCTTTCAAAACCATATTAAATTGAATTTTATGTACATAATTTTGTCGGAGCGCGAGGTCAAGAATAACTTAAGAAGTACCTAAGTAAAAATACCACATCTAATATAATAATAAACTTCTTTACTTTTAGCAGATGTATAAAACCACTTTTGGAGTTCATTCCCAGAATCAAAATGATAAAATCTTGATGTAAAATTCTAAACCATGCTAACAGGTAGATTTTTTTGAGAACTGCGCGGGTTTAAAAATAACATTTTGGGCCTTAAAAATAATAATATGTAATAATAATCAAGGTACACACATGATGATATTTTTTTTTTATACCACTGAGATGGCAAACAAGCATACGGCCCGCCTGATGGTATGCAGTTACCGTAGCCTATGGACGCTTGCAAGTACTTGCAACACCAGAGGTATCACTCGCGCGTTGCTGACCCTGAAGAAACCTCTTCACACCATTTTTGAAGAACCAAATTAGGAAAACCATGGCGGGGAGCTCTTTCCACAGTCCGATAGTCCGCGGAAGAAAACTCATTTTACTGATACATGCATTTGTGTGCATGAACACGTCTGGGTGTAGTTATCTCTTATAGTACGTATTTACAAACAACCTATATGTAGTATCAGTTGTCTGGTTTCCATAGTACAATCTCAGAGTAAATAAATACTACACTCTGCTTAGTTTGGGATCATTTAGCCGTGTGTGAAGATCGCCCAGGATATTTAGGTATTTATATGTGATCACGTGAAACTTAAAATAACTATAAACTAAATACAAAGGAAGACACATAGAAATGTCTTCCTTTGTATTTAGTTTAGTATAGTTATTTTAAGTTAAATTACATTTTAAAACTATATGCTAATATACATATATTAAGTATGTACCTATTCACATCTAGGGTTGAAATATTTATATATTTACGCTGTCAAAGTGCCAGATTTTCCTCCAGGATAAAATATAACTTTTTGTGAATTGACACTTATTTCCGATGAAGTAACATCCGGATTCGGCGATTGATTTGCAGGGTTATTGATATCGGATATTCGATGCTCTTAGCAGAATAAAGCCAAAGCGACGATAATTTATTGCCTTTTCTTTTAAAATTCTGAGATACCTACTTGTAGAAGAATAGACATCATCTTAGGTTAGGGTAGTACAGGTCGGTTAACGAAAGCTGGCACGTTCACAGTACTCATAAATTTGCAATCAGTCAAGTCTAATGGACGAATGCAAAAATAGACCACTCTATATTTATGAGCAGTAGCAAAAGCAAAACAATAACTGTCTCCTTCATACTCATAAGCTTGACTTTGCGCGAGAGAGACGGTGTAAATGTGTTGAAACGTGCCAGCTTTAGTTAACCGACCTGTACCCTCCTGCCTGGCACTACCTACCCTCAAGTAAAAACTCCATTTGAGAGCTAAATCCTTTCTGTATTATATTCGAGTTATGCTCGTAATCTCTCTACGTGACAGGGTCCGAAATGAGGATATTCGCGAACAAAAATTGCCGATATAGCTCGTAGAGTTAGTAAGTGGCAATGGGCAGGTCACATCGCTCGAAGAACCGATAACCGATGGGGAAGGAAGTTTCTCGAGTAGCGACCATGTACTGGAAAGCGCCGAGTGGGACGATCACCCATCAGGTGGTCCGAAGACCTGGTTAAAATCACTGGACGCCGCTGGATGCAAGCGGCCCAAATTCCAAAACCGTTCGAAGTGGATGTTTATGGGGGAGGCCTATGTTCAGCAGTGGACATCCTTAGGCTGATATGATGATGGTGATCTTCTCATGTTCATTCTGATGTTCTTTAACAACAGTAAGATTTAAAGTTAGGGTCGTTGTAAAGAAAGAAAGAAAGAAAAACATTTATTTCGACATACACACAACATACCGTACTACGTACCGTCCTCATCTAAGGACCAAAAACTAAGAATACTTAAAAAAACAGCTTTCTACAAATAGTAAAATACACTACGAAATTTCTCAAACTGTTCGAAAAAGGCAAATGAAAAACGAAAGGCAATTAATTTAAGCATTCGTTGATGGAATTGCCTGACGATTCAATTTTGTGGGATTATACCAGGGAAGCCTTTGATGAACCATTTCGTTTGGTTGAAGCGTCTAATTTTATTTTATTTCTTGCTTTCTTTCACCTAAAGAAAAAGGAAAATTATTTGTAAAATTTTATGTAAAACCGAAGATATCAGATTATTCCAAACAAATGGAGATTTTCCAAGTTTGAACACCAACATAAATAAATAATTTGAATACCTTTATTGGAAAGTTATTTCATTATTTATCAGGAATTTAGTTTCAAAAGAAAGTCTTTCGGAATTTGTAATCAGGCTTCTTAAAAATTTGAATATACGTATAGTAGCTGTTTTCGGCGGATCCACCCGCATTCTCGGGATACATTTCTCTCCATCGATTCAAGTTACCTCTCCGCCAAAACTCATTAGTTTTGACCATGAAAATATATCTTATGTCCCATTAAAGATACAATTTTGGTATATAATTTGGTAAAACTTTTTTGGCATCCATTGATATTTACAGCACTAAATCCTATTCTAATAAACGAGCAAATATATGTAGGTATATAACATTGAGATCTCGAAAACGGCTTCAATGATTTCGATGGCTATTATGAGGGTTTTTGGGGGTGAATAATCGATACACATCGAAGCATTTTTTTTATCGATCTCATTGTAGTATTTGAACCCGGGACCTTCAGCTCGGCATCCGACGTCACTACCACTGAACTATCATCGCTATTAAAACATGTCAGAAAAACAATTGAATGTAGGTGACATTTTATTGCTATTAAAGTATAATTGTTAGGACCGCTAGATACCTAAGTGTAGGTCTAAGTGCATGTCCTGCAGGGTTATTTTAAAACGGTCGGATTCGTAATCGGAAGCGGAATCGGAAACCTTGATCGAAAAGATTCGATCGCGGAAAGATGGAGTGCGTTTACAAAGTTTGTTTTTAATAATGGTAGGAAATGGTATACCTAAACTAAAATAAAAGTACAATCGAAATGATTACGGATTTTCATTGTTGAAAGCCCTCATTTAAACACACATATCAAATGCATAAAGACAGATACTTGTTATTTTTTATATTTTAGATTTTAGGTCTACATTGTGTTATTAAACATAAAATAATGGTTTTCTAGTTTTATCGAACTTCGGAATCTGACTGATAGGTCAAAGTAATTGTTGTTTATAATATTCGCAAAAGTCAGGTAAAGATTTGAGCCATACAGCCTAATCGTATTTGAGTTATACCTAAGTTCTAGTCACAAAATAAATCACTTTCATATAGTACGCACTTTCAGTCATAGTCCATAAACGTCATGTGTTAGTAAAATAGTTGTCAATAAACTAAAACTTCTCACGGACTTTTTGAGATAACTTGAAGTCATCCCTTCATTGGTGCGTTTGGATTGATCTTTATTGGATAAACACCACAGATAATATGCAATAAATCTCAAAATACACGAATTTTTGAAAATAAAACGAAATCGCAACGTCACTTTGCAAGTTCCCGCCAAAAAGTATGTAAAAGTTTTTTTTTTCTGTACATTAATGGAGAGTATAATAAAACAAATATTTTATGATTAAGTAGATCTCTTAGTGGTAGTGAATCTAACATCCAACAGAGTAACGGTATTGAGTGGGGACCAATATGTTTTAGTTCCTACGAAGTTTGAGTACATAGCTATTATAAGTATGTAGCTATTATTACATTTACCGCAGACCTTTCTCATTCATTATTTACTTAAAATGGGGGCAAAAACACTCCGTTTAGTACCTTACCTTATATAAGTTTAAATAATTCGTTTATATTAAATGATGGTCAAAAACGAATATTAAAAAAATTCGGAAAGAATTCCGCCAGCTAAAAGATATTGAAATTTTTTTTTTTTTTTTTTTTTATTTATTGGATCAACAAACAGTTTACACAATATCTATTCTTAAAATATATATACTAACAATAGTTGTAATTGTGAAACCCACACCGTTGACCACAGATTACAATAATTAATTAATAGTTGAGAAGTGAAATAACAATAATTTGAAAAAAATAAAATAACAATTACTAATTACTGATAATCAAGGCTAAATATTAAAATACTTAAAAGGCTTATTTATTAAAACAAAAAACAGTAAAGAAAGGTTAAATCACCTTTATACAAAACCAAACTATTATTAAATAGCATAATAAAATGGGAACAATTGTAAAAGATAAAACAGTAAAACAAAATAAACAGTGTTAGTACTTAGAACCTATCGTTTCAAGAAAAAGTAATAGGTATATGTATAATAACATGAAATTAAAAAAGGCAACAAAAAAAAGAACATAACAAACTATAAAAACACAGGATACAACTCTTCATAATTTACATGAAGAATACCAAAAAAAAAAAAAACTATTTTACTCGTTCTTCTACAAGCATACTGTTCGTTCAATATAAAGTATCAAGATTGTATAGGTAAAACAAGAATTCATACAATGCGGTATAAGAGCATTATACATATATGAGGAAACGAATGTATAAGTAAACAATAAAAAACTTAACAAGTTAAAATAAAAAATATTATGGAAAAAAACAAAAAAAGCAATATACATACCTACCTTTGAAAATAGTAACAAATATGTATAAAATAAAAGTATTTCTATTTCATTGGTTTTCATAGTAAAACAAATATTAAAAATAAAATAAACTCATGCACTTAATTTGGTTACCGTGACATATATTAAAAAACCATTTCTACTCCCTTTTTTGTAATTGTATTAAAATATATTTTTTAAACAAACCAATCTTTGTTGAAAAAATATCAATATTATTGAAGGTACTATTATAACAATCCATTAACCTATGCATGGGCGATCTTTTACCTGCGTTTGAACGACACCTCGCTGTTGCAAACGTAGGGTTGGCACGGTTGCTACGACTTATTGTCCTAATTGGTACTTTATATGAAATATTACTAATTAATTCAGTACAGTCAAACCTATTGTTACAAATGTCATATAATAACATTGCCTGAAGCTGTTGACGTCTTGATTCAAGAGAAAGAATATTAAATTCAGTAAGTAATTGACTATATGATAATTTTGTTCTTCTACATCTGTAATTAATACCGCGTAAAAACTTCTTTTGGATGGACTCAATTTTATTTATATATTTAGCATAGTACGGATTCCAAATAGCTACTGCATATTCAAGTTGAGATCTGATGAGTGATTTATATAAATGCAAGTAAGTGTAGGGATTTTTAAAGTCGTTTCCCACCCGCATAACAAAACCATACATTTTAAAAGCTTTATTAATGACTCTTTCGATATGTGCATCTAGAATAAGTTTGCTGTCCAATACCATGCCAAGATCCTTAATCTCATTAACTTTTTTCAGTCGCTCGCCACACAAAGCGTAATTAAAACTACTTGGGTTACGTTTTCGCGTCAATGTGATAGCATTACATTTGTTGAGACTCAATCTTAGTTTATTGTAGTCACAGTAAGTAGAAAAGGTATCTAAGTCTCTTTGAAAATCAATATGATCCTGATATTTGTCAATCCTATGGTAAATTTTAATGTCATCTGCATATAAAATGAAATTGCAAAATTTAAAAAAACTGCTGACGTCATTTAGATACAGTACAAATAAAAGGGGTCCTAAAATTGATCCTTGTGGCACACAAGAGCTTACAAGGACATCACCTGACTCAAAACCTTTAATTACTACCTTTTGTGTACGGTTTGTTACATAAGATTTAAACCATCTCCATAAGTTACCGCGAATACCATTAAAAGCTATTTTTTGTAATAGAAGCTTATGGTCAACCCGATCAAACGCTTTTTGGAAATCTGTATAAATACAGTCAGTTTGCGCATTAGTATCCATATTTGTAAATAAATGTTCTGTGTAAATTAATAAGTTAGAAACTGTTGAGCGTCGTTTTACAAAGCCATGTTGCTGTGGGATTATGAGAGAATGAATACTAGGATATATAGCATTATGGATTAACCTTTCAAAGATTTTTGCAAGCGTTGACAATATAGACACCGGTCTATAATTTTCAACGTTCCTTTTTGCACCTCCTTTATGAACAGGGACAATTCGCGCTGCCTTCCAGATAGAAGGACAAACACCTTCCTGCAAGCATTTATTAAAAATGTACTGTATAGGTTTACTAATAGTCTTACAAGCCGATTTAAGAAAGTAGGGGGGAATATTATCAACGCCAAATCCTTTATTAGTGTTTGTAGCGCTTTAGTTACATCTTCTACAGAAATACGGATGTTGTCTATAGTTAAGTCAGAGTTGCTATTTGAAGGTATATCTAAACTATCTATATCCATGTCATCTGTAACAGAAGTCGATTCAAAAACCGAATAAAAAAAGTCCGAGAATAGGACACAAACCTCCTTGTAGTTACTAGCAGTTTTTTCCTTATAAAAAATATTAGAAGGAATTTCTACCCTATCCTTACAATTTGTTACATATGTCCAAAAGAATTTAACATTTTTCTTGATACTCTTTTCTACATTAACCATATATTTATCAAAGCGTATTTTTGATTGTAACTTAAGACGCTCACGATACATTGAAAAGAGTGAGTAATCCGATTCATTTTTATACTTCTTCCACCTAACCCAAGATTTATTTTTGTTTTTAAAAATATGTATCAACGATGAATCAAACCAAATAGGGAAATCTTTTGTTTTTTATAAATTTTAAAGCTACATGTTTACGAATAATGTTATAAATTTTTTCATAAAATAGATCTACCGCAGCTTCAGCGGGCAGTTCATCTATAAATAATTCATCCCAGCATGTATTAGATATTTCTTCATTAATCAAAGTATAGTTAGCATTTTTAAAACAGTATCGCGTATGTTGAAACGATTGGCTACGTTTATTTTTTTCATAAAACGGTAACAAAACGCAAAATGGAGGATGATGCTTATCTGGACTAACCAATGGAATAGGCACCTGAGATACACTGTAATCATTTATATTTGTAATGCAGAGATCCAATATGACGTTGCTATTATTTTTATAAGTGTTGATTTGAGTGCAATTAAAAATAGATATAAAGTTAATTAAATGGTTAGCAGAAATTGATGCATTAGATGTAGAACTAAGCTCTGAACAAACGTCTATGTTACCCCAATTTATAGACGGTAAATTGTAATCCCCAAAAAGGCAAAAATTACTAGACTGATACTGATTCAATATTTCTGTTAAATATTCCATGTAGTTCATATAAACATCACTTGCTTGGTTAGGTGGGATATAAACTACATTAAAGACATGAACATTTGTGCCAGCCCTAATCTCAATCGAGACGTAGTCAATGAGTGGAGGGAGCGCGGGCGCAGCAGGCCGGGCGAGTACTTGTGACGCATTAAGCGATCGTCGCACTGCAATCAGTACACCGCCGCCGTCACGGCGTCCGCATGCTTCACGGTTTCTGTCACATCTATAAACGCAGTAACGAGCATCTATGTATTCGTTATCAAAAATACTATCATGCAGCCAGGTTTCGGACAAAATAATAATATCATATGCATGTAATAGGATGTTCATATAAATGGTATGTAGTTTAGTCCTTAATCCGCGACAGTTCTGATAATAAATAGCCAAGTTATCCATTAGGACTGACACAAAATATAAATGTTAACAAATAAATTATTGTTATTCTTGTAGTTATTATTATTCTTGTATTACGCGATGCAGGCATTAGTAAATAGGGATCATTAGCCTTTTTGTTATTGTCGATAATAAAATATTTAATAACCATAGTAGTAAATAGTGGTAAAAAAATAAATTCATTATAAACAGTTATATTTATTTCCAATAATAGATACACCAACACCTTTATAAACCATACCCATACATAGAAGTTTGTTAGACGTTTATTATTATATTTTTTATGAAGAGAACGAGCAAAACTAAACAATTTCTTCAGTTTTAGAGACCTAATAATAATAATGAAAACATAACAAGTATAAACATATGTATTAAAAAACAGAGCTTCACTTAATCCTTTTAATGTCGTCCAGATTTCGAATTGCAATAGCCGGCGAGTTTTCATTTTTGCGAACCAGTATAGTGCCGTTCATAACCCAGACATATTTGTGTTCATGGGTTTTGGCTTTATCTCGACATTCCCGAAATAAAATCTTGTTTTTCAAAGTCAAATGTTCATTCACATAGATATGCTGCGGTGGTCCAGAAATAGCTAGCTGTTCAGAATTGATTCCTTTTCTTACACGACAGGCTGCAATAAAATTGTCGCGCATAATTCTAGTAGCGAATTGAACAATAATATTTCTTGGACGAGCATCCTTCTGATTAGCATGTGGAACACGATGAATAGCAGTAATATCCGAAGATTGAAACTTTTGACTTATTATAGTTCCCAGATTTAGCATAATATTAATAAGATTTTAGCCTTTTTTCTCAGGTAAGTTACAAATTTCGGCATTATTCGCTCTGGCCTGTTGCTCCATCAAAGATATTTTATTTTATAGTGTAAAAATTCTCTCAGATGACTCTGCCATATTTAACTGAGAAAATGTATCTTCAAGTGTCTTAATACGTTTGTCAAAAGAGTCCTGCCTCAAGTCAGAGGCGCTAATTGACTTATCTATCTCAGTAAGCCTATTATTCACCTGCACAAGTGATTCTTTTATAGTTACATTATCAGCTATTATTCCTGAAACGGATGATTGTATGTTGTATAATGCATCCGTAATTTTAATCAGTTCAGAAGTGAGAACTGACCGAATCGAGCTGGATACCAGTTCCTCCATATTTTCTTTATTGTAACTGTAACCCTTAGGTGTTGGTGAGTCAGTGGCCAGCACCTGTTCCTTCATTTGCTTACGCTTTCTGGCAGTCAGGAAGTTATCAATTTTGGGCTTTTGTTGCAGATCCGGATTCGATAAACACTTTAATTTAAGCGGTGGTGTGACTGACTTTTCCGGAGACTCTGGCGGTGTACGTATCATACTCATACCAGATACCCACCCGCTGAGATAAAAATTATAATACTCTCTTTTGCTTACGGGGTTGAGGTGTAGGCGCCCTTCAGGTTCGGTAGATGCTATGCGAGACAGAGACGGCTATACCAACACGGTAGATGACCTTACAAAATTAAATATTTACAATAATACCGTGCACAGAACAGTAACACTTATAATCACTTGCACTGGGAGTAAAACTCTTTGCAATTTCATCAGATTTTTATAATCAACGAAATACACTTCCACTCTCAACGAACTAACGACGACGGAACGAATTTTCGATGTTTCGGATTGATATTTCCATCGAGAAACGTCAATTCGAATTCTGAAATTAAAATAGCAATGGGCCGTACAATGGGCGCTTAAACCTATCATACAGAATATATTTATTTTAGTTTAGGTATTATTTGTAACACTTAAATTATACTATTATCATACTATGTTAAATAAATATTGATATTCTTATTGTTTTGATTGTCTTTTAATGTGCAAATATACATTTTTATTAATATTTTATCATGTCGGAAACTCGTCTCGAAAGTTTCCGATTCCGTTTCCGATGACGAATCCAACCGTTTTAAAATAACCCTGCAGATAAGAGAAAAAGGTACACATTTCAGAGAGAGAATCCGGGTACGCCTCGCGGCGGCGGGAGTCACCGTCACGAATTTTGTTACTGAAATGTGCAGCTTTTTGTAAAGTTAATAAAGTTCTATATTCTATTGCTATCTAAGCTTGCCGCGTCTCGGTTTGAACTGACCCTTACCTTAAAGCCACAATTCACAGCAGTGATACGTCACGTCACGACGGGGCAACGCGGTGACATATGTCACACAAATAACGTTGTCACGTTGACATCGCACTATCTCACGTCATGACGTCACTCGCAGCGATAGCATCGCCACCTAGTGCGGGTGTTTATTTATTGTATAGATGTAATACATATATATTATATTATTATGTATATTATGTATGACTAGCTTCCCGCTCGGCATTTAAGGCGCTGCACAAACATTGACACTTTTGTGTCTTGTGTCGGATACAAGCTACCAATTAATATTTGATTTCTATAGAACCAGTATGAAATCAGCCGGTCCCTGCGCAGACGTAAACATTTTTTGTGTCCAGTTGCTTCCACTTTACACATACTCTGTGACGAACAGAAAGTGTTCGGTTGGTAACTGGAAACTAAAAGTAGTCAGTTGTACCAGTGACCAGAAGTAGCGACCGGTGACTGTGTCTATTCGCCGCCACCGGACATAGCAACTACGGTTACCAGTGACCAGAAGTAGCAACCGTAGACTGTGTCCGAAGACCGCGGCGCCGCTACAGGACACAGCAACTACGGTTTCCTGTGATGGTGTGCCGTGTCGGTAACAAAAAGTGTCTACGTTTGAGCAGCCCCTTAACTGCGATCCCCTTTTTAGAGGTTGAATTTTGAAAAACCTTTCCTTAGTAGTAGCCTACGTATTAGATGGAAATTTCAACTTTCCAGATCCTGCCATCTGTCATTCAGATTCTACTTTTGTATATATACCTAATATATTTATTTTGTAAGTTGTTGTTTTCATATGCGTTTTTACGTTTGCGTAAATATTTTGTAAAATAAATAAATTTAAAATGATTTGTAAAAAAATAGACAATATAGTCAGATTGTGAAAAAAATATGTTTAAAAAATGTAACCTTGCTGAGTTTTTCGCCTGTTCTTCTGAGTTGAGGGCCGACTTACGAACTGGTGATAACTAAGCTTTGACCTTCATAAGTACCCTACTAGGGCCTAAATTGAATAAACCGCTTTGACTTTCACTTTGATATTGTCCTCCTCTAAATACTCTAAATCTGACTTATTTGAAAGAAGGTTGACGATTCTCCTCAATATTCTCCTTCACCAAAAAGACTGAAATATAAAGTTTAAAACTGAAAGAATCGGAACAGCGTTTTAAAATTAAGTACTTCCTCATAATCGTAGTTAGGTAGAACAGTTTTTATCGCGAGTATTTCACCTAAAATAAAAGAGAAAAAACAAGGATTTTCAACGCCATGTTTGGTTCACTAATTGGTACTAATAAGCAGTTATTAAAAGAAGAATCTTTCGTCCAAACGATGGTTAAAGCTGATAACGATATCATCGCATCACATTAATCAGTCTCTATATTTCCACGATTAGTCGCAGATGGTCGTAAATCTACGATATTCGTATGGAACTTATCTCCGATTTACGACTACTCAGTTCAGGATCACGTTCCAGATACGCGATAAATGTATAAAAATCTGAGAAGCTCATAAATTTGGAACGCTCTATTGTAAAAGCGGGACATTATAAAGACCATATAATTAACTCACGGCTGTAAAAATAGTGGTCGCTTGGAATGCAGTTCTAAACCAAAGAATCGCGTTTAAATAATTAAAAATGCATTGGGGATTTTAAATACATTAGACAAACTTAATTAGTTAAATATGCGGAAAAACTACTAATAACAAAAATAAAATAAAAAAGGGTAGGAGGAGGTGCTGCTTCACAAACAAACTTAGTTATGCGGTCCAGTTTATTACATCGGCTATGGCCCACGTCTAAGGAAGGTCGGAACCCTCGGTGCTTTATTCAGAATCAGAGTCGCACTTAGCCAGCTTTATTTTTCATTTGTCTTCAAAAACGCAAATATAAATATTTGTAATATTGCAGTTCCCTAAACTAATCAATTATTTCTATTCCAAATATTGTTTTTATTAATTTCATTGAAATTCAGTTATTCACGCAAATTATTTAAAATTCATAATTAACTGAGCTAATTTTCGAAACACTTTCAGTTCAGTGTTGACTGTGAGTCTTGGGAATTGAAACGTGGCTCAAAGTTGACTTTTAGTTAATTTGAATATATTTATCGTCTGACTTACAAATAGTTACCAATTTGGCCGTCTTTCACACCGATGCATTTGTTAGTTTATAAAAAACTAGCTCTACCCTAAGGTTTTCCCCTCTTGTCCACTATCCACCTCTCTGGGATAAAAGCAGCAAAAACTAGCTCTACCCTAAGGTTTTCTCTCTTGTCCTCTATCCACCTCTCTGGGATAAAAGCAGCCTATGTCGTTCGCCATACTATTGGCTATCCAGGTGCCAAATTTCATCGCGCTCGGTTCAGCGTTTTAGGCGTGAAAGAGTCACAGACGGAGTTACTTACGCATTATTAATAATACAATTATTAGTTCAAAAATAAAGGAATTAAATGTGTTATTTGAGGTCCCTTTTTAATCTATTAACATAGGGTTTTCTATAGATAATATAAGTTTAAGAATCAGTGGTGTTTTCATCCTAACTAGGCTGAAAAATTTATTTTTAGAAAACAAGAAACTATATACACGATCAATAAAACCTGAATACTAAATTAAAAATTACATGTGTTATTAATTGTGATTAAGTGTGATTTAAACGTGTAAGCAATTACTGGGTGAATAAAAAAATTATTAAAGCATGCAATATAAAAGATGATCTATTTAATATGTGGAAAAATGATACCAGCAATGCAATATTAAAGTTGGAATACAATAAATGCAGAAACTATGCTAATAAGTTAATTGTTCAAACTAAAAATAAAAAAACGAAAACAGAAATAGCTAAACATAAAAATGATCCTAAAAAACTGTGGGATATGTTAAATAAAATAACAGGTAAAGTTAAAGAATCTATAGATAATATAATAATGAAAGCATTTGAAAAAAAAAATATAACACCCGCAACTATTGCTAATAGTTTTTCAGCTACATTTAAAGATAGTGTCAATAAAATTGTACCAAGATGTTGTAAGCTACTTCTAAATGAAAACACGTACCAAAAGCCAGCAAACGTAACATTACGGTTTGAAAAAGCCACCCCGGATATAATTCATAAAATTATTATGTCTCTCAGCAGTGAAAAAGCGCCAGGGTCAGATGGTATTAGAGCATTAGATATTAAGTCAATTAGTCGAAATATTACATTAGCTATAGCAAAATTAATAAATACTAGTATACTAGAAGGAAAATACCCTAATGAGTTAAAAGCAGGAATCGTTAGACCAGTATACAAAAAAGGAAACAGACAAATATATGAAAATTATAGGCCGATTACAATTCTGCCCACCATAGACAAAATTATTGAGAAATATATAGCTAAACAAATATATAAGTTCTATAGTGACAATCATATACTGACTGATAAACAGTACGGTTTTCAACCACACAAAAGTACTACACAATTACTTTCATCATTCTCTGATGTTGTTTATAATCACCTTAATAATAAAAAACATGTCCTAGTAGTATTCATCGATTACAGTAAAGCTTTTGATACGCTCAGACACAACCTATTGCTGAATAGATTAGAAGACTGTGGAGTCCGAGGAAATGTCCTTAAATGGTGCAAAGACTACCTAACTAATAGAACGTATTGTGTTAAATTCAGAGACCAGTTAAGTGATACAGTTTGTGTCGATAAGGGAACAGCACAAGGTTCGGTGCTCGGTCCCTTACACTATATAACGTATGTTAACAACCTAGTAAACACAATTAAAAACTGCGAGATATATCAATTTGCAGACGATACGTGTCTTCTATCTGCCGATAATGATTTGTCCAAAGCTCTAAAACATTTGCAATCAGATTTTACCTTGTTGACCAAATGGTCTCATGACTCAGGTCTTGTACTAAATGCTGATAAAACAAAAATGTTATACATAGCTTCCAGTCACATTAGGAAAGCACAAAAACTGAATCTTATTGCACACAATCATATATGTCTTCACACAAATACAACGTCAAGATGTCAATGTGCTTCCAATGAAGTTGTCAATAAGCATACATATCTTGGTCTTATCATAGATGATAGGATGAAGTGGACGGAACACATTAGGTACGTCTGTAATAAATTGCGTGCCATACTGGCAAAGTTCGTGATAATAAAAAATAAAATTCCTTATGATATTCTATTAAGTCTGTATAAATCTCTAGGTGAATCAATAATATCGTATGGGCTAAGTAGTTATGGCCGCACGTTCAGAACTCATTTGAGCACCATTTACCAGCTCCAACTACGGATATTAAAGGCCATTGTACCGCTTAAAATAAAAAATAAATACAAAAATAATTATCATGACCTGTTCCGTTTTTGCAAACTCATCCCAATTCAGGAAAAGGTTGATTACACCCTTTTAATTGAAAATTATTTTAATGAAACCATTCAAACTAAAGATGATAATTCTACACAAAATAAAAGATCACGTCGCAATCACCCTAAGCTTGCAATTCCGAAATATAGTAACTTCTATGGAAAATTTCGCCATATCAATTTGATACCTAATCTAATTAATAAGTTACCACCTATTTTGAAACATGAACTAACGCATCAAAACATAAAATATAAACTAAAAAACTTCTTTCTGGATCAAATAAATATTTAAAAATAAATAATGCAAACTTAAAACAGCCTAAGGAGGATTGCTTCATAGAAAACATTCTGTATAATGATTGATTGTTTAGACTCACCGCTAGCTGTACCACCACCTCAATGAGATATCTACCTACATTTTAAATAAAAAATGCCACGATGCAGGTGGGTAGTACTAAATCTGTTTGTAACATTGTTCAATTTGTTCTATATGTGTTATGTCCGGGTCAGACTGTGCATTGAATGTAATTAGCTATAATGAACATACTAACTTAGTTTACAGTTTGACTTGGGTTTGTTGACTAATGTAACAGCTGTCAATCACCAACCGACGAACCGATATGGTGTGCGGAAAAACCAAAAATGGTTTATGTCACACCTTACCTTTAAGTTTTTTGTATTCTTTTAATAATAAATAAATAAAAAAAAAAAAAAAAAAAATACATTTGAATGTTGCTTTTCACTTTCATCCGTCGATTCTCGCGAGGGACGCGCGTTATATCTTCTAGTGACTGGATGTGACCGTACTTGTTAATTCCGGTCAGTTGTGAGTTGGAATAATAAATAAACCGGTTTGTATTCCGGGCAACTGTTCTTTAGAATGCGGCTGATAGGTGCAGTGCTGGAGAAATGTGGAAACGTTTTTGCATTCCCATATTTATAGAGGTAAGAATTATTAAATAAAAATCACGTTTATTAGCTTTCCACAGTTTCACGCAGCTTACGACCTGCTAGATGGTTAAGCGGTTACCGTAGCCTATGTACGCTTGCAACTCCATGGGTACCACTCGCATGTTACCGACCTAGTAAAAATCTCTTCACACTCTTTTTGAAGAACCCCATGCTATGCTCCTTTGGGAATACTATCTAGTTCATCCTGGATTAAGTCAAAGTGAACTGTAAGGAGGAGCCAAAACGCAACAAAATCATGAATCCAAAGGTATCATAAAGGTTTATTCATAAACATATTGCCATTGTGCACTGAACATATGAACCAGCGAACTGTTCCAGCATCGTCACCAACTCAATCAAATTAATTTCAACTCATCTGTAGTGCGGTGAGTACATCGCTTCTGATCAATCGATGGCAAATTGTTTTCATCGTGTTGAATTGCATTTACTTATTTATGTCATAATACGTTTGTTTTATCTATATATCTATCCTGGGATATTCCTCACACACGGTCATCTGATCCCAAACTAAGCAGAGTCTAAAAGAGAACTTCATTTAGCTTGTATCACGCAGAGAGTAATTTGGAACAAAAAGCCTGAGCATCTTTTCGAGAAGTTGACGTGGATGAAGGACATTCACCCACTGAACACACGTTCTAAATTTCAAAATGGTCTCACCATTCCCAAACACTATACCACACGTTTTCAAGGTAGCTTCAAATATAAAGCCTCTAAAATCTGGAATACACTTCAACCACCTTTAAAAAAGAAACTAAGTTATAATACATTTAAAAAACATTATAAAACTATTTTAACTAGTTCGACAGAAACATAACTTTGAGGATACTTTCAAAAACTGCAGGCTATAATCATAGCATTATGTAATACACAGAACACACACACATAATATACAAACACGCATTTTTGTGGAGTTATTTGGGAGTGTGGACTTTGTATTACTTTTTTTATCTTTAGTAATTGATATTGTATTTCAAGCACATTTTCTTTTTTTTTAATCTAATTTTTGTGACCCGTTTTTTTTCCTCGGTATCTATTTATCTCGGCGAAAATCTTAGTCCGACTACAGGGGTAGGCTGAAAAACAGCCTAGTTTGCATATTGTGTACGCTACATTCGCTGAGCCTACCCTATTGCCATATTTTTATATATTATATTGTACCTAATTTTAAGCTTATTTGTGATTTATATTGTGGCAATAAATTATTTTTCTTTCTTTTTCTTTCTTTCTTTCTTTCAGAGCTTGTACTATGGAAACCAGATAACTGATATAATACATATACTACTTATTGTTTGTAAATACATACTTAATATACATAATTACACCCAGACTCAGGACATAGCTTTTAGTGATATCCGTTTTGATCTTTTTAGAACGTACTCTTTAAAAGTCAAATCTATTTTAGGATGGCACTTATGAAGGGCAAAGCTGCTGATGTTACCACCAGTTCAGAAGGTAGCCATCAATGGGAAAGAACCGGTTAGAAAATCAGTTAGATTATTATTTTCTTTTTACATAACAGACTTCAAAGATTCGATCTTCATGATCAAAGGTATGGACCTTTGATTAAGGATACATCCAGATTGAGTATCGAAGCTGTGCACGCGTCGAAAAAAAAGCCCCTAACTGTTAGGGGCTAAATCAAATAAAAATAAATAAAATTGCAAACTAATTAATAATAATTAATAAATGAATTGCGTTAGCAATATTGCTTAGTTTCCTTTTTAGGGGGCCTGTTCAATGTTACGCGAGGTTGTGATAGGCGGTCAACTCCAGGGGACCCACAGAATATTTGCTTACAGAACCTCTGTTTATGTTAACCGTAAACGTAATTTTGAGTTACAAGTTATTGCCAAAACACAAACTGTTGTTACAAGCTGTCTCTGTTATGGAAATTAAGAAGGGTTTCCTTGTTTACTGTGATGTTATTGTGTTGTTTGGCCTATTCTTTTTCTGCTTAAATGAGAAAAAATGGCGGAAACAGTACTTAATTATTTATTAAAAATACCTATTTCATGAGAATATGGGGGAATCTCAGATTACAGAACATAGGAGTGAGGCCATTGACATTTTACATTTTTGATAGTCTACTTACTAACAGAATAGTGTCATTATGGCACAATTTTGACACCACTGAAAGATCATTGGAACACAATTGAATATTAAATAACAGATTAAATAGCAGACTTGGGCCCCTGGTATATGCTTTTGAATTTGTATTTGCTTTTTTTAAACAAAACTTTTGTTGTTTGTTGGTTTATTTATTTGGGGAGAATGTGATGGATAGAAAAGGAGAACATGCCAAAATGTATGGGGCGTGGTCCTACCACCAATTAATAGCAATCAGATTTGGAAAGCTCTATTCATGTAGTATAATTGGTACTATTGTAGCTAATCTCACAATTTTGTGTATAAAATATTATGGGTACTTTTCCTAATAAATATAACATTTTATCAAATTATTCAAATTCTCAAGTTATGTTATAAATAGGAAAGTATTCGCTTTAATATATTTTAATATGCGCCATATGTCGTTTTTTTTTTCGCGGCGCGTGAAAATAAAAAAATGCGCGCCATTTTCCATACCTTTTCGCTGTTTGGTTGATAATCAGAAAATCAACTTCAAAAAATACAAGTCTGTTTTTTCCTCGCAAGTGTGCAGAAAAACATCGTATGAAACGTGTGTGCATTGATCATTACTCTTAGCACACGTGTATCGTAATGTACTAAACTTTTTGAGATTAGCTCCCGTACTGACAATTACACATTGCAACGCGCGTTCCATATATAGCTAATTGCTATTGGTCCATTTTTTCCTGTTGTCCTTTGATAGTCGCTATAAAAAGAAAATGGCATTGCGAGGGAGCGAGCAAAACACATTGCAATACAAAATAAGACGCATGTACACACTAAGCTACACATCAAGTTATTCATTTCCAGTAAAAGCTGATCTCGCATTGTATAGGATTTCGGTACAATGGTAGGTCAGCTTATACTGGACTAAATAGCTTAATGCGTAGCCGTCCGTTACAAAAACAAATTAATGGAAGAAAGCTGCAAAATCGTAGAATCCTGCTAATATTTCACTACAACAAAAATCGTGTGATTTATTGTTAACATTGTGTAATTATATCTTTCAAAGCTAAAGTCAAAGCCATTTATTCAATTCAATAGGCCCCAGAAGGGCACTTTTATGAAAGTAAAATTATTAATGTTATCACCGGTTCGGAACAGCTTTCCTACAAGTTCCTACAGTATGAGTTATTTTGCTTCTACTTTTTTCACTCCGTCCACAAATACGTTAACTTTGACCCACAAATAAAAATCCTTAATGGATTGGTATTATTCTCCATTTACCAAATCGAACGGAAATTTGGTACCTATGTTCATGCAAGGTTCCCATCAGGCTGGCTATTTCCTCTATAGATGGCTAGTTAATGCGTCGGGGAAAAACCCCCCTGCTAGTCTCCGGAGGCCTCAATCTATATCAATACATGAGATGGTGTTTCAAGATATTCCCAGCTCTTTTTATATGACGTTGGAAAGTCACAGATATATTTAACCCGGGTTTTGCTAGACTTGCTTTAAAACATCTCACTTAATAATGGGGGATCAGGGCCAGTAGACATGATGGTTATCGACAATCGTCATCGTTAGTACCTAAACGATCAACCTTTGTATGGGATTGACATTTCAAATCGAAATATCACGTGATTTTTAACAATCTCTTATGTCAATCCTGTCGTCGAATCGAGGGGTTCTTTTTTATGCGTGCGGTCTACCTATGGTCTCATGTGAACAGTTTAAAGAAAACTCATAGGTAGAGGGTTGAAGGAAATTTACTAATTACTATTACAAAAATTATTTATAAAATGACGTGGAAAAAAATCGATAGAGAGACATACAATATTCTTTGTCAAACAAAATTTAAAATTATTATTTTTCTCTAAGGTATGAAACCTCTACAAATCCAATACAAAGGTTGATCGTTTACTAACGATGCCGATTGTTGACAACTGTCTTGTCAAGGGGACTGGTTTTAAATATATATAAACAACCAAGCAGAAAATACAGACGTTATTCTATATTCAACTCAAATTATATTAAATTGAAAAAAAAAATGTATTACGTCGTAAATAAACTATGAAAGAAAGAAAGAAGGGAAAAAAATTGAATTTATTTTTCCAGAAACACACAAATAACAACAAAAAATAGAACAGCAATTTAAAATATAAATAAATATCCAATCAGTGCGTATCTGAAGAAAAAGGCGGCCGACTCAGCCTAATGTTGAGGTGGGGTACCTCAACGCTGGTATTCTGTCGTCGCCTCGCGAGTCTGCGTCACGAATATACAGGTCGGTTAACTAAAGCTGGCACGTTTCAACACATTTACACCGTCTCTCTCGCGCAAAGTCAAGCTTATGAGTATGAAGGAGACAGTTATTGTTTTGCTTTTGCTACTGCTCATAAATATAGAGTGGTCTATTTTTGCATTCGTCCATTAGACTTGACTGATTGCAAATTTATGAGTACTGTGAACGTGCCAGCTTTCGTTAACCGACCTGTAACTGGGAAACGATAATTATATAACAATGTATAAATTCAAACGATTAACCTATTAAAATAATAGTAAGAAACAGAAAGTACATTAGTTTCTTCAATTCAATTAGGCGTAAATTTTTCATAAGTGCCTGCGAAGGTCTATTTGAATAAATGATTTTGAATTGAATTGAATAAAGTGGGTATAGCGGCAATTTGCCGACATTTAATAAACTACATGAAAACTAGTTTTGTAGCCGACTTGTTGTTCTATTTCAGTATAATTAATACTGTTTGAATATTAATGAAGACTAGGTAGGTAGGGTTAGTGCGTAATTTATTTTAGTATTGTGATGAAATAATATTTGATTTTAGTTCCTAACAGATGCCTTAGAGGTATTATTTGACTTGACACCCACGACTACCGTCTATCACCAAAATGATCTCGCAGATCTTGTAGAATGAACTTCGCACCGGGATTTTCCCAAGGGAGTTCAGCGTGAGGTTCTTCAAATAGTATGTGAAGAGATTGCAGGGTCGTTAAACTGCAAGTACCCCTAGTTTGCTACCTAAGGCTCTATTTACACGTACCACAATCACTACATCACAACCACACGGACCACATTGAGTCCGCGTGTGTGATACCAACCAACTGCGACACCGTGAAATAGCGGTACAAACATTTTAACATTTTGTAGCTACCACAACGCAACCGCAAAAGGCCGCAGTGACACTATTCACACGTAACCACATCTTGACCACATTTTGTCGCGACGCTGTGGTGTGATTGCGGTACGTGTGAATAGACGCTAAGTAGTATAAAAATACCTTTATTTATTTTACTTGAATAAATATTCTGTTGATGTTAGTAGGTTATTTCATATTTCATACGGTACAAAATAGGCAATATCGAGCAAAGGCGTAGAACTTGTGCGTAGAACATTATTTTCCTATTTGATAGTGTCGTAGCAGCTACACGTTTCGTAGTAAGTACTACGAGCTGTAGAGCTACGTACCAGCAATTTTTTCCATCAAGTGAGCGTTTTTATATTCAAGTCTAATATATTACGGGTTTTACGGCCATTTGAGTTACTTTCAGGATCGTCTCAATTACCACCAGTATTTTTTTTGTGACATGATACATTTTGATGGGCCGTAGATACTCTAACTACAACGCCAAAATCTGGGCTCATTTTCAATCCACAGAAAACAGTTTTGTGCATGAAAACTATGCCCACATAGGGGAAACCATCCCCTGATCCCATGATCTTTTATTTATTCCCATTATAAAATAATATATGATATACAGACGTTCTTCATCACGTAGTTCCGCATAAAATTAATATTATTCCATCGATAATTATCACAAATTATTCCATTACTAATTGAACAGCTCCGTAATGTTTCGTTTCAGAGTGGTAATTTTCATTTATATTGAAAACTTGTCGCTGAAAAAATAACATTCAGTCAATATTGTTACTTGAGTTATGTTATTTTAAATATTAATGTTCTTGAATGTATTTATGGGAGTTTTCATCTGCACTATTTTAATAGTACATTATGATACATGTGTGCAAAGTTGGTTATTAGCACTTGAATAATCAATGCACACGCGTGTCATACGACGTTTTTCAACACACTTGCGAGGAAAAATGGTCTTGTATTTTTTTTTTGTAGATTTCTTGATAATAATCTAAAACACAACAGCCGTGAGCTGTCAAACTATTTTACCCGTTTAAATTAAGAATGCTAGGTCTACACACATATCACTTACAGTAAGGTACAAACTTATCATAATAGGGATTATACCTATCATAAAACTGTGCGGTAATGTAAAGTAAAAAGCACTAGTGCAAAATAAGCTGCATTAAGAGCTGCATTAGAAAAACGGTGCAATAAATGTCACGTTTTTTATTTTTATTTTTTATTTTATTTTATTCAGGATAACAAACAGAATGACAATAATTGGTTATACAGGGTACACAGTTATAAAAATATTGTCAAAGTCAAACCAACTACGCTATCCACAGATTACAAAAAAGTATTAATAATTTTAAAGATGAAGAACTTATATAGAAAACAACAAAAAAAGAGAAAAAACAAGCTGAGATTAATAAACTAGATAATTAAAGTAAGTAAGTATTTCGGATTGTAGACAATACTGCAAAAAGCTTACAAAAGTTATAAAAGTTATATCATTAGATGACAATGTAGCCCTTATGGCTTTTTTAAATTTGGAAGAAGACAGTGCAAAGATGTCGGTTCCTAAGAAATTAGAATTATGAGCCGTTACAAGTTGCCGAAGAGGGGCACGTAAACCGGCGTTAGTTCGGCAGCTGCCAGTTGAAAACAAATGGCAAGCGCGCACTTCCCGTCTTTGCACTGTCCGCGGCACAGAATAACAAAAACTGCTCGTAAGATCAGTACAATCCAATCCACCATTACACAAACCGTACAACATCATTGCTCCGAGAAGTAATCGTCTTTGGCTCAATGTTATTAAATTATACTTTTTAAGTAAGTCTGGATATGGTAAGGAACCTCTGTTACACCTAAAATGCATTGCCTTAAGGAATTTGCGCTGAACCCTCTCTATAAGATCATTGTATTTATTATAATACGGGTTCCAGATGGTAGATGCATACTCTACCTGAGGACGGATAAGGGAGTTGTATAAGTAGAGGTAGGTGGAAGTGCGTTTAAAACAATGACCAACTCTCATTATAAAACCATACATTTGATAAGCTTTACTGGTGATCTTTTGTATGTGTACATCGAGATGTAGCTTTGAATCTAGTTCAACACCGAGATCCCGCACGGAGTCGACTCTTTGTAAATAGTTATTGCCCAGTTTATATTTATAGTCGACGATATTTTTCTTTTTAGTAAATCTTATAAAGTTACATTTGTTAATATTAAGATGCAATTTGTTCCTTTTACAGTATTCAGTTAAGCTATCTAAATCATATTGAAGAAGAAGGCAGTCATTATTATTGTTTATAGGTCGTTTTTTTTTTAAATCGTCTGCGTAAAATAGAAATTTTGAATTCTGAAAGCAATCATCTATATCATTTATAAAAAGTACAAAAAGCAATGGGCCCAGAATAGACCCCTGCGGGACACCAGATGTAGTTACGATAGTGTTGGAATGGGAACCTTTAATAACCACATTTTGACTCCTGTTGGATATATAGGAGATAAACCAGCGTAGCAAATTCCCTCTGATGCCGTTAAAAGCTATTTTATTCAGCAATTTTACGAGCAAGTGTGTTGAAAAATCTATTATTTTAAAGATGTAGTTAAAAATAGACTGGTTTTTTCTTCGTTTCAATATAAGTTTGAGTAAAGTCATCTTGGGGCACTTTACCAAACATCATTGAACAAATTAACCCAAAGAAATCTACTCCTCCAAGTCCCCACCGACAATGCGCTCTGATTGGCTAATTCAAGGACAGACTCGACATTTAGATGCAGTGATTGGTCGGTTATGATTAATCAGTGCAAAAACACTTACTAGTTGCGGAATTGGATTGATCGGTATTACTACTCTAAAGGGATTTTCCTCAATGCCCAACCACCAGCAGGAATGAGACCCATGTTCATATGGACATAGGGATGAATGTACACCTGTAGGTATTCCAGCTGAAATATAAGTTTGAAAAAACAAAAAAAATACTAGCTATAGCTACTAGCTATCCCACACGGTTTCACTTTTGTTCCCGCGAGAAAAGCCCTAATTTGGGCTTGGTTGCCAAACTTAAAAATAAGAAGAAGAAGACATACCTACAACTACCGCTATACCGCAAACTCCTTAGAAACTCCACCTAAGTATATAAATACCCAACTATTACAGTCAGTAGGTACCTAGTAGGTACCGTAACAATTCGGTCCCAGGTTGCAAATTGCTTGTATCCCGTGTTACTGAGCGACGGACACACGAGAGACGTTTTCCACCGTATTTCGTGGTAAATCTAACCAGGAAACATACGTACCTACGTACCTACTGTATGTACGGGTAATATAATGGAGTATTTAACCGTATTCAAGCCTGGGAATTACGAGTTTCTCTAACGTTTGCGTATGATTAACGTGTTTATATTGGACAATGTGGTTCTGTGAATTTGTACAGTTGATTATATGATTTATGAATGCGTATTAGTAAAATTTGAGTTATATTTTTTTCAAACAAATCCCTTTAGGTATTACGAAGATTTTAAGTAATGCTTTGCGACCAATGCATTTGCAGCAATTATGCGTAAAAAGATGACCTCACTCCTACAGAGAGTGCGGTGGAGCAGCAACAGTCCTCTCAATGAGACATCTGAGAGATGTGAAGGCTCATATCTCAACCATTGGCTGAAGCACACAAAATCTGAATTTGTTATTTTATACTCATCCATAAGTACTTGTACTTACTAACAAAAATTGCTTCTACATTCGCGACATTCTGGAACGGTCGCTTTACTAAGCTACTAGGTGACCCCTTAGGCTCTAGGCGCTAAGCAAGCCGTCTTTCTGTGCGTAGGTAGCATTGACTTATATATTACTAGCGTAAGGACCGGGCCAACCGCGCGACAAAATGACAGCAACGCGCTGGCCCTAAATTGTTCAATTTAGGGCCGACGCGACTCAGTCGTCTGCGGTCCGCGGAACAGATCGCTCGTCCATTGCTTATCTCTCTCCCGCATGTGTGCATTGTACGCACATACAAAGTTACATGTTACATCGTACACCTATGCAACGCGGCACTTCGTAGTTCGATCGATTTTAAACAAATGGCGATTTACTTGTATGAAGATTTTTTTTGCAAAATGTTCCGGTGGGCCTATCCTGACTTTTGAAATCATTGCTAGGTAGCCTAAGAACGGCCCGGGCTGCCACAAACCGAACCCTTAATAATCGTAACTGACGAAGTTCGTCCCCACTTTCTTACAAAGCCGTGAACCGAGATTCAAGCCCCATTTGAGGGCACCTAAAGGTACTGCTATTTAAAATAATGCAGCTAAGAGTCCACAGACATCATAAGGGTGAAACTTCTTGTCCACTCAAAAATATAAGTGAAAGACACCATCCTATTATTAATACGAGTTAAGTTTGAAAAAGTTGTTTAGACCATGTATCGCTATCACATTATATCAATGCTTTCCTTTTGATTTTTTCCTTTAAAAAAGGCTCTAGTTTATTATGGGATTCAAACCCACAGCCTTTGCCATGGACGTCACTACCACAAACCTATCATCGCCATGAAAATATTAATAAAACAGATTAAAATAGTTTATACTATATTTGTTATAAAGTGTCACAAATGTTCTGTTTTTTAAGTTATAATTCAGAAGGATTTACTATTTTAAAAACACTTAAAAATAGTTATCGAGAAATATCTCAATAACTATAATAATAATCAATCAAAATAAATTTTAAATATATGTATTGTTTTTTTTTTTTTTTTATATATATATCTATATTTAAATGTGTAAAAATAAGTGTAAAGATGAATAAATGGAATAATAAATCAATCAAAAAAAATGAGCTAAGAACAAGGTTTTAGCAATTTTAGCTCAACATAACTTTACACCACACAACACTTTAATGTTTTCTTAACTTTGTAAGATATACAGAAATCGAAAATATATTAACAATAATAAATCCAGGTACAACTGTATGACTCCCAAAAGTCCAATTTCCGCGTTCACGGCAATTGTAAATCAACCAGATAAAATTACATTTGGCTTATCTATGTGACAAATTGCACAGATTTAGAATCAATTGGTTTCACTTGTACGTACCAAGTATATTGACTCTGTGGTTTAACGAAGCCAATTTTCAGTAGCCCATAATACTTTTTAAATATTAACTTTTTGTTTATTAACAACAAATATGTACAAAATACAATCTATATTTACAAAATACAATCTATATATAGAAAATTTTCTCAAGCATACTTTTTAAATATATTTTGAATTTGGAAATAGATATACCTAACCTAGAAAGAGCGTCGCCATACTACACGAATAGGTATATAAAACAGGACAACTTTTTTGGGCTGGTGCACGTTTATGCGCGATCTGCGTCATGCTGCTTGGCATAGTGACGTTCATAATGATAGCAGTTGTTGAAATATTCCGATTAAAATCGGGAGAAAATATATTAAACATTATTTTGCATATTTTTCTATTTTTATTTGATTTAACAGGGGCTATTTTTCGACGCGTGAACAGCTTCAACGCTCAATCTGGATTTATCATTGGAACATTGTTTTTTTATCACAATCTTAGAAGCAGGTAGATAGTCCAATGTAGTCGCACATTGAAATTAGCAGGCGATAAGCTAATGTGTGACAAGCTTAACAAAGTCTGATATCGCAGTTGAATAACACTATTAAATGTGGTCCTGCAGTGAGTCGCCAGAGCTCCATGAGAAAGCGCTATGCAAGTCCTGGGACCAGGGGCGTAGTACCAAATGTCACTGCGCTTCCTTCGCAGGCACTTATGGAAAGTCTGACTTGCATGCGTCTATAGACGTTGTATTAAAAAAGCCTAAGAAAGCAACTGGCTTCAAGCTAACTGCCTGTATTCAAGTGTAACCATGTTCATTTGAGTTGAAAAGACGGCGCAATCCTCTCCCTATCTCATAAATTACTAAACGTTGGCTCGCGAAAGGGGCGCGCGTCCTATACATAGAATAAAATTTATATGGGACCACTGTGGGATCTACTGTACAATAGGCACAGTTTAAACTATCCAAATCAGATAAGCCGTTTCCGAGTAATCGGTGAACATATATATAAACAATATACAGATGAATTGAGAACCACTTTTTTTAATTCTGTTAAAATTAGAATTAGTCAACTGATTTATTACAAAATTGTATTTTTGTATAAGCATGCTTCAATAAAATTTACAATGCTGTTATAGTATAAATAACCAGCACCTGTTCACAAATAGGTATCTATGACGCATGTGGCAATACTGCCATGTTTTTAACGATGATCTTTTATCATTCATAAAAATATCATTGGTAGGATCTCCGTCCGTCAGTTTTCGCAATAATATAGGAATAAAAACGTCGAACAAATTACTCATAAATACATTATTCTTTATTTATATTCTAATCATTCTTCGATTTTGAAATTGGTAGATATACTAAGCACAAGTTATTACAATTGTATCTCACTATTAAACTCCAGATGAATATGCCGTCTAAATTGTTTCTAAGCCAGCTGTCGATTTGGAAATTTCATGTGCCAAATTTTACGTGGCCAATTATGTAATATTAAATATTAATCAACAATGTAATCCACGAAGAATGATTGTATATACCTAAATCAGCTTATTTTTGCAGAAAAAATCTTTAGGTAACTTAAAACGCAACAACAACACGAGTACAGCATGGGGTTCTTCAAAAGGGGCGTGAAGAGATTTCTCCAGGGTGGGCAACGCGCGCGTGATACCCCTGGTGTTGCAAGCGTCCATAGGCTACGGTAACCGCTTACCATCAGGCCGGCCGTATGCTTGTTTGCCACCTAAGTGGTATAAAAAAAAAAAAAAAATCTAGTGTTAGCTTACTTGATCTACATCAATTTACAACTTACTCTTCCCGTGTTCCTGGAATAAACAGACCGTGGTGCTGGTGACACTTCATTGGTACCTTAGAGAAGGCTTTTTTGCAGAGTATAGAGTTTAGTCGCTCAAAGAGCAGCTCGACTGGGTTTGGGAAAGTACCTCCACCTTACAGAATACCGCAACCAAATAACTTATTTGTGTTCCTGCGCGTGAGTCACGTTACTAGAGCAAATTGGGGACGGAGGCAGGTTGGTGACGCGTGAGTGATCCCTCACGTGTTGCAAGCGTCCATATGGTTACGTTAACTGCTTACCATCAGGCGGGCCGTATGCTTGTTTACCCATTAGACTTTATTATAAATCTTCCTTTGACGGGCCAGTTGGCGCAGTTGGTTAAGACTCTGGTAAAGATTCCATCTATTGCGCCGCAGGTCGTGGGTTCGATTCCCGCACAGGACATGCATTTGTGTGCATGAACATGTCTGTATGTCCTGAGTCTGGGTGTAATTATGTATATTAAGTATGTATTCACAAACAAAAAGTATTATATCAGTTATCTGGTTTTCATAGTACAAGCTCTGCTTAGTTTGGGATCAGATGAACGTGTGTGAGGGAGGAATGTCCCAGGATATTTATTTATTATTTATTTATTTATTATTCCTTTAACGTTTTAAATACGTACTTTGAATAGTAACACACGGACAGCAAGTTGGTTATTCATACGGAAAGCTTATCAGTATGTCGCAGCGTACTGGAACTCAGTTTTGCATATACTTACTAAGGTGAAGTTGCTGGTACTAACCCACTTACATTCGTGCTATGGATGGTTGAGTTTATTATGTAGATAGTGACTTTTTGAACAAAAAAACATCACTTAATTAATTGTTTCAGTTACGGTCACACCGGTCCTGTTACCGCCATGATTCTGCTGTCATTTCAATAATTTAGTTCTATAGAAGAAGGACATGTTATATCATCTCCGTACGTCAGTCACCGTCAACGTCAGTTGAACAAACAATGCGTCAATTGCTCTGCTCGTAATCACGGTTTAGTTAAGGTAAAAGAAAGCACCTCGTATTGTCTATTTGTCTATTATACCACAAAACAAAAAACATGTTTGTTATTTTACAGTTTTATTCCAAAATAATAAGATCTTCGTAGTTGGTACATAGGCGCACAGATCGCGAAAGAGAATTTTTTATAGTAATAGTGACTACTTCTCTAGTACTGACTAGTGTACCCGTGCTCACAGACCGTACTCTCATAGTACAGTACAGACACTATAAAATTCTACTTCTATGGATTTATCACATAGAGACATCCTGACATCTACTTTTAGCAAGTACATAAAATAGATAGCGTGAAACTTCAGACGAGTAAAACGAGGCAAAAGCCATCATAGGAAACTTTATGCGATGCTTACAGAACAATGAGTATGTGAACATAGCCAGTGGAACGGTTCTTGAATACGAAATCATGCGAGTTATGAACACATTCACACGTTTGTATTATCTTGCACTACGTTTTGTTGATTGTCATAATATGGTTAGAATAATGAACAGATGACTAGTGAGAATAGTTATATGGTGCGTCCATGCTAAGCGAAGCGAGCACGAGCCGAGCCTCGAACTTCGGATTCGTTCGGAGCTCGCGATTTCAAGCGTGGACGTACTTGCATGGAGCACCTTCTGTGCACATGCGATGCACTGGCTGTTAAGCGATTGTGTCTCCTAGGGATCGGATATCCAAAACCAGAAGACTATAGGCTATCTCCTAGCCTCGTTGTAAAACTCATGAAAAGAGTTTTCTACGAGACTGGGGAGGAGTAAGTTATCTAGGGGACCACAATAGATCCCAATGGGTCGAAGTGTCCGAGTTATTTCTCGGCCCCTGCACAAGATAAGATAAGATAACGAGCCATCAACGAGCCTAAAACGAGCGCGATGCGAATCCCTGTGTTCGTGAAAAAAGTGACAATCGGGCGGAGCGCAGTCGAGCACGCTACGAATGCTCGTTCGAGGCTCGCAAGCCCGTCCACGCTACGCGAATCGTGCTCGCAGTGTGCTTGTTAGTGGCTCGGCTCGTGCTCGGTTCGCCAAGCATGGACGCACCATTATGTTTGATACATATTATGTATCGTGCTTGCTTAGTTTGGGATAAGATGGGTCTGCGAAGAATGTCCCAAAATGACAATAACTCATTTAAGTGCTCCTTACCTTCATGCCGGCAATGGGCGGAGTTATCGCTTGATATAGATCCTCGCAGATTAACTTTAGATGGCTTCAATAAATAAATTAAATAATCATTAACAACAGACAAATCTAAATAGATAACGCAAGTCCGTATGAAACCCAGCCCCTTTTTTCTACATAATGTCCCAAGTAATGTAATGTCACTAGAACTAGAGCGCTTTAGTTAGACTGGCGTTAGAGATATAATGTAAAACTGAAGCGATCCTATTTGTCAATTAAACACATCCATCGCTACACATCTCTGGTAAACATGCAGCCTATGCGAATTCCATGTCCGCGCAAAACAGTTTCAAAAGATTAGCATTGCTCTCCATTTTTGCACGCGATGTAATACACTCGCGTCATCTATTGATATTTATATCCGTGAACATAATTAAGAAATAAGCTCAATATTATAAGCAAATAGCTCATTAAAGCGGCCATAAAATCAATCGCTTATCATAAAAAATAAATACTTATCTTTAATGTTTTCACATAGCAGCGAAAAGATCGTGAAGTATTCACCGCGGCAGGTATCAAAGAGCCCAAGGTATTACGGTCAGGATTTTGTTATTTTAAAAATGAATATCAAAGGATACTGAACTGACAGCTATTGAGAATTTCAAAGACCGTTGGCGGTTTTTATAAATGTTTTTTGTATAAAACCAAAGTAAAGTAAGAACTTAGTAAGTTTGAAATTAGTATCACCACATCATAAAAAAACGAACCAAAGATAAAATTGTGCTATAAAAAGTGATTATCTAGATGTGCCAGAGTCTTATTGAGTCTTTTCTCGGAAAAAGTATTTTGTTTCTTTAATAAAAAAAATGAAATAACAAAACAAAACATAATAATTTTAAAAATTATAATGATTTTAAAAATGTATAAATAAAATACGAATCTGTGGTGGAGTTAATTAGTTTGGGAAAACTTTAAAGTACTTATGAAAGTACTTATTTTCATTAATATTAAATAAAAACTTTGTTCTAAAACCTTAATACAATTACAGCGAATTATCAAATGTATAACTTCATCAGCTTTCAATCACACTCGACATTAATTTAATGCTAAAGTTAAAGAAAACTCGTGAAACCGCAAATCGTTTCTTTGAAAAGGATTCTCCAGTTGTCACATAAATTCTAAAGCCCTATCTTCTGCTAAAATTCGTTAAATAATTTAAGCAGTTTATAAGGATGACGATTTATGTTTCTAGGCAAAATATATTTTAATTTTTAAATTTAATGAATAATTAAATTAATTAATCTATTATTGGGTGCGATAAATTAAAAACTTCAATGACTTATGACAACCACGTAAACAAACAAAAAACAGAAATGCAATTGAGTTCACTAAAACACAGTTTAGTGTTCTATATTGTTTTTTCTAAACTAAACACTTTGAACGGTGACTATTATTGGCACGTGACGTTAACAAGACGTGTACTAGAAGGGGCTATAATGGGATGACTTATTTTTGCGAGAAAGCCTTTATTTTGTAGAACCTCCGAGGGTGGATGGAAAAAGTGGGGCATAAAATTGTATTGGAACATTTTCTCCGAACAGAATGTACATTCTAGTTTTCTTCTCGTTCGTAAATATAATCTTCTAACGCTACTATATGAACTTACACAATCTATGTTTCGTTTATAGCGTTATTAAGTGAAAATGAAACTTAAAAACGTATCAAATAAAGTAAGAATTTCTACAGCAAAGGTTTCAATTTTCCGATATAAAATAATTTATTTATATTCATAAACTGCAATCATTAGCAACGTAGATTAACGCCCGTATAATCCTTTTATCCTATGTTATTATGGATGCATTAACTGTCTTTGAGCTCCAGGAGTTTAATACAGGCTTTATTAAATTCCAGCTTAAAATGCAACCTCTATACCTAGCATTTAAAATTAAACCTAATCACCTACGGCTTACGATTCGCATAGCGTATAGCGAGTTACAGACTGATCGCTCCACCAGGCTCTTGTTTGCTTCTGCCAGTGAGACGTGGAGCTTGTTAGTGCGCTGAGTAAACATCACAATAATTCTCGTATTTGGCCCTTTGATTCCTGGCAACTTCTTTGTTGTTGTTTTGTATAACACTTGCAATTAGAGGCGCCCTCGTGAGTCTCAAATCGCTTTTCTGGGGGAGGGATTATACAAAATATTCTGTTCATAGAAATAGAGACATAGAAAGAGCGTCGCCATACTACATAACTAAATTCTCAATCTGGATATATCATTAATCAAAGACATTGCATTTATACGTATTAGAATTAAAAATATTCCCTTAATTGAAAAGAATTAAATCATTATTTTTAACTAGGTGTACCGAAAGCGTGGCATTGAGTTATTTTTAATTGGGAAATGTAATGAGTTTTTTTTTATACAACTTAGTCGGTAAACAAGCATACGGCCCACCTCATGGTAAGCGGTTACCGTAGCCATATGGACGCTTACAACACACGAAGCATCGCTCACGCGTTACCGACCTTTCCCCCCTCCCCTATGAGCTCTGGCGACCTTACTCACGCGCAGGAACACAACTTTACACAACATAAAGTTATTTGGCTGCGGTATTCTGTAAGGTGGAGGGACTTCCGCAGTCGAGCTGCTCTTTGAGCGAATAAACGCTATGCTCTACCTCTCTTAAAAATCGAAAATGGTTTCGATATAAAAAGTAACAAACAACTAAGGAGTTAGCATTTATGAGCGAATTTTAAAATCAACAAACTACGAAAGTATAAAATGTAGTTCAGGCAAATAAAATTGGTTGATGTAGCTTTATCTATATAAACAGCACATCACTTGGCATTGCATAACAACTCGACTTGCTAACTGTCGAATAAACACAATTTCACACCCTCCTTCCGCACGTTCAGATAATAATCTGCTTATTTGGCACGCAAAACAAGAAGTGGATTCTAAATAACATTAACTGAAGTTAGACCCCGAACCGGGTTCCTTAAAATGTTTACTTTGCAAAAGTAATTTATTTATGCGGTATGCTGAAAACTTTGGGTAACTTAAAGTACTGCATCAATTTCGATAATGTTGCTAGCAATGTTTGTTATTTCTTTCGCTTTGATAAAGTTTGTAACTGATAAGTTGGTGGCTGACTTAAAAATTTTGCTCTGGTTTCTGATACCTTATTTAAAATTGATTACTATGTTTTGATGTCTAACAATAAAAATACAGGGTGTTGTTTTGCATTCGTGCCATATTTACAGAACCAATAGTAAATGACTTATTTAATTATTATAAAATAGGTAATTAATTCTGGGCTTGATAAGTAAACAATCATTGATGATTTGTGATTAACGTCAAATCAGAATAAGACTTCATACCTGCACAGAATAGGTCTGCGATTCTGGGCTAGGGGAAAAACCGGGCCGCTGCGCAGCGGTCACCAACCTATATCTTATAAATCTTTATAAAACATCGTCAAACACGGTGGGATTTTTATTTTTACAAAACTTTAAAAATAATATTTAATTTTAAGAGCATGATTTTGTAATTGATTAGTGTTCTATACAAGGTAAATATTAACCTCCTTAAATATGGCACAAATGCAGAACAACACCCGGTATATAAGTACTGAAAAGTGTTAATTTCAGATATTGTAATTCCACTCTTACCCTTTCCTGACCGCCTAAGCCGCTAGAGTTACAAACACATTTTCCATACAGGGTTCATATAATATAACGTAGCCATCCACTACCGAAAGATTTCTTAAAATTCAATCTTGTATTTATTTTCGCTCCATACAAAAAGTTAAAAGCTTATTTTAGAGCATTTTACAAGAAACAATATAATTTAATACAATTAATACCACCCATTTTATATAGGGCGACTGGTAATTAGTAAACGACACTTAGACACACGATTGTACTCATGATAACAAACAAACTTTCCCAACGATTTTTTTTACGTTATATAAACAACAACCTAACAAGAATAAGGATATCAGCTTTTATTTAATTTAGTTGTTTATCCATATTTGTTTCATTGGGAAAGTTGATGGATATCAGAGTCCAATCATGTGTCTAAGTATCGTTTACTAATTATAAGTCACCCTATAATAGTCAACCAACTTAATCATCTGGTTCTAGGGGAACCAGTGTCCTTGTCAAGACGAATCAAACGAGCCCAAACTCGAGTTGCGTCGTCGTTTTATTACAGAGTTTCCATGGCTACCACACTCGCTCACTTCCCTCCAATAAGGCGAGGAGGGCGATGGCTGCCACACGCGTCATACTTGTGAACAGGTGCTGCTTGTGGGGGCTGGTCTGCTTAAGTTTGCTATTTATTTACTTATTAAATATTTATTCAGTCTTCTTTGTAATTTTGCCGCCGCGCCGGGGCACGCAATTGTTTTCAGTGCGATTAGAATGTAAATATATTATGTGATGAATCTAAGCTTGTTTTGAAAAGAGTAATTGCTGAGTTTATTGCCGGCTCTTCTCAGCAAATGCAACCTTCCGAACCGGTATTAGAGTATTAGAGTCAGACTTTTCATAAGTGCCTGCGAAGGTCTATTTGAATAAATGATTTTTGAATTTACCTTTCGGCTCCAAAATGAGATCAGCTCCATGTCGTAATAATATTACATTGCTATCCGATATATTTACAAAATTTCAGCTCAATTGGAAACCGGGAAATGAGTCAAAAACTTGCATAAAAGCTTGTAAAAAGAACTAGATGCGCACCGCGGTTTCACCCGCGTACCCTAGGAATATTGCTTTTTCTGGGATAAAAAGTACCCTATTTGTTAATCCAGAAAATATTCTGTCAGCGTGCAGTGTCAGCATTTCATCCAAATCTGTTCTGTTGTTGAAGCGTGATTGAGTAACAATTATCCAAACTTTCGCATTTATAATATTAGTGAGATATTTCCACGAAAAGATCAATAATTTTACAACACAAATATCTAAAATTAATCCAATAACATTATTATTATAGCATTAAAATTGATAAGAGTTCAATAATATCCTTCCAAAAGGTATAATGGAAAGGTCTTTCTATAACGCTTTCGAACATCCGTCACCATTTGGAAACACATTTACCTTTTGAAGTATGCGACCGTAAAAATGGCAAATGTGAAGCGGAAACAGAAAAAAAATATAACGTATAGAGGGAATACATTCAGCCATCTGCTATAAGCGAAGCTGCTCTAACAAGGTTACCGGCTATGAGTTATTGTAGTTTTTCGCTGTACACTGCCAACTGGAAATACTGCCTTTTGTTAAAAAAACGATCGGAAATTATTTTATCGAATATTTTGAAGTGATTAAGTGACGTCGGATGGCGTGACGAAGGTGGTGTCGAATCTTAGAATGAGTTTGGGCTTCCGGTTACGATGAGTTACCCTCTACAGAGGAAGGGTGAGTAAAAACACGGTGATATGGTACTTTGTAGTTTTGCATACATCTTGAAATTGAAAGTATATCACCAAACACCTACCAGTGTTGGTGTTGTAAGTGTTTGGGATTTGCACTTGAGAGCTAATTAACTCTAAAGTGTAGCAAGTTTAAATTTCGTTCAAGGCCCTTTTTACCCGACGGACCCGGAAGGAGGGTTATGTTTTTCGAATGTATGTATGTCTATTTCTTTGGCACGCTCTGCAGCCTAAACGGCTTGATGGATTTAAGCATATGAGGTGTCGTTAGATTCGTCTGAACTGTGGGAGTGTCATAGGGTATATTATTTTTATATGGCGTCTACGGATAAAAAAAGAGGGGGGATATTAAAAACTAAAATTACGTCATTGTAACAATATGGGTATCAAATGAAAGCTTGTAAACAGCCCTTGTATATATTGTAATACTTTTATGCTAACATTTTGACGTAAACTGCAAAAAACCATGTTTAATGCAAGGACAGTAGGTACTATGAGCGGTTACCGTACGTAACTCCCAGGGTTGCGATGGTTGTTAGCGTTACTTTACCGTACCGCTTTACTTAATAATACTTACAACTCATTCTGTATAAAACTAAAAAGTCTGAAATAAATTAAATTATTAAAAGAAACAAAAAACCCGACGGCGTCGGAAAAAAACACATATTTAGGTTATTGGTTTGTCCCCGACAGCAATACCTTATAAAATTCAAGTTATATTCAAAATTCTATAGATTAAAGAGCTTGTTTTTCTCTTTTCAGTTAATTTTAGTTTTACGCAGTCGGGTTTTTTGTTTCTTTTAATAATTATCACAATCTTTCTGCTTTATTCCTGTGATTATACTACTAAGAAGGTAGCAAACAATTAACGAACTTTTTCATAGACAAAGTTTACTTTTAAATTAATTAAAACCACTTGCCAGACTTGATACACTTAATTATAGTTGTAGAACTACCAAGTTGTTTGACATAGCAATAAATACCAACTTCAAAAACTGTTGGTCTTATGTTAGTCAAACAACTTTGCGGCGTTTATTCTTTGAACATTAACTTAAGGTACCTACTTCAAAATTTAAAACTGTGTTCGTAAGCCGGGCTCACTTGGCGGATAAAAACTAATTACCTATGCATAGGAAGAAAATGGAATTGCTAAAGGTATTATGCGTCTTTCAAGCTTAGTTTAGCAGTAACCGAGGGCCCTACAGGAGTTTTATGGTCCAAAATTATGTTTTGAATAATTTATTCATGAAGATTGTCTTGGTCTACGAAAAATTTAAGATTATGTGTAACAAGGGGACCGTACATTATTGTCACGCGCCGCGGGATATCAAATTTTAATGTTTTTTTTCTGGGTGTATAATATTTTCAAAATATTAATTCTGTATACAAACGCAGAACCTGTTCTGAATATTATATTTTGGGTGATTTTGGGACTGTATATACGGTGCGGCACATTGGCAACTGGCAATTGGCATATAAATTAACTAAATGCAAATATATTGTTATTAGTGAAAGAATTTTCGAATATGATTGGCAGTTCCAGAGATCAGCCCGTTTAAGCAAACAAAAAACTTTTTCAATTATATTAGTTAGATATTTATTACAATTTATTATATTAGTATAGATAGTGTATAGATAGTGTACTAAATATATAAAACTAGATTTAAAAAATATATAAATAGTGGTGTTTGTATAAGATAAAAGTGTAGGTAACAGATATAAATTTTGTAATATGCTAATATTATTAATTAAAATAAGCATTGTTTCCACTTAAATTTAAACTGAGGTGAACGAATTGAAGGATTAAATTTGGCAAGAATTCAATAATTTTATTCAACACTCCACTCTTACTCCTCTGTAGGGTGGCACCCATTACTCTCCCGGAACTCAAGAGTTTAGATCCCATTTGTTTACAAAAGAATTTCAACAAATCAACATACAAGTAAAGGCATTTACTTACTTTAAAATTTTCGAGAAGTTTGTATGATCACTTGGCCGGTTTTTTAATTTTTTACCATCTTAGGGGTGGAATTTTTAAAAAATCTTTATGCCTACGGTGGAGGATGGAATAACCAGTCTGTTTAGAAAAAATATTTTTGTGTGGTACAAACCACGTGAAACCGTCGGGCACAGCTAGTATGCTATAATTTTGTTCCATTGTTGCAGTGTCAGTGAGGATGTAGGAGCGATGTGCGCGCCGGCCACTGCGGCGCTCTTGCTCGCCGCCCTTGCCGCACTGCCTTGCAGAGGTATTTCACAATTACCACAAATTAGGGAATAGTTACTTATAACATTGGAATGTGTTGTGTTTGATTGTAGAATAGAGTGGCTCAAGAAAGGCATGAATGGAAAAGGTTGGAGGAGGCCTTTGCCGACTGGCAAATAGATCTACAAAAAAATAACAAGAATCAAATACTAGAATATAATAATTTTTAAAAAGTATAATAATTTAATCATTTTAATTCGATCTGAATAAGAGGCTTTATTATTATTATTATTCACTTATTTTTTTTTAATATAAAATTTGTAAAAAAAAAAACAAAAATATTATAAAAAACCTAATCCTATGCATATATGTATTTTTTTTACAATATCTTTAAAAAATCTAAAAATGTTATAAAAAAACCGAATCCTAGTGTGCCGCCGGCAGCGGGGAAGGGAACATTACTACTGGTGCTGCTATAATGATCCAATCCTGTATACGAGTCTTTCCTATCTATTAAGCGCTTATAATGATGATATTTTTTCGCACATGAGAAGTATGGCAAAGGATTATTGTAGGATTAATTATAGTTTTAAAACAATTAAAAATCATTAGTTGGTTGGTACTCGGGCGTCGATCCCACAGCGAGCGGTCTAGCTAGAGTTCTGCGGTCAGAATTCTACCTGCGCTTTCCTTGACCAACCCGGGGCTCTACCGCGTATCTTTGGTGGTAATCGTAACGAACACCATTAATTATTTCATCCAATGACGCGCACGCAGTATGATGCGACGATGACCATTCGTGAGCCCTGATTGGATGAAATTCATTAATGGTGTTCGTTACGATTACCACCAAAGTTACGCGGTAGAGCCCCTGGTCGATGTGTGCAATGATCAAAATGGCCGCATGGTGAACGCGGAACGCAGAACTCTACATCGCTCGCTGTGGGACCGGGCACCTAAATAAATAATGGGCATTTGTAGAAAGAACCAATCAAGCGTACATGCTTGGCAAACCGAGCACGAGCCGAGCCACGAACGAGCACACTGCGAGCACGATTCGCGTAGCGTGGACGGGCTTGCGAGCGTCGAACGAGCGCGATTGTCAGTTTTTTCACGAACAAAGGGATTCGCGTAGCATGGACGCACCATTAAAGTTCTATAACTTTTTGGATAAAGAACGAATACGTAAATATATCTAATATGTACTTACAATACGCGTCATGTGCAAATCGAAAAATTACGCCCATAGGCATTTGAAAATGACGCAATAAATTAAAACGCTAGAAATATCTTTTAAAAAAATTAAATGGTCATAATACTCCTATATATATTTGCATAGTTATATTACTTAATAGTGACATGAAGGAATAAGGACCATTTATAGGCTCACGATTCAAACAACAAAACATCTTCAGTGAAAAATATTTTATTATTTTCACAAATACCTTATTGAGTTTCGGCCCTTTCCAAATTGTAAACTGACGAACATTTAAAAATATTTGCCTCTCTTGTAAATTGAGTTGAAAATTCTGAAGGGCTGGCGAACTGAAGCACCCTTATTATATTTTAATTTCTTTGGGAATATTTATATAAAGCCCCTAGGGAAGTTGGTTTTAAGTATTCTTGATTACATTGAGTTTAAATAACAATTTTTACTTTACAAACTTAAATATTTACTCGAGCTATCGAGAAAAGACTAAAGGAAATTTATGGTACCTTTTGTAATAGTGTGAAAGTCTAAATCTGTTTAACTACTTATTTTGCTGACTGTAGGTACGTGCTTTCAGTACGGTGTCTTTATTGGTAGAGAAAATTAAATTCATGAAAAGTTATCCCAACACTAACAGAAAAGTTGTATAATATTATCAATATAACCAAGTAATATGTACTTAGTATAGTATTTAGAACTAGGTAAACAAATTCCCAGAGACTTTGCAAACTACCAACTAATTAATACTTTTACTCACAGGAACAGACGCCGACACCGCGTCGAGATTGAACGAGACAGAAGACAGTGTCTCGCAACCGACCGTGAACAAAGTCTATCAAATGTTACACACCCTACATAATCAAACTGAACTTTATAACTTAAATTACTCTTATCCCATACAAAGTTTCAATCCAAAACGTTCGATGCCTATCGATAAAACTCAGTGTTGTCTAGAAAGTATCGTCAATTTAAATTTATCTGAAAGTGCTACAGTAGATGGAAAGAGAAGGTTACCTCGTGTTGTGAAGGTTGTAAGGACGGATGACACTAGTGATTCCCAGGGGCATGACCCGAGTACTCTACCCTGGCTGTCGAGTGTCCCTCCCCTGGTGTTGGAGAGGAGAAGAAAGCCAGGGGAGACTGGTTCGAGTGCACCGCTCCTGAATTACATATTCGATACTTATACGAATACTCATCAGCACCGAAATGAGAAGTAAGTATTGTTTATTAAACATTTCAAACCTTACACGCTATTTAACTTACTAGTAGATCATGCATCATGGGGATAAAGCAGTGTCTTACGTCATGGGCGACATATACGTTCCCTGAGTACACATCATTTTTGTAGAGTCTGACTCCTGAGTGAAGCATGGGGTACAAGCCACCCAAGACGAAGACAGTCTTTATCCTCGAGGTAGATACTACTTTTCATACCCTCTGCGAGATAATCAAACTCTTTTGTTTCACATTATTTACAGTCGTGCCTTTAACCTTTTTAATTGTGTTCTACTCGTGGTGGCCAGTTCGATTTCCGAACAATTTCCTATGAGAACTGAAGAGAAAAAAAAAACTAGAGAAAATAGAATGGTAAACGTTTTCATACCAAATGATTGATTTTTTTTTAATGAAAAATTTGGCTATGTCTCCACTCTCTCTCTCCGATGCAAAAAATATCTCTATACAAAAAAGCACGTTGGTTGTTTGCTAGTTACATGAAAGACAAACAAACAAACACTTTAGTATTTATGATATTAGTAGGGATTTAGATAATGTATGTCCCATAACGATTCTAGTTTAATTAATATCAACGTAATAATTGTAACATGATATTTAAATTCACAAATTAATAATAAAATTCTAAACAAAACAAATGAAACATAAATAAATTAAATTAATCCACTAAAATCATTTTGTGGTTCGCCATTTGTAAATAAATATTGTTCCAATGAAATTGTAGTTAGTTATTCAAATAGATATAATGTGGCACATTATTTTGAGGAATATAATAATGTTAAATGTATTCATTTGTGAGAAATTATATAATGTGCAATTTACCAAAATAATTGGGTTTGTACGTAATTTAATTTTGAGCCGCAAACTCTGAAAAGTGCCTATAATAGTCATTATCTGCAATCTGTTCCGCCTATTCCCAATCACCGAAAATGCATGAAATGAAAGTCAAGCAGTGCGGTGATTGGACCTTAACTGTTGAATTATTGCAAAATCACTGACTAGTTGCAGAATAGGATTGCTCGGTATTTTTACCCTAAAAGGACTTTTCCTCAACCTGGATCTTACTCTGGGATCGGGGACTATGTAGCTTGCTATTAGTAAAATTGGAATGAGTAGTTCCGCAGATTACTTCCAACATCCAAACTGTCACAAAATAAATAGTGACGATAATATAAGGGTATTTCCCGTGGTATAACACCCTGAGGTGGCGGGGGCCTTTTTAAAAAAAAAAACCGAACTGTTTTTTAGTTTAGATAGTAGTATGTTTCAACGCGTTAATCTCAGGAACTTCTGATTAAATATTTAAAATTCTGTATGCATAATATGGCCTATTTATTAATTCTATCGGGTACATAACATAATAACGCAAGTGGACAGCAAGTATATTAATAAAACCAAACAAGAGAATAAAAAAAAAATTACACATGTAATTTTTACTTTTCCATTGAAATAATCAATTAAATTATAAGTAACTCATCTTTGTTTTTATATGGAAAATACGGCATTGGAAAACTGTATTTGCTTACTGGGAAAGTTCGTAAATTGTTCGTAAAATTTCGTGAATATTTTACTCCTTCGCTGTTAATTGAAGTGTAGTATCTGGCAGTATTTCCATTATAACCTTTTTTAGTTCCTAAATTCCTAATTTTAGTAAACTTTTTTTAGGGCTGGTAACGGTAACAGCATATACGCAGCAGCCGCGCCAGAAATAGAAGCGTTGGTAGGCTCCACCGCCCACTTAGACTGCAAAGTGGACGCCCTTCACGATAAACTGGTAATTGTTTTTATTATAATAATGTTTTGTACATATTTGGTACATAAAGATTATCTAACCCAAACTTAATTTTTAACCGACTTCAAAAAAAGGAGGAGGTTCTCAATTCGGTTGTATGTTTTTTTTTAATGTTTGTTACCTCATAACTCCGTCATTTATGAACCAATTTGGAAAATTCTTTTTTTGTCTGGAAGGGTACACTTCCCGTTTGGTCCCATTGTCATCAGATCAGGATTTGATTACTTCTTCGTGTACTTTGAAGTCGGTTTAAGTTTTTTGTAAAACAGTCCAATTATTATTTGTTAAGGTTTCATGGGTACGTCGGAAAAACGACGAAGAACCGATGGACCTGCTTACAACTGGCACTCAGCTGTATACAGCCGATGACAGGTAAATATCTTAGCTTGCTTAATCATAAGCTTATTTTAACTTGCGCATGTTATGCAGTGTATACTTTATATTCATGTTGATAGGATAGAAACTAGAATAATGAAAGTAGTAGAACTAAAATCTATGTGGGCGAAATACATGCGTCATAACTATGTACGGACGCCAATATGTAGTTCCAATTCAACACACGAACGCTGGTTCTGTATGTCAGCGAATAGTACCTACTTTACCGTATAATTGTGCGTCTTCGTAAGTAGTGCATTTGTAGTAATAAGATAGAAGGTAAGTTGAAAGGGCACATGGAGAAATGTGGCGCAATCACGTGTCGACAAAAGTGGCGCATAGCTTTTCTAACAACTTTAATTATTCGGACGTGACAGTTTATTTATTGTATTGTACACGCGAGTACCAGACTTTCCAGAATCGCATAAATAAGGCTTCAAGTTTGCACGATCAATTCTTGCCTTCACCTGTCCTAATCTTCACAACAACTTCTTTGTTTTTAAGCTGTCTATTCTATTTAATCAGGTATTCAGCCCGTTTTATACCACCAGACATCTGGAGGTTAGAAGTGAAGTCGGTGCGACCTTCTGACGCTGCGTATTACGACTGCCAGCTGTCTGCACACCCGCCTAGGACTGCTCGAGTCACATTGAGGGTTCCTGGTAAGAATATACGTTTACAAATGGCTTTATTATTCTAGACCTAGCGTATGACCAGCGTTGGTCATAGGTATAGCCGGCATTATGATGAGTTACAGGACTCATTTGTGACTTTTCTCTGTTTTTGTGACATACCTTTTTTGATAATTGTTTTTTCTTTTTAATATTTAAAAATGCAATAAACTGTAACTCGAGCCTCTGCAGTGTAAACGTGTAGCTATGAACTGGTGGTGATAAAGTGTTCAGATAAAGAATAGTACATTATGATACATGTGTGCAAAGTTGGTCATTACACACGAAGCGGAATTAAGCCGAGAGTGTAATGATCAATGTAAACGCGTGTCATACGACGTTTTTCAACACACTTGCGAGGAAAATAACAAACGTGTATTTTTTGAAGTAGTTTTTTTGATAATAATCAACCACACAATGAGAACGTTAACCAAAATGGCGCGCAGGTTTATTTTTTGACGAACTGTTTTACCCGTTTCAATTAAGAATGCTTCGTCTACACACATATCACTGAGGTACAAACTTAGCATAATCGGAATTATACCTATCATAAAACTGTGCGGTAATATAAAGTAAAAAGCACTAGTGCGTAATAAGCTGCATAATGAAACTAAAATCGGTGCAATATGAGTCACTTTACGAGCAAGTGTGTTGAAAAACATCTCTTTTTATACAAGCAGTTACCGCCCAAGTAGCATAACAAGCTTTTTTAAAGGCTGTATTAAAGTTCGTTCTTATACTAAAAGCTAAATATTCAGTCTGTAAAAAGGCTGTATAAGCGCTTATACAGGCCTTATAAGTGTAAAAAGGGCCCACATTACACAGCTTATTTCGTTATTGGAGCTGTATAGATGCTGTATAAACAAAAGACAAGTATAAAAGCTGTATTAGAGCTGTTATTAGGTGTATAGAGCAGCCTATACTCTACGGATATCCTCTTATAAGTATCTTGTAAGAATAAGAGTTCTAAATAGGTTGTCGAAGAGAATTATGTCAGAATAAAATAAATAAAACTATTTACGATGCCATATTGTATGGCGACATAATATTTAATAAATGAAAAGGATAAAATCTTGGACATGGATATCTAATGCTGTTTATTGATGAATTCAATGTGCAAATTTTAATTTATTGTGAACCTGTGTATGTTTTCCGTCAAAATATTCACGCGCCAACAAAATAATCAAGCCAAAATAAAGAAATTATACTAAATACGGTAAATAAGTGTTTGTTTTTAAGGTTAGAATAAAAATATATTTATAAATAATAGATATGAGTATACAAGATCATTATTCAAGCTGATAACCATGATACGGCTATAGTTATTATCAAATATTCCTTTAATTGTAATTTAAATGTTGTTATTGTAAATGTAAAAATGTCGACAATTTGCTATACAGCCTAGACGATACTTGGAGTGTGTTATAAGTCTTAGTAGCTGTACTAAGTAAGTTATGAACGTTTATTGCTGTATTAAGTAAGTTATGAACGTTTATTGCTGTATTAAGTAAGTGAACACATGCTTAATACAGCCTGTATACAGCTTTAACGATAAAACCAGTTTGAAGTGTCAGAAAACACTTAACGCTGTATTATAGAGTTATAATATCTGTTTCAGAACCCTAAGCTGACGCGGATCCCTTTATACAGCCTATATACAGCTATAACGATAAAACCAGCTTGTTATAAAATTCTTAACGCTGTATAGTAGAGTTTTGTTATTCTGTTTAAGAACCCTAAGCTGACGCGGATCCCTTACTAAGAATTTTATACAGCTAGAGCTGTATAATATCTCATAAATCACTCTTATAAGTATTAAAACTGTTCTTTACACTCTTGTAAGTCTCTAAAAGAACTCTAAGTTCTAAATGGGCTGGTTTATTGATGTAGAATATGCTTGCGTGCTGCTTGGGCGTAGCCTATGGACGCTTGCAACACCATGGGTATCACTCGCGCGTTGCCGACCCTGCAAAAATCTCTTCACACCCATTTTGAAGAATATGTCGGCTATCACCCTCAAGTTGAAAATCTGTCACCAAAAAACCTACGAGTGTGTACGAAGACGTAAATACATGGCCTCACACACATATACACCATAGTAAGCCGATCGGTTTTCATTCCACATTGAGACATTGACAGTGAGACAAGGCTCAGTATCACTTGTGCCAGCTTGGGCCAGTCAGTATGGATTTTACTGACGCATACGTAGGAAATATTGTGCTTCACTTTCTTATAACGCCATGCTCCATACTGTTTTTTAAACGTCCATAGTTTTACAGCATTTTTATTTCTAGCTACTTCGTTATATTTGAGATAGCGTTGTCTATAACTCTAGGACGTAGTTCTCTTCTCATCCTTTTCTCCATCCTACAGAAGTGTCAGTGCGGATAGTAGACGGCGCAGGCGCAGAAGTATCGGAGCAAGTTTGTGAGGTTGGCAGCACTGTCGCCCTCCGTTGTGAAGTGCGGGGTCTACGCATGGAGGGAGGACCTTCTCTCTTGTGGTATCGAAGAGAGGATCTACTCAACGATGATACTACTAGAGGTGGCATCAGGTAAGATCTTATAGATTGCATCTTGGAGAATTTCGGGGAAAGCAGCCGGATTTTAGTTTGAATTTCTAATAAACCTAATACTCAATACAGCATTTCTAATACTTGAATCTGGCCATGATAGTATAGCATGTGCTGTTTTCAAATTACATTCACTATCTTTATATAACTCAAATTTTACAGAAATCCAACTAATATAATAAATTTGACATCAGGTTTGTTTGTTACTCCTCAACGGTTCTTAAACAATCATGATGAAATTTGGCACCCAAGACGATCATAACCTGGAATTACAATAAGATTTTTATCCCGTGAAAACATTAGAATGCGGGTAAAACCATGGGACGAAAACAAGTCTAAAATAAAAGTCTTTTATAGTGTCCGCACGGAATTTGGCGCAAACGGCGCTAACTCAGTTTTGCGAGTGGCGCGCGTACGCGGCGATGACGCGGGACGGTACACTTGCAGCGTCGCACGCGCACCGCCGCCGGCGCCGCCCCCTGCATACGTCATCTTACATGTTATAAAAGGTATTTACTGACTCTACTATAATAATGTTGAAGGGATAGATGTACCTCACCTCACTTTAACATACATACACTCCCCTCTTACACACATATATATACACGCCAATACCCACACACACTGTTGTTTATCGAACTGTATGAATGATCAAGCTTGGTAACTATTCGTTGGTCTCCTGCGACCCAAGCTGTGCTTAGTGCAGGGACCGCAGTAATTTTAGTGTTAAATGTAAATTTATATTGGTAAAAAAAAAACTCCTTATTACATAATATGTTATATATTATCTACAAATTACTCTCCACTTTATGGTAATCCATATCAATGTACTACGCGGGATGGCCCGGATTTTCCGATGTCACGATTAAGGTCACTGAACTGATGCTCATGATTGAACATTGTCGTCATGAATATGATCATGATACATGCAATGTCACGATAAAGTCAGTGTGTTACGCTGGACCTGATAGCTAGAAATTGTAGCTAAATGAAAAACTAGAAAATAATCCACGACCCGGCCTCTTGATGAAGTCACAGCATAATAACGTGACCAGAAATAATTCATAAGATATGCGTATAGAAAGTGATCGTTCTGATATTTCAGGTGAAAGCCTAGCGGAACTTCACCAGGGTGGAGGATCACCGTACAAGTCATCCCACTTGTGGATCACCGTACCGGCGCTGTGCGCCTTTTTACACGTATTATATTAACTATAGTTATTAATAAATTGTTCATATTTAATCTAGCGCTGTTTTCTTTTAGCTCGTAAAGTAGACATACAAAATATGAAAGACCATCCGGCAAAAAAAACTTTAGTAGAGTTCGGTATGTTCTAAAAATATCCGGTTAAAACAACAACGATGACAATTTACGACGAATTTCAATATAGCGGTATGCCAGCCTCCATTTTTGTTCATCATTGGCTGTTCTTTATGTACTCACTCAATCACTACGGATGAAAGGATTTAGATAAAACTTTTCTCAAACATACATACATAGGTATAGATCAAATACCGTTCCATATTTGATTGTAAAAGATTTAGGATATATACTTTTTGATCCCTCTGGAACGCGGGTGAATCAAACGGAAACTGGTTAAATTAAAACCATCAGTAGCAAGGTTTAAGAATAAAGTCGAGTCCTAATGCCCTAGATTGGTAAACTACTCCGTCTCCGTCTATTCGGTCACTTAGCTAGATCGTGTTAATCGAAAATAAACCTTATATCATTGGTGGAGGTTCTAAATTCAATTGTATTAATCTCCACTACTTGATTACATACAAAAACGAAAATACTAATTTAAAAAAACTTTATTTAACTTAACCCATAATACATACTTAAGACTAAATTTATGATATTATTATAAAATCTGAAAATGATAATTTTTAATAATACCCCAAGTCCTTAGCCGCTGTTGTTAGCCCAAGTAACATCTGGGTGACCTCGTCTCCTTGCTGATAGATCTTATACGCTGGCCAGTGGAAGTAGTGGCCACGTAACTCATACGTGTATACTAAGTCTGTGCCAAGAGCATGGCGTACCCAGTCCATGCTGCCACCTGATACTTTATCTGCGGACAATTATAGTAGTAGAGTTATGAAAAGAATAACAATTGACGGAGAGTTTTCCATCTCTGAAGCTGGCTCCGCAGTATCATATATAATCAAAAAATAGCCTTAAGGTTAAGTAAAACAAAAACTAACGCTGCCAGCTTTCTGGGAACCTTGCCGTTAATCGGATATTGTCTATATATAGATTGTATTTTGTACATATTTGATATAAAAAAAATACAGTCAAACTTAATGCCAGTTGATTTCAGATTGGTTTTCAATAATAACTGTATTAATATGACATTAGGAATTATGTTGACATTGGTCAATGCAAGAAATCTTATCAGACTAAAGAAAAAATGACTACTGTGTTTGCCTTTTGCCTATATTATTGTGTATTCATCATTGCCATTCCATATAATTGGAATTGTAACGCGTATTTCTAGCATTTTCTTTGAATAATAAATGATATATGGTAAACTTACACAAAATTTCAGCAGCTGTTGCAGGGCCATCATATTTTGCTTTGTTAACTTGATAACCGTATTGTAGCGATGTTTTACCAATTTGTATCTGAAAATACAATAGCAAGTTTGAAATAATAACTATACATAACTCATAAAGTGCATATAAAGCCAACTTTATACTTTTAATATTTTCCTTTTTTATTTTAATTGCTCGTAACACGGTTGATAGGTTCTTACAATATTAAAAATATTTCGTCACATTTTATGACATACAAATACTGGGTGGAGATTTCGAGATGGCATATTTTCGAAACCTATGTTGGGTTAGTCATGCCTCAGAGTATATAAATACTAGGTACAAGTACAAGTCATGCTGAACAACTTTTACTATGGGACCAACAGTGAATTCTCAAAAAATAAATTACAGTTATCATACATTATGATCGAGCAAGGTTGACATTTACTATGGAAAGTAATTATTTTTTTTGAGAATTTTCTATCGGTTCCATAGTAAAAGTTGTTCAGCATGACTAACCCAACATAGGTTTCGAAAATATGCCATCTCGATATCTCCACCTGTTATATTAAAATAATAACTAGGTATAGTATAAACTTGAACGATTTAACCTCTAAATCGTTCAAGAGTATAAATTATCTAGGTACATTTTGTAAAAAGGTAAAGTTTTTTCTTAGTAATGTTATATTAGTAGTTGGTCATACTCAGTGCTAAGAAGGTAAGTAAATAATAAGTACCAGGTCATCATAATTATCCGTATGTTCGCTGGAGTCTGAGTAAGGCACAAGTAAACATTGAGCATCGGAATGGAAACCGATATAGCCCACCATGTTCTCCAGTCTTGATATGTAGTTAGATAGGGTCCTAGTCTCGACCTCTGAGAATGCACTTGCACCGCCATACGTTTGGTAGTCGCAGGAGTCGTCTGTAGCGCCGTATTCTAGAATAAAACTCTTTTCTTTCTTTCTTTTCGGTAATCTACTTTCTTTATACTAAATATTACGTAGTTTTGGAACAGAACTATGAACTCCTCACAGTAACTAAGGTAAGTTTTTGTTACTTTTCTTACTTCATTATGGTCCATATGGTGTGACAAACTATATCAATCGCCTCATGGAAATTAAACTATATTACTGAGAGGATTATTATCTTATTGAATGATCGGTTTTTGATATTTTTGCTTGGACCCTTGTCCTGTTATTTCAAACTATATGGTATGAGAAATGCGGTATAAATTCGCTTGTCAAATGGGCGTGTGCATCTGCGAAATTGGACCGTGGGAATTCACTTTTCTATGTCCTACTTCGGACTTGTTCTAGTAGGATTCTTCCCTATCACATAGTTTTTTTTTCTTTTTTACTATGTATAGGCCTGTGTTTGACAACAATCTCACCATGGTAAGTGTTGATGTGTCCGAAGGTGGTAAGCACACAAAGCCTACAAGGAACTGGCTCTCAAGTGCAGCTGTCGGAACACACCGAATGGTGCTTGGCGACAGATTATCAACCTGAGGATGGTAGCCCTATCCAGCCAGATGGTTTTCCTTCACTGAAAGCTCAAGCTCATTTTAGGATTCGAACCCGGGACCTTCGTCTCGGTATCCGACTTCACTACCACCGAGCCATCATCACCTTAGGTTTTCTATACATAAAAAGTTTCTACTGACTTAACCAATTGTAATCCCAATTTCGGTTTGGATCAGCGCCATAGCATCCGCTAGAAGATTTCGAGCGAGTTTTTCTCCACATACGATCCTGTAAAACATTCAAAAACACTAGAAAGAAGTATAGATGGGAAAGTTTTAATTTTGTTACTGACGGTAATTTGGCATACAGATACATTAAACCCTAGATTAAATAATATCCTACTTTTTATACCGGAAAAACATGAGATGAACGCGGGTACAGACGCCAGATGAAAACTGGTAAGTAAAGGTTAAAATAATTGGACTGTTTTACAAAAAACTTAAACCGACTTCAAAGTACACTAAAAAGTATTAAAATCCTGATTGGACAATGGGACCAAACGGGAAGTGTACCCTTCCAGACAAAAAAAGAATTTTCCAAATCGGTTAATAAATGACGGAGTTATGAGGTAACAAACATAAAAAAAAATATATATATATATATATAACCGGATTGAGAACCCTTCCCTTTTTTTGAAGTCGGTTAAAAAAGGAGTTTAATGTTTACAGGGTTCATGTACATGTATGTGAGATTCTTAAATCCACCATTTTAAATGGCTGAACAAATTTGGAAGTGGTATCGTTAGAACTCACATCATTCTGAGTGACATCGGATATTTTTTTAAGATTTTGGTTAGTTTGATGGCATTGGGAGTCGTGTTTTTTATTATTATATTTTTGGTAATTTCAGAACTCATAGAAACATTGTAGGGCTTTTTTCGGGCCTTAAGCTATTTTTTATTTACTAATGATAATTTAAATAATATACTAACAACTGTATAGCTATAATGGTATCCATCAGGATTGACGGTGGGAAAGATGTGCCAGTCGAAGTCATCTCTCATCTTCGTTATATTTGGATTATTGGTCGTCAGAAGCTGGTTTATGAAGTAAGTAGTGGTGGCAGGAGCGATCCATTCCCTTGCGTGAATTCCTGGCGGGAAAAAAAGGAAAGATGTCAATGAACGGGCATATTTGGCTGCGGTATTCTGTAAGATGGAGGTACTTCCCAGTAGAGCTGCTCTTCGAGCGAATAAACGCTATGCTCTACCTACCTCTCTTATCTTGATTTGATTGTTTGTTTGTTTGCATTGAATAAGCTCCAAAACTACTGAACCGATTTGAACAATTCTTTCATTGTTGGGAAGCTATCCCTGGGTGACATAGGCTATATTATATTTTCAAAAAAAATTGGGATCCTTACTAAAACTCCAATAATGTAATCCAAAGTGTAAAAAAACGGGGTGGGGTAGGGTAGGGCACCACGTGAACGAAGTCGCGCCGGGCAGCTAGTATATAATATTATCCTTATTCTTACTAATATTGTAAACGCGAAAGTTTTTATGTATGGATGTTTTTTACTCTTTCACGCAAAAAATACTGAATGTATTTGGATAGAATTTGGCACACAGATTGTTCTAGATTAACACATGGGATATTTTTATTCTGGGAAAATATATGATCCCTCGGGAAAGCGGGTGAAACCGTGCGGCACAGCTAGTTATTATAATAAAGAAGTGTTAATTTTCAATTCAATTTCAACTGTAAAGTTGATGATCAGTTGATTAATTATCAACTACCCTTGAATCCTTTCATGCACTTAAAAAACTAATAATAGTATTGGCGGGCCCGTTGGCGCAGTTGGTTAAGACGTGGAGTCTTAACCTATAGCGCCGCAGGTCGTGGGTTCGATTCCCACACAGGACATACATTTGTGTGCATGAACATGTCTGTATGTCCTGAGTCTGGGTGTAATTATGTATATTAAGTATGTATTTACAAACAAAAAGTAGTATAAGTATTATATCAGTTATCTGGTTTCCATAGTACAAGCTCTGCTTAGTTTGGGATCAGATGACCGTGCGTGATATGTCCCAGGATATTTATTATTTAATATTTATTACTCCTGTTGGGTTGGCATTAGTATCATTAGGCTGCCAGATTTGAAAAACAACTTTTTTATACCTGACTCAATGAACATAACAGGCTTTTCTCCTTGGTCGTGTGTGGCAGTATTGATCCTCAAGCCAAGTATCTGCCGACCCTCGTAAGTACTTCCACCAACTACTAATTGCGTCCAGTTAGAATAAGTTTTACTCATATTTTGAAGGTAGCCGTATATCTGTGAAATACATTTGAAATACAATAGTTATACAATTAGATTGTGGTAGGGGATATGGCTGAATGTAATGGTGCGTCCATGCAACGCGAAGCGAGCACGAGCCGAGTTCGTGGCTCGGCTCGTGCTCGGTTCGCCAAGCATGGACGCACCATAAGGATGCAAAGCCTTAAAAGATACTGACTCTGATGAGCATTTGCTAAAATATGCCTTTACGTCAATGATATTGAAATAAAAAAAAACCTGGCCAAGTGCGAGTCAGACTCGCGCACCGAGGGTTCCGTACAAACCTGTAGGTATATAAGTAAATGGTGTTTTTTTTTTCTATTTTTGTGTGAAAATCTTAATGCGGTTCACAGAATACATCTACTTACCAAGTTTCAATATTATAGTTCTTATAGTTTCGGAAAAAAGTGGCTGTGATTACGGACGGACGGACAGGACGTTTTTTGGCATTTGGCTACGGAACCCTAAAAACCAGCCAAGTACGAGTCGGACACGCACACGGAGGGTTCCGTAAAATATTAACTAACTCAACATAGCTATGAAAAAAGATACGCCATAAAAAGAAGTTACTTGTATGGGCGGCCTCTTTAATTTTATTTTATTTGTTGTTATAGTGGCAATACAAATACATATTCTCTGAAAATTTCAGCCTTCTACCTATTACCGTTCATGCGATACAGCCTACTGACTGACAGATGGACGGACGGCCGGACAGCGGAGTTTTAATAATAGGGTCCTGTTTGGCACCCTTCAGGTACGAAACCCTAAAAAGGTAGATAAAGCACTAGCGCGCGCTAATGTTACAGACAAATTCAGACAATTGTCGTAATTTGACGCGGATGAGAGACGCGGTTAGCCTGCTCTATTTATGTTTACTCTATGTACATGCATATAGTAAAAAAATAAGCAAGAAAAGTAAGTTTTTCATACAGCCAGACGTTACAACCAATTGTTACAAAACTATAATGTTAAGATGTTAAGTCATCAAGTCCTACTGTAGTAATATTTGCGAAGTTTTTGCACTTTGTAGAGCTCTTTTTACATTCTAAATAATCCGCAATATAAATCAAATATAATAATCCGGCTGAATCACTATGGAAGACCGATATGACTCAATGATATGAAGATGAACTCCACATCAAGTGCAAGTGGTAAGAAACTAACGGTAACTATCATACCAGGTCAAAAAGATCCCCCAAGAAGAGTTTGTTTTTTGTTCGATAAATGGGCTAATCTCTGGATCTACCAGTCGGATTCGAAAAATTCTTTCACTTATAGGAAGCTACATTATCCCTGAGTATTATAATACTTTTATCACGGAAACGTGGGTGAAACCGCGGGGGACAGCTAGCTATTTTATAAAAAGGTTAAAACCTTACATCATCCAGGTCGTAGTAAGCATTCCATGAGAATTCTTTTGAGCTTCGTTGGTTTACTTTTTCATCCTTAATAATTCTGAAAATCAAAATATATAGGGTGTACTTGCAAATTCTACTTATTAAATCTAACTTAAAATATGCAACTTACTCGGCGTAATCTTCAAAAATAATGTTTGTACTTAATTTCTGTTTGTCCACAATTTCTTCAAGAATGGGTACTAATTCAGGTGCTATTAACATCTTTGTTTTAGCTCCTTCAGTGGCATGATAAGGGATTTCCTGATAAAAGGAATATTATTAGTATTCAACTAAGTAATTTACGATAAAAAACAAGGGAGTTGGTATTCGTATAAAAGCAAGAATGCGACCATGACGTTCTTTGTTTTTGAAGTGTCTCAACCTCGAGTATTTAATAGGGCGATTACCTTTCTTTATTTTAATACAAACTTGAGTATAAAGTAGAGTAAATAGTATAAAGAGAATATACTCGTAATAAGAGAAAATTGATGAATATTTAATGATAAAGTTTTTGCCTTCAATGCTATAATATAATAGATTATCTATTAATAATAATATCTAATAATAATCAGGCTACTTTAACCCATACCTTACAAACTATAAAGCTAAAGATAAATATAAAAAGATAAATATAAAGCACACCAAAATTTTATAGACATATATATAGATAGATATATAGATTATATTTTGTAAATATAGATTGTATTTTGCACACCAAAAAGAGTTTTGTATAAATTATAATATTCTATTACCTAAAATTGTACTATGACCAAATTTAGTAAACGATCACCTTTAGTCAATGATCACCAAATTTTAATGTGGAACATGTTGTAGAGGTGTGTAACTCAGCTCGGAACCAGCTCAATGAATCAGATCACACGGGTTTGAGCCGTTGAGCTACAGCTCAACAACAAAATTACTAACTCATAGCTCAATCCAACTCCTATTGTATCTGCGACTCCCATAGATTATTCTTGTGATTCTAATCTACTAATTATTATTTCGTTCTAAACCATTTAAATAATAATTTAATTCAATAAATAAATATGTGACATAACTAGATAATATAAAAAAATACAAATAATTCCAACTCTAAAGTATGAAAAGAGTCGCTCGGCGGAGTCGAACGAATCGCGGCAGCTCAGTCAGCTCGATTGGACGCGCGATAAGCAGAGAACGTGCGCGCTTATCGTGGACTATAGGTACAAATTGAGCTGTTCTGCGAGCTGAGTCATTGAACCGGCTCACACACCTGAGTGAGCTGTTATGCAGCTCGCGTATTTTTGATGAGTTACACACCTCTAACATGTTGCGCTATTTCTACCTAAATACACTGTTTCATTGCCATAAAATTATGCTATACTACCATATGTTACGGTAAGTGTGTTTATTCCACCCAGAACCGACTCGGGACACTCCAAATACAGTTGGTTAGTTAAGAACTGTGACAATACCGCCAGGTACAGGTTTGTGCTTTGCGTACATTTGGTGATCATTAACTATTTTTGCATTAAGAAATCATTATTTCGACTTGGTTGCTTTGAACATTATCGCAAGTTGTAAAATTTTTGGTTCTAATTTCACGCTAAAATGGATATTTAATTTTAGTGATCATTTACTATTTTTGGCAATATAAAGTGATTTTTTACCGTTACATTTTACTAGATCTAGTGGTTCGTTAAACATAAGCCTTACAATAAAACAGTGTTAGTATGAAAGCTTAAAACTATGTCAGTTAAAATTACTACGTCACCGTGCGATCCTCTAGCACCCCGCCTTAACCCCCGTATTGATGTTATGCAACGTTAAATAGTTAACAATTCAATGTCTTTTTCTAACGCGTGATATTTCATAAACAAAGAATGAGACGGAAACCGCTATAATAGTACATTATGATACAAGTTAGTTATTAACACTCGAGGCGCGTGAGCCGCAGGCGAACGGTACATAAGTGAGCAGAGAGTGTATTAATCAATGCACACGCGTGTGTCATAAAAATACTTGTATTTTTTTAAGCAGATTTTTTGATAATAATCAATCACACAATGAGAACGTTATAAATATGTATCGTATATCAAACTGTTTTATTCCCGTTTAAATTAAGAATGTTTGGTCTACACACAAATATCACTTGCAGTGAGGTACAAACTTATCATAATCGGGAGTATACCTATCATAAAACTGTGCGGTAAAGTAAAAAGCACTAGTGCGTAATAAGCTGCATTTAGATAATAAAAACGGTACCATAAATGTCACTTTACGAGCGAGTGTGTTGAAAAATTGATTTAGTTAAGTATGCCTTTATGAATACATGCTTTATTCTGTAGCATCCTTTTATAAAACAATGAAATACTTACATATCGTCCAGTTAAAGTTTTCACGAGTTTTTCCAAGCCATTACTATTGCCAGCTATTTCATACAACTTATAATTTTTATAAGTTTTATATTCCGGTACAGTTGCCGAAAGTGATACATGTATAAGGGAAAATATCACAACGCCATAGGCGAAAATCATTTTGTTTGTTCTCTTTGTCTCGCCTTACTTAGGTTTAAATATAGTGAGCATATAGTGCGTCAAACCCGCACTCATGTAGATACTTAGAAATGATAACGAGAAATAACTGTCATTGTTTTCAATGATTACACAAATTGATTTGTTTGTTTGTTCATAATTTCTTCTACTTCTGTAATCCGTGAGTAGATTGTAATAAATAAATAAATATCCTGGGACATTCCTCACACACGGTCATCTGATCCCAAACTAAGCAGAGCTTGTACTATGGAAACCAGATCACTGATATAATACATATAACTACTTTTTGTTTGTAAATACATACATAATTACACCCAGACTCAGGACATACAGACATGTTCATGCACACAAATGCATGTCCTGTATGGGAATCGAACCCACGACCTGCGGCGCTATAGGTGAAATCTTTGCCAAAGTCTGAGAAATGAAAGCCACGTCACTAAAAGAGTTGTTAATATGAGAGTGGATGGATATACGGGAAGAGGAAGACCGAAAAAGAGATGGATGGATTGTGTGAAAGATGATATAGGTAAGAAAGGAGTGGATGCTGGTATGACAGATAGAAGAGACGAATGGAAGAAGCGAACATATTGCGCCGACCCCAAATGATTGGGAACAGGGCACGCAGATTATGGCCACATCACTTTTCATGGTAGCATTTTGATAAACGTAGACGTAAACCAATAAAATATTATTCTTAATTAATTTACTAGCTAACCCAATAGACGTACTGTCAAAATCCCATTGAAAAGAGTACTTTCAGCTTTTCCCAATTTTCCAATTTTCTGGGCAACTTTTTATATTTTTCTTGTCCTAATAATTATGAACACAACAAAAAAACAGCCAAATGGGTCAAGCCGTTCTCAAGTCATCTTTTATATATACCCGGTCATTGTTTTTTCTAGAGTTTAGACTGGGCTGGCAGCGTTTCCTCTTTATTTTTATTTATGTATTATAAATGTGAATCTAACATACATTTTTATATTTAACTAATATGCAATATAAGAAATATCTACCTAAATCTATAGCTATATACCTGCTTATTACTATACTTGGTGGAGATTTCTAGATGGCATATTTTCGATACCTATGTTCGATTAGTCATGCTGAACAATTTTTACTATGGGACCAATAGTGAATTCTCAATTTTTTTTTTAACTTTTCTCACACACAACTTTGCTCGATCATAATGTATGAAAAGTATATTTTTTTTACGAATTCAATTTTGTTCCAATAGTAAAACTTGTTCAGCTTGACTAATCCAACATAGGATTCGAAAATATGCCATCTCCAAATCTCCACCTGTTATTACGGTGGTTCTTATTGCCTGTTAATATGGCACCACTAAAAATCTGACCAATTGTCACTGCTAGACCCTGTCATAGACATCGTGTGTGTACGTTTGTTATTTCCAGTCCCCATATACTGCGATTAATCTGTAAAGCGAAGCAGTGTGCTAAGTACTAGCTAGGTTTATTTACCATGTATGCAACAATGGCGGCTAGATACTTAGATTATGCCTAGGTCATTGTTTTGTATAGTTATCTCAACTATTTACAATTATCGAGTGTTGATTTAAGTATGTCTACATAACTTGAATTATTGTTTGATAGTCCCATATCTTATATTATATACAGATTAAATATTATTATTGGAAAATATAGTTTTTCTTGCTTGTCAAAGCAATGCAAAACTGTTTTTTTTTTGCTTTGCTTCCCCAAATTTCAGGCTCATTTTTCATGTAACCATATGCTGTGGAATTTTATTGTATAGTTTGTGCGTAAAATAAGTTAGGCGCAATAGAAAAATCTGAAGCACTTTATTCAATTTTTTTTTTAATCGGATTACGTCATTAGATTAGATTAAAATATGTAGTTAAAATTATTTGCAAGATTCCATGACAAAAGACAAATAAGGTTATTTTAACCTTGTTAAGAGCTTTTGGTAGGCCCCCATATGCTCTAAAACGTGAAGCTAAATAATACCGTATAAATATACATGTAAATTATAATATTTTGATGTGTTATACAATTATTATATTACCAACAAAGTATTAAATACTTATTATCTCGTCAAAAATTTACAGTTTTGACGAGTACTTACTTACCTACCGTATGTCATTCAATTGATTCGACCTTTAAACGATACATCCATATAGTGTTGCAGCTGTGCATGCGTCGATAAAAATAGCCTCTAACTGTTAGAGGCTAAATCAAATAAAAATTAATAAAAATGCAAAATAATGTTCAATATTTTTACTTTCTCCCGATTTTTATTGGAATATTTCAACAACTATTTTCATTATGAACGTCACTATGACAAGCAGAATGACGCAGAGGGAGCGTAAAACGTAGCTGTCACGCGCAGCAGCCTATAAAAGTTGGCCTGTTTTATATATTCGTGTAGTGTGGCAACGTTCTTTCTAGGTCGTACAACATTATTTTTTCTTGGTCTGAGCGTACAACGAACTTAAATATGATATTAAATGTCCATTATTTTCAGCTCATCAAAAATAAGGTTATATTCCTTTCATTATACAACAATAAATGGATATAAAAGTCTCACAGGAATAAGTAATACTGTAACAACAAACCAATTGAAAAGAAAACAGATTTCCCGTTTTTTCGCCATTTTGTAACGTTCCGTAATTACCACGATAGCCTTGGGCTAGGTGAATAAAGGGGGACAAATCACATGGAGAAATTACACTGTAAAAGATGTTCTTTACTTCGATAAACAGTAAGGTAAGGTTTGGCAAAAGCACTTTGAGACAAGACGTCGAACACGTTTAACATATTGTAGAAATTCACTTTACGAAATATCTGAATTTAAGATATTAATAGGTCCTAGAGTGCGGCCACCGAGAGAATGCGTTTCTGACACCAGTTATTATTGGGCTATTCTTGGAAACAGGCTAATTCTATGCTTTCTTAGGCATAGCTTAGTGTGTGGTGTAAGTTATCTATCAAAATCAGATAAACCGTTTCTAACATTAACATTAATGAACAGGTGTCAGTCGAGAGAGTGCGTCTCGGCGGCTGCACTATAGTATCTAATAATGTGTTTAATTTCAATCATATTAATATTTTGCACGCCAATTATATGGCATAGTATGTATGCTCATAATATACTTTTTGTAAAATTTACCATAATTTGTGCAAATAAAATATCTTTATTATCTTTAAAAATATACCTCGCATCCTACACGCTCGCTTCGCTTGCTGACTCGCGCGCTATTGCTCAAGAGTAAAGGAATCATTGTCAATTTTTTCTCTCACTCAGACTCACTATGTTCCTAATTCAAATCATTGACCAATATAAGAGTTAACCACAAGTGCACAAACTCGTATTGTAAATCGATTAATGAAGTGGTCACGTCAGCGAGCGAGCGACCGTGTCTATGACGTTTCAGAGGACTCTTTATCAGCGCGGTGTGACGGAGGTCCTACTGAGAGGATCAGTTGAATTGAATTCTATAGAATTGATTTTCTGTAGCTATTGTGAGGTATTTATTAAATTTAGGGTTTTTTCAACTCGAAAAAGAGTAGGTACAAGATTCTTACATTATAGTTTTTTTTTTTTATTTGTGTTTAGAGTAGATTTTTAATGACCCGATAATTTGAGGCTTTGAGGTTTATATAGCGATTGAATCGGACCTTAAATGTATACTTTTACCCCGTTACTCATAAAGCGCTATTTAACTAATATACTGTTTAAAGGGTCACGTAAATAATGTCACATTATTTGACAATGACAATAGAGTGACTTTATTTACGTGACCCTTTAAATTAAACAGTAGGTATATTAGTTAAATAACGTTTTATGAATTAGGGGTTTAGTTTAGAACTTCAGTGTTTATTTAATTAAATATATTGAATGATATTTAGGAGTAAAAAAATACGACAAAGAAAATAACACAAAACAACAAAAAATACAAGAAGTCTGATTCCGTAATCATTTGATAGTTCATTTGTATCACTTTAAATAATATATAAATAAAAATAGATCAGAACATCGAAGGTTTTTATATGCAACCCAAAGTACATAAGCCACCCTCCACTGTTACATCCAACTTCATATTTTTTTTAACATAAAATAAACTTATCTCTAAAGCACTGAAAGATCCATCACATGTGAATATATTCCATGTAAATTCAAACTATTGCTTAAAGTGTTCACCTAAACAATAGTTTAATGTTGTCAAGCAAGCCAGAACGAATAAGGTCAACATTTGAAGATGTTCAAATCGATGTGGGTCCAAACTTCGGCTGAATCGTTAATATGCGGTTTTGCAACTAGAAAATATTCCAAAAAAGGCAAATAAAAACTAACCTAAAATCAATAGCTCAATTTACTCTGTCGTGGAACATTTACACTGAAAAAACAATTTATTTAACAGTAACACAAAATTTTACTACCAATAACCTAAACAGAGTGACTTGCGAACTAAAAATTACCAGTAACAAAACTAGTTTTGGTTCATTACTAAATTGTTTGATTAAATCTAAGAGATATAAGATTAAATGTAACTAAAGTTAGTTTCCAGACAACAAAACTTCAACATACATAACTAGTTTTGTAGAACCTTTTTTTCAGTGTAATTGAATTCGTTATAAAACAGAGGCACGCCGGGTGCAGCCACTACGCAAACAAAAGTTTGATTAGTTTGCCCACTGCGCTCTACTTTCGATGGCTTAGTAGTTATATCAGTTGCAACCGCACATTTTAATGGGTGTTTAATTAGAACAGCGTGATTCACATAGTATAACTATAATTGAGATGTAGCAGCGCTGTAGCTGGATTATAGCCAAGTGATGGTAAGAACTATAGGCATCAGCCAAATAAAAGTCAAACTAAGTTTTACTGGATATTACCCACACCATAGCCACAGATTAGATAATGGAACTAATGTACCATTACCAATCATAGAGAAGCCATTATTATGCTATTGCAAAGCCTAGGAGTACGAAAAGCATATTCGAGCCGTAGCTTTAAGTGGTAAACCAGTTGTCCAAAAAGCGCCATTTTCGAAGCAACTTAATTGCACGCAATTGTTTTCAGTGCGATTAGAATGTAAATATTATGTAATGAATCTAAGCTTGTTTTGAAAAGAGTAATTGCTGAGTTTATTGCCGGCTCTTCTCAGCAAATGCAACCTTCCGAACCGGTATTAGAGTATTAGAGTCAGACTTTTCATAAATGATATTGAATTTGAAAATTTGGTCAGTGGGTAAAAACAGAAAAACTGCGCAGGTAAAACAGCAAGGCATAACTAGTAGAAGACGTAAAGGCTTAACTAATAATAGTCATGTTAATTGATGTAAATGTAACAATCCAACACGATTCGATTGTAATTAAGTTAGGATTGTGGTCCTAACTGGACCCGTGCCAGAATTGTCTATTCAATAACATTTAATACGTCCCTTCATAAATATGTATGTGTGAGATCTATTATTCTAACATCGTTTGAGTTCCCCAAATTTCCTTTTACAAGTTGGCGAATAGATTAATGGGTATAGTACTCATTGAATAATAATATGAAATCATGTTAGGACGTACTTTCTTTTGCCTAAACATACATCCACGAGCTTCATGAAATTCAACTGTGAACAAAGATATTTTTAACAAATTTTCCTGTTTGTACAGTCAGAATGAAAATTGTTTTTCCTAAAGGTCAAAATATGTATTGAAACTACTTGAATAGTCTAAATCACAAAAAAATACGATGTAGTCTGTCTTTTACATTATCAAAAAATATCAGGCACGTATTTTTTCTTTCGTCAATTATACAAAAAAATACGAAGATATCGTGTGTTGAAGTTCCGCGTGACTTTACGTTATACACTTTTTACTCGATAGTGACGTCATCATGAGCCCCCACTCCCGAACTTTGACTCGCTTTGTTAAATCATTGTAACAGCATATGATTTACTTATATTAGGCAATGGTTAGTAACTAGGAAGCACTCGTGGTGTAGCATAATTAGCCTTTCTTAATCGATCGGCAAAGCTAAGCTACCACCGTCATGGTTGGTACATGGATGGGTGACCGCCTTGTGGTATTTCAGATCGAGCGTTTCCGTGCTTTGGAAGGCACGTAAAGCCGTTGGTCCCGGTTATCACTTAATTAGTATACGTGATAGTCGTTAAGCTAGTTGGAGGCCTCCGAGGCGGCTTGAAAACTCCAACAGTAGGTTGACCATTAGCCTACCTCCACCAATACGCAGTGAGCAAGCGTGGTGGAGTATCTGCCCATTCCCTTTCATCCTGATTTGTGAGAGGAGGCCTGTACTCAGCAGTGGGACATCATAGGCTGATGACGAGAAACTACTTATAAAATGTGCATAGTTCCATTCGTTCAATAAAATAAAATTATGAGCCCCAATAGTTCGTAATGTAAAGGAAGTTTGAGACTCAATCACGGTGAAATACATGAACAGATTTGGACGTTAAGTACATAGATAGATAGATCACACCACCCTTAAGATACATACAGTATCAACTCATATCACTATATAATATAAATCAAATACAGATATATGTAGAAAAACTAGTCCTTGGAAATGCCGGTAGAACAGCGGGGTAGACACTGGTGGTGGGGTATACAATATACATTTTAATTCGATTTCCTATTGGCTTATGATGTTTCCCATTGAATATTTGAACAGCTGAAGCTGTAAGTATGATAAATTGACTTCCTCGTGAATTCATTCGAGAAGAGTTGCCAAATATTCAAACTACAGGAAACAGTAACGAAACGGAACATAATAAAGTTGTGATAGTAGCATTTGGAATTGATTGTACCTAATATAATTTTATGGTAGCAATGATAATTTTCTGGCATCAATCTTGTAGACCGAGTTTCTGTAGGAAAGTTATTCCTTAAAAACAATAACTGTTCGGAAAATAACATGGCAAATACTTAAAAGAAGAATGTATCTAAACCTAGAGAACTTTTAAAAATCTAAAATCATTAGAATAATCCAACGTTTTAAAATAAGCAAATATTCCATCTTCTTCTTCCTCCTTGCCTTATCCCATAATTTGAGGCCGGCTCTCCACTTTCTCATACGCCAGGATGATATGTCCTGGGTTGTCCGTATTGTGAGTTGGGCTCGTTCCAAGTCGCGGGTTACTGTAGACCACCATGTGGCTTGGGGTCTTCCTCTTTCCTTTTTTGTGTTCGGTAGGGCCAGGATCTTTCGAACTACGTGGTCTTCAGGACGTCTCATCACGTGGCCATCCGAAGCAAATATTCAATCATCGGCATCAATTTGAAACGGACAATGAACGAAAGATAAGTTACCCTAAAGAAGCTAAAATACAAGTTTAAGAGTATGTATTTACATCACCCGTACTGTAACTAGTAATTTATTTCATTAAACCGACTTTGTTTTCTAAATGAACTGTTTTACAAAAAACTTAAACCAACTTCAAAGTACACTAAGACGTAATCAAATCCTGATCTGATGACAATGGGACCAAACGGAAAGTGTACCCTTCCAGATAAAAAAAGAATTTTCCTAATCGGTTAATAAATGACGGAGTTATGAGGTAACAAAAAATAAATACAACCGAAATGAGAACCTCCTCTTTTTTTTGAAGTCGGTTAAAAAGAGAGCTACTAGCTAGCTGGCTGTGGGTTACAGCTGTTTCAAGTAAACACAAACACAATAACTTTAAAGTAAATACTTAATACTCATAGACACATCACTAACGCATTACCTACCTCCCACCCGATTATCTCTGGCGACCTTACTCACGAACAGGAACACAACATGCTATTTGGCTGCAGTATTCTGTGAGGTACTGCCCCAGTTTTGACTCTTTTCCTCTCTCTCTTACTACTCTTTGAGCGAAAAAAACGCATACGTCTACGTTTCTTTTTAATAGACTTCAAAAAAAGGAGAAGGTTCTCAATTCGGTTGTATTTTTTTTTTATGTTTGTTACCTCATAACTCCGTCATTTAATAACCGATTTGGAAAATTCTTTTTTGTCTGGAAGGGTACACTTCCCGTTTGGTCCCATTGTCAGATCATCATCAGATCAGAATTTAATTACTTCTTAGTGTACTTTGAAGTCGGTTTAAGTTTTTTGTAAAACAGTCCAATTATTATGCCCGTATTTGACATAAGTACTTTAAAAATGAGCAATGTTAAAATACTTATATTCAAAATTACTCTAAAAACCGTATCGCATTACCCAAATAACTCGTGCTTTCACAAATTATTATATAATAATGATTTCTCAAGTTCAACAAGTTTCTAATATCAACAGATGTCTGACAACACTAAGTGCAAAGTAAATGGATTGGTTTATATTTTAATAAGAGAATTAATGGCTTGTAAGAACTTTCTAGAGTTGAGCTACAAGTTTACCGCCTAACTCTCTAGGAACTGTAAAACAAAAGTTTAGTTTTAGACTAGAGGCTTTGTAGTCCCTATCCGAAATATGTTACCAACCCGCCTCCCACCAAAGGATCTTGTCTTACTAAATGATGTTTTAAAAGTAGACGCGACATAGACCAACAATATTGAATTACAAAACAGTTAGTCCAAGAGCTACCTATACATAGATTCAAAAAGATAGTAAAACAGAAGTTATGCAAGAAGGGGTACTATAAAGTTTCTGATTTTGTAGATGACAAGAATGCATTTGAATGAAGTGTTCGCTTCGCACGCTATTGTTATATATATTTTGTAAATTGTAATATTTATAAGTACACATTAAAAAAGAAAAGAACACTTGCTGAGTTTCTTGCCGGAGTCTTCTCAGTTCAAGTTGTATTTGGAACCGGTGTAGAGTCATTTGTTAACTTTCACAAGTGCCCTATAAGGGCCTAATTTGAATAAATGAATTTTGATTTTGAGTTACAAAGCACTGACGCTGACGCTTGCATAAATTAAGTAAAATAAACGTTTTTTTTCTCGCATTGTTTAGTATTATTCACATATCATCTATAAACACAGAAAGCCAATATTTTTACGCAAAATGATGGAAAAAAACACGCTTAGAAGAAAAATAATGCCGCGACACTGTTTGGTTTGTTTTAATATTGCCAATATTGTGCGCCGGCAACGCATCTACACTTTTATAAACATCTTAGGTTAGGTTTAGGTACCTTTTTGTTAGTGGCTAACTTTTAATTGGTATTGTGGTAACATACCATTAAGCATGAGGGCCGTTATTTTCTAACTATTGCTTGACTACCACCTTAGGTCACATTATCACTTAGTACATTATCAGATTGTGAGTAGCTAAACATTATTATGGATAGCAATCTCACATGTATTTATTGGCATCTAAAGTTATCCTATACCACTTATATCAGGTGGAGATTTCGAGATGGCATATTTTCGTAACCTATGTTGGGTTAGTCATACTGGACAACTTTTACTATGGGATCAAAATAGATTGCTCAAAAAAAAATTTACTTTTCTTACTAAATGTCAACTTTGCTCGATCATAATGTATGAAAACTAAAAAAAAATTGAATTCAGTGTTGGTCCCATAGTAAAAGTTGTTCAGCGTGACTAATCCAACATAGGTTTCGAAAATATGCCATCTCGAAATCTCCACTCAGTATAAAAAATGTGAAAGTGCCTCAACGGCTCAACGGCGTGCTGATATTTGGCGCGTGGGTAGATCAGAACCTGGATCAACATAAAGGGAACTTAAGTCATCATATCCCAATCATTTGGGGTCGGCGTAATATGTACGCTTCTTCCATTCGTCTCTTCTTTCCGTCATACCAGCATTAATTCCTTTCTTACTCATATCATGTTTCACACAATCCATCCATCTCTTTTGCAGTCTTCCTCTCAAAGAAAGGGAACTAAGAAAACTAGGCCATCTCACTTACCGGCGACTTGTAAAGCTGCAGGGGCAACTGCGGCCAGTGCGGAAAATTCAAAATTCAAAAAATATGCTTCGATTGGACCCAATCATATTTTTAAACCTTTTTTGGTCGAGACCTTGGGACTGTGGAGGTCCGAAGCTCGCTGTTTTGCTAGCTCCTTGTCATCAAAATTGATCGAGGCCTCTGGAGACCAGCGCCAGCGGGCGGGGAGCTTATTCCGCCAACGCGTCAGCTTAGCTATCCAAAGAGGAAACGCTGCCTTCTGGGAACCTTGCCGTGAATCGGAAGCAGCGGCAGGCTTGAGGAAATTTTCTATATATAGATTGTATTTTTAACCGACTTCAAAAAAAGGAGGAGGTTCTCAATTCGGATGTTTTTTTAGAAAACAGATGTAGTAGCATGCTATAGATGCCGGCAAATTTTCCCCCGTGCCGACCGACATGCCGAAAATGTTTTGCATCCTCATTTATAATGCGGACAGCAAAGGTATGGAACTTACGCTGTCTGTGTATTGTACCTCCTGTAATCTAGGGTATATCAAAGCAACAAAAAATAATAAGCTTTTTCTGGGCAAGACTGCTTCATCATCGGCTTCGTCATCGTTCTTTATCAGGTTCAGTTGCCAAAAGCAAGCTTAAGGAAAATTATTCAGTCTAATAATTCAGAAGATTTATAATAACTTTACTGTTTAAAGTTGGAAACTCTTATTACATCGTTTGTAATAATGAAATTGAGAAATGGTTCACGCACACGATGCGGCGAGTACCCCCGCGGGATCCGACTAAATGAGTTGAGAACTTTAGTTCCCGGAAGTATTTCCTTCAAGTTGCGATAAATAAATTATCTTGTTTTTCTATTTTTTAAGATTACAAGATAACAAAAGGTAAGGAATTTCGTTTGAAGTTCCTGAGGGCAAAAATACCGGAGATACAAAGGTTCTTATTGATTTATATATTTCAGAAGTATATGAAAATAATGACCTATTTATTATAATAGTCAACATTGGCAGATATAGCAGGAAAAGATGAGATTGAGTGGTAATACCACATTCTTAGCCGTCTCTAATTTATCGTCCACCGTTACGTAAATGTAATAGCGTAACAGTACTCGTAATAGTATTGCCCCGCCCATCGACCAATGGCCACACCGCTCGGTGCGTGTGAAGTAAGGGCTTAGGCGATGCTATGAAAGTAGTAAAAATAATAAAAAACGGTGTCTACATTGTATTATTACAGAGTAAAGATAGTATAGTTTAAACCTAGTAGTAGGTAATTAAGCTCGCCTGGTTACAGTGATAACTGTGACTTTTATTAATAATTATGGCCATTTTATTGAATTCCTTGCGAATTACTTAAATTTTAATCATTCAAATTATTTTAAGAACCTCTTAACAAAAATCCATAAATTAATTATGCACCGTTTAATTCTTATGTTAATTTCTTCAACCTCCGATGTTCAACTTTTTAAAATGAAAGCGACTTCAAGGTCTCACGTAAGCTTTTTGTCTTATTGCGAATAAACGATAATATTATGTAAATTCGGGTAGCATTTGAGTAATGATGGTGTGTTGAGTAATTTTGCTTCTCGGTGAAAAAAGAGCTGGTAATTTGTGAGGACCCATTGCCACGCGTTGCTTGGCAGCCATTTTGTGTTGATTACATAAAAACGCTTCGCGGTGATTGCACGCATGGTGAGCGCGGGGAATGAAGTATTTTCACGCGCGTTCGGTTATGTATTCACAGTTTTTTATTGTTGAATGGAAAGAAAATTACAGGGTTTTAAGTGGACTTATTCGTTTATAATTTTTATACCTCCAAAAAATACATTGCGGCTCACTAACACCTAGGGGTAATTCCGCAAGATAAATGTCAGAAATTCGACGATGAATCCGCGCTGTCACAATGCTCTGTCTCTATCATTAACTAAGCAATTACTTGAGAAGTCCGCTGTCCGCCATATCGATACCCGGGCTTTCGTTTCATATCTTTCGACTCCATGCCTTATAAATAACAATAATCCATCCAGAAAAAAAAATATAAGGTGAGCAACGTAATAGCACGGTACATACATCTATTTTATTATTATTTTGATATATGTACTGTGGTAATAGTGAACAGCCAATTTTATAAAACACTGTTTATTTTATCTTCACATTATTATGTATAGTTATAGTGTAATTATGTGTATAAAATGTATTTACAAACAAAAAGTAGTATATCAGTTATCTGGTTTCCATAGTACAAGCTCTGCTTAATTTGGGATCAGATGACCGTGTGTGAGGAATGTCCCAGGATATTTATTATTACATGTGTTTTGTAAATTTAGCTTCTACTCTAACTCCTCGTATAAAAAAATCTTTTAAAGCCGACTCGACACTATAGAAACGCAAAAACAGCAAACATCTTCTAAAAACCCACAGATAAATCAATCATGAATGACATGACCCGAAAATTCTCGAAATCAGAAGATCTCGCCGTCATCGATCGTCTATATCTCACAATAAAGGGAGTGTCAAAAGGATTTGGCAAAATAAAAGCAGTGATGCGAAGCAAGAACCACTAGAAACCACTTGTGTCAAAGAGTCTTAAACTAATTAGGTCGTGAGAAGGAGAGTGCCTACTTTTCGATGTAAATAACACTTAGGTTTCGCCGAATGCCGATACGAGTGGGTAAAGAGCGGCTGTTTTGGTACTTACTGGAAAGGCGTTAATCTATTAGTCTTGGATTTGCTTGTAGAGATGTAGAGTCGCAAATTTTGGGTGAACACATTTTATTTTCCGCCGCGCCGGGCACATATTATGTAATGAATCTAAGCTTGTTTTGAAAAGAGTAATTGCTGAATTTATTGCCGGCTCTTCTCAGCAAATGCAAACTTCCGAACCGGTATTAGAGTATTAGAATCAGACTTTTCATAAGTGCCTGCGAAGGTCTATTTGAATAAATGATTTTGAATTTGAATTTTAATTTAATGATTGCTTAGTATTATCTCAGGTATTATGTTTGAGCGACTTTTAAATAGAGGTATATAGTCTGCAAATTGAGAATATACTATGTAACATTGTATTGACTTTACAACATTTAAGTTGTACTGCAGACGTATGTGTCATACTACTCTAATCTACATATTAGTAGTACTTTAAAAGTATTTTATTTTGCTTTATTTTCCGTATGTATTCCAGTTGCTTCATATTATTTTGTACTTATTTGTACTCTACTGTGTAATAAGTATTCCTAATCAATAAAATAAACAAATGTTATACAAGATAGAACATACAACACATAAAATGAAACTTTTGTTGCATTATGAGACCTAATTGGAAATAAGACCTAGTAATTAGTTCCCAAGATACGTAGATTGGCCCATTGGAATAAACACCGTATTATTTGATACTTAAAAATCAAAATCGAATGAATGTTGGTAGCTTATAATAAAGCGGAAAAATATCGAGGCTAAAGACGCCCACAGACTATCAATTTTGATCGTTATATTCTTACCGATACGGTGTAAACTCCCTTGTGAAATGTGCGTGGACGTGGTCGCATCTTCTAAAGCTGGAATACATCGCTTATATCTAAATACACATTGGAATATTGTCTGCTGGCACAATTGACCAGAGTGACGTCACAACACTCGCTCTTTGAAAAATGCATGTCAGAAAATGCCGTGAATCATTTTACAAGCTGATATTTTAAATTTTCATGCAATATTTTTAGTTTTTCATTTCACAGCTGCTCTGCTTTGCACAGATTTGTATTTTCTTCCTTATTTTAATGTAATAATAATGTCCGAATCACAAGGGGTGCATTTGTGTTTCATACTTTTGCGGTTGCAAATACATTTTTTTTTTCAATTTTACAAAATTATTTGACATGTCTGTAAAAATATAATTACAAATGTTGAAAATAATCTCTATAAATATAAAAGTGTATCCATATTTCTCTTGGTTTTACGCCATAACTTGAGAAAGTGTACCGATTTCATCCATATCTTTTTTAAAGTATTCTAATACTACTGAGCAGGTTCTTACGGAAAAAAAATAAGAAAGTTGCGTTGAAAATTAGAAAATGGTAGGGTAGGGTAGCGTATTCCTCGGGTACGCGGGTGAAACCGCGGGCGCAATTAGTATTTTTATAATCCATCTTTGTGTCCTGGGTCAGTAGACAAGATGGTTATCGACAATCGTCATCGACGGTAAACGATCAACCTTTGTATGGGATTGACATTTCAAATCGAAATATCACGTGATTTTTAACAATATCTTATGTCAATCCCATACAAAGTTTGATAGTTTACTAATGATGACGATTGTCGACAGCCATCTTGTCTAAGGGGCCTGAACTATTACAGTTCTATATATATGCATACTCAAGTTTCATGGAGACCGAAACACTACCTAGAATTTCCGTTGAAATTGGGATCATCTTCTAAAGTTCTCTAAGATTTCTGTATATAATAAAATTATATTTGCACAATATTTATACTGCAGTACGTGACTAACAATCTCATTTTATTTGGGATAGAACAAAGAAATTGGTTAGCATTACTTGCAACACAGTTTCTCAATCTTCGTGTAACTCAAATCTCACTGTAACACAATGTTTTATTCCTTCAGAATTGTAAATATTGTAGTAGTGTGACACAGCGCAGCGAAGGAAACTGCTCTGCTTTCATGTTCCATTCTGACGTAGAAGATTAAAATATAGAGCCGTTTGCAATTTAAGACGCCGATCCCACAGAGAGAGTTCTAGAGTTCTGCGTTCAGAGTTCTGCGTTCGACATTCACTATTGTGCACACAGCAAGCAATCTAGAGTCCTGCAATATTCGCTACCGATCACTTTTTTTTTACTTTTAAAGGCGCCGCATAGATTACAGTGAATGCGAAACGCAGAACTCTTATAACTCTTACTGTGGGATCGGGGCGCCTATGATAAAAAAACCGGCCAAGTGCGAGTCAGACTCGCGCACCGAGGGTTCCGTACAAACCTGTAGGTATATAAGTGAATGGTAGTATAGACCTGAGTATTTGATATGAATTTCAATTTATGACGTATTCAAAAAAAACTACTTACTAGATCTCGTTCAAACCAATTTTCGGTGGAAGTTTGCATCGTAATGTATATCATATATTTTTTATAGATTTATCATTCTCTTATTTTAGAAGTTACAGGGGGGGGGGGGACACACATTTAACCACTTTGGAAGATTCTTTCGCGCAAACTATTCAGTTTAGAAAAAATATATATTAGAAACTGATATAAATGGCTGTGGCATACGGACGGACAGACAGACATGACGAATCTATAAGGGTTCCGTTTTTTGCCATTTGGCTACGGAACCCTAAAAATTGAGTACGACGACTTAATCAAGAAACTTTTCAATTACCACTCAATTTTTACCCTTACCAGATAGAATGAAACCAGAAAAAACAGATTGAGAATCACAGATTGACAATAAAGTTGAGGCATAAACATTTATTTCGCACTAGAGTAAAACAAGAAAAGTTCTCAACCTCCCGCGGGCAGCATTCGATTATACGAAATTATGCAAAAAGTTCGTAAACTCAGGTATGCGTGACCTCTGAAGCTTAACCTTACTTTTATTTACTATTTGTATGCATTACGGTAAGTACCAAAACAAGCTGATATTCTTTATTTAATAACACACACAAAAGAAATAATAATAAACAATACTCTAAACTAAACCTAATATTAAAAAAATAAAACTATTCTAAATCCGTGCCAGTGGGTAACGTTCCCAGAACACTGGCAGCATTGCCACGTTGAATGGCTATGCTAATCTGCTGACCGAAGTATAAGCCAGCATTCTGGGAACGTGTCGCCTCAACTAGGCGCGCTGCAATTTCTTTATATAACTTTTTGGCACTCACTCCCCACGGCCCCAACGTTTCGACCCCAAAAGGCGCAAATATATACCCGCTATCAAGGGTACTATATTTGCGCCTATAGTACCTACTTATCTAATTTTGTGAACTAAAAATGTCTTCTATGATCTAATGTGATCTAATGATTATGATCTAATGTGAAAGCCGTAAAAATGTGTGTTGTTGTGTGTTTTTTACTAACCACTCAGCTCCGTAACCGTTGAACGTAATTTTTATCCTGGGACTTTCCTCACACACGGTCATCTGATCCCAAACTAAGCAGAGCTTGTACTATGGAATCCAGATATCTGATATACATACATACACTACTTTTCGTTTGTAAATACAAACTTTATATGCATAATTACCCCCAGACAGACATACAGACATGTTTCATGCACACAAATGCATGTCCTGTGTGGGAATCAAACTCACGACCTGCGGCGCGATTGGTGGAATCTTAACCAAATGCGCCAACTGAGCTGTCAATGATTCATATTTATATGAGTATTTAGATGAAACTTGGAACATATATCATACCCTAGAATAAGAAAAAGGTTAACTTTTTATCCCATGGGAATGCAGGTGAAACCGCAGGGCGAAGTTAATAAGGCAATAAAAAGTATCTGATTTTAATCACAGTGCCACATTTAAAAAGGCTTTTAGAAGAGAAAAGAATCTCGAGATTAATTCATTACATTTTAAGATTAAGAGAAGTAGAGCATGGCGTTTATTCGCTCAAAGAACATCTCGACTGGGGAAGTACCTCCACCTCACAGAATACCGCAGCCAAATAACCTCATGTTGTGTTCCTTTGCGTGAGTAAGGTCGCCAGAGCTCATCTGGGAGGGGGAAGGGTCGGTAACGCGTGAGTGATGCTTCGTGTGTTACAAGGGTCCATATGGCTACCACATGGCTGAATGCTTCTCTACCAAGATTGTCGTATAAAAAAAATATACCTACAAACGATATACCTATACTTCTTTATATACTTACTGGCTTTTCATGAAATATATACTCTTGGATTCCCAGATTCCAATGTCCCCATCAATCCTCAAAATTCTTCAGACTCAGTCATAAAAATATACTCGACAATGCGACACCCATAACGACCGACATACCAAAAAGCATATTTGATACACCCCATACAAATTACATCCCACATTTCAGTGCTGTTTGGGAAAAAAGCGTAAATGTGAGCTCCATTTTATTGTCTCTCTTTCATATCTAACGTGGTTTTGTAATGCACAAAGGCATTGTGGAATCATATTCGTGATGTTTTGTCGAAAAATTATCTGTTATAGCACTCTATTCGTTCTCTATTCAGTTATTTTATTATACGTTATGTCTACAGAAGAAAAATGTTAATGGTATTTTAGAACATCTAGTTTTGGATGGCTCACTTTATGTGTACCGATAGTACGGGGGGTAAGTGATTGAAATCTGAGTATTTTTATTAACCGACTTCAAAAAAAGGAGGAGGTTCTCAATTCGGTTGTAAGTTTTTTTTTTTTTTAATGTTTGTTACCTCATAACTCCGTCATTTATGAACCGATTTGGAAAATTATTTTTTTGTCTGGAAGGGTACACTTCCCGTTTGGTCCCATTGTCACCAGATAAGGATTTGATTACTTCTTCGTGTACTTTGAAGTCGGTTTAAGTTTTTTGTAAAAAAGTCCAATTATACAACGATAGCTTGCAACAACCGGTCATCATTCACCTGGACCTTACTCAGGCGCAGGAACCGAACACAAAGTTATTTGGCTGCGGCATTGTAAGGTATCAGCCTAGTCAACAGCTCTTTGAGCGAAAGAACACATTACAACGCTCTTTCCTCGACTTTCAAAACTCAAATTCATATACCTTCTTCTTCTTTGTTCTTATGCGTTGCACTCTTGACAGAGTTGTCGTTGTCGTCATGACGTAGATATAATTAGTGGCGCGCTTCACAGTACGCCGCCATTTTTCCCTATCTGCTGCCCTTCTGGTGCAGTTATTGATGGGAGCGCCTATTGCGGCATTAATTTGGTCGGTCCATCGCATGGGTGATCTTCCACGCGCTCTGGTGCCTTCCACCAATTCATACCTAAGTAAGTAGTAATATATCTTTGCAAAATTTGGTCACAAAGCAATTTTCCAAATATATTCTGTCTTTTACCAAGCGTGTAATAAAGCCGCAAAAAATAGTCCCTTTGCTTAAAAAAGTTGTAGGACCGTTTCACAGCAGGATGTCTATAGCGCGTCATTATCGTTCACTCCACGATTCTTAACGGCTCAAGTGCAATCCATTACATTAATAAAGGTTTTGCGAAGGTGTTTATTAAGTGTGCTTTAACGGTGGATAATTGGACTGTTTTACAAAAAACTTAAACCGACTTCAAAGTACACTAAGAAGTAATCAAATACTGATCTGATGGAATGGGACCAAACGGGAAGAGTACCCTTCCAGACAAAAAAATATTTTTCCAAATCGGTTGATAAATGACGGTGTTATGAGGTAACAAACATAAAAAAAAAAAAAACAACCGAATTGAGAACCTCCTCCTTCTTTTGAAGTCGGTTAAAAAATAGGATTCAACATGAAATAAGACATGTACTCTAACATCATTAAAAACAAATCACGTTCCTATCGAATTACTCTCATTATTGTAGACTTTTAAGCAATAAAACTCAAGTATCATAAACTCCAAGGAGGCATAATTGAAAATGGAACTTTAATAAAAAATTCAACCCAGACGTGTCGAAGAGCAAATTTCAACTGATTCCCGATGAAACCCTAAAAATTTGCAAAAGCAAACGGCCCGTAAAAGATATAGCCTCTTAACTTTTTTTACGTCGTTCTATCATAACCTGATATTGTTACAAATTTTAGTGGCAATTATTTTTAAGAAGCACTTATTCCGTTTTCAGTAGATGGCGGCGCTATTACTGAATTACAGGGAACAGCTTTTATAGAGTTTCATGAATTGTTTGGAAGAGACGTGACTTAGAATACAAATGATGCGGTCTGAGACGATTGGTTCCAGTTTAAGATTTACTTTAATACCCTAAGTGCTTGCTCTACTGTTAAAGAATTCTAGTAAACGGCCTAAATTATTCAAAAGGTGCAGTGATTAGCACATTACTTAATGGTGCATCCATGCTACGCGAAGCGAGCACGAGCCGAGCCACGAACGAGCCTACAAAAAGCACGATGCGAATCCCTCCGTTCGTGAAAAAACTGACAATAATAAATATCGCGCTCGTTCGAGGTTCGCTACGCGAATCGTGCTCGCAGTGTGCTCGTTCATGGCTCGGCTCGTGCTCGGTTCGCCAAGCATGGACGCGTTATAGGAACTTGAAATTGATGAGAAAATTACATGTTTTTTTCCCGGTATCATCTATATTTAATTTATTATTAGTTTTCGCTCCATGTTGCACCCGTGATCCAGGGATAAAAGAACCCATAGAGTAAGAATACTAATAGTGATATTATAATAACATTACCTCGTGCAAAGCGTGAGCAGTTTGCATATAGATGCAATAATACATAAATTGTATTGTGTATTTCATCATCATCATCATCATCATCAGCCTATAATGTCCCACTGCTGAGCACAGGCCTCCTTTCACAAATCAGGGTGAAAGGGAATGGGCAGATACTCCACCACGCATGCCCACTGCGGATCGGTGGAGGTAGGCTAGTGGCCAACCTACTGTTGGAGTTTTTCAAGCCGCCTAGGAGGCATCCAACCAGCTTAACGACTATCACAATTAAGTGATAACCGGGACCAACGGCTTTACGTGCCTTCCGAAGCACGGAAACGCTCGATTTGAAATACCACTAGGCGGTCACCCATCCAGGTACCGACCAACACAGACGTAGCTTAACTTTGCCGATCGATTAAGAACGGCTAATCATGCTGTATTGTGTATTTATTGTCAGAAAATTGTTTGGTAAGAGTCGATACTTTTACGACGAGTGAAAGATGAATCCGTTTTCCTTGGTCACACCATAATTTGAGAACGACTTCTTATAACCTGGAGAAGGTTCTTACTTAAAAAAAAAGAAAGTTTTCTTTAATTAGAAAATATAAGAAAACTAAACGGTAGGGTAGGGTAGGATATCCCTCGGGTACGCGAGTGAAACCGCGGGGCGCAACTAGTATAATATAATTTGCAGGCCACACCACTCGGACCGGTAGGAAAACATGTCTTGCATCACGTAAAATGTTGCGAGACAATGGGCAACGCTGCATCGACACGTAAATTGAGCGTTGCAAGTCATGTTGGGGGACATTTTGTCCCCTAGTGTACCTGACGCTTTAATATACGTAATTACAACTAGACTTCAGGACATGCAGACATGTCCAACCCACGCACTCACGACCTGCGTGATGTGGGGTCTTAACCAACCACTCGTACCGCTCGTCTAGTGGTGAGCTACAATACTTTAATTTCTCATTTCTTTCTGATTGAGTAAAAATGAAGCCTTAGGGTTAGTTCACACTGAGATGAGACGCGACGAATTAACCCTTACTTTAGTGGTTGATTTGGACTTGGCGTTGGAGTGGCAAGGGTAGCCGCTTGCACACGCCCAATTCACAAACGAATATAGTTATAACAGCCCCCCTAGACAAGATGGTTATCGACAATCGTAATCGTTAGTAAACGATCAACCTTTGTATGGGATTGACATTTCAAATCGAAATATCACGTGATTTTTAACAATCTCCATACAAAGGTTCATCGTTACTAACGATAACAATTGTCGATAACCATCTTGTCTACTGCCCCAGCATTTATAAAGATTGTCAAAAAGTGGCACTAATATAAATTTTAGAATGTGATAGATATATATAGGTATACAAAGTATATTGTTGAATATTATGAAGTATCTTAGTTTGAAGTTCAATCAAATGACCGTGTGTGAAGAATGCTCCTGGATATTATTTTAAAATTATTATTTATTTACAGTTACATGAACTTTTCATAAGGAAATAAACGCAATTAACTTCGAAAACATGGCCTGCAAGTATTATTACTAATAAATAATTTTCCTGTTTACTACAATTCACAGCTCTGTTAGTTATATTCCAGTATAGTATAAGCGAATCTCGGATTGTATAGGATTTCAGTACAATGAGAGGTCAGCCTATATTGGAAATTCATAGCTTGATCTACAGACGGCTACAGCCGTGCGTACAAGAAGCGATCACTTCCACAGAAATCATTTGTAATCAAGATAATCAAACATGTTGAGATATATAGATAGATAGCCGATAGCCGCAAGCCCACTGCGGATTGGTGAAGTTAGGCTACTGGTCAACCTACTTTCCGAGTTTTCAAGCTGCCTTAGAGGCTTCCGACTATCTTAACGACTACCACAATTTATTAAGTGATAGTCGGGACCAATCGGCTTTATTTGCCTTCCGAAGCACGGAAAAAGCTAGATTCGAATTACCACTAGGCGCTTAGGTACCCATCCGGATACCGTCCACACCGGTGATTGCTTAACTTTGCCGATCGATTAAGAATGGCTAATCAAACTACGCCACGAGCGTTTGCACGTTACCAAAACCCAAATACGCGCTATTTTTAAATTTTCTGTCTATCTGTTTTTCCGGGCTAATCTTCTAGACCGATTTGAGAAAAAAACTGTCGGCAATTAGGTTCTTGCGTGGAAATTGAAAAACTGTATTGTTATTGTTTTACGCTATATCCGGGTTTACGACGCGACGCTATATCGTGACCTCTACGTGATCTTATTGTGAAGTGACACCTAGTGGATGCTATTTGAACTGCTGAATCTAAAAAATCTATTAGAACCACGGAACAAAAAATATTATAACCACCTTGCGCTGTATACAATAGTTTCTGTTATAAATACAAGGATGGCGCTCGATTTTGTAAGGGGCAAAATGTCTCGGCGACATTATTGCACCTGCCTTTTATAGAAAAACACATTGATGTGAAGTTGAAGTAAATTTTCCCAAGTCGAGCGACGAGAAAAAACCAAATGGACGGCGAAAACACAGGAAAATTTTCATCCACTGAGACATCAAAATTATCTAAAAACCTTTTTATTACTTTAGGTACAGTTTTAAAATTTAATTTATTCATTTTGCACTATAAATTTTGGAATTTGAAACAATTAAATAACATAAATATTGTATTTAGCTTAAACATAAACTTACCTACATCTACAATTCACTTAAACAATTAAAAGTAGGTACTATATCGAATAAATATTATTAAAATATGGCTATATTATAATAATTAAGTACTATAATGCATTCACAAGTGGACATCCATTATCTAAATCTTTTGAATGTAGGTCGCTTTGTACGAAAAATCGTTGTTTGAATAATTGGACTGTTTTACAAAAAACTTAAACCGACTTCAAAGTACACTAAGAAGTAATCAAATCCTGATCTGATGACAATGGGACCAAACGGGAAGTGTACCCTTCCAAACAAAAAAATAATTTTCCAAATCTGTTAATAAACGACGGAGTTATGAGGTAACAAACATAAAAAAAAAAAAAAAAAAAAAAAAAAAAAAAAAAAAAAAAAAAAAACAACCGAATTGAGAACCTCCTCCTTTTTTTGAAGTCGGCTAAAAACAAGACAAATCGATATGGATATTATAGGTACTTTTCAAATCCTTCTGTTTCCTAACTTTAAACTTGTATAACTTGTAATACGGTGGGTTTCCACTTGTCAATTATAAACAACGTTATTTTAACAGAATCTTACGACATAATTAACAACAAGTCACAAGACGATGCATGTTGGGTAGACAATGTTGGGATAACAATGTTAAATCGCAACTAGTTAATTGATACATTCAATTAGAGTCAGTCAACACTAACAACAAATTGTGTTTTCACTTGATAAGTCAAGAAATCCACTTGCTTGATTGATGTATTAAATCTGGGTCATTGAATTATTACGCTGTGTGTAATAATTCAATGATCTGGGTCATCATCATCATCAGCCTATAATGTCCCACTGCTGAGCACTGGCCTCCTTTCACAAATCAGGGTGAAAGGGAATGGGCAGATTCGCTACGCGTGCCCACTGCGGATTGGTGGAGGTAGGCTAGTGGTCAACCTACTGTTGACCTGGGTACTTAGTGACAAACAATTAACAATGCACTTGAGCCCTCTCTTGAATTAGTACAACTCCATCGTCCGTCGTCTCTGCCGGTTCTGGGTTCAATTGTTCCTGGATGGTGGCTGGTTCATCAAAAGGATCTTCCTCTATCACTAAGTCCATAATCTGTTAATAACGAATAAGGATTAGCGACATCCACAATTTGGAAAACCACGCACTTTCCTTATACAAAAACATATGATTTGTTTATAGGTTGGAAAATGTTAGAGAATGAATGAGGTCACAAACAAATTAGCTGCTCCTGCTGGCAGCTTACATATGAGTAATAAATCGAATATGTTCGTTTGTGTCAATTTTTGAAGATTTTTTATTGTACAAATGTCTACCTCTCATCTAACATCTAAAATAAAACTATTTAAGATAATTATTCCTTCTTTGGATATTCCTAATTGGTTATGGGCGAATAAAAATGTCCATGTCGGAAGGAGATCAAGCTCGACCAAGAGAATTACATGATAATATGAATAATGGTAGTAGCAACTTACCACCGTTCGAGAAATTGGAAGGTCAGTCAAACTATGCTACTTGGAAGTTTCAAATGGAATTATATTTAATCCACGATGGATTATGGCAATATGTGAGTAAAACTCCAGATATTACTGACCAAGCGGGCTTGATGCGCGATCAGAGGACACGCGCGAAGATAGGATTAATGGTCCAGAAACACTGCTTAGTACACTTGAGACAGGCTAAAAATGCAAAAGAAGCTTGGGAATCTTTAAAAAACACTTTCGAAGATGCTGGTGTCAATAATAGATGTCGCTTACTTGGCAAACTAGTCAGCCTGAAACTGGAACAATATAATAGCATCAGAGCATATGTGACAGAAATCATGTCAGTTGCACAAAATCTGAGAGACATCGGCAAGGAGGTCGATGACGAGATGCTGGCGGCACTCATGCTGCAAGGACTTACCAAGGAATACACAGCCTTGAGACTTACCATGGAGAACTCAAATGTTGCACTTACGTCTGACTATGTCAAAACGAAACTACTTGGTTTAGATGATTACAGAAATGTTACTACATCAGAGACTTATCAGCCGTCAACGGCACTTATTTCGAAACCGAAGAAAGATAAACATAATAGTTACAGAGGAAATCAGAGAAATTCTCAGAAACAAGTCAGATGTTTTATATGCGATGGACCGCATAAGGCATGGGACTGTCCTGATAATCCGAAGAAACAGGGAACTTCAAGACGGCAGAGACACTCCTCAATTGCGCATGCTAGTGCTACAGGTGGAAAAGAACGAGACTGGATCGTAGACTCGGGAGCTTCTTTTCATATGACGAACCGAAAAGATTGGCTTCGTAATTACCATCAGCAGGAGCAAGTTGAGATTGTATGTGCGAATGGGGGTAAGATTTATGCGAAAGGCAAAGGCGATGTGGTAAGTGATGATTCGAACTTTACGATACGAGGAGTTATGTATGTTCCAGATTTGAGTACGAATTTACTTAGTGTGAGTACTATGGTAAATAGTGGTAAAGTAGTTATTTTTTCAAAGAATGGTTGCGAGATTTATGAGTCAGATGGATTTGTAGCTAAAGGGAATGTATTAGATGAAGTGAGTGAAAGTAATGGTGTTTATAAACTGACACATACTAACCATTTACAAAAATTTACTAATGATTATTCATTTTTAGCTACTGATGATAATTTGTATCTTTGGCATCGTCGAACTGGCCATTTGGGTCTGCGCAATATGAAACTTCTTCGTGACAAAATGGCTACAGGACTTGAGTTTAAGTCAAAGGTTGAGAAGCTAGAGTGCGTATCATGTCTTAGAGGTAAGCAGACAAGACAACCTTTTAAAAAGAGCGGATCCTCAAGAGCAAAGGATGTACTTGAACTCGTACATTCTGACATATGCGGCCCAATGAGCGTTGCGTCTGTGAGTGGATGTAGATATTTCATGACACTGATAGATGATAAAACGAGAAAAACTTTCGTTTATTTTCTTAAAACAAAAGACGAAGCTCTGGCGATAATAAAAGAGTTTAAACGGTATGCAGAGAACCAGACCGGAAAAAGGCTGAAAATATTGCGGACTGATAATGGAGGAGAATATGTTAACAGAAAGATGAAAGACTTTACCAAGCAACATGGAATTCTTCATCAGCTTACTGTTGAATATACTCCTGAGCAGAACGGAGTAGCTGAAAGAGCGAACCGCACTATCAACGAGAAAGCCTTAAGCATGTTGGAGGATGCTCGCCTTGACAAGCGGCTATGGGCTGAAGCGGTGAGAACTGCTGTTTACCTTAAAAATCGATCACCAACTTTAGCCGTGAAGAATGTCACACCAGAGGAGGCTTGGTCAGGCAAGAAACCAGATTTAAAGTTTCTTCGAGTCTTTGGATGCTGTGCTTTTATGCACATACCTAAACAAAAACGCTGCAAGTTTGATCCTAAGAGTAAAGAGCTTACGTTTATAGGATATTGTGAGGACGCCAAAGCTTATAGATTATTAGATCAAGAAACGTGGCAGATATACAAAGCGAGAAACGTCGTATTCTTTGAGAAGAAACAACCTCCACCAACTGATCGACAATTACTGCAGATACAAGGGAGTCCACAATCACCAAGAGTAGAACACCAATCTTCTGAAGTTATTCCACTAACTGATAACTCTACAACGGAAGTTGATGTGAATGAGAAAGACACAGAAGTTGAAACTAGCAGGATGCCGTTGCGTACTTCATGTACAGAGATATTGGATGAAGTTGAGGATGTCCAACATCAATCATTCGAAGAAAGAGAGAATACTAGCCAAGACACAATAGAAAGAGAAAATTTAGTAGAAGAACAGCGAGAAGAGAGAAGGTATCCAGTTAGAGAAAGAAGACCTCCGGACTACTACATGTGTCAAGCTGCACATATTCTTGAAGAGCCAACGGTAGAAGAAGCACTTTCTAGTCCAAATAAGATAGAATGGCAGAAGGCCATCCAGGAAGAGTTACAGGCCTTAAAGAAAAATAAAACTTGGGTGCTAGTGAAACCCGCACCCAACCAGAATCTTATTGATTCTAAGTGGATTCTTAGAATCAAAACAGAAGGGGGGAATAAGAAGAGGTTTAAGGCAAGGCTAGTTGCACGCGGATTTAGGCAACTAGAAGGTGTTGACTATTTCGACACGTTCTCTCCGGTTGTGAGACATTCATCTCTACGGTTGCTATTAGCACTTGCTGTTGAAAACGATTACCAAATCCATCAGATGGATGTGAAAACGGCCTTTCTGAACGGCAACTTGAATGAGACTGTTTATTTGAGACAGCCGAAAGGTTTTGAAGAGCCAGGGAAGGAAATCTACGTGTGTCAACTAAAAAGATCTCTCTATGGCCTTAAGCAGTCCCCGAAGGTATGGAACGAGCGACTAGATATAGCACTGAAACAGCTTAACTTCAAACAACTTGAAAACGAGCCATGTATTTACTGTAGAAGGAGTGAGCGTAGGCTCATAATAATTGCTGTATACGTTGATGACCTGTTAATCTTCTGGAAAAACAAAAACGAGTTGATCCAGATCAAGAAAGAATTGACTAATACGTTCGAGATGAGAGATCTCGGCAAAGCTGAATTATTTTTGGGCATGAGGCTCACACAATCAGCTACAGGAATTCACCTTGATCAGAAGGATTACATAGAGTTAATATTGAAGAAGTTCGAGATGGCCGACTGCAAACCGGTTGCCAACCCTCTTGTGCCTGGTCAACGCATGACCAAACCAACAGTTCCTAATTACGTACCATCGAGAAAAATTCCGTATCAAGAGTTGATAGGGTCAATTATGTATTTGGCTGTTTGTACGCGCCCTGACATTGCTTATGCTGCTAGCTATCTGAGCCAGTTTAATACTTGCTATACAGAAGAACACTGGCAGGCAGCAAAGCGAGTACTGAGGTACTTAAAGGGCAGTATGGGACTGGGACTTCATTTTGAGAAAACAGGCTTGAATCTTAAAGCCTATGTTGATGCAGATCACGGAGGTGACATAACGGACCGGAAGTCATATTCTGGATTTCTGTTTACATTGGCATCAGCACCAATTTCTTGGGAGAGCAAGAAACAAAGCGTAGTCGCATTATCGAGCGCAGAGGCAGAGTACATAAGTTTATCTAATGTTGCTAGAGAAGCAGTATTCATAAAGAGATTAATGCTTGAATTGAGTGGTGTCCAGAGGCCAATAACTGTCTACTGTGACAGCCAGTCAGCAATGGCGATTGCTAAAAACCCTACAGGTTATCATCACAAGCGCACTAAGCATATCGATTTGAGAATGCACTTTGTTAAAGAAGTGGTTCAGAATGGTGTCATTAATTTGGAGTACTTGAATACAAGCAGTATGGTTGCTGACATTATGACAAAACCTTTACCACGAGAGAAACATATGTTTTGCATTAGAGGAATGAACATGTGTAAGGTGCTATACTCGTAGATGTGTTATGAGTATGTGTGTGTGTATGTCCGATGAGAGGATCGTGTAAGAGCTTGCATGATGTGCTAATTTGAGGAGGAGTGTTAGAGAATGAATGAGGTCACAAACAAATTAGCTGCTCCTGCTGGCAGCTTACATATGAGTAATAAATCGAATATGTTCGTTTGTGTCAATTTTTGAAGATTTTTTATTGTACAAATGTCTACCTCTCATCTAACATCTAAAATAAAACTATTTAACATAATTATTCCTTCTTTGGATATTCCTAATTGAAAAAAGGTGGAAAGAACAGTTGAGAAATTGCCTTAAATATTATTGTAAATATGAAAAATATTCCTTTAAAAAAATTGCATTCAAAAATGTAGACGGAAATCGCTATCTTCTTTTTTTTTTGTTAAATAGTGTACATACCAAAGATTTTCATAGGGCATCGTGCCTCTACCCAGATGGATAATCCGCCTTACTAAAGCATGACATTTAATTTCACTCCGCTTGAGGGGCTCCCTGAGCAAATCGCTCTCAGTTCGTACTGCGCACGGCTGTCAAATACTGTCAATTCTGGCTTGTTTATTTCATGTTCCCATAGAGACGACTATCCTTCTGGACGTTTTAAATTCTTTGGTACATACTACAAAATGAATTAAGTTTTACTAACCGCTGCATCGTCAATGACGGAGTCCTTAGGTTTTGAACTGGAAGTACTTTTTTTCTGGAAGAAAAGTTATAAACTTTGGTACCATAGTAATTATTAAATAGGCGGGGATATCTTTTTGGCGCAGGCTATATCTACGTTGTTACGAAACTATGGTACAAGCGTTGCCATGGTAGCTCAGTAGTGAAAGCACCAACCTACGATCATGTGGGTCCTGCGAGGCGATTACGTAACTTAATTTCAATCATTTTCGAATTGAAATCGGTTCAATATATCGGTTTTCTGATACATTTTTTACGTTCAGATCATTGCAAATACAAACAGTGGTTCATTAGAAATGGAACCATTTCCGATTGTGTAATATTTCTACCGATTCAGAGGTAATTTCAATCTGAATTTCATTGCAATAAAGTTACGTAATCCACGTCAGATTCAAATCACTAGCATCCCTGAGTTTTTATTTACCACTGGCTGGAAACATCTTTAGGAAATCTGCATGCCATATAATTCGAATTCATAGATATGTGAAATTCGACAATCCACAATGGGATATGATTCCCTAGACTCAGGCCTCAGCAGGTTAGGGAAAGCTTTGTAGTGGGGCACCGTATATGCCCCACTACAAAACTTTATAAACATACATATATCAGGAGTATTTGAGCCGTGCATGAACCGTATATGATACGTAACTTAATAATGAACTATGTATTTACTATTCGGACATATTGCATATCTATATTATACACACATACGGACATATTACAGTGCTATCCAAAATACACTGAAGAATGCATCATTGTAAAATCTTTCAGTGACATATACAGGGTTATTAGTGCTTATATTTCTACAGACAATATCAATACAGAAACTAGAAAGCATAACTTACTATACTGTGTCTTCTTATACTTTCCCTCAAAACTCTCAAATCCTTTTTGTCTTTCCTCTTGAAGAAGTTTAGCTGAAATGAGAATAAAAATTTATTTTAAATACACCAATCTAATTATCTATATGGAGTTGAACTAATCTACTACTGCAAAAATACCTAATTCACATTTTAAAGCGCCTATGTTCCAAGGATCGACTACCCATTTTAATATTTATTAGTTTGATGAGGTAATCAAAAAACTGGCAGCTAATAAAAATAAAGGAAATACTTGCTGATTATTTGTCGAATTAAATGCAGCAGATATGATTTTAATCAAACATTTAAACTCCATAGAAATTGGTAGTTTTGACGCTGAAGGAGTCAATGCTCATGAATACCCTACTAAGGCCATCGCAATCTAATAAGGCCGTCTAGGAAAATTATTGTAACTCACCTTGTACAGAATTAGTATGATTATAGTCAGTATCACAAATGCCACTAAAACTGCCATTAATATTATCATATTGATATCATTACCAAATGACAGTTCTTTGTTGAAAACGAAGGTTGTTGTCGAGCTAAAAAAAAAGGATTAAAAAAATTTAATTGACTGTATTTATTTATTCAGCGCAAATCGGAAAAAAAATAAAACAACATATTGCCCCGACCCCAAGTGATTGGGAACAGGACAAGGAGATGATGATGATATTGTGAACAATCTAATTTAGTTTGTACGATACGTACCTTGATTTTTTTACTATATTTGTTGGTGCCAAATGTAGTTCTAAATAAGAAGTGCTATTAAATTTCTTGTCAACAACATGATCCACTGAAATATAATTAGTAATTAGTTTTCACCCTCGATGATAGAAGTACATAGTTTTTTAAACATTGACATAAGTTAAAAAATAAGGCTATGCTACACAGAGGGAAACTTTGAATATTGAAGTCGTAAGTTAAAGCCATTTATTAAAAGGCCCTAGTAGACCAATTAAGGCCAAAGCTACTGAAGTACCACTAGTTCGTAAGTCGGCCTTCAACTGAAAATAACAAGTTAAGAAATTGTACTGAAATAAGGCTTAATTTATTTTTTATTTAATTCATGCGAATTTAATTAGGGTGTTCGATTTATGATTGAAATGAAAAAGAAAATATTCTCTATTTTAATAATTAGAAGGTTAATCATGTGGATAAATTCCACCTTAATAAAATATCAATAGGTAAGGTAAGTATATGAATACGAAAAAAGAGAAGAGATTCTGCTACCAATTGAGCAATTTTATCACATTCAATTATTATTCAATAGACTCACTTATATTTTTTTTCGTTATATTCATAGTGGCAAAGATACTCTTCCTATTCTTAGCTTCTAAATCAAAAGGACAGGTAAAGCTATAAAAAGTACCCAAATCTTCTCGCGAACATTCATCCGCACCGCGCTCATTTCCTTTTATCAATACCTGTAAATTAAAAATATATATTGGCTTTTTTATTTAATAATTGACAAAAAACCTTTACTTGTTTTACAAAATACTTAAACTGACTTCCAAACAAAAAAAGAATTTTCCAAATCGGTTGATAAATGACAGAGTTATGAGTAACCAAACTTAAAAAAAAAATTATAGCCGAATTGAGAAGTCTGTTAAAAACAAGAAAAAGATTCAAAAATAATTAAAGTCAATTAAAGACATCAGTCAGGCCACACCGTCACGATTTCGATCAGGAAACGTGAAAAAAAGCTTTTGTAGAATTTATGTCATGTCAACACATGAGGCGTCGTACATCGCCAGGGCTGGCACTTTTACCTCTACTTCATCCAAAAAAGTTTTCTTTTCTACTTTCAGAACTGCTTTTATATCTTTCCATGTAATAGATTCATGGTTATTAATCTGAAAAATAAAAATACATAATAACATTATTTAATAATGGTAAAATCCTCTAAACATGTTTTGGAGTTACAATACAGCATTCATTATTTGTTGAGCTTTGGTTGATCTAAAATATACACGTGGCCGTCGATGTTTGTTTGACACATAATGGTGCGTCCACGCTACGCGAATCGAGCACGAGCCGAGCCACGAACGAACCTACAACGAGCACGATGCGAGTGTGCCCTTTGTTCGTGAAAAAACTGACTATCGCGCTCGTTCGAGGCTCGCAAGCCCGTCCACGCTACGCGAATCGTGCTCGCAGTGTGCTCGTTCGTGGCTCGGCTCATGCTGCATGGACGCACCATTACATCATAAATGAAGTCGTTTTTTTTTTGTCATGTAACCCTGAGTGTGAAGTTATTATTAAAGCTCGTAGAACTATTTTATATGACATAAAATTAATATTAAATTCCAAAATTCTAAATTGCAGTTTTTGTGAAAACAAAGTGTGGTCTCAGGCCACCCTACCCGTGTGTTATGGTGGCCTAGGAGTGCGGAAAATTTCAAGCATATCAGTACCGGCGTTTCTATCCTCGGTATACAGTGTGGGCAGCCTTGTCAGATCTGTTTTGGACCCTTCTATTGGATCTGTTGAGGTTTCTTACCTGTCCGATGCTAGAGACGCCTGGCAGGCAGCTTGTCCAGGCACAAATATTCCAACCTTGAGTCACTCTCAGAGAGCGTGGGACAAGCCTCTTTGTGAAAAAACTTGGCAAAATTTATTTTCAAACTTTTCGATAGATACAGACCGCGCGCGCTTGTTAGCCGTCTCTCAGAGTGACTCAGGTCACTGGCTACAAGCTATTCCATCCACAAATACCGGGACAATGTTAGACCGTATAACATTAAGTCTGTGTATTTGTCTTCGTCTTGGTTGCAGGACCAATCAGCCTCATCGCTGCCGCTGCGGAGACCTCGTCAATGAGCTCGGCCACCATGGACTTTCGTGCTCCCTAAGTGCTGGTCGAATATCACGGCACTCGGCTATTAATGACATTATCCGCAGGGCTCTTGTTGTCGCTAACGTGCCTTCCGTACTGGAACCAGTCGGTATTGCGCGGGGCGATGGCAAGAGACCGGATGGTATGTCTTTGATCCCTTGGAGTGTCGGCAAGTCGCTGGTGTGGGATGCCACATGTGTCGATACACTCGCGCCATCTCACTTACCGGCTACTTGTAAAGCTGCAGGGGCAGCGGCGGCCAGTGCGGAAAATTCAAAATTCAAAAAATATGCATCGATTGGACCCAATTATATTTTTATGCCTTTTGCGGTCGAGACCTTGGGACCATGGGGGTCAGAAGCTCGCCGTTTTGCTCGCACCTTGTCTTCAAAATTGATCGAGACCTCCGGAGACCAGCGGGCGGGGAGCTTTTTCCGCCAACGCGTCAGCTTGGCTATCCAAAGAGGAAACGCTGCCAGCCTTCTGGGAACCTTGCCGTTAATCGGAAGCAGCGGCAGGCTTGAGGAAATTTTCTATATATAGATTATATTTTGTAAATATAGATTGTATTTTGTACATATTTGTTGTATATGAATATATTTAATATGACATAAAATTAATAATTATTCAAAATTATATATACATTAAAGAGCTTGTTTTTCTCTTTTCAGTAAATTTTTTTTAACGCAATCGGGTTTTTTGTTTCTTTTAATAATTTCATTTATTTCGGACTTTATGGTTTTATTAATGAATGAGTTGTTTAGTTAAGTATCGATCAATATTCACTTACCACATATTCATGGGCGTCATATATAAACGGTGTATATTTCATGTCATACTCCTGTAGTTCCTGATCAGTAAATTTGCTATAATCTTGTATGCTAAAAAAACAAAACAATTCAACACATAAAATAATGAAAACTGAATAGTGTATGGAAACGGACTTCATCAGTAATTGGTGAGTAGACGCCGTTAAGCAGCCAGTGCTGTCATCAAAATTGATCGAAGCCTCCGCAAATCGGCGCGGCATGGCGGGAGGGGAACTTTTTCTGTCAGATTTGGCTATATCCAAAGAGGAAGTCACGCTGCCAGTTTGCTGGGAACCTTGCCGTTAGTCGGCAGTCGGATATTTTTTACATAATATAGATTGTATTTTCATTCATTCAGTCATTGCATTAATGTATAATATTTACCCCACAACATTTACACGGTCCGTAACCAAGTTGTATGGTATTGTTAGAGACGTAGTCTTAACAAACTCAGTGAAATGTAGTTGTCCGCAATTTTCGTATAGTTTAACATCTACGTACAACTTTGTATACAAGTTTGTCCCACCTTCCATATCTAGATCAATTATAATATTTTTCTGAAACAATATTTATAGTAAATTAAAAAATACATTTTAGAAAGAAGACTATAAATAACAAGCTTTCCCCCGTGGTGGGATAAAAAGTACCCAAGAAACAAAACAAACCTTATTATGCCTATCCAATGGACTTGGTAAGTAAAATTTAGTATATTCAACTCCATCGTTGAATCTATATTCATAAGTTTTATTATAAATTTGTGCTCCATCCACGTGCGCCAATAGGCAGGAGTCGTAGGAACTGTTGCCGTCGTTGACAACTGTAACTATAACAGATGCTGGTTCCTCGGAGCCAAGATCGTAGCTAGCTCTGTTGACACAATATGGTATTAGTACATAAGAAAGGAGTTGCTTTTATAATGGATATCCTAAGACAGTTTTCATATACGGCTATTGATGCACGTATTGCCTCTTCTCCAAATAATTGGAAACAGTGAAGGAAGATGATGAATACATATAATATTTTATTAAACGCTTCTATATCTGGTCAAAATTAATTTCTTGTAGGCTTTCTTTTACCGTCCAGGTGATGATAACCCAGTGATAGTGTCATCCATCATGGACTAGAATTATAGAATAATGAAAGTAGTATAAAAGATACGTGAAAGGAATCTATGTGATGATGTACGGACACTTATAGTTCTGCCGTAAAGTGCATTTGTGGTAATAAGCCACAAGTATAAGAGCACACGGAGAGAGAAAATGTGGTGACATCAGATCTCGAGGATAACGTGGAGCATACGCTCCACATATATACATATCTAACTACTTTCATATATCTGTTCGAATCAATGAGCTTGATCTTAAGGAAAATATGTATCTAGTTGGCTTGTCAGTAATAGCTGGCCAGTTTTAGATGCCTTCATATTACTCGGTACAGCCAGTTGAAGCCTGGAACAGCTTAGTTTACCAAGCATGCATATTTCATCTCCAAGAAAGCGTTTTACTGTAATATTATAAAAATCTAGTAAAGATATAATTAGACAACTAAATAATCTCACTTTTTACCAGTCCATTCCAATGTGACATTCCATATTGGCCGACAATCATCCCCACAGTTCCTCTCAATCTTCCGAATAACTGTAGTTTTACTACGAGGACTTAAAAGTACCCAGCTGTTATCGAATTCTGTTGAAAGACATATAATTATATTTTTCTGCACTAATTAGGTAAAAATGGTTGGTTGAAAATCCTCCCTTTAGTTTTTGAGATTTGCCTTTACAGACAAATAGAAAAACGCCAATGGATTTCATTTTTTAACATGAATGAAGTGATCATGATAGACTGACAGATTTCCATAATAATAGTCATAATTTTCTTACCTTTGCTAGTATTGATTTTGTTTTTCATCTTTTCAGAAATGTCTATTTGCGCCTTAAACGTGTATATTCCTGGATCCTTGTCAGTCTGTTAGTGATAACAATTATTATGAATTAATCTTAGAAGACACGTTGAATTTATTAAATACATAATAAATGGAAAGATAGAGGGAGAGCGAGGAAGAGGAAGAACAAACAATAAGCTATATAGACCAAGTAGTAGCAAAAGTAGATGCCATGTCATATAAGGAGGTGCAGGAAGCTATAAACGATAGAGAAGGCTGGAGTAAGGTACACCGACAAAAGCACAGCTCTTAAGTATAGAAGAAGACTATGAAATCATAAAACACTCACAAGTATAACAGTAACATTATCGCAGTATGTAGTTTCATTTTTTTTTTTCGTTACATCTATGTTGTAAATAGGTTTTTGACTCTTCGCCTTATCCCCAATACCAACGTTTGTATTTACTTCTAAATCTGGAAAAGTTACAAGCAATTATATGTATATGTATTCCTTTTAATACATGTATTTTAGGTAAGTTAGGGAATATCGAAGCAAGGCAAAAGCGAAACGGACAGAGCTGAAGGCTCAGACTTATGGATCTTAAGCAAGAAAAGTGTTTAAAATAAGTAATTATGGAACCCCTAAAACTTATAGAACACCTATAATTATAAAATATCAATTTGGCATGTATTAGTGCCCAGGGGCTCAAGTCTGCTATTTCAATTGTGTTCCAATGAACTTTCAGTGGTGTCAAAATTGTGACATTTTACAGTTTTGGTAGACTACTTACTAACAAGTAGTATCATTATGGCACAATTTTGACACCAATGAAAGATCATTGGAACACAATTGAAATAGCAGACTTGGGCCCCTCGTTCAACGGCAAATAGGTAGGCATATCTCCCGTAATATATTAATAGTAATAATGAGGTTTAAAAATGTCCAAAAAAGAGCAGATCGAGATGTTAAACATCTAATATATAATTAGGTATTTTTTGATAATCAAGTAAAAATCTAAATCCCTTTTTAACACTTCGGGTCGCTCACTTCCCTCCAATATGGCGAGGAGGGCGATGGCTGCCACACGCGTCATACTTGTGAACAGGTGCTGCTTGTGGGGGCTGGTCTGCTTAAGTTTGCTATTTATTTACTTATTAAATATTTTTTCAGTCTACTTTGTAATTTTGCCGCCGCGCCGGGGCACGCAATTGTTTTCAGTGCGATTAGAATGTAAATATTATGTAATTAATCTAAGCCTGTTTTGAAAAGAGTAATTGCTGAGTTTATTGCCGGCTCTTCTCAGCAAATGCAACCTTCCGAACCGGTATTAGAGTATTAGAGTCAGCCTTTTCATAAGTGCCTGCGAAGGTCTATTTGAATAAATGATTTTGAATTGAATTGAATTGAATTGAACACGCTGTTTTAGACGTTATACTGCTTGTTATGGGTAGCGTCAACAATTCAAATCAGTCAACTGAGAGAAGCGTCTTTTGCAAAAACTAAAGCACATACTCACCTAAATTAATCTTTTCAGGTTTCATTGGAAAGCTCACGTTGACGCATACTTTCATTGTAAAATCATCAGCGGTTTCCTTTACAATCTAAAACACATCACGGTTATTAAAAGTTTCAAAGGTAAAGCAAGTAGAAATGCACCTGAAGTCAAATGACTTTTTTATTTTGATCACCTTCCCGCCTCGCAATTGTTTAAGATCGGTGACATACGCTTCTTCTATCCTTCATATCAGCATTGACTCTTTTCTTACTGATATCTCAGAGTATATAAATCTCTTTTTCGGTTTTCCACTTTCCGTACATCAATCCACATCATCATTAGTAACTTTTTTAATCACGTGAACTCACGTGGTTTTCATTGCTCACATTTTCATGTTATGAGGAGGACTTTATAACATGACAATCTGAGCAATATTCAAATCTATTACATTCTCTAGCGAACGTTACTCACCGGATCCCCAATTAAATTCGCCGACACTGCCACTTCGATTGTTGGGATACATCGGTAAAAATTTACGACGCCAGAGCCAGGGGCGCCTACAGCCAATTCTGGTATTAAATATAAGAAACAAAAGTTAGAAGGGAAAAATCTTGCACCACAAAAAAATACAGTTTTTTTTCGATCCTTGGTAATTTTTTTTTAGATATATATATGAAAAGAATGTTTTTATATATCTCACCTTTGCATCCATTACTATCCCTGTCCGGAACCACTTGAAGACTGTATCCAAACTGGCTTTGTTCGTTGCTCTTAATTATTTGAGTTTTCGTTAAGTCAGATATTAGAATTTTATGAGTTTTTTGCTGTTTAAAAAATTTGTCGTACACTTCCATTCCAGAAAGTACATATAACTTCCCGTTCCCCGAATCTTCGTAGGGAGCACCAATAAAGATTTCTGGAATATTTATAATTAAATCTCATTACTTTTACTGTGTATAAAATAAATGAAATGACAGATACATAACGGGTATAAAAAAAATTACCTGGTAGGCCATCTCCATCAATATCACTTGCAGCAAGAGCTGCTCCGAATCGAGCGAAATCTTTAGTTCCTAATATTGTAAACATTCTACTCGATGAATCGACAGCCTTCTAAAAAAGTAAGCCACAAAAATGCTTATGAGTTTCAGAAACTTTTTTTTATACTGGGTGGAGATTTCGGGATGGTATATTTTCGAAACCTATGTTGGATTAGTCATGCTGAACAACTTTTACTATGGAACCAAAACTGAATTCTCAAAAAAAAATTATACTTTTCAAACTTTATGATCGAGCAAGGTTGACATTTTGTAAGAAAAGTAAAAAAAAAATTTTGAGAATTCACTATTGGTCTCATAGTAAAAGTTTTTTAGCGTGACTAACCCAACATAGGTTTCGAATATATTCCATCTCGAAATCTCCACCTGTTATAGTATAGTAGTGCATACTCACAAAATCTCCTCCGACACAAATATGCACAGCGCCAGTTTCAGATTCCTGTGGTTTGTCGATATGCGTGGGCGCACCTATTAGTATATCAGAGAACCCATCCAAATTCAAATCAGCGCTGAACAGCGCTGTCCCAAACATGGAGCCTACTGTGTTATCAGATATCAGCAACAATTTATTTTTTTTGACATTGATTTGACTTAATTTTCCTTCTTTATATTTCAAAAATGCTACCTGAAATAGTAATTGGGTGTCAATAGACACAATTGCAGACTTGAGGCTGTTTTTTGTTAAAACAGTACAAGTACAATTAAAACTATAATTTTATTGTTAAAGTTTTAATGAATTATATCTGTGGTGCTTTGAATCTGTTTCTTTCTCATTATTATATTAATACGTGAATCAAAAGCTCCTTTTTAGGGTTCCGTAGCCAATTGGCAAAAAACGGAACCCTTATAGATTCGTCATGTCTGTCTGTCTGTCTGTCCGTCCGTATGTCACAGCCACTTTTTTCCGAATCTATAAGAACTATAATGTTGAAACTTGGTAAGTAGATGTATTCTGTGAACCGCATTAAGATTTTCACACAAAAATAGAAAAAAAACAATAATTTTTGGGGGTCCCCATACTTAGAACTGAAATTCAAATTTTTTTTTTTAATAAAACCCATAAGTGTGGGGTGTCTATGGATAGGTCTTCAAAAATGATATTGAGGTTGCTTATATCATTTTTTTCTAAACTAAATAAATAAATATCCTGGGACATTCCTCACACACGGTCATCTGATCCCAAACTAAGCAGAGCTTGTACTATGGAAACCAGGTAACTGATATAATACATATACTACTTTTTGTTTATAAATAACATACTTAATACAGGTACATAATTAAAACCAGACTCAGGACATACAGACATGTTCATGCACACAAATGCATGTCCTGTGTGGGAATCGAACCCACGACCATTTAAGTAACCATATTTTAATAAAATTGAAAATACTCACAGCGCCTTTCATATCAGAAGTCTGCAAACTATACGCGTACATTGTTTGATCATTGAAAAATTTTCCAGACGTGATGCCAAAACCTTAAGACAAAAGATTTATCAATGAAGTATAAAGATATGAAATACCTACTATAACAGGTGGAGATTTCGAGGTGGCATATTTTCGAAACCTATGTTGGTTTAGTCATGCTGAACAACTTTTACTATGGGACCAATAGCGAATTCTAATTTTTTTTAACCGACTTCAAAAAAGGAGGAGGTTCTCAATTCGGTTGTATGTTTTTTTTTTTTTTTTTTTTATTCTTTTTACCTCATTACTCCGTCATTTATTAACCGATTTGGAAAATTCTTTTTTTGTCTGGAAGGGTACACTTTCCGTTTGGTCCCATTGTCATCAGATCAGGATTTGATTACTTCTTAGTGTACTTTGAAGTCGGTTTAAGTTTTTTGTAAAACAGTCCAATTATTTAACTTTCCATAGTAAATACATAAACCTTGCTTGATCATAATGTATGAAAAGTAAAAAAAAATTTTTGATTAGTCAGTGTTGGTCCCATGGTAAAAGTTGTTCAGCATGACTAAACCAACATAGGTTTCGAAAATATGCCATCTCGAAATCTCCACCCAGAATTTAAACATAATATATTATGAAATATTGTACAAACCTTGCATAATTAAACTTACACCATAAAAAAACACCCGTTTTTGGATTTTCCAGGCATATGCATCTCTTCTCGCATCGTCTTTATCTTGAGCAAACTACAAAATTACTTGTAAATACTGTTTATCCTTACCTACATTCCTATATTTGTTTAAAAACACTTCTCGCTGCTTTAATGGCAAGGTTAGCTTTACAGAGGTTGTCGCTTTCAAAGGATCCTGAAGTGGTACGAATGTGATGTCTCCATTTAGACCTGTCTTCATTATAATCAGGAGACCGTTGACCTCGTCCACTAAAGTACTCCAACCGGCACCGCCAATAAAACTTACTGCAAGTGACAATATTACGGAGTAAGAAAACGCGAAGACGATAGCGATTGTAAATGGATTTATACCGTAATTTATGAAAGAACTGTTCATATTTTGACACTTAGATATATGTTCTTTGACACTAACATCGGCGAGCAATTGTGCAATAATTAATTAAGCCGCTACAACAGCATTTGTTTTTAAGATCCACTTGGTCCACAATTTGGTTTCCGAAGCTTATTCCCAAACGATGGTATAGTCGCATATAGGCCGCTGATTAAAGAGTTCAAAATTGATCGAGTCCAACATTAGCTTGGCTATCCGAAGAGGACACCCCCGTGGTGGTGTGTCAGTAATAAACGAACTATCTTTTCAAATGGTCGTTGTTTAACATATCTCCCAAGGTACAGCTGCCAGTCTGCTGGGAACTTGGCTGTTAATCGGTAGAAGTGAGAGACTCGAGAGATTTAACAAGCTTTTATTAAACTTGCATATGTATTATGTATTTTATTTTATTTTTTTATACCACTTAGGTGGCAAACAAGCATACGGCCCGCCTGATGGTAAGCGGTTACCGTAGCCTATGGACGCTTGCAACACCAGGGGTATTACGCGCGCGTTGCCGACCCTAACAACTAATTACTAATACCTATTAACTATTTATATTTGGGTCTCATCTTGCAAGTCGAATTTGACAATGCAATACAGTCACCAAAAAAAACTTGTATTAAAAATGAAATTTTTACAAAAACTTATGTCTCTTAATGTTAGATTGTATTTTGAACATATTTTTTGTAAATATATAAATTTTATTTACAACAAATATGTACAAAATACAATCTATATAATATAGAAAAATTCCTCAAGCCTGCCGCTGCTTCCGTTTCCTCTATGGATAGCCAAGCTAACGCGTTGGCGGAAAAAGCTCCCCGCCCGCTGGTCTCCGGAGGTCTCGATGAATTTTGAAGACAAGGTGCGAGCAAAACGGATAGACGAAGGATATATAAATTATAATGAGTTCGGTTCGAGTTGAGTAAATAAATATAAAATACTTACTTAAATTGTTGTTTTCTTTAATCTTTTGATGTTGTTCAAATGTGCCCAAATATTGGTAAGCAGTATCGTTATACAAAATACAAGTACCAAATAAATCTTGTGACTGCTTATTTCCCAATTTGTATGGTGATGTTATCAATGGTGCACACGTCTGAAACATCATTAAACCTCATAACATATTTCATGGGCCAACTTTTGCTTTGAAAATGAAACACAAAATTAAATAAACTGTATTATCATTGACGTGACGTGAAGTGTACTGATGTGTTTGGGCAGACATACTATTCCATTCTGTGACTTTACCTTTATTTTGTACAATAACCCCCTTACTCATAAAGCGCTATTTATTATCTAATATACTGATTAAATGGTCACTAATCGTTAATGGTGGTATGGTAATTAATAATGTCACATTATTTGACAATGACAATAGAGTGACGTTATTTAAGTGACCCTTTAAACAGTATATTAGTTAAATAACGTTTTATGAGTAATCTTTATTAGTAAAAGTAAATCAGAAATATTAAAACAGTACGCGAGTTTAAGCTAATATTTCAATAGAGCATAATTACCAGAAAATAATCCTTAGTCCCCACTACGGAACCTCCAAAGTAATAATTTTGTTCAGGAAACTGATCTGAAATCAGAATTTTTACATAATTAGGTACTTTATTTTTAAGATTTTTTAAATTATTTGTCTTCTTTTTATGAATGTGTTGTATGAGGATCGTGTTCAGCTTCGGGTTAACTTTTAGAGCGGGTGATCTGCCTCCACCAGTTTCTGTCCAACGCATTCCAAAACCACCTAATCTGATGTTCCTTATTTTTTTTTTTATCGGGCCAAATATAATCCTAATTTGCGAAGCAATAATATATGAGTCTTCTTATATAAACTTTATTACTCTAAAACTAAAAATAGCTTATCCAGAATTAGTAATCGAATTGTAATGCAATTGTTTCACATGAGGAAAATACATGGAATTGCTGAATTGAATCAGAATGCTACACAGTTTTCCTTTATTTTATGAAACTTTTTTTAATGAAACATTTTTGGTGTTCTGCAGTGGATAAAAACCCATGTATCTTATTACTTTGGCTCGCAGTTATAAACAATAGCAATGACTTTAATATGGTATTGTAGGTCGCGAGAACCAGCGGGTTAACATAATTTTTCTTTATAGTATAAAAGAAAGGAAATTAGGAAGTGGTTGATTTTTGATGAGAAAAGTGGCTGTTCAGGGATCCATATACAGAGGGTTCCAAAGCCCTACTACTAAGCATACACCCCCTTACTCATAAAGCGCTATTTAACTAATATACTGTTTATATGGTCACGTAAATAAGGTCACATTATTTAACAATGACAATAGAGTGACGTTATTTACATGACCCTTTACAGTACTGAACAGTATATTAGTTAAATAACGTTTTATGAGTAAGGGGGACCAAACATACTGTACGGAACCTCTTAACAAGTCAAAATCGATCACACATAGCTGGATTTTCCTATAGGCGCGTTATTTACCTCTACTAGCACCACTCATTCCTTCAAGATCAATGTCAACGTTGCTGCAAGTAACATTAGGTCCAGTTAGATCCTGAAGTGATTCCTTCATGGGACAACTGAACACTTTGCCAACGTACGTGTCACGGGGTGCTCCAATTACTGAAAATATAAACTTTATAACATAATGCAGCAGGTACTGACCCTATAGGACCTAGGGATTTTGCCTGATGGTAAGCGGTTACCGTAGCCTATGGACAATTGCTACAACAGGGGTCGACCCTGCAGAAATCTCTTCACACCCTTTTTGAAGGACCCCATGCTGTACGCCAGTGGGGAAACCACGGCGGAGAGCTCAATCAATAAATCTGAGCTTGTAGGGTAGGGTAGTAAGATGTTCAAGAAACATTGATAAACGTAGATCTATTTTTTATGTAGTTTTTCGTAGGAACTTAGATTATTTTGTATGTACATTTTGGAGGACTAATTATACAGTTTACAATCTATATATTCAACATTTATCAAGTTTTTGAACTGCAACTATTACAGATATAAAACAATTGGCTCCCTGTCTGTATATTACCTTTTAAATTATATTCTTACCTAATTTCGGTTGTTCTCCATACTGGTAACCCATCGCGAACCCAAACTCTGATTTTGGTCCTCCACTCGAAGGCATGAATAATATACTAGATGGTTCATGTAGAAATATACTGCATGTACCATAATATATGGTATGTAATAACAAAAAAGTTATACCCAGGGTATCTGGAAAAATATAACATTTTAGTACATGAATATAATTCAATGACATGAATGTAATATTTACAACAGAAATGTACAAAATACAATCCATACTTGTAATTGTAACGGAATGGGTATATCTATCCGAAAGGGGTGAAGAGGAATCATGTTCAACCGTTTGCGAGACCATAGTCCGGTATTCTGTACTTGAGTGAGAGACAGTTGCCTCAGCCACACAGTAAAACAAATAGCATAATAGTTTTTTTTTTTTCAATTGTATCTGCACATTTATTTTATCGTGTAGTCCCACTATTATAATTAATACAACTCCTTATTTTTTAATCAACTAGGTACCTATTACATAATCAACATGTAAAATGATGTCATTAATTTAGACGTGAATTTAAAGGCATTTACAGAATAAATGAAAGAACTAACGCGATAAGACAAAGTAACACATAAAATTACTTACCCATAATTAATTTAACTTATATCTTACGTAGGTAGATATTGAGAATATTATATTATACATATATTATATTCATTATTATAACTTGGAACTTTTTGCTTCCAGTGTCGATATATCAATAGCATTCATAAGGAAAAGGTGACCGCATAACACATCCAGGAAAAAGTACTGATTCATTCCACGTAGGTATTCACCGGGCAAAGAATTTAAAATGAGCAGAAGGTGTGCCGCGCCTGTAAAATTATGAAATCTACCGGAAAAATTGTGGTGCGTGTGTGGGTGTTGTACCTACACTCAGTCGATAGTTGACATGAATACAATCAAGACATATTCTGTGACAAAACATCGTAAACTGTCACGTTTCGACGATATTAGCAACTACAACCCAAAAACCGTATCCAATAAATTATATTTAAAAAAACAAGCTTTGAAAAGCCCTGCTTTTAAAGCTTTAAAAAGTCCTACTAAAAGTGTTAAAAAGTGTTAAATAATTATAATTAACCTATATCCTCTGTTTATCCCGTAAGGGCCTTAGTGTGGGCAATTTTTGTTACATACTAATATTTTGTAACTATACTACTATAATCTTAAAATGTTGTTAATGTTTTACCAATAACCCTGTATACCGGGTGGAGATTCGAGATGGCATATTTTGATTTAGTCATGCTGAACAACTTTTACTCGTAATATAGTAATAGTGAATTCTCAAAAAAAGATTTTTTTATTTTTTTATTTTTATACAACTTAGTCGGTAAACAAGCATACGGCCCACCTGATGGTAAGCGGTTACCGTAGCCATATGGACGCTTGCAACACAAGAAGCATCGCTCACGCGTTACGGACCTTTCCCCCCTCCCCTATGAGCTCTGGCGACCTTACTCACGCGCAAGAACACAACTTTACACAACATAAAGTTATTTGGCTGCGGTATTCTGTAAGGTGGAGGTACTTCCCCAGTCGAGCTGCTCTTTGAGCGAATACACGCTATGCTCTACTTCTCTCAAAACAAATTTTCTTTTTAACTCTTTTTACTTTTCTTACAAAATGTCAACATTGCTCGATCATACTGTATGAAAAGTAAAAAACAATTTTGAGAATTCAGTGTTGGTCGCAGTTGTTGAGCATGACTAATCCAACATATGTTTCGAAAATATATGCCATCTCGAAATTTCCACCCAGTATAAAGTCCAATCAATAATTCGTGATATAGTCCCGGGATTAAAACGTCATTCCGGGATTTTAGAGGATGTAATATCCACTCTATGTTAGTTATATCTGATTACATTATTATTAGTTCTTCATTGCACCTATTATAAATCTATAATCAATAAAAAAAAAACAAAGTAAGCAGAGCTTGTAGTATAGAAATCAGATAACTACTACCTACATTATATTATACTACTTTTTTGTAAATAAGTACATACTTAATTTAATACACATAATTATATCCAGACTCAGGATAAGCAGAAACGTTAATGTACAAAAATATATGTATGTTCTAGATCGAATCGAGCTCACGGACAGCACCGTGATAAAATTGAATCAGAATTTAGGGAAGAACAAATATCCTAACAAAACACACTATATATGGTCAGTCATGGGTAGGTATTCATTCAAGGAAAATGTAAAAGATGGTGATATTTATAACATATACGTATTTAATAAACTAGTCGTTATACTGAAGCGCACGATAGAACAACATGAAAATATGTAAGTGCAAAATTTTAATACCTATTTAAAAAAAAGACGATCGTTCTGTTTTGTTGGTAATTTGGTAATTCTTTTTTTAATTACGTTTTATTCAAATTCATAAGTGCCTTTTTGTTCGCATAGGGTTGTAACCGCCATCTGAGAATAACACCTACTAGACCAATAAAAATATCTAGAGTTAATGCTATGTGAGTGTGAGTGCGCAAGCCGCCGCCCGCGCACATAATGCCGTCACAACCTGGGCGTGGTTATAGCTTCTCATGCATTGACATAAGGTTTATTTACAATAAGAGTTTACTTTGAGTTAAGTTTTGGAACTATTATTTAATGTGAATCAAAACATGAGTCAAATTTCAAAAATAGATTGTAATTAACATAAATAATTATAAATTTGAAATATGTATGGAAAAACGTCATTGACAGACTCAAGCATGGATTAAAAGGTGATTATATGATAGCGTGAGTTTACTAAGACCATATTCGCGTAGCTTCAACCCTTAGGGTAGCTGCTCTTACTCGACCCGTCCCACATTTTCACCTTGTATATTCATACCAATACCCCTTGTGTTGCAAATGTGTATAGGCAACGGCAATCGCTTACCATCAGAAGATCCGTATGCTTATTTACCACCGATACGTTGATTAATTAATTGTTATTTCCAGCGCTACACGTCGGCCTCTTAATGCTTGTAATCCAAGTATCATGGATCCCACCAGGGATGACGAAATTTCATAAAGATACTCGAGTCTTCAACCACCCTCTGCCTGACGATTCATATTTTGGATTCAGCACCACATACCAGCCTGACATTAAAAGGTAAATCATCATATTAATACGAATTTCACCCACTGCCAGTGGTCGGATTGTCTTGATATTTGGTATACATAAGTTTATTGGAAGACAATGCAAGTACAGTCAACAAAAACTACAGTCACCAAAAAAAGCTTGTTTTAAAAACTTTTTTACGGAGCAGAGTGCGATTTGGCATAGTTTAAGTTCATCCTAATCCTAAATAATATTTCCTAACTTAACATTATAAATGCGAAAGTGAGTTTGTTTGTTTATTTGTTTGTTACGCCTTCACGCCTCAACTACTCAACGGATCATCATGAAATTTGGCATGCAGATACTTTATATCCCGGGAACGCGGGTGAAACCGCGGGGGACAGCTAGTATAATATTATAACTGCGAAAGTAAATTTGTTTGTTACGCTTTCACGCCTTAACTTCTCAACCGATCATCATGAAATTTGGCATGCAGATAGCCTATGGTATGGAGAAAGACATAGGCTACTTTACTTACATAGGCGACCGGGAACGTGGGTGAACAGTGTGACAGCTAGTAAGTATAAACAAGGAAATTTGAGTGAAAAATTGAGAGGGAACTGTTTATCGTGGTATGAAGGTACATGACAGTGGACACAAAGTGCAAAAAAAATATGGGATCATATGCATAAGAAAGAAATGAATGCCGGTGTGACGAAAGAAGAAACGTAAATTGCGCCGACCTCAAATAATTGGGAACTGAGCAGGCACATGTGGTTATATTTTACAATATGCATTTAGTTTTAGTTTATTTAATTTTCTAATTTTCCAGGTTGATAATCAGTGCCCCAAAGGCTGACAATATCGGTAAAATCTTCAGTTGTGACATCGATTCCGTAGCCTGTTCTGAACTCCCATCAAATATTACCCGAGGTATGTAGTAACTTATATTTTTTTTATTAATTTGTTGTCTCATAACACCTCAGCGGCGCCATCAATCGTGATGAAAGGTATTGAAGATTTTTGAAAAAGTTTAAAAGTGCGTTATAAAGTCAGAAAATAAAGTGACTGGCAGATGAAACAAACTTATGTCTAATATTCGCGTGGCATGAGACGGCGATAGCTTGTTTCGCGGAACAAAAATGAACTAAGCGCTTCTAATCTAAATAATTCGTAAAGAATAGAATATTTTAAAAATCGTTAGTATCAGCCCTAGGTCATACATCAGTGATATTATTTATCGAATTGTTGTGTTAATTAGATACGCCATCGCATAAAAACGAATATTAATTAATATTAGAGGTAGCTTTGTGATTTTTTTCTATAGAGGAATTTTCATACCATTATGTTTTTGCTCATATAATGAAAATACCCATATAACAATATTTTTTCATTTAAATATTATTTACTTGGGTAACGTATAAATTCACTCTTAAACTATTATTATGATATATAATACACCGATCTAGCTATTCTATTAGCACCACAGAATGCATCCAATCATTTAATAAGTAATTTTTCATTTACTTTACATTCAAGTTATTTTTGTCTCTACTATCATTGGGAATGTCGATATTTGAACCATTGTATTGAATTCGTGATTTTCCGCTTTGGAATTTAACATGTCAACAGGAATAAAATAAAGCAAATGCGTTATTATATTCTATTATCTTTAATTTAGGTATGAAGACTATGAAAATCGTGTAAATAATAGTTATAAAATAAATAAATTGTATGAATTTTAATGAAAAAGTTAATTTATCCTATCCTATACTATATTATGTATGTTTTGAGATCTCGAAAACGGCTCTAATAATTTCTATGAAATTTGCTATATGAGGTAAAAAAATCGATCTTGTTAGGCATCGATATATCATTTTGCTAGGACTCATCTCTAGGAAAACGCGTTTTCTGCCAAATCGAGGGGTGGGTTCTTGGGTCCGAGGGGGTAGGTAATGTTCCCGAATATCAAATATATGTTGTTTTTTTTTAAATTCGTTTTTGTACTTTATTTTGTATTACATTATTTTATTTTGTAAAATTAAAAATTTACTTATAATGTTTTGGAAAAATAGCCAAAAATAGTCAAATTGTCCAAAATTAATAGCCAATTCAGTCAGAACGTCCAAAAACAATATTTAAAAAATGCAACCTTGCTGAGTTGCAGGCCGACATACTAACTGGTGATAACTTCAGTAGGTAGCTTTAACCTTCATAAGTGCCCTACTAGGGCCTAAATTTAATAAATGGCTTTGACTTTGACTTTGATTACACCTATTTCATATCCTATGGTACCTATAATATACATATTGTTTGATGGAAATCAAATTAAACCGTAATTTTGTTTCAGCGTCAGACAAATACTTGCATAACTATTGGTTGGGCGCCACTGTCAAAGCAGGTCCTGATTATTTTTTGGTGAGTGACCAAAGAGTATTATGGAGCAAGCAAAATATTGGAAATAATTTGACAGAAAAGGACCTACAAGATAAAATTTTAACCAGTGCGGAATACTAACACATTTCCATAATTAAAAAAAAAAATTTTTATCCGACTTGAAATCCGCAAAATAAGGACACTATTTATTCGTAATAAGTTAATAACATAAATAACGCGGCGGGTGTCAGCGGGGGTGCAATCCCCACCCAGGCGGCAGGGTGGTAAATGGCAAGCGTGTTTCACTGCGCCCGCACGCCCGAAAAGACATCTTTCGTTACCGAGAACTTTTTTTTTGTACGAAAACATATCAAAATAGAAAATAGGTGTTTAATAAAACTCGTTTAACTTCAATTTGTCACAATTTTCACACTGCCCCGCTCGACAAAGTACATTTCGTTGCGTTTGTGCGAATAGAAACGTTACAAAATGTATGAGATTGACATAAGGATACGCTTGATCCTAGCGTAACCAAATCTCATACATTTTGTAACTTTTCTATTCGCGCAAACGCAACGAAATGTTCTTTGTCTAGGGGTACTGGTAATTTTTATGTCTATGTCTGATATACAGGACAAAAAATCTTGTGACGTTAACTTTTTAATTAATAATGGACAGGTATTTTGAAAACCATATTTCGTATTAAATTTTCACTTATGGTGTTGTAAATTCTAATTCTGGGCTACTTATAAATAAACTTGCTAAAAGAAAGAAACGTCAATTTAACTATTAACTATCTAGATATATACCTACGTATATAAAATAACCTGTTTTTTTTTTTTCTCAGACTTGTGCACCATTGTCAGTCGAGATTATCAGTGAGTAGAATTTTTGCGTTGCTTTTATATTCTTCAAAGATTTAAACTTAAATATAAAAAATACGATGTAACTGAAAAGTGAAACTATATAATTTCGGACGTAACTTGTATTATTTATAACCCGTTTCATTTAATGATGGTTTTGAAAAGGGCGGATTGTACTCGTATTGACAGTTTGTAACACAGATATAAATCGAAATAGAAATAGATAACACAAGTCCCTCCATTCTGTGTGTACGTGTGTACCCTTTTGGCATGCGAAGTACTACACTCGCGTCCTCTATTAGAAGTACTACAAGCAGCCATTTTCAAAACCATTATAATAATGAAACAGATGATGACAACATATTATACGTCACTTCAGTGTTTTGAATTTAGAACGCTGCGAATTGGCAATTCTAATTTCATTGCTTCCATAAGCAATGAAATTAGAATTGCATTTAGTAACTCAATCTATCCATGTATCTATCAATTTTAACAAGCTTTTATTTAGTTTCACCTGCCCGGCATCAATATATCGGATGACAATGCAAGTACAGTCAACAAAAAGTACAGTCACCAAATAATGGGACTGTTTTACAAAAAATATTAAACCGACTTCAAAGTACACTAAGAACTAATCAAATCCTGATCTGATAACAATGGGACCAAACGGGAAGTGTACCCTTCCAGACAAAAAAATAATTTTCCAAATCGGTTAATAAATGACGGAGTTATGAGGTAACAAACATAAAAAAAAAAAAAAAAACATACAACCGAATTGAGAACCTCCTCCTTTTTTGAAGTCGGTTAAAAAAGCTTGCATTCAAAATTAAATTTATAACAAAAACTTATTTTAAAATGGGTTTTTTTATTTTCTTTTGCCTTTAAATCATAGATTAGGACCCCTGAGCGTAGTGAAGCTCGGGACTCTACTCGGACGTTCACTCGTTCGTTCGTCATTCGTTTTTCGGAAAATGCCCTGTGAACTCTTGTCTTGATTAATACAGATAAATGGAGGTTCGGAGCAGTTTCAACATGTTTTAAGGTAACCTCTTCCGGGTATGTAACAATGCCGTCAATATCAGATGAAGACCGAAAAAAATGGACGGCAGGGTTAATAGGTGAGTGTAAAAAATTCATTTAAAAGGTTCCTGACTAACCATTTATCAGACAATCTATACAGGATGAAATTTTAACCAGTGGGGATTTTTTTTGGTGGTTCAGTATCAGTAATAAAACACATCATTAGTTCAAAATAAAAATAAAATAAATGTCCGACTTTAAATCAGAAAAATATGGACATTTATCTATTTATAATAACATAAATAACGCAGTGGGTGTCAGTGGGGGTGCAATCCCACGGTACAAAATTCTCCTTTTTATTTCTCCAAGTAAATTTTACAAGTTAGTCGACTATTACTCGTTAACTTGCAAAGCCTACTTAGCTGTGATAGATGGTTGTAAGAATAAGTGACAATCGCAAGTACCTGAATCACTCCCATGTAATTTTCACCAATTTTGGTTGTTTTACGACTGTTTTTAATGAATATCTGGCATTGATATTTTTTTCATAGTGACGTGATGTGTAGCCGCGAACAGACGGACAGACGGACATGTCGAAACTATAAGGGTTATTTGTTGACTACGAAACCCTAAAAACTTAAACGATCGGAATGATGAGTTTAAAATAATCATGATTTACAGAACAAAGTATGGATTCTTTCGGGTGGAGCATAGACATCGCAAAGAACGATCATTATCTTTTTGGCGGTCCTGGCATGTTTTCTGGTAAGCTCAACGAGATTATTTCAACACACTTGTGTTATGTTATAAATACGGAAATATTCGCTTTATTATATTGGCTGTATCTCGATTTTGTTCGGACTCTTGCTTTCACATGCGCGCGGGTCATTATCCAGGCGCGCGAAAAAAAAAAAGTGCGTGTCATTTTTCAAAACTATCGACTTCTTGTTAGTCTTTTTTTTCCTCGCAAGTGTGAATTCAAACGTCGCTCGTATGAAATATATACTCGTATGATTAAGAACGGCTAATAATGCTACACCACGAGCGCTTCATCGTGAATGTATACTTAGGTCATTAGTAATCAAAAAATAATTTTGGAAAAATAATTCGTGGGTTTTTTTTAGGTAAATGGTTAAATTAATACTTTGTACTGATATTAAGTACAATTCCGGAATTTTGTTTTTTTCCCACGGATTATTTTTCTAATATTATTTTTTGATTACCTATATACATTCATCCCTCAAGAGGAAATTCACTAATTTATCAGGACCTTATATTGTAATGTACTATTTTGAATATATATTATATTTTTAAATCTATGAACTTATTTTCAATTAGGTCGAACAATGGACGTCGATTCTGAGAAATTAATGAGCGCTCAAGCTATCATTGGAATAAAATATAACAAAAATATGTTTAATTTCGGTAAGAGTATTCAATTTTGATAGTACCTAACACGTCTTATCAAATTAGTAAATCAAACATACCTAAATAAACAATATATGATGCTATTTTTTATAAATAATGTTCTTCAATTTCAGGATACAGCGTCGCAGCAGGTTTTTTTTTTAACGACAAACTATTTTACGCAATCGGCTCGCCGTACGGTTGGAATGGCAATGGAATGGTTTGTGGATCTTTTTACTTATTCCATATCAAACTTTGCTGGACATTTACAAAAAATATGCAGTCTGTGAGGGATAGTCAAATTATAAGAAAAAAATAATCAATGCATCTATAAGCATATAAGGTGGAAAATACCGCAGGGCCTTACGCAAGCAAAAAATTCAACTGCAAAATAACTTATAGCAGAACACCATTTGTCTTATTATAATGTATATATACGTGCATAATTCCTACTGATCCTCAATCTGGGGCCTGGGAAATATCTAGACCTGCCAGAACATTTGCACGCAATACATCTGGGGCCGTACCCCCAATACTTCTCTTATGTCAATCCCATACAAAGGTTATCGTTTACTAACGATGACGATTGTCGATAACCATCTTGTCTAGGGGGCTGTTGTGCCCTTTTCGCTATAAAAAATATCAATAATGCTATTCGAATTTCAGGTGATAATATTAACAACATCATATCGAAAATTGCAATTATTGCAAGAGGAGAACTCTATCGGTTCTATGTATGGAGCGGTGCTATGTTCCGTACGCCTGGCAGGCGATACTGACACTCTATTCGTCGGTGCTCCGACGCAGTCGGATAGCTTTGACTATAATAAGGGCGCTGTGTATGTTTACCAGAAAACAGAGCGTAACTTGGTTAGTTGTTTTATTAAACATAAAAAAATAAAAACTTTTAAACAAAAAAACTTTTTTGTAAAAACGTTTTTATATTTCAATTTTGAGTTTCGTATATAAGTAATTTTTTTGTGAATTCTTTTATCACTTACAATTATACTGGTAAAGTTTCGCCAACTTATTTAATTTATACCGTGTTAATGTTTGTTACTCCTCCACATCGTCTGAACTCATAATTTTCATCCATTTATTTATTTGTTTATAAAAGGTGGAGATTTCGAGATGGCATATATTCGAATTAGGTTACTCATGCTGAACAACTTTTACTATGGGACCAATAGTGAATTCTCAAAAAAAAAAAAAAAACTTTTCTTACAAAGTTTCAACCTTGCTCGATCATAAAATGTATGAAAAGAAAAAAAAAATTTTGAGAATTCAGTGTTGGTCCCATTGTAAAAGTTGTTCAGCATGCCTAATCCAACATAGGATTCGAAAATATGCCATCTCGAAATCTCCACCCAGTATATTATTATACTTGTGTTTAACCACAATCTCATAATGGTATTATGATGGTGCGTCCATGCTACGCGAATCGAGCCCGAGCCGAACCACGAACGAACCTACAACGAGCACGTTGCGAATTCCTTCGTTCGTGAAAAAACTGACAATCGCGCTCGTTCGAGCCTCTCAAGCCCGTCCACGCTATGCGAATCCTGCTCGCAGTGTGCTCGTACGAAGCTCGGCTCGTGCTCGATTCGCGTAGCATGGACGCACCATAACAATTAACATATTTGCCAACTGATCATATTTTAACTATGTCAAAATGTCACACAATCTCACTAATTCTAATCAATTTCTGATTTCTTCCAGAAACTTAAATTTGTGAGAAAAATACAAGGCCTAAAAATTGGAGGACAATTCGGCAGCGCTATTGCTGATATTGGCGACATGAATGGCGACAGTATTAATGGTAGATATTAATATAAATCTAACTACAATCCTATATGACATACCTATTATAGAATAATAGAACACTACAGAAGCTAAATGTACACTTCCTATACATGTCGCTGTTACAAACGCGCAGGTACCTAACCTCATAGTTTAGGTTATCAGCCAGTATTCTTAATGCTACCTTGTTTACAGATATAGCCATATCAGCACCTTACGAAAATGATGGCATTGGAGCAGTCTACCTGTACTGTGGAGCTAGTATCGCAGACAAAAGCATTATAACTCTCACGCCCCTGCAAAAGTTTGAGTCAAGGGATGTCAGGAACTTTGGACTGAGTCTCGCAGTCCTGAGCGATTATGATGAAAATGGATGCAATGGTGTGATATCCCCTTTTCTTTCAATTGGTACTAGTTTAAACCCCGGGCAAGAAACGAGGAGTATCTTCTTTCGGATTCCAAGCTACTCTCTGCAAATTTTCGGCCCTACTACCGGCTGAGTTACTTTTGACCCGAGGGTGGCTCTCCTTGCTTCACTTTATGTGTCCCTTTTTGGGATATGATTTAATTTAAGCTTTCAAAAGTTAAATCTATTATGTAGATTTATTGTAAAAATTTCTTTAATTTGCATAGGTTATGTTGGACCTTTGGAACCAAATAACTTCCCGTATGCTCGGAAAGTTATTTTTTTGATAAAACATTTGATTGATTAATGGAGAGCTAAAAAAATCTTTATCTTAATTTTGACAGAACTGGCTATCGGTGCTCCAGGCAATGGAAAGGTCACGTTATATAATTGCATAACCGAGATTCCTATAACATTAGAAGCAAGGTTTCCACCTCTAAAGGTAAAATTATTTTTTATCAATATTAGGTATTTTTAGGCTTGTTTGAGGAGAATCTCACCATGGTAAGTGAAGAAGTGGCTTTCAAGTGCCACTAGTGGAGCTCACCTAAATGTGCTTAGGTTTTATGGTGGTATACAACGCGGGTACTACAAAGTACCCAACCACCGTGCTATGCATCCATTTGCAATTTTTCAATTTTATAAAAAATAATTGGACTGTTTTACAAAAAACTTAAACCGACTTCAAAGTACACTAAGAAGTGATCAAATCCTGATCTGATGACAATGGGACCAAACAGGAAGTGTACCCTTCCAGACAAAAAAAGAATTTTCCAAATCGGTTCATAAATGACGGAGTTATGAGGTAACAAACATAAAAAAAAAAAAAAAAAAAACATACAACCGAATTGAGAACCTCCTCTCTTTTTTTGAAGTCGGTTAAAAATAGATAGAAAAGAAAATACTGAATTCTGATGAAGATGAAAAAATATTACATGTATCGTTTATTTTTCAGAAACGTATTGACCTCACACGCTTTACCTTCAAGTCGTGTTTTACAGTTACTTACCCGCCAAAACTCAAGAAAATCACTGGAAGTATGTACCTATTTAGTTTACAAATTGTTATACCATTACACGCAGTATCACTGTGACAGTTTTCGCCCTGCGGTTTTCCCCACGCCTCTAGAGGGAAGTAATATCCCAGGTTAGAAAGTACCTATCTTATGTGGGGTATGATCTGTCTTGGTGCCTATTTTCATCTAAATCCGTTAAGCTTTGGCGTGAGTGAGACACTAGTATCTTTTAATTTGATTTTAATTGTTATACAGTGATTTAATGATAATTTCATATTGAAATGCTATTTTTGAATTCCAGGTGTTCAAATTAATATTGAGATCACACACGAGAAAGCCAATCTAGCTCATCCCGCCGACGATGCCAAATACATAGAACCGTTATATATCTCCAAGACTACGTACTGCAGAGACGTCGAAGTTTCAACACCCGTAATAAATTTCATATAATACCCAGCGTGCCTCCGAGCTGCACACAACACTATTCTATAGTTTCACTAAAGCTTCATCACAATCGTTGCATCAATACCATTTATCCTATGGTATGGTCTAGGAACGCATACAGACAGACGAACATATAAACGGACATGCATTGATTTTATATATAGATATCATTAATACAAATAAGCCGGCAAATAAGCCTGGGGTGGGGTAATCGGTTACCGTAACCCATTGGACGAAACACATGAGAACCCGCGCGTTACCGACCGACCCTTCCCCGCACACCGATGAGATCTGCACGGCTTTTTAAAACGCTCGGATTCGGAACAGATTCAAAAACTACTCTGAGGCGATTTTCCGCAATTGCTATTTTAATTTCCGAATTCGAATATTTTTGATGTTTCTGATGTACGGAATCTTGATGTACGGAAATATCAATTCGATTCATCGAAAAGTTTTCGTAAAATAAAATAGCAATTGCTGAAATTCGCCTCGGATTTTTTTTAATCCGTTTCCGATATCGAATCCGACGTTTTAAATTAAAATAGCCCTGCTGGCAACCTTACTCACGCGCTGCGTATCTGGACGTGGGCTTAAGTTATTTGGCTGCGGTATTCTGTAAGGTGGAGGTTCTTCCACGGCCAAGCTGCTCTTTGAGCGAAAAACCGCTATGCTCTACTTCTCTTAAAAGATATGCCATTATAAGCCACATTATTTCCAGATAAAGAACTACAGTTCTATATAAAAGTAACTATAAAAGGTTCATAATCATAATGTGTCATGGAAATAGAATAGTTTATTTACTATTCCGGCCCTAGCCCATGATCAGAGTAGAGCGAGATCGTCTTTCGGTGCCCAAGGCTGCCAAGTCGACGCGTTGACTTTTGGTCTACAAACAACGCAAGTGTGCCCGCTGCCTGCTATGCCTTCATCCCGCCACGCATCCCCGCGACTCAAATTGTATTTCGCATTTTGGCGCCTCCTGACCACCTGACGCCTAGAGTGATCGCTCCTCTCACTTTACCTTAGGGCCGGATTAAGATGTTCGGTACTCACTATAAAATAACTATAGCTTATTTACTCCTTTATCACGTGTAAGGGTATATAGTAATCGTTGTCTTAACCAACAGCTAGGTAATTACAATCACGCGATATCATATTCGATGAGCGCCAAATTGACGGAGGATGCCGAAACGCTGCCCTTCGATAGATTCCGCTTCATGTTCAGCGACCGTTCCCAGCTGATCAAAAAGGGTTCTGTCAGAGCTGCCAATTGTATCAATGACGATGAATGTATACCTAAACTTAGTGCAACTATAACTGCTTCAGAAAGGTGAGAGTTTCTTTTTTAGAGGGGGATGGTTTAAAGCAAGGTTTCTGCCCCATTTTTGTGAAATAATGCGTTTTTTCCATACGACATTCCTATCTTCATAATTTCTTTCTTTTTTGTTATTTTATATATTTGTTCTGTTCATCTTCATTTTTTTCTTCTTCTATCTTTAATCTTCTTTTTTTTCTATCTTTATATTGATAAAAGCAAAACTAACTGACTGGAATATACATGCACAGGTTAAACCGCAGCGTCCATTAAGGATGCGTTTAAAAAGTGTGCGCCGTACATACTTTTAGAAATTTCATAACAAACCAATAGAATTACTTCAATAGTAAATTAAATTATTTATTCATGAATAAACTCCTGGTTTATTACAGATTAACACGTCTACAGCCATATACGATCGGCTCGAGTAAATTCGAGACCTTCACGTTAACGGTGAGTAACGATGGTGACACGGCGTATGAGATGTGCCTGAAAGGGCGTTTGGAAGGCGCCGAAATCTACCAGACTCCAGAGTGCCCACACGACGAGAAACAGTTCATTTGCAAGCCGCAGCAGGCTTTGCAAAATAGTAAAAACTTGGTGAGTCTCCAATTTGATACTTACTCTGTTCTATTTAGTTTAGGCGATGATATTAATTGCCGAACTATTAGATTAGACACAGTTTTTACTGCTAAGTAATTAAGCTTTCTAAATATCGGCTATGTAAGCATTACGTGCGTGCAGAAGTGTCTTTTTATTCGGTTGTTGTTACGGCAATGCCCTTTCGGATGTTCAGCACGTCGATTGAGTAACGTATGAATCGGAAAGGGTTACAACATTCTATCAAAAGGTAGAGATCAAACCAATAACTGGTATGGTTAACGGAAAGGAAACCATATTTGATAATGGAATTTGTCAAAACTGTACTATGGGGAAATTATCACTTATTTTCGCTGCTGCTGTCACTGTTTATGATATTCTATTCACGACAATAGCCACTATATCCCATATTTATATTGGCATCAGCATTAATATCACTGAACATTCCACTTTCAAAGAAGAATGGGTAATAACGTCCCCAGACTGTAGCACGATGAGCTATAGTGCTAATTGTAGGTCTTGTCGAGCACATTATTTTATTCTATGACAGCAAGTCCGAATTCCATGGGAGAAAAAAGATATTCACATTTGAAGTTACAAAAATGTTCCTTTGGTAATGATTGTTTTTTGTTACTATTAGCTATGCCCTTTGGCACGGAATACTCAATAATGTTTCACTTAACTTTAAAGACTCTCGGACCCTTCTTTATGAAAATGGATAAGCTGACGAGCGAAAATTCGATTGTAAGCATCAACGTGGAGTTGTATGATGATTGCGATAACCAGAAACAGCATCACGATATAGCACTTGTTATACCCTTATTCAGCTCAACCGACTTCGCAATTAAGGGGTAAGCTAATTATAGTACCTATACCTAAACTTACGTAATTAAGGAACAAAGATTACTAAGTTAGAAATTTACTTTAAACAAGAAATAAAACTGATTCCAAGTCGGTTACATAGAAGTGGTGTTCCATAGAAAATTCAAATTCTTACCGAATATTTACAGTCCGATTGTGTCATGGCTGTAATGTTTGTATTATTTCATTTAATCTTCTATATTATTTACAGGAATACAGATATTGATGATACCGTAAATATGACAAAGGACGACATAAATTATTTGGGGAAAACAATCTCGCACTTTTATTGGGTAAGTATTTATTAAAATATCCGCAAACAACATAATATAATATGGCGGTGCAAGGTTGGATGACACCTCCATTTAAAAGGGGAAATCTTCCGCAAGCATATAGATAACTTCGTAAGCGCGATGCAGGGTGTTGTGGCGCCATCTATCTTTATGTGTGTGAACTATCACAGTGTAACTGATATATGTCGCTACAATTTCGATGGCCAACTTGACGGAGAATAAACTTTTTTCTTTGTTTTTTTTTTTAGATATAGTGTATAGGCCTGTGTTTGACCACCACTATCTCACCATGGTAATTGATGATGTGGCCGAAGGTGGTAAGCACACAAAGCCTAGAAGGAACTGGCTCTCAAGTGCAGTTGTCGGAACACACCGATAGGTGCTTGGCGACAGATTTTCAACTTGGAGGGTTGTAGCCAGCCAGTTGGGTACTACAAAGTACCCTACCAACGTGCTATGGTTTCATCACGATATTTTCCTTCACCGAAAGCTCATTGTAGGATTAGAACCCGGGACCTTCGTCTCGCTATCCGACGTCACTACCACTGCGCTATCATCGCCTTAAAAACTAAACTTAACTTCAATCGCCTATGAATATTAGCAATACCAACCTTTACAATGCAGGCAACTGGCAACTGGCTCACAAAACTTCCTCTCAATTTCAAAACCAGAGTAGGTAACGAGCCAGTGATTAGAAACTTCACTTTCATGAAAATAGGCAGCTGTTTTAACCACAGATTATTTTGAATTTATTTAGATACATAATACGGGCTCCACGACCTGGGTTGGATTAAAATACACACTGACGTTCAAGAAAAAGCCTTATATCGATGATTCGGTTGAATCCGATTATGTGGTGAGTGGAAATATTATTTTATACTGTAACCATTGATTGAAAATATCTCTATACTTGTTCATATTTAATAGCTATAGAAAGGGACAATTTACAATATTTAATTGTGTCTGAATGCAGCTATTAGTCTTCTATAATTATAATAATCATTATGAGAAACGATAGCCAACATTCTCAGAATAGAAATGAGACATGAAATTCGTAACGGTACAATTTTATTATTTTAAAACTGGAATCTGAAAATCTCTGGTCAGTTTTTTTCAAATTATGATTTATTTTTAGGAATTTGCTGCCAGGTCATCTATTGAATGTTCTGTAATGAAACCAACAAATAAAGATGAAGCGAAGGTAACGTGTTATATAGACAAGCTGTATGGAGCAACTAGAAAACAAATAACTGTACCTATCCATATAATGGCAGGGAAATTAGGTAATATCATCATATCAAATAATTATAATACCCTACCTATTTATATCTCTCAGGATATTTATTTATTATTAGCGTATAATTTCCAAAGTACCTTCAATTTAAATTTTTGGTTTAGGATGGTGAGGGCGGTAGGATCTCCTAGGTTTTGTGTGCTTACTGCTTAGCACTAATGGCTAGCTTAGCAGTAAGCACACAAAAAAGAGTTAAAAAAGAGTAACATAACAATGTTAACCAGTATAGTTAACTTGAATATTGTGGTTAATAAAATCATTTCCTTTCCAGAAAGCCTTTTGGACGGTAAGAATGAGACGGTTATAACCCATTGCAGCCTTGAATTTGGCAGTAAAAATATTGAAACCAGGTAAATAAATATTCACTTCCTTTCGTTGCGGGTTTAATCGCGTTCTTGAGAATAAATTAAAATAAATTCATTTAAGGACAGTGATAGGTCGTGGTTTTGAGGACCTTTTATAGCTGCAGCTTTGTTATTACATGTTTTGTCAAATTTTTCGGCATTTCATTTTAATCAGTGTTGGTGTTATCCATTTCCTTATACGTACGTACGTACGTTAACCAAAATAGTTATGTATTCTAAGTACACATCGTTACTTTTCTTTTGACAGTCGGGTTGGATACTTATATGTTCTCTTTCTTTTTTGTTTTCATACACGTCAAATGTCGTTTCTTACATCTTTCGTCCCTTCGGCCTAGTACACCCTTGTAAAGCCTAATCAAATAAATAATGATTCATGAAATGAGGGAGCCACTTGTAGATTTTTACGACAGCTCATGGTTATGTCAATAGTAGTTTTAGTTCCTAATTTTGCCGCAACATGGCGAAGTCTTTTATTTTAATGGTTGTACTTTATATACAACTTATTTATAAAAAAACCGGCCAAGTGCGAGTCAGACTCGCGCACCGAGGGTTCCGTACAAACCTGTAGGTATATAAGTAAATGGTAGTATAGACCTGAGTATTTGATATTAATTTCAATTTATGACCTATTAAAAAAAAACTACTTACTAGATCTCGTTCAAACCAATTTTCAGTGGAAGTTTGCACCGTAATGTACATCATATATTTTTTATAGATTTATCATTCTCTTATTTTAGAAGTTACAGGGGGGGGGGACACACATTTTACCACTTTGGAAGTGTCTCTCGCGCAAACTATTCAGTTTAGAAAAAAATGATATTAGAAACCTCAATATCATTTTTGAAGACCTATCCATAGACACCCCACACTTATGGGTTTGATGAAAAAAAAAAATTTGAGTTTCAGTTCTAAGTATGGGGAACCCCCAAAATTTATTGTTTTTTTTATATTTTTGTGTAAAAATCTTAATGCGGTTCACAGAATACATCTACTTACCAAGTTTCAACATTATAGTTCTTATAGTTTCGGAAATAAATGGCTGTGACATACACGGACAGACAGACAGACAGACAGACAGACAGACAGACATGACGAATCTATAAGGGTTCCGTTTTTTGCCATTTGGCTACGGAACCCTAAAAAGGATACCAAATTGAAATTAAAGTTTGCCAAAAAAGCTATTATTAAATAGACGAAGTATCTATATTTATATTCTTTTCACAGCATTATAACTACGTTGACTCAAGGGATAGTGTCAGTATCGCTGTGGATCATATTCGCAGCGTGTTTCGTGGGACTTCTGATAGTTCTGCTATTTATCCTCATTTTGGTTGAGGTAAGTGAAGCTACTGACTCTTCTGAGTAACTACCATCCGACTACAATCGTTCGTGCCTAGAACTACCTACCAGGGGCCTAAGTCTGCTATTACAATTGTGTTGCAATGAACTTTCAGTGGCGTCAAAATTATGTCATTTTACAGTTTTGGTAGTCCACTAACACAAGCGTGGCGTCATAATGGAGGCATTATGGCATCATTATGTCATAATTTTGACACCACTTGGGCTACAGTTGTTCGGATGAGATTTTTTTTGTGTCTATGAATCACCCATCGTGGGCCGAAAATATGGAGTCATTGTTTCATTTGTATGATGTTTACCTCATTTCCCGCAAGCTTTTCGCAAGCATCACTTGATAATTGCGAACAGCCGAAGGTGGAAGCCTAGAAGGGACTTAAACATGTTCCGCCAGTACCTAATAATAATGCTACTGAAGAAGTGTTGTCCAAAATTAGTTTTGCTTTACTGATACAGCAAGACTTGAGCTTTGAGACTGAATAAAAAAGATGTAGCTTTCTAAGTATTCGAAGAAAGACTTACTTCTTGTGGCAAGACTAAGAATGAAAGACAGGAAGAGAGCAAAATCTAACTAACTAATATTAAGACCCATAGTAAAGTTAAAAATTGATTTTGCAGTGCGGTTGCATGCGAAGAAAGAATAAGGAAATGTTGAAAGACCTTAAGAAAGATGTCAGACGACAGACTATTGTAAGTATAAATATTAAAAGGGGTGTTTTTTTTTTTTAATTAAATGGGCTTGGCCACTGACCCGCCCATAAGGGGCGATGACGAAGCCTAAGATGAAACACGCTTACCCAGAAGAAACCTATTCACTCTGGCATCCCCAACATATTTTTTTAAAGTTTGAAAAAGCGCAGCCACAATCTTCACCTTCGGCCTATATTAGACTACATTATTACTATTATAAGAGGTTGAGATGTGGTCGAAGCCTATAAACTGACTTCAAAGTATACTAAGAAGTAATCAAATCATGATCTGATGACCCTTCAAAACAATAAAAGGATTTTTCCAAATCGGTTAATAAATGTCGGAGTTATGAGGTAACTGGTTGAGAACCTCCTCCTTTTTTTGAAGTTGGTTAAAAACTAAAGGAATGGCTTTCATCATCATCATCATCAGCCTATAATGTCCCACTGCTGAGCACAGGCCTCCTTTCACTAATTAGGGTGAAAAGAAAAATTGATGTCTTTACTCATACATAAATAGGAAACCCTATAAACTTTTAACATTTTTTTTTATTAATTCGCAATTTATGTATGTATAATAATTATGTTTGTTCGGGTGGAATCTTGCAAGTCGAATTTCACCCACTTCCAGTGAACGGGTTGACTTGATATTTGGTATACAAGTACAGTCAATAAAAAGAGCTCTCGACAGACGACCTTACATTATCTGTTTAGCTACTAGTTTAACTTACGTATTAATTTACAGAGGCGATCTATGATGCAAAGCGAAGAGCGTCGAAGATTAGTCGATGATACAGATGAACCTACGTGCAGCATCAATCACCCCGAAGACCCAACAAAAGAAGTCAGGTTCCACACCGCTAAAGAATCAGACTTGCGGGAAAACATCAAGATTGACAACAAACAAAAAAGCAATCCTGTGCTTAATGAATTGAATGAGCGACTTAATCGAAACAAATGAACACATTTCACATTTTGCATGAGTGATTTAGCTGTAAGACAAAATCCCCCTTGTTACTGAAGATGATTTAAAGCAAGTTTAGTAAAAACAGTCACCCAGTCACTTTCTCACGTCATAATAAAATTAAAAAAAACCGGCCAAGTGCGAGTCAGACTCGCGCACCGAGGGTTCCGTACAAACCTGTAGGTATATAAGTAAATGGTAGTATAGACCTGAGTATTTGATATTAATTTCAATTTATGACCTATTAAAAAAAAACTACTTACTAGATCTCGTTCAAACCAATTTTCAGTGGAAGTTTGCACCGTAATGTACATCATATATTTTTTATAGATTTATCATTCTCTTATTTTAGAAGTTACAGGGGGGGGGACACACATTTTACCACTTTGGAAGTGTCTCTCGCGCAAACTATTCAGTTTAGAAAAAAATGATATTAGAAACCTCAATATCATTTTTGAAGACCTATCCATAGACACCCCACACTTATGGGTTTGATAAAAAAAAAAAATTTGAGTTTCAGTTCTAAGTATGGGGAACCCCCAAAATTTATTGTTTTTTTTCTATTTTTGTGTAAAAATCTTAATGCGGTTCACAGAATACATCTACTTACCAAGTTTCAACATTATAGTTCTTATAGTTTCGGAAATAAATGGCTGTGACATACACGGACAGACAGACAGACAGACAGACAGACAGACAGACAGACATGACGAATCTATAAGGGTTCCGTTTTTTGCCATTTGGCTACGGAACCCTAAAAAGAGACGATACTATTTTTAACCGTCTTCAAAAAAAGGAGGAGGTTCTCAATTCGATTGTATGTTTATTTTTAATGTTTGTTACGTTTGGTCCCATTTCCATCAGGTCTAAGACAGTCAGGACCTAAGTAATTTGAAGTCGGCTTAAGTTTTTTGTAAAACAGTTTTAAAACCTGGGTTTGCTTTAAACCATTTTTTGTAATAAAGGGGAAATCTATTATGTAATCAACAAAGTCAGCACCAGAGTGTTTAATAATCTACATTGGATAATATATATTTACAAAAAATATGTACAAATTAAAATCTATATAATTAATATTAATATAATACGCCCATTATTTACAAAATAAAATAAGAATAAAGTACAATTACGGGGCGTCAAAAAATTCGTCCACATCGCTGTCAACTGTCGCACCAGAGTTGGTTAATAAATTAAACATTAGCTTACATGAAGCCAAAGTATAATTATAAACGTGTATTCACCCATAATTTATTATTGATTTCTTCCTTATCCGAATTATTTCCTCAACGGTTGTCCTCTATAGTCACAATTATTTAGGAACAATCTTTTGATATTAAATAAAATAAATAAATCCTGGGACATTCCTCACACACGGTCATCTGATCCCAAACCAAGCAGAGCTTGTACTATGGAAACCAGATAACTGATATACTACATATACATAATGACACCCAGACTCGACATACAAACATCTCCATGCACACAAATGCATGCCCTGTGTGGAATCGAACCCACGACCTACGGCGCGATAGGTGAAGTCTTGACTAAGTGCCCTGTCAACTCCAAATGGCCTGTAAAACTGATATCCTATGAGTGACATATTGTGAAATGTGTACTATTTGGTACAAAAACCTCTGTTTACATCTTGGGGAATATCTACGTGATGTCATGATTTTTTTATTCAACGAATATTAATAACAGTTAATCATATTAATGTTTTGACATTAAACCAGATTATGGGTTTAATTACTAGTAAATAAGTGAAATATAAATCATTTTATTATTTCTGACGACGCGGACGTCCCTCACATTATTTATAATTAATTGATGTTAACTACGTAGTATAGATATCTTAGTTTACTTATTTATAGATACAATATTTGAGCTCTCTTCGAGAGCATACGCGCCTTACATTAATATGAAGAAGTACGTGGTTCTTGTTTTATCAGCCTTATTATGTACGTATTATTAATAATATAAAGTCTTTTTTTTCTCTTTTTTTCACGATCCTAATTTTGCTTTTCAAAGGACCGTGTTCTGACGAATTGACTTGATGCCCACGACTACCATCGTATTCCTCACGATCGATGGGGTGTCCATCCTCACACATTGAAACCAAAATGGTCTCGCTTTCTCACTGTATGTTCATGATTTTATGGACGTGGACCTCGACTGAAAACCAGCGCAACTGTCAGTTTTTTTTTACTGACATAACGCTGCTTTTCCACCAGAGATGTGCTATGCAGCTATGCTGCGAGGATGTAATAAGCTGTAGTAGGATGTGCTAAGCTGTGAAACTATGTGACCGTACCGTAGCTGTGCGAGTAAGATGTGCTATGAACATGCGCCGCCGCAAAGTAGCTGCGCGAGCAAGATGCACAGCTCGAGCTATGCGATGTATCGATCGCTTCCCTAAGCGGCGAGGGCAGCGCGGTGTGGGGAGAGGCGCTCACGCATCCATAGCACACATCCATAGCACGCATCCATAGCACGCATCCTTCCATATAAAAAACATATCTTAGTTGAATCCGTTTCCACCAGTGCTAAGCTATGTGCACCAATGAATATGATTGGTGGATATCTAACGCATCCACAGCAACGTAGCATAGCAAATCTCTGGTGGAAAAGCAGCCTTATGCTGAGTCTGGACCAATTCCTGGCATCACGCAACATTATTATTATTGTTTAGATATTCATTGTTTGTTCCGTCTCATATTTTGCACTGTTTCATTAACGTTATGTTGTGTGTTGTCTTTATTGTATTGCTATCTTCAAAACTGCACGCCGCGTCGCGACTCTGTATGAGCTAAACCTTAATTATTAGACTATACCACATCACATCCTTGACCACATCATACCAACTACGAAACCGTACCCGCGCGTGTTTCGATACGCACGGTGGTTTCGACGGTTTTCCAATGAACTTACTACAAATAACAGCACCCTCGGTGACTCTACCACCGGGCGTCACCAAGCAGTACCGCACCGACTACACCTACAACAAAAAAACGGATGCCTTCTATAAACTCCATACAGAAACCATAAGTGGGTGGTCTGCAAGTAGTGGCTGTGAGGTAGAAGGTGCACAGCTGCTGGTGCCGACTTCCCATGAGGACATTGTTCAGGCACACGCTATGTTCAAGCAGTTTCCAGATATTGGAAACTTCGTGTGGATCGGATTAGATGGACAGGAACACGAGTCTGCTGAGGAGCAGCCAATAATCGATTGTAAGTCACCTTCTTATTATTATTACAAAGTATAATCTGCAGCATGAGCTGCGTATTCATAGGGACAAATCGCCCACGACACGTGTCCCACTATTCTAAGTCATCATCATCATCAGCCTATAATGTCCCACTGCTAAGCACAGGCCTAAGGAGGCCTTTCACCCTCATTTGTGTAAGGACACAAATGAGGGTGAAAGGGAATGGGCAGATACTCCACCACGCGTGCCCACTGCGGATTGGTGGAACCTACTTGGAATTTTTCAAGCCGCCTAGGAGGCATCCAACTAGCTTAACGACTATCACAATTAAGTGATAACCGGGAACAACGGCTTTACGTGCCTTCCGAAGCAAGGAAACGCTCGATTTGAAATACCACTAGGCGGTCACCCATCCAGGTACCACGACAGACGTAGTTTAACTTTTCCGATCGATTAAGTACACCACGAGTGCTTCCATTCTATTCTATTCTAAGTACCCACTAGATATCGCGCAACATCGCCCGAATCCACGTCCAGAAGGGGCGATTTCGCCGCGATTCTCTCGCGCGTATTACGAGTCAAAGTATGGGGAAAGTGCACGCGATTTACGGGCGTATTATGTATTTGCTCCCAGTATCTCGCCTACGCGCGTAACGCATTCGCGCGAGTGAATTCTTCTTGCCTTCTGGGCAGGCACTAATGGTTGCGCGACTGTGCCTGGTACAAATTATCCCGGGAAAATTAGATCCCTGTATGGATGCTAGTTTTAGAATATTATATTACTCGGACTTTGTCATGTTATATACTTATATTTGTGATAATTACCTTATTACAGTAAGCTCAATCGAGGGGACTTCCAACGGTCTATCGCGGGATAAGCAGTGCAATACTATAAATCGAAATGGCGATATACAATCCATTCACTGCTACTGGTATAAATCTTTTGTATGCAAAGTGGAAGCTAAAGATGCGCCCTACGATGAACTCTGTGGTGTTTATGGGAGCAGTTAGTAAACATTATTTTGTACATAGATAAAAATCAAAGATAATTATGTGGTAACTGCAGTGCAACGTATAAACTTTAAATAATTTAGATTTAGAACATTATTTCATATAATTAAAGGAGAAATGGATTAATTTAATTAATGACTATACATTATTAATGGAATAGTTTAATTGCATTTGGACTCTGAAGTCAGTAAAGGAATAGATGATATCATTATAAGATATACTGCCAGCCTCCTGGGAACCGTGCCGTTAATCAGCAGCATCCGCCAGCAGCGGCAGGCTTGAGGAAATTTTCTAGATATAGATTGTATTTTTTACATATTTGTTTTAAATAAACTGTGTTATTCATTAGATATAATAAATAATAAATAAATAAATATCCTGGGACATTCCTCACACACGGTCATCTGATCCCAAACTAAGCAGAGCTTGTACTATGGAAACCAGATAACTGATATAATACATATACTACTTTTTGTTTGTAAATACATACTTAATATACATAATTACACCCAGACTCAGGATATACAGACATGTTCATGCACACGAATGCATGTCATGTGCGGGAATCGAACCCACGACCTGCGGCGCAATAGGTGGAATCTTTACCAGACTCTTAACCAACTGCGCCAACTGGCCCGTCAATATTCCTCATGTACATATTGTAACGACAGCACATTTCTGAAGAGCAGTGACAAAAAAAGTGTACAATTTCGATTAAAATTACAGATTACGTATACGAAGCTTCTGTGGGCAGCTGCTACAAGATTCCAGCGAAAGTCTACTCATGGAACCAGGCGTACGCAGAGTGCAGACACGAGGGTGCTCATCTCGTGGTCATCAACTCTGAGGCTGAAGACGTTGTCATCAGGAGGCTCTTGGTATCAGCACCGAAACCGAGTTTCGCTCACCTCGGTTACCTTATTGCAGGATTTAGGGCTGAGGAAACAAATCGCACCTCTAGAGTGTTTAAAACTATATTTAGTAAGTTGATAAATTAATGTTATTTTAATTTATGCATTGCACTTTTATAGATACTAAGTCAGTAGTGAAAAAAAGAAAAACATATTAACACAAACATTATAGGTATCGATTTAAATAATCCATGTTTTCAGACCAAACTCTAGAAGAAGCTGGCTTCAGTCAATGGTCTCCAAATGAGCCAAACAATCGCTGGGGAAAGGAATACTGCGGCAGTATCACCAAATCAGATGGAAAGTTGAACGATATTGATTGTACACATTTATTTCGTTTCATATGCGAAAAGGAAATCATTTTATAAAGAGAAAAAGGTAATTTATGCGAAAAAAAAATAGCATTACCTAAAAGTGTCATATAGATTAGAACGCAATTGTACCATAACCGAATGTTGCCGAAACGCCACAAATAGACTAAAATGGAGGAACATTGCTAATGCAGCGGTCTTGCGCGAAAGGGATAATCCATGACCACGACCACTCTGCCAAGAGTGCACGACTAAGAGATTAGAATATTGAGGAATAGAGAGGAGACCGGGCTGACAAGTAACAATAATAAATAGTTTTTTTTAATGAAGCTTTGTGGGTATTCATACTATTCATATATCTTCAGTGACAGCAAATAATACTAATATAATAATAATAAATAATAAAATACATTATGTATTCATAGGAACACATTTATGAGACCTTTCTGCTTCAGTTAAGAATTTCTGTCACCAAATTATAATAAAACATTAATCAGGCAACCATTTATGATGCGAGTGTTGTGTTTTCAGTTTTCACTCGTGTTTATTGTTCTATTGTGTATTATTGTTGTGCGGTTACAGATTATATTACTTATTGTAATTAAATTAATACAATTCAATGTTCTTCATTTATTTATTTTTATATAAATGCATAGATACCTATATTATGTCTGTCTAATTGTTATATTTTCTATTTTGTGATATTTAGTCTAAACTTGTCAATAGTCACAGTTATAACAAATTGTGTTTAGTGTTTCCCTTTAGTTATTTTTTATTTCTAAGGCAGACTTAAGTAAATCATGCTCACTTTAAGGCGTTTGCTTGCGGCGGCGTCGTGTGACGGGTCGCTCACTTCCCTCCAATATGGCGAGGAGGGCGATGGCTGCCACACGCGTCATACTTGTGAACAGGTGCTGCATAGAAATAAAATAAGTACCACTATTTCTATGAGGTGCTGCTTGTAGGCGCTGGTCTGCTTAAGTTTGCTATTTATTTACTTATTAAATATTTATTCAGTCTACTTTGTAATTTCGCCACCGCGCCGGGGCACGCAATTGTTTGCAGTGCGATTAGAATGTAATATTATGTAATGAATCTAAGCTTGTTTTGAAAAGAGTAATTGCTGAGTTTATTGCCGGCTCTTTTCAGCAAATGCAACCTTCCGAAACGGTATTAGAGTATTAGAGTCAGACTTTTCATAAGTACCTGCGAAGGTCTATTTAAATTGAATTGAATTTTTTTTTTTTTTTTTTTTTTTTTTTATCCTAAGTTACACCTTCTTTAGTGTTCCCTATTCATACTACAATCTAGCCTTAATATTAGGCTAATAAGTAATTTATATTTAACATAAACTTCTATATTGACTATATCTAAGAATGTGTCCATTAACACTTTTCTTATTGTTTCTATTAAGGGGAAGACACTTTGTTCTTGTGTTCTTTATATGTAGCACTTGGACTATGTTACACTTTTTTAACTATCACTACACTAACTCAAAGGGTTTAGTTCTTTTGAGTCGTCTCACTATATCTGTATCGAGGAGCTGGATTGCCTCAACGTTCACATGATGATGAAGCCGGTTGTGGTGAGCTTCTGCATATTTTTTAATCACTGTCTGTACGAACTCTACTTTTAGGTCCCGATGGAGGTCGACATTTCTGATGTACCAAGGGGCATTCACTATTTCCCTCAGTACCTTGTTCTGGAATCGTTGGATAATTAAAATATTGCTCTGTTTGGTGCAGCCCCATAGCTGTATACCATAAGTCCATACTGGCATAAGGACTTGTTTGTATAATACAAGTTTATTGTGTGTTGACAGCTTAGAGTGTTTTCCAAGCAGCCAATACATTCTTTTATACCGTAGGTGTAATTCGTCGATTTTCTTCTTGACGTGAGCTTTCCAGCGTAACTTTACATCAAGCGTCATGCCGAGATATTTAGCTGTATTCTCATACGGGATTTGTTTGCCATCAATATAGACTGGAGAATACTGTTGTTTCATATTGCTAAAGTCTATGTGGATAGATTTGGATTCATTAAGTTTAATTCTCCATTTTTTTGTCCAGTTATAAACTTTATCAATAGCTGTTTGAACCTTATCAGCTGCCTCCTTGTAGGTATTCCCTGTAGCCATTATGGCAGTATCGTCAGCAAAGGTAGCGATAGTGTTATTTTCTAGTTCAGGAATATCACAGGTGTATAATAGATACAGGACCGGACCCAATACACTACCTTGTGGTACACCAGCTCTTATTTCTTTCAGTTCAGAGTAGGCATCTTCTTGCCTTATTCTAAATACTCTTTTTGAAATATAGGATTCCAAGATATCAGCAAACTGCTTTGGTAGGTTTTTTCTGAGCTTATAGATGAGACCTTCATGCCAGACCTTGTCGAAAGCCTGTGCCACATCCAAGAACACAGTAGAGCAAACTTTTTTCTCTTCAAGAGCATGTTCGATCGTGTTAATGATTCTGTGCACTTGATCTATTGTTGAGTGCTTTTCACGAAACCCAAATTGATGATCGGGTATGAGAGCCTTACTTTCAATAATACCTTTCATTCTTTTGAGCAACAGCTTCTCAAATAGTTTTGACATGACAGGCAGTAGGGAGATTGGCCTGTATGATGTAGCTTCATGTGGTGGTTTTCCAGGTTTTGCTATCATTATCACTTCAGCAACTTTCCATAAGTCAGGTACTTTTTTTAACCTTAATGAGGCATTTATAAGGGTCGTTAGTTTGACTATTCCTTTTTTTGTTAGGTTATGGAGTATTTCTCCTGTTATCAAATCATAGCCAGGAGATTTACGTGGGCTTACATGTTTCTTAATTTCTTGTGCAACTTCTCTAGGTGTGACTAGCTTTATATTTTCTTCAGTATCATTTGACATCGTATGTTTGTCCAAAGTAAGAACTTCGTTTGTTTCACCATCGTTGGGCTGAAATATGGTTTCTAGGTGCTCTGCAAACCTTTTAGCTTTTTGCTCGTTATTTAGTGCCCATTCCCCATTTCCATCTTTGATTGGTGGAATTTGAATAACAGGCTTTTTCAGATTCTTGGTGGCCTTCCACAGGGAGTAATCTGTGGTGCGATCACTAGTCAGATTTTGTAGGAGTTTATTTATAGAATCATTGTTAAAAGCATGTATTCGTCTATTAACTTTTTTTGTTAAATTGTTAAGCTTTTTTTTATCTTCAGGGCATCTAGATTGATGCCAGATTTTCCTTTGCCTTCTCTTTTCAGCTATGAGTTCTATTATTCTAGTAGGATACGTATTTCCTTTGGTTCTCTTGTCCCTGAGTGGAGTATTTTGCCAAGCTGCTTTTTGAATGTCATCTATGAACTTTTGGACTCCATTGTTTAAATTTTCCATTGTTTTAAGATCTATATAGTTATCTAAGTCTATCTTAAAGCTCTCCCAATCTGTAAACTTATTCACTAATGTCAAAGCGCTTTTATTGTACAAAATATTCTCACTTATTTCCAAATATATTGCAGAGTGATCTGAGTTCATATCATAGCTATGCTGTGTTCTAATATATTTTGATGATAGGTTTCTTATGATAAAAAAATCTATGAGGTCTGGGATTTTATGGGGATCTGTAGGCCAGTATGTGGGCATTCCAGTAGATGCCACGTCACATTTTATGTCTTTCATAGCGCCTAATAATTCTCTGCCCTTAGTAGTAGTTAGTCTGGAGCCCCAATACGTGTTTTTAGCATTGAAGTCACCTCTTAGAACAAATCTACTCCCAAGGCTCTTTAGAAAAGTCGTATACTGTTCTTTCCTGATTATATATCGAGGTGGACAATAAATGGCTGAAACAGTTATAGGGTATCTCTTGGTTTTGATAGATATCGCCACAGACTGTATTTCTTTCTCTTCATATTTTATTTCTTCGTGATGTTGAATGGTTTGTTTTACAATAACAGCACTACCGCCTCTAGCAGTATTATCAGGATGTAGTGTGTGTACACTTTGTAGCCTTTAAACTTAATGTGTGATTGTTTTGTAAAGTGCGTTTCTGATATTAGACACACATCAACATTTTCTATGTCTAGGATTACTTGCAGTTCGTTTTGATGTTTTAGTAACCCATTTGAGTTCCACGTCATAATTTTTAGTACAGGATTCATTTTTTCGGCTGCAATATAGCTGTTTTGGCACTATTTTCAATTCGTTTCAGTCTATCATCGAATGCTAACATGAGCTTTAGGATATCATCTAATTTATTGTCACTGCTAGCACTTGCTGGAGAACTCTGAGGTACTTTGGTGTCTTTTTTAGCTGCTTGGGCGAAAGATATATTTCTAGTGGTGAATTTATCAAGCTTTCTTTGAATATGCTTACCCTGGACTGGACCATCTTGTTTTTCATAGGCGTTTACCTTGTGTTGGTGTGTTACAGATGATTTTTTGGAGTTTTTGTTTCTCATAAGTTGGATTTCTTTAGCTATAGCACATCCCCTATAGTTGGCTGGATGTGGATCTCCACAGTGTACGCATTTTGGTTTTTCTTCAGTTGTTTTTTTGCAGTCTTTGGTTAGATGTTTACCTGTGCATTTTACGCACCTCGGTGCTTTGGAGCAATACCTTTGTGTATGTCCATAAGCCTGACATCTCTTGCACTGAGGTACTAGTTTGGTGGTTTTTATAGCCTGTATCTCCACTTTATAGCCCATAATAGTTTGTATATTATGTATTTTATTTATTTGCTCTTCATTATTGAACGTCAGCATGAACATATTAAGTGGTTCCTTAGTTTTCCAGCTTAATTTATTGACTGCTTCTAAGATCTTGTAACCTTTGCTTTTAAGGTCTTCTACTATTCTCTCCGGTTTGCATGATGAGTGAAGTTTTTTGGCCATCACTCGTATTGGCCTCTCTTGTTTATTTTCATAAGAATGCCATAGGCAATCGTTGTTAGTCAGAGATTTTGTTATTATTCTATATGATTCTTCGTTTGCTGTATTAATTTTGACCGTGTTAGCATTCATCATTTTGATGGTGAATGCTTCGGGTTTCTGGTTTTCGGATAGGAAATCGTAGAAAATCTGGAAGTCAGTAATGCCATCAACTATGATAGGCGGTGGCGTTGGTACTTTCTTAGTCTTTTCATTGCTGACGTTCGGTTCTTGGACGAGTGTTTTATCTTGAGTGGGTGTGGTGTTCAATTTTCTCTTCTTTCGTGTTTTTACACGAATCCACTCAGTTTCTCGGGCTAGATCTTCTTCGTCCGTGCCATATTCAACATGGGGGGAAGAAATCTCCATGGTGGTAGTTTCTGTTTTAGAGTTATTCTCCGCAAGGCATTTTAGCTGTTGTTGGAGAATTTCAATTTGACTCTGCAAATCCTTTACTAGGCTTTGCAGTTTTTCGCGCTCTTCGCGCTCCTCACCATAATGTTTGTACAGCAGATGTTCTGTTTCTGTTGTGAGCTTGATTCTACTCTTTCCTGGGGATTCATTCGAAGCCATTATGAGAAATTTATTAGCGAAATATATCTTCGCCTTAACAATATTATTTGCTGACAAGCGTGCGCCACGATAACTGGGTCATCGCGGTGCGGCCGCCTCGCCAGCTTTGTTATGATGCGTTAGCACTTTGCACTATTTGGACCGCACGGTCGCGTCTTCGCGAGTTGCACGACTGTTCTCAGCGAAAATTGAACGATCACTGAATTGAATTTATGAAACAATGTACATTGAATCTGGAATGTGTCCACATCCAAATCATTATTCAAACAGGTTAAAATAAGTTTCTGTCGGTTAAGTAAAGGTTCATTTATTTTCTTCAGGAGAACCCTAAATATTGTAATGGCGGCAAAATGTCGTCTATCTTTTTAGTAGCAGCAACAGTAACACTCATTAATTGTATATTGGTGTCATCACAAATAACTCATAAATAAAATAATTTTTATTTAATTCAATACTATGAATTCGAGAGGGGCATTAAAAAAATAATAATATTATACTAGTTATTTATCAATAAGCAATTGCAAGCGCATGTGAAATTACACTATTTACATATGGGATAATATGCATTGAGCAATACGATTGTTACTTAAACAACATTATAAACATTATAAAAAAAAAAAAAAAAATCTAACGAAAATCCAGCTAGCGTTTAAATTGCATACAATACGGTCAAACAGTGTTATTATAGAATCACAATCACCAATATATCATCAAATAACTCGATATCAGGGTAGCTGCGACACTTTTCTTACTTTATTGTGTTACAACTGATTTAAGATCTCTGATATAACACTAAGGAGATAAAAATAACACAGATATATCACGAATATGTATCCCAGTAGTCCTAAGTGGAGCTACAATAGATACACTATATCACTTAAGGGCCGTATGTAAGCAAGATCGCGCGCCAAAACTGGCATTCATTTGTTACTTTGCAGTCGTGTTACGTAGTACTATTAAATATTCTGTGGTCGTGTTACAGGCACGCACACATGCACTAGCACGTTGCGTCAAGTTACGTGCGTACCGCATAACGTGGTACCAATCGATGAAATGCAAATAAATTATTAAGGAACATTATATTAAATACGGGGTGGATACGACAATACGACATTAAATGAAACCACGTAAAGTACTCATAAATACGATCAACTTTTACTATGGGACCAACTTCGAAATCGCATTTTTTTTTACAGCTTTTCATACGTTTTTGCCGACGAGACATGTACCTTTTGTATGAAAAGGTGTAATTCTTTTTTCGATTTTGAATTTGATCGTATTTATGAGTATTTTACATAGTTTCATTTAATGTCGTATTGTCGTATCTATCCCGTATATTTTTTTTTTATTTTTTTTCCTTTTCTTGTGGTGATCTTATTACGGAACCTGGATTACGTAACTTTATTGCAATAAAATTCAGATTGAAATAACCTCTGAATCGGTAGAATCGAAAATGGTTCCATTTCTAATTAACCACTTTTTGTATTTGCAGTTATCAACGTAAAAAAGTTATCAGAAAACCGCTATATTGAACCGATTTCAATTCGAAAATGATTGAAATTTAGTTACGTAATCGCCCCGCAGGTTTACTAAGTAGTAGAATTCATAATATTTATAAGCAAAGCAAACTCAGCGAGATGCAATATTTTAGTACAGTCGAGGTCAAATATATTTTATATATACATTTGCAAGTTACAAAAATATGTATCCATTTAAAAAACTAACCATATAATGAGATAAATACTTGTTCACATGATATATGACAGTTATATGTTTTCACACAATGTGCCATATATATATATACGCTATTCAACTCCATAGAAGTTGGCGTACATTGTGTGTGACATGTCTATATAACACGTTACAGAATGATGTTCCCTCTCTATGTGCTATATTTATGTACATACCATCATCTTGTCATTTTTAGGGTTCCGTAGCCAAATGGCAAAAAACGGAACTCTTATAGATTCGTTATGTCTGTCTGTCTGTCTGTCCGTCCGTATGTCACAGCCACTTTTTTCCGAAACTATAAGAACTATAATGTTGAAACTTGGTAAGTAGATGTATTCTATGAACCGCATTAAGATTTTCACACAAAAATAGAAAAAAAAACATAAATTTTGGGGGTTCCCCATACTTAGACCTGAAACTCAAAACTTTTTTTTTAATAAAACCCATACTTGTGGTGTGTCTATGGATAGGTCTTCAAAAATGATATTGAGGTTTCTAATATATTTTTTTCTAAACTGAATAGTTTGCACTTCCAAAGTGGTAAAATGTGTGTGTGTCCCCCCCCCCCCCGTAACTTCTAAAATAAGAGAATGATAAAATATATGATGTACATTACCATGCAAACTTCCACCGAAAATTGGTTTGAACGAGATACTACTAATAAGTCGTATTTTTTTAATACGTCATAAATTGAATATCATATTAATACTCAGGTCTATACTACCATTTACTTATATACCTACAGGTTTGTACGGAACCCTCGGTGCGCGAGTCTGACTCGCACTTGGCCGGTTTTATGTTTAGAATTAAGTAATAAAACACATATTTCCATCCCGTAAATTTAGCCTATTTTATTTAAGTATGTAGTTCCTTTTCACAAATAAACGCATACTCATGTAAACAATTGGCATCGTTGAAATATCCATCGCGCTGGTAAATGGTGCCGCAGTTTTCATTGCCTAAATTATTGGGTTCATTCGGTGACCACTGGCTGTAACCAGCCTCTTCTAAAGTTTGATCTGAAAATAAAAACACATATTTAGTCAAACCCAACGTATATCTGTCAATCCTTCATTAGTGTACTTTGTAATAGCGATGGGCGATTGTTCCAAAAGAAGTAATCGAAAGAATCGACAATTGTAAAACGGCACGGTACAGGCCACGCACGGTGCCACACGAAGCGTATGATGAACTGAACAATCGAAAGATGTCGATTGTTATTCGAATGATTCGAATAAATTGGACAATCGAATAATTCGGTTGTTTTTAGTAACAATCGCCCATCGCTACTTTGTAACTCGTGAACCGCTACCTACGCGATTTTGAAAGTTGAAATGAAATGAAATAATTTAAATTAAATAATTTATTAAACTCTAATACTCTAATGCACGGTTCGGAAGGTTGCTTTTGCTAAGAGAAGAGCCGGCAATAAACTCAGCAATTACTCTTTTCAAAATCAAACTTAAATTTATTACATCAGATGTTTCCTGCAGTGCGAGCGTAGCGCTCCACCCAAGCATTTTTATCATTTAAATATTCGGTAATATTGTAGTAAGCCTTCTGTACTAAAGCGGCCTTAATACATTCCTTAAACTTATGTGACGGTAAATTTAAAATTTTATTAGGGATATTATTATAAAATTACTTATTATAAAATTGTATACTCAGTCCTAAAAATGAACCTTGCACTTTTTGGAGTCTATAAGCAGAGGTCACAAGTTTATGCTTATTTCTAGTATTAGTTACCTAAGGGCAAGGAAATACGGTAACGCGGATAGAACAGCGGCTACTAATTTAATAAACGTGAAAGTTTATGTGTGAATGAGTACTCAGCTTTGTAACGGCTTAACAAATTTTGATGAAATATTGTACATAGGTAGATCATAACCTTGAAATACACATAAACCCTTTTATCCTGGGAAAACATTAGAAAGGGGCACGAGTGGTGAGCATAGATTGACACCTGTCGGTTTGGCGGAATGAAGCAGGGGGAAGCGCCGAGCTAGCTGCACACGAGCGGTTCGTCAGTCGATACTCGTCGTCTATTGGATTCTTGCGTGTCATTTGGCTACTGTGATTTGGCCAAAAGTGTACATGCGCGAGCTTGCCCCCACTACTGCCTATCTGTGCTCACCATTCGTGCCTCATACTGTCCACGAGTTCTAAATAATAAGATCAAAACATACTAAATATAGTTTTAAACACTCTCGGAGTGTCGCCAACAGCTCCATCCGTTCTAAATCCCGCAAAGAAGTACCAGGAAAACCTGCTGCGTGACACTGGTGGTTCTGTATTAGTGATGTTCTTGACTGCGATATGCTCTGCCTCAGAGTTAATCACGACCAGATGAGCACCCTCCGCTTGGCACTCCGCGTACGCTTGGTTCCAAGTGCAGGCAATGCGCGACATCTTGTAGCAGCTGCCCACTGAGTCTACGTATATGTAATCTGGAATATAAGTGGGGTTCGGTCTAAAAAAAACGGCCAAGTGAGAACCTGAGTCTGAATCGCTTACCGAGGGTTCTGACGTTCCTTGAACGTAGTAAAATCAACTTTGATATGAAATGAATAGTAGCCGTAACAAAAATAAAATGTAACTTTCATTGCTATCGAACAAAGAGAAGCTTTTCTTTTTTCATTAATGTACGTAGTATTTATATACTCTGAGTTAATAGTCACGTCAGTACATTGAAAATTGCTTTAGATATTGCGCTACGATAAAAAAGTCGTTTTCTAGGATTTCGACCCTCAAAAAAAAACGGAGCCCTTAAAGGATCACTTTATTGTCCTTCCGTCTGTCCGTCTCTCAAGACCCTTTTTTTCAGGAATGCGTAGATGTATCAAGCTGAAATCCCTACAATCCCTTGGAGCAGTGAATCAAACATACCTGTATAAGTTGGTACGGAACCCTTGGTGCTCGAGTCCGACTCGCACTTGGCCGGATGTTATATATGGGGGCCCCTTTAATTTTTAATTTTATTTCATTTATCCACTATAGTATGGAAATGTCAGAAGCTTTGATATACGACAAAAGGTCATTGATATACAAAACTCAAAATAGAGGTTGATTTTTTTCAAGAATTAAAGTTGCAAGAAAGAAGGTACACAACTAAATCACACTTAGAAGGGTAAGAAATACAAAAGCATGCAATAAAAAATACTCACTATTCCCATAGACATCACAGCGGCTGTCGTAGGGCGCGTCATTCGCGCTCACCTTACATATGAATGGCAGCTGATGGTAGCAAGGGTACGACACTACGTCACCCTGTCTATTCACCACATCGCATTCATAGTTAATTCGTGGAGTTGCAATCTCATCAGCTGTGCTAACTGAAAATATATTTTATTACGGTTTTACTACACATTATTTTCTGCTATCGTCAGGAATCGTTAAGAGGCCGTAGGGGAGACCGGGGCTGGTTGTGACATTTTTATTACAAACGGTCATATTTTTTTATTGGATTGATTGTTTTACCTGGGTACAGGTTTTTTTCATTAAGTAACTATTCAAGATTTATATTTAAAATAAATTTTAAGTAGCAGACTAATAGAAATGACATAAATGTGTGAATACTGAAAAAAAAACCGTGTAACTTTCAACCCCGTGCTCGGGGCTGGTTGTTACACTACCCGGGGCAAATTGTTACAATAAAAAACATACGTATTATAAGAGTTTTTATTAGGAACAATCATCACAATCAGTTGCTTTTCTTAATTAAAATGACATATCATTATGTCTATAAAGCAGTCTTTTGCCTCATTACAACGAAAACATAATCAACAAAAATAAAACAAAATAACAAACTTAAACTTGGTCTTCTACTTCGTAAAAACAAAATCTTTCTCACCTATAAGATTATAAACCTCTCTTAAACAAAACCATTGTACTTCTAATGAATAAAACTTATTTTAAAATTGAAAATAAAATAACATAAAAAAAAAATACAATCAGTCCCATAAGGAAAATCAAGCAGTTCAGTCACTGTAGTCTGAACAATCACTTTCGCAATTCAAGCAAATGTAATGTGCTAAATTTCCTCTAACACACTTCACATGTGACCAATTCTTACAAGCTACACACTCTACCCATTCCTCACCAGATTTCTTCGGATCAAAAGGATCACAACAAATCAGACAAAAATAACTATCCTCTACTTCACTTTCTTCGTCAGTGTCCTGTAATACCTTCCTCTTTAGGAGACTTTTTTTTTCATTCGTTATTTTCCTACTCTTATTGGTATTTCCCTGTTCAGTCTTCTTTCCTGTAGACTTTCCCCCATTGGCTGACTTTCCTTTTTTGGATTTATTTTCCTTCTTCTTACTCTGTTCCAGTGCCAAAGCATTTTTTTCCGGCGTATCAGTTAAAACTGCCGATTTGCGAGTTTTTCGTGTTATCTTGGTTGTTCTCGCAGCGGTTTTTTGATAAGGCCGAATAATCTCGGGAGAAAAATTATTTTCATTGGGCATAATATCCTTACTACAACCAGCAACTGGGTTAATATAAACGTTTATTATTTCGTGTTCTGCCATAGTACTCTCTAGTATAGGAGAATGAGGAGGAGATGGAGTTGTAGTTTCAGCCAACGTGTTCTGTGTTGTAACAGGGATATTTTCGATGTTCGAGTTAATTGTTTCGTCTATTGGTCTGTCAGTAACAAAAGCAGATAAGAAGTCGTCATCTTGAAAAATATCTTTATTAAATGGTGCAATACCAGCCTTCTTAAATCCGTTGATGATGTTCGTTGGATTTAATGCCAAGGGTAAAGCATTTTTCACTATTGATGGAATATCGTGTACAGTCATTGTCTTGCCTGGATTGTTTCTAAGCCAACCATCCTGTTGGCTGGCACAGTAATTTTTGAATGGTCCATAGACCCCCACATCCAGAGGCTGAAGCTTATGTGAACAATGTGGGGGGAAGGATAGCAATACCACATTGTTTTCTTTAGCTGTTTCTATGACATCAATGTCCAAGTGTGAAGAATGATTATCCAATAATAAGAGAACAGGGTCGGATGGAGATGGTTTCACATTATCTATGAAATGTTTTATAAATATTTTGAATTCCAGCCCAGTCATCCAGCCACTTGCGTTACCGGCGCCAATGCAGCCTGGAGGTCCATCGCGAACAAAATAGTCCCTGTATTTAATTCGTGGGAAGATAAACATACATGGCACGGAGTTCCCCACTGCATTTACTGCTACGCAGAGAGTTACAAGAGTCCCTCTCTCTGCTGATGTAATAGAACCAACTTGTTTAGATCCTTTTGGAGCTAAAATTTTTCTAGGTTTCATTACTGTTGTGACACCTGTTTCATCTACATTCCATATGCGTGATAAAGGAAATTTATATCTATCCAACACGTCAGACAATTTTAAAAAGAAGTCACCAACATTCGTTTTATTAAATGACGTGGCTCTGCTCAAGCTAGTAGCCTCCGGTGTTCTTATAGATAACGACTGGTTGCGTTTAAGAAATGCTGCTAGCCAATCAGACCCTGCTTCCTTTTTGTCATGCCACGATTGCGGCATTACAATGTTGTGCTTAAGTGCACAAGCAAATGCCAGTTGCTTGACATCCTTTGGCGTCAATCCGTAGTAAATTTGGCTGCATTTAATTAAATAACTCACCAAAACGGCCTCTTGTTCATCGTTGAAAACTTGTCTATTCTTCTGGTACCCGACTGTGAGAGATTGCACAGATGTTCCCTTCTCTTTTGCTTCTTTTCTTTTCTTTAAATATCTTGTTAGCGACATATGACATAATCCGAAGTCTTTTGCGATGCCACGAATTTTTTTAGTTTTATCCTCCTCCAAAATAGATGCTGCTTGTTCGTAAATATCTTTAGATATTTTGCCCCGCTCAGTTTTTCTCTTATACGTCCTCATCCTACAAAAAAAGACAAATAAATATGTAGCACAAATTATATCAGTCGGCAACAAGCATTACGGGGCAGGTAGTGACAAATCACAACCTGCCCCGAGCAAATGTAACTTTTAGCCCCAACGCCAAACCTGACCTTTTAAGGCTATGCAGTGAAAACGTCAATAAATATAGCTGTATAAACGTAGATTCATTGCAAAACGAAAGCATTAAGGCGTAAATATCACAACAAGGACATCTCTGTCTTTATGGAATATAGGTTGCAAACCAATATTACTAAAAGTGTAAAATTTTACTAACCTGCGATTTTAATGGCGGCACACGCGGGCTCCTCTCACAGAAATGCTGGCGCCACTGGCTTTCGTGGCGTGCTAGCCGGCGGCGGCGGGAGTATTTGTCCTTTTCTAACGTCAGTATTGCGTTCTCTGTTTCGCGACCATTGCCACTGTAACTACCTACCCCTGTCACAACCAGCCCCGGTCTCCCCTACACGTAATTTTGCCGATTTCGATGATTTACGTAATTTTAAATAGACGTGATATTACCTGTAAATTACTGTATTTCTATAAGTTTTAACTCAGGGTCAGTGATTAGTGATGTTATGACATATTGAATATTTTTTTCGAAAAGTTGGAGAAAATGGGCGAAGAATTGCCTTTGATTTCGGCTACCTAGAACTCTCGTTCATAAAATGAAAACAACATAAATAAACTTCAGTTCATAATAAACACATTTCCTGAAAAAAAAAAGGTAATAAAATTCTTTTAAGGGGGCCCTTCATGGCCAACGCAACTTCAACGCAAGCGTAGCCTAAAAGCTTGTACTTTCATCCAACGTAATGTTTGACTGCGAAAAAAGAGAGACACCATCAGAGCCATCGGTTATCAGTTGGTAAATTCATTGATTACTCGCGGCCGCTTCGCTAGGCCGTCATTTATGATTTCGCATATCATAAAACTTGTTCCAGACCCATACTTCCTATGATGTAATCTTACAAGTTTGTGAAAAAAAGTTAGTTATTTAGAATCTCCAATACATTTGCAAGCATTGTTTAGAGCTGTTTTCTTTACTTTTACAATTTATAGGTACATTAGATATGGCCAAAGTTCAGGTAAAATTTGTGCAAAACCGCTGTTTTTCGGAGGCTTTTACTGAATTTGTTTCACACTTTTTATTTTCGCCTAGTTATACTGCTAGATATAGTTCACAAGATACCAATTTCTTTAAAACATCTAACGAAAAGTGTTTAAAAACGCCATCATAAGTACAGAGCTTTTGTATGAAAAGTATGGTGAGTTGACTGCTCTTAATACAACCTATAACCTGTTCTGGGAACGTTACCCACTGGCACGGATTTAGAATAGTTTTATTTTTTAAATATTAGGTTTAGTTTAGAGTATTGTTTATTATTATTTATTTTGTGTGTGTTATTAATTGGAGTTAATTTAAATTTAATTGACAAATTTCGCTATAGGTCAAAAGTTGCGAACACAAAAAAAAGAATTCCATTAACGCAATAATAATTAAAATTTTAAAATTAAATACCAGCTCATTCATTACATCATAGTTAAATATTTTATATCGTAAATTAAAAATACAGTATTTTAACAGTACAGTACAGTATTTTTTTGTAAAATCACGTAAATCAGCGAAATTGACAAAATTTTGTGGACGGCCTCTTATTTTTATTTTTGTTTTAAAATTAATCTCATTCATTATGAGACCATTATGAGTTAGTAGATCGCGCACATCGGCTCAATGATAATGGAATTGCAATAGTATCGTTTTAGTATGACATTTTAACAGACTTGGCTCCCTGATATAAGAAGTTAAATGTATGTCACTTATAGATTGGATTTCGATTCAGGCAACTCGACTTACTCAGGCAGGCGACATTGGATAAGGAAAAATATGCTGCTGCGAACTATCAGATCCCCTTTGCTGTTGCGATTAGTTGCGACGACACAGATGAAGACAAAATCCTTATAACTCACTATCAATCATCGGCTGTTCCTCAGCAGAGTCGTGCGTTTGTCCATCTTGTCCGATCCACACGTAGTCTCCAAGATCTGGGAACCGCTTGAACATGGTATGTAGCTGGATCAAGTCCCGCTGTGTAATCGGTACCATCAGGACAGCGCCTTCTAACTTACAGCTGTCATTTGCAGACCACCCCCGATCAGTTTCAGTGTGCAGTTTGTAGAAAGCATCAGTTCTGTCGTTGTAAACGTAGTCGGTGCGGTACCTTTTGGTTTGGCTCGGTGGTAGAGCCAATAATGGAGCTGTTTTGTGAAATAGACATGTTAATTATTACTGGCTGTATACAGATGATGAGGCACGCCTAGACCCTATATCCATCCTTCCAGATTTTGGGGTGTCTCGAGTGTTCTAAGAGAGATAGAGCATTATTCTTGTCTCATAGTGAGCAGTTGAGGTTTACAAATGGTCGTTCAACCATTGATTCTGGGTTAGCACTTTTAAGAAATATTTATAACGCCTGGGAGAAGTCACAGAATGTTACTGGAGTCTTCTGTGATCTATCTAAAGCTTGCGTAGATCACCGGACACTCATACTCTCATACTAAATGTTTATGGGTTTAAGGGCGGAGCACTTGGTTTGATGAAGTCCAACCACACACAAATCTTGGGGAAATGATGAAAAGACGTGTGTTGAAAAAGTGTTAATGTCAATAAAGTTAAATCGTCTGGTTCTCCTGTCCATATGGGTGTGCCGCAGGTCTCTATTTTAGGTCCTATTATATTTTTTATTTATATAAATGACCTTCCTTTTTATGTCAAAAATACCTGTGGCATTGTATGTACTGTTCACTGATTTTTAGTGTCATTAGACTGAAATCCAATTTTGACGATGTAAACAGTATCTTAAAATGTGGTGCGATGAAGGAAAAAGCGAGATAAGTGCAAATTTATCGTTTTTTTTTGTATTTTGCTCGAAATGAAAAGCAGAGTATTTAGCACGGGTGTTAGTTACACATTTAACACTTGAACACAAAAATAACTATTCTATAAAGGTGCAACCTATTCCAATCTCGTGTTGTAGGCTCGTTGTAGTTCCACACTTGATATCGGCCCGACTCGTTCTCGATTCGCATAGCGTATACGCACCATTATGTTTTGATACCAACAATATTTCATGAATAATTTTGGCTATTCAGTTTAGTAATTTACCAGATATTATTTAATATCTAGGAATAACACAATTACTTACATAATAAAACGGCTAACACAAAAATAACGTACATGATAATATCCATAATTATCACTACCATACGACACTGACTCGACTTGAAGTACGAGTAAACAACAAACTAAAGATTTACGATTAAATCACAATTATTTAATATGAGCCGCGGACCCTGGACCAGTGATATCTTTAATTTATTATTATTGTCACTTGACAAATCCTTACTAATATTATAAATGCTTGTTTGTTTGTTTGTTACGCCTTCACGCCTCAACTACTCAACGGATCAACATAAAATTTGGCATGCAGATAGCCTATGGTATGGAGAAGGACATATGCTACCGTTTTTTTTATCCCGGCGGGTGAAACCGTGGGGGGAAAGCTAGTTTATTATATAGCGAGAAGGTGCTTATTTATTACTCACTTAAAATTACATTACATAAATGTTAAAAATAAATGTACTTACCTACTTATAAGTTATACGCAATGTATGTACCTACTATATTACTCCGAATAAATAAATTATTATAAATTATTATTATTAGGCAACAATTAACCCTCATAGTTTCACCATATCCGTCCGTGTGTCTGTCTGTCCACGGCTTAGTTCTTACTAAAAAGTTGTTAATTACAACTTTCTAGTAAATAAGGCATGGGTACGAATCATGCCGACAATGCGATAATTTATTTTTTCAACACACTCGCTCGTAAAGTGACATTTATTGCACCGTTATTTGTATCTTAATGCAGCTTATTACGCACTAGTGCTTTTTAGTTTACATTACCGCACAGTTTTATGAAAGGTATAATCCCGATTATGATAAGTTTGTACTTCACTGAAAGTGATATGTGTGTAGACCAAGCATTACTTAATTTCCATATATCCGTCCATATATGACGGAGTTATACCCGAACATACATAAAAAAAAAATTTACATTCGAATTGAGAACCTCCTCCTTTTTTTGAAGCCGGTTAATAAAAAAGTAATGAACAGTGAATATATATTTCACCTTACTCCCATGTGACGGTAGGGAAACGGCCTAGCCACATATTTTGACTAAGGTGCAGAGTTTGTGAAGTTAGGGCTTGTAGAGTAAGGGCATGTAGATTTATAAGCTTGGCTCTACATGAGATCTGATAACTTTTTGACAGTGCGAGCCATATGCCTTGACAATGAAAAACCTACCTTTGATATATTACTTATTACTTACCTGTGATAGTTACTTCCATATGGGAGGGCCCATATGGAAGTAGCTATCACAGGTAAAATTAGCTTACGAAATTATCTATATGCTCAGTTTGGCAATAAAAAAACCTACCATTGGTAAGCAAAACGATTCGTTTTTGTTTATTGAAACCACCTAAGTAGATTAATTACAAATAATTACTAATATCTCATATTTCCATCCAGTAACTTTAGCCTATTTTAAGTATGTAGTTCCTTTTCACAAATAAACGCGTACTCATGTAAACAATTGGCATCGTTGAGATATCCATCGTATTTGAAAATGGTGCCGCAGTTTTCGTTGCCATTTAAATTATTGGGTTCATTCGGCGACCAATGGCTGTAACCAGCCTCTTCGAGAGTTTGATCTGGAAATAAAAACATTTAGTAAAAACGCAACGTCTCTCTTTCTATCCGTTCATTAGTGTCCTTTTTAACTCGAGAACCACTACCTACACGAGTAGAACAGCGGACCACAACTACTCTACCAATATAATAAACGCAAATTTTTGTGTGTGTGCGACTCAGCTTCGTATTGGCTCAACGAATTTGGATGAAATTTAGTACATAGGTCATACCAAACCGTATATAGCACACGAAACTTCTTTGAAGTTACGCAAAGATGACAAATATTGTTGTAGCGACCACCTACATAACGAAGTTCACATGCCGATAGATAGATGGCGTTCCAACATCCAGCAACGCGCTTACGAAGTTTTCTCGGCTATATGTATACTGTCCGACATGTGCAGTTGGACCGCCCTAGAACAAAAAACCTAACCTGGAAGAAGATCCCTTCCCTTTTAAATGGAGGTGTCAATGTGTCATCCCACCTTGCACCTCTATATATTGGTGACCCGACGGGATGGATGGGAAAATTTCCAACCCTCCAATCATGGAACATGCAGTGGCATTCTTCTGAGCATATTCTCGAAGCTCATCGCCTGGCTAGGTCAACGTGCGTGGGGACCCCAGTCCAACTGTACATGTTGGACAGTTATTTATATACAGATCGCAAAAAAAACTTCGTAAGCGCGATGAAGGATGTTGGGGCGCCATCTAGCTATCGACGTGTGAACTTCATTATGTAGGTGGTCGCTACATCAATCCCTTCCTAGACGACAGGTCGATCTATTGTTGCGTCATAGTCGCATCGCAGTGTTGCCTTGCATGACCAGGAAGCACGGTGAGTCGGCTGCGTTGGACCTGATTGAGGTGAAGTTGCCTTGCTGTGTGTCTGCTTGCCGGTGGAGAGTGATATCATATTGTCTTTGAGCGTTATTTTGTAATAAAACCAGTTCTAAATATTAAAAAAGAAACATACTAAATATAGTTTTAAACACTCTTGGAGTGTCGCCAACGGCTCCATCCGTCCTAAATCCCGCAAAGATGAGCCAGGATACCCTTGCACGAAGCACCCTTGGTTCTCTATAAATGATGTTCTTGACCGCGATTTGCTCAGCCTCAGAGTTGATCACCACCAGATGAGCACCCTCCGCTTGGCACTCCGCGTACGCTTGGTTCCAAGTGCAGGCAATGCGCGACATCTTGTAGCAGCTGCCCACCGAGTCTACGTATATGTAATCTGGAATTTAAGGTTGAGATATGGTAGTTCGATGTAAGAAAAACAGCCAAGTGCGAGTCTAAGTCTGACTCGCTCTTGGCCGGATTTTTTTGTATGGCCACCGTACAAAATAATAATTTTAAAGGAGGGAAAAAAACTCACTATTCCCATAAACATCACAGCGGCTGTCGTAGGGCGCGTCTTTCGCGCTCACCTTACACATGAAAGGCAGCTGATCGTAGCAAGGGTACGACTCTATGTCACCCTGTCTGTTCACCACATCGCATTCATCGATATATCGTGGAGTCTCACTCTCGTCAGCTGTGCTTACTGAAAATATTATTATTATTTATTACGGTTTTACTCTACACATATTAGTTTATGCTATCGTCAGGTATAGTTCTGTAGAATCGTTAAAGGTCTAAGATCAATTTTAAACATTCGATCAGGGGGCAAACTCTCCTAAAATGTCATACTATTGCGATTCTATTATTATTGAGCAGATTTGCGCTGTCTACTAAGTCAAAATGGTCTCATAATGAATTAAAAGAATGTTAGTACAAAAACTGTCAAAACTGACAACGAAAAGATCATTGTGGCACGATTGTAGTATCAGTGGAAAATCGTGGGAAAGCTATTATGGCGCCATTATGACGCTATTGAGCTAGTAGAGTACCAAAACTGTAAAATGTGACAATTTTGACACCACTGATAGTTCATTGGAATGGAACATAATTGTAATAGCAAACTTGGGCCCCTGATTTAAGAAATTAAAATGTATAAAACTTATAGACTGTATTTAGATTCCGATATGTGTGAAGAATGTCCCAGGATATTATTATATTACTGTTAACTGTTGTCATTACGCTCCCTATTAGTTATAGTATTCTCAGCAGCAGCTCAATTAAATCAGCCGACATTGGATAAGGAAAAAGGTGCTGCAGTTAAATATCACATTCCCTTTGTTGTTGCGACTCTTTATCACTCACTATCAATTATCGGCTGTTCCTCAGCAGAGTCGTGCGTTTGTCCATCTTGTCCGACCCACACATAGTCTCCAAGATCTGGGAACCGCTTGAACATGCTATGTAGCTGGATCAAGTCCCGCTGTGTAGTCGGCACCATCAGGACAGCGCCTTCTAACGTACAGCTGTTATTTGCAGACCACTCCCGATCAGTCTCAGTGTGTAGTTTGTAGAAAGCATCAGTTCTGTCATTGTAAACATAGTCGGTGCGGTACCTTTTGGTTTGGCTCGGTGGTAGAGCCAATAATGGACCTGTAATTGTGAAATAGAACTGTTAATTAATACCGCCTGTACACAGATTATGAGAAAGAAAGTTAATTCATGTGGTTCTCCTGTGAATATATATGGATGTGCCGCAGGACCACAGATATATATCTAAATAGATGACGCGACTTTGCTTGCGGCGGCGTCGTGTGACGGATCGCTCACTTCCCTTCAATATGGCGAGGAGGGCGATGGCTGCCACACCCGTCATACTTGTGAACAGGTGCTGCTTGTCGGGGGCTGGTCTGCATAAGTTTGCTATTTACTTATTAAATATCGAGTCAGTCTACTTGTAGTTTTGCCGCCGCGCCGGAGCACGCAATTGTTGTCAGTGCGATTAGAATGTAAATATTATATAATGAATATAAGCTTTTTTAGAAAAGAGTAAATGCTGAGTTTATTACCGGCTCTTCTCAGCAAATGCTACCTTCTTAACCGGTATTAGAGTATTAGATTCAGACTTTTCATAAGGGCCTGCGGAGGTATATTTGAATAAATGATTTTGAATTTTAATTATGAAATATAAATTAAAAGATGTTGATTGGGACAGGTTTAAGATTAATGTAGATGAAAAGGTTTGAAATTTACATAGGATTAGAAATTAAAACAAAAGTGCACTCGAAATTAAAAGTAGACTGTTTAACTTGGTTGTAAACTCAAAGGCTACAAATATCACACTTCGACTATTGTCGCCACAGAGAAAAGAAAATTGTCGCCAAAATAACTCGTATGGCATTTGTGCTCCGATACGCTAACCGAGCACAAGCCGAGCACACGCGGAGCAAGAGTTCGCATAGCGTACACGAACTTGCGAGACTTGAACGAGCATTAGTTTCGCTCTCGACTGCGCTCAGCCAATTGTCAGTTTTTGACGAACACGGATTCCAATCGCGGTTGTGTTGTAGGCTCGTTGTATACCCACACTTGATATCGGCCCGGCTCGTGCTCGATTCGCGTAGCGTATACGCACCATTATGTTTTGATACCAACAATAGTTCAAGAATTATGTTGGCTGATAAATAATGGTTCAGTTTAGTTATTTACCTAATATTCAAATAAAATCGAAACAAAAAGTAATTTATTTAGTTAAGACCCTGGTAAGGCACTTATGAACGTTACATGCAGTTGAATTTACCACCGGTTCGGAATACACATAAACTGAGAAGACTCCGGCAACAAACTCAGCAAGGCTTGTTTTTACTTATTTTTCAATATCTAGGAATAACACAATTACTTACATAATAAAACGGCTAACACAAAAACAAAGTACATAATAATATCCATAATTATCACTACAATAAGACACTGACGAAGACAGCACAAAGCGTACGAGTAAAAAGATTTACAATTAAATCGCAATTAAATAATATGAGCCGCGGAACCTGGAGCAGTGATAACTTTAACGTATTAATATTGTCACTTGACAATTTATTACATAGCGAGAAGGTTTTTGTTCTTCCCAGCCTTCTGGGAACCTTGCCGTTAATCGGAAGCAGCGGCAGACTTGGGGAAATTTTCTATAAATAGATTGTAATTTGTACATATTTGTTGTACCTAAATAAAACGAGAAGGTATTTATTTATTAGTTTCTTTCGAAGTCAACAATTTACCCTTATAGTTTCGCCATTTCCATACACACAGACATACACAGACATGACAGACATACGGACGTATGTTTGTCTGTCCACGGCTTAGCTCAGAGACTCTTAATACTTGTATTATTGAATGAGTCATTTTCGGAATGTCCTCTACCAAACACCATCTATTTATTGACTGACGCACATTTCTCGCACACATACCTCGCATACTTTACTCTCATACATTTCTCGCTCGCTTTGTATGTAGGTACTACAAAAATCTCGCTCCGCTAAGCACAAATCCACCACAGTTTTAGGGTTGGCAACGCGCGAGTGATACCCCTGGTGTTGCACGTGTCCATAGGCTACGGTAACTGCTTACCATCAGGCGGGCCGTATGCTTGTTTGCCACCTTAGTTGTATAAAAAAAATGTTTCGAGTGAGGCTAGGTAAATGAAGTGATTCTATTGGTGCTTAAAACACACATTCCTCGCAACACAGCTTAGCACATCTCTGGTGGATATACACCCTAAGTCAATGTATGTTATGAATGGAACCTGTGTGCAGAATTCGAAGTTTGTAGCCCCAGCGATTTAGGCTTTGCTTTGATGGATCAGTCAGAAAGAACGAGTCACTATATTATATGTAAAGATTAATTTCTTTTTTTTTTTTTTTTTTTTACAACTAAGTCGATAAACAAGCATACGGCCCGCCTGATGGTAAGCGGTTACCGTAGCCATATAGACGCTTGCAACACTCGAAAGCATCGCTCACGCGTTATCGACCTATCCCCCCTCCCCTATGAGCTCTGGCAACCTTACTCACGCGCAGGAACACAACTTTACACAACATAAAGTTATTTGGCTGCGGTATTCTGTAAGGTGGAGGTACTTCCCCAGTCGAGCTGCTCTTTGAGCGAATAAACGCTATGCTCTACCTCTCTTAAAAGACGTCTTGTCCTGTTTTTCTTTCGACAATAGCAGACAAGTTGATAAGAGAAATATAAATGAAGTTATTATTTCGGACGGAGTCCTCCCGTCATAATTATATGTATACTTGATTGATGTTCACTATCTTAGTTTGCTTATTTATAGATCCTCTATTTGAGTTCTCCTCGAGAGCATTCGCGCTTTGCATTGATATGAAGAAGTACGTGGTTCTTGTGTTATCTGCCTTATTCTGTAAGTATTATGTAGAGCATCGGGTTTATTCGCTTAAACAGCAGCTCGACTGGGGAAGTACCTCCTTACCTCTACCTTCCTCCTAACTTATAGAATTCCGCAGCCAAATAACTTAAAGTTGTGTTCGTCGTTCGGTCAGTAACGCGTGGGTGATGCCTCTTGTGTTGCAACCGTCCATATGTCTACGGTAACCGCATACCATCAGGCGGTAGTATACCGTTTATTAAAAAAAGCCCGGTCCTATTTGCACGATTTAATTTGGGTTCTACTGCTTCTTCAACTCGGAATTGTGTACTTTATGCGTTTCTCGCCGCATTTCTTGCCATCAATGGAGAGTTCATCCTCACACATTGGAACCAAAATGGTCTCGCTCTATGCGGGTTTAAAGGATGTTCCTAGCGCGGAAGCGTGGTTTTCTTAAGGGAGTAGAGTATATAGTTGTATGACTTGTATGCAAGGTGGGTGTGAAGATATTTTTGCAGGTTCGGCGAGTGATACTCCTGATGCTGTAAGCGTCTCTAGGTTACGGTAACACCACTTACCATCAGGCGGGATATATTCTTCCATAGTTGTATCAAAACTTTATAAATAATGCTCTTTTACTACATTTTCACTTTTTCCATAGGAATCGAAATATAAAAGTTATGAATATTTATTACCATGATCGGTTCGTCGAAAATATTGTGCAATACGTATTCTAGGTATTCTATACCTAGCTTCCACAGAGTAAGTGGTAGGTATAAATATTTGCATATGTATCTAATAATAAAAGTGCAAGGCAAGGTGGAGGCAAAGAGGCCGAGGGGTCGGAGTCGTTGGTTGGTTGGAGAGATGCGTTGGTCTGACCAAATACGCTCGACATTGGAAACCAGTATATGTGCTTCTATCCACACAGCAGAAGATACATCCAGATGGCGAGCAATAGTCCGTGAGAAGATAGTCCATAAGGTCACGTCGTCCCTCTGCAATGAGGCATACGATGCAAGGAGGAGGAACAATAAAACTACCGACCTATTTTTTTTTTTTTTTTTATTAAATGGGCTTTCGTTTGGCTACTGACCCGCCCATAAGGGGCGATGACGAAGCCTAAGATGAAACACGCTTACCCAGAAGAAACCTATTCACTCTGGCCTTGAAAGTTCCTAGATTGTAAGCGTCAGGAAACACAGACGCCGGAAGCAAGCTCCACTCCCTTGCAGTCCGCATTATAAATGAGGATGCAAAACGCTGTGTCCGTATTTTCGGTATGTCAACAACGTACGGGTGAAAATTTTACCGGCGTCTTGTGGTTCGGTGTAAAAATGGGGATGGTGGAATTAGGTTGAACAATTCCTACCACCACACACTTGTCCTATGCAGCCCTTGGCCGTTTTTTTTTTAAATTAACTTACTACAAAACACGTAACAGCACCCTCGGTGACTCTACCACCGAGCGTCACCAAGCAGTACCGCACCGACTACACCTACAACAAAAAAACGGATGCCTTCTACAAACTCCATACAGAAATCGGAAGTGGACCGTTTGTTAATAGTGATTGTGAGCTGGAAGGTGCCCAACTAATGGTGCCGACTTCCCATGAGGACACAGTTCAGGCACACGCCATGCTAAAGCAGTTCCCGGATATTGGAAACTACTTGTGGATCGGAGCAGATGGACAAGAACACGAGTCTGCTGAGGAGCAGCCAATTATCGATCGTAAGTCGCCTTTTTATTTGGCATGGTCTAATCTGCAGCATATTGTATCTAATTTGGATTTGAAAGCGGTAACATCCAACAAATATAAAAATAAAAATGTTTGTTCCTCAAGGCTTAAGAAATCTCCGAACCGGTGGTAAATTTAACTGTATGTACCAATTTAACGTTTATAAGTGCCTTACCAGGGCCTAAACTGAATAAATGACTTTTTATTTTGATTTTGAGATAAAGAATGTAAAGAAACTTTCAATTTTTATTTCAAGAAATTATGTTGACAGCTGCTTTACCGACTGCTTTCCTGTACCACGAATAACACAACGACAGCTGTCGTCGACCAACTGACGTCATTATTGCATGGGAGACATAATGATCGCTCGCTATCGTAATGTAACTCAGAGTAACTCAGTAGACGTCGGTTGTTTATATATTTTATCTCCTCTTGATGGCTTATCATTAGATGCATTCATGCAGATATATCGTACAATAGTGTCTAACTAGTCCCCTGAATCAGTTACGCGAAGAACATTTGTTAAAGTCGAAAGAGTTCGCGCTGCGGCTGCGTTGACCGTACCTACTTAAGGCTGTAACAATGGTCAAACCTCTAAAATACGCTGGATTAAGAGCATTTTGTTGACGGATCTATCCATCCATTTGTCCTGGAAAAAATATATGTTGTAAATTTTTTCATCACGCACAAGTTGTATTGATTTTTTTTTTGTACCGTTACCTTTTCTGTAATCGAGTTGATTGTAGTACCGCTACTCAACGTTAGGCGGCATTTCAAATGCCGCCCAGCGGTGAGTAGCACAGAATACTCGTTTAGAGGTCAAATCGTAAAGGTCATAGGGCTATGTAACACCCTTAATGTCAGGGCATATACAATCACTCTACTAATATTATATCTCTATGTTTAACTCTCTACTTTTTGCAGTAAGCTCATTAGAGTGGGCTACAAGCAGTCCATTTCCGTATAAGCAATGCTACACTTTGAGAAGAAGTGGTGAAATAGAATTCGCTCCCTGCTACTGGAACACACCATTTATTTGCAAAGTGGAAGCTAAAGATGCTCCCTACGACGAACTCTGTGGTGTTTATGGAACCAGTTAGTAAAAAAAACATTTAATATCTATTTACCTAGGCCTTATATTATAGGGTGACTGGTAATTAGTGACCGATAATTAAACACATTATTGTACTCATGATAACAAACAACTTTCACAAAGTTTTTTTTTTTTTATTTACTATGCGCATGACCCCATTTACCCTATTATAATATTGAGTACCTACCTAACAGGAATATTTTATTTTATTTAATGATTGTTTCAGTGGGGTACCATTTATGGAAGGGCTTCATTTGTAGATTACTTTTCTGTTATGTTGCGTAGTATTTGAGTTATATGATGAAAAATTACCAAAAAAATACCATTGCCCTTATCTCCAATGTTTGCAAAGTCAAAAATCTTAAATAATTTCAATAGATAGAAAAGTAAATATTACTGGGAAATTAGAACCCTGTTCCTAACTAGCACAGTTTTTTCGAAATCATCAAAATTCCTTCACAAACACAAGTTATGCCATCCGGGTTTTTTCTACATGGTATATTCTTTGTGAAGAAGGTTTCCACTAAGAAAGGGTTTTTCGAAATTCCACCCCTAAGGGGGTAAAATAGGGGATTAAAGTTTGTATGAAAATCGGTCAGTTTTGAAGTTAGAGTCCTCAAATTTTGTGTTTAGGCTGAAAATTGAAAATTAATGTATACGTGTCTCAGTGTTTTAAATAATTCCACCTACGAAGCGGGATGGAGTTGTTTTGTTTTGTTTTCTTTTATTGTTGTAGAAAAATATGTCATTTGTTTCCTGTAGGCCACGCGGGCGAAGCCGCGAGCAGAAGCTAGTTTTATATACATTTTAACATATATAAACTATAACATATATAACCCGAACTATAGAAATTATACATCTAAGGAAGGTCGGATCGCTCGGTGCGCGAGTCAGATGCGCGTGCGCAATTAGCTGTTAGTCGCAATAAAATAAAAACGTTTCTTTGGGATAGTTGTTTATTATCATGAATACGGCGCGGACTGACTACGATTTTGACAGCACTCGTTCTTCACTGGAATAGGGTTGAAAATGGTAAATCATAAATGTGTCGATTCTATGAAATGGATATTTATTTACGGGTTTTCTTTAGATTATACACATTAAATTGAATGAGTGTCCGGTTAACATTCTAATATAATTCTGTATCTAATATATTCATTGTTGTCATCGCTGAAAATACTGAGAATTTCGACGCGAAAGATTTTTTTGTGACGTAACTTACGAATTTTTTATTGGTAATATCAAAGCACTTTTTAATATTCTATTTGGTTAAAAAAAAACTCAAAACCCTTTTCTGTCCACAGTATTTTTTGTGTTAGGTATTTTCATTGCGTTACGTCATACTCGACTCTCAAAGAAACCCATTTTTGTGAATTTGAGGTAAGACCTCGTCTTAAGTATCAGTCACTTATTATCAATCACCCAATATAAATATTTAAATAAGGGTTACCTGATAAATTTCCGTGAAAGGTTTTATATTTAAAGGCTTGATTAAAAATAAATTAAATTATATAATAGAATAGTTAACGGACTCAGAAGACGAGGGAGCAGATGTCACGTCATTATAACTACTCTGTTGTGATGATACGGTAGAGCGAATTGAAAAGAATGTGTACCGGAGTTCACCCTAATTTATTTATATACCTAACCACCGAATATATTCACACTTTCAGATTACACATACGAAGCTTCAGTGGGCAGCTGCTACAAGATTCCAACACTACAATACACATGGAATCAGGCATACGCAGAGTGCAGGCACGAGGGTGCTCACCTCGTGGTCATAAACTCCGAGGCTGAACACCTCGTCATCAGGCGGCTCCTGGTCTCAACACCGACACCTAGTTTCACAGACCTTCGTTTCCTTTTTGCAGGATTTAGGGCTGAGGAAACAAATAGCACCTCTAGAGTGTTTAAAACAATATTTAGTAAGTTCTTATATTTATATACAAATTTAAAAAGTTCTGTCCTAGACTCCTAGTTACACGAATTCACCCTAGATCTGAACAAAAGAACATAAAATCTCTTGTCGCTAGGAACTGCTGTCAAGTCCAATCAGCACTGAAGGAACGCTAGAAAGAAGAATGTTTAGTATTTGTACTGAATCAAACTTGGCCTGAGTGAACGAACGTTACTATGAAAAACATTGGACAGTCAAATTCAAATTCTAAATCATTTATTGAAATAGACCTTCGCAGGCACTTATGAAAAGTCTGACTCTAATACTCTAATACCGGTTCGGAAGGTTGCATTTGCTGAGAAGAGCCGGCAATAAACTCAGCAATTACTCTTTTCAAAACAAGCTTATATTCATTACATAATATTTACATTCTAATCGCACTGAAAACAATTGCGTGCCCTGGCGCGGCGGCAAAATTACAAAGTAGACTGAATCAATATTTAATAAGTAATTAAATAGCAACTTAACAAACAGTATTTTATGAAATAGGATCTTTGACTTTATTTACATCTAGTTTCCGCCAGCGGTTTCCCCTAACTTCCCAGGATAAAAGATACCCAATATTCCACGGTCTAATAATAATTTTACATACCATTTTTTTTTATGTAGGCATAATTCCTATTTATTTTACGCAGGAAACATAAATCATTCCGGGATAAATTGTAGCCTGGATAATATTGTCTGATAAGTACTCTAGCTGCTCATGCCAATTTTGGAGTTTAACCCGAGATAACTAAAAATCAAGCATTCATTTTATCATCTTAGAAAAACACGTGTTTTAGTTTTGTTGACCTACCAAATCACAGACACACTTTAAATGTACCTAACGTACCTACATATAAAATTTTATTTGCTTTTCTGTTTTTTTTTTGTTTTGCTTTTATCTTTGTTATTGTCACTTCTTAGTCCTTAAGTTATCTATAAGAAATTAGTTTTAATGAAGACCTATTATTGACAGTAGTTTTATGTGATATTTAATTAATATCAGTCTCAATAAAAAAAAAAATAACTTTTATATGTGTATAGCAATTAGTGGTATTAGGTATATCCACGTTTATTTCAGACCAAACTCTAGAAGAAGCTGGTTTCAGTCAATGGTCACCAAATCAGCCAAACAATCGCTGGGGAGAGGAATACTGCGGCAGTATCACCAAATCAGATGGAAAGTTTAACGATATAAATTGTAAAAGTTTATTTCTTTTCATATGCGAAAAGGAAGTCGTTTTGTAGATCAAAATATTTGATCAAGGAAATAAATATCACATGAAACAAGCTGTGGTGGTTAGAAGCATCGTTTTATTTTATTATCTGTTATAAACTGTAATTATTTAGGTGCGTCTAGGCTAGGCGAACCGAGCACGAGCCGAGCACATGCAGAGCACGAATTCGCGTAGCGTAGACGGACTTTCTAGCCTCGAACGAGCGTTCGGCTCGCGCTCGACTGCGCTCCGCAAATTGTCAGTTTTTGACAAACACAGAGATTCGCATCGCGCTAATGTTGTAGGCTCACTGTATGTTCGTTGAAAGTACGTCCACACTTGACATCGCGAGCGACGAACGAAGAGCGGCTGAGCTCGTGCTCGATTTGCGTAGCGTAGACGCACCATTTAGAAATTACAAATTAAGCCCTTTCATATAAGCGCTACTTTGAAATGTTGACTCCCATTTTGGCCCCTTTTGCAAAAATTATAATATTTTTCAGATGACTCAGTCAATCAGATCCTGAAATAGTATTTTTTCCATATGTAAGTTACCCAGCTATAGGACGCGCGTCTCATCCGCCAGCCAATGGGTAAATAAAAAGCAACGAATATTTAAGGGTTCCCTTTTTCCTTATTGGTATGGGATCCAACCGATCAGTACCTTTTTTTTTTTATTAGCGTGGGGAAATCCTCATAGGATACCCGACCGCCCTGGGGGGGAGCGGCCAGGTTATGCCGGAGTTTTACCGGCTAAAACCCCACGGTGGTCGCCACCTGCGCTATAGGGGGCGGGCTCTCGTGTTGAACGCGTACCTGCTCACCCCTCCAAGCGCGGCGCTTAGATAGCTCGTCCCGGGGGAAGTCTGACACCTCCCCCCAGCACCCTCGCTGTGCTATCGCACAATGAGTCGACCCATCGTCCTCCTTGGGGTCGCTTCTGGGCGCACAGAGCCCCCGCTCTGATTGCCCACGACCCCAAAGGCCCCGTTTAGTCGCCTTTTACGAAACCGATCAGTACCTACCTTAGGTTTACTAACCTGATCATTTTTAGAATTCCATCCATTAGGAAGTAGTCAGGACAAGATAATTAGATTAATTTATTTTTAGACGTGATGTCTTGTTTTCTTCTTCGAATATTAATAGCAGTCAAGATATGGGTTTCATTACTAGTAGATAAGTGGAATATAATGCTATTATTTCGGACGGGGTCCTCCCCTCATAATATACATACATAGGTACTTTATTGATGTAGTTAGTTTATTTATAGATTCACTATCTGAGTTTGCTTGTACAGTATTCGCGCTTTGCATTGATATGAAGGAGTACGTGGTTCTTGTGTTATTTGCCTTATTCTGTACGTATATTAATAATGCAAGATCCTTTTTGCACGATCCTAATTTGGGTTCTACTGCTTGTACAACGGACGACTGTATTCCTCAGAATACAGTCCGTTGTGCAAGCAGTACGATTGACACAAACAAGTACAAGCAGTACAGTTGATAGAACGTAGTCAAATAATGCCTCAGCATTAGTAGCCACGTAAACTACTCAACAGATCATCATGAAATTGGAGAAGGACATAGGTTATCTCGGGATCGCGGGTGGAACCGCGGGGGACAGCTATTAAAAATATAAATAAAATTAATTAAACGGAACCCTTATAAAATCACTCTGGTGTCCGTCAATCCGTTATTTTTGTATAGACTTATCAGAGGAATAGATCATTCGAGGTCGAATCGTATTATTGTATCGCATACCTATTGGTAAGGTAAGGATGAAAAAACAAAATCACAGTGTCAATTATAGTATATTAATTACAAATAATAATATCACATATTTCCATCCAATAATTTTAGACTATTTTAAGTATGAAGTTCTTTTTCACAAATAAACGCATAGTCATGCAAACAATTAGCGTCGTTGAGACATCCGTCGTTTTTGAAAATCGTGCCGCAGTTTTCGTTGCCTTCGAAATTATTGGGTTCATTCGGTGACCACTGGCTGTAACCAGCCTCTTCTAGAGTTTGATCTGAAAATAAAAACACATATTTAGTAAAACCCAACGTATATCTGTCTATCTGTTCATTAGTGTACTTTAGAGCTTGTATTTTTTTTATTTGGTGTATTTTTTATACTATAGCAAGCAAGCATACGGCCCGCCTGATGGTAAGCGGTTACCGTAGCCTATGGACACTTGCAACACCAGGGGTATACTCGCGCGTTGCCGACCCTGCAGAAATCTCTTCACACCCTTTTTAAAGAACTCCTGTGCTTGCACTTGATCGCAATCCCTTCTGATGGTAAGCGAAGATGTAGTCTTAGGTGGACCGCGCGTGCCCATAAGATGCTTATTCACTCTGGCCTTTAATACACCCATGTTGTAAGTGTCACAAGCGTACATTTTGCGCCGACGACCCAAAATTATTCGGAACAAGGCAGGCAGATGATGGTGATGATGTAAGTGTCTGGAAACACGCTGTTCGTGAGAGCATTCCACAACTTGGCCGTGCGTATAAAGAAAAAGGAGTCGTAACGCTTGGTACAGCACGACGGAATGTCGACAACGAAGCGGTGTAAACACCATTATAACGGCTAGGCTTTGCCAGGTGGATGGTGACCAGCCCCGGCCGTAACCTACCACCGGCAATGTTGCTACCCTTGGCGCTACACAGGGGTTACGTGTAGGGTCTCTAGAGCTGAACCCTACGGACGCAGTAGCAATTGACCCACAAAATATATAGAGTAACTACCTACGCGATTTTGAAAGTTATTTAAGGGACTGGGAACACGGTAACGTGGATAAATAAGCGGGAGACAGTTTCTAATATAATAAACGCGAAAGTTTGTGTGTATGACTACTCAGCTCCGTAACGGCTTAACGGATTTGGATGAATTTGGTATATAAGTAGAGTATAGCTTGGAATAACATATCAGACCTGTTATCCAGGGTAAACATTAGATTCATCAAGAATGCGGGTGAAACCATGGCGTGTTTATTATTATTAATATTCATAAGCAGAATTAACAGTATTAACACACATTTTCTTGCTCATGCACACTAATATTTTACTACGGAATCGAAAACATGACCTGTAACATGGTAGTACACAGAAACCGACTCATCGCAAAATATTTCCTGAATAGCACACTTGAAAGTAATACCACATAAGTACCTATATAGCTCACGAAACTCCTTTGAAGTTTAAGCAAAGCTGACAAATATTGTCTTTGAGCGTTATTTTGTAATACGACGTTCTAAATAATAAGAACAAAACATACTAAATATGGTTTTAAACACCCTCGGAGTGTCGCCAACAGCTGGTTCCGTTCTAAATCCCGCGAAGAAGAACCAAGATGTTTTGGCGCCTAACACCCGTGGTTCTGTATCAGTGATGTTCTTGACTGCGAGATGCTCAGCCTCAGAGTTGATCACGACCAGATGAGCACCCTCCGCTTGGCACTCCGCGTACGCTTGGTTCCAAGCGCAGGCAATGCGCGACATCTTGTAGCAGCTGCCCACTGAGTCTACGTATATGTAATCTGGAATATAAGGGTGAGATATGGGGATTGGATGTAAAAAAATGACATTTTATAATAGATTTTGGGTGCATACGAGTTTATCCACTATAGTATGGAAAAGTCATAAGCTTTGATATAAGGCAGAACTGCAGAAGGTCATTGCTTTTCAAAACTCAATAGTTGGCTCGAAAATAGAGGTTGATTATTTTCAAAAACTAAAGTTGCAAGAAAGAAGATAACTAAATCACACTTCGCCTAACCTAGAGAGTTAAGTGGAAGGGTAAGAACTACAAAAGCATACAATAAAAAAAAACTCACTATTCCCATAGACATCACAGCGGCTGTCGTAGGGCGCGTCATTCGCGCTCACCTTACATATGAATGGCAGCTGATGGTAGCAAGGGTACGACTCTATGTCACCCTGTCTGTTCACCACATCGCATTGAACGGTCCACCGTGGAGGTGCTGTACTCTCGTCGACTGCGTTTACTGAAAATGTATTTTAATGTAGTTTGTGCTATCGTCAGATATAGTTGTGGAATCGTTTAAGATCTCAAGATCAACCTTGATTACCGTGGCTCGCGTTTGATAAAATAACAATGACATCAATTGTTATAATAGGACGCGCGTACCTCGCGAGAAACAACGGGGAAATGAAATGTATGCAACTTACAGACCCATAAACTACGTGTATGCAGAATGACCCAGGATTTATTATATTACTGTTGACTGTTGTCATTACGCTCCCTATTAGTTAATTTTATTTATTATTAGTTCCAAACATTCTCTTCTTATTGATATAACTGTTGCTGCTTTTTACAGATTTCCAGCAGCAGCTCGACTAAGGCGACATTGTATAAGGAAAAAGGTACTCTAATGTCTAAATCCCTTATTTGTTGCAACGCACCAAAATACACAATATCACTCACAATCAATCATCGGCTCCTCTTCAGCAGAGTCGTGCGTCTGTCCATCTTGTCCGATCCACACGTAGTCCCCTAGATCTGGGAACCGCTTGAACATGCTATGTAGCTGGATCAAGTCTCGCTGTGTAGTCGGCACCATCAGGACAGCGCCTTCTAACTTACAACTGTCCTGCACAGACCACCCACGACCAGTTTCAGTGTGTAGTTTGTAGAAAGCATCAGTTTTGTCGTTGTAAACGTAGTCGGTGCGGTACCTTTTGGTTTGGCTCGGTGGTAGAGCCAATGATGGAGCTGTAATTGTGAAATAGAAATATTAATTGCCACCTCTACACAGATGAGGCACGCCTAGACTCTATATCCATCCTTCCAGATTTTGGATATAGATATAATATATTTACACCAAGTTTCCAGACTATCGGCCAGTGGAATATAATGTAAAAACTGGCACAATGCATTGTTTTTTTAAAACAAAATCATTGGAGTAGATAACTAGATACCAGATAATATAATTTAAGTTATTCATGTTAAATTGTTTTACATAATTATTATTTTATCCTGTTCTTTTTGGTTACGCCTTAATCATAACTATGCTCTGTTATGGAAGAGCGAGGTCTCCTAGTCTCCACTACGTTTATTACTGTATGATTAAGACTTTGTTAATAAAGCATTTGTATTTTGTATGTGTATAACTACCTGATACCACTATTTTTACCTAAATACTTAGGGACATAATAAAATACCATCATATTATGTTTTGAACTTTTGATACCAACATACAATATTTTAAGAATAATGTATGCTAAATATACACTAATATAATTTTAGTATCCAGTAATAACACAGGTAGGTACTTACATAATAAAACGGCTAACACAAAAACAACGTACATATCCATATCACTTCAATACGACACTGGCGAAGAGAGCACAAAGAGTACACTTACAATTTAATCGCTCAATATTATGAGCCGCGGACCCTGACCAGTGATAACTTTAATTTATTATTATTGCCTTACACTTGTCAATTTATTGTAAGCGAGAAGCTGACGCGCACACGAAGGGTTCCGTAAAGACGTTCCTTGTATTTGGACCCCTTTAATTCTCAATTTTATTTCATTTTTATCATTTGTTGTTATAGCGGCAATAGAACACTGAAAATTTGAAATGTCTACTTATTACGGTTCATGAGATATAGACTGACAAACAGACAGACGGACGGACGGCTAACAACGGCTTAGTAATAGGTTCTCGTTGGTACCCTTTGGGAACAGAGCTCTAAAAAGAATCAGACGTCACGATTTAAACAGTGACGATAATATTACATCGAACAATAACCCAAAGTACTTAGCGCAATGTTAATTTTGCTCGAAATCTATTTCACCAATTTCTCAGCACCGACAATGGGTTCTGATTGCCCCGGTCAAGAACACACGATACAGTGATTGGTCCTTACTGTTCAGGGGCGGGCACCCGCATAGAACGGTCTGCAGTTCTGCGTTCCGTCTAGAGTTTTAGATTTGTGGGACCGACGCAAATTAGTGCAAAAGCACTAACTAGTTGCCAGAGCATCGATTATGTTACCGTAGCAAACTCATGGTAATGGTTAAGCATGCTTGTATCGAGTGCCGACATAAATATGTAGTTAGATCCATCTAAGCTTTGTGTGCCATCTGCGGCCACATCATCGCTTACCATGGTGAGATTGTGGTCAAAACACAGGGCTATTTATACATAGAGGCGACAGACAAATTAGCGACTGTTCTTGGAGTAAATTTTTTTGTAAGTGCTCTACCTTGGTCTTGAGATACGAAGAACCTACGATGTTAATTCTAATCCTTTGATCTAGGGACAAACAATATATTTGGCGACATTGAATTCCAAATGATGTTGGCCTTGCCAGAACAAGAAAAACTTTCTTTTTAAAATCATCAACGTAGTCCAACATAGAGTATACTCGTCTAGCTATGCGTCTGGCATTTGTTATATTTTATGTAGGTATGTTCCATTGTCAATCAGTTGGGATATTAAAGCTGGCATGTTCACGGTACTCGCACATATTAAATTTCATGATACAGTATGTACGAATGAAAAAATACCACTCTATTTATGAGCATTAGCAAAAGCAAAACAATAACTGTCTCCTTCATACTGATAAGCTTGACCGCGTCCGAGAGAGACGGACAGACTTTTCATGATGCGCATGAGTGCGACGTGACGCCGCGCGCTTATACACAGACACTACACAAGCGCAACGTGTAAATGTGTTGAACGTGCCAGCTTTAGTTAAGCAACCTGTACGTAAATCCCGGAATCTTCCTTTTCCTCCAATAAGCGAGTTGCGTATGTTTAATATATTTTTACTATTAGGTCTTCACTGAGGTATGCTTAGGAGTAAATAAAAGACTCAAATATAATTATGCAGTAGTTTTATTGTTACACATGAGCGCGAGCCCGGTCTCACAGACGCTACGTCCCGAAGCCCGCGCGCTCTACGTACGAACTGCGACTACACGGATACATTACATGTCTAATATTATATATTTCTACATTATTGGTGGCAAATAGCTTTCATTAATCTTATAGTTGAGGCTCTCACTATTATATCACCACAGTTTACAAAAAACTATACTTTTTACATTATATACGTCAGTACTTGGAAAATATGTCATGTTACTAAATAGACATTGTTTTACCCGAATAGTCGCAGGGGGTAGCGCTACAAAATTATTACAATAGTTTTGGCAGTTCGCAACAATGGTAAAATGCAACTAACTTCGTACACAGAAACACATTACAATATATTTACATTTACAATAATGTTCCTGGCTTGTCACAGTTAACGGATCAAACTAAAATTAAAATACTAACGAAGTCCGTCGCGTATAATAACTAAACCCAACTATAGTTACATAAGGAAATGTCGACAGAGGTCATTATCGCAAAGCAATCATCATCAACTACTAAGTCTTTTAGTGAACATTGTGTCTTGGGCGTTACATAAAAAGAATCAATACAGCCATTTTGATATTAATATCTATAGTAAGAGTAACTTAAGGACGACTATCAGTGCACGAAATATCTAACTATTTACAATTAGAGTAAAATAAATTGTTACACATGAACGATACAACTTTCACATTTTTGTGGGATTTTTATTTTATTTTTGCATATTCTTTGTAAATTATAATTAAGGACATTAATGTGGGCTGAACACAAACTAAGGACAGAGGCAGTGTTAACACGAAAACTAAGAATTAATTACATTACCCTATTACATTAGTCTAATATTTACATGAGAAACAAAGTAAAAATCTCTATGCCTCTGCGAAAGAACTCGAAAGTGCGACCTCTTAGAAATAGAAGTATCCTTGGCTTACTGGCCGCGTGGAGTTAAAAATGAAGAAAATACAATGGTGACGACCTAACAAACTAAAGATCACTTGTGTGTTAAAATGAACAGTCGTGTACTTAAAACTTAAATTAATACGAGATCTCTGAAAGTCTGGAAACGTATTACGTACAATTAGTCCTCCAGTGTGAGCGAGGCTGGAGCGGGACTGGAACAAGACTGGACTAGTCATGGCCGAGTCACTGAACATTCCTTCTTACTTGAGATGTCAAACAAATGAGTAGTACAGTAGTACCCAACTGATAAGGCGCGTCGTGAATCTTCGTTCATACAGAGAAGAAAGTATGGGCTGAAGATTAACGAAAGAATTAAAACTTAAAACTTACAATCAACCTTAGATCACTACAATAAGCTTCACAATACACTGCAGCTGTTAGTTCCGTCTCACTCGCAAGTCCCGCCTCTTCTGCGCAGGTTCATCGGTAAGCCATATCAGTTGGGTACTACTGTAATCGTACGCAACTATCAAATTAAAATAAAAAAAAAAAACCTGTTTAAATTACTTTTACAGAAATCAATTCAATATCATTGGATTTTTCAAAAGAAATTGTTAGTTTTTAGAGATAGATGATTTAGATGCGTTTTAAAATCTCATTCACAAATGAATTATTCTGATCATCTGATGGTATTCCGAAAAAAATTAATAGCTTATGACATTATTTCTCATAAACAATATGTATTAAATCAATTCGTTTTTATCTATGGTCTCCAACACTCCAACCTCACTCGCACTACACCGATAACTAATGATCTACTTATTTCTATGCATTATTTACATACATTCAATCGAGCTTCGTCATTTCACGGAGGACACGTAAACAGCGTATTAGGTAAAATGTAAGCGATTTTACTAGAAATAAAGGACTATTTACTTATATCCACTCGTTTTTATGTACATTGGTGAGATACACGTTTCGACTGGATGTGCGGGGGTGTATCAGATTCAAATAATTACGCCTAACGAATCACAGTGACAGTTATCTGAGATAAGGCAAGGTGGGGTCTGTTGCGGCTTGATCTGCGTGGTGGACAGCTTTTTTTTTCATTATACTACACACAGAGCTAACTTCATTAGTTCTACTATAATTGAACATGAAAAAATATAATGCAAAAAAGTTTATATGTATGAACGCGCTAATGGAACGCCCAGTGGGCCGATTCGCATAACAAAAATGTCGTAGCGACATCATCGATTAAACTCTGTTTTGCATTCTGTAATATCAATGCATCGTTGAACACTTTTGAAAGTTAAAGATACACAATTTAAATAGTTGATGTCGCTACGACACCGTTAAAGTTTTGTTACGTGAATCGGGCCCCTACCGGTCCGATTTGAAAACATTTATAGAGATGCGTTTGATAGCCTGTTAACACGGGTGAAACCGCGGACCACAGCAAGTAATAATATAAACTGTAATTAAAGTGACTCAGTGTGTAGTGAGTAAACGCCAGAGACTAGAGCACGCCTCTTTTGTACCATCGAGCCCAATCTGTACCGCTGCGTGACACAAGTTAATGTTTGTAAACAAATTTTCCCACTTGCATGATATCATCGTAATTTGTTGGGTTTTTGCAGACTTCTACGTATTCCTTCAATCTTTATTTATTATGATTTGATAACAAATTGGAATTTACATAAATATTTTCCTCTTTTTTTAAATCCTGACTGTACATATCTCGGCACAAGTCACGCAATGGCACAAAAAGGTCAACCTACTTGTGTGGGCTTGCTACATTAACGTTCATCCCGTACCGTTACTAGATGCTAACATTAATACTATGCATTTGTATTATTTACAAAATTGTTATTATTTTTTATATTTTTATATAGTTTTGAACTAGTTTTAAGGCTACGATGTCACACGACACTCACACATACGTGTCCCTATACATATAATTAGCAGCGCGACATGACAGTATACCAACTTATATGTATTTTCGACAATTTCAACAGTTATGTACGCCAATATATATATGAATATATTATATACTCACGCACACAAACAAATTTACCAGTACATTAACGTCAAAACCATCTAATAATAACTATTAAATGCTCGAGATACATTATTGTATTCATTACATTTATTTTTAAACACATTCCTATACAATATATCTCACTACTGCAATGATAGTATGTGATAACACTCATACGCATGTTTTTTTGATACATTATATACTAAATTATAAATCATTGCCGTGTTTATGAGTAAATTAGTAGTTTAATAATTTCTAATAACTAATCCTAACTACGTAAAAATGTTCAGTCGATGTTACATACAATGGTGTTTAGGAATAATCTTAATATTATGTTATAAGCAGAGATCGGAATAGATAGAGTATATTTACCTAAACTTCGAGGAAGTAACATAAGAGTGGATAATACCTCCTCTAAAATCCCCGAATAAGCATGACGATTACGTCCCGGGATTTATTATTGCACTTTGAACACATTCGTTACAAATTCGTAAGAAACATATTTAGAACAAAACATTTGAATTTGACACAATTATAGAACGGCACCCTAAAACAACTTTAAATAAAATCTAAATAATTCGTTATTTTTAATCCCGAGTTTAAAACGTCATTATCATCATTCCACTCTATGTTACTTACTCCCTCCACTATAAACTACCTATTCCGATATCTGGTAATAAGTAAGGCTGCGTACAGACGGCCGTTTGTCGAGATTCACTAGTTGGCACACAACTGTAATCCTTTTTATATTTAAGAAGCGAACGTCTTTACGCACCCTTCGAATGGAGAACACATACATAATAAATTCAAAATGTCCGTCATTATAAAATTAAATGTCCAAACACGGTTAGAACAAAGGTATTGCAACATTTATTGCTTGCAATGTCTATAAGAAAACACAATCAGGCACACATTGTTACCTACGACATCATACGGACATACAATTAATTGTATAATTACAATGGAATCACGTATATAAATGAAAAGTAACCTATATCTACACGAAGCATATCAGTTTAGAAACACACCGAAGTTGGCAGATCTATACCTGCCATCTATTTTGTACATAGACAATATAATTCATTCCAGATGTTCGCCCATCTCGTTTAAATGTTATAAGAAATTTCTGTCGCTTGAGCGACCAGAGTTCGTTGTATAAAATTATTTGCAGCGATTAGCAACATATTTTTCTATTCCTTCCTTGTGACGCTCTCTATCCTTATATACTACACACATCACCTACGCGCTAACTTTATACGTAAGTAAATATCAGAAACGAACGGTACAATGTTTATTTGGTAGAATGACGTCACACGTTACAAATCAGTTTACCACCGTACCGCTTACATACCGACATCATGTGAAGAAGACTGTAAATGCATGTTTAAATCAGCTTTCAAATATTATGCGACAATATTGAAAAGGTACAAAGAATCTTCACAAAACGTGCGTTCGAACGGTGCGTTGGGTTTGGAATTCATAATATTCTGGACTCTACATTATTATCGCAATGAGGTATGGTGCGGTATACATTATTACATATCAAGATTACATACAGTTTCATGGAAGCAGAACAGAATGCGTCGAGTACCGACCCCGAGCAACGATTCCGTGCCGACTGAATTTGGAACAGTCATCGGAATTTGAGCCCTATCGGAGCGTAATAAAACACACTGTACACATTAACATAGACGAGAGTAGACACTTATTAAAACAAAAGACTCGCGATAAAGTTCAAATTTGGAAAGTCACTCGCGTACGTTGTGTTCAATCAGCATAGATGTTGTAGTGTGGATAGACCGTGTGTTGTGGTGTGTAAGGTCGGTTATCGCGTGTCGGTGTAGTTGGCGCGTCGCTTGTCGAAGCCGCGCTTGGTCTCGCGTCATTCCCACTGGTGCGGCGAGGGCGGCAGCTCGGACGGGTGCGCGACTGTGGAGCTGCAACGACCCGCGACGTGTCGCAAACGGTTACACAACTGACGTATGCGTGCGTTTACCCACACCCACGCAAATGGTGTTGCTTGTCGGACTAATGGAATGTCTCAATTTAAATAACCACCATCTAGTGATGGAATTTGGAATTTAACGTGCTCTCCAAAAGCATTTTTTGGGTAATTAGTATGTCCGACAAACAAACCATATCATGCAAGATATTTGGATATAAATTGTATTTAAAGAAATATTGTCTATGGATAATAAAAGAGAACTCGTATAGCAAAACTGCATCACAAATCAAACTCTACTATTTAGCTACTGAATAATAAATGTAAAAAAATATCACCACAACCATGTGCATGGCACTGTGCTCTCACTCTACGCATGCACTACGTCCGTCCCTAGTATAAATAAAATCGCACTGGAAAATAAACCTTATATTGTTGTCATAGAGTTTATGATCCAGAAACGATAATATCATGCCTACACTAGGACGACGACCCTCTAGTTTCCGTACCGAACAATAAAACAATATATACCTTCTATTAATTCAGTTTATCTTTCAATTAAAAGAACAGTTTATCAGTTCTTAAAAATTGCAATAAATAAACGTAAATCCTCAAATTCGTAAAAGTTACGGCTTATACAGGTGGTGCAAAATTTTGGGACATTAAGGTTGGCTATTTATATTAAAGTATGAGTAATCTAATTTTAAGAAACTTTCAGTAAATTTTCAGTCAGAAAATAAATATTGTTTAAAAAAATTAAGAGAGAAGTAATCGATTATATTTATTTCCCTACAATAAAGAAAAAAATTTGCCATCATTAAAAAATTACCAAAAGTTTCCAAAGACTGAACACAAAGGTGTATTTGTGTCAAGTCTCATTTTATGAGACTTAATGCTCCTAAATTATGCACCACTCTGTATAATGTTATCCTCCCATTTTTTGGTACGGTATCTCAATAGGAGAAATAGGTTTAATAGAGGTATATGCATGCACTTCAACCGCAGGACTGAGAGAAAACTATCTAACAATCAACCCTTTTGAAATGATGCAACGACTGTCGACCACAGAGGCAACCCTAAAAAACTGTATAGATAATAAAACTTATAAGGATTTCAAAATCTATCGAGGGTTGCCTCGTTGAGCGACGTCCGCATAAATAACCTTTACAAATAAACTTTATCCTTATTAAAATAACGTTCGAAATCGATTGACAAAAAGAGTACTCCTTAGGTGTAATTTAAGAGGTTCAATTATAAAATCGCAAAGAATCCGATGCTCGTATTATACGAAAGAGACTCAAAACTGAATATATGTTTCAATAATGGATTGTGTTTATCGAAAGTCAACTTTGTATATTAATTCCAGGGTTTAAATTCAAATATTTCCATATCGAAACTTGCCCTTAAATTTTAATTCGGATTCGAGAACAAAACAACACAACGATACAAAATATTTCGCGAACGTTATGATAATGAACAAAGTGTATATGCAAGGCGGGCAGTGGGTCGGTGGAGTCAAGGCTAGACTAGGCTAGGCTAGGGTACAGCGTGCGATAGAGCGCTTACTGGGGCGCGGGCGGAGTCGGGGCGTTATGCAGCGCACAGAAATATCACGGGCGATAGCAGTAGTATTTTTGCCGCCGTCTTGAAAGGGGAACAAACTTTTGCTTTCGAACCCGCTCTAGAGCTGTCGCAAAAAAACACAGAAAAAAAGCAGAATGTTATTAAAACTACTAAAGGATCAGCAGCGGTGCTAAATCTGTAACTAAGCGGAACTTACACCACCATTTCAAGAGGGTTGATTTACTTGAAAACGGCGGCTTTGTTTTATTTACAGAGAGACGTCGAACTATCGCTCGTGAAGCGTGGAAAGTAATAGATAACAAAATATAAAAATAAAATAAAAACCCATGCACAATTCGGGCTCTCGCAAAATGGTCCCGTAGGCGCTGTGTTGTTACTTTACAAAAGGCACAAGAACTGTTAACCTACGCTGCAAAACTACGGGCGGGAGCGGGAGGGGACCGGGGGACAGGGACAGCGACATAGGCTCTTTACTTCTGCGACCACCGAACTAACTCTTTAAATTTAGTGCCAAGTCCGGCATTGAATCGAGGGGTGTCAACACGAACACGAGTGGTACAAAATGTACGTAGAGGCGGTGACACTGACGTGCACGCACTAAACATATCGCACCGTGCCACACCTAGTTGTGATGACCGTTTGCTTAGTCTGATTTATTATCTTTACACACAAATTGGTAGCCGTGGAGAAAACACTGTTGAACACACAAATAGCATTAAATCAATATACATCGTGTAGCGGAAAGAATATATCTATCCCGAAGGGGTGAAAACTACATCTGGTATAGGCTCAAAATAAATAACTTAATATATATACAATCTTTGCTTCCAAGTTTATTGAATTAAAATCACAACCAACGTGTCACGGCTCAATGAGACTCAATCTTTTCACGTCACTTGCTAATATTACTATAAAATTGTCTCTTTCGCAATCTGTGCGCCTAATACCAAAGAAATCGTGGACTCTTATTGATATACTCTTTCCGTTGCACGTTGTATAAAATGGCGGCAGTGTTGTCTAGAGGTTACCGGTGGGAGATGTAATATGGGCCCGTGGGTGCGGGTGGTCGCTAAATAGCTGAGCGTGTTAGGTTACGTATCGCAAAGAAATCACCTAGTGTCGGTTGGTTGCGGTTGGTTGGTTGGTTGCGGTTGGTTGTTGTGGTCGGCCCCTTACCTTGCGAAGCTCTTGAAGGCGGCCGACTGCGGGTTGATGCACAGCGGCACGCGAGACGTCTGCAGCTGCTCCGCTATGAACTTGTGGATCTCCTCTGGTCAACATTATAGTTCATTGTGCGGTTAGTGTTTGACAGACCAAATGTGATTACATTATATATCATCTTGTAAAATTCAGTAATATTTATTGAGTTGATGAATACATAGTATATTTTGAGAATGTAAAATAATACGATAAGAAAGTAGATAAGATAAGAAGTTTTGACGCATTAGAAACATAAAAATTGTAGAAGAAAAAAATATATTTTAACAGCTTCAAAGAAACCAATCACGTTACTTTATTTTGTTATAAAACTGTTTCATAGACTACAATAACTTCGCACGGTCACACGAATATATTTTTATAAGTTCAAAACTTCTTTTATTAGTCCTATATTCTCTTAATTGTAATAAATATAAATAAATGTAATAAATAAAATACCATATTATGTGGTATTATGTGTTTGTACATTAAACTCACGGTAAGCGTGGTATTATAACGTAGAATGGTGCCGCACGGCATAGCGTTAATGCATAGCCCATTTTGGTGTAGCAGTGTGCAGTGTAGTCCATTATTGAATAGTGCAAAATTGTGTACTGGTGTAGTGTGGTGAAGTGTAGTGTGGTGTGGTGTAGTGTAGTGTGGTGTAGTGTAGTGTAGTGTAGTGTGGTGTAGTGTAGTGGTGTAGTGTAGTGCATTATTTTGTATTGCATTATTGTTTAGTGCATTATTGTGTAGTGCATTATTGTTTAGTACAGTATTGTGTAATGGTGTAGTGTAGTACAGTATTGTGTAATGGTGTAGTGTAGTTCAGTATTGTGTAGTGGTGTAGTGTAGTGCATTATTGTTTAGTACAGTATTGTGTAATGGTGTAGTGCAGTGCAGAATTATTTAAGACAGTATTGTGTAGTGGTGTAGTGTAGTGCAGAATAGAGTATTGGTGTTGAGTAGTCAAGTATTGTGTATTGTAGTTGTTAATGTAGATAGATAACTCTTTATTATAGACCAGAAAAACAGTTAACAAAACAAAAAGAAAGAACATATTAATGACTGTACAGTGGACAAGAGATGATCTCTTCCAGACAACCTACGGATGGAATGATTCTTTGGACGGAGTTTAGTGTAGTGTAAAGGGTACGTACCTTTGACCTGATGCACGGAGGTGAGCTTCCTCTCCCAGCCGTCGTGGAAGGCGTGCGGCGCGACGGGCTCGAGGTCGGGCGAGTAGTGGCGCGCGGCGGGCGGCGCGCTGTAGCAGCACTTGCACATGCACGAGTGGTAGCGCAGCCGCCCCTCCTCCAGGTACGGGTGCGCCAGCGCGTCCACCACCGAGATGCGCTTCGCCGGGTCGAACACTAGCATCTGGAATGTAACACACTTGTTTTCATACTAAATCACCATTTCAGCATATCTTTTCAGGAAGGTGAGAACCCAGAAAAGATTAGCCTTCTCACCCTTTAGTCGGCGAGTAAGCTCTAATTTCGAGATTTCTTCGAGATATGTCATGGAAAGTATCAATAAAGCTTCGATACTAAATATTTTGTACTAGATTCAGACCCGCAAATTTTCTCGCGTCCCCGAGAAGAAGAAGAAGAAGAAGAAAATTAATTTATTGCCACAATATAAATTACAAATAAGCTTAAAATTAGGTACAATATAATAAAAATAAAATAAAAATATGGCAATAGGGTAGGCTCAGCGAATGTAGCGTACACAATATGCAAACTACGCTGTTTTTCAGCCTACCCCTGTAGTCGGACTAAGATTTTCGCCGAGATAAATAGATACCGAGGAAAAAAAAAAACGGGTCACAAAAATTAGATTAAAAAAGAAAAGAAAATGAGCTTGAAATACGGTATCAATTACTAAAGATAAAAAAAGTTATACAAAGTCCATACTCCCAAATAACTCCACAAAAAATGCGTGTTTGTATATTATGTGTGTGTGTTCAGTGTATTACATAATGCTATGATCATAGCCTGCAGTTTTTGAAAGTAGCCTCAAAGTTATGTTTCTGTCGAACTAGTAAAATAGTTTTATAATGTTTTTTAAATGTATTATAACTTAGTTTCTTTTTTAAAGGTGGTGGAAGTGTATTCCAGATTTTAGAGGCTTTATATTTGAAGCTACCTTGAAAACGTGTGGTATAGTGTTTGGGAATGGTGAGACCATTTTGAAATTTAGAACGTGTGTTCAGTGGGTGAATGTCCTTCATCCACGTCAACTTCTCGAAAAGATACTCAGGCTTTTTGTTCCAAATTACTCTCTGCGTGATACAAGCTAAATGAAGTTCTCTTTTAGACTTCATGTTTAGTATGCCTTTTTTTACAAGGTAAGGTGTAACATGCTCTCTCCTGGGTATAGAAAAACAGAAACGAGCGCATGAATTTTGAACTCGTTGTATAGCTTGTTCTGTTTTATTCCATATCCTGGGTCCGTATACTGCACTGCAATAGTAAAAAGGGGCAAGTACTAAAAGGTCACATAATAACATTCTCACCTCTTCAGAAATGTGTTTCCTTATATTATATAGAACTTTAAGTTTATAAAAAGCATTTTTAATTTTCTCATTGATGTGTTTAAAAAACCTCATTCCACCATCAAAAATGAGGCCCAAGTTTCTAGCTTCCATCTCTATCGGAATGTTAACCCCATTCACAGTTAGTTTTGGACTACGATCAATTACTTTACTAACTTGTGTTTTTGTTCCTACAATTACCATTTTGGATTTTTCTGGATTCAGAACTAGAGAGTTACGCCTTGACCACTTATAAATCTCGTCAAGGTCATCATTTATTTGTCGCATAGCCTCCTCTGTGTCTTCTGAATTGAAACTATGATAAATCTGTGTATCATCTGCATACAGGTGGTACTTGCATATTTTAATATGTTCTGGCATATCTGCTGTGAAAATTGAAAAAAGTATAGGACTCAAAATTGAGCCCTGCGGCGTTCCTCTTGTTACGTTTAAAACACTAGAAATGATTTTGCTGCCGTTTTGATTTTCTAGCTCTACATATTGCTCCCTACCAATAAGGTAAGTTTCAAACCATTTACATGTATCTTCTGAAAAACCGTAGTATGAAAGCTTGGCCAGAAGTAATTTGGGATTTATACAGTCAAATGCACGTGAGAAGTCCAATAGAACCAGAACACTACTAAGTCCTGAATCTGACGCTGTTAACAAGTCGTCAGAAACTTGTAAAAGTGCAGTCTCTGACCCATGATTCTTTCGGAAACCCGACTGATATTTTGGAATAATATTTTCCTCGCAAATATATTTTTCCAATTGCGCTAACACCACTCTCTCTAACACTTTTGATAGCGCAGGAAGAATGCTAATAGGTCGTAGATGTTTCACATCATCAACAGTGCCACATTTAGGAATAGGCTTCACTAGGGCTCGCTTCCAAGCTTCAGGGAAAGTGTTTGTAAGGATTGAACAATTAATAATATCCGTAATAACTGACAAAGTCTCTGGTAGTGTGAGTTTAATCAAATCTGCGTTCAGACGGTCAGTCCCAGTTGCATTTGTTTTTATGTTTAAAATAATTGTACTTACCGTCTCCTCTGAAACCGGGATTAATGAGAATACACTATTCGTTTTGTTATGTAAACTAAAATAATTGTACACTTTATCATCAATTCTTCCATCGCCCGGAACATTCAGAAAGTGATTATTAAGGAGATTTGGGTCCATTAAATTATCTGGTATTGGGACAGAATTATTATTATTAAACGTTTTAATTTTTTTAAAGTAATTCCACATTTTTTTAGGCTGTTGTAAATTTTCATTAATATAGTGTGTAAAGAATGCTGCTTTTTCTCTTTCTATTGCTCCAGTAACTAGGTTTTTCAGACTTTTATAGTAAAGTTTAGAAGAATCTGTTTTCCTAGTATGTGACCTTATTAAGGCTTTATCTCTAAGGGACATCATTAACCTTACAGTGCTAGTGATCCAAGGCTTCGGTAATTCTCTTACTGTTTTTTTCCGTAATGGAGCATGTCTATCAAAGAGTTCAATCATAATTTCATTAAACCTCTCTACCTTGAGTTGAACATCCTGTAACTTTATAAGATCTTCCCACTCTATAGACTTAAGATCAAAATTAAATGATTCAGGATTTATTTCATTTATTGGACGTGACTCTATAACTCGTTTAACAACTTTTTGTTTCCTAATATTAAACTCACATAACACCATAGCATGATCGCTCAGACATCTGTTATGAATTACTGTATTTTTTTTACATCTATCTGGTGTATCTGTGATTACAAGATCAAGCAAACTTTCTGATTCATCTGTAATTCTAGTAGACTCATTAACTAGTTGGCTTAGGTTTAGTTGGGTACAAAACATTAGTAGCTCCTCAGCCTTTGGTGAGTTAGGTTTGAGTAAATCTACGTTGAAATCCGTTAACAAACATATATAATCACAGTGAATAAAAGTACTTACAGACTCATTTAAAGCATTTAATGCAGAAGTCACTTTAACACACTCTGGTCTATACGCCGTTCCCACAGCCATTCGAGCGCCAGGTAGTGTGAGTTCTAGCCATAACTGCTCCAATTCAGAATCGGGATGGACACGAACACGAGCGCGAAGACCTTTCTTAATATAGAACCCTACACCACCGAGGACCAATAAAATCCGAATCAGCGAAATAAAAACCGAAGGAACGTAGTGCCTCAGAACCGAAAGTCGATGGAACAGACGACTCTCACGAGTGGAGACCGCGTTTTGGAAAACGCAGTGTGGGGCATCCCCCAGCCTGATGGACTGACGACCTCAAAAAAGTGGCTGGCCTAGGAAAGAAAGAAACTCAAAGAAACTGATGTGGATGTCAAGAAACCGGGTGCTTAATGTCCAGCAGTAGACTTAAAGGGCTGATGATTATTATGGGAAAACCTTACTTTAAAATCAAAAAATCAAAATCCAATATTTCATTGATTCAATTTAGGCCCTGGTAAGGCATTTATGAACGTTACACACAGTTGAATTTACCACCGGTTCGAAACACACTTAAACTGAGAAGTCTCCGGCTTAGTACGCAACATTAGTATACCTGTGCGAGTAGATGCACGGCCTCGTGCGTGGCCTGCACGGAGAGCGTGTAGAGCGCGGCGAGCGCGGGCGGGCGCGGCGCGCGCCGCAGCATGTGGGCGCGCGCGCCGGCGCACGCGTGCCGCATGTCCTCCAGCGACGGCGTGCCCAGCAGCTCCGTTATCAGCTCCAGCTGAAACGTCGTAGACCACTTGTGAGCTACCTCACGACATTGTCTTGCAATTTGGATCTCTATTTCTATACACTGTTACTTTTTAATCGATTTAACGCTAGAACAAACGTTGTTCAGCCCATGGTCTACTAACATTCTAAATAACATCAAATGAAAAAAATTACGTCATTAACACAAAATAAGGATTAAAAAAATCGGGATTATCGTTACTTCTTACAACCCAGACACCGCGCTTGCACTTCAAAGTAGCTGTGGCACGACGGCACGCCAGTTTTGTAGCAGGTGTGCGAATCCGCGGCTGCCTTTTTGAAATTTTTCTGTTTAGTGTTTTTTTCAAAAACCAATGACATAATTTTTTTCATTTGATGTTATAGAATGTTAGTACACCATGGTCTGAACAACGTTTGTTCTAGGGTTAAAACGATTTAAAAAATTACCATGTATATTATGAATTGATTTTGCGATAATTCAATTTAATAATCTTAGAAATTGTTAAAGTTTGTGTTGCGGGCAGTTAAGTGTTTTCTTCTATTTTAAACGTTGTCGTTTACAGTTGTTATTATTATTAACCCCCAAACCAATCACCTCAAAGAAAACCGAGTCTTTAGATAATGACCGTACAAATACAGAAAAAATACGATGATAGCGTTAATCGCGGGTCATTTGCTGTCAATAAATTCCATGATCCGCTTTACAATTGAATATAACACCATCAGTTTAATTAACTTCACTAAACACAATCATGTAATGAGACACATTTCTCTGCAGGACTCATATTTTTGAAAGTAAAACCGTGAAGCATCGTTTCTACACTACAAAAGTTATATAACATACCTGTTGCACTGGGCTCTGAGCCTGGAAGAGGATCCGCCTGCCGAGCAGTTCGCCGAAGATGCAGCCGACTGACCACACGTCCACCGCGGCCGTGTAGTGGTTGGCGCCCATCAGAATCTCTGGTGCTCTGTAAATTAGAACACAAACAATGTCAGATATGGATGGTAAATAAGAAAGTTTTCCTGTTACTCCAATGGTTAAGGCAGATGATAATGATCTATCTTTTAAAGCGTTAGTGATGACTATATCTATCTATAAGGACTAAGAACACATAGGTCACATAGATTTCGAAAATAGAGTCTTGTGCCGCTGGGTTGTATCAAAATAATAACACACATGATCTTACATTTCAGTTCTTAACTAATAATAAACCTACGAAGCGACCTACCGAATATCGTTTTAGGAGACTATCCGTAACTTTCGAGTTATGCTTTCGGCATTTACAGAATTTCAGAAGAAAGTTTCTCTATCTGTAAATGCCGATAGCCAATAACTCAAAAAGTAAAGGATAGTCAGTCTCCTACGCCCTCAACGACCCGTCAAAAATTTCCACCTGTAGGTCTATGAGCATAATTTGACATTGACATAAATCATCATAAGATAATTAAAAATCTTATTTAAAAGATCAGAATGTTGCATATGGTGATGAGAGAGCTCAAGTTACGTGACAATCTCTTTAATTGGCAAGGTTGAACTAATAAGTACTTGATTCTACATATCTCGAATATTTACTAGCAAATTGTCATTCAGCACATAAGGACATTTAATTAAACAACATACCCGAGAAAATACACAGATGCACATACAGGAAATTATTGTGGCACCATACAAAGCAAATGGATATATAAGGAACTGGTTATAACACCACGAAATAGGATACGAGCCGTGGTAACAACTAACGACGTACTAGCTCATAGATTGGATATTTATATGCTAACAAATCAGACTGAAGTGCTTACCAGAACAAATTCTGAATTTAAATTCTAACCAGCAGTGCTATTCTGTAACGTTCATTTGAAATTTGACGGGCCAGTTGGCGCAGTTGGTTAAGACGTGGAGTACTAACCTATAGCGCCGCAGGTCGTGGGTTCGATTCCCGCACAGGACATGCATTTGTGTGCATGAACATGTCTGTATGTCCTGAGTCTGGGTGTAATTATGTATATTAAGTATGTATTTACAAACAAAAAGTAGTGTATGTATTATATCAGTTATCTGGTTTCCATAGTACAAGCTTTGCTTAGTTTGGGATCAGATGACCGTGTGTGAGAAATGTCCCAGGATATTTATTTATTATTATTTTAAATATCAGTATATAGTAAAAGTACAAATATAGTTCTGAATCCGCGATGAGATTAAAGTTTCATATCCTTAAAATAAGTGAGTTCGACACAAGCGCCACTGAGTGAAGACGGAAGTGAGATAAACTACGACAGGTGAGTATTTTGACGTTACGAATATACATTTGAGTTCTCGAAACTCACTTCACTTCACTTGGTCTTGATTTTATCTTGAGAATACCAATACAATGACAAGCGAGATGACAATCGAAGTGAGTGTGAGTTGGGAGGTGAGTTGCGAGATGACTTTCGAGATGATTTACCTTTTACAGAATAGCATAGCTGTTCGCTGATGGCATATCCAATGCTCTCTGATAAATAAAAACAAACGAACCGCGGCAAAAGGTCACGGATTTGTACTTATTTACATATATTCCAATTTGATGCCCTCCGATCCCAATCATTCACTTGGGTTTAAAATCGAAAAACAATTTAATCATGACGCACACGTAAAATATTCTACCAGCATACCTACCGAAAAAAACGAAGAATGGATAGAATACACAAAAGCGGTTCATTTTCGATGTGAATGAAAAATGAGCAGCGTCTACGGCGTATAGGTTCGTCGGTAAAACAAGACATTCTCGCTGACAATGCGAAACTGTGGTGTTTTGGATGTTTTCGACTCAAAATGAGATGAGCGAGACGTGGCCTAGTTTCAAAACTGCGGTTAGCGGCGCAAATGCGCAATGATCATTCATCCACAGCTCAATGTGGCTATGGCTTTACAAAACTACAGTGTTCATCTTTAAAAATGTTAGGAACACATTTTTTTTTTAAAAAAACATGAAGAAGTTTTACCCTTGATCAGAAAGTTCGATTTAGTTTTCATGATATTTTTATTTTTTAATATTTTCTCATGTATTTTACATGAGAAAATATTAAATCCAACTAGATTACTTCTGGTGAAAGACATTAGGCAAGATTGGGTTTGCATCGTGTAGCTCGCACTTAAATTTAAATGACTATGCAAGAGCCGAACACGGTATTCCTAAGTAAGGAAAATAAGAGCGGGTAAAGTGAAACTCTGTTGGATTTATTTTGTCATGTCTTTACTTATCTTTCATATTATTAAATGCACGGCATTACACCACTGTAAAATCTATATATATAAAAATCAATGCCACTTTTCGTTGTAATTTTATAACTCAAGAACGGGCTCACCTATCCAAACCAAATGTTTAGGCTTTGTTCGGACTATTTAGTAGATGGTTTATGTGAAGTTTGCACAAATTCGGTCGAGCGGTTCTTCATTTATCATATTTTTTGTAAGCTGTCAGGGTAGGGTAAGGTAGGGTAGGGTAGGGTAGGGTAGGGTAGGGTATGGTATGGTAGGGTAAGGTAGGGTAGGTTATGGTAGGGTAGGGTAGGGTAAGGTAGGGTGGGGTGGGGTAGCACCACGCGAACGAAGTCGCGCCGGGCAGCTAGTAAATTATAAACATGATAGGCTTAACTCTCTTTTGATTTTCGTGTGTTTAACATAAATAAGGAAATTGAATATGATAAAAAGACGACGAAATTTACGTAAAACCAACGACGAAGATTTCAAGATGCGCGCTATGGAAAAGCCGAGTTATTACGAAATTTATACCGGCATTTCTTGAGGTAGACAGACACGACCGACAGACGTGGAATTATACCCGCGTTTGCCGAGAACGTGCTTAAATATTAAAGTGGGAATAAAAAAATCTGGGCATTGTCAAACTTTAATGAAAAGGTTGGTAACAGCAAAGTTATGTTTTGTTTACATAAATCAGTATTTTTATGTTTTCTTTAAAAAGTTAAATTAGAACGTACTTTTAGCGGGAACTTGCAGTGAAGTTGCGCTTTCATTTTTATTTTCATAAATTCGTGTATTTTGAGTTTTATTGCGTATTATCGGTGGTAAGTATTTTATCCAATAAAGATCAATCCAAATGCACCAGTGAAGTGAAATGAAATGAATCATGTGTACCGTGAGTTTTCAAGTTGTCTCAAGAAGTCCGTGAAAAGTTTTAGTACCATGACCACCATTGTACTAAAACATGACTTTTATGGACGGTGACTGACTGAGAACTATGTGAAAGCGATTTATTGTGACAAGAACTTATAATATAACTGGAAATTTGCAAAATACACAAGCCGTGTGACGCCATTATAAAAAAAACGTAATTTAAAAGTAGCAAAACGACTTAATTCTGAAGTTCATAATAAAGGTTATTTAAAATCTTGCTCGTATAAATATACCTTCAGGACACAGTTTATAGTATATAGGTATAATACTAATATCAAAGAAATCGAACGAGCGCAACGACTTGGCAAAGACCGTTACAAGACGCAATACTCTGCCGATACTTTTCAGAGATTCCAATTACGAAACAAAACCGTGGCATATACCACTGTCCTATTCAGCCAAGGTATGTCCACAGCTGATTAGAGACGTCCTCGATAGATTACCACAGACCGGTCACCTTAAGGTGACTCAAACATGACCGCGGAATTAATGCATAGGAAAGAACTAACATGTCACTTTCGACAGTCCATATACAGTTTGTGCCAAAATGTTATGGACTGTATTTATCTCTTGTCAAATATGGCTTTTTAGCTACTATGTGTCAGTACAACTCACCTATAATACTGTGTAACGACCTCCTGCGTCATGTTCTTGCTGGCGTCCGGCTCCTCGACCCTCGCGAGCCCGAAGTCACATATCTTGAGCACGCAGTTGCTGTTCACCAGGAGATTGCCGGGTTTGATGTCGCGGTGGAGGATGCGCGCAGAGTGGAGGTACTTGAGCCCTATGAGGTAATATATCATGAATTAGTTCAGACGTCTGATCTGAGTAATGAAGACAGAAATCGAAATAAAAATATGTATTAAACCGTTTCAAAGTTCGTTTGTATTTCAGGAATATCAGGCAGGAAGTCCAAAGCTATATCACGTTGAAATTGGATAAGAAATGTCAAAGTTATTGATTAAAGAAGCTAGTTAGCAATAAATTTTGCTATGCATAGCCAAGAACCAGCCATACTTTCAGCTGGGGACAATATATTTGATATTATAGATATGAATACGATCGCACACATTCCCAGCGCTGCCACCACATTCTATGATAGTTGATAAATCTTGTATCAGAGCAACATATTTTTACCCTGCCATTGGGCTAGACTAGTATATTTTCTCTATGAAATTAATCAGTGAATATTTTAAAGGTAATTTTACTACGATCCATCCACACAAAAACGCGTTTGTATATTACATGCCTGCTTAATTCATATATCTTCTTTTTGTCAGAAGAGAACTATTAAGATTAACACAAGTGTTATTAGTAGCTACCTCTACCACCACTACCACGGTTCAAATGTCAACGATTCCAGTATTGTTAATGCAAATTGTAAACATAATTGAAAATGGATACGGCCACAGCGTAAGTGGATCAATAAATTTATTGTACGAAGTCGATGGAACACTCAAGGTGAATTAAGATCAAAACCGCCAGAATCCACACTCGGGCAGTCGAATTCGATTCTAATAAAAAATCTATTTTGTCATTCCCAAATCCGGTTTAGTCCACACAGGCTAGGTCGTTACTAGACTTCAAATGTACCCCGGGTACTATTTACAGACTAAATAAGAAGGTCATTTCGTTTGAGGCTGGCCTTTTCTGGAACTCTCGATTATATGACCAAACATATTATTTAATTTCCTTTCAAATCCACTTTGAACACGAATAATAAAACAAATCGCAAATTGAGACGGTAAATATTGTAATGTGCTTCATTTTCATAAATAATGTAAGATAATCTTTTTAAAAGGAACATCGCAGCAAAGCGTATAAATCTACCAACCGTCTAACAAAGTAGAATGATATTAGCTCTTCAGAAGATGAAAATAAAATAACAGATTTATCAATAGCGTTTTACTCCAGGGCAGCTTACTTTGTAGAGGCATAGCCTGAAACATTCGCTTCTAAGACTTAGAAATTTGCTTCCACAAATGATATTATACGTTGTTTATTATTTTAATACGTTCGTATCTGTTATTGCGTTAAATATAGTAAAATTTACTTTGGATTTTATTGATTCAATCCCCTTTCAGGTTCATTGCATCGTATAGTATAGTTCATACGCAAAAACTCGGAATATATTTACCAAAATTATAATTGCGAAAGTAAATGTCTCTGTCTCTCTACCTGTCTGTTACCTGCCACTGGACCGATCGGTACGGACCGAAGGTATGGATAGGGACAGAGGCAACTTTTTATCCCAAGAACGCGGTGAAACAGAAGGGGGCAGCTAGTTTATCATTGCTTCTTTATTTTCTATTAAAAGCGTTCAAATGTCTATATGCTGTCCCCCGTGGTTTCACCCAAGTTCTTGGGATAAAAATTAAGTAATACTCTAAGTTATCTAGTAATCTTACGTGAAAATACTATATTTAATATGATAAAAGAATATTTCTACACCATATTCAGAATTTTCACAAAACTACAAGATGCTTATTTATAAAATCCCGGAAGTTCTCTATAAAAGTCAAGTTCAAACTAAAAGTAGTTCCACTGTCTCGTTTGATAGTGCACAAATCATTTCCAGTAAAACACCTAGAGTTCCAGGTAAAGTGCCAAATTTGTCTAGTATCAATAATAGATCTCTAGCACGTACAGTGTAGTTCTATTCTATTCTATTCTATTCTATTCTATTCTATTCTATTCTATTATGTTCTGTTCTGTTCTGTTCTGTTCTGTTCTGTTCTGTTCTGTTCTGTTCTGTTCTGTTCTGTTCTGTTCTGTTCTATTCTATTCTATTCTCCCCCCGGACCCCCCTTCCCCCGGACCGTCGATGAGTTCAGACGTGTAATCAGTGGATTATTTTATTATTTATTCCCTCATATAAACATTAATTAAAAATTATACCTTATTTAATACAACATAAAAATTAGGAGTGCATAAACTCCAGGAGTGATACAGCCCCAGCATATCTGCACGCACACTACAGGCAAGGAGCAACACAGCCACAGCTAACCCTGCGTATGCGCACGCACACTCCATTGGAATACCAGTGAGTCGCCTTATTTATTACTTCAATAGCCACACAACAATCTGAGAAGAGTATAGTATTGGGTGCATACCAGGGAGCTGTAAAAGACAAAGACAACCGTATTTTCACCCTTCAACTAGAGAAAGGGTCTCGCTTAACTGGACGGATATCACATTTGCTTCTAATCGTCGCGACACGACCAAACTGTGAGACCCCTCGTACATATTGACAAGCGTGTTTCTACTACAACTTGATTATTACCTTGCATTGCTGTCTTCCTGGTACTAACGGCTCGTCAATATGCCGTGCGACCGATCACCACCGCCCGCGTTGCAATCATCATCTTCGTCATCTGCCTTACCAACCCCTCAATTTCAAAATGAGTTAATTATGACTCAGGACTCTGACACTGCTTCAGAAAAAGTACTATCCGATAACGACAAAGATCCAAACTATATGAGGAGAATAAAGCGCAAGCACGGTGATGTGGCCAATGCCGAAATAAAAGCGCTTCTTTGTGATATACAAAGAAAACAAGAGGCGGAATTTTATTCCTTGAAACAGGACATGGTAACAATAAAAAATCAGAATAGCGAATCTCAAAAATCCCTTGAATTTCTGTCCTCGAAATATGATACATTGCTTCTAGCAATGGAAACGGTTGAAAGAGAAAACTCCACATATAAGGAGCGTTTGCATTATCTGGAAAACAAAGTTGACCAACTGGAGCGAAGCCTTAAATCTTCGAGCGTTGAAATACGTAGTATCCCATTGGGGCGACCTGAGACTAAGTCAGATTTACAAGCACATGTCATGCGTGTAGCTGAGGTGGTCAACCACCCTATCCAGAGCAATGAAATTCGTGACATTTTTCGAATCAAAACGAAGTCTGAACCGGGGCCCATTATAGTGGAATTTACATCAACGTCCATGAAGGAGAATCTTATTAAATCCGTGATTAACTTCAATAAAGATAAGAGAAAAGACCAGAAAATTAATACGACTCATCTTAAAATACAAGGTAAATCTACACCTGTCTATATAACGGATAACTTAACGACTAAAACAAGACGGCTGTACTATCTGGCCAGGGAATTTGCCAAATCTCACCACTACGCTAGTTGCTGGTCCGCATATGGAAAAATTTATCTGCGACAGAAGGATGGACAACCTGCTATTCGAATAGACTGCGAAGAAGATTTTAGTCAAATAATTGCAAAAAAATGACTAGCTAGCATGTCAAATAGAATTTTAAACTACTCTGGAGTATCTTTAATGAATAATAACTTACTAACAACCACACACACACCATCATGTCAATTATTTAGTGAACTTTTTTACCACATATTTAGCACACACATTTCATTCACAAATCACTTTCATATTTTTAACACTCACTTTTCATTCATAAATCACTGTTCATCCTATTCTCACTGTACAATTCAGAAAATCATAATGCCTATGATACTGAAAATATTTTTTGGATCAGCCTATGTTTTTATACTGCATCACCCAAAACAAAATCTCATAACTTTAATTTTGCTAATCCTGAGCCTGGAATATGTAACACTCTCTCATAATAAAATTCGATTCGAACAGTAATGATATTAATATTGACATAGATAATATAGCCTTGGCCGACAGTGGCACATGTGACATTGAAAATTGTGCCAACCTACTCCATAATGAACAAGGATCTCTAAAACTTATAGTACAAAATATAAGGAGCATAAAATGTAATATACATCACTTTCAAACTCTGCTACAACGCTCCGGTATCTGCTGGGATTTTCTTATTTTGACTGAATGCTGGCTTCATAATAACCAATACATTCCAACATTGGATGGCTATAATTATGTATCTACTACAAATAACTTAACACAAAACGAAGGTGTTGTAGTATACTACAATTATAAAAATAGTTATAAAGTTTCTGAACCACCTCTTCAGGATGCAAATTGCCTAATGATAATTATCAATGAGATTACAGTTATTCTTGCCATATACCGCCCACCTGGAGAAAAAAATACTATGAATTTCTTGGAATCACTGAATACTGTCCTAACTAAACTTGCCTCATTTAAAAATATTATTTTGACTGGCGACATAAATATAGATATTTCCGGTGCTTCCAAAGATTCTAGAGCACTAACCTATCTTAATCTTCTAGCCTCCCATAGTATGCTGCCAGCGCATGATATCCCAACCCACACGTATACCTGTCTTGATCATGTGATACTTAAGACTTCATCTTCGGCGAAATGTTTTGTTGCTCACACTACCATAACTGATCACTATAGCGTTATGCTAAGCCTTAACTTGCGTTCATCAAATAGTCACCATACTAGGATCAGTAAACGTATTAATTATGTAGCTCTTGACTCTTCCTTCTCCAAAGCCGATCTAGCCCCGATTATGACAATGACCAACATGAACGAAGCTGTTATTTTTCTTAACAATACCATAAATAGTAAACTTAACAACTGCACTGAAGTAACTAACACACCGCGACGTAAGCAAATTTTAAAACCGTGGATTACAAAAGGCTTGTTAAAGTGTATGAAAAACAGGGATAAGCTACACATGAAAACAAAAAAGTATCCTGAAAATGACATTCTTAGGCTAACCTACACTCGGTATCGAAACTATTGTAATTTGATTATAAAAAGAACAAAACGTGAATATGAAAAGGGTGAAGTTAGTAAAGCAAAAAACAACAGCAAGAAACTTTGGGAAGTAATAAAAACAATAACCTATACACGTAAACCAAAATCCTCTGCCACTGCGTTAATCATTAAAAATAATCCTCTAGAGTCAGTTAATCTAGTAAATGAATACTTTGCTAATGTAGGTAAAACCTTGGCGGAAACTTTAAGTAATAATTTGACAGCCCCCCCAACTATCCACTCTCAAACAACATCTCAGTCACAGTCCTTTGGTCTACTCGAAACAGATTCTGAAGAGGTTGCAAGAGTTATATCCAACCTAAGAAGTGACTGCGTATGTGGTCTTGACAACGTTTCCGGTAGTTTTATTAAAAGATACAAGGCCATATTGTTGGAACCTCTTACACATATATGTAACCTCGCATTAACAATAGGTGTATTTCCTTCAGCATTTAAAAGAGCTCTCATCCTACCAATTTTTAAAAGTGGTGACAGAGATCGTGTCGAAAACTATCGCCCAATTTCAATACTACCGACCTTTTCAAAAATACTGGAAAAAATTGTCAATAAACGACTAGTTCATTACCTAGAGAACAAAAATTTGTTATCTAACTCGCAATTCGGTTTTCGAATGAACAAATCAACAAATGATGCTGTTTATGAATTAACTAATAGCGTAGTCACTAATTTGGATGAAAAAAAAAAAGGTAATAGCTATATTTCTAGACCTGGCTAAGGCATTCGACACGGTCTCTGTTCCGCTACTACTTGACAAGCTCCAACTTTTGGGAATACGTGGTACTCAGCTACAGTTGTTTGCCAGTTATCTCACTGACCGCACGCAATGTGTTCAAATTGATGGGGTGTGTAGTGATGATCTGTTCATCTCTTACGGAGTACCGCAGGGCAGCATTTTGGGTCCTACGTTGTTCCTAGCGTTTATTAATGAGCTATGTAAACTAAAACTAACTAATGGGAAGATCATCACTTTTGCTGACGACACGGCGCTTGTCTTTCGTGGTGATACATGGGAAGAGACCTATCTTCATGCACAGGAAGGTTTTAATACTGTCACCCGATGGCTAAATAGTAATCTTCTAACATTAAATGTTGAAAAGACAAAATATATTGCGTTCTCCCTGACTAACAGAAACCATCCCTATGAGTCATCTCGACACATTATTGCTCACTCTTGCTCAAATGCAAACAAACACAGATGTTCGTGTCCTCAGCTACAATATGTGGATAAGATAAAGTATCTCGGCGTAATCCTTGACAAAAATTTAAATTTTCAGGCTCATATTGATATGTTAACCACCAGAACACGAAAATTAATTTATATATTCAAAATTTTGCGCCATATTTCTGATGAAAAAATTATAAAAATGACTTATCTTGCACTGTGTCAATCAATTTTAACATACTGCATTACATCCTGGGGTGGTGCTCCCAAGTCACACCTTATAAATCTGGAACGCGCACAGAGGGCAGTACTCAAGGTTTGTTATTTCCTTCCTTTCTTATATCCAACTATAGACCTATACCGCAAATGCAAAGTACTTACCATACGTCAACTTTTTCTTCTGCACACTACCATGAAAACTCACTCTCTTATTGAATATAACCCCTCGATTATACAATCTAAACGTCGGAATAAAATAGTCTGCTCATCTACAATTCATAAAACTAGTTTTTCAAAACGATTCGGTTGTTTCCTTGGTCCGTATTTATATAATAAAATCAACGCTAAGCTATCCATTTTCTCACTTTCCAAGTTTCAATGTAAAAATGTCTCCACGGCATGGTTACAAAGTCTATCGTATGATGAAACTGAAGATTTAATGGTTCCTTTGTCATAGTTCTCATTCAACTCAATAACACCGGCTTGAAGTGAATAGTGATACACGATTTTACACACCACACCAAACTCATACACAAACACACACACATACACACACCCCCCCATACCTCTCACATACTCACAGCACTAACTCCTCTTCACAAATGTAAAATGTACAAATATTAATTTGAGTACTACTGTAATTATAATAAAAAACTATTATTACTTACCTCAGCTGTAGTAATACAGTAATTGTCTAAGGGGTGAGGGCCTGGTAATCTGTAATACAGGATCTTTCCTAGTACAGAGACCAGTCTCTCACAAAGGAATTCGTATAAGTCAACTGTATTGTTAGTTTTTGTATAATTAGTTTTTAAACCTTTGTGAAAGATAAATAAAAATGCTTATATATTAAATCATAAACCATTATTCTATTCTATTCTATTCTATTCTATTCTATTCTATTCTATTCTATTCTATTCTATTCTATTCTATTCTATTCTATTCTATTCTATTCTATTCTATTCTATTCTATTCTATTCTATTCTATTCTATTCTATTCTATTCTATTCTATTCATTAGCGACATGTCCGCTGTCTGCTCGTCGCGATGGTTTTTACTTTCCTGCTAATATGATCATGAAGTGAGTGGTGATGAACATGACATTTCGACGTTATTGGGTGATAGATAAAGTAATAAATAAATAATTAATTTAATTTCCTAGAAACGCGATCTGCTATCGAATTATTTTGGGAACTTAGAAACACCGCGATGCAGAGTGTAAATTATCCATCTCGAACTAGGTGTAATTGAAGGTCTTGAAGGTCATTCTTAGATGCAGTAATTCTAGAGACTATTTTCACGCCCAGTGGAATTCCATCCAAAATCACGCCGGAGGATGGTATTTGAATAGTAATCGATTTATGCTAAATTAATTTTGTACAATGGATTTATAGAAATGCCTTAACTAGGGTTTTTTATCGATATAGCTATAGATGTGAGATTCTATGACCTTAAGTAACATTATTATCCCAACACTCCTACCACGTATCTCCTAATAATAGTCGAAACACAAAACGAAGGGCCCGTCCCATGTTCCTCGTTCATAATTAATTTAAAGAGTAGGAACACGAAAAAAGCTTCTATCAGTATCGGTAATGAAAATGTACCCACGCAGGTCTACCACTCATTTTACTCCGTAACTTAATAAGGACGCCACATTTAGACTTCAGTAATTTGGGCTGGAACCCGAAACATGTCAGACACTTGAACATTACAAAGTATATCAAACGACGCCTCCCGGCGCTGCCTGATGCCAAAACAAATTAACGACACCTCAGCGCGCGGCGTCGAGTTTAATTTCCCAACGGGTGTGCCGCAGTTTTCACCAGGCACGCATCTGAGTTTTATGATAAAACCTCGCGATGCCTACTCTTCGTTTGAAATGCGAAATTAACTATCAAACCACCTTTAATACGTAACGTGTTTGCCTACACGTGCTATAATAATTTCACATGGCTGAAAAAGGAGGTGGGTTAAGACAGGATGCGGGCATACATTCATGTAGGTATGGAACGTCGCGTCGTCGAACAATGGTTGATGGTTAAAAGTTCTGACGTACCTATATCTCCACGCATCGCATAGACTTTCAAATAATTTGTAAATTATTTCAACCCAAATGACGCAAGTAAGAGATGTTTTCGCAAAACAAACCAATTGTAGGACATCGTAAAACTTCCATACATTTTACTTCGACTCGATTGTACATAATAAACCCCCGAGCGGAGTTATAAAAACCTAAGAACAAAGCTACAATAAATACGTTAGGGGGGCGAGAAAAGTGGCGCGTAAAAGCTGTTTATTGTGGCTGCGGGTCCATTACTCGCGCGGGTCGTCGTCCGGTTGCGCACGCGCATCCGACCGCGACGCCCGTTCAAATCCTTATTCCTAACGTTCACAGCACAGATGGAGGACAATGCACCGGTATAAACGACCACTGACCGACCGCTGGCTATCACTGTCTACTGCCGCTTTAATTGCGACCCTTCAATAGTGGCCAATCAAAGTGGTTTCCTTACAACATCACACTAATGATTTTACCTTAATGGCGAAAGATTCAACGCTTCTCTAGCCAATTGTATCGGAATTTTAGTGTTATAAATTCTATTGCAGTGAGTAGGTAAGCACGTCACGAAAGGTATTTGGAATACCTGGAGATCAATATTCCCAGAGCAACAATAGTAACAGTACATCGCTTAACACCGCAATGTTTGTTCACGCGCAGCTATGTTGGGCAAACAAGAGTCGTCGGCGTGCGCGTGCGCCGCGATCTCACGCTCCCAGTCGGTGGTAGATAGAGCTTTCATAATTAACGCCCTCCTAGCTTCACACCTCAGCTAGCTAGGGGAACGTCCATCAAAGGGGTCAATAAAATCCATGCGTCACATTATCGACAAGAAACTTCACCGAAATTTAACTCATTGGCTCGCGGTTAAAAATATAACATAGGACGCGGGTCCCTCGCGAGAACTAACGGGTTAAGCTGAGAGTGAGCCATAAATATCCCACTTCGTTAATACCCTGACAGCAAAACAAATCACACTTATCTCATAAGTGAACATAGCAGCTAGTCTAAACTCATGCAAATTAATCCTTTCAATACGGAAAAGCCTCGGTCATTCAGCACTGTTCGGATTCGGAGCATCCTTGAACGCAAAATACTGAGAAAGTTATCTTCTAATAAATCACGATAAAGCCGCATCCAAAGTGGAAATATATAGTATGTTGAGACATATCGCGTGTTTAAACCCGACGGAATACTGGTTAGAGATTAATATAGGTATTTGTAACGTTGTGAGAGGTGGTAGGTGGACAGTTATATCAGCCGATTAAGCTGTCCACTGACGTATTATACGGATCACGGGAGTGACACAGGAGGATTCAGATGATTACGGAACATGCTCACGGCGATTATAAACGTCATGCGCATCCTGTTACTAAAACGGAATTCTCCTCCTCCTCATTCAACTTATCAAAAAAGGCGGTCCATAATTGATCAACAAATATATAATACATATGGGACTTTATACGTATTTACGCAGAGCCTAATTCGACAGATGACGACAAGGCATCCCGAACTAAATTCCATTAGAGGGAGAGACACAGGCAGGTCTTTCCACTTAGCGGTTTTTCCATCGACCGGCGCCGAGACGCCCCCCTACATTTCCCGCCTGCGTTATGTCAATACTTCATTTCCTTTTACATGCTTCTACGCTGATACAATTACTGTCCGAAAACATCATTGGACTCAGTTTATTGTAATTGTGCAAGGGTAAGTTTACATGTGTAACAATATTGGTAGTATAGCGGGACGCTGGCATTCATCAGAGCGAATACCTTGAAGCTGACATTGGTAGTGTGCGTAAAGGTGATTTCCTGAACGAAAAAGATCGGGCATAAATAATATTATAGTGAGCGAAGGTAGCGAACGAGGAGCGAGCCACATTTCCATAATTCAGCTCGTTACCGCCGCCGCGACGAAACCTCCGCTCGAAGCCCGCAAGCTTACGATCTTATCTCAACTGCTTTCGGTAGGTAAATACAATTAATTAAAAACTTTTTTACCGGCGGCATTTATTAACGTACCATATTTTTGTTCCATGAAATTCCCAATCCTTGAAAAAGCTGATAAGTTCACCGCGACAGTCGTAAAATGAGGTGCCAATGTGTCAACCTTCTTAACGATCAGAGTGGGACATAAATCAATGCCAGTTTGCAAATTGGTTGCAAACTAAATTTCATATATCACTGACTATTTCTCATTAATAATAAAGGACACTTTTAAAAACATTACTTTTCAATATTGTTAAGATAACATCAGCGATCTTATAATATCCACTAGGCTATGTGAATGCATCTGCGGGCACAGACCACGATACCGGTACGCGGTACGGAATGGAACTCGCAGAAGTCGCGCACGGTCGCACTGCATCCATACATTATTAATATCGAGCGGACAGCACGGCCGGAGCCGGACGGACGGACAAGCGCCATTAGCATATCTAGCCTAGCTGCCACGTACCTGCACCCTAAAGGTACACAATAACCACTGGTCATGTCGCTAACGCGCTTAACATGCAAGTGAACTAAATATGCCTTTGTTATGGTCAAGACATGTTGCATTCCCCGGAATCCATTGCCTTAGATGTGGTGTCCGCCAGTGGATAACTTCGCGTCGATTCAAATTGCGTTCCCAGAATGCTCGTGCGAGCACTAATGTGACCACGGCCTAGCATCACGTAGCATTACAGTATTCACCCCGATGCACGTTGTTTTTTTTTTCATTGTCGGGGGTTACTTGCAAGTTAGATATGGATTTTCATTAAAACAGCTTATCCAATTCGCAGGGAATGGACTGAGACAGAAGCGACGGCTTAGTTTAATTTAAAAGACTATGTGAAAAAAAAATACTACTCGCGTCGTTTCGCCCCTAATCGTTCCGACTGCATTCACTGGCACGAACTACGAATATTATAGGTATTAGGAAAATAGGCCGCAATAGAATGACTAGGTATGTTGGTAACAATTTTACTAGGTCCTGACAAAATTTCAGGCAAAGGTATGATATGGTATTTTTTTATAAAAAGGGCTGTATTATTTCTTAGTTAAAGTTATTTATTACATATTTTACAAATACATATAACTGTATGTATCAAAGAGAGAACTGAAATGATATTTTCACTTCAGAAAGGTCAAAAAAATGTAGTAAAACTAAGAGCACCTGATAGAGCAATGCTAGTCAGCGTAAGGGTCACGAATTCAATGGGGTCAATTAAATCACACAGGGATTCTTACTACAGACCGATCATCAGACCATGGTCTTTAAAGTCAAAGGTTTAGTTTAGACCTAAGGATGGCGGGCACTTAGGTAGAAACTACAGAATTTAGCGAGTATAAAAGACACAACTGAAATCATTTTCTAAAAATTTCAGCTGAACAAATATATTCTTGGCCGCGTCGAAATTAAAACTGTATTCCAGTAGTTAGACGCGCGTGTCTATGCGACTCCAGTTAGAGCCGGGACTCCGGGAGCCATCAAGGCGGTGCAACTATAAAGTTTTTAATTAAACGCGCTCGGCAAAGCGGTGGGGGCTTAACGACCGCATTTTTCTTGACTCCCTTCGCGTTTCACTCCCGGGAAATCTCTTGGCAGTTCACGAATAATTGCGCCAATTAATAATACAAAATCAGGATGACAACCTACGCGCTGCTGCAAAGCGATTCTTTTCTTATGAAAATGGATTACATTAGCATAGCTTTGAAATCTTATATCGAGCTTAATGCTAGATGAAATTGGATGTCGTAAAACGCCTTCAGTCTCTATGGAGCATTAACATTTGACGAATATCTGTAAAACTGTATTCCATTATATAACTGCCATATTTTTCGACATTTAATATGCTGGTTGCGAATATTGGACTTGGCCCTGATGTAAAAGCTAGAAGCAGTTTGCTTGCTAGTTTTAATTGATTTAGGGCAAGTGGAAGTCGACCTCTATTGGAAGCTAGAGTGTGTCTCTAAGGATGATGACCAGCTGTTTACTGAGCGCCTATTGAACTGTTTGGTTCGATCTGAGTTCACATTAAAAACCTTGCTTCATACACCTGAATGCAAACGGCAACGGATAGAATGTCACTACACAAACTTAAACTCAGCAATTAGTTAACACGCCGAGAACGATTTTAAATAACAACGAAATAAAATACAAAGAAAATAAAAAAAAATCGTAAGAGGAACAAGTGCCATTAGGTCTGCGTGTGTAATGAAACAAGTTTGATGCTTTAGACGAGTGGGCATCCATTATACAACATCCCATTACATCAACCATTAGTAGTTCGATCATGAAATCGGCTCTATCTCGATATAAAAGCGGTACTTCTGGGAAACAATACAATTCAATACATGATTACATGACCGCGGTTTCACCCGCATTTCCAGGTTAAAAAGTAGCCTATGTCCACAGATATACATCTAAATGGATGCCGCGAGTGTATGTACTTCACGTGTCAAAATCTGTGCAAAAATGGGGCCGAACGTGCTTCTTTTGAAACTGTTTCGCGCGGACAGGGAACTCGCATAAGGCTGCACGTGCACCAGAGATATGTAGCGAGGGATGTGTTTAGCTGACAAATAGGAGAGCTCCATTTTCACGTTAAAAATCGAATGCCAGCCTAACTCAATCAATCTTGTGACATTATGGTAGGTACATAAAATGTTACACGCTTGGTTTTCTTACGGATGGAGGGACTTGCGGTATCTATTTAGATTTATGTCTGTGCCTATGCTTTTCTCCATACCATAGGCTATATGCATGCCTTTCATAGTGATCGCTTGAGGTAGTAAAGGCGTGAAAGCGTAACACAAACAAACTCACACTCACATTTATAATATTAGTAAGGATACGCAAATAATAATCGAACTAACAGAGAAAACGTTTAAATTCATTTGTAAGTACGGATATGTAGCTAAATTGTGCAACAATGTAGATCTATGGCACATCTACTGATAAAAGATCATTGCACATAGTTGTAAAAAGTAGTACAGTAAGTACTATACATATCTCCATTTAAGTAAACTATGTTGCTCACAGCTGCAATCCAGTTTGCTATCCCTGGATCCTAATTTAATAAAATCTCAATTAATTTGGGCTTCTGCTGCCAAGTTTTCTCAAATACGATTTCAGTTAGATATAATCTAGCTTGTGTATATAAGGAAACAGCAAGCAAAAATATATCTTACGACATATGCATACTATGTTTGCCGGGAAATACGTGCATAATTTACTTCATACCACGATATAACTGTCATATAAATAAAAATCGATTCGTAATATAGTTGATAATTGATTTAATACAAGTCTTGATACTTCTATGACCCCACGCTGCTTTTCCTTTAAGATTTTGATCTTTGTAACATTAAGAGGAAATGCTGTCATTAATTTATTTATTTATTTAGTTAATTAATTTAAGGATTATCTGCGTTCTGCAAGAAATGATAGCATTGCAAGTAAATATCGTATTGAACTTCACGTACCTATACATCAAAAAATCAAAAAAATCAAAATATATTTATTCCAAAAAATATAGTACATGGTGGTATTTTGGCAGTGCTCCCACATTAGGTCACCCTGTGTCGTGGGAGACACGCTCCTCCTGAAAACAGCTGCGTAGCGGAATATTAATAAACAAGATTTAAACAATCAAAAGAAAAACAAAACTAAAACAAAACTTCTAAATTTGTAGTAGATGTGTGTGTGAGGTGTATGTATAGTGTAAATGCGGTATGTATGTATGAAAGTGATGGGGTGTGTGTATGAATGTGTGTGTGTTTATATATATATATATATGAGTTTGTATTGGCGTTTGAAAACTAGTAGATGAGCGATATTTATGTATACATTTGTTATTTTATTTTTGGCTGAGTAAACTCTGTTAGTATTAATGTGGTTTTAAGTGGTAGTAGTAAATAATTCTTCAGTTGAGTTATAGTCGAAGCGGATAAGCCATTCTAATACAAATTTCTTAAAAGTTCTGGAATTATATTTAACAAGTTCTTTATCCAAGCGAAGAATCATGTTGTAAAGTCGAGGGGATATATAGTCGGAATGCCTTGTGGCAAAAACAGATTTAACAAATGGAACTGGGTAACGAATAATTCTTCTATTGGAGAGATGCAAGTGGGGCACAACATTGCAGTGAAATTTAGTTAGAATATGTAGTATAAATAGTTTTCGAATGGGTAAAACGTTGGCGTCATTATAAAGAGAAGTGGTGGGATATCTGTAGGGAAGTCCAAGAGCTACCTTCAAGACTGCACGTTGCGCGCGTTCGAGTTCGATAAGACAGGTCTTGGTTGCACCTCCCCAGGCACCTATGCAGTATGTTAAAATGCATTGGCAGAGAGCTTTGTAGGTTGAAATAAGCAGTTTTTTTTCAGCAGCTAACCTGAGGTTTTTAAAGATGTACATTAACCTACGAGCTCGCACTGATAAAATAGAAATATGGTAGTTCCAACGTAGCTTGTCATCGAGTTGAACTCCCAGATACTTAATTAGGGGAACGCGGCAAAGCGCAGGACAATCACAATTACGACCATCACTGTACAAATTTCTGTTACATGGAAAGGTGTGAATTTTAATTAAAAAATTATCGTCTGGGCTATTGATTTCCGACTTACTAAAGCAGAGAAATTTTGTTTTGGAAGTGTTAATAGTGAGAAGACTGTCTTCTAGCCAAGAGGCAACCCCAGCCATTCCCAGTTCAGTTGACCTTCTAACATCTGTCCATGTTTTTTCGTGGAAAAGAACCACAGTGTCGTCAGCAAACATTATCAAGTCGGCTCCAGGAATAGGTAGTGCGCACAAATTATTGATGTATATTAAAAATAGCGAAGGACCTAACGTGCTGCCCTGTGGGACGCCATATGAACAGTTTAGGCTAGTACTACGGTAATTTTCAAGCCTCACAAACTGCTGTCTATCCGTCAAGTAATTCTCAAACCATGAGTAAACAACTCCCCTTATACCTATATTTTCGAGGCGTGTTAGAAGAATGGGTATTGATACCGTGTCGAAGGCTTTCTGGAGATCCAGAAAGACTCCTACACATCTCTCACCCTTATCCAGATAGTTAGTAACCAGAGAAGTGAACCTGAGAACGGCATCTTCTGTAGATCTACCAGTCCTGAAACCATATTGATTATTAGAAATAATATTCAACTTTTCAAGGTAGTCCATTAATCTTTTATTTACCAGTCTTTCTAATACTTTTGAAAGGGTGGACAAAAGTGAGATAGGCCTATAATTTGAGGGTTTATCACGTTCTCCAGATTTGAAGATAGGACAGACAGAAGCAGTCTTAAATAATTTAGGAAAAACTCCACTGGTAAAGCTGAGGTTGCACATAAAGGCAATAGGTTCTGCCAAAATATTGCGGAATTGCTTTAGTAGTCGGGGAGAAATTTTGTCGTGTCCAGGTGCACTATTACTACTTAACAGTTGTAAAACATTTTTAACTTCCACGGAGTCAATATATACATATGTTCATCTATTAAGGTCATTTAAGGCTTCCAAACAAATACATATGCAAAAATTCTTAGGTATATGTTTGTCTACGCATTTCTCCGAAACAATTAATCGTATTGTTACCATTATTTTTCTATTGGCTTACATTTACTTCAACTTAGGGTGCAAGTTTCATTTAAATCGATTCAGTAATTTTCAAGGTAATATCTTGAAAACTATTGAACGTGTGACGGCCTGGCTTATGGTTACGAGCTATGGTGTGTTGTCAAAGAGAAAACATCTTCAAATCTTGGTAAAATTTTCGTAAATATAAGAAAAACTACAAATTAGGAAATAAAAAAGTAATACAAAAAAAACACTTCAAAATACACTAAAAAGTATAGAATAACTCTAATCTGACTGTTTTGAAGTCAGCTTATTTATTTCGTGCTCTTTCGCTGACTTCGCTAGGGATCTACTCTACTTACAATGGTAGCTGATCAAGTACAGCTTACCAGATACTTATGTGCAGTGAGGAATGAGGTGAAGCTATTAGTCACTCACTTCAATATTATTAAAGTTTATTGAAATTCACATCTGGAAAAAGCGATGATACGCCGGACGATAAAATAAGTAATTTAGTTCAGGCTCTATGTTATTCGAATACATGGGGTAATTAAATAAATAAAAGGGGTAAACACTCACCTCTCAGTATCTGGTAGAGGAAGACTTTGATGTGGTCGGCGGAGAGATGTTGCGGCGACACGATTATCTTGTGCAGATCGCTCTGAAGCAGCTCGGTGATCACGTAACTGTTTTATGTGCGAGTCAAGGAATTTCTGAGCTATAGAGGCACCCTACACTTACAATTGGAGTGAACGAAACCTCTGTTGTTCTTTAGACATTACATTTATTTGTCCACCAACTGAATCTAGAATTAACCGGTTCGTTTTAACTTTCATGTACGTAATGTAAGATACTTCATCAGTTTTATATCGGCGTAAATCAGAGCAGAGATAAAATAATCATCGATTTTAATCAGCGTAATACTTGGTACATTTTAAAGTGAAATTAACAGGCTATTAAAAACGTTTCAGCTGATCAAAGTATCATCAAACGAAATCCCATACAAATAAAGTTAATTAATACGAAAACGCTGCAACACGCCATCCCGGAATCTGGTAACGTGCATGCACTGTTTACATAATGTAGATATTCGACACCTAACACGAGTAAAAAGCCTTCCTAAATTTAACATTGAAAGTTACTGGAGCGTAAGAGACATACGGCGTAATTTAACCACCCACGCAAGAGGGTGGCTCCGAATGTCCTCTCCGCCCTTGAGGAGCGAGCTCGGAGGCCGTAGGACCGGAGGCCCCGGGCGTGGAGGCCCGACGGACCGTCACGACCGTTATCTCGCTTATCTGCAGCACGCGCGAGCACGCCCCCTTGTGGCCATTATCAAAATTACAGGACACGAGTTGTGGAACACTCGCACACTTGTTGCGGCCCAGCCACTTGCCCGAATGTCGACTATGGAATTACAACGAATTGTAATTTGGGATAAATGTTGTGGCCTTTTGTTTCGTTACGTGCTCGATATAAATCTAACAATTGTCTGAATATGTGAGAGCGAATATACAGATTACGACTGAAGGCATAAAGGAGATCATGGAGTGAATTGTCATGGAAATATGTATTTTTTACTTTGTATCAGTTGCACCATGTCATCACTAAATGATATGTGGCTTAAGGGGGTAAGAACACAGCCTATAATTCTCTATATTTACGCAGATGTTCAACTGACGGTTTTAGACAGAAAGGCTGATAGTACGAAGTACGCAACCACCCGTTTACCATCGTATAATTATGGTGTCGTATTCCCATAATGAGACGAAGAAGCGAGATGCAATAACATTAATTAATTTTCTCAAAATAAAGAAAAAAATTCAGTCACTTGTTATTCAAAATATCCTACAAAGTATTTGTGAATTATCGACGAGCGCAGTATCAGTGGAGTTTATTTAATCTATGTTTATGTGAACATTACCATCGGAAGGCACGAAGCCTGTAAATAACGGCCATAAAGCCAGCAGCCCACTGCCGACAGTCGACGCCAACGCATTAGCGCTCGCTACGCTGAAAGTATCGCTGAAAATGTAATGTAATTGATGCCCAGCCTAATACCGAGTTATTGGGTATGCTACATCATGCCATGATCGATTCATATACATACGTACCTACGTCAGCACCTTCTACGAAGCCTGTGCCTAGAAAGGAATCGAAGCGGGCTTGTGATAATGATGGTTGCGAGACAGTTCAAAGCAGGAAGCACCGTCAGAAAACGAATAAGAACCGATGCGGCACAGCTCCTGTGGAGCCCAAGCAAACCATACATGCTGCGAAGTCAAATACTCCGCCGGGCTATTGCGTATCTTTGGTGGTAATCGTAACGAACACCATTATTTATTTCATCCAATGACGCGCACGCGGTACGACGCGACGATGACCATTCGTGGGCTCTGCCTGATTGGATGAAATTCATTAATGGTGTTACGATTACCACCAAAGTTACGTGGTAGAGCCCACGGTGCATACTTCCCGTCTACACTACACCACTAAGGCGGCGGACATCGTGGAGTACGTACGCCAAAGAATGAAGTACACCCTGAGGGTGCAGCTGGTGGAATCGAGCTGCAACGTCAACTTCAAGGCGTTCGTGGTGCCAGTACCAACACGTTTTCTACACCTCGTCATGGAAGCGGATTTTTGGTTTCACGTGGTACGTCGTGTTCCGTCGCTTTCGCGGACAAGTGCCACACGATCGCACGAAGACATAGTGCAGTAGTGGGCTTATAGTAACAGAAATGTTTTATTATCTATGGGCCACAGTAGCCTGATAATAAAGATCTATTATTATATGTATTTTTACTGCTTCTTCAACATTAAGGTTTTACTCGGAAAATCAACAAGAGAAAACTTGTTACCTATACATTTATTTATTTATTTAAGGCTATGGGCCACAGTAGCCTGATAATAAAGATGTATTATTATATGTATTTTTACTGCTTCTTCAACATTAAGGTTTTTTACTCGGAAAATCAAAAAGAGAAAACTTGTTACCTATACATTTTTTTATTTATTTTATAAATATATGGTTATGAAATAACGTCACATTGTTTAACAATTACAGTGAGTTGATCGATAAAACATGTCAACTTAAACAGTGTTTTAGTTAAATAGCATTTTATGAGTAACGTTGTATAATAACGTCATACAACAATCACATTGCTAACTCGTAATCTAAACGTACGCGGGTTTCAAACCCATAATCTACTAATTCAATCTTTACGCTAATCACAATAAGGTGTAAGATTGCTTGTGAAATCATTCTCCGTGGACATCCACGGGCCGCTCCACGGGGATACCAACAGGGCGAGGGCAAGGGCATTCATTGAGTCGGCGTCGTTTTAGCGTTTCACGATATTTGGTTGACAATTACTTTGGTCTATATAGTCGGTCGCAGACCCCTCGCCCTCAAGTAGCCCCGTATTTTTTTTAATACCATCCGTGAACACTACAAAAAACCATTTTTCAAATGAACCTGTGATAATATCGTTGCGATAATAAAGAATAATGATCGCGATAAATACTCACAACACGAAATCGTATTTGCGGAGTTTCGAGTATTTTACAGAAAGTTATTTTTTTTATAATTGGGCCTGTTTTTTCTACTGACCTGTTCATAAAGGACAGTGACGAAAAGCACGCTTGCCTAGACGAATCCCAGTACTAAAATATCCCCTGGTAATAAAATACTACTATGCATTGAGCCTTGAATAATATAATCATTGAAGTGGCAGAAATAGGAGATGTTATATCAAACATCACATAAGGTTAAGCAATCGACTCGCGAAATATTGTTACATAACTCTATCGCAAAAAGAACCAAACAGATGTGGAACGAGAGATTATTTCACTTTCAGTAACCATTATTTGGGTTTGTTAAGTCTAACTTATTGCTAGGTAGCATAATACGGTCGCCATGAATAAATGAAGAGGTAAAGGCATCTGCCTAATTGTGCGTGATATCTTAGAGAATTAAATATTGATAGCGTCTCTAGCTTATATCCATGCTGGTTATTTGGCGTTTCCGCCTTATGACCTCCACCTACCCTAATAGCCATTCCCAGACCACTCATCAGTCAGATCATTCTAGTGTCCAGTTGCAGATACTTGTATAACCTCTCCTGCATTCTCGTAAAGCGCATACTACTCAATCAATCACAATCCTTCTCTATATAAACTTTAACTATGCCAAACATAGAAATAACATAAACAAATCTCACACCACTCACCACACACCTTCGTGCCTGCAATGTGCTTAAAAATAGTTACATAGATTTCTTTTCATGGATTTACATAAAGATACCTTTTATGAGGATAGGATGATGATCTAAAACTCACTGTGGTAAGTGATTATGAGGCCAAATATAGTAAAAACCCCTTAAAGGGAGCTCTCAAGTGCACAACCTGCTATTTTATTATATACAACTAATTCGTCAAACAAGCATACGGCCCGCCTGGTGGTAAGCGGTTAGCCCTTGCAACACAGCATCACTCAAGCGTTACCGACCTTCCCCCACCCCGATGAGCTCTGGCAACCTTACCCACGCGCAGGAACACAACATTAAGCTATTTAGCTGCGGTATTCTGTAAGGTGGAGATACTTCCCCAGTCGAACTGCTCCTTGAGCGAAATAATGCTTTGCTCTGCCTCCTCCAAAGCTATGGTATTTACGCCACTTACATAGACTCACATTATATGAACCATATTGCACAGCATAGAACATCTGTACGTCTTTATTGACATGTGCTTCAGAACACATTCTCAACACAATAACACTTAACGAAGTGACAAGTGATCACCGTGAGTCCAACACGAGGTCAACGATATGATATCTAAATACGGGACAGTCTCTTATACATTTTTTTTTATCATATTTTGTTAGCTTTTTACCATCAACATCAGAGAACATCTCTTTAGATAGTTATTTTTTTTTATACTCGGAGGGAAAGTCGATCAGATTAAGTCCGTTTTTATTTTATTTCAAAATTGCGACTTAAACTCACGACGGAATAGAAAATGGACTGGCTTACGCATCAAAAGATAATGATCAAAGGAAAAATTACCGCAGAAAAATATCAAAGTATTGCATCGTCTGATCCGATCCGGTCACGTACCTGTGCGGTCGGTGGCTTAATCTGTCCCTATTGGATGATGCGCCGTAGAACCATGATCTATAGAGCTAAGTGCTCCAATAGAAGCTACGAGCAGAGCAGACTTGGAAAACGACGATATCTTTAAGAATAATTTGATATTTTTAAGCAAATATGTTATTATGGGACAATCTAAGCAACCTGGGCAATTATCGCTCACGCGTGAGTTTCAAGCGTCCCAACAGTATTCAAGTACCAACAGGCGGGGCGAATGCTTGTTTACCGACTTATGCCCGGTTTCTATAAACAAAAACTACAAATGGTAGGTTTTTTTAATGCCAAACTGGGCATATAGATCATTTCGTAAGCTAATTTTACCTGTGATAGCTACTTCCATATGAGAGGGTCTGCTATGTAAAGCATTGAGGTCTTTGCTTCATTATTAGTAAAAATATAAGAGTCTTAATTTTAACCGATAGCGGTTCGTAACTTATAGGAATCGGCCATTAGTCGCATAAAAATACACTTTTACTCTACCTACAGATTAAACTAAATGAAATGTCAAATTGGCATCTTTTCATAAAAAATCATCAATTTGACATTTGTTAAAGGGGAATTAATGACAGCCTGCAAAATAAAGATGGTAATTCCGAAGAAACTTTAAATTCGTATATACCTGTATATACATTTCACAGCGTTTACTTCATTCACAATTCTGATGAATGGAGTTGTCTATACTTACAGTCCTTGACATAGTTAAGAAAAGCGAGTCTGCTCATGAAGATCATTGTAATGATCTGACAAGTCGTTTTGTAAGTCAAATTGAATTCTAAGCATAGGAGTTGGATTTAACTCTTTATACTTTGAGAATGAATGAATGGATAATGAACCTAATAAGGTCAAACACCGCCAAATTGATTTCTGTTATTTACGTATCAATTTAATGGTATGACTAAGAACAGAATAATTTAAGCCCCTGAAATACTAACCGCCAGTTTCTGAAAGCCAAATCAAACTTAGTCTATAATCAAAACTGTTGCCGTCTTTGTCATTGCAGACGTCATTGACATGTATACTTTGAAAAAGGGATTAACTTTGATTTCGCTTTCAGAATCTGGCAGTTAGTTACTCAGTGAGACTCCAGTTCAGTTCACCTACTGCTAACATGATCTGTATTACCAAATCCTTTTTAAAAATAGTATTTGGTAACAACAGGGATCTATGGGGTAGATTTAGGGCTGCGCCCTTTTGGACGGGCGTGGTAATTATTTACCGAGGGGCTGCTTCCACCCAGTGCGCTCTCTCGCACCGACGACGACTAAAACAAAATTCTGTATAGAAGAGATTTGATTTATTGCTTATAGGAAAACTGTTAAGCAATTGGATATTTCTATTGAGCGTATTTTATCTTTCATTTTGGCAATTTTAGGTCACGCGATTAAATGTTCCTAATTTTTTTTATATTGACATTGTTATCAGTAAAAATAAATAGACTATTTTACCAAACGATAAAAAACTTATTGATATTGTAAAACTAAAAAGTAAAACATAGTGAACACTTGTGCATATTACATTTGAACAACTGTAGTATACATACATATTATGTATATCATGGATGCTACACCCGGATGTTATGCAGCTGTGCACCCAAGTTCCATTCCAGCGACATACGAATACATTTGTGTAACAAAAAATCGTTTTAGTGGCCATAAAGCCAGCCCCCAAGTCACCCGCTCCAACGTTCAGAAACATTTTTATTGTAAGCGCAACTTATCTGAGAACCGATTAGCTCGCTAGACAAGTTCGTTATCGGACATCTTTGTTCACGACCGATAAATCGCTCGTCACGTGTTCGAGACCCATTTTTTTTTGGTTTTGTTAAGGCTTCAATCAAACACAAAAGATCATTTTGTATTATTTGACAATATTAAAAGTTTTAATTGCTATAACTGTGGTACAGAAGTGGTTTTATCGACTATAATTTTAATTAATTAAAAAAAAATTGTTTTGTTCACAGGATGCGGATTGATTTCGGTCAGCTAATTGGATATTGTGCACAACAAGGCTGGAAGCGAGATATCAATACATACGCCAATTAAATATTTAATTAGAATTAATTTACACACATGTGCATATGGCCGCACCAGTTTTCCGTCGTATAAATATATCAGTGTTCAATTTTATATATCCGGTAAATACACCCATCGTTTCACAAGGACCAAACCACCTGAACACATTTGACTACCTGATCCCAAAAAACTCTTAAAACCTTTAACACGCAGTAGTATAATTATGACGCATTTATTTTTAGCATTACATTTTAAAATTCTTAGTTTATTGGTTTCGCTACAAACGGTTGTGATATTAAATTATTTAGGTACCATCTATACAAATTTGTAATGCAGCTGTATACACCCACCTTTACAATGGCAGCTAGTGCTAAGGGTTACCTTATGGTTGCGAAACCGTTGAAGTGACCAACTTTAATGCACATTAGCTAGTTCCACTCTATTTTAAAGCCATTGTTGTAGAAGAAACGGTAGTACGGGCTCCTAAACAATGCGTACTCCGTCAGTGCACTCCAATGTCTCTCTTGATTCTAATTACCGAGTCGAATTTATGAATATTCTCTTCACATGCGTATTATACGGAACGAATGTGTCAGCACCGTTGGAATGTCGCAATTTCGAGCTGGCATTATGTCTTCACGTTATTCTCTCTTGTGAGTGCGTCCTTTCCTTTGGAAACATAAAGGGAAGGTAAAAAGGTGACATTGATGGATCATCGACACGAGTTTTATGACAAGAGAACCGGTTGACACTAGTCGCCGGTCATATTTGCATAGAACGTACTTGAAATATGGAAAACGTATTGCTCGTGACTTAAATAATTTGGAAAATAGTTACAAACGTGCGCATGAATCTATGGCATAACGAGACTCGATATCACTTTATGGCAGGCGATAAAATTGCTTCCTTTTTTGTTTATAGGCCTGTGTTTGACCATAATCTCACCATGGTAAGTGATGATGTGGCCGAAGGTGGTAAGCACACAAAGCCTAGAAGGAACTGGCTCACAAGTGCAACTGTCGGAACACGTCGATAGGTGCTTGGCGATAGACTTTCGAGAGACTTCAGTAGCCAGCCAGATGGGTAGGTATTGCAAAGTACCCTACCACCGTGCTATGGTTTCCTCACGAGTTTTCCTTCACCGAAAACTCAAGCTCATTATAGGATTCGAACCCGGGACCTTCGTCTCGGTATCCGACGTAACTACCACTGAGCTAAAATTTCTTCCTATTTAAAATTTTCTCTTAAAGTGACTTGTTTATAACTAAATGCTTTTTTTTACAATGTTATAGGCTTATATTTTAGCAGAATTAATTTAGAAGTTCGCTCGCCTGACAAAAGACATTGAGCGAAATCTCCGAATGACCGCACTGAGGAAACGGCACACGAAAGAAAATACGTCCTCGTATTGATGAATCGTCCTTTATCCTGTGTAACGCACAAATATCTCTTTGTCGCTATATTTTATAAATACAACATGTTTGTTTGCTTGTTGGCTTATATTTCCAGTTACTTTGCTGTTCATTTTGTATGAATAAGTATAGAAAAAGAAAAATCAACAAAATACAATTCAAATGATATAGAGAACAAAACTTTCACAATTTATTTTCATCTGAAACTTATGAATTAGATTAGAGATTTTTCAAGATAAAAAAATCATATAAAAATTTTCACTGCGGTTAACTTCACAACATTATCATGGTCAAACACTGAAGATTTTCCACTCTGAAGAGTATATCAGTCTCTACTATACCAGTTCTCATACAATATCTCCTTAGTTTGGAAATAGAGGCTTATTTGAAAAAGAAAATCATAAAAAAGAAACATATTTAAATAAATTCATCGTTCAAAACATGTCCTCCATAACCTACTTCTACCCCGTGTGCGTCGCATATTACAATCAACGATACGTTTTTTACCGCGTATCTGAACAACCGAAGAGACCCGGTGGTGGTAGTCCCGAGCAATGCGTATCCATCGTCCAACTCTACGACCACTATTCATCAACGTCCGTTTGACAGCCCTAGCCGTCGGCATTCGCTTAGGGTTACTGCTCTGAAATTCTCCTGACCAAACCTGGATTTATTGAAATCGTAAATATGTAAATATGATCGAGCTTTATTTTAAAACAGTGTGTTAAGCTTGTTAAAAACATGAAATTATCAAAATATCCGATATTGTGGTTAGTTTACTTATAGGCTATATATTATAGGCTGACGTTTGACCTTCATAAGTATGAAGAACGAAGGTCGAAGGAAATAACTCACCTAGTGCCTAATCTGAAAAATTGCTTCTACTATGACAAATCTGAAGTGTGGTAGCCCTACAGTTGCCTCGCGTATCTGTGAACTTTTGATACCCGCCGACCCTGTACCGGGAGGGATGAGTTACGTAATATTTTACCCGGGCCGCAGGCCGTAGGACGGTCAATCACGCACACTATTTGTCAATAAACAATAGTGATAACGAAGGATGTATGATTTTGGGAATAATAACCTTTAACCTGTAGTTAACGGAGGCAATGAACCGATTTGTGGGAGTTCATACTCAGCTTGTAAGTTTGTTGGTAACTAATAAAAGTAGATTCAATGTGCTTTTATCTTAACACTAAAGAATGCTGATAGCGACTATGTCCGACTATCTATCTATCTATAAATACATAAACATTACAATAAATCAGTAAGATTAGAAATGTGATGAAATGAAAAGTTGAAGATTATCAAAATTGTTAATGGATACTAGTATTCGTAGATCGTTTCATATGAGAGCACAAAAAGCAGTGAATAATTTGAACAAATCATGAAAACAATAACAAACTACACACGAGAGTAATTAGTTTGTTCGTGCGATGCACGAGAAGCATTCGAGAGAATGATGTTTTTTTCTCGACAACTGTTTATGAAAGTGAAAATGAATCTATAGATTAAGAAAAGTTGTTCAATAAGATAAATATAAATGTAGAAGACTCGGATGAAAAAAATCGGACATTGTGAACTTTACGTAAAAATTACGTAGTCATACATGTGTCTAAGGATCGACTTGAATTGGGAGTAGAAATGGTTTCTTAATTTACATAAGTTTTAGATCTGATTGTTACCTCACCACTCGTCTGTCTTAACTCCTTGATAGAAGAAGATAGATATATTATTTGCTAATTGATTATTTAAATAAAATATTACATTATTCATTTAGATAGAGTTGATAACAAGAGAGTGCTAAAGCAATTTCTGAACAAATCCTAAGACACCCACTGGGACACCTGCAAGGGAAGATAGTAGATGCAAAACATAAAATAGAAAACAATATGCCGACGCTATGCAAAATCAGTAATAAAGACAAATTCTCATTAGTCCCGATTTAAACTTATTAAACTGCGACAGGATTAGTGTAAACACGCCAAGCAAATATTAGACTTTGACGGATAGCCCCTTACTGGTAGATACAGCCGGTCGAGCGGAAAAAACTCCGCTCTCGATGACGATGAGCGATTGAGCGATCGAAGGTGATAAAAGATATCGTGCCAATGTCAATAAGAATACTCATATCAAGTTTGATATTAACATTTGCTGTTCTTGAATTATTGAGAGATCAAGTGAGAAGTGCGATTGGTAATATATTGATTACTCATCATCATCATCATCATCAGCCTATAATGTCCCACTGCTGAGAACAGGCCTCCTTTCACAAATAAGGGTGAAAGGGAATGGGCAGATACTCCACCACGCGTGCCCACTGCGGATTGGTGGAGGTAGGCTAGTGGTCAACCTACTGTTGGAATTTTTCAAGCCGCCTAGGAGGCATCCAACTAACTTAACGACTATCACAATTAAGTGATAACCGGGACCAACGGCTTTACGTGCCTTCCGAAGCACGGAAACGCTCGATTTGAAATACCACTAGACGGTCACCCATCCAGGTACCGACCACGACAGACGTAGCTTAACTTTGCCGATCGATTAAGAACGGCTAATCATGCTACGCCACGAGCGCTTCAATTTATTTATTTATTATTATTATTTATTGATTACTACATGTGACGAAACTGATAGATACGAAATACAATTAGCATAGTTTATCTCTCTCGATGTCGCCTTTACTAAATACAGAGTTGAATTACGTCACAACACAGACAGATATACGATTAAATGTATAAAACAAAATAAGCAAAAGAATGCTCGTTAAAGTGCAGCTATCAAGCGGCGGGAGGCGGCGCCGTTCCAGCAACCCGACGAATTTCCGCTCGCGTCTTTTCTTCCCCAACCGATTCGCCGCAGGAAGCTAATCTACACAATGGAAATTAACTGAAAGAGAAACACAACTAACGTTCACGATCTTATTTCCATTTTATGAACAGAGAACTTCATAACGTAATGAAAAAGCTTACTACGAACTTGACCTTACAAGTTTTCCGGTAGGCATGTACCTAAGAACTTTCCCGAATGGCAAATAAAATTACTATTGCTTCAATATTGCGAGTAGGAAATTCCACAACGACCGCTTCTCAAAAGGCACAAAAGTAATTTGGAAGTCTTCCGAGAAATGTCTAATATTCTAAGGGCGATATCAATTTGAAAGCGACCGTCAGAGAACTTTTGCAGGAAAATCTTGGCGATCAGTTTATTCAAATTCAATACAATATTTACGTGTCGAAATGATACAATGAACTTGAGCAGACTTATATCGAATATATGTACCACATACGACCCCGAACATAATTATACGAAAAACTGTTCCCGCAATAATTCTGAGTAACGAAGTCTACTGCAGCCCACACTGTGTTGGGTGAAATATTCCGACAAACATTTCAAATTTACCTCCAGAATCAGAAGCTAGCGATTTTGAAATGCGAGAAAAAATTAATATAGCCTTACGTTGGTTAACGAATGCGCGAAGCAGGTGAAAACTCAATGCGACGAGATACACTTCATTATAACACCGAGTGTTTGCCGTTAGAGAGAAGGTTTTTATTTTTAATTTGAATGCAGAAGATGTAGAAACTAAACAAAAAAGTTTGCATACGGAGCCAAAATAAGGAAAGTTTATCTAAAGCCTATCGGGCAAGCTTCCAAGGCGTCATCGAGACAGGCGGGGAACAAGAAGCTACGCCAGCACTGATCTCCCGAACTCGCGAGTCGCGAGCCAAGCCAAGAAGCCACTCGGCCACCTTATGCCAACTTCCCCCATCGAAAGATTTTCACAACATTATATATTCCACAATTTGTAAGCGTTTAATAAAAATATCATGTTTGAGCAAGACGTATAGGCGAGAGTCTTGCGATTTTCCAGGTAATTAATAGTCCCGCAGTCACATGTACACACCGTTTAACAGATTCTCATACATAATCAACACGGACGTGTGAGATCAACGTTAACCTTTAGCATTAAACATAGAGTAGTACTGACATATCGTGACCCAAGCGGTCGTTGCCGGTTGCTCACCAAGTTTATTGAGACGATGAGAACTAATTCAATGATACTATTAATCTTAGAGTATCCCGTGTCGGTTGGCGATTGTTGTCACGTAATAATAAATTGATGACTGATTAATCGGTTGGCTTCAGGAAATGTGTAAGATCAGATACAATATGTGAAACAACACAGCGTGTATATATATATACACAGATGGAATGACAACTGTGACGAGGCCGTAAGAGGAAGTTGTTACTGCAACAGGAAACATGAGACTGCTTTCAGCCCCATGAGATATAGAATTTCGGCCAATCTCAATAGTTTGAATACATAATTCTATAGCTCAAAGAGTTTCTCGGAATAACTCAATTCAGGAATTCCAAGGATTAATATTAAAAGTGTACGTTATGTTAACGGCATTTTCATGACAGTACTCACTTGAGAATAAACGATTATGTTATTGCGAGAAAGGTTTCGTGATATATCTCCCGGAGCTTTGATCACAATCTTGTAAATCCGAAAGCATTTTCGATAGCATCCAAGTTCAATATCCTACGTAACGCAAATAATCGAAAATAGATGTTTAGGCGTGTCACGGTTAAGCCGATAGGATAAGTAACAAAAAGTAATGATAAACAGAAGGGAACGAATTTAATCTAGGGTAGAGCTAGGGATCCGCTCGCTGTCCCAACCGGGCGGCGCGGGGGTTAGCGAAATTGCCAGAATACATTAACGGGTAGGGTCGCCCTCAGCCCTATCTCAACAACCTGCACCGTAAGCTGCCACCTTAAACTCTGCGAATCGAGAATTACTCACATTATACATTTTTTTACCGTCGATAGCACATTAATTAATGTTGAACATTCTCTTTTCAACAAGCGTGATATATCTTCCCATCGTAACTCGAAGTTATATCATCGACGGACTTAATGAAGTCGTGGAAATATCATAAAAGCGGGTTATTTAAGGCGAGATTCTTCTACCTTAACCGGTGCGCAGTAAATAAAACCAAGGTTTAATGGTTCACGAAGGCTTTAAAGTAATGTGTGTATTAACGTCATTTTTAGCATACCTTTGTTGGTAGTATATATTGTTCTGTAATATTTTCTCGATAAGGCATTTACAATGTTTCACACTTGTATTAATAAATACAACAATATCGATCGAATGTATATAGTAATCGACATCCCCAGCATTCCTTTGATAAGGCGCGAACTTGTATTAAGTTAGAGATTGTTGGAACGAAAAATAAGTTTCAAATTATATGTATAGAGGATCATATCGGATTACCTACTATACTTACCTATGAAACGGTCTTTGTTTGTAAAATAATATTCTCCCAAATATAGTATGAAGAAAGTCTTAAAGATTGCCAACAGATTTTACTGCGTATCCTACAAGTTTTAGGACCGTTTTATATCACTCCGTTAAACTTTTATCCGACTTATTAAGAATTGGTATCTAAAGCTGCTTAAATTGTGGAATTGCGTATTTCTTTGTTAATTTAATTGCGTATAAATAAGCCTACGCTTTTCTGTTTTGACAAATTTATGAATGGTATTCAAATTGAATAAATGAAATGAATTATTGTAATTTGAGGTGCGGGATTCGGAACCTTATCGGCCCTAATTGCGACTAAGCGTCTACGCTTAGCGATCCCAGTCAGGTTTCGTTCCCCTGACCTTAAAATGACTGTTTCAAAGTACGTACGAATAAAATATGTATTTGAATGTTACACAAATAACTTTACTGAGATGGATCATAAACATGAAACATGTTGCCATTCCCTCGACGGCCTGACTGACTCGACTCGTGTCATACAAATACCATTTCGGGAACTAACTTTCTTTACATGGGTATATGTAAGTACATGTATATGTAAACATTTTGATACCATTAATTTGATTAGGTACTATGTCCCACTTGCCTGAGGCTGTTACTCGTATGTCTATTATACTAAGAATTGTTGTCCTTATGACGATTTTATTATAACGCTGTCACCTTCACAGTAATCAGTTTACGTCAATAGGACTAATAATGATACAAATGCGAGGAAAACAACAATCCCCGTGCCAAATTCACCTTTACGTTAGGTTCGTTTAAAGACGCAAATAGGTAATAACTCGCAAGGATACTGAGTGAATTAATAGACAAGCTGAAACACTTAGGAACAAATAGCCCGTAATACGGCACGAGGCAATGTGCCTGGCGTTTATTGCCTCAATTAAAACATTTAGATGCGTTCGAAAGGATTCCTATAAAAATGCAATTTGCTGTATTACATTTCTGGAGTGAATATTATGGTGCGTCCATGCTACGCGAAGCGAGCACGAGACGAGCCTCGAACGAACAGGATTCGTTATTTGCTCGCGATTTCAAGGGAGGACGTACTTAACGAGCCTATGTACGTCGTCGACTTACGTACTACGTAATTCGTGAAAAATCTGACAACCGGGCGGAGCGCAGTCTAGCACGCTACGAATGCTCGGTCGAGGCTCGCAAGCCCGTCCACGATACGCGAATCGTGCTCGCAGTGTGCTCGTTCGTGGCTCGGCTCGTGCTCGGTTCGCCAAACATGGACGCACCATTAGACTTTGCAAAAAATGCGTTGTTTCTACAACTACTTATTTGTACAGGATGATACTACATTTAATGGAAGCACTTGTAGGAAGTAATGTAAAATATGAACAACTTATTCATAGGGCCTACTTAGATTTCTTTTACATCTACCCCAGCTAATACTGCCATTCAAACAAAATATCCTGTAACATTGCCAAGTAAAAATCATCCACCAACCTCTCCCTAGCAACACAAATACTAATAAAATAATTTCTTTGTTTAGTGCCTCTTTTGATTATCACTTCGAAGTCATTGCATTTAATTCAAATGTCCTTTTGAAAGATTATTAATGTGGACAATGTGGCCTTTCATGGGGTCTTTCGATCGTTGGTCAATAAAGTCAAATAACAGGTCGTAATGGTCCACATGGGGATATAGCCCGATTAACATAAATCTCACTTCAATAAATATGCTACATATTCGTTAATGATTCGCTCGGAAATACTAGAATCACTTTTAGTAGGTACTTATTTTATAAACACTCCTTGATTTGTTTAATCGGTGATAAAGTTTCAAGATCCATTTCATTGCGACTACTTCAATTTGATCTCTTTATACTCAAATCCTTTGTGACATATTTAGTACTTGCAATATATAAACTGATACAGTTCTTGTCGGTATTTGTAAGCTCAAATTGATCTCTAAATGATTAATTATGTTTCGCGCTCATGAGCTGTCATATCAACATCCACCGTAATGTATGGTTACATACGATTCGCAGTTGTTTTATGCACGTATGTATTTCATTAGTAGGGTTCCAAACTAAAAAGGTAAATAAGGAACACTTATGGAGCCACTTCGTCTGTCTGTCTATCCGTCTGTCTCAGCCTAATTTTAACTCTATGTTCTCAGCGGTTTATTTCAGCAACCGCTAATGGAATTGAGTTGAAATTTGGAATAGTTTTAATATTGCTTATTTTTTTTTACTTTCTTTACAAAAGGGCCACAATTTTAAGTGAGGTAGGTATAATATGAAAGTGCCTTATTTGTACACTCCAACACAGGTTTCTATTTTCTTTTATGGTGCCTAGTTTTTGACTTATGATGAAAATTAACGAAAAAAATATTATTCTCCCATTATCTCCGAAGCTCCAATTTGAGAAATGTGAAATAATTACAGTTGATAAATATTATCTACATGATAAATAGAACGAAGTTTGTAACTAGCACAGTTTTTTTTTTCAAAATCATCAATATTCCTTCACAAACATAGTTATGCGGTTCGGTTAACAACCGTGTTGTCATAAATATTGATGTAAATATTATCTACATGAAAAATAGAACGAAGTTTGTAACTAGCACAGTTTTTTTTTTTTAAATCATCAATATTCCTTCACAAACATAGTTATGCGGTTCGGTTAACAACCGTGTTGTCATAAATATTGATGTAAATATTATCTACATGAAAAATAGAACGAAGTTTGTAACTAGCACAGTTTTTTTTTTTCAAAATCATCAATATTCCTTCACAAACATAGTTATGCGGTTCGGTTAACAACCGTGTTGTCATAAATATTGATGTAAATATTATCTACATGAAAAATAGAACGAAGTTTGTAACTAGCACAGTTTTTTTTTTTAAATCATCAATATTCCTTCACAAACATAGTTATGCGGTTCGGTTAACAACCGTGTTGTCACAAACCAATCAATATACGTCCTAGGAAGGTCGGAACCCTCGGTTTCGTGTCAGATTCAGACTCGCACTTGGCCGGCTTAATTTTGTTAATGCTTTGAGCACTTTCGCACCATAGTAACTAATGATGAGGCCAGTGGCGTAGCTAGGTAACCAAAGGCCCTGGGCCAAAAAATAAACTAGGGCCCATGTAGAGCCCCATCTAAACTATTTAAAATTTTCATATAAAGCCATCTCGTTTTTACACCTGGAACAAGACTACACACACACATTAAAAAAAGGCATATCGTAGCATGTTCCGCCATCTTGTCCGTCATGATAATCCGTATGAAGGGTCAACAACTGTTTGTTTTTATGCGAAATATTAGACCCCGACTCCACAGAGAGAGTTCTAGAGTTCCGCGTTCAGAGTTCTGCGTTTCTTTTTTTTTTCAATAACTATTTATAGTTTGTAAGTCAGAGTCCGAGGGGCCACCTGGGCTTGAGGGCCCCGGGGCACTGCCCCGTCTAGCCCCCTAGGTAGCTACGCCACTGGATGAGGCCGAATGTGGGAAACACACAAAGCCAAGAAGAATAACGAAACAAAATAACGTAGTTACATTATGCGACTGTAGAAAATGATATTATTATGATAGCTGTAAGACTCTCGGCCGAGAGTTAACGGAGTTAGCATATGATCGAAACGAATCTCAACATGAATGCCGTTTCAAAGGAAGTGATTACCGACCCGAAAGTCATCCAGAAAAGGTAAGGCAGCAAGTTTTAGTAATATTCTATTAATAATATCTGTATATTTAATATATAGTTAATATCTATATATTTAGTAATATTTTAGTATTATTCCTAAACTGTTGAGCCCATAGAGTTAGTATAGTATAGAGCGACTGTATGAGAGTACGGTCTGTGAGCACGAGTAGATACGGTCTAAATGCCTTGAATCGAACTGCGCGTACATATTTTGAACGACTAAAATACGTTTTTTTAGATCCAAATTCTCGTTTTTATCGATACTTTTACAAAGAATAAATGACAAGGAATCCATATCGACATTATATTGGACTGTAAATCAACTAGTGTATGATACATCTGTGAATGCATCTATATGGAAACTGCTCACGCTTTGCGCAAGGTAACGTTGTTAATGCTTTCAATCTATAATATGCTTACTCTATGGTAGAGCCATTGAAACATCTTATCTCACCATACTACTAGGCTTTGTGTGCTTACCACCTTCGACCACATCATCACTTACCATAGTGAGATTGTGGTCAAACACAGGCCTATACAAAGTAAAAAAAAAAAAAAAACTGCCCACGTAGTTCTTAATATAAATAAATAAATATAAATATCCTGGGACATTCCTCACACACGGTCATCTGATCCCAAACTAAGCAGAGCTTGTACTATGGAAACCAGATAACTGATATAATACATATACTACTTTTTGTTTGTAAATACATACTTAATATACATAATTACACCCAGACTCAGGACATACATACATGTTCGTGCACACAAATGCATGTCCTGTGTGGGAATCGAACCCACGACCTGCGGCGCGTAAGGTGAACCTTAACCAACTGCGCCAACTGGCCCGACCAATATAGATGAGTTAATAAAATTAGATATTGTATTTTAAACTTGAATACAAAGGAAATAATAAAGATGTCTACGTAAAGACCGTATATCAAAATATCGGCTAAATCAATATATCATCGGTCAGTTTTCAAGTAACCAAGGTATTTTCGCCCCGAGAAACCTCACTGGCACTTTGATTTTGAGCTATAAATAATTAAACAAGGTACCTATATCACTTTTGCCATGTTAGCGGCAAAAAGTGTACAAAATGCGCAATAAATTTCGGACCCCTGTCAGCGTTTAGGTATTTATGGCGATAACTGTACCCAACAAGAGACGGACGACGCAACGCAACTCAATGCGTTGCCAAGTTCCTAGAGCTGATTTAATTTACCATGTAACGCTGTAATCCTGCGCACTAGATTTCATGCGAAAATGTTGAGAAATAACACGAAATTACTATTACTTACAATAATGTGTAATTTAAGTTTAACAGACAAAGAGTGGTACAAGTATGGGTGACAGAGACCTGGGACCCAAGTCTGCTATTTTAATTGTGTTCCAATGAACTTTCAGTGGTGTCAAATGGCGCCATTATGACGCTGTTATGTTGTAGACTAGGTACCAAAACTGTAAAACGTCACAATTTTGACACCACTGAAAGTTCATTGGAACACAAATGAAATAGCAGACTTGGACCCCTGTATCTGTGCCCTATAATGACTAGAAAATAGGTGCGAAAGACGAGGAGACTTTATGAGACCCCAAGTGAAAAGTAGCTCTACGATTTTATTGGATAATAATTAATTGATAAATGAAAATAAGATTTAACAAGTTTTAGATAGCATAATACACATAAACTGCTGACGTCCTTAATTAAAGCAAATAGAGTTCAATTCAGAGGAGCTAGAAATATTATTTGCGATCACTGGTCGCTGCGAGTTAACTGTTGTGTGCTGTGCTAATATAATTCAACTTCTTTCGTACAATGCCGCACGATGGGGACTCCAAGATACGGGCTTCAGTTTGGAGTCCACTGCTATATCTGCGCAGAGTTTGTGTATTATGCTATCTAAAACTTATTTTCATGTGTGTTTTTAAATAAATGATAATTATTATTATAATTTGTTTCTGAATTCTTCCTAAGTGCTGATGCTGGTAATCATGCTCATCCAATGTTTTCAATATAGTACAAAGCAAGGACGAACGAGTTCGATGACATAAAATCCTTGTATGCACCTACGTCATAAACGTCAACGTATCATCATAAATGATATTAGGAGAGGTGGCGTGACTATCGATATATGTCGATGATCGGCGGTCAGGTCTAATAATAAAATAAGCCTTTATTGCAGTCTACAATGTTAACTATAAATTATACAATTATAACTGACGATCGGTTTAAACAACAGCTCGTCCTTCGACACAGGCCTCCTCTAAAGATTTCCATCTCTCTCTTTTTTTCTGCAATTCTAGTCCATTCTGGTCAGGTGTCATATCCTGGTATAAAAAAAGCCCCGCCCGAAAGATTAAATCCCTATATATTTCAAAAGAACATCCAAGATTATAGCATTCTAAAACTGGAACCGCCTTCAGTATCCGGAGATAAGTTTTATTGTCTAGGTACTGGAGTCACGACATAAAGATACAAGAGAAAATTACATTCAATGTCGATAGATTAAATCAGGCCAATGGGACAACTATTTATAAAGGTCGAATATCGAATAGAAAGGTTGAGGGCCTTAATTTGAACATTCATAACGTATTTTACGTCGCAACCTTTCAAACTCACGTTGCGTGACGGACTGGACGCGACCTATTGACTTTCAATCAATTTCCTTTCGTTCAAGTCATGTGAATTTGGAAGAAATATTTGAGGACCTTATTCTTGGTAAAGATTATACCCGATTATTTCTCAATTCGATGCCAATAGAGCGTTCTTCAAAGTTGATGTTTATCAATCCGACAGTTGAATTATCACTAAATTATAGTTAACCCGAGATCACAGCGAGGCGTGACGCAGCGAGGTTAAATCGGGCCAGGCGGCCCACGCGAAAACCGCTAATTAGGAAGCGCGCGCGCAAGGGCGCTGCACCGGGCGCGCACCATGCGCGTGCGACTCACTGCACCCACTGAAACAAAGACACGACATCGCGGACAAAAGATATAAGCATCGGGACAAAAGAAACAGCTCAGGGAACAAAAGAAATGGCCACAGAACAAAAACAATGGCACTGCAGTGGAAACGCGAGGAGTATGGCGACGTTGTCTTCAGGCACAAAGGGGTGTTGTATAAAATTGTGTTTTGTTACTAATTCTGACGTGTCCGACGGCATGAGGAGTGCCAAGGATTTCAGCATGTTTGCGCTAAAAGAATCCTTCCTGCTATGAAGCACTTCCGTGTAGTGGGGCGAACACACAAAACATGTATATTTTCGTATATTTATCCGGAAAACAGCTATTTAAGATAATAAGAGAACTGCGTACATTGTTCAAAAGTGTAATTTTTCTTCTTTCGAATCCACGCGAATACGATGCAGACATTCTCAAAGTGCTTAGTTCAAATCATCGCCCGCGTGTTTTTCAACTGCCAATTTTCCCTTCTCCATTCTTTGTTTTCGGACGGTTGCGTTTTTATAAAAGACGGCGGCATTCTTTAACTTGTCATTTCTTTCAGATGTTATCTCATTAGGTGACATTTTAACGTATTTCTTTCTTCACATATCATTTAGATAATTTCATATCGGAGGATATTTCAAAAGAAGATTTTTGCTGACCAAGCAACACTTTAAACAAAGTGTTAGTCGACTTTTTTAAATAAGCGTAATATACGCTTATTATAATGAAGCAGAATGAACGACACTGCAGTTTTAGCGGATGCACTTAGTTCTATTTACGTACGATGTGAAAGCTCGAAACAACGCGTAAGGCATATAAACAACTCATCGAAACACTAAAACGATTTCCATTTTATAACTATCATCCAGAACACTTCAGATAGTAACGTAGCTTTGAAGCACCCCATAAATAACTCGTTCATACCGCATCGAAACGTTTCCATACAGGTTTTACTTAATAAAGACAATCTTCCTCGTTTTATTGTCGACCTTCGAGATAGATGTTAGCAATTTGTACAAGTTCTTGACTTGGCCAATAATGGTAATAAATGGCAAGTGCGTATTCAACAAGACTGAATGGACAATAGATTATTCACAACGACAATTGACGCTCTGAATTAGCATAGAAAAAGAAAAAAATGATGATCTTGTATCACGTCGTGGAAAATCTTAATATTCAAAACAAACTACTATCTTAAAAATCTATACTATACTACAATCTTGTACAAGCGGATGCATTTCTACAAATTAAGTCCCAAGTCCATCGCACAGTCGCACTTCGAATGTTACAAATATGAATATTTACATGTGTAATGATTTTGTAGAAGGGTAAAACAATTTCGATAGATACGTAAAATAAGATTTACGAATAAAGACGTTATTCCTACAAATACTTGTCACTATTGTTACCTGCCCGTCTACGGTACCAAAAAACGTTTTTACCCTAAATCCTATTGTCCCGAAAAGATCGAATATCTTTTCATAACTCAAGTTCTTTTAATAAGAAAGGGAAGAGATATTTTCTTTACTAATTTGTCCCTTTGGTAGTTTTAAATAACACGCGAGTTTGGTTTCAGGACAGAATTTGTGATAATTTTATGGGTAGCTAGTGGATTTATCTAGATTCTAGAACATAAGCTAGACAATGTAAATGTAGCAAATTCAAATTGTTTACTTCGTTTTTCATTACGTTCCAGCATAACAGTACCAGTAGAAAATCTTCCATAAAACCTACATGAAAAAATTTTTTGTTAAAATTTCAGTCATTCGCATCTGAAACTCCCAACTATTTTCTGTCACAGTCGCACGATTCTCACGTTTTTGTTCGTTCATTGCCATTCAACGTATGATTTGAACAATAATTCTTTCCGCGGCAGCTACTCCATTTAGCAAAGGTCTCCGTGTTTTCCTTTTGCCGTCGGTCTCGTTTTACATCGCAAGGCAAGCCTGAACGGACGCGGCCGAGTGCCATTCGAATTTCAATAAAACTTGAAGGGGAATAAATCGTCGATGGAGGGGCAAGCGCGCGGGATATTGTGTTCCTGCCAGCTGACGCCGCCCTCGCCCACTTCACCAGACATATCGATTCAGTAATAATAAACAAAATTATCAAACTAATTACACTTTCATCATTAGCCTTGATGTTGCACACGCTGCTGTTGAGAAATTGCCCATTGAAATCAATTGAAGCGTTTATTAATATAATTGGTAGTCATTATTCAATAATACGGAATTATAAGCACAGAAAGAGAGTATTATTAACACTTTCATTTATATTCTGGCCGTTGAGTCGTTCTCGTACGGCAACAACATACGAGTTTTGGAAAGTAACTTACCCAGGCTTATTTTAAGATAAGAATAAAAGCTATTTCGGTTAAAGATCCATCTTTCTTGTTCAAAAAAAAATATCACGAAGCCACATCTCAGATATAAAAATCACAATAGAGGACGATATAAAATTTGAAACATAAAACCGACTGTTATTCTTTTATATAGGATACTTATATGGCGGTTGAAAGAGATAAATTGCTGCAGTATCGAAGTGTGACGAAATTGGACGTAAACCGAGACCTGCTGAAAATTGACGTCAGAAACTTAAGAGATCAAATATTACTGTAATTCAATTTGACAGCGTGAAATTGGAGGTCTATCGAGGCAATGATGCCTAGAAACTAGAAGTACTTTTTATAATTAGGTACTTTCAGAAGTTTCAGATACTTACATATAAAATTAGAAAGCCACAGAGAAGGTCACTTGTAAGGTTAAAAATGTTAAAATATTTAGAATAAATGAATACAAAATTATGTAAAAGCCCTGAAGGAAATAATTACAATTCCGCCTTGGGGCCCACAAACCTTAACATGAAATTTTATCTTCACAAGATAAACAGTTAAGTATTCCTAAAAACTACATTCAAAGCTTTCAATTCCTCGATATTAATGATAGCTGTCAACGGTATCACTTAAGTACCTAAAGCGCAGACAGTTCAACGGGCAAAACTTAATAACGCTTCAACCTGCTGCAACAGAGATAAAATATAAAGAAAACGATGAACCGAACCGTTTGTTGGATGCACTAACAGTTCCGCCGGTTCTTACTACAAATGTAATGTTAGAGGACTCACATGTGAGGTCAACGTGCCTCTAGCACCGTTACGATCGCCGTCATATGATCCTTGTTCACTGACGCAACTTTGTACTGTACTTTGTACTAAAAAAAGGATACATTTCCTGGAAGAAGTCGAGACTAGGCGGCTGTAGGATGTCTAACGCCGATAATACCTGCAAAGATAGAACATTAATTAGTGGCGTGCACGACAGCACACCGGCGGCTGATAAGCGCTAAGCTCTCATCACATGTCGGCTTGACACATTATTAACCATCACAATGGACGTTATAGCCAATTTTCTCGTTTCGATGCAAATCTTTGTTTATACACGGGGACAAATGCGCACAAACCGCAGACAACACGCATTGATCGATAAACACAGTGAAAATGAATAAATTATGATGAGCGCACACCGCATTATAATTATTTCGTGATAATGTCCAATCCAAACCATATTATCATAAAACAGAGGTACGGGACCGGTAAATTTATAGGTATTGAACAAAATCGCATAATTGCTGATAGAATTTAAAATTTACCCTTAGTAATCACCGAAGGTGTAATTATATTCGACGGCGTAAATGTAAAAGGCTTAATTAACATTCATGTCTCATGGGTAAGAAAGTGAACAAGCAAAAGTGTCGTTCGATAAACAGCCCGATGAAAATACCCTGAGAATCATTATGTTAATTGGAAACATTTCGGAAGACTCGTCACTCCGAGGAATAATCCGTTAAGCTAAAACCGATATCAAAGAACGAGAACCATCAAACGTTTGTTTGTACAGGATAAAAACTCCTTTGAAAAATATCAATGGAACGAAGAGCAATAAATAAGTGAAAATAAACAATGATACTGCCCCGTATTTTGACCCGCGCTGAATGGTAGATAAGAGGACCGTTACAAGCTTTGTCATTCTATTGAACTTATCCGAAGACATTTTACCGTTTTACAGATAACTATGTAATTTCAGAATGTAAGCAGATAGCGTTAGATCGTCAACCAGAAAATTTGTACGGGCATAATATAAATTATTGAAGCTATTTATTCAGTTAAACCATTGACTTCAACGTAATGGGCTAGGTGGATGATGCTAAGTAGAAGGGCTACCCCCTTAGAGCTTTAGGAGGAACCTATGTCCAGAAGTTACCAAAAGTTGATAAAGATGATTATATATTCATTGATGTTGAATGTTCTAGTATTAAAAGGGTTAGTCTATAACGTGTGTCCTTTAATAAAGGAATCATTGTTTGAAGACGTTCTACTCACGTTTTCATGTTTGAAGAAGCAAAGCATCTTAAGTTCGCGGAAGACACGCTTTGAGGAAACGAGCGACTGGAACACGTTGGGCAGTTTCTTGAGTGCAACGCGCCGGCCATCTCGCGGATCTGTCACTGCCCTGTTGACAAACAAACAACATTTATTGTAGTTTTAATAGGAACGGGTATCTAAATTGAATAGTTAAACATATAAAAGCAACTGCATTGCAACAGGAGTCGGTGTTTTCAAGAGCATTCGTATTTTTCATTGCGATTACACGTATACTCCGCTTTGCAGCTGGCTACATCTGCCGCTGGATTACATTTTACAAAAAAAATATCGCCATTTTGTTTAAACACACTGTAGAATGCTTATGAATAAATTGCAAATTATATATCGAAAAGAAAACGCGATTTATTTAGAGCCATGGATATACCAAAATTGCATTTCTCTTAATATTGTAGCTCAGTTTTCAACAGTACTTGATTACCATGACAATATAGTGGGGTTTAAATCGACAATGAGTTTACCCAGTGGTTCTCGTGATAACTATTGACATAAGCTGCGGAATCCAAAGTTCAGAATTTGCATAACAGAATGATTGTCCCCTTGCAGGTGTAACTGTACCTTTGTAACTTTACAAATAACAGAACACATTTGTAGCTAATGCGTACGTGTTGTGCTACTTAAATAGATTCATAACTAATTACGTATATCAGTATTGTATTCGGATTGTTTCCGATAACTTGAACATGGTCAAGCGCTTGATTCTTTTTTGTATTTCATAAACTTACTGCTACCTTTATGAGCTTACAACTATTACAAACAAGAAACCACCAAACGTTGTAAACTATATCAAGTCATGTTGTCCTAAAATCACGTTCAACAGAGCAATTTAAAAATGCAGTGAGCGTTGTTGAAGCACCGAAACGTACCCTCGCATTAAAGGCACCGTTAGGTCTGCCCTTGCGATTATTATCGTTCGGAGAGCAGGGCCGTGATAATATCCGTCGTTGGGGAAATAGGGATGGCGACCGGCCCTGAGAGAGCAACGACCGACTGGAATCGGAGCCCACGATCCGAGCGGGGACTATCGGGAGGCTTCAAATTAGGAACGTCCCTGATTTATAATCGACTGTTATTGGACATACAAATAACATTTGCGCAAGAATGATTGGCTGGCACTAGAGGTGAAAATGTTTACATTCATGTGATTGTTTTAGATATTTTATTACAAGCAAAAGAACAAAAGAAAGCTGCATATTAATAGTATGCTTTGTCATAAATAACCAACTACAATAAATCTTTAGTATTATTTGACTTTCGCAAATAAAATCGTACGTAGGTTAGGTAATATATGGATACGATTGCGGACTGTATAAAGAAAGCATTATAAATGACGTTCTCAATTCGGCAAGCTGTATAAGCATCGTGAACAATGGCAGGAAATATCCTCGCATTGAACACCTGGTAGCAGGTTTTTGCAATAAAATTATAGATGCACATTAGTTAAATAAAATAACATGTCAAAGACTTTGACGAAACAAATCACCGAAGTGAATGCTGCAAATCGCAAATTTGCGTGTGTGACAAACAGTAATCCATCGTAATTGACGTTGATTCATTAATTATCCATTTAAATTGTTTTTTTTATGCCACCTATCAACCACCAACAAAAGAGCAATTAGTAATATAACTTAACAGTATAACTTAAAGTTGACAATGTGCATTTAGTTTTATAAGATTCCCAGAAGCAAATTGTCTTATTGTCACAAGTTCTTATAATACGAAAATAATCAGCAGACAGTCGGACATAATTAAGAAATAAATAATGATTTATGAATAGGAGTTGGATAAAATAGTGAATGTGAATGAATAGGAACTCTCAATGCAAGACAATGGTGCTTCGAATAGAACTTATAAACCATAACCAGTGATGTTCGTTTTTGTTAAGTCTTAGAAAGCCTAGACATTACTGCCATCTTATAAAGAAAAGATCTTTATTTATATATACCTACATTTTTTATAAAACAAATTCATAGTGACAGTTATTAGGAAACGTGTTTCCTAGAACTTTGTAAACTTTATCGGTATTCAATTATAAAGACGATAAAATTACATTTTAATCAAAATTCGCGCAGATTTATATAGTAAACAAGGCGCCATAACAAACTGACATTCCGGATCAGATAATCTCAAAATAAAACTCGCTACGCAAGCAGAAATGTTCTGTGCCGGTCGCCCTAATGAAGATAAGTATCCATCCTAAAAGGAGATTTTCGGTACATTAGGTCTCCCAAAAAGCTAGGTAGCGCTACATTAGAAGGCTTATTACATAAAAGTGCCTGCACGGGTAGAGTCACTTATATAATTGAGGTTCACAAAATAAACAAGTATTTCACGTGAATATCAACTTAGAACTGCATTAATTGATACAAACGATGGCCCAACGAGAATTCCTCCAAATCTCACAGGTATTTGTCCAATTGCATACAAATATTTGACAGGAGCTCGTCAAATCAAGCCCGGGGCCCTTTGCGGTATCGACTGTGTTAATAGTAAGTGGCTACTTCAATCACACATCAGCTTTATCTTTGTCATTTATATATATTATTCAAATCACATCACACAGTTATTACAGATTTTAGAATTTTCTATAGCTACTAATATCGATAAAATCTAAAAGAGCCGCTAGAGTTTCTTAAAAAAAATATTGTAATATTTTTAGCTACTGGCTTCGTTCAGGGGCCGATGGTTTCAAAAACGATAGATAGGTACATGTTCTATGCCCTCGCGGTTTCACCCAAATTCCCGGGATAAATCTTATAACACTCTGAAATAATACATTATTCCCAAGTGCTTCCCGGTGTAGCTTCCTATTAGTGAAAGCATTTTTCGAAGCCGCTGGTAGTTCACGAGGTTAGCCCGTTTAAAAACTTCCGCTCTCGTATATAAGTATGGATATTCCTGATGTGGTGAATACCAGTCAATGCCTTGTTTACAAAGCAGCTGGGTATCATCGATTAGTGGACCGAAACACGTGAACAGCCCACGGCCTCACCTCACAATGTTCTATCGCTAGCAAACCACTAGGCTCTATATAATTGTGCACAGTGTGTGCTTTCGGATAATTAGCAAACATACGAACCGGTTACACAAATACGACTATATTCAATGGAGTTTCCCACAGTTATTATGTTAATGTTAATTATACTGAAGTTTATTTGTAAATTATTGAATACATAATATGTAATTAAATTAATGCACAGGGTTGAATTTTAGCCGTTCAAATTAAAAGCCAATATGGTGGTAAAATAAAGGTGTTTTTCCTTCAGAAATATGGCATTATATTACGTTAATAAATAGTTGTATTGAGCAGTTCACATACAGACGGATATTTATTTTGGTAACTAAAAAAATAATCCCAAATCGATGAAAGATAAGGATATTCGTGATTGAACGAAATATGTTCGAGGTTATTCCTACTCGGGTGCGGTCCCAATTCGGATGCCTAACCGATTGTTTAGTCTAACAAACATAATGGCACCTATTAGAAATTTGTCAGTCGACCGTTACAAGATCGCTGTAAATGAAGACAGCGACGAGCACAACATCAGCATATTTCGAATTAAATTGAATAATTCATATCCTTCGATCAAATATTTCATATCTATCAATTGTAAATGAGTAGTTCTGAGTAATGCAATGGGGATTACCTTATGGTGTATTTTATAATCACTTATATTGGTTTGTTATATGAAGCATTTTTTTTGCAATTCAACTTATAACATAATGTTAAAGTTCCAGTTCAGTTACTAAGGTATCGCTAATACCAGTGCCAGTGGCAGTATCGTTGAAAACATAAAAATGCCTTATGCCAGTCACCAGTAAAAACTCTTCAAGGGTAGTGGGATCAGTCGGCCGTCTCATCGTAGGTAAGTAAAAAAATACACGCTTCATACAAAAATCATCGGCATCTAGCTTTTTCTAAACCATTCTTTTTATATCACTAAGGCGGCAAACAAGCATACGGCCCGCGTGAGGGTAAGCAGTTACCGTAGCCTATGGAAGCTTGCAACACCGGGGATATAATATAATAATATATACGACTAAGTCGGTAAACAAGCATACGGCCCGCCTGATGGTAAGCGGTTACCGTAGGCATATGGACGCTAGCAACACACGAAGCATCGCTCACGCGTTACCGAACTTTCCCCCCTCCCCTATGAGCTCTGGCGACCTTACTCACGCGCAGGAACACAACTTTACAAACATAAAGTTATTTGGCTGCGGTATTCTGTAAGGTGGAGGTACTTCCCCAGTCGAGCTGCTCTTTGAGCGAATAAACGCTATGCTCTACCTCTCACTCGCGCGTTGCCGACCCTGAAGAAATCTTTTTGAAGAACCCCATGCTGTACTGTAATATACATGGTTAGAAAGAGTGAATAGGTTTCTTATGGGTAAGCGTGCTCCATCTTAGACATCGTCATCGCCCTTTATAGACGGGTCACTGGCCAAACGCAAGCCACAGGTCGAACCCAGCATCAGCAATAAGAACCTGGATTGCGTATTAAAATTGACGCAACAACTACCGAGAACATCATATCGGTAAACGTAAGGTTCATTGTTAACATTTCATTGTTGAATCGAACTCGTGTGAATTTAATGGAGATATAGTAAACTATACAATAGACACGTTATTTCATCACGCGGTTGAAGTGAACAAACATGACCATTTAATGTCAGACGCCAACTAGGTAATAACGGTAATTTCTCAAATTCTGAATCCTTCATCATATTTTGAGCTCAATTAACCGTATAAGGTGATTACAACCAGTCGAAACTTAACTGGGAAATTCAGTGTTAATTACAAAATTGTAGGCTATGCTTGTGATAGTTATTTGTTACCGGGCTATAGTGATTGATATCTATTTTATTATGTAGGAATATGGTTTAATTTTGACGAAATAGAAACATTCTAGATCGACCGAAGATCATAGCATCCCCCACTGCAACAGACAGAGAGAAGCATTTAGGCTTTTTAGGGTTCCGTAGCCAAATGGCAAAAAACGGAACCCTTATAGATTCGTCATGTCTGTCTGTCTGTCTGTCTGTCTGTCTGTCTGTCTGTCTGTCCGTCCGTATGTCACAGCCATTTATTTCCGAAACTATAAGAACTATAATGTTGAAACTTGGTAAGTAGATGTATTCTGTGAACGCAATTAAGATTTTCACACAAAAATAGAAAAAAAACATTAAATTTTGGGGGTTCCCCATACTTAGAACTGAAACTCAAATTTTTTTTTTTCATCAAACCCATAAGTGTGGGGTGTCTATGGATAGGTCTTCAAAAATGATGTTGAGGTTTCTAATATCATTTTTTTCTAAACTGAATAGTTTGAGCGAGAGACACTTCCAAAGTGGTAAAATGTGTGTCCCCCCCCCTGTAACTTCTAAAATAAGAGAATGATAAATCTATAAAAAATATATGATGTACATTACGATGCAAACTACCAACGAAAATTGGTTTGAACGAGATCTAGTAAGTAGTTTTTTTTTAATACGTCATAAATTGAAATTCATATCAAATACTCAGGTCTATACTACCATTTACTTATATACCTATAGGTTTGTACGGAACCCTCGGTGCGCGTGTCTGACTCGCACTTGGCCGGTTTTTTTAATTGTATGAAATGTGCGTTTTTAACCGACTTCAAAAAAAAGGAGGAGGTTCTCAATTCGGCTGTTTTTTTTTTATATGTTTGCTACCTCATAACTCCTTCATTTATTAACCGATTTGGAAAATTCTTTTTTTGTCTGGAAGGGTACACTTCCCCTTTGGTCCCATTGTCATCAGATCAGGATTTGATAACTTTTTAGTGTAGTTTGAAGTCGGTTTAAGTTTTTTGTAAAACAGTCCAATTATAGTAAGTGTATTGCTCCTTTCAACATTTTGATTGAAAAAAGCGTGTGAGACATAGCTATTTAAAAGCACTATTATGTGAGAAACCATACGTAGCAGCTATATAACGTGACAAAAAGTTGCAACTTGAACTACCAACGAACTGATGTTTACTCGAACGAAGATGAATAGAGCCACATATCATTTAAAACAATGAGAAGGCGTATCAGGATACTAGAGAAGTTTTTGGCGATTGTGGTAGGTAGTGTCGTCGGTTCCTACAAGAAGTTTGAGCGTTAGTTTTTTTAGTTTTAGGAAACTATAACCTAACACCTAATAATGTTCAGGTAGCTGCACTTGAGAGCCATCTCTCTTCTAAGGTTTGTGTGCTTACCACCATCACCACATCAATTACTAAGGTTTAGATTGTGATCTAAAATAGAGAACTGTTGAAGAAAACGACCCTAAACTACTTAAAGCAGCTTTCGTGCTGTCAATATTAGCCAAGTAATAATCAGGTCGCGACATATGCGACGCGAAGGCGGTTAGGGACATTTCGAAACCATTACAATGGATGTAATTACAGAGGGCCTAATCAATATGGACTTCTTGTAACGAGCGGCGAGCAAGTACAGGCACAAGATTAGGCGTTACTAGCTATTGTTTATCGCCCTGTGAAAGGTCTAGGTCTAGCTTTGAAACCCTCCTGAATGTCAGTATGTGCGAGCAATAATACAAATGCCAACATTCTCTCGATGAAAGGGAAAATTAATTAAAGACTAAAATTAGAATTTGAATGTCATCCTGTATAATTTTCTTGTAAAACGGGTTTAGACATAGCTTAGTAGCAGGAAAAAATACAAACATACTTGTTGAAAAATGCGACTCCTACTTTGCGACGGCAGCGCAGATATACCCAAGTAGCATAACAAGCTGTTTAAAGGCTGTATTAAAGTTATAATATCTGTTTCAGAACCCTAAGCTGACGCGGATCCCTTTATACAGCCTATATACAGCTTTAACGATAAAACCAGCTTGGAGTGTTATAAAATTCTTAACGCTGTCTAGTAGAGTTTTGATATTCTGTTTAAGAACCCTAAGCTGACGCGGATCCCTTACTAAGAATTTTATACAGCTGGAGCTGTATAATATCTCATAAATCACTCTTATAAGTATTAAAACTGTTCTTTACACTCTTGTAAGTCTCTAAAAGAACTCTAAGTTCTAAATGGGCTGGTTTATGGATGTAGAATATGCTTGCGTGCTGCTTGGGTACCTATTGTGAACAAAAGTTTTGTGTATTCCCGATCGTGTAAACATATTAGTTACATACATGGCGCCAAGTTCCCGAAACACTTCTTCAAATAAACCTCCAAAAATGTAGGGCTTTATATTCATAGGCACGAAACACCTGCGCGAGTAAACAACAGAAAGAATGGCCGTACCTATGGCGAGATAACGAAACATACACAAAGTTAACGCACAGGCATACACGCTGGTAAAACAAAATTCCAGGGACAATGAGAATAAATTAACGCGCGTATGAAACTGGGCTTTGTTTACACTGTAACATGTTATGTAACTTAACGCATTTGGCTGAATCAATATGTTATACGTAGGCACAATATGTTTACATTAATTAACCGGGAATTCTAACTGTTGTTTAGGGTTTTGTGATACGGCCGATGATATTGTCAAGCCGGCGGTATTTACATTTTCAAACTGAAAATTGACAACTTTATAATAACAAAATCCTGGAAATTTCATGAAAAGGCTAAACTATGTAGAAATCGGAATGCCATATTATAATCTCTTGATTTACAAGACGTAAAAACAAAAGAAAAGTGATTTTTAAAAGGTTATTTTAATGTCTCGATAATAAAATGTCGTGGTAAGTAATAAGTCGTTCTAACTGTCATAATTAACCCTGTTTTTAGGGTTCCGTAGCCAAATGGCAAAAAACGGAACCCTTATAGATTCGTCATGTCTGTCTGTCTGTCTGTCTGTCTGTCTGTCTGTCTGTCTGTCTGTCTGTCCGTGTATGTCACAGCCATTTATTTCCGATACTATAAGAACTATAATGTTGAAACTTGGTAAGTAGATGTATTCTGTGAACCGCATTAAGATTTTTACACAAAAATAGAAAAAAAACAATAAATTTTGGGGGTTCCCCATACTTAGAACTGAAACTCAAATTTTTTTTTTTCATCAAACCCATAAGTGTGGGGTGTCTATGGATAGGTCTTCAAAAATGATATTGAGGTTCCTAATATCATTTTTTTCTAAACTGAATAGTTTGCGCGAGAGACACTTCCAAAGTGGTAAAATGTGTGTCCCCCCCCCTGTAACTTCTAAAATAAGAGAATGATAAATCTATAAAAAATATATGATGTACATTACGGTGCAAACTTCCACTGAAAATTGGTTTGAACGAGATCTAGTAAGTAGTTTTTTTTTAATTAATATCAAATACTCAGGTCTATACTACCATTTACTTATATACCTACAGGTTTGTACGGAACCCTCGGTGCGTGAGTCTGACTCGCACTTGGCCGGTTTTATTTAATGTTGTTTTTAATATGTGTATTTTAGAACTTAGTTATTAGGTTCTAAAACATCACATTTTGTTCCTTGTTGAGAATGGAACTACGCCTCTTTGAAAAATCACTCCTCAAATACACAGAGCAGCGGCGTAATTGTACAACTATGCAGAGGCAAAACAATTTAAAAAGAAAAGCAAATTCACGGAACAAAGCAGCGCTCAGGCAAATTAAACATTTAACAATTTTACAAATGCAAAAAATTTAAAATATCATGTCACGTAATTAAAACACGGATGAACACTAGCCCGAATAAATGTCTCCGGATATGTAACACCCGTACAGTTCATACATTTTATAGCTATGCTGTACCGGAAGCTTTTTATGGGTTGAAAAAGTGAAGAATTAGAAAGAAAACCGCCAGTTGTGATATATATGATATGGTTATGTTTTATTTTACCCTCAAAATGCCGTCGGTCCCGGTTTGCATCGTGAAATGGCGGTCGTTAGGACATATGACGGCCTTTAAATTCGCCGCACACATAAGAGCCGCATTAGATTTCTTGATTTAGGGCACTTGTACGGTTTAAAAGCATTACTATAAGTAGTTTCATGGGTGGGAATGGAATCATCCCCGATGTGATAAATAGATATTTGGAGATGAGGGTCTGTAAAAATCTCAAAGGAGCTTACTTCCGCGGTCGCTCAGATTGTGGAATGAGCTCCCGCCGTGGGGTTCTTCAAAAAGGGTGTGAAGAGATTCCTGCAGGGTAGGCAACGCGCGAGTGACACCCCTGGTGTTGCAAGCATCCATAGGCTACGGTAACCGCTTACCAGTACGGGCCGTATGCTTGTTTGCTGCCTAGGTAGTATATAAAAAAAACCTCTAGCACAAAAATAGCACTCTAACATTTAGTGAAAAAAGATAAGGTAACAGATTTCTTAAGCACCTGTATATGAATAATTGTCGACATTATACATTATTTCCATTGCGATGGTTAGTTAAAAGAACACATACGCGTCGAATATAGAACTTTCTTTCTTTCTTACAAAGTCGGTTAACAAGTAAGTATCAGCCTACGCAAAGAGATTGTCGTGAAAGCGTACGTTCATTCATTTTCACGGTAGAGTACGATGTGATAAGAAGGCATACACCAGCGTTGAATGTATGAGTATAGTACTAAGACGTGCAAGTCACAAATTACTTTTAAGATAAGTACGACATTACTTTGAATTGGTTTGATTGAATGCTTTTCTTTATAATTTCCGTTTTGTGATTGGCCTCCATCAGCCAGTATCAATTATGTTACTAACAGTATAAATAGAACATTTTGTGGGAAATTGTATAAGGGCCAAGGACCTCGTGGGCTTTCGCCTTTTACCCGTCCTTGAGTTTAAGTTACCAGAAGTTCCATCGATTATTATTTGTGTGCAAGAAAATTGTGTGCTGCCCCTGCTTTATAAAGAAAACCTTGGCGTACCAAATTTCTAAAATGAATAGCTAGTATTTTTGTCGAATCAAACAATATTTTCGTTTTCAAGGTATACACTAATGACACTCTCGATTAGCGGTTCTTTGTCAAGATTTGACACTGAAGTCCATTCATATTGCAAATGTGAAAATATTTAGGAATAATTCAACTATTTCGTCCTAAAGACTGACGCCGCCGCGACATAAGTGACCTTAACAACAAAGCCTTCACTCGTTATAATAGTGCAAGCTATTATGGGAGCGACAGCTCTAGAATACCAAGGTGACGATTAGGAGCAATAAATCGATTTTCACTAGGATCTGCGGTATACTTACTATAGGAAGTATGGGATTTTGCAATAGCGTGCAGACGGCAAGAGGGCGTCGCGGCGCCGAAACTCTCGTTCCCGTCCTCTAACTGGTCGCTACGGGCATACATCTCTCCCTCCGCAGTCTCCCCAACACGCCATCTTTTTAAATATAGATAGGTATCGCGATTTGCAGTCTCATCGTCCATTTCCGTAACGTGACGTTTCGACATTGAATGTTAGCAACGCAATTAAGAGTTGAGCTGGATACGATGTGGCTTAATGGGAGATAATAAGTTTCATTTCTACCACTTTTTATAGGACATACAATGTAGGTACAAAAGAGCTCACAAATTACCCTATTTTGGAGACGGTAAGATATAAACCTAGCAAAATTAGATGTTAATAAATTTCCTGATAAAAACTTTATTAAACAAAAAAAACGCTTATTTTTTAATAAACTTTTTTTAAACAAAGTAAATACAAATTCACTTTTGTATTTTCTTTTTTGGCTACACGTTCGTGTTTTTCGTGCTCCTGTATTCCGTATTCTGAGTTTCCTGCCATATGGAGAAAAGGGGAGAAAAGATTATAAAAGTGTATAAAAATAATCTAACAGGCATTTAATTTTCCATGCAATTTTCATATCCATACAAAATAGACAGGTTTTATTTAGAATCTACAATAAATTCAAATTAGCCGACGTATTTGCAAGTTAGGCCCGTAAGCTGCTCAGAAGTACTACAACATAATAATTTACGTTAACCCGGTTTTTAAATAACTGGTTCAGTTTACAGTAAATAACGATAAGTTACTCACGCAAATTGGCCATAATATATGAAAAATATTCTATACTAGCTGTCCCCCGCGGTTTCACCCGCGTTCCCGGGATAAAAAGAAGCCTATGTCCTTCTCCATACCATAGGCTACCTGCGTGCCAAATTTCATGATGATCCGTTGAGTAGTTGAGGCGTGAAAGCTTAACAAACAAACACACTTTCGCATTTATAATATTAGTTAGGATTAGTTAGGATATTGAGGCTGTGTTTAATGCGATAGATATGGAGTCCAAGCAAAGCCAGTCCAGGCAAGGGTAGTGTAGGACATTTGAGCAGACGTGTTGAGTGTCCCCTCCAGTAAAGTGTGTCATTACAAGCAGAACCTTGGATTTACCACCCACATAAGAATAGGTGCTCCTATATCATGAACGAGTACGAGTACAATCAATTACTCAATCTTTTCCTGCGTTAAATAATCTTGGAAACATAAATTTTGCCTGAATAACCTGATTCTACTTATAAATATAGACTTTTTGTAGGTTCGTTGGTAACAGACAAAGATGAAAAATATATAATAACTTTATCCCGTGATTAATTACCTAATAATCAAGTCGTAATTTATTTACAGGAAACCAATCAAGTGGTCATGAATCGAAATTTTTAAGCTAACTATCGATAGTACGAGTTCGCTTTGATAGCACGGAGATGTTGCTATTTTTTAACACAGTAGGTTTTATACATATACTTTAAAAAAATTGGTTCAATATTTTCGCGAGGTTGAGCTTGAGCTAGTCTGCGAGCGGGATTGAGAACTGAGGAAGATGAAATTTTGAGGCTAGTAAGGACTCTTAATGAACTGTGGAAATCTGCAATAAACTCTGTGAATTTGCGGTCCTTAACAAGATCCAAACATAAAATAATAAACTAACTGTCTGGGCACCGATTAAGCAATAGTTCAAACAAAGAATTTAAAACGTCCAGAAGGATAGTCGCCTCTATGGGAACATGAAATAAACAAGCCAGAATTGACAGTATTTGACAGCCGTGCGCAGTACGAACTGAGAGCGATTTGCTCAGGGAGCCCCTCAAGCGGAGTAAAATTAAATGTCATGCTTTAGTAAGGCGGATTATCCACCTGGGTAGAGGCACGATGCCCTATGAAAATCTTTGAGTTCAAATTGCCTTTTTAGAAAAGTGTACAATAATCTATGACATACAGCATCTAGTTGCTAGCATCTGCGTTTTATGTCTATCTGCGAAATAGGTCTGCAGTGGTATTAAAACAGTCTAGTAGGGCATACGACCGGACGCGTTAAACGAATATAGTCCATTAGAGTATGCCGTTACGAGCAGCCTTCTCTCTCCACATTACTATACTAACCATGTTGGTTTTAACTGATATAAGCAAAACATATGGGGAATTTATTTCAATAGTTTATACTAATATAGAGTTGAGCTAGCTGATTGGCACTGAAGACCTGCAGGGCTATTTTAAAACGTCGGATTCGATATCGGAAACGAATTCAAAAATGAAGTTTTCGGAAATTAAAATAGCAATTGCGGAAAATCGCCTCAGTAGTTTTTGAATCCGTTTCCGATATCGAATCCGAGCGTTTTAAAATAGCCCTGCTGATAAAAAAATATACGTAACATTTCTATGTTCGACAAATCCTCCTTTTTTTGAAGTTGGTTAAACATTAGGAACGTGTCATGTTAAAGACAATGTTCTCTACAATTTGTATAGTTATTTTTTAAAGCGTAGCTACTCTTATTGTACATCACTTAATTAAAAATTAAAGTTATGTATGAGACGACGAGTTCCAAATTTTAATAGGACCTTAATACCTTATTTCGTAGCCCAGTAAATGGACCTATCCATAAATAATAAAACAGCGCTTATTATTTCTTTAAGTAAGTACAATTACAACGGGAAATACAAAACATACCAAGAGCAGTTATAATAGGTACATTGCAGTATAAGTTTGAAAGATGTTAAAACATACGACAGATGTCTGCTAAAGCCCAGGAGCAAGTATCCTAATCTGACAGGTTATTTTCTAGACATGCCATAAATCCATTAGGATTTGCTCTCGTTGCTCAAAGGATTTTGGTACCTTTTATATAGGCATCTTTGATATGTGGATTCGTATCAGCTGGTTGGCAGCAGATTACATCAACGTGCATCTGAAATTCTCAATTGTCAAAATCACAATAACCGTATTTTTACCTCCATCCATATCAAATCCTCATTCCCACCCCATTCTTACACATATACAACGTAGACCACCTTTCCTTACTTCACCAATAGAATAATTTCGTGTCTTTTGTGAAAAAGAAATGGTTTGTGAATCAACAATAAGACGGTGCGCCAAGTCTTTTATCTCTCGGTGTATGCTCGTACTTACGGAATATATAAAGGCTAACGTATGGAGGGACAGGTTGAGTCGAATATCGTACAATATCGTGAATAACTTGTTCAATGATGTATTCTTTACAACTTTACCTGCTACGGATTCTTACAATGGAAGAACAAACTTCAAACTTAAGTTAATGTACCAAATGCAATTTGCTAATATTCCATGAGAATTCAAAACTGCTTTGGAAAAAGACAGACTTAGTATTGAAGCTGATATCGTTACATAATTAAATCCTATAGTATATTCTGGTGAAAACAAATCAATCAGAGAGAGAGAGAGAGAATTTACATACAGTGACATAAGCAACATTGTAAGAAAACTATATACCTGAATCACAAACAGGAAATCATAAGTAGAGGGCATAGTATGTCTTAATGGCGCTAAACTCTCGTACACATTTCTAAGATTTTTGCTAGAGATGGTCGCCGTAAATAGGTTGTCGCTAGCGACGATTATATCTCTTCTACTTCTACAGAGGCTCGTGTGGACAGAAGACTATAACTGGCTTGGATATTTTCTGAATCTTCATGGGAAGATCGCTACCTTACGTTCTACAGAATAATAAACTTATAATTTGTTTCATACCGGTTTATGACCAGTGTTTTATGGGACTAATACAAAATACTAGTATGATTAAAACTTCACTTAAATTCATGCACGTTTAACGAATATTGCACATTTGCATGAATAAAGTACGTTATAAAATAATTTACAGTTTATTGGAAGAACGATATGTGTAATGGGGAGGGGCCAATTTCCCGTGGGCGTTTTGACGATCATGTTGCAATGTGTATAGCTTATATAGACTGAAATATATAGTACGATACAAGCCGACATAAAATGCTGTGCACACGCGAACCATTATCTCACGAAAGGAACATTTTAGCCACAAACATAGAAGCTTAATTGGGCGCAGATTGAAAACGTGATAGGAAATATAAAAACAATGATCGACAATGTTTGTAGGTTTTTAGTAATACCCTTATGAGATTACAATGCTAACATCTCAAAAGCTTATCAGCCAGTTTATGTTCGGACCCTAAGTGTTCATCAGAGACTCGTTACTAACAGAACCCGACTTTATTAACATTTAAATAATGTTACATGAGAGACTAGTTTAATGAATATAAGCGTATAAGGGTCATCGCTCACTATGTCAGCACCACTCCATGGCAGCAACGGCCCGGCACCGCCTCAACTCAATCCAACCACTGGCTGCCAGCGCGCCGCCTGCGAGGTGGTAGCTCGCGGGCGGCGCGGAGCCGGTGAAATTGGTGGCACGGCTTTGGCAAGATACCGCTTGCTGGCGTCACGCAGCAAGGTAGCGGACCGCTCGCTGGAAGCGTGTGGTCAGCAGACCTAGTGGCAAGCGCGCTTGCCGCGTCAACTATTTTATCTAGTAATTGTAAAATTAACTCCAAAGCAAAAGATTTAAAGGCCTCACTTGCATGGCATGGCAAATGCCGAGGCGTAGCCAAACAATTTACACGTGCAATAAAAGTGTCAAAACAAAAAAACTTAAAAGGGTATAAATTCAAATGTGCCGAAAGAGCAACAGCGAATAAACTCGACGATAAACAAAGAATAAATAAAACACAAATTCCGCAAAACGCTACTGAAAAGCGGTTCGGAAACGAGCTGAACTGAAAGAAAAAATAACAAAAACAAATGGCGATCGTAGTGGGAGCGGGCAGGAAGTCCACACGGGGAACTGTGTCAATGTCACCGTATCGCAGTATTTTTTATACGGTCTGAGTAAAATATAGTAAAGTGAGCCCTCCGGCACCGGAGTCATGCGTAAACCACTGTCAGGTATGTAGCCTTATGAAAAAACCGCCGCATAGTGGGCTAAGTTCCAAGATGAGGACTATATAATAATTTGTAGCTGTTTTCAGGTTTCTGTTTTCTAACATTATGTTCTATAAAATAAAAACATAACGCTTTTCTTGTCATTTACATATTTCTGAAAATCTGTTCGGGTCTGTGGTTCGGGTCCAGAACACGTTTAGGTACTTACATAAAAACAACTAAATAAAGTTTTGATAAAAAATCTTACTACGTTTATTGTTGATTAGATATATAGTTTATTTGTATTATTTTTGGCTAAATGATATCGTACGAAAGCCTATCGCCAGGATTACAACAGGATAATTTTAAACGAAATACTGTCTTTTAGAATTCTCTGAAATTACCAGTAACAAGGCCATTTGGTATCTTTAAAACGACCTTTTAATAAACGAGAAATGGTAAAATTAAACGAGTTACAACATCAGGGAGTTGCGGCGAGGCCCTAAGGGAGCTTATAAAGGATTTTATTTTTTCCAAGAAAAAGTTCACGGGAAGGCAAACAAGGAAATGTTGTGGGCGCCGAGAGAATTACGTGAAAAAAATAGAAATGTCACGAGCCAAGGCCCTTAGCGAAGCGCTGGACCTGTATTCTATTTTAGTTTATGTAAGTATATGAGTAGCCAGCACAAATATCAATTTATATTTAGCCGTGCATCGTGGCACTCGAACCTGGTGCCGCCCGGAAGTCGTTAGACCGTCGGTGCTTGACCTATTATGCAGGAATTAATTGCTGGAAAACAATGAAGCGACCAATAAATTTGCCCGACGCTAATGCAAGATATTGTCAGACACTTAATTAAAACTTCGAGGAACAAACTAGTTGAATAAATAACGATTATGACGGAAGAAAGTTTTGTCAATGTAACTATAAGTTCGAAGCAGGGGCGTCTAATGGATTTTAAATAATCACGAGGTATTTTAAGCGCAGTGAAAACATGAAAAGAGAATATTCATGAACCTGAGCTCAACATTAATCAGGCTCGCTATCAACGCCCAAACTGGCATTACCTGCCTGCCTACACATAAACCTGCTCCCCAAGAACGGCTTTTACACGCTTCTTTGCCAACTTGGGCCGAATGTATGCAGTTTCTAAACATAATTTATTTTATACGAAAACCCAAGCAACCCATGTTAGTACAAATAGGTCTAGCCCGGGATACAAACGTACGGCCTCATTTCGCATCTACGTGGGGCTTCGCGGTTCAAACGAACCGACATACGCACGTGACACATGTAGATGTATGCACATACCTTCACAATTTGCAAGTGTGATTACTGTATGGGGTATTTGTATAATAGAGAACGCTGCTTTGGTTGAAAACTTATTTTAATAATATTAAATTATAATGATAGAGCTATTCACATATTCACCTGCATTTTTAGGGTTCCGTAGCCAAATGGCAAAAAACGGAACCCTTATAGATTCGTCATGTCTGTCTGTCTGTCTGTCTGTCTGTCTGTCTGTCTGTCTGTCCGTCCGTATGTCACAGCCATTTATTTCCGAAACTATAAGAACTATAATGTTGAAACTTGGTAAGTAGATGTATTCTGTGAACGCAATTAAGATTTTCACACAAAAATTGAAAAAAAACATTAAATTTTGGGGGTTCCCCATACTTAGAACTGAAACTCAATTTTTTTTTTTTCATCAAACCCATAAGTGTGGGGTGTCTATGGATAGGTCTTCAAAAATGATATTGAGGTTTCTAATATCATTTTTTTCTAAACTGAATAGTTTGAGCGAGAGACACTTCCAAAGTGGTAAAATGTGTGTCCCCCCCCCCTGTAACTTCTAAAATAAGAGAATGATAAATCTATAAAAAATATATGATGTACATTACGATGCAAACTACCAACGAAAATTGGTTTGAACGAGATCTAGTAAGTAGTTTTTTTTTAATACGTCATAAATTGAAATTAATATCAAATACTCAGGTCTATACTACCATTTACTTATATACCTACAGGTTTGTACGGAACCCTCGGTGCGCGAGTCTGTCTCGCACTTGGCCGGTTTTTTATGTTTGAGAAAGGACTAAAAAGTTTAGATGATGTGATACTTATTGATTAAGGTGGACATAGACTGTGCAATTTACTAATGTGAGAAAAATTATGTAGTTACTACGTTCGTATTCTTACGGGTAGTTTGAAAGATCAAAAGATATGCGAACATTTGATATGTCTTACCCTCGTCACATTTTAATCTATTAATATATCATTCTCATGTTACTAAAGCCTGTTTCAAAAGCGATTTTTATATCAGTACATTATAAAACTCGGGAGAATTCTCATGGCTACAAATTCAGAAACAAATTAGGAGCTGGGATGTTAATTAAAAGTCGAGGGAGGATTTAAGACGGGCATGTCATTTAGCCCAGTTTATCTAATTCCCAGTTCCGAACTGTGAAATTTTCTCCAATTAAAATAAAACGTGAGCCGAATGCAATAGTGATTCGAATTTTAGCATTCGAAGCAGGTAGCATTTCAAAATTCCAACAGACCATTTTTTTTTATATGTATAGAAATCAGTGAGGCTTCGACATTGCAACTTGTCATGTCACTTGTGACTGGCGGGAACTCGCACTAAGCCTACAGTTCATTCAGAGGCTTGGATACAGCTGAAATACCCGGTCGATCTCCTAATCATAATGTATCCAAGCCTTTGCAAATTATTTACGGGCAGTTCGTGCAACATACGAATGATCGCCTGCAATTTTGATACACAGAAATTTCTGATTCTTCAAAAACAATGGAAAGTTGTGAGTTACTTCATAGTTTAAAGAATTATTCTCCTCTAATAATAACAAGACATTACGTAATATCAAAGTGCTGGCAATGGTCTGTGATTCCTCACGGTTCAGGGAATCAGGAAACTCGATAGCGTGAGTGTGGTCACAGGTGCCTCGCTTCGCTATGTAATCAGTATATTTACAAGACTAGTCTGAGATAAAATTGACATTCAACACCAATATTGAATTCAAGGTGATACGTTATGTTAGATGCGGTAATACTCGTACATGTAAAGACTATCAGCTGGCCATTAACTGCTGTAATGAAATAATTAGAGCTATCGACGGATAACACACTTTTAGTGTAGGTAGATATTATGTAAATATGATTGCGACAGGTTCTGGCTTCAACGGAACACGTTTTAGAAGTCATCAGACGGGCCCCTCTTAACTTACTAATGTGATTATTTATACATTAATAGAAGAATTTTCAATAATCTGGTAAGTTCTGTATAAGTACGATTTGAACATTGAAACTTATGACTAGTAGATTGTAATCAACCTACACGACAAAATAATTAATAATTCGATAACATTGACAACCTTCAATAAAAATGTTACTAGATTCCATTTGGCATTTAAATTCGGTATCGACACCTATTATGTCAATGCCAAGTTTTTAGGTCAACGACACAAGTAATAACCAGTCTAAAGATACGTCCTAAAATTGGGGTCATAGACTACAGCGTTCACAATATAATCGCAAGTCGTGATTGACAGTAGTTATTGCGGCATTGGATTGGAGTGTTGAAGCGAAGTGGCGTGGGTTAGGCCGCAAAGCGCACACGTCACGCGGTGACGCGCGTCGCAGGCGCAGGCGGCGCGCACGCCCCGCGCGCCCACGTCACGCACACAGCTGATTGCGCGAGCTACTCGACCGGTGTAAACAAATCATAGTAACGCTCCCACGCTCGCGGCTCTCGGCAACATTATGATTATGAATATCAACTCAACACTACTGTTCCAGTGTAACAATTTGTATAAATTGACACAATCTCTTACAATGACTTCAGTCATTAAGCTATGTAACAAATTATTCTCTTGGTATAGAAAGTTAGACTACGAATGATGGTGATAAGCTTCATTAGCATTCATAGGATTGAATTGACCTATTACTTATTACAAAGTGGGTTTCCTACGTGACTTTAGGTTTCAATGGAACCGAGTCGAAAAAGGAAATTGTTTAAAGCGATAGGGCGGCACTTGTTTAACTATACAACGAAACCGGTCAGTGTCGAGTTAATTGGCTGCCGGCAAAAATGGCGTCATTATAGTCATTAATAACGGGGTCAACTGCTGCCGACCGTCATCGGCCGCGATAGTGAGAGCTACTGGCTTCACGACGAACTTCCTTACTTTATAGCACGGTTCTCGTAGTTAGACATTTGGGTCAAACAGCTGTTCTGCATATGGGGGCCAATCATAAGTGATGTTACGAAGTCTCCCAAATAAAACGAGAAAACCAATGGTTATTACGCCCTCAGGGAACTCCTATTATAGTCCGAAGCTATGTCTATCCAGATGTAAAGTATTAGCTCTCCACATTTACTGCAGAGTCCATGCATGGTAATGCGATGATACTTGGCAACGCTAACTGTAGATAGTTCCCAGTATCCAACTGATCACGTCGTGCACTTTCTATTCTTCTCATCAACAATAACTCAACGATTTGGAAATTTCTGTGATACCAAACACCGAAAAGGATTTATTTATACTAGATACAATGGCAGGGTAGTATTTCATTGAATAGCGTAGAGAAGACTCAAGTCTACAATTACATAATTAGTTCGTCATAATTCAGCGGATCACTTGAACTCCCATTGAAGCAGCGCGTGCATTCCTTCGAGCCGCGAATATCACATTTTCATACAGGGCGACTAGCTATTACAACAATTACATACAACTACCTACCAGAAAATGCAGTTAGCATTTTAATGTCAAATTACTCTTAAGCTGTACTGTAGCCGGTAAATCGATTATTGTTTACGACCTTTAAAGTGTTAGCACTGAAGTAGAGAAGTAGTATTGCACTGATAGAAGCTGAGTAGCCAGCAGAAAAGATCAATTTCATGAATAGAAACTAAAACAATGTTATAAAACGTATTTAAAAACCTCATAAACATATAAAGCAAATAGTGGTATAAGAAAAATAACGAGAGTATTATTTAGAATTCGAATAACATGAAGTGGAAATAAACAAAGCGAGCAAAATCGACCGACGCGCAGGATGGCAAGAAACACCTGCCGTTCTGGTCACCACACCCGCACACCTGCGAAGCGTCAAGCCACTGAGCCACCAACGTAAATGACTTACAGAAAAAACTATTCGATTACTTGGATATTACATGAATGAATAATCTCCATCACAGCCAGGTGCGCTTCCGCTCCTGATAATTGCGCTGTGGGAAAACATTGAAAATTACTCAAACATCTGGATAAACTAAAACTAAATCTCGTGAGACCCCAAGCAAATAGAACAGCCGTATAAATCGGCGAACGCCTAACCAGAAAATTTCACCGTCATATTTCATAATCAAAATCATATTTCTGAGGCGCTAGTGGCGACACGCTCCCGGGAAGAAATATAGCCGGCTCGGTAAGACGGCGCAGTACGCAACCGAGATATCTGCCATCTCCAGGCCGTCGAGAGCCTTGTGCGGTTTATCTCCCCGCACCGCTCTTTGGGAAATTGCGTACACAGCAAACAAAGAAATTGCACGTCGAGATAAGAAACCGGAGCGTATCACGCTTATGAACAACCGAGTTGCCTCTATTCCGGCCGCCCCGCCCGGCCCGCTTGATTGTAATAATCAACAAACATCTGAGCGTTGGTTCAGCTATACGAATGTATACCTGTAAGTACATTAATTTATCTGGCTATCGAGGAAGCAATAATATGGCCATAAGATTAGAAATTTAGACCATGCACCTGTAATAAACTCCCACCCTCAGTCGCTGTCGGGTAGCTCACGTGATACCCGGCTCAACTATGACGGATTTCCCTTCGTATCGCCGCATTCGTGACTTACAGGTACAAATAGTTAATTAAATCAACACGCACAAGTTACGAAATTAATTAAAGGAAACCTAGAACTGGCTACATCGTAATATTATCCCGGTTAATGGGGACCTTGCGATTTGATATAAGTAATGCGAGGAAAGCTCGATTTAAGTTTGATAATCCGCAAGCCACTGCCCGTCAGAGATAGGGCATTATTCGACGAGGGTCGGGAGTCCAGACGTATGCTCTTTGCAATTTGATGGCTTGTAGAGGGAGCTAAGTTAGGCCTAGCCGATATAAAATAATGGCATCCGAAGAATTATGGCATCTACACAAAAAAGTCTAAATGAATACAGATGGCGGATATGCGCGCTCTGCGCTGGTGGCGGTCATTCGATAAACGACGCCGGACCGAGCAATGGGCACGATACGAATATTTCATCGTTTACACACGCAAACGTGCTCGCGCCGCTATTGTGTGTAAATCCGAGCGAGCACGTCGACCTAAACAGATTAATTCCAAACGTGCTATACCAATGTTAATCGACAACTAATGAATTAATACAAGTATGGAATTAATAATAATGAGAACTACAGTGTCCGTAAGAACGGAGCAGCCATGGTATTTCCCAGGGGTGGGGGTTTTCAATAAAGCGGCTCTTGTCAAAATGCGTTGTCTCTCAAGCGGTGGGTACCTCTCTCGGAAATATCAGGGCAAGCGAGGAATTTTGGGGCTTTGAGTGACACGACAGCCTCGCCTCGCTCGACGGCTTTTAGGGTGACGTGCTATACATGCTATAAGCCTGCGCTATAGCGACCGACACGAACTTATGGGTAGGGGAAAGTGAATGTGCACATCACATTTGATCCCGTTCATGAGCCATAACATTTATGTTAGAGAAAATAAACAATTATAGCTAGTTATTTTAGTAGTATTAAAGAGATAGTTTACACATCGAAACACGTGTATGTATAAGTATTGATGTAATGGGTTTGACTCATTCAGATGTTTAATATTGGTTACGATTGAAGAGAAATTCAGAGGTAATGTTACAAATAAAACCATGACGCGCAGGTGAAATTACCATTTCTGGCTGAAATTGATTGTAGTAAGTTTATAGCGCACGTATTGAACCACGATACGTTTCAGTCTCGCTCGACTCGCATAGTGAAGGAGTCAAGTTACTAGCAGAAGAACACGTCGCGGCAGTGGAGCCCAGAACCGAGGGGAGGGGAGGGTGTGAGGAGGGGTGGTACTCTGCGACGTGACATTTTCGCAAACAAGCCACGAGGAGTGAGGCAGGGGCGCCATGAAATTTGCAACCTCGGCGCCAGCGATTGCCATCCTGCCGGCTGCCGGCCGCGACGCACGCCAACTAATGGGAGAAATCGATGAATAAATTCGGCGATCCGTGTTCTACTACGCTCCCCGCTTTGAAAGTTCATTATCGGTGAAATGTGTCCATTATGTGAAGATTTGCATATTTATTCCGTAGGGGTTACAACGTTATTAGCGTGGGATTAGGCGACATTCTAATAGGTACGAAATCACAATAGAGAGCATTAATGTTGTCACCGTCGAAGCCAGATAAATGGATTCAATTCTTTCATTTGTTATTTTTATTATTACAGTCAGTCTCGTTATTCTGGTCATATATGTATCAAACATTTTATTTATTATGAACAGCGATAGATGTGTTAGTCGCCATGTTAACGAAAAAATACATATAAGTATATTTTTCTGAAATCGGAAAATTAAACTCAGTTTAAAATCTGATAGCAATAAAATATTGAAGTAGATGTTAATTGCGTTTATTTCCATTTGTGTTTACCCACGAACTAAATTTATTTTTATGAATGTACTTCATTTACCGAAACAAGACTAGCCACTTAGGCACTCGAGGTTGCGGCCTACTTAAGGTAAACTAATTTTACGCGTAAATAGAGAATGTAATTCCAAGAATAACCATAGAATTAGTCATTTATCAACTAGATGACGGTGAAAGAAAACAGTCGCTGAAAAACAAATAGTTAATTGTGAAAGTACAAATCCTAAAAAAGACAAAATACAGTGACGCGAATTCCCTGGATAGTCGAAGTCGACGGAGAAAAACAATGTCATTTCTTACTTCACAGATAAGAAAGTCAAGCCGTTAATGTTCAAGAGTCACGAGCGGCGTGTCTATACATTGTATTATATTTACCAAAATCTGATTTGGGGCCATGTAGGAAGAGTAACAGAATGCAAAAATACTTTTTTTTTGTTCTCTGTTTAAACGGGCTAATCTCCGTGCTACGGCCAATGAGGTCCCATATTTTCTTTTGAAATTAAATGGGAAAACCCCGCCTGATGGTAAACAAAGATGCAGTGTGGAACATAAAATGGCTGTTCACTCTAACCTTGAATAACCCTATGTTGTATGTGTCTGGAAGCATGTTGTCCGGGAGAGAATTCCACAAAGTCATGATAATTATTATATGAATAAATAATTATATTTTAGGTAAGTATTTGTTAAGGACAATGAGGTGCCATAATATGATACAGTTAAAAATAACTATAATTTAAATATTACCTATATTGATTTAAAATAATGCCACAGAAAGCTTAAGTTCACTATTGTACTGTATGTAAAATTGACATGAGCCGTCGTTTTTTGTGCTCACAACGCAGTCCGTATGATGCTTTAAACCAATTAGTACCGTTTTAAAATCTGCGTAACGGCTCAGTTGTCGAACAAATCTGCAGTCCAGTGACCACGTTGTTAGCCGCATCGACCTCACGATTGTGGAGGTCATCAGCGGAACACAAAAACTTACTTTTTTAACGTGTCCGCTTACCCGTGAAAATGTATTTCAGATACTTCATTAGGCTTCCTTCCTTCAATTCTATTATGAAATGGAAGAAAATGGAAAACAAATATTCTACGCTATCTCTGTAAATAAAGGCAGACGACATAAACACAGGATGAAATCGGACTATACCTTTTTGGGTAAATAAGGAAGGAACACAAACATTGCGCCAAAATAAATATCCTGTATGTCTATCTATTAGACATACACATATAATATAATCTATGAGATATTTTGCTTTGTTCAGGATTTGTAGGAAGACGAAAATAAATTCAAAATGTAGTCTCTATTAAGACCTATATTATGGGATACAGATTTTGATCGAAATCGTCCATGCACATTATTTAACGAAAGATCAAGATATCAAGGCATCACATAAATATGACAAGTTAAGTGAAAATCGAAACTCTATGGAGTCAAAAATGGAACGATTTTAAAATTTCCTCGTCACAATCGTAGCGAGAGCAAACCGATTGGCAAGACGGATGACGGATCTCGGCTACTGCATGCATTCATATTTATAAATTTTCAGATTCTTGTATCAAATTACACAATACACGAAGCATTCGTTTCATATGACTGCAATGGTATGGCCAACGTGTGTTACATGTATTTACCGATAAAACAGCTTTACGTAACGGGACTGTACGTGTAGTCGGGTAGGCGAGGGAGCTTACGTTTACCAGATATTCAGATTATTAGCAACAGTTGTATATAAACTATCTGACGTACATTCCTGCAGTACTGTACTGACGTGTTGACTGTTGACAGTCGATATAGCGGTATCTACATAAATATGCAGAGGTATAAGCAGTAAAGAAATTGTTTTGAAGCATGTATGGGTTGCAGTATGATAATAAATAATATGAGAACTCAGCAAACGATTATGTTGCTTGATTAAATATCTAGTTTCCGATGTTTTTGAGAATAAAGTGCCTCATGTTAACGGATACTTTATATCGTCTTTTAGAGTGACTCACCAAACAGTTTAGTCGAAGTCCGTGCCTCGACCGACATGGCACCAAAGTGGGGATTGGATTTCATGATAGGAAACTTGTTAGGAACAAAATCGGTAACTGTCTGCCACACTAGTTATATTACAATTTTATAGTTTTAAAACGATATCGTTAAGACGCCTACGAATTAAGTAACATCCATAAAGCGTTCAGCTAATCTTCGGGTAGGTAATACCAATATTTTCTCAATAGGATATTTCCTGGACACGCAAAGCCATATACTTAACTAACACATTTCGTCGAGGAAACATGGTCCGCACCGCTACACGGCCGCCTCATCCTTGTTTACAGACGCGTCTCCGTTTTGAAATAAAGCTTTATTTTGTGAGAGATAGCTGTTAAATTGCATTGATAGATGTGCCGTCGACAAATAGAGCTTGGCCAAGAGGTATCGGAGGTAATGTAGGCAAATTCGCAAATCCCGATTGTCGCGTGTGGGTGGCCGTAAGCCTCCGTGAGAACCGCATGCGAGATATACCCGGGGCGTCGACGTTAGATAGAGTTGCGAAATAACCGTTTCAAAATCTTCAAGAAACCGGTTGTGAAACCCGGAGCGGCGCCTGATCGCGGTCGATTGTTAACATTGATATTGAAATGTTATCTGTGCGAACGTAATACGGATGTCGATCTGTCTGTATAACAACTAAGAGACAAACTTTATGACAATACAATGGAACTATTGCAAATAATAGTTTAACATCAAACCAGGCTGCTTCAAACCAAGTTTACATAATATTCAAGAATTTGCGAGAGTGAATAAATGTTTCTGATTCCGATTATTAAGTTTATCGTCGCGATTAATATTTTTCATTAAACAGTTCTTGTATTTTTAAACAATTAACAACATATTTAAACGCATGCAAAAGCAGATTAAATAGAGTTAAAATCAAACGACGGCGTAATATTCAGAAAAGTGGTGATTTCATGAAAATTGCAATTTAAAAGTAATCCACGGAATACGATACGAATGCGGCATTAAGCGGATGCGGAGGAATGTAAAAAACGAATAGTCTTACTGCTAGGCTGGTGTTTCCGAGCGTTAAGCATTTCAAGTTTAGTGAGCTGGCAAGCCAAATAAATGTGATGTACGACGAGGCATTTGAAGACGATGTACAGCATCGATACCAAAATATTACATTGGAACGTCACTAGTACTTTTTTGCTTGATTGACATTTCAAGATAAAATTTTATAATTTACAGAATCTGAGTAGGGCATAGTCGATAAAATGTCATTGATATGACAGATATGTCGTAAAAATCGGTAATATTTGCCGATGCACGTGGGATCAACACTTTCAGACACGATTTTCCTGATTTTAAACCACAATACAATCATAATGTTTTTACGGGCAAACAAAATGCACGATGTGTAACTATTTACAGCAAAATTTTGTTAGGTACTCATAATAAGTCATTCGTGGCACTACTCAGGTAGGAATCAGCAGGACGTAGTGATCCATTGGGTGGGTATAAGCCAGATGGGCAGGTGTGCCGCGTGCCAGCTGTCACGGCTTCACAAGCTTCTTCTACTGCACCACCTGTGCGTTTACTGCGGGGATCATGACAAGTTATTTTAGCTTTTTTACTTTTGCACTTAGAATCTGTTTTAGAGGCATTCAATAAAAGGAGAAAGTGACAGAGCACGCGCAGTAGAAACCTGCAATTTTGCACACAAGTTTCTTAAGAACGTAGACAATAGACATCCACTAAGAAAGGTTTTTCGAAATTTAACCCCCAAAGGTATAAAACATGCTAGTAATTTTTTTACATGTGATAGGTTTGTGTCCGACACCATAATCAGTGAAGAAATAGTGACGATGGTAAGAATAAAGGTCAGAAGACTTTTATTAAGTTATAAATTAAGACAAGAAGTTTTCTTGGCCGAAAAGAAAGAAGTTGTAGAGTTCTACCGTCTTGATAAAACAAACATCGTTAAACTATCGTTAAACTACAACACGATGTTAATGTTAATAATTATTAATTAAACTTAACGCATAATTATTGAACAAGTATTCTGCATAATAACAATAACTAAAACATAAGAGTCATGTATTAATAAATAGGTTTGATGTTTAAATAGTTGTAATTAATTTGAATACCTCAGGACTGGAAATATAATGGTGATTATAATTACCTGTAACAATAAAAAACAGAAAAATTAGTCAATGAGTCGATAAATATTCTTATAAGATTCCGAAGTAGGGACAATGAGCGTTTTTTTTTTATACAACTAAGTCGGTAAACAAGCATACGGCCCGCCTGATGGTAAGCGGTTACAGTAGCCATATGGACGCTTGCAACACAAGAAGAATCGCTCACGCGTTACCGACCTTTCCCCCCTCCCCTATGAGCTCTGGCGACCTTACTCACGCGCAGGAACACAACTTTACACAACATAAAGTTATTTGGCTGCGGTATTCTGTAAAAGGGAGGTACTTCCCCAGTCGAGCTGCTCATTGAGCGAATAAACGCTATGCTCTACCTCTCACAAATCTTAATTCTTAAATCATCCCACCTGTAGTGTTTGTATCTATACAGTAGATATAATACACTGTCTCATGTACACCAGTAGAGGGGGGTAGCTGTCAACCGGCCAGTCTGACATTAGACGCGGTGCGGGTTGGACGTGCGCTTGCGCTCGGACCTGGTGTAGTGGTGAGCCAGTGCTACGGAGTAACTAGTCACTAATCTGTGCAGTGGTGTCAGTGCGTGGACGCTACACCACCAAAATGGCATCACCTAAACATTTTTAATAAATGTTTTACTTTCATTTGTGTTTCCCAACTTAATGACCTGTTATATTATGTTTTCAGTTGTATATATCTGTGAAAATTTGTAGCTGTCCTTCCATTCTTATCATTACTTTAGTATATGAATTATAAAATAGAATAAAATTTTAAAAATCCAAGTTCTTTGACAATCTTAGCAACCTTCGAAACGGGCGGCGACCCAAAATCAAGTATCAATCAAGTAATTGGATTATTAAATTAAATATGGCATCAAAAGGTTTTAACCTTGGCAGTATTTTTGATTAAGCCTTCATTTATTTAAATGTTTTTATCAATAACACCAAAGAATGCAATATTCCATAACATTTCCAGAAACTTCTGATGCTTCTTCGAAAACATTCAGTCTAGGAGCCAAAGTCGAATATAAGCTTATCATCAAAGTCGTTACTAGGTAGTTATCAAAGTACCTAATTAAGCCTTGGGAACAATGTACCCGGTGGGACCCGGGCCGTGTGCCCGGTTCATCGTACCCGTGTGTGTAGCGGAAGTGCGCCCAGGGACGAACGGGGACGAGAGGTACCGTATCCCATTTACATTGAACAAATAAAAACTTCCTCACATTTACCGCGGGAATCATCATCAGCCTATAATGTCCCACTGCTGAGAACAGGCCTCCTTTCACAAATGAGGGTGAAAGGGACTGGGCGATACTCCACCACGCGTGCCCACTGCGGATTGGTGGAGGTAGGCTAGTGGTCAACCTACTGTTGGAATTTTTGAAGCCGCCTAGGAGGCATCCAACTAGCTTAACGACTATCACAATTAAGTGATAACCGGGACCAACGACTTAACCTTAACCGCGGGAATAAATTGTGTAAAATGACAAGCTAACATTGAGAAAATGGATTTATGGTGCGTTCTAAAACTTAGGTTGTATATTTTTTTTTTTATACAACATAGTCGGTAAACAAGCATACGGCCCACCTGATGGTAAGCGGTTACCGTAGCCATATGGACGCTTGCAATACACGAAGCATCGCTCACGCGTTACCGACCTTTCCCCCCTCCCCTATGAGCTCTGGCGACCTTACTCACGCGAATGATAATAATTTCAATAATTTTTCTGACTGACCAAATAGGTTAAGATAACATAAATTTCTTCAAATACGTAGAGCCTATTTTAGAACGTAGACAGCTGCTGTATATATTTAAATTCGAGCTAAAATCTCTAATAGTACTTTATAGTACTGAACAATAAAATTCCGCAACAAGTCAGTAATTTTGCACTGATTTTGAACAGTAATGGACCAATCACTGCATTGTGTGTGTGACTTAACCAATGAGAACGCGTTGTTAGTTTTTGGAAATTGGCAGAATATATTGCAATCTGAACGTCATTTCACTTCGTTGGGTAAATAAATTTTTCGATATGTTATAAATAGTGCGTACTTTAGACATATTACAAAGTACAATCTAATATTTGCTGTTTATAACATAACAATTTAAAACCATAATCGTTAAACTTGGTTATTAACTTACTGTAACGAAACTAATATAACTAAGTTAGTACTCTGAGACTGGCCTTCTCGATCACGAAGTTTTAAAACCGTTGATAATAAAATAGTTATATAGTCTGGCACATTAAAAGTTGGTATACTATACATATAAAAGCGATTTGGATTTTTTGAAATTTCATTCCTAAGAGGGTAAAGGAGGTGTTGGTAAAACCGCGGGGCGAAATGCTAGTAAAGAATAAAATAAACAAAAAGATTCGTCGTGTTGAAGACATATCGGATTTTGATCATGTTGAGTCGTTTATAAAATGTGAAGGCTTATTGTGTAAGCTGACTTTATTAATGGTGTCCAATATATATAATTTTGCCTCATTTTGATATTTCTGGGGTAACTTGTAACATGGACTGTTAGATTTTATATAAAGCAACACTTATTAAAAAATATACTTGCTTAGCATTTACGAACGACACAGAAAATAACACTTACACATATACATCACAAAATAGCATTTTCCTATATGTTAAACAATCTCAATGGTGATTGACTTATTAACCGACTTCAAAAAAAGGAGGAGGTTCTCAATTCGGTTGTATGTTTTTTTTTTTTTTCTTTATGTTTGTTACCTCATAACTCCGTCATTTATGAACCGATTTGGAAAATTCTTTTTTGTCTGGAAGGGTACACTTCCCGTTTGGTCCCATTGTCATCAGATCAGGATTTGATTACTTTCGTACTTTGAAGTCGGTTTAAGTTTTTTGTAAAACAGTCTTACTGCGATAAAGTGTCGTACCAACAAACATTCAGACATACAATTAATAACGTTCTAAGCCTAAACTAATATATCTGAATCATAGCTAATAATAATTAATTATCGTAGTTAATAATTGTATAATAATTCAATTAAGGCATGCGTCGAGCGATAATAAAGCAACGCTACTAAATTATCGCACGACACATACTGAGAAAATTCATCGACAAACGAACGACGCGACATAGTTTCATTCTAACACAGATAGTGTTTACAATTTAGCAAGTTATTAAAATATTGGAAGGCGCAGTAAATGCGATCCTCTATTTAGCCCCTTAGGGTAGAATTTTGAAAATCCCTTCTCTACTTTTTATGGAGAACCTGTGCGCAAATGTTTGTAAACCCTGCATTAAGAATGTGCTTTGATATTTCGAACAGTTTCTGTACCCATTTTCAATTAAGTTGTTAAAATAAATAATATTATTATCTTTATAAGCCGTAGATAGATACTACCCGATGTTGTCTACATATTTGACGAAAATTTCTGCAACGAACTGTACCCTTCTAAGTGACTCAAAGTTTAACTTGATAAGCAACTTCAAAGTGTAGAGTAACTCTGCGTAATATACGAATTAGTTGACAATACAAGAACTCACGGACGTATTTAACAATCCCAGAAGACTTGGCTGGCTTCGAGATAAGTAAAAAGTTTTAGAAACAACAAAATAACGGTTAATCAAAATGCAAGATAACTAAAAAGACGAGAAGAGAGGTACAGCGTAGCGTTTATTCGCTCAAAGAGTAGCTCGACTAGGGAAATATCTTCATTCTCCACCTTACAGAATAACGCAGTAACTTATGTTCCTTAGCGTGAGTAAGGTCGCCAGAGCTCATTGGGGCGAGGGGAAAGTTGAGTAACGCGTGAGTGATGATGCCTCGTGTCGCAAGTATCTCTATGGCTACGTTAACCGCTTGCCATCAGGCGTATTTACCGACTTCGTCGTATAAAAATACTAGCATATATGCTTTTTTACATGTTAGCATTTTTACCTTCGTCGCATAACTTTCAATGTAAGGACCACTGGGCTATCATACTATCATCGCTTCAAAAAGTACATAGATAAAAGTAAAACTAGATATACCTACTACATAGAAATGAATCGCGCCGCGGTCGCTATCAATCATCTAGCCCCCCGCCCACACAGGCCGATCCTCGCGATATTTCTACGAGTGTTCCCTGTCCCTGGCCTCGCTCCCTTATTTGCAGATGTACGGGATACTGCGCAGATGTTCGCCGAATGCGAGCTTAATTGGACCTCGCTACAACGCGATAAATAATGCGAGAAAATTATAATTAATCGCTTTGCAATGTAGGGGATTGTTTCCTGTTCGAATTATGAGAGCAAAATGTTTTTGTTCTTTACCTTTAACGTGATGATTTCTTCAGCATATAGGCGTAAATTCTAATGAGCCTGAATTAGGGATATTTCATTTTATGGGCCAAACTAGTGTTTTTGATGCGTGTCAGGCTGATTTTGGCTTGCTAGTTGTTCCTAACTTAGTTTCAACAGATTTCGTCATGCCACTGAACAAGTCCAGGAATTTCAGATGAACTAAGTAATTAATCAATTTAATTAAAGACACTTTATTTACTAATGTGTATTTAATAATGTTCACTATGTTTTCGCTAAATTAAACCTTCAACTCAACAAAATCTGACAACTACAGTACACTCAAGTACATAATTCGAAACAGCAGAGCTATTTCATTAATCATTATCAATGCAATTAATAACCTAAACAAGGCTTTCATATTCATTTGGATACATCGCACAGGAATGAAATCAGATAATTAATCATTAAGTGTTCTAATTTTTATCTCGGCATTTACATACAACTTACTCGCGAGTGCAATAACACTCCATACTGGACCGAAATGATCTGTTTACAACAGTTCAATAGCTACAAATGGGCAGGTAAGAGCATAATGTATATAATTATGTGTGTAATGGTGGATGATTAACCCAGAGACCTTTGTGCGCGGTATCGCGATCAGCTGAGCACGCGGCCGCTGTTGGCGACGCGGAGCGCGCAACTTGGCAGCACGGCACTCGACCACTGCGACCTACTTCTCAGACCGATTGCGATACAGCATACACCGAATGAACGTGGACCACATTAAATTCGATACCTTTAGATGCACAACCGACAACCTAGATAATTTAACTAGCCTCAATAACCGCTGCCGTCTACGCCCCACGTAACTACTGATAAAATTTCATATCAGGCCGCAAGGACGTATCGGTTTCCTGATTTTCTAGACGTTTTTATAGCAGTATTTTACAGTGAATGGGTGCACATTTTTTGTGTCTCTCTCAGGTACCTACTAGTCATTGTTACCTGCTGAGTGCAGACCTGCGTGGAACGCTCCGAGAATCCAAGTCGCAAAAAAATTGTTGTAAAAGTATTAGAGGAAGACGATTCAATTACGCCACATAACTTCAGAATTACCATTTATTAACTTCATATGCTAATCCAAAAACCATAAATATGTTCCATGTTCCAGTGAAAACAAATACAGTAAAATTTATTGTTATGGGATGTTTACAAATTTAAATATACATTACACCAGGGATTTCTATTAAAGTGCAAATTTTACTGGCGTCGTAAACGTTTGTCACAAGAAGCTGTTGCAAGCCACTCGAGCTCAAAGAGAAATTCGTTTGGAGCGGCCACAGTCCATCGTAGCCCACAGGCACGAACCTGAAGCTAAACACATGCTCAAACAATACTACATTGTAAGCTAATTCCAAACTGTGCCAGCTTGCAATGCAGTTAACCTACATAGGGGGTTGCCAGCTCCTTGCGCGGAAGTGATCGGACACAATCGGAATCGCTTCGCATTGTGTGCTGATTGTATTAATTAGTCATCTTACAGTGGAAACGTTCTGCCGAATCGTTGATTCCAATTTCCAAGTAACCAACCATTGTAAAGGTTAGTGTGAACAAGGAAATAAGCCCGGCTTTGACCTGGCGCAATGATACGTACTCGTAAGCCTTCCGGAAGAAATACTCGGAATAATGGTAAAAACCGCATCAAAATGTATAGCGTAGTTTAAAAGAACTATAAGCGTAGAAATAACCGCTTGGCGCTTTGTTCTAAGTTCTAACCCACAAATCAGAGAAGTAGTTGACAACTATTCTGTTTGGTGATCTAACTTTGTAGTACATCAGTGAAAATAATAAAAATCATATAGGTATAAACACTAAAATAGTTAAAACACAGACCTTAGTATAACTTTTTACAGCTGCTTTTATTCAGTGTCTAATGGAAAGCACTAAAGAACCGTTTGATAATATTGCTCTGACCAACAGAACAATTTCGTAATGTTTCAAGTTTAACTTGACAACTTATGGCTGCTCTACGCGTGAACAATATGACTCACTGTACACATATTTTAATAGATCCAAGTCTAAGACCCCAAGTGGCCGCAACTATGCGTCATACAAGTTTTTATAACCAATTCCTGGTAGAAAACTCCTTGTTTAACACCTTTAAGTTGTGGGAAAAAAAACTGGGGACGTGTTTAAAATTTTAATTTTAAAGAAAATTATACCGTATGTAATCGCGTGATAAAATGTTGAATTGAATATATTGTAAGTACTCATTCATTTATTCATCAATGCATCAACAATATCTCATCTCACGAATATACTCATGGATCGAACTCCGGCAAATTGATTATTTCCCCTCAATTATACTGACACCACACTTACTGGCTCTCTAGCTAGACCGTTAAAAATTGAAAGTCGTAATATAACTTTTAGATATGATGTAAGATGTAAGCACGTTTATATTTCATAAGTTCTAAATCAATAAAATAAAATGAAGATTTCTTTTGTAGTATTCTTTAGTATTATAATTTAAATTAACTCTTGTAGAAGAATTAGAAAATAGTTTTTATTCTTGGATCGTTCTGTATCTTGGTCGAATTGTTCGTGGTCAAATAAAAAACTTGATTTGTAATAAAATTACTTAACTTTTTCTGTTTATTTTGCAAATTTTAAACTCCTACTAATTCCAGTAAATCCATGTATCCCTGGGTATCAATTATTTAAAAGTAGGTAAATTTATACTAATGGTATAATAATTATTTTGTTTTTTAGTCCTTTGTAACTGGATTCATTATCGAATTTACAATATTTATAACAACTGGTTCGTTTGAATTTTTATTTTAAACAAGAACTTTAGTTGAATACCTCAGCAATCAACAAAATTTATGCTGATTGCATGGTCCTTCATCTTATCGAAAGGTTGGAAACATAATATGGATTAAGGAACCGTTTATTACAAAGAAATTCAAAACTGTCACAATTTGCGATTAATTTAAAAATAAACAAACCATATCCGTTCAAAAACTAGAGTGGTACTAAAAATATTCCATGTAAAGTTCACACAAGTTCTAGGGAGAATTTGCGCGGTCTTGATACACCTACAAAGTAAAATGATATAGAAAAATATAAACGGCCAATGTAAATCTCCATAATAATAACAATTACGTTATACCGCACTTCAGAAAACATCCGTCCTTCGCCCAATTCTTACTTAAAGGTCGCGAACTTGCGAAGGGCGCTACCATCGCTACCGATGAATAAGGCAATCGCAGCCCGGGAGCGGGGAGTACGAACGGCGCGGGGGGATACTTCCACCCCCGCTTCACAGATCAACAACCCCGAAATCTTAATCAAGATAAACTGAACGGACGCCAGTAAGTTTTCAAGAGAACAGTTTTAATTAGCAAATGAACCTGTGAGAAAGACAAGCTCACAATCTTGATAATGACTTGTCATTGTCAACAACAACGGTGCGGCCTGCGGGACAGTGAGAACATGACGGTAAGTCTCGTTTCCGTTCTCGAACATAAAATTAACATGTAAGCGCTATTATACATATTTCTATATCCATATTAATTACCTCGAGACCATCGCCCGAATAAAACACGACCGGACGCGCCGTCCCGGTTCGTCACAATTTTACTAAATGTATTCTAATGTGGCTTATTCGCAATAAGCATGGGCGGGATGAACGACCACTGCACTTTGCTGTGTAGTGTGAACAGAGGTTTACAACGGTCCGGGTTCAACGCATCGCTTTACCTGGTGTGGTTTCCGGCGGGCATTCCAATCGCTCCGAGGGACCGATCAGACCTCAAATTGGGATCGCATAGATTACAATTCAAGGCAGACAAACCGATAACTTCACATGCGACGAAGGTTCAAGATCGAAACCAGTTTTATAATTTGCAGAGTCAACATTCAGTAGCGCAGCTAATGAACTCCGGTAAAGACCAACCCAGTAAAACGTAATTTCTTCATAGTCTCAGGTGCACTTTAATTGTGCTTCTTCTTTGTCTTATTCTGCAAACGTTATCTCCAAAAACGCTGTTGATCAATGAGTAAAATGGCATCACTTCAAATTGGAAAATATGTTGCACAAGCAACGCGAATGTGAATTTATCGCCTTTGAGGGGATTTTGTCAGTCAGTGACGTCAGTGTACACAAGTTTATACGCCAAGTTGTAAAGTACTTTACTCGTATCTCGCTCACGAGAACTTAATGTAACCCAACGGGCCTCTACCATCGTACATAATTTAAGGAAGTTTTCTTTACAACAGGTTCACGGATAGCTTACTATCTGAGATAAAATGAACAATAAAACGGGAATTCTAAAAAACAGCAGGAACAGCGAAGCGTGACTCGTGGGACACGAAAAAACTTTATCGATTCACTTTATACCTTACCTGTGGGGAATGGTCAATAGGAATCTAGAAGACACGTATCGGCTAATTTCAGTATACCTATTTGAAACTGATAGTTATTCAGTACAAATAAAACATTAGACGAATTGAGATTCTCCTCCTTTTTTTGAAGTAGGTTAAAAATAAGAAAATATTGAAAAAGACGTAAATACTACGACATTTCGAGTTACTAAAAATATATCGCGAGCTTTGTAGACCAAACTTAGCACAAAGCCCCACTCGGCTATACGACATTATTATTACCCTTTTCACCATGATAATACTTCAGGATTCCTTTGTTAGAGCGATACGCGATCGGAATGCCGATTTTGTCAAAGGACCAACCTATGGTGCCGAAATTTGGGTTGAGGTTTTGTCTACGTATAATTTTTAGCCACGTACCTGTAGCAAAACCAGTTTGAACACCCTTCGTAGAAGTTCTCGACACGGGCAGTCGGCTTTTTATCTTCGCTTTAGCTCGATTCAAATCGTGCAGCAACGAATTACGGAGATTAACTAATCGAACAAGAGTACAATCTATGAACAGAGTTCACACCTCCGCCCCAGCGATCCGGTATTAACAACGATCGATGACTGAGCAATTTTAGGAACCATTTAATTTGCTGCACGCAAGACGTGTTCAGAAGAAAATTTTGTCGGCCCGGTGGCGTGATCTAACGCACTTTGAGGTTTAGATAATATTCGAACCAAAACCACAAGTTGATCGAAAATAATGGATGCTGCATTATATTTCAGTTGTGGGAAAGTACAAGTGTAAACGACTTCTCAACAGCCACTTAACTGGAACGGAAATATAAATTCATTTACTATAACTACGGTTTTGTTTTTAGTGGGGCTTACTGCTGTCAAATTATAATGGTCACAACGATAAAGATAGGGTAAGTACGTAAGTGCAGCGTCACGGTTGGCAGGAGCGATCCCTTCGCTTCAGCGATTCAAATGAAAACAGACGCTGGAAGGTGGGTCTTTATACTTGGCCTGGGGCAGGGAATCGATCGCATGGCTGCGGTGAACGCACCCCAAAACTCCGAGCACCACACCCGGCGCACCCAGCAAAACGTAGGGCAACGTTCACGTTCATCACAAAAACCCTTACTGAAATTCAACTGCACTTATGAATAATAAATAAATTATGAATGTTGTGTAATAATTTGTGACGCGAACGCGACCACACTATAAATATTTCAGAGAATGGACACATTAGAGTCATAAAGAACTTTCCGAATCGTTTTGGAGCGAGCATGCAGGTATGCGTGTATAGTTAATGGGTGTGCGACAGACAAAGTCCCTGTCCCCTGTGGAACTAATGACCACTCGAAACGAGAAAATTACGCCACGCTGCCCGACGACCGCATAGACCGGGCGAGTCACGAAGTATATTCCAAGCCTCCGAGGATACGGGTAAAACAAAATATATTTATTTTGTCTTTTATAATTCAGCGTGAAGATGTCATTGACAAAATATGTGTCCCTGCGCGAAGAGAGCAGAGAACAAACTTTTCATTACTATTCTTTACTGTGAAAAACTTTATACCAGACTTTTAGAATTGCGTACATTTTGTTGGCGTTCCTGGGAGACGTTCTCAGTATAAAAAGCGAATGTCGGGCATAATATCCAGCTGCGTCGTCGGTCCCGAGTGCGGTGACCTCAGCCGCATCTGCCGCACCGCACCGCTGCCTGGCTTCACTTCACACGTAACAACCACAAATCTACTAACATACCTATGTTTCAAATTTACCATTTATTTGTTCTGATTATCAGATTATTTTGGCACACACCCGGTCAGTGGAAAAAGGATACGTTCGATGTTTATTTAATAATAAATATATGCCATTTAAATATTGACATTATATTCTTTCAGCTTGAGGTTTGTAGAAAATAGGTAGATGAGTCGTTCATGTAGGGTGAGGTCTCATCCGTCCCACTCGAGTCAGAGTTATGCACCGATCAATCACATACTCCGGACGGTCCGCGGGTCGCAGCTCCATTATTATTCTTATTAATGATTGACGGTGTGCTCTACCTAACCTCTTTTGACGAATTGAAGTAAGTTTTAAAAGCATAAAAAATAAAACTCCCATAAAGTAACTTCCTTAGACATTTTATTAGATTAGCCCATATACAAGTAGATGTAGGAACAGCATGTTCAAACAAATTTAAAGACTAACAGTTAATAAACTTTTAAACATGTTCGTCTCACAACTATGTAATAGTCTGAAAAGCGCGAAATTTTTTAAAAATATCAGCATGGCAACAAAATTAGTTTGAAATACCTACCTGGAATTTTAAAAAAAGTAGTTTTTCGCTCTGTTTTGCATTTCCATATAAATAGTTTGCAAATAATTCGAGTATCTACTTTCGTTTGCCAGACTCTACCTACATACATTTTGAACGGCGATTCCCGGAAAAGTTAAGATTTTGGAAAATATACTACTTACCTGACTTTGGAAATTTAAAAACCTATATATCCCGTAAAAGGAAACCACAGCGCCATGCGTCCTCCAACTGCACACCACACTGGTTTCATATACATCTAGTGGCACTGTGAAACTAGATTGTGAGAAGATTCTATTTCGAAGGTTTCTATTGTGCGGCGACGCGACGTGGTGTCGCCGAAACCTAACACCCTTCGTAACTAGATAGTGCAGCTCTAGTGCTACCAAGATCCGGAATTGATCAGCACCAAGCCGGTTCTATTCAAGAGTTATTAAAATCCCGTCTGACCTGATCCCCACGGGCTACGTAATTATTACGTAGGTGGCTCTGTCTGGAAGCGGCGCGCTTCCAAGGTGGAAACGACCATCATTAATTGATAAGTTAGCATCAGGCTGGTTTTGAATTAACGAGATTGAAGAGTTGAATTTCTTACGCTCCATCTATGATAATACGCGCCATATCATTACTTCAATCTTAACTTTTGGTGAATTGTTTAGTTTTACTCTAGTACCTAAGTAAGTACCTACATAATTCAAAATTCATTCAATTGTATAAGTAATATTTAATAAAATATTGATATAGATTTTCCCAAACCATGTAGAATTTAATAAATCATCTCTGAACCCGATAAACTCACAGTAACTTTTAAATAACTACCAAAATGAATAAAAAAAAAAAAAAAGTAAATCAAACGAAGCGAATCCTCTGAGATGAAACTTATTTTTTTGAAAACAAAAACGACTAAGAAAGAAACAAAACAAAATGAAGATACGAATCGATTTCTACATCAGGATTGGTATATCATAAAGATGTTTTTGATTATATAAATAGAAAAGTGCAACTAACGAAATTCAACAGCCGCGCCTTCAGACGCGACATTAATTTGGAGTCACGAAGCGGGTGCGAACTGCGAAAGCAATCACAGGCGGGAAGCTCATTCCTGGTGCATCTCCGGGAGCGGCGAACATCGGAGAGCAGTTAAATTAAGGATTCCGAACGTCCCACTCGTCGACGCGTCCGCGTCCGTCGCGACCTCCGCGCCATGGAACGAATGTACCTACTCCTACTCACATATAGCTTATGCAACTTAACGTTCGATGCAAATCTAAATCTTAGCACCAAACCAATTATGAAGAGTTTAGATTGGAACGCATATTAATTAGCCAAATCTGGAATTAATGCAGTCGCGTAAAAAAACATGTGAATGGTATATCAAATACAAATCTAATATGGAAGCTCTATACATATAAGAATAAATATGAAATAAACTTGTTTTACAACTTTGGCGGAAAAAAAATATCTTTAGGGTACACATCCATTTAAACAATGATAGCTCAGTGATGGCTCAGTGACAGTGACGTCGAATACCGGAACCAAGGTCGGGACATCGATCGAATCATGCAAAGAGCTTGATCTTTCAGTGAAGGAAAACATCTCGTGAGAAAAACCATAGCACGGCAGTTGGGTACTTTATATACTCTAGCCTGTCTGATTTTCAACTAAAGGGTGGTTGGTACCCGTTTGCTAATATCCTTAGGCCATTTATTTAGCATAAGGTGGATCGCCAGGCTGCTTGTCAGTCTTCTACCATACAAGATAAAACAACGGCAAAGTTCCATTAGTTCTATCTATGTATTCCACGCGAAACGTTTGCGTATGCGACATCCGCTCGCATCGAAGCCATGACCCCAGAGTCCCACACAAATATAAATCAACCTTATTTATCTCCAGCAATAAATGATCTAGATACGTCAACTCCATATTTAACCTGATTTCACATACTATGACGAATTTAGAAATGCATAAAGCAGAACTAACTTTTCATAATATAGTCCGTCCAACAAGTAGCCCCTGGGAGATAGAAGTAGGTCAATGGCCAAGTGTCCATAATTTTGTGAGGACGAGTGATGTCATTCTCCATTTGAACACATCAATGACCGTATGTTTCCGGTCACCTAACGGTTCAAAAGTTATGAGTATAACTATAAATCCATAGAATTACAGAGGCTACAAAACTATGGTGTGCTATTTGTCTTAAAAACTGTTCTGCTTTATTCATTTACACAGCTTTAATTCGACAGTGATGTCTATATGTCCCAACAAAGTATGATAAAATGGTATAAGAAGGTATATAGTTATTTGAAGAATTAGCATACACAAAAAGCCTGTAGCAACAGTTATCATTGATATTAACAACGAATCGTCGACCATGCCCGGCTCCGCAGGAAGGCCATATTTTGCAACGCGACAGGTAGACAATTTGACATTGTGTAAACGTTTTCACATGGGGGCCAAAAACGGAAACCTGGGTCACGCTCCTTGCATACAAAACGAATAAAACCGACCAATGCAGGTAGGACCACAATTACAATAGGGTTCCGCATTACTTTTAAGTCGAAAATGCGTCGATAAAGGCAGGAATCCGGGTCATACATATTTGTTTCCGTAGTTATTACCTTATGGTTCATCTTTGGCATACAAATGGACGGACATGAAGAAATATTAAAGGTTTTATTTGACAAGAGAACTCTCATAAGCTAAAGAACGTTCTTCAACCGAATAATATCTTTAAAACTGCGATACCGCAGCATGATATTACCGAATTGAAATACAAAACTCATTATCAGCATGCTCAGTTTGTTTAAATTCATAATTAGGCAACTGTAGCACCTCGGTGTTACTACACATCTACTCATTAACATTCACAGGATGTGATTAGGTATCGTGATTAGCTTCAAACTAAAATCGTTCACTAATTGTAATTATTAGCTATCAAATGTACCTAAGGTCACACAATTAGGCAGAGTTCAAGATTTTCGTTTTACATACGCTTAAATTCCATGGTCATAAATTGTTTTACTTGAAGTTTACATAATTGTTCAATCGTGTCGTGAAGGTTCAGTGGGTATTGCTACTCAATATTCGCGGCCAGCACTGTAGAGTTTCTTTAGTCTTTGCAACCCATTGCCAACTCGTTCGAAAGTTCGCAACTATTCAATGCGAGTAGGTATGCGATACCAGGCACGCATCAATTGACAAAGCTACATCGGTGTATCCACTGAGGACAGCAAGCGGTGTTCAAACGTTCCTAAATTCGATTAGGAAGTGATTGATCGATCGAAAGACGGGAGGGTATTGGGGACGCCCGCCGCCGTGTGCGGTCCCTGGCTCGCTCCTGCGTCATAAACGCACAATAGAGCGCGCCTCGTGGAGGGAACCAGCAACGTGCGGGTAGGTAGCTCATATACACGTGATCGATACCAACCGACTGGAAAAAAATAGATACTTCACGCTATAAATGGTTTGTTTATATTGTAGTTGGGGAAGATATCTGCAATTGAAATTGGAGGGAGGGTAGATAAATATGGTATTGATAAAACTGTAGCTAAAATTACTCAAATAAATACAAGCTCAGACCAAAAGCAAGCACGGGGTGACGGGGTCTCACGTTCTCGGATGAGACTGGAAACAAAAATTATGGCACACATTCCCACCCTGCTCCCTCGTCGCCCGGTTCGAACTTCGAGCTCGGAAGTGGGGGGTAATTTACAAAATCCACACAGTAAAGTGGAATGGAAAATTATTTTTAACTGTAAATTTAGCTTTCACGACATGAACCTCTGTACGTTAAATCAAAAGCAGTACTCAGCGGATCTTGATGATACATAATTTTGATTTACTGATAAGCGTGGATTCTCAACCTAGACTAGTACCATTTATATATTTTTAATTAGAAATGGGTATGTGTTTATACTGCGTTTTTGTGTCAACAACCTAACCGAAAGAACAGAAAAACAAATAAAATAGTAGATTGTTTATCCTATATCTTGATAGCGCCTTCAAATGGGAACGCTGATGATGAAAACAGTAAAATTGGATTAGCAATAAAATACATTTTACAACGTGTAATAACAGAAACGTTGATGTGCGTTGATGTTATCGCAGGCATTCCCTTCAATTGTCGCGTTCCAGTAACGGTTGGCTGCCGAGCAAAATAAACTAGTCGCCTCACCGATACACTGATAACGCTCAATTTCGCGCGTTAATTATATTCGCGATATGACGCGTTTATGAGGAGCAACATGGGAACAACCGATGTTGTGTTTACACAGCGCTATTTCGATCGCCCACTGCACTACAAAGCTGCGAGCCGAATGTCAATGGCACGGAAACGATGTGCGAGTTACGCATACGGACGAATATTCATACTGCATACTGTGATAAACAAAATCGCGAGGTTGATTGAACCCGAGTGTTCTCTAGGTACGGGGAACCCGTGTTCACAAAATGCTTGCCAATTAATCCAGTGCCGTGTCACACTAACATTAGACAAGTCTGATGCGCAGTTCAAAGAGCATTTTGACTTGGAGCCAAACTCAGTGGCACACTTGTACAAATTGCCTAATTAAACATCTTCAGCCTCCCGTAATCCATTACTGTAAACCAAGTAAAAATTACGAGAACAATTTTTTTTTCATTCATACGACGCTACGTTTTTCTTGGTAGCCCAAAGAGCGCGACTAAATATAGTTTTCTATTTATTTCACTTTAATGAAGTCTCTCAAAAAAGATTCTCAAACTCTAGACATATATAGGTAAAAATAATATCAGTTCAGTTAAATCTGAACGGCTGAAGTTCTTCTCCTGAAGTTGAATTTATCACTGTGTCATCAAAGTAAACAAAATAATAGTCTCATTAAAATTCCTGGTACATCTCTCATTTCACATACAATGAAAATTATTATCATGAGGGCATTTTTGGACGCTATAGAAACTTAATTTGGATCGTGTGAAACGTGACTTAAAAACATGAATGCATGACGTGATATTTGGGTAGGCTTGGGACAAATTTGGTCACCGTTCCATATTGTATTGTATTAATTATAATTTAATAAACCAAGTAGCAGAATAAGTCAAAAGTAATGTTGTCAAAGAGCAATCAGATAACACAAAAATTGCCAACGATACGGAGTTTCAGTTGAATTCTAATCTTATAGGAAACTAGCTGCCCGGCGCGACTTCGTTCGCGTGGTGCTACCCTACTCTATGGTGCTACCCTACCCTACCCTATCCCACCTTACCCTACTCTACCCTACCCCACCCTACCTTGTATTGCTTTGATTTTAGCTGCATCTCAACCATCGCTAAGAGAATCCAGGAATTTACATAAAGCATAATCATCAAATTTTGCAACGACCATAGTAAACCAAACACGCGGTAATCGGCAGCAAGCAATGGCCGCTGCGTTATGTGGGGGAGCTGATAAATGGAAACAAACTCGATATGCAAGCAAGCAAACGCACATTGTGACGTCATTGCGTACCGCCCGTCGCTCAATTTCAAAGGGAGACACGAATGAGGGGAATGAGATTGAACGCAAAGGGAATATCTGAATGGAATGAGATCTTCGCTGAAAGGACAATTTGAATCAATTCACTGGAATCAACGCTTGTAAAAGATAGTAACAAATACGGTATGATTTTAGCAAAAATGCTCTTACAAGGATGTTATGTTCTTATGACAAACGGTGAAACAGATTTAAAATATTTATTTGACCCAATAACAGTCAAACACATCATAACAGTCCCATTCTCACGACACTAATTATCGGTCGACGGTGATTGAGCAAAAAACGTCTGCGGTTAATGGCTGACTTGCAACTAAGTACCTAAGCTCTCGGATCATACCTACGCAGGTCGAAAGGATTCTCAATCGAACTTCCACATACTGGGTATTTACTCAGATTACTAAAGGATGGAAACGACTAACCAAACGTAAAAGGATAACGTTAAACATAAGGGACTGAAAATGGGCGAAATACTTGGAATGGAATGGGGTAACGGCCAGATTACAGTGGCAACAGAATAGTTTCATGAATACGTACACAGGGCCGCCAGAGGGAAAAAAATCGAAACGAGAAAATAATCAGCAACAAGTTTATACTATCTGAACATCTGAACTAGGTAATACATAATTCAAAAGATTTTAAAAAGTCCGAGAAGAATTGCTAGTCTGAGCGATAGCCTTAGAGGTAGGTGATGCATTATCTAACCAACAAATTGAACATTTAAATTATGTCACGTCACATAATGCACGCACAATAGTAGACGGTATCCAAGCAATACATTCCCCGTGACCTGGTTACCAGTAAGCAGGCCAGTTCACTGCCGGTACACGCGCAGTGGAGCACCGCCGTTATCTTGTCTACTGCACAGTTCGCACATCTGCCCAGGCCTCGCACATGTTCCGCTAATAGGCATTAATTAGGAACGTATTACATAACTCCCCAAAAAGAACATAATATTGTTGAAATAATTGTTTTGGTGTGGTAAGATTGACTGATGCAATCTAGCTAATACAATTACAATAGTCGCGCTCCGCATGTGATCAGGACGTGCCAAGTGGAACACGTCGAAATTCACGAATGAAACCAACACCGACAAAAAAAATTGTAATGGTACCCGTTTCGGTACAATATCCGTTGATTCTTGTCATGCTTTCTTGACCTAGGTAAGTGTGCACGACGTTCGGTAGATAATAACTTGTCCTCTTATAAATGATTTTGAGAGCATGAATCTCCGTGACGAGCGAGGTGTGTAGGCAGTTGATTTTATGGATTTGAAAAAAAAACTCTAAATGATATAAAATAGCCACTATTATAATGATTAAAGTCAAAAATCACTTAGGTAGGTATGACCGAATAGAAAGCGTGCATTGAATCAAAAATGCTTTAAGAAAAGTATTCAAAACTACATTCGAAGTTCGAGTTCACCATAAAGGCGGATGGATACGGTTTTTAAATACGGCGCGGAGCAATTAGACACGGGCAGGGTGGAGACTGTAGGCGCGACCCGAGGGCACGGTGCCCACAGTCCGCGCAGCCCGATCAATCAGCCCGCAGTCGCACCCTTGTGCTAATTAATTTACTATGAGACCTGGCCTAGCTGTGGGAACCTATATGATACACCCTGTACGGGGTTTATAATGATCAATTGTCCTAAATTGGCACGCAATCAACGGCAGGCGTGCTATTCATCAAACATGTCTTGAAGTAAGTTTTGCCATGTGTCTGATGACTACTGGTACCAAAGCGGAAAGTTCATGGCATTTTAAAATAACGGTACTTCTTATCGATTTCAACGAATCGTGAATGGTCATTCCAAACTAATATTTAAATATTTTTGGTCGATGAATCGGTACTGGATATTCCAAAGGTATTTGGAAGATTCTTTTGGTTCAATTTCATTTCTTATAACTTTTTAGTATGGGCATTTGTCTGACTGTCTGTTGCAGCTAATCACTGAAACAGCTGGACTGATTTGAGAGGACTTTCACTTTCAGATATCTGATGTTATAAGGAGAAACTATCTGAGGCTACTTTTATTTTATAAAAATAATTAGGGATACGTGCAAAAAAAAAAACGTACGCGGGTATCAGCTAGTATCAAAATGTCCCATAATTTGGTCAGTTATTTGTGGATGGAGAAGGAGGATAGGATGTAGAATTATACGTTAGTCAGTCTGTCGGTGGACTTCTTTGGGATATTATACCTAAGTAAACATCAAACGATTTCTAGTTAATGATCAATAAGCATTTTACAAACGTTCATTGCATGAGTTTTACGACTTTCTACGAAGTTATTCTTAGGTGCAGGCAGGTTGTTATGACAGAGACAGTAGGTAAAGTAATTGTCTTGTCACTGGTGAGCAATGATGAAACTAAGTCATTACACGGTGAGATGAACATAGGGAGAGTGAAACCGTATTGTGTACGACTCAAATGGATTTCTAGCTATTGTCATATTATAATACGTAGATCAACACAAAAGGCTGGAAATGTAGATGGGCCCGGAATAAATTAAAATCTACCGAGGAACGACGGAATATAACTAAAATGTTAATGTTAAGAAGTCCTTATTTGCATTCAACGAACGATTCGACAAGGAAGGAGTGCTGGGGAGCGGCGCGGACCGTGGACCGGGTTTTAGGGCTCTCGTCTCGACTGACGATCGACGCGGTCTCGGAATAATCAGGCGTGCCTCCCCTCGTCGCGGTCGTTCACACACAATCGACGAGGCAAGCGCCACGAGGGCCCTACCTACGCACGAGCACGAGTCGACACAAAGAATCTACCCATACCTAACCTAACAACCGCTACCCCCGCAGGACGAACGTTGCACTGCACTACCTCACAATTCGTTTTTATTACAATTTTATACGAATTCAACCCTAACCATACAACTCAAGGTCCAGTATTAAACGCGAGTGACGAATACGCAGCCGCTGCATTCGTTTCAATAACCTCGTAGAGACATCAAGTAAAAAACAGACTAAATGTATAGCAATAAAGTAAAAAATGGAACGAATATCGGCTGCGATCAGCGGACGCAATGTGCATTCGATTGCAAGGAACATGAATATTGAAACCAGCTCTTATGTCGTTAGCGCTGAATCGAATACTCGTCGTCGGCCGATGCAAACACCACGTGTTTACAGACGGCATCATCTCGTGCAGATTAGAACAGTCATTCTGTCTAACTTCATGGCATATAAACTTTTACAAAACCTTTTTGTAACTTTCTGTTCAGGGCGAAGTTTATATAGGTAGGTATCGTAGCGGTTAACGGACGGTTAAGTTTGGAAAAACAAGGAGCACCTCGCAATAAAGCCGATGAAGCCCGTAAAAAATTAAATAAAACAGATGTAAAAATGGAATCGGGGCATCTTGTCTTAACGAGCGATTCGTGTTCAGAGGCTGTAAAAGAGAACGTTCAGAGTATAGAAGGCAGAGACCAGCAATAATTGCTAGTAGGTACGCTTTATCGCAAGTTGCACTCAGGTAGTGATTTAAATGAAACGGTTGGCTCGATATCCGTCATAACGGGATCACACTACATTATGTATTGAAAAGTAAAATCCAAATAAAATTGCTTTGCTGAGATTCTTGCCGGGAGGACGCTTCTCGGTTTAAGTGGTAACGTTCTCAAGTGCCTTATCAAGGTCTAAGCTCTTTTTGAGTTGTTTTTTTTTTTCATTACATAAATACCTGGGTTTAACCACAATTTCACAATGGTAAGTGATGATGTGGCTGAAGGTGATAAGCACACAAAGCCTAGAAGGAACTGTCTCTCAAGTGCACCTGTCGGAACACACCGATAGGTGCTTGGCGACACATTCGACTTGAGGATGGCAGCCAGCCAGATGCTATGGTTTCAGCCAGATGCTATAGTTTCCTCACGATGTTTTCCGTCTAATTTCGGTATCCGGCGTCACTACCACTTAGCTATTATCACTAAAACTGACCTACAACAAATGGATTCAAAAGTTTTTAACTTAGGAATAAAGCTCAGGATACTGCCAGGAAAATATTAGATCCCTCGGGACGAGACTCAAGCCGCGGCGTGGAAGCTAATTTATCCAATAATTAGAATGGCTATGTTCTAAAATAGTTATAATACCTACTGGGCTAACTGTAGCAGTACTGATGCAGCCGAGATTGCTAAAGATGGATATCTTAAATATGGTGCTGTGGGTAATGTATATTGTATGGGATAAGATAAGGAATGATTAGGTACCTATATAAGAGGATATTTGTAACGCCCCAGTGACAGAAAAGTTAAGTCGAATATAGATAAGACCAGAAATAGTTTTCGGGCGAGAGTCTTATAAACGTTTTCTGGATTTTGATACGGAAAGTAAGATAATGCTAGGTATCTACTGCACAGAGGGTCTACTCCGAAATGCGATAGTCCGATAATCGTTGCCATCCAATTAGCCAATAGAATTGCACAAAAATTACGTCTTGTCAACTGTGCTGCAATCCTATTGGTTAATATTTTGACATCGATTATCGGACTATCTTCTTTTCGGAGTAGGCCCTCTGATCTATACAAGCTTTGCCAAGCGGGAATGAATGGACTTTAAATATTTAAAGCTTTATATATATATATAGGCAGCGCCTTATATATATAAGGCGCTGCACAGACGTGTGTCGTATGTCGGATATAAGCAACCAACGAATATTTAGAACCAATATGAAATCAGCCACTGCCTCCGCAGACGTAAACTGTGTTCGACCCACAGACGTATGAATAGTAACTCATACGTCTGTGGTTCGACCGCTGCTACAGGACACAGCAACTACGGTTTTGGTAGCTTGTATCCGACACAGGACACGTCTGTGAAGCGCCTTAGAGGTAGTCAAGACTCAACGACATCGTTTAATTTTGATGCAAGTGCCTTGCCTTCAGTGGCCAAATAGTTCTGAAAAACATGAAGAAAATCTATAGCGCTAGATCAAAGAACGAAGTTAATCAGAAAATGATCTCGCCTTATTAGTCGTGTACTTCACTAGCTATCTACATCCGACTTAAATTTTGAATTAAAAGTAACGTCGGAACACTGATATGCATGGTCATAGGACCAGTATGATGTGTATGTGCATGTAGATGCACATGACCTCCTTTTTATGTCATATAGCAGAAAATTCGAAAAAAACCTGTCTTTTGTTCTGGCTTTATTTATTTTTTATTATTATTGTACAAAATCCTCAGTTCGCGAGATTAGATGAGAGAAGAGTTAGCCGGTAGCCGGAAGAGGTAGCTGGAAGCATGGAAATAAAAAGAAACTTAAATGGCAAAAATATCATTAGGTAGGTACTATAAGCTGTTTTCTGTGATGAAGAGTTAATAAGATAGATACAAGAGAGATAGAGACAATAAGAATATTATGTTTAATTTAGGTAACAAACAGGTTACAAACATGAAAATAATAATAATAATAATATTTATTCACAACAAATGAATTGTACAAAAGTGCAGCCAATATGACATATGTAGATATACTTTTACAATAGAAAGGATTCCAGCTAGTAATAATACCAACACAGGCAAAATAACTCATGTTATTTCATGGGATCCTGATTTTTTTAATATTTTTTAAGAATCAGTAAGACTAAATCAAGGGAGAGTCTGTCTCTACCCTAAACTTGAGTATAGATCTCACCTACCTATGTATTAATTTATGATACCCATAATCTTTTGGTAAATTCAATAAGCATTATTAGGTTCAATTGCAACCTAAATTACCCAATGTATAAGTAGATAGGTACCTGTGTACTTATTACTACATTTGTCATTGTATAAATTGAGTTGCAAGATTTATGATATTTTAAATCTCTTATAGTATTTTTTTTTTATTTTACATTTGAATTTAAGTTTGTGAACCAATTACCTATGGGTAATACAATATAAATAAACGAAGGTAACTATGGAAATAAGCATTTAACCATACATTTTAAACACTTCATATAATTTACCTCTTTGTAATGAGTTTACCTTGAAAGCACCTTATTTGAAATTCAAGGTTTATATGTGCTATTTTCACTCACCTTCACACAGAAAACTGAAATTAGGAATATTATTAAGGTATTAAGAACAATGGCTGTCTATATTATGCCAGGTATCTATTTCGCATACAAACCGACTACTATTATAATTTAGTACCTAAATTAGGTAAAAGGATGATATACAATTAAGGTTAGCAAATAAGCATACAACCCACCTATACCTAGAAAAGGTAGGGTAGAAATTTGAGATGGGTCAGTAAGGGCATGTTAAGGGTTAAAGCCATGCGAATAATATGGTATGAACGCTTGCAACACTATGCGTATAGTGCATTTTTTTTTTTTTTTTTTTTTAATTAAATTAAATGGGCTTGCGTTTGGCCACTGACCCGCCCAGAAGGGGCGATGACGAAGCCTAAGATGAAACACGCTTACCCAGAAGAAACCTATTCACTCTGGCCTTGAAAGTTCCTAGATTGTAGGCGTCAGGAAACACAGACGCCGGAAGCAGGTTCCACTCCCTTGCTGTCCGCATTATAAATGAGGATGCAAAATGCTGTGTCCGTATTTTCGGTATGTCAACAACGTACGGGTGAAAATTTTCCCGGCGTCTTGTGGTAAAAATGGGGATGGTGGAATTAGGTTGAACAATTCCTGCGCACACTCTCCAAAATATATCCTGTAGAAAACCGATAAGCAAGCAACCTTTCTTCGATGGTCGAGGCTCGTGAGTTTCGCCTTAATTAATGACTACATTACATTGCCGACCCTGCAAACATATATTTACACCCTTTTTGAATGACTCCCGAAATAAAATACGACTAGACTGGTATCGACAGAAGGACCTTCTCAAACCAAAAATTGAATCCCATATTATTGTTATTAACTACCTTTGTGTAATAGAATATAAATACCTTATTGTTATTATTAAATCCAGAACTCCGCCTTGTATCAAAGATATACCTACCTGTATGCAGTTTTTTATGGCTAATTTATTTTAATGCCTTTTTGATTTTAGTTTGTTTGTTAAGACTTTAAATTGAGGGAGAGATTCAGTCTCTCCCCTCAGTACCTGAGACTATGGAATAGAATAGGTAGGAGGTAAGTATTATAAATCTGATTCTACTAGGGACTCCACATCAATCACAATAGGTTTGTTCATATTATAGGTGCATGGTTTGTTGACATAAAAATGCAAATACTTACACTACTGGAGACCAACTTATTAATATTATAGATTTTACAAAAACGCATAGGTCATGATAAAATTAGGGTTTGACATAACATAAAGTAGTTTTGATTACAAACAAACAGAAAATGCCAGGTTTAGTAGGGTTGATTGTCGTGGCATTTTTTTACTTGTAGAAAGGAATAAGTAGGCTATGTTAGTGTAATTGAAATACAATACTCACCATACGACACCGAAGGCACCGTATCCGATGGGGCGGTCGGGCTGCACGTCTGTGGGGATGGCCGGCGTCTGGTAGTAGGGCGCCGCTGCCGCCAGGATGGCACCCTGCGGCGCGCTCTGCGTACCGCCCTGCATCAGCGACATGGACACACTCATGGAAACGCGAGAGTGCCGCGCGGGGCCGCTTACAGCCGCCATCCAACCGCTCAGCGGCGAGCCGTCACCGCAGACTCATCACACGCCGAACCTAAGACCTCAACACTGCGCCCGTTCTTCACCAGACCTCGCCTCCCGTTGGACACAGGACGATGTCACCGGTTACTTCTTTATTATTCATGCTCGATCGACTATGCGGGAATCAGATTCACTGAACAACACAAGAACGAAACTTCGGGATACACCTGTCGAATTCACCGGCAAGTTCACGGTAAACTAGGAGTTTTCGGTCGAATTTCCTTACGAATTTAATGCGTTTATTATTCCAGCCTCTTCCTGGACAAAGGATGAGGACCGTGAAATATTATAGGCGCGTTACAAACGAACGTCCACACGCCTCGAAAATCGAGCGAAACTGGCTGAGAGGAGGGGGGCAGCGGGGCGGGGTAGACTCCGGTCTCTAGGGGGTGGGGGGACTAGAGGACGCGGCGAGCAAGCGAGATAGCAAATACAATGGCTACGTTTGCGTTGAACAGCTGTGTATTCTATGGTTGCCACATGAAAAAGTGCTTGCCTCTTGTAGGCGGAATATAATGAAATTCAAAAAGACATGTAATAAAATGTATATAAATAAAATATGGGTAAGTACTTACGGTTCATACTTATTTAGTTACCTATTTGTAAAAGTTTGTACCGACTGATAGTAAAAATGGAGATAAAGGAAATAGTCCCTAGGTCACCAGTTACCTAGCTACGTCATTAAAACTAATGAAAAAAAGTTTCTCAATGAGGGAGACATCTATGTGCAACTAACTGCCATTACCACTATTGAATATTCTGTGGCATAGGTATCATGTCAGTGTATTAATAATAAAGAACTAGTGGATTGTTCACCAAGGATTGAAACTTGATTGAAACGCACAAATCCCATAGGTACCTACAACATATTTAGATATATCTCGAGAGCAGCCCCGGGCGCCAGTCAGGGGGTTGCCAAAATCATAATACCTACCTATCTACTTACAAGACGATTAAAATTAAAAACAAACATGTTTCCAAAGAATTTAAACGTCCGATGCCCTATGAAAAACTTTGCATGTTTCATAAAATGATCAGATTACAAGAACTCTGTAATCTTTGATAAAATGCCTTTCATCCAGCGCACGTTGTTCAATCGATTAATCATTTGATTTTTTATGGTTTAATTTTCCTTTCTTCTTTTGAAAGAAAAAATATTATTTTATTATATTTCCGCCATTAGAAGGCCCGAACAATTTGTTGCGCGGAAAAACAGACTAAAAATCGTCTAAAAATCTTGCAAAACTTTTAAGTCAACTTTTTTAAAAGTAAACATAATTATCTCTGTAGAGATGGGGCGCCACTATCAAGCTTTTCCCCGGTTGGAAAGAATCGTAGATGCGGGGCTGCTCGAGAGATTATTAGTTTTTATCCTAGTTAATCACTCTGCTTTTCATTTTGAGTAATTAGGTATGAGGAAAGTTACAAAAGCAAAATCACTAGGTAACTTTTCTGCCTTTATATCTAGGTAAATAATATGTTTTGAGATCTCTAAAACAGCTAAACGATTTCGATGCTGTTACATGGGGTTTTTGGAGGCGAAAATTCGATCTAGGTCTCCCATACCTCCGGAGTCGCGGGCTCTATGGGACTCTCAGTCTATATCAAGCCACATGCGTGTGGATTGTATTTGTAATCCTAGCTCGCTCTAGCATCATAGTGCACCAAATTCAACGGCGGTAAATTGGAGCAACCCGTGCACCATACTGCGATTACACTGTAGCTCGTTCTGCATGAATCTTCATAGAAAATATTCCATATATCAAATCAATAGAATCAGTGGTTGCTGAAATATACCGCTGTGACAGACGGACGGAGTGGCAACATAAGGGTTCCTTTTTACCATTTTGGGTCGGAAAAATGGACCTATCAGGAGCAAAAAGGCTGCAAACATTCTTCACATTCAGGTATTATGTTAAATAAGAGGTTCCAAATAAAACATATCAATAATAAATATCAATTATTTTATCACAGAGAATCACATTGTGTTATACAACATATTATTTACGTGGCTAGTACAAAATATTCCTTACAATGACCGTGATACCATTATACGTAGGGTATATTTTATTAGTAGTTCCAAAAAAAGGTTTCAAATAAAAACAGAAACGTTACAAAAAAATACTATCTTTTTCTGGTTGGTGGTAAGTTCAATATTATAAAAATTACTTCCGAATAATATATAAACATGAAGAAACTGTCCATATAAGTGTTCGATGAAATGGCATCAAATAATTGCACTAAATTAACAATGAAATATATTTTTTTTTAATAAATTATCTGTAGAATACATGTAGACAAATATGTAATTACGTCACACTGATATTTTTTATGAACAATAAAATTATTTGTTTGAAAACACTCATGAATATGAACTACTTTTACTATGAGACCAAATCTGAAAGCAAGAAAAATATCTGCAGTTGCATAAAGTTAAATATAGAGTATTATTTTACAGTATAATTTATTACATACAGTGATATACAGTTTTTCACAATTTGTAATAAATTATAGTTTTAGAAATATTCGTGTTTCATGAATTTTCTAATCGGGGACAAAATATAATGTGAATGACGATTGAGGAACTTTATCAAAAAATAGTATCTACGGTGAACACTCTCATTCCACTAGGAAAATAAAGGGTCGAACTTTGTGTACTGTACAGTCGAGGACATAAATATGTATACACTTAGTGAAATTCAACAACGGTTTCCTCTTAAACTACTGATTGAAATTATGAGATAAAGGCAGAATCTTCTAACATATACTATTATGATTTGTGTAATAGTTTAACAATTAAATGTTAAACATGCGAGAAAATCGCTATTGAATTTCAAAAAGTGTATACATATTTATGTCCTCGACTGTACATACAAAATAATAAATTGAATATCATACATACATAATTTTAAACTAACACTTTTATTGTCTATATACACCTATTTATTTATACATTGGACTGGATTGAATTCGAATAATTCAGAATACTTATATGAATTTACATTATAGAATATTTTTAAATAACAAATAGTATACACACTACAAATATATGACGAGATCTCTATAGTTACATGCAAACATACATAATTTCTACACAATGAAAGATATATAATTCGTATCAGTAATTTTAGGCTTTTCTCTAACTTAGTAATGATGTTCAGTGTCGACTTATCCCTAATATTTTACAGAAATATATAAGTAGAACACTCTTTAGAATTAATTTACCTCAAATATAATGTAACTAACTGTCCCCCGCGGTTTCACCCGCGTTCCCGGCATTAAAAACCTATAATACCGTGGGATAATATAGCTTCCTATTACTGAAATATTTTTTCGAATCCGATTGGTAGTTCCAAGGATTAGCCCGTTTAAACAAACAAAAAAACTCTTCCGCTTTATTATCCTAATAACTATAATATTATAAATGCGAAAGTAAATTTGTTTCTTTGTTACGCCTTTACGCCTCAATTACTCAACGGATCATCATGAAATTTGGCATGCAGAGAGCCTATGGTATGGAGGACATAGGCTACTTTTTTATCCCGGGAACGCGAGTGAAACCGTGGCGGACAATTAGTATTAGTATAGGTGAAGACTAAAATAATGAATAGTCTTCCAAATCAGTAGAATAACAGCCTAAGCTCGTGATTTAAAATCCACATCATATAAGACGGTATCTTTCTTTGACTAAGTTTTTCTCTTATTGGTCATGAATGGTTAAGGCCCGTTAAATGTGGCTTTTAAAAAATTGGGGAGCGAAAGCAAGCTTCTTTTTAATCCAAAATGAGCTATATACATTTTGAACGACACTCAGATAAAACAGTCGTGTAGTGAGGATAAAAAAATCACGAATTAGTCATCACAGACTACGTCGGTCATATTCTCGCTAACAAAAAACTGTGTCTATGAGAGTCGGCCACCTCTCACGCACACATTAGTTGGCTATTCCGCGGGAAACGAGACTGTCGCCGTTTACACGGAGCCGTTTACCCGCGCTCGACTAATGTGTGAATGTGTGCGTGCCGGCTTTTACGTACAGCGTGGTGGCCGACTTGAGCGACACAGTTTTTTAACATCCTTGGTTTACATGTATATATTTTTCAGTCAGTAGTACATCTCGGTTTGAAAAGATTTTATCCCTAAATGATAGGCAATACAACAGTCAATCCATCAAAGAATTTGGGACTTTCGTCGCATATGAAAATATTACTGGCCTTCCTTAATTACAACAACTTAGTATCCAGAACTAATAACAACACACTTCATAAGGTAGGAAAGGTGCACAAACAATTATAAAAAATACTGGCCAAGAGCAATAGGTACAATTTGAGGGTATACATAAAAACTAATAATTTTCGTTTTATTAACATTCTTTGGAATAATGATCGTTTTAATTTAGACCATTGAACTAATTGTTTCAATGATCGCTCAGCGCGCTCTCCCATACCGGCATTTTTTTAATCCAGTAACATCAAACTAAAAATCCTGGAACCTGGAGGTCTAATAATTGGACTGTTTTAAAAAAACTTAAACCGACTTCAAAGTACACTAAAAAGTATTCAAATCCTGATCTGATGAAAAATTCTTTTTTTGTCTGGAAGTGTACCCTTCCAGACAAAAAAAGAATTTTCCAAATCGGTTAATAAATGACGGAGTTATGAGGTAACAAACATAAAAACAAATACAACCGAATTGAGAACCTTAAATAAATTAATTTATTTCTCCAAATAACACCAGATCCTATGCAATATTTGAAATCAAAATCAGTTAAGAATTGAATTGTTTATAATGATTGATTGTTGTAAATTCAGGAAATAAATTCTATTCAACAAAATTACATTGAGTGGTTTTTAGACCCCCGCTTTATTATAATACGATATTTCTCCCCGCGATTTGACCCGGGTTCCAGAGGTATTTAATGTCGTACCTGGGATAAAAAGTATCCTTTTTATTCCAGGTTATGATCTACCTACAAGCAAAATTTCATCACAAATGGCTGTGCCGTTGATACGTCAGGAAGTAACAAACAATCTAACTATATAATTTTAGTATGATAACTGTTACCTTTATTGTGACCAGTGATAGAATAAGCCGGTGAGATCGTATTTTATTAATTAATTTAGAATCATGTGCTTTTCATTACGCATGAACAGTTTTATTGGCACAACACAAACCGTGATTGTAACAACTGCTACATGATTCTTCATTCAATTAACAATTTATGTTTTAGGTATAAAAGAAAGAAAAAAATATTTTGGACCATCCAAGGCATCCACTCTGTTTTTTTTTCAACGACAAGGCTTTTCTCTGCTTCACATCTACTTACCGGGCTCGCTTGTACGACCGACTTACGATACCTATAGACTTCTATTCTATTCTACGATTCGTAATAATAAATAGCTCCACGCCTTAAAATTTGACTAAACATCAGTTACACAGTTCTGCAATGTAACAGAATCAATCTGCATTGCATTTTCTTGCTCTCTTCATTCTTAATACACCAAATTGATATTCAAATGTTGACTTTGAACAATCACAGGTCGTATTGCACCAGCCCATTATACCGGCTTCTAGCACTGCCTCAAATAGTACCAACATGAGTATTTATATTAACACATTCGCTAACATTTGCATTGAAAGCTTTATTATAAAGTCCAACCTAAGACAGTTCGAAGCCAGTGTTGCTGTTGACCGCATACCGTAGTTTGTCTCGTAATGTGCTTCGTTTCTGATAGTTGGGCAGTTTGAGTAGGTTGAAACATGTCGATGAAGTCGGCAGACGATTCAGTGGGTCCTTCTTTCTTATGGTGAAGAAACCACGGATTACACTGCCTAGAAATTAAGAATGGAATATTTAGAAACAAATACATTTATTTATCAAACAGAACGCGTTGATATAATGATAATAAGTCAACAATTATATTGAGAGAGGTAGAGCGTAGCGTTTATTCGCTCAAAGAGCAGCTCGACTGGGGAAGTACCTCCACCTTACAGAATACCGCAGCCAAATAACTTTATGTTGTGTAAAGTTGTGTTACTGCGCGTCAGTAAGGTCGCCAGAGCTCATAGGGGAGGGGGAAAGGTCGGTAACGCGTGAGCGATGCTTCGTGTGTTGCAAGCGTCCATATGGCTACGGTAACCGCTTACCATCAGGCGGGCCGTATGCTTGTTTACCGACTTAGTCGTATAAAAAATAAACAAGTTAAAATGGCCCTCAGCTCAGCATAATGCTAATTCTTTATATTATATCTACTTAATAACACTGATAAGACACACCCAAATCCGTTGGACTAGAGATTATTGACCATAGGCCTAATAATTTTCATAAATTTCTTAATGAAATCTTGACATATACGTTCAGTTCATCCCACAAAAGCACCATACATCATTTTGTTTTGACCTAATTAAATGCATAATAACCTATTGTATCTCCAGTGTCCTCATCGTCGCCAACTTCGACGCATCTTATTGAGAATGGCGGCTTCAAGTGAGCAAACCCGAGCACTGGCGGCTTTGAACAAGATGTCACGAACTGAAAATTTAAATTTTAATATTATGCAAACATTTGTGAATCGTGTGTGTTGCCTTGGTGAGATAGAAGACGTCCTAGCGTCGCATACCACTAGCGTCCCTACTCTGTTTGACGGGTTGTACTGTACAGGTCAAAGTAGTATAGTTATAGACTCGACTAGTCAGGCGTCAGGCTCAAGCCACACTGGTAAGACGGGACGTAGACACGAAGGCCTCTTTTCAAACTCCTCCCGTCTTACTTCCTCTGCCGTTGCGCGTAGTATTAAAAGAACGATAAGATTGAAATTGCTTTAACAAAAGCGTCCGTGTCCGCGTCCCGTCCAACGAGTGTGGCTTGCACTTCAGAACCGGCGCTAGGACGCCTTGACGCGACGCTATACCGTTTCCTTTTTGACCAGACCTTTAGGATTCTAAATGCAGATATAAACAAATGGTCACAAACCTATCCCTTTAAGTTGTACGCCGTAGTTTTACAACTAAAACCAAACGGACGTAGTTACCTTGAGGAACATGGCGCGCTCGTTTTCGGTGAAGTCCCGCTGCAGCACGTCCCAGAGCCAGCACACGACGCGGTGCGAGTCGTGGAACCCGCCGTAGTACTGCGTGTGGCGCCTTATTAGTTACCTTGAGGAACATGGCGCGCTCGTTCTCGGTGAAGTCCCGCTGCAGCACGTCCCAGAGCCAGCACACGACGCGGTGCGAGTCGTGGAACCCGCCGTAGTACTGCGTGTGGCGCCTTATTAGTTACCTTGAGGAACATGGCGCGCTCGTTCTCGGTGAAGTCCCGCTGCAGCACGTCCCAGAGCCAGCACACGACGCGGTGCGAGTCGTGGAACCCGCCGTAGTACTGCGTGTGGCGCCTTATTAGTTACCTTGAGGAACATGGCGCGCTCGTTCTCGGTGAAGTCCCGCTGCAGCACGTCCCAGAGCCAGCACACGACGCGGTGCGAGTCGTGGAACCCGCCGTAGTACTGCGTGTGGCGCCTTATTAGTTACCTTGAGGAACATGGCGCGCTCGTTCTCGGTGAAGTCCCGCTGCAGCACGTCCCAGAGCCAGCACACGACGCGGTGCGAGTCGTGGAACCCGCCGTAGTACTGCGTGTGGCGCCTTATTAGTTACCTTGAGGAACATGGCGCGCTCGTTCTCGGTGAAGTCCCGCTGCAGCACGTCCCAGAGCCAGCACACGACGCGGTGCGAGTCGTGGAACCCGCCGTAGTACTGCGTGTGGCGCCTTATTAGTTACCTTGAGGAACATGGCGCGCTCGTTCTCGGTGAAGTCCCGCTGCAGCACGTCCCAGAGCCAGCACACGACGCGGTGCGAGTCGTGGAACCCGCCGTAGTACTGCGTGTGGCGCCTTATTAGTTACCTTGTGGAACATGGCGCGCTCGTTCTCGGTGAAGTCCCGCTGCAGCACGTCCCAGAGCCAGCACACGACGCGGTGCGAGTCGTGGAACCCGCCGTAGTACTGCGTGTGGCGCCTTATTAGTTACCTTGAGGAACATGGCGCGCTCGTTCTCGGTGAAGTCCCGCTGCAGCACGTCCCAGAGCCAGCACACGACGCGGTGCGAGTCGTGGAACCCGCCGTAGTACTGCGTGTGGCGCCTTATTAGTTACCTTGAGGAACATGGCGCGCTCGTTCTCGGTGAAGTCCCGCTGCAGCACGTCCCAGAGCCAGCACACGACGCGGTGCGAGTCGTGGAACCCGCCGTAGTACTGCGTGTGGCGCCTTATTAGTTACCTTGAGGAACATGGCGCGCTCGTTCTCGGTGAAGTCCCGCTGCAGCACGTCCCAGAGCCAGCACACGACGCGGTGCGAGTCGTGGAACCCGCCGTAGTACTGCGTGTGGCGCCTTATTAGTTACCTTGAGGAACATGGCGCGCTCGTTCTCGGTGAAGTCCCGCTGCAGCACGTCCCAGAGCCAGCACACGACGCGGTGCGAGTCGTGGAACCCGCCGTAGTACTGCGTGTGGCGCCTTATTAGTTACCTTGAGGAACATGGCGCGCTCGTTCTCGGTGAAGTCCCGCTGCAGCACGTCCCAGAGCCAGCACACGACGCGGTGCGAGTCGTGGAACCCGCCGTAGTACTGCGTGTGGCGCCTTATTAGTTACCTTGAGGAACATGGCGCGCTCGTTCTCGGTGAAGTCCCGCTGCAGCACGTCCCAGAGCCAGCACACGACGCGGTGCGAGTCGTGGAACCCGCCGTAGTACTGCGTGTGGCGCCTTATTAGTTACCTTGAGGAACATGGCGCGCTCGTTCTCGGTGAAGTCCCGCTGCAGCACGTCCCAGAGCCAGCACACGACGCGGTGCGAGTCGTGGAACCCGCCGTAGTACTGCGTGTGGCGCCTTATTAGTTACCTTGAGAAACATGGCGCGCTCGTTCTCGGTGAAGTCCCGCTGCAGCACGTCCCAGAGCCAGCACACGACGCGGTGCGAGTCGTGGAACCCGCCGTAGTACTGCGTGTGGCGCCTTATTAGTTACCTTGAGGAACATGGCGCGCTCGTTCTCGGTGAAGTCCCGCTGCAGCACGTCCCAGAGCCAGCACACGACGCGGTGCGAGTCGTGGAACCCGCCGTAGTACTGCGTGTGGCGCCTTATTAGTTACCTTGAGGAACATGGCGCGCTCGTTCTCGGTGAAGTCCCGCTGCAGCACGTCCCAGAGCCAGCACACGACGCGGTGCGAGTCGTGGAACCCGCCGTAGTACTGCGTGTGGCGCCGCAGGTCGCGCAGGTCCAGTGGCACGTTGTCGCCGCTTATTAGACGCTGGAGCTGATCAAGAAAAAAAAACAATTATCATAAACAACACATTTAATTACCTTCTCAGTAACCGCCAATTTGGCTTGCGCCAGAAACGGTCGACTGGGAATATTCTTGTGTATGTCACACATCTATAGAGCGAAACTATTTAGAGATATGGTGAAGCACTTGCTGTTTCCCTCGAAATTTCCAAGGCTTTCTATAGAGTCTGGTACGACAGCCTCTTAAGCCAGCTTCCTTCGTACGGATATCTGTTGGTTTGTGTACCTGGATTTCAGATTTCCTGAGTGATAGGTCTATAAGAGTTGTAATAGACGGGTGCTCGTCGGATCTATTGGCCATTAATGCCGGAGTTCGTCAGGGATCAGTTCTTGTCGCAACATTATTATTGATGCATATCAACGATCTGCTGAAACCCGGGTTCTTTGGGTATGACAATTTAGACGACAGCACTGTTGTGGACAGCACTTTTCCAGCGCTCAGGCTACCAGGCAAGAAACTCTGACACTAAGAGAGGCCATGGTTGAGCGTATTAACTTGAACCTGCATGCAGTCTCCGATTGGGGTGAAACCAATCAAGTCAAGTTTAATGCCTCCAAAACACTGACGTGTCTGTTCACCACTAAAAAGAGTCCTTTCAACCTGAGTCCTACTTTTCAGAATGTATTATTGCCGGTTGCCGACCAGCTCGAACTCCTGGGAGCCTGGACTACTAAAATGTTGGTAGTTCTATTGAGTCAACGACTAAACAGCTGCAAAACAATTGGGCGGTAATCATTGAACGAGGAATCAAATAAGTAATTTGCAAATTTCGTTTTTAGGGTCTTTTGTGTTATTTGACGTGTTGTAATTTAGTCTTCTATATTTATTGGTAATTATGTGTTGAAAAATAAACTTTCCGCCGGGATAGTTTCTGCAACTATACAAAGCACAAGTCCGTTCGTGCATGGAGTACTGCTGTTACCTCTGGGATGGATCTGCCAAATACCAGCTGGAGGCCCTTGACTCAAAACACCGTCGTACTAGGAGACTCGTCGGAGATGTGCTTACCGAGACGAAACTAACGAACCTTGAACATCGACGTAAGGTTTCATGTTTGTCGGTATTCTATCCTAACTTAATATTAAAAATCCGAAATTGAGTTTTTGTTACGCCTTCAATAATCAAAGAATCATCAAGAAATTTGGCATGCAGCTAGCCTATGGTATGGAGAAGGATATTGGCTCCTTTTTATCCATGACACGCGGTGGACAGCTAGTAGGATATATTTTAGAGAGTGTGCTATAGAATTGTTCAATTTAATTCCTCCATCCCCATTTCTCCATCGAACCACAAGTCGCCGAGAGAATTTGCACCCGAAGTTGTCGACATCCCGCTTATACGGACACAACGCTTCGCTTCTTCATTCCATATGCGACCAGAAAAGGAGTGGAACTCTCTTCCGGGGTCTGTTTCCCGACACCTATAACCTCGACCAGGGGTCGCAACCCGCGGCTCGCGAGCCGCATGTGGCTCTTTCGATGTTAAGTTGCGGCTCTTCAGTTCCACACGCAAAAAATAATATGTTTATCAAAACCCTTTAAAATCATGCAATCGATCCATTTGTAATGCTGACGATCTTCGAGTCGACATATTCGTGCGAGCAAGCGTTCTCTTGCATTAATAAAATACTTAAAAAAAACAAAACTCTTGTGGCTCTTTAAAAACTGGGAAATTTTGTAAATTGTAAGATTCGGCTCTTCCGTTTCAAAAGGTTGCCGACTTCTGACCTAGAACTATTCAAGGCCAGAGTGAATAGGCATTATCCGGGTAAGCGTGTTACATCCTCGGCCACGTCATAACTCCTCCTGGAGTCAGTCAGAGGCCAAATGGAAGCGTTCTACATAAAAAAATGGGTATTTGAAAGTAGATGAATAAAGAAAGAGTGGATGGATTTGAGTAAAAGAACCCTCTACGGTTTACCATCGGCGCAACGATATGGGGATTCTTCAAGGTTGGCGACACATTGGCAACCCCTCTATTAATGCAAATGTCCATAGCCAGCGTTGAAAACAGACCATCAGGTGGATCATCTGCCTGTTTGTCACATTGTTGACATAAAGACATCCTGTGCGGTTTGGAAGCACATTTCTACCGCGGACGCTGAGATGTAGTATCTCCAAGACACTGCTTCATATGTATAAAAAAATACAGATTGTAAAATAAAATAAAACATACAAAACATTCACCTCTGGTGTAGAAAACAGCGACAGCCATTCTGGATTTATAATAGTTCTGAATCCTTTGATAAACGCGTTAGTTTGGTCCTTTATTTGCGTGTGCATCCGGAAGTGAGCCATTAAATGTATGTAATTAATTCTGAAAATATAATGATCAATATGTAAATCACCCCATCTTTATTCATTACTTTAAACAAATGACTTCATTTACACAAATTACTGTGCCCCATATTTTATACCACGAAGGCTATATTAAAACCTGGGTTTTTAAAACACTCGACTTTAACCTTCTTTTTAGGGTTCCGTAGCCAAATGGCAAAAAACGGAACCCTTATAGATTCGTCATGTCTGTCTGTCTGTCTGTCTGTCTGTCTGTCTGTCCGTGTATGTCACAGCCATTTATTTCCGAACTATAAGAACTATAATGTTGAAACTTGGTAAGTAGATGTATTCTGTGAACCGCATTAAGATTTTTACACAAAAATAGAAAAAAAACAATAAATTTTGGGGGTTCCCCATACTTAGAACTGAAACTCAATTTTTTTTTTCCATCATACCCATAAGTGTGGGGTGTCTATGGATAGGTCTTCAAAAATGATATTGAGGTTTCTAATATCATTTTTTTCTAAACTGAATAGTTTGCGCGAGAGACACTTCCAAAGTGATAAAATGTGTGTCCCCCCCCCTGTAACTTCTAAAATAAGAGAATGATAAATCTATAAAAAATATATGATGTACATTACGGTGCAAACTTCCACTGAAAATTGGTTTGAACGAGATCTAGTAAGTAGTTTTTTTTTAATAGGTCATAAATTGAAATTAATATCAAATACTCAGGTCTATACTACCATTTACTTATATACCTACAGGTTTGTACGGAACCCTCGGTGCGCGAGTCTGACTCGCACTTGGCCGGTTTTTATTTAATAATGCGGTATGTGTCTTACTTATTTTCATTGGTAACTGGTACAGCTTTACCGCCAGGCACCAGTTCGTGAGTAACTATTTCACCTAGTCTCTCCTCGTCCACGGAAAATGTCAGTTCTAGCGATGATATATCACCCTGAAACAAACAAGAATATTTATTTGTAGAATAAGGCCTGACCACTCGTCATAGACTCTAGGGCAAAAGCTAGTTAAAGTTGATCTTTAACGACAGTATCACACGTTTATGATGAATCGAGATTAAAACAATAATGTAATATGATTATTGGTACAGTAGTACCCAACTCATATGGCTTACCGATGTACCTGCGCATATTTTCAAAGCGTGGGAAATGCTATTGGTCGGCAGCTGCCGCCATGTGTGCGGGGGCGTGACTTGCGAGTGAGACGGAACTAACAGCCACATTGTATTATGAACCTTATAGTAGTGATCTAAGGTGGATTGTAAGTTTAAAGCATTCTTTCATTAATCTTCGGGCCATACTTTCTTTTCTGTGCGAACGAAGATTCACGACGCGCCTTATCAGTTGGGTACTATTGTACCCAACTATCCAACATGTACAGGCAATGGCTAAACTTACCTACCACCTTCATCGAAATCATCACTCGCTACTTCAATATTGAAGTGAAATAGAAGTCAATTGATAGCGACATGTATAGTTATACCTGAAAGTGTTTGATGTAAGTGAGACTTCGGTAGAGGTCCCTGTCGAGCGAGGGCAGCTCGTCGATCCAGCTGTAGAGCGCCTGCTGCGTCTGGCCCAGCACCTGGCTCAGGAAGAACGACGCGAACGGTACGTCCACCACGATCCCCTCAAAAAAAATATACAATATATACTAACACAAGCTGTCATCCGCGGTTTCATCTCCGTTCCCGGGATAAAAAGTAGCCTATGTCCTTCTATAGGCATACCATAGGCTATCTGCATGCCTTTCATAATGATCCGTTGAGTAGTTGAGGCGTGAAGGCGTAACAAACAAACAAACTCACTTTCGCAAATTAAGGTGAAAGGGAATGGGCAATACTCCACCACACATGGCCATTGCGGCCATTGCGGAGGTAGGTTAGTGGTCAACCTACTGTTGGAGTTTTGAAGCCGCCTAGGAGGCCTCCAACTAGCTTAACGACTATCACAATTAAGTTTTAACCGGGACCAACGATTTTACGTGCCTTCCAAAGCACGGAAACGCTAAATTTGAAATACTACGAGGCGATCACCCATCCAGGTACCGACCACGACGGTGGTAGCTTAACTTTGCCAAATTAAGATCGGCTAATCATGCTATACCACGAGAGCTTCATATACTAATAGGAAACGATAAAATCCTAATATCATCATTTCAAATTAGGAGGTCTGTGAGTAAATTTATATTCAAAATATATGTTGTAGAAAACACTTCTGGCAATGCTATCTTTATAGCTACAGTAGGTATATATGCGCCATTCACCCATGTGATTTATTTGACATTATAGAGTACTAATTGCTACGCAATCCTGGCATAAAAGTAGCCCTTCTCCCTTTCCGTGCTATAGTCTGGTTGTGCAGTTGAGGGGTCAGCCGGGCTATTGTGTATCTTTGCTGGTAATCGTAACGAATACCATCAATGATTTCATCCAATGGTACGACAATGACCATTCGTGGACTCAGATTGGATGAAATATATTGAAGGTGTTCATTACGAGTATCACCAAAGACACGCGGTAGAAACCCAGGAAATAACAAACACTTCCGCACTGATAATATTAGTTAGAATTGGAGAATCATAATACCGATTTATTAAGCAATCTATACCTCATAGACGGCTTTGCCGAGCATCCGACCAATGAACTCGAAGAGTTGCAAGTGGTTCTCTTGAAGGCAGGAGGTCGGCGAGGGATACAATCGTTCTTCACTCGTCACTCGGAATAGATTCAGCGATGGATCGAATACTCGTTTTATCGTTTCTTCTAAGAATTCTGTAAGAGGGACATATTGGTTAAACTTAGGGATATTCGATAGAGATAGCTGATGAAGCGCACGCAGCCCTTGAGTAGAGAGACTACACCGTGTAGTGTAGTGTAGTGTAGAGTACAAGACGTACCCTTGAAGACGCCGTCCTGGTCGATGCCGGCCTCGTCCAGCCCCTGCTCGTTGATGAAGCGCACGCGCACGCAGCCCTTGAGTAGAGAGACTACACCGTGTAGTGTAGTGTAGTGTAGAGTACAAGACGTACCCTTGAAGACGCCGTCCTGGTCGATGCCGGCCTCGTCCAGCCCCTGCTCGTTGATGAAGCGCACGCGCACGCAGCCCTTGAGTAGAGAGACTACACCGTGTAGTGTAGTGTAGTGTAGAGTACAAGACGTACCCTTGAAGACGCCGTCCTGGTCGATGCCGGCCTCGTCCAGCCCCTGCTCGTTGATGAAGCGCACGCGCACGCAGCCCTTGAGTAGAGAGACTACACCGTGTAGTGTAGTGTAGTGTAGAGTACAAGACGTACCCTTGAAGACGCCGTCCTGGTCGATGCCGGCCTCGTCCAGCCCCTGCTCGTTGATGAAGCGCACGCGCACGCAGCCCTTGAGTAGAGAGACTACACCGTGTAGTGTAGTGTAGTGTAGTGTAGAGTACAAGACGTACCCTTGAAGACGCCGTCCTGGTCGATGCCGGCCTCGTCCAGCCCCTGCTCGTTGATGAAGCGCACGCGCACGCAGCCCTTGAGTAGAGAGACTACACCGTGTAGTGTAGTGTAGTGTAGTGTAGAGTACAAGACGTACCCTTGAAGACGCCGTCCTGGTCGATGCCGGCCTCGTCCAGCCCCTGCTCGTTGATGAAGCGCACGCGCACGCAGCCCTTGAGTAGAGAGACTACACCGTGTAGTGTAGTGTAGTGTAGTGTAGAGTACAAGACGTACCCTTGAAGACGCCGTCCTGGTCGATGCCGGCCTCGTCCAGCCCCTGCTCGTTGATGAAGCGCACGCGCACGCAGCCCTTGAGTAGAGAGACTACACCGTGTAGTGTAGTGTAGTGTAGTGTAGAGTACAAGACGTACCCTTGAAGACGCCGTCCTGGTCGATGCCGGCCTCGTCCAGCCCCTGCTCGTTGATGAAGCGCACGCGCACGCAGCCCTTGAGTAGAGAGACTACACCGTGTAGTGTAGTGTAGTGTAGTGTAGAGTACAAGACGTACCCTTGAAGACGCCGTCCTGGTCGATGCCGGCCTCGTCCAGCCCCTGCTCGTTGATGAAGCGCACGCGCACGCAGCCCTTGAGTAGAGAGACTACACCGTGTAGTGTAGTGTAGTGTAGTGTAGAGTACAAGACGTACCCTTGAAGACGCCGTCCTGGTCGATGCCGGCCTCGTCCAGCCCCTGCTCGTTGATGAAGCGCACGCGCACGCAGCCCTTGAGCGCGCGCGAGGGCAGCGCGGCGAGCTGCCGGTACCCGTCCTCCACGAGCCGCGCGCGCCGCACCGTCACCAGCGTCGACCGCCCGCCGCACAGGCGCTCGGTCAGACCTAGCACCACCTACACAACACCACACACTCACATTCACTATACCAGAACAACAGCTAAATAGTACATTATGATATAATTGTGCTAAGTTGGTTTTGCATTACACACGAGGCGGTATTAGGCGATTAGTGAGCCGAGAGTGTAATGATCAATGGACACGCGTTTCATACCACGTTTTTCAACACACTTTCGAGGAAAAAAACAGACATGTATTTTTTTAAGTTGATTTTTTTTATAATAAATCAAACACACAACGAAAACATTAACAAACATTTATGGAAAATGGCACGCATATTTTTTTTGACCGCGATTCGCTGTCAAACTATTTTAACCAGTTAAATTAAGACGTGCTTTAAAGTATAAACTAAACATAATCATAAGGATTATACCATGAAACAGGACAGCGGTAATATAAAGTAAAAAAACCGGCCAAGTGCGAGTCAGACTCGCGCACCGAGGGTTCCGTACAAACCTGTAGGTATATAAGTGAATGGTAGTATAGACCTGAGTATTTGATATGAATTTCAATTTATGACGTATTAGAAAAAACTACTTACTAGATCTCGTTCAAACCAATTTTCGGTGGAAGTTTGCATCGTAATGTGTATCATATATTTGTTATAGATTTATCATTCTCTTATTTTAGAAGTTACAGGGGGGGGGACACACATTTTACCACTTTGGAAGATTCTCTCGCGCAAACTATTCGGTTTAGAAAAAAATTATATTAGAAACCTCAATATCATTTTTGAAGACTTATCCATAGACAAACAACACTTATGGGTTTTATTAAAAAAAAAAATGAGTTTCAGTTCTAAGTATGGGGACCCCCTAAAATTGTTTTTTTCTATTTTTGTGTGAAAATCTTAATGCGGTTCACAGAATACATATACTTACCAAGTTTCAACATTATAGTTCTTATAGATTCGGAAAAAAGTGGCTGTGACATACGGACGGACAGACAGACAGAAGTCATGACGAATCTATAAGGGTTCCGTTTTTTGCCATTTGGCTACGGAACCCTAAAAAGCACTTTGCGTGTAATGTAAAGCTGCATTATAAAAACATTAATAACATTATAAAAACTACAACATTATAAAAACTAAAAGCGGTGCAGTGACTTTACGAGCAAGTGTGTTGAAAAAGATATAACTTATTTTCACTTTGTTAGAAACGGCCGCAAGCCACTTAAACTAATCAAAGACACAACTTTCATACATTCTTCTCACAGTACACTAAACTCGCCGACAAAATCTTCTACCATTCATCCGCAAACAAGTCACAATCTGGACTGGCATCCAAGAGAGCGTTAAGCGCGGAGAGCGTACGCGGGACAGGCGATTTTGCGCGCGCGCTGTGCGTAAAGATGGCACACTAAATATTTTGTTTTCTGCTACGTCAACATGTCAACATGCTTACAACATGATCATGCAGTTCTGGGGGGTCAATTTTACCGTGCATATACAATATTTTGAATGCCGTTATAATCTGATCATTCATCCTCCTAATTTCGAGTGAGTTGTACCCCAAGAAGTCAAGGAGGAAGTCGGTTGGATACGTAAATAACGTTATGTCGCTAACATGTCACAAAGTGTGGAGCACTTGCAGTTTCCTTTGATATCTCTGAGGCCTTCGATAGGGTCTGGGAAGATAGTCTCGTAAGCAAGCTTCCATCGTACGGAGCATCTGCTGATTTGTGTGCTTGGATGTCAAATTTGAGCGAAAGCAGGCCTGTCCCACTCCCATGTTTAGGTACGATCGCGCGCACGCGGACTACCGGAACAACGCTAGTCGGTTGCAACGCGCACGCAGCAAAGACTACAGTATATACTTAGAGCACGCAGCGCAAGACGCGTGTGGGTATAAATACCTACGTACTACCTATATAAAGTGTTTACTGTTTTTTTTTTAACACTATCTTGTGTAGATATCGTTGTTTTTATAGTTCTAGATATTTTGTTGTTGTTTCATTGTATTGTCCTAAAGTCCTTATTATAATAATAGGCCCGTTTTGATAACATACCAGTGTGTTAAAAAGAGACAAAGATAGAGCGACCAGAAGAGACCCTCTTGTATAAACGGGCCTCTTAGACCTCGAAAACTCATGTGAATGATTTTTAACCCACTTCAAAATAAGGAGGAGGTTTCTCAATTCGACCGTATATTTTTTAACCGACTTCAAAAAAAGGAGGAGGTTCTCAATTCGGTTGTATGTTTTTTTTTTTATGTTTGTTACTTCATAACTCCGTCGTTTATTAACCGATTTGGAAAATCTTTTTTTGTCTGGAAGGGTACACTTCCCGTTTGGTCCCATTGTCATCAGATCAGGATTTGATTATTTCTTAGTGTACTTTGAAGTCTAATTATTTTTATGTGTTCGCGGATAACTTCGTCGTTTATGAACCGATTTTGACGATTTTTATTTTAGAAACTGTTAGTAGTTCCAGTATAGAGAGAGTTCCCTCTTTAAATATACAGTAATTCTACCTAACAACTCTTAGAATAACTAAGATTTAACATACCACTATTTCAAAAATCAGTAGAACAATATTCAGAAAAATTTAACAATTCTTATTGTTATGTAGGTAAGTAACACAATATATCCTTTTTTTGGTTAATTCTTTATTAATTTTTATATAACAAACTTCTTTAATCAACATGAAGATTATTAAGAACAAATATTGTGAATTTCGGCTGACGGCTACTGGACTACGTAATCGTGCCGTTTCTTGTCGCGTCGTCAGTCATTCCAGATTTGATAAGCATGTATGTTACTAAATCCTTCCCCAAAATAGTTGTATTCAGTTTCGTAGACAGAATACACATTCAGTATACAAAGTACGTATAGGTCTAACAACTTAGATTAAAGTATGTAGACATTTTAAAATAACTTTCTGATCTAATACTAGTTAGCTAGGATATTTTAAATGTCATTGTTCACGAAAGGAGAATAGCATAGAAATAAAATAAACACAGAGAATAGTAATAGGACATACATAGGCGATAAGGCAATATTGAAGATTCATAATACGTCATTAGACAACCCTACCGTAACACGTGCCGCGTCATACAGGATAGAGTTATACGATAGAAAGAGAGGGAAGTTGTAGGTGAATATAATTTTAGGCGCGCAGCGCTGCGCGAACTGGATTGCGCTTTATTCTGTCGTTCCAAGAGTCGATTTTTGTTTAAATGTCGTTTTCGAAGTGGGTTTTCTGTACGTAGTACTATTAAATATTCTGTGGCGAAAGGTTCATACTTGTTGTTATAGACGGGTGCTCGTCGGATCGACCGGCAATAAATGCCGGAGTTCCTCAGGGATCAATTCTCTTCGCGTCATTATTCTTGATGCATAACAACGATCTGATGAAACCTATATTTATAAATATTTAGGTATGCCACAAAGTGATCTTTTGGATACCAAAACCAAATAAAAATAAAAAATAGGAACAGGCATATGCTTTATGAGAATAAATAGTTATTTATTTTTAATTTCAATTGAGCCCATGCGATATGCATAGCGTTTAGGGATTTTCGTATCGATCAAAAATAGATTACCTTTTCATCGGCTACAGCGCGTCGGAACAATCGGACTCGTTCCCCGTGCGCGATCATATGTGGCGTCTTTTGTACAAGCACCTAAAAGAAAAATTTTATTTCAAAAGTAAATATTCGAGTTACATAACATTTTTAACCGACTTCAAAAAAAGAGGAGGTTCTCAATTCGGTTGTATTTTTTTATGTTTGTTACCTCATAACTCCGTCATTTATTAACCGATTTGGAAAATTATTTTTTTATCTGGAAGGGTACACTTCCCGTTTGGTCCCATTGTCATCAGATCAAGATTTGATTACTTCTTAGTGTACTTTGAAGTCGGTTTAAGTTTTTTGTAAAACAGTCCAATTATGTTATGTATCTATGTATAACACGTGAAGAGAAACACGGAGTGAGATTTGGAATAAAGTTTATATGGAGAAGGAGAGCAGAATTCAAAAATCACTTAAAATTAATGTATCACGGTCACACACTTTTGGACCACTAGTATAAATAAAGTGTCGGTAAAAGTTTTATTTTTTTCTTTTTAATTAAATGGGCTTGCGTTTGTCCACTGACCCGCCCATAAGGGGCGATGACGAAGCCTAAGATGAAACACGCTTACCCAGAAGAAACCTATTCACTTTGGCCTTGAAAGTTCCTAGATTTTAAGCATCAGGAAACACAGACGCCGGAAGCAAGTTTCACTCCCTTGCTGTTCGCATTATAAATGAGGATGCAAAACGCCGTTCGTATTTTCGGTATGTTTTCGGTATGTCAACAACGTACGGATGAAAATTTTCCCGGCGTCTTGTGGTTCGGTGTAAGAATGGGGATGGTGGAATTTGGTTGAACAATTCCTGTGCACACTCTCCAAAATATATCCCGTAGAAAACCGATAAGCAAGCAACTATTCATATGATAGATTATTAAGTTGTTTGAACCACAATCTCACGATGGTAAGTGATAACGGAAATTGAACTGAAAATGAATTTTTTGGCAGTATGCTTGGATACCTGTTGTGGTTTCTTGCCCTTCTCCAGGTCGGCCATGAACTGTCCCTCGCGGATGTCGCGCACGAGCCAGTGCGCGGGCGGCGTGTACCCGCGCCGGCAGTCGCGCCGGTACAGCACCAGCAGCAGCGTGTGCGCAGAACGGAATAGCTCGTTGCTTTGGATGCTCTTCAGATCTATCATAATCATTATATCATGACACATTCTAATTTTTCTCCTTAGTTTTGCAGTATGGCAACCAAATCTTTTTGAGGACTTATTTTTGCCAGTATCAAGTTATATTATTATAGGCATAGTGCATAACTGGGTAGGATCCAGCTGTAGTAGAGCGATGCGGGACGGGGTGACATATGACGTATCAGACCTGTCTCGCTATACACAGTAGTTTTTGGTTCTCTTTTGTCATTTGGCATAATGAAACCCGACCTCTCCCGTACAGCTCCACTACCAGAGGAATCTATGCAGTTATGTGCTATGCCTGTAGTTCATTTTTGATAAATGAATAGTATGTTGTATATTAACTGTTCATATCAAAAACACCACCGATAATCCTAACCATAATCCTAACTTAATATTATGAATGCAAAAGTGAGTTTGTTTGTTTGTTTGTTACGCTTTCACGCCTCAACTACTGAACAGATCATCATGCAGATAGCCTATGGTATGGAGAAGGACAAAGGCTACTTTTTATCCCGGGAACGCGGGTGAAACCGCGGGGGACAGCTAGTATGCAATAAAACTAAAATACAGGAATGTATGAAAATAAAACGAAAACGCAACATCATAAGTTCCTCTTAAAAATTCCTGAGAAATTCTTCATACATGTCTGATCCCAAACTATGCAGAGTCGTACCAAAATAATACAATTTAAGAGAAGTAGACCATATGGCCATAGACGTTCAAAGAGCAGCTCAACTGCTGAAGTAACTATCGCTTACATAATACCGAAGTCAAATAATTTTATGTAGTGTTCCTGCGTGTGAGTAAGGTTGCCAAAAGTCATTTGGGAGACCGAAAGAGTCAGTAACGCGTGAGTAATGCTCCCCGGGTTGCAAGCGTCCATAGAGATACGGTAACAGCTTACTACCAGACGGACCGTATGCTTATTAACCGACTACATTGTATAAAAACTCCTATCGATAATGACAACTCGTTTGAAATAAATCAACAAAGAAAATAATATTATAAAATGCACAACTCACCAAATAATTGTCCCATAATTGACTTATATACAAACATATTTAGGAAGTGGGACATATTTACAAAGTCTTGTAGTTTGAATGGATCCTGTTGTTCATACATTTCCATATCATCTAATATACTGAAAAAAAAAACATTTAAGTTTTAGATACTAAAGTAAATAATAACTTGTTTTTTTACTGCAAGTACTGTAACACATTACTCACGTAACATAATGCGTCATGCAGTCAGAAAACAGTATCAACATTTGAAACTCCGGCGCAGACGTCTTTGTATTTACAGCTAAGAGATCGAGAAAGGATTTCAATCCACAATTTGGTCCCAACGTACATAAGAATTGCCATAATGAGTATAGTATTTCATCTTGATTGCATAATCCTGTGGAAAAAGGTTGTTCTATAAATGTAAAATCAATTACCAACACTAGTACAACAATTTTGTCAACTGCGCATGCGCATCGTAAACCAAATCGTGCTTAATATGTTAGCTCAGTCACCAATCACTGAATATAAATGTTTGGCGTTTCCTTGACTTAGCTAATCAGAGCGCGAAGAGATTTCTGCAGGGTCGGCAACGTGCGTATGATACCCCTGGTGTTGCGGGCGTCCATAGGCTATGGGAACCGCTTACCATCATGCGGGCCGTATGCTTGTTTGCAAATTGAAAAAGGGTAAATGTCCACCTGTCAATATGTCGAGTTTAACTTGTGTCATGGTTTGCAGAGCCGTGTGGTACATGGAACATATGAGCGCCGCTTTCGTACAATCCGCTGAACCCAACTTCCTATAGTTCTTGTTGGCGTTTGCTCTGAAAAATTACCAATTATGTCGTATCATTGAATTTGATATTTCTAGAAAAACATATTCATACCACAGATTAAAATTATACTATTATATTAAATCATACACGTAGACTTTTACATGTTTATGTAATTTAAATAGAACACGAACAAGTTAAAAGAAAAAGTTTTCGCGAAAATCTAAATTTTCCCAAATCTTTTTATCGTGTTGACTCAGGACCCTGATTTTTACACACCTAATAGGGACTATAGATCTCAGTATCTGGTATAAATTTCAACCTACTAGGTACAGCCATTCGTGAGAAAATCGGAGGTGACACAAGGACAGACAGCCGGACAAGTGATTTTATAAGGGTTCCCTTTTTTACCTCTTGAGGTACAGAACCCTAAAAATATCAAAAAAGTTAAGTTTGAGGCAAAAATACCTACAGTGTGCCACATCTTATATATAAAATTCTCGTGTCACAATGTTAGTTAACTTACTCCTCCGAAACGGCTTTACTGATTTTTACCAAATTTTATATGCATATTCAGTAGGTCTGAGAATCCGCTACTATCTATTTTTCATACCCCTAAGTGATAAGGGTAGGCACCACGCGAACGAAGTCGCGCCGGTCAGCTAGTTTTATATATATATCCATAAATGTGTCGTGTAAATAAATAAAATACCGTATTACGTACCTATTAGTCCTAGCCTCAATGGCCCTCCTAATGATCGCGGCAGGGTTATGACTCTGCACAGGCGTGGAGGGCTGCGAGGGCCCCGCGCCCTCCTCGCCGCTGATCCCCGCGTCTAGCATCTCTTTGAGCGGCATCGCAACCAACTTCTTCAACAGCGGAGCCCCCCATAGCAATGACAACTGGTTCCTCATGTTACCCATAGCTGGGGGTAAGTAGATATCTAAACTCTGTGAGAACCAGCCGAGGACTGGATGCCAGTTGCTCAAGTTGCCCTTCTTGCAGACCACGTATTGCTGGCACGAGTCGAGGAACCGTGTTACTACTAGCTGTTGGAAAATATGGGAAACCAATTTCTATTCTGTACTTTGTTCATATCAGAATACCAAGGCGATATGATAGCTCAGTGACGTCATCGGATGTCGAGATGAAGGTCCCGGGTTCGAATACTAACTTAAGCTTTCGGTGAAGGAAATGATCGCGACGAAACCATAGCACAGTGGTAGGGTATTTTGTAGTACCCACCTGGCTGGCTACCACCCTCAAGTTGAAAATCTGTCGCCAAGCACTATCGGTGTGTTCCGACAGCTGCACTTGGTAGCCCGTTCCTTCTAGGTTTTGTGTGCTTGCCACCTCTAGCCACATCATCACTTACCATGGTGAAATTAGGGTCAAACACAGGCCTAAATTTAGATCTATATCTGTGGGCCTAACATAGTTAAAAAAAACAAAAGGAGATTTCAACAGCGGTATTTTAACTGGACTCTTAAAAGAGTTTCAATGTATACAATATACATCAAGAGTCATCAATATTATATTATAATCAGACTCCATTGTTGGAAATAGTACCAAGACACACCAATCTTCCCCGTACTTACTTGCTTTCAATGTATTTTTTCCATCCTCAAGAATGGAAACATGGAACAGAAAGATGGTGGAAGAAAACTATTTCCTATAATGACATCACATTCACAGATGTTATCATAGGATAACATCACAAAATGAACCCCTAATAATGTGAGTAACTTTATAAACATACTTACAACAAAAGCAGGATAATACGTCTCAGGCATCGCATACTCTCTCTCAGAGTGCGCGAGTTGTGTGAGATTGGCGAGCAGACACAGTGCATAGTTCCCTTCTAGCGTGTTGAACACTATGCGCAGGTTCTGGTCTGTGCTCAGGAATTCTACGCACTTGTCGAACATTGCGTGCGAGCGGAACGACGATATCGACTGTTGGAAAACATCTCAATTGTATATGGACATTTAATAAGAGTAGATAACTACCCATATAGCAGAACTAGCTGTCCCCCACGGTTTCACCCGCGTTCCCGGGTTAAAAAGTAACCTACGTAGTTCTCCATACCATAGGCTACCTGCATCCCAAATTTCATAATGATCCGTTGAGTAGTTGAGGCGGGAAGGCGTAACAAACAAACAAACTGACTTTCGCATTTATAATATTAAGGTTACGATATAGTTAGGATTAGGATATGCCACTAGTTATGTATGTATTGTATCAGTTATCTGGTAGCCATACTACAAGCCTGCTTAGTTTGGGATCAGAGAGCCGTGTGTGAAAAATAACCCAGAATATTACAAATGCATAACTTCTCGTATAGTTAATTAGGTATTTTCTAGTTGGCTTTCAATTAATATTTATTCCCAAAATGAATAGGAGTGATTTTGTTCTTACTGGTTGAAAGTAAATCATTGGAATCAGAGTTAATTATTTTGTTCTACTATTATAATTTATAATTATCAGAAAATAATTACCCCCTCATTAGTCTTTAGAGCAAATTGTGAATAGATAAGCTAGTATTCCTGATAAAAACGTTGCATAGTGTATGACTCATACTGACAAAATGTACAATCAAATTAGTATTCATTCCCACGGGAAACCTTATGAGTAGGTAATAAAAGCTTACGCAGTTTGAAAAGGACTCCATTTTTGTTTGTTAATTCAGCCTACAAAATTGTATATTGAATCAGTTTAGGCAATAAGTAAGGCTGACTCACTTAGAGCCACCGCAAATCCCCCGCCACTATTGGCGACCACATCAGAACGTCTAGTGGTAGTACAAGTTGCGGACGCGTTTCTCCATACATTTTGTATAGCATCGGCGCATACTGAGCGTTTGGGCCGGGTCCGAGCTACAAGCTGCGGGAGTCAACCGCGCTCGCAATTTGTGGCCGCGTTTTGTCGCCGGGAAATGAACAATGTATTTTAGCCGCAAGTGGCAACCACTGGTGGCGGCGTGTAGTGGTCTGACTAAACCGCGTTTAATGGCGGCGACTGGTGGCCATAATGTGTGTTATAAAACAAACTCAAAATCCGTTTGTACTAAAAAGTATATAAAATTTTACAGTGAATTATTAGTTTCTGTTTTAAGTCAGCAAAAGAAAGAAAAGCTAATTTGCGATAACATTATCTCATATTGTTTTCTGTATGATGCCGTTTTCTTGAGAATTGAGCCCAGCGGCCAGAGATACAGCTTCAATCATGAAGTTTCTGATATATTCTTTATAAAAATAAAATATATGCCACTCACCTCAGGTGATATCTGCTGCATATGATACACAAGTGTTGGTACAGACAGAATCTGTATTATATACATTGTGAGCAGTTTCTCTGAGAACTGAGCAGAGACCAGCGGGCGGAGAGACAGCGTCACTATTGCAGTCACTGATATATTCTTTAGAAACACCTTCTCACGACATAGACCGCGTAGGAGCAGGGACTGTAAAAAATAATTATTATTTTTAAAATTTTATATTTAATTCTTTATTGTAATTTTGTTATTTTATTCGATGGACATTTCTTATAAATTAAATTAGATTTTCAGTAATGATTATAAGTTGTTTGTTCAATAATATGGTTGTATGTAATTAATTTAAATGTAATTTTAAATTCGTTTTGTAAATTTTTGCCTGTCGTTACAACGACGAAACATGTCTTGTACTTACCTATTTTATTTTATAACACCTTTATGTTCACCATGTCTCTAGCAAATAAATTATTCTCATTCTCAAGGATGTTGAAGAAGTTGTTATAAAATTAAGAAATGATTCAGTACAGTCATTCATACAATACAATTGATTTTCCGTAACTAAACTAATTGTAGTCACATCACATCTCTTTCTTACAAACATAATTGTAAAATGATAGAACATATTTAAAGCTGCTAAATTAGTCTTTGCCATCTTCATTTATGGGTACATACTTAGACGTAACCGCGATAGATGGCAACTAAATTTATATTATAAAAAAAACATGCATTGGACTATGAATTGACTATGATACTTTTGAATAAATACTTCAAAAGCAAGAACATCATTCTTAATTATACTTATCAAAACTACTGACAACTTTTTCAACAAAATAAATATTCAATACTTACTTTTAAAGTCAAGTAATATCCCTTATGAAATAGTGATCCCATAATATTTGCACACAGCTGTGTCATGCCACCCCTCAGTTTCTCAAAGTTCTTTGATCTGGTCAGTGCCCATGAGTTAGTAGCAGTGAATGCAACAAGAGTGTGCAGGTGAATGAGGATGCTCTGCATGTCCACAGCAGATTCTGGCTTCAGTTCCTCCAGATACAGGCAGCATTTGTATAGGAGGATTTTGATATGAGCTATCCAGCGGAGACTGAAAAATAAATCATGTTTTCTTTACTAAATATAGAACTGTGTTTTCCTAAAATCACTGGTGATGTGGCCAAAGGTGGTCAGATGTTTTTTTATAGGATATCGAAAAGTAATTCAATAAAATATATTTTTTAAGCAAATTCATTTGCAGTGTGGCTTAATTTAATAGATTTCAAACAACATTAATTATTTTATTTTATTATCTATCACCTAGGATTAGTGGTTCTTGTAAGGAAATACATACCTGTACTCTTTATTCAAGAAGACTCCAACATAAGAAAGCTTGACAGACTCTGACTGAACACTTTGCACAATATACTTGCACAGTTTCTCAAACCTCTTTCTGTCTCTATGCTGTTTGAATATCAAGAATAAGCGGCATGTCACATGGTACACATCTAATGCAGGTATCAGTTCTAGCTGCGGTGACGGTTCTTCCTGGGACCCATGAGATGATGTCTCCGGAAGGAGCTGGTCAAAGTCATCTCTGAAAAGCAAATATTTTTAACATTATCATCTACTCCTGGGATAAAAAGTAGCTTATGTCCTTCTCAATACCCTAGGCTATCTGCATGCCAAATTTCATCATGATCCGTTGAGTACTTGAGGCATGAAGGTGTAACAAACAAACAAACTCACTTTCACATTTATAATATTAGAAGATAGGATATCTATCATGTTTTTTCACATAATATGTGATTATAGCTACAGCCTCAGAGGATTCTATTCCAGGTTAATTAAATTATAAAAGACTATCTGTTCCCCGCAGTTTCACCTGCATTCCCGGGACAAAAAGTGGTCTCCTTCTCCATATCATAGGCTATAATGATCTGGGTATAATTATTTATTATGTAGTATATCAATTATCTGGTTTCCATATTGAAAACTCTGCTAATTTGGCATCAGATAGCTGTGTGGGACATTTGTCCCAAGATATTTATTTATTTATTTTAAAATGTGGGAGAGATTTTTATTATTAACTCAAACAGGGATTCCCCAAGATTAAGATAGTCCAAACTCATTATCTCTATACACCTCCCTAGGATGGTATGCCCCACTGCTTGGGAAGTCCTGATCTATAATGTTATCATGAAATTTGTGTACAAAGTGAACAAAGCAAATCAATGTTGTTAGTAAACTACCACACTATTAATTAAGGCACTCATTTTAATCAGGTGCAGTTCTAAATATAATTCATGCAAGTTAACAGGAAAAATATTATTACACCAGTCAATTTACAAAAAAAAATACATATGGTACAAAAATGGGTTTGTAGCTATAAAATACTTGGTACATTTAGGAACTTAGATTGACCAACTATATCTGTGTGTGTATCTAAGATTAATATTGGTCAAAGAGTAGCCATGAGAGAAAACAGAGGATTGAATTATAAAATTTTGTAAATGAGGATATATTACTGTTTAAATGTTTTATTTTTTATTTTCAGTGTTTTTATGTAGGTATTGTACATTCATTCTAGAAACAAATTTTGCATGTGACAAGTTCCATCCTCCAGCCAGCAGTGCCAAGATATGGGCATACATTTATAGAAGACTAGCGGCCCGGTACGTGCTTCGCTACGTATAAAGTGAAATAATAAAAATATGATAAACGTAGAACCGCTCGACCGATTTTGTGCAAACTTCACATAAACCATCACTAAATATTTGGTTTGGATAGGTGAGCCCGTTCTTGAGTTATAAAATTACAACGAAAAGCGGCATTGATTTTTATATATATAGATTATGACAATATCAACTGTATCTGGTGTATGATGGCTACTTCCTTTACCAAGTCCCTGCTTCATAGTGCCCCTTAGGCTACACACTAACCAGATTATCAATTAATTAAGATATACTGACTTGGTATTAGTGTAGTAAATATGCATTTACCTATTGCACCACTTTTATTGATGGGGACGGGCCAGTTGGCGCAGTTGGTTAAGGGTCTGGTAAAGATTCCACCAATTGCGCCGCAGGTCGTGGGTTCGATTCCCGCACAGGACATGCATTTGTGTGCATGAACATGTCTGTATGTCCCGAGTCTGGGTGTAATTATGTATATTAAGTACGTATTTACAAACAAAAAGTAGTATATGTATTATATCAGTTATCTGGTTTCCATAGTACAAGCTCTGCTTAGTTTGGGATCAGATGACCGTGGGTGACGAATTTCCCCGGATATATATTGATGACATATTGTGGACATGCTAGAATTTTACCTTTATATAATTTATATATTCTTGTATAGTACCTACGTAATATTACTTACAAAATTTTCTTGAGAAACCGCTGCCGTGAAAGCCATCCTCGTACCAACGCCTGTATTTTTACAGCGGAAACTTCCCGCTTCTTCTCCAACGCGCGCTCTTCACGAGCCGCCTTCGTCTGCTCTAGGAACGAATCCTTACTCGTCAGGGACTTGGAAAACATTTTCAATAAATATTTATTGCACCGCAACACAACGCTTTGTTTCCCTTTTTGGTTTAGCTGTCAGGATTTCAGGAAACCCCGATACATGGTAAATCTCCAATTTATCGCTGTAATAGCATCTTTCCCGTGAAAAAGACACTTCGAAATAATATTTACCTAGACTTAAACCATGATCACTACTAAAATCACAACAAAATTTATTCAATTTTCTGATTTACTTTACGCAGAAGCCCTTTGGTGGTTGGGTAAATTATTTAGAATTTTTACCAGTGTTGCTATTTTACGACTGAATTTATTACCATACTCATCTATGGTACCTATGTACATAATAAATATTGCACCAACCCCCTTTGAGTAAAGAAGCTATTTATATCGTCTTGTTGTGAGGTAAAAATGTTAATTTATATACCTAGTAGTTCAAGCTTTTTGTTTTGTTTTAAATATATATTATATTAGTTATGTAGGTAAGCGTGTATTTATGATAACTTACAGGAGAATAAGAATTAGAACTCAACAGATTTTGTTTTAATACATACACAACTCAGATACACAATCGTCGGTAAAAATATGACCGCTTTCTATATTACCTAAACACGGAAACAAAAATAAAATAAAAGTTTCGAGCACCATTGATGACACAACATCGTATGATAAGTATAATATGTTGACATATACGTAGTATCCCCTATAGTGGTCTGTGGTTGACATGAATGTATAACAAAATCACAGACCAAACAAAATCAGGATAGATCTGGCCCCTTGTTAACCGTGAAGCAAAATTTTTCGGGTATACGTGACCTGTGTGTTACCACATGAAACGATTTTCCCCAAAAAATATTGTATATTTTTTTACACATGTGCTTTGCTTGCCTACCTGACTTTATTCGTAGAATAAGGTGTAGACGACAGACATGGAAGACAATGAGACTTTTTGTTTCCATATAGTTTTATAGAGTTGGTTGAAAATACCTAAAAACTCTATAAAACCCTATGGAAAGAAAACGTCTCATTGCTTGCAGTTGTGTTTAAAACATGAAACACCTTTTAAAAGACAATTCTATTTTATTTCGCTCTCATTGTACCTATGTGGGGTGAAATAAAAATAGGTATTAAAAACTGTTTTTTATTGTTAAGCGTTAGGAAACAAATATGATACAAAATGAGAAAAAAATGTGTCTTACTAACAGTTTATAAACAGGAAAGGTCAATTCAACTGCTGGGTATCTTTGGATAGGAATAAGTATCAAATTACAACAAAATAGAAAACTTTTAATAAACACTTTCAATATCTTTATGAATCCATAAGAGCCCGTATGCAAAATTTTGCCGATTTCGCTGATTTACGTGATTTTACAGTTAAATACTGTATTTCTACAAGTTTTTATTCACAACCTAAAATATCACTTTAATAATGAGGATTATGGCTGAAGAATGAGCTACCTCTTTATTTTTATTATTTTATTTTATTCGAAATTTAGGTTGTTTTAAAAGATTTTTTATTGCTAAACTATTGAACTTATTGTTTTTTTTTTTCAGGAAATAACTAAAACACAAAATAAAAAAATGGTATTTAAAAGTAGACTCATAAAAAAGTGGAATCGAAAATTCAAAAAATTGCGCTACTTGTATTTTCATAGATCTGTATATAAGTTAGGTCCGGGAAAATGTAAAAGTGTAGGTTTTTATCCCGGAAAAAACATTTAATCCGTCGTGAATACAAGGTTTTAGGCAGAATTTAAGCTAGTTATAATTAAAATCTTTTATGCTTGCAATAACCTTTTTTGGGACTGCATAAGTAACTATGCGTCGAAGTCCATTTTTGGTGGTTTACAGATCCTGTTCATCAAAATGTGAAGTGCAGATGACGCTGGCGCTCGATGGATTCCATTCGTCTTCACCTCTACAATGTCTAATAATATCGCCCCAATCTCTTTTCCACGCATTGTTCTGTTTAGAAAATCTAAAAAAATTGATGTATTTGTTTGACATATTTACGTAACAGGATCGAAATCGGAATAATAAAAAGTACACAGAGTTCAAGAATAAATTGATGACTTTGATTTTGAAACCACTTTCTTTTTTACGTTTTGTAGATAGCTCAGTTATAAGAGTTATTTTTGTTTCCTATGTACCTAAATATTGGGGTGTGCAAACTATTATGTTTTACAAAGATAATCAATTAACTTGTCGTACGTACGTATGCATAAACAATGTTAATTTACCAATTTCTAAGGTAATTTACCCATTTAATTTCTGACAACACTGCTGTTGGTAGTAAAAAAATAACAATATTTTTTTTTAATGTTAAAACACAAATAATAAACGTCAAAATATTGTATTACCTATGAAAAGTGATTCCTTGAGATATGAAATGAAATGAAATATTCTTTATTGTATACACTTACATAGAGCACATGATTACAACAACACAAATTAGAGGAAGTTATACATTATAGGAGATATTTTGTATGTTGCAGTGCAGTGACGACCCAGGATGGCATTCTGAAGAATAAAATCAGCAGGCGTTATGGTTGGCGTCTCGATGCGGAATGACACCGATTAGCGCACTGTGGTGAGTACCTATGTTTACGTAAGGCCTTGTATTTACAAGAAGACCAGGCCCCCTAGACAAGATGGTTGTCGATAATCGTCATCGTTAGCAAACGATCAATCTTTGTATGGGATTGACATAAGAGATTGTTAAAAATCACGTGATATTTCGATTTGAAATGTCAATCCCTTACAAAGGTTGATCGTTTAGTAACGATGACGATTGTCGATAACCATCTTGTCTACTGGCCCAGCTCACTTGGGGTGCTTCACCCACCGGTAACAACGGACTACGGAATCCTGAATATTATTAGATCTATGTAGGTCTGTTGATTTGATTTATACATTGCTTTATTTATATTTAAATAGTTTTTATTTATTACACCAGTATGATTTTGTACCTATATAAAGGTTAGAATTTTCTACAAAAATGTTTTATTTTTTATGTCCTGGTAATATTTACCAGGTCGGTTAGCTAAAGCTGGCACGTTCACAGTACTCACACTTATGCAATTTCACTATACAGTATGTTTAAAAATTAATGATTTTGATTGAAAATGCGATTCTAGTCTAAGTGTAGAATAGAGTTAGGTTTTAGTGAGATTGGGTGCAATGACGAAAAAAAATGTGTTACTTGTTATATATGTATATTATGATTATTTGTTTTTATTCAGAATCGTAAATTAAATATTCTACCCCACTCAAACTTTCATCGCTCGAAGAACTTGATTTTTCGCCGTTGGAATTTCTTACTGTTATTATAAATGAGTCAGTAAAATTATCCACTTTTGGTTCCAGTTCAATATATTTTTCCTTATGTTCTCGCGTCTTTCTCCAAACGTCACTAAACATATCACGAGTAATAGAATCTGCTTCTTTTCTAAATAATTCTTCCACAGTTTTCAAGTTAAACTTAACATTTTGTGATGCAACTTTCCCTTTAATTATACCCCACAGTAATTCTATTGGGTTGAGTTCTGGATGATAGGGTGGTAGGCGCAGTACACTGTGTCCGTGATCTTGGAGGATTTTATCAAGTACAAATTCTAAATGGTTTGGCTTATTTATTTTAATAATATCATATAAAATAGGTTTTGTGTTTTTTTCTGGATATGATATATTATATTTGTCCAACCAAGCAAACATGTCACCTTTTCTTGAATTCGATGCGGGCACTGGATCCGATACGACGTTGTGATACGATGCATTATCGACTACTAAAACTGACTGTGCCGGTAAATTTGGAAGAAGTTTTTCTTTAATCCATTTCTGATAATTACCAGCATTCATACTACTGTGATAATCTCCCGTTTGTTTTTTTGCTGGATAGATAAGCAAAGCTCCTGGAATGAATCCTTGTTCCCAGCAGGCATGAACTATCACTAGCATATCGCCTTTGGAAATTGGTACTTTACAACCTTCGCTCGTTTCGTCGGACCATGATCGTGGCAACGTATGCGAGCTGTGTATGTAAGATTCATCCGTATATATTATAGGTCGGCCTTGTGATCTATATTCTTGCAGTTTCGAAAGATATAATGTTCTTTTGAGTCTGATGTGACTTTTTTCAATGAGTAGTTTTTTATTATTTTGTGTCTTTCTCCATCTGAAACCTAGCCTCCGAACGATCTTCCTTAGTGTAGAAATGCCACCCTCAAAGTTGATACTTTCTTTCAACACTTCTAATAACTTTTTTAATGTCGGAAATGTATGCTGAACCAGATGGAAGTTGTAGATAGTTCGCCTTATGACTTCTTGGTCAAAACTATCTACTATAGATTTTTTCGCTAACCTTGGTCGCTTTTTACCCGGTGTTCTGAAAGTAACCAACACTGTTTTTACAGGCGACACTGTTTTGGATGCTGGTTGCTCTCCTTCTCTTGAGGTAGTTGGTTGTGATGTTGACGCTTTAACAGCCGCTGTAACTTGATTGCGTACTTCACAAATAACTCGTTGAACACTTCTCTGAGAAACACCAGTCGCCTCTGATGTCAAACCGTACAAATCTGTTAATAAAAGGTCTCCACCGTCACTGTTTTTATTATGATGCATGAAATAGTTAAAAACATTGTACACTATTTCACGAGATTGTCCTGTTAAAGTTTTGCCGGAACCAAGTTTTTCAGAAGACATTTTATTCTAACTACCCTCCAAATAGATAAATAATCACATGCGCTCCAATACCAAAAAGACCATCCTGTATTTATAAACAGTAGCAAAAGCAAAACAATAACTGTTCGCTTCACACTCATAAGCGAGACTGCGCGCGAGAGAGACGGGCATACTTTTCTTGATGCGCATGCAGTGCGACGTCACGACGCGTGCTTATTCACAGACACTACACAAGCGCAATGTGTAAATGTGTTGAACGTGCCAGCTTTTAATAACCGACCTTGTACATAGCTATGGAAAATTTTAAGTTATTATCAAAGAATTTAAAACGTCCAGAACTTTGGTCCAGAAGGATAGTCGCCTCTATGGGAACATGAAATAAACAAGCCAGAATTGACAGTATTTGACAGCCGTGCGCAGTACGAACTGAGAGCGATTTGCTCAGGGAGCCCCTCAAGCGGAGTGAAATTAAATGTCATGCTTTAGTAAGGCGGATTATCCATCTGGGTAGAGGCACGATGCCCTATGAAAATCTTTGGTGATTATCACATACGTTATTATGAAAAAAATAGAAATAAATAATAAATATCCTGGGACATTCCTCCCAAACAAAGCAAAGCTTGTACTATGGAAACCAGATAACTGATATAATACATATACTACTTTTTGTTTGTAAATAGGTACATACTTAATATATATAATTACACCCAGACTTTACTAGATACTCAAAGACCCAGACTCAAGTCAGGAGTCAGAACACACAGACATGTTCATGCACACAAATGCATGTCCTGTCTGGGAATCGAACCCACGACCTGCGGCGCTTTAGCTTAAGACTCCACGTCTTAACTAACTGGGCCAACAGGCCCATCCATTACTTAACTGCCTTGGGACGCAATCAGGGGGGCTCTTGCATACCATCAGGTGCCCTCTTACCTGCAAGCTATAGTAAAGGACTACTTGCACGACAGGTACATCTTGTACATGGACCAAGACTAGAAGGTAGGAGAATCCGGAGGGAGATCACGTGTGGCGTTACACAGGGGTTGGTGTTGGGCCCATTGCTGCGGAACCTCGCATACGATGCAGTTCTGCGTGTCAATCTCCCCGCTGGCACATAATAAATAATAGTACTAACGTACCGCTGGCCCTGGCTTAAAATTCGTTTGATATGCAGACGACACGTTGGTGGTCGCCAGTGGGGATACCTTCGAGTGGACCAAACAGCTCGCCGAGCTTGGGGTGGAAGTAGTCGTCGCCAAAATCCGCGAGTTGGGCCTGGAAATAGCGCCTCATAATACCAACTCGTGCGTCCGAGTGGGTGAGTTAGAAGTCAGGGTGGGGCGGTACATGAAGTACCTAGGCCTCACCCTGGACAGTCACTGGGGCTTCGAAGAACACTTTAAGGCTAGCCATCCGACGCTGTAGAACGAAAGTATACAGCTTCCAGCGTAAGGTGGCCCGGATCGTACTGGGATCGTGCCAGATTGGTTTCGGGTAAAGCGGGATTTTGTAACCTCTTGACTAAAAAAAGCGGGATTCTATCGTCGAATGCAGGACATACTAAAAAAGAAGTGCGAGTCGGATTCGCGTACCGAGGGTTCCGTAGAAACTTGTAGGATGTAAATAGTTCAGTTCATTCATCTCTGGAATCCAGTCTCGAAGATTTTTCCCCTTTTTTTCGATTACGTTTTTTGACTTAAGACTTCAAAGTACACTAGAGTAAAAAGTTTGAAGTATCTCTTATCTGATATTGTTTTGATGTCAGCGAAAGAGCATGTCGTGTTCTTTAGAAGTTTTTTTTGTAAAAAACTTTTTCTTTCTTTGAAACTGGAAGATTTCGCTGCGCTGACTCTAAACCTTTTTAGGCTTCCTTGATAGAACAAGGAACCCTTATAGTTTCGTCATGTCCATCCGACCATTGTCTGTCCATCTGAAAGTAAGCAATTTTTTTTTTCGAAAAACGCCTTTTCTCAATGACTGTGTCGTACAAAGCGCCCTGCGCTTTCTGTATAATAACGCATTTCGGGTGCTGTTGCGGCTGCCCCGTTGCTGCAGTGCATGAGGCATGTTTTTAGCGCAAACAGATTATTTTTATGCGTTTCTCAAAAAACGCAAGCCCTGCTCTGCAGAGTGTGGGACAGCACAGTATGCTGGCTATACTCACAGTTCCACTGGTCGATAGATTATGAACCAATGTTGCAGCGTTCATGTGACCTACAGTAGGTACCTATAGCTGTGCCAATTTCTCGTTTTTTATTATTTTCATGTGTTTTACTAACATAGTATTAAGATTTAGTATTACATTATAAAAAAATTGGTTATTAATTTTCCAAAATGTTTTTTAATGTGTCTCACCATGGTAAGTGATGATGGTGGCCAAAGATGGTAAGCGCACAAAGCATAGAGGAACTAGAAGTCTACCCTCAAGTGCAGCTTTCGGAGCACACCGATAGGTGTTTGACGACAGATTTTCAACTTGAGGGTGGTAGCCAGCCACGTGGGTACTTACTACAAAGTATGGTTTCCTTACGATGTTTTCCTACACCGAAATTTCTATCGATCCTGGGACCTTCGACTCGGTATCGGACGTCACTACCACTGAGCTATCATTGCCTTAAATGTATTTATTTATTAAACAATACCCAGTCATACACTGGGTGGAGATTTCGAGATGGCATATTTTCGAAACCTATGTTGGATTAGTCATGCTGAACAGTGAAAAACTTTTACTATGGGTCCAACACTGAATTCTCAAAAACACATTTTGTAAGAAAAGTAAAAAATAATAATTGAGAATTCACTATTGGCCCCATAGTAAAAGTTGTTCAGAATGACTAACCCAACATAGGTTTCGAAAATATGCCATCTCGAAATCTCCACCTGCATATATAGAAACTATTCGAAACACATTTTCTTTTAAGATTTCCTAACACTTCTCTTAGCTATCTCTTAGTCATAACAACAATGAGTAGGTAGGTATTTAGGTATATTATTAGTTCATATTACTCTATCCTTTTAAGTTTAATTGTTAAATTATTTTTCAAAATACACCTTTCATGTATGTCATTAGTAAAGATCCAAACTTGGATTATCTACTCATTATAAGTTAACAAAACTCTTATGTATGTCGAATCTACATATAAAAGCAGCTGCATGTGCCGTACAGACAGACAAACATTCGTACATACGTTCGTACCATATGCGATCATGCAGCTTTGGAATGTCCAAACCAGTATATTAACATTTCTTTCTTAATTGAATTAATTGCCAGTTCTAATTAGGTACCTGCCAACAGTTTAGTCCTATATATTATTTTTAGTTAAACTCTTTTATTGGTTCTTCATTGCATCTTGCTTGATAAACGAAAAGTTATTTTTTAATATAATTTACAAGAACCGAAATAATAAATGGAACATATTTTTTTAACTTCATAAACTTGTAAGAATACCTTGGTATATACCTAAAAGTACAATATGTATAAAAAATAAATAAAATACCTCTCAATACAATTGTAGAGAAATAAAAATACGGTCAAAGGTTCGATAGGACCATTATTTTAATTGGAGATGATGACTGCTAGGTTCATGTAATTCATCAAATCGATTAATATTTCGGACCACCTACTCTGACAACGAATCCCACGCTAGTAATACATACCAATAACCTAATCAACTACGAATAATCGTGATAACTCATTATCTAGGATTCTTTAGCAGCTCATTAGCATCCGGTGATTAGGAATGAGTAAGCTAAGCGAATACCACAGGCCATTGTTTACGCAGGTTTAGGTGACTGTATGTGATAGGTAGTTGCATGACATGATAACTGGCTAAGCTACGCTGGTTAAAAATATGCACGTCCTTTTGTGATAATTTTATCGCATGAGGGATTAGGTACCTTGTGTTGAACAATTGTAGGTGATTAGTAATTGCATGTAAAGTGCAGTGTCCTTAGAAATAGGTTAAATTCGCCTTTGCACTGAGGAATGAAACTCATGCAGTCATGTTACTGTACAGATGAGTTCAACTCCAATATAGAGAAATGAATATCAGCTGGTCCATACATTTTAATCGAGTAGGTATTGAACTTTTGTTTAGAGCTGCAGATTTCTTTTTACTTAATCTTTCAGTGGAGGAATATATCGTGAGGAATATTACACGGTGTTAGGGTATTTGTAGTTGTTTGGCTACCACCATAGACAGACATAGAATATTAGTAGGGTGATTGTACTAGAGTATGTGTCTTGGCACAACTAGGAGCCGAACCTAGGCAGCCAGGGGTCATTAGTGTACGATATCTATGAATGAATCTATATGCAAAATGCTCACGTTTTGCACAAGGTATTATTGTTTAAACTTGTGACCTCTGCTTATAGACTCCAAAAAGTGCAAGGTTCAATTTTAGGACTGAGTATACAATTTTATAATAAGATCCCTAATAAAATTTTAAATTTACCGTCACATAAGTTTAAGGAATGTATTAAGGCCGCTTTAGTACAGAAGGCTTACTACAATATTACCGAATATTTAAATGATAAAAATGCTTGGGTGGAGCGCTACGCTCGCACTGCAGGAAACATCTGATGTAATAAATTTAAGTTTGATTTTGAAAAGAGTAATTGCTGAGTTTATTGCCGGCTCTTCTTAGCAAAAGCAACCTTCCGACCCGTGCATTAGAGTATTAGAGTTTGACTATTCGTAAGTGCCTGTGAAGGCCTATTTGAATGAATAAATTATTTCATTTCATTTCATTTCATTTCATATTTCATTTCACTCTATTAATATAGTATCTCTATGGCTTCCACACTCAAGTTGGTTTGCCAAGCTCCTATCGGTGTGTTCCAGTAGAAATCCAATGCCTCTTCTATACTGGGTGGAGATTTCGAGATGGTATATTTTCGAAACCTATCTATGATCATGAAACATATATATTGTCGAGAGAGGTAAGAGGTATTGTCGGAAACGCGTGAGCGATGCTTCGTGTGTTGCAAGCGTCCATATGGCTACGGTAACCGATTACCAGCAGGCGGGCCGTATGCTTGTTTAACGACTAAGTTGTATAAAAAATAAAAAAACTTTTCATATATTATGATCGAGCAAGGTTGAAATTTACACTGACAAGTAAAAAAAATTTGAGAATTCAGTGTTGAACAACTTTTACTAGGTATGGGACCCTAGTAAATGTTGTTCAGCATGACTACCCCAACATTGGTTTCGAAAATATGCCATCTCGAAATCTCCACCTGTTATAGATTTTTCGATCACCTTTACGATCTTATCACCTTCGCCTTTAGCCACATCCACACGACCATGGTAAAATTGATGTTAAACAAACCCCTTCCCTTAAAAAAATATAGGTAGGTACCTATATCAATTTGGACTAAACACATTGTAAGGATTATTTCAATACAAGGTGAAAAATCGATTTGGGAGTCTATGATTAAGTAATATACTGATATACCAAGAGTAATAGACGAGAAAGTGCTCAAAAGATTTGTTTTTTCTTTTGAAAAATATATTTATTAACCTAAAAATCGAACCTGTTCATTGCGCAAAAATATTCATTGTTGTAAAAAAACTAAGCTTACCTACTAATCTCTATTTCACGTAGGATGAGTTTTTTTTACCATTATCTAGAGAAAATCCATTTGATTAAGTACTCTGAAATACTACCTACTCACAATATTTCATGAAACCTCGCTCTATCATAGTATTCCTTAATTATATCGAAAAGAAAATTAAGAATTGAGAAATCAATTAAAATACCATGTGTCACCGAACTCATGCTATTTGAAATCTACTTTAGAAAATTAATTATGTTAACTTTGTTAGAATTTTGCTCATGATATTATATTAGCATCACTATCGATTAGTTTAATCACTTATTTACAAATATGGAAATAAGTTGACAAAAATTATATGAAACAGCATTCGTTGCTGGACTTGGTAAAAACCTGTATTTCATACATAATCCTCATAACATTTTAGTTATAAAAAATAATATTAGTACTAACTCAGTGTCTTCTTACTTACCAAGACCTTTTTTTAATTGACATTTTGGATGTTTATTATTATAGATCTAGGTATATTCTGAATAATTTAATTTTGTATCGTAAATTCTGTGTAATTGACATTGTATTAATATTCATACGCTATTACTGGCAGTTTTATAATGAACTTATTGAAATTAAAATTAAATTCAAATTATTGAAAAAAAATGAAATTAGTGGCTAGCATTGTATCTCAGGGTAAATAACTATGTCTAACTTGAACGTAGGTATGTTTTATATCCAAATATTCAATAATTTATTTGTAACTTCAAATGAAAAGTGTGTCATTGAAAAGATGTATGTTCTTTTCACGCATATTACTAAATATAATATATGTGCCCATTTATATAATAATAAATGGGCTTGTAGAAAATAGGCTAATATGTTTAAGTAGGTATAATGTGCTCATTTGATTTTATAAAGAAGCGTTGAAATTGTTACATAAACACTTGATCAATTGTGTTACACCGTCTCACTAATACAAGCCAGTGTTACATTCAAGAACAACAATGGACCTGCATCGATACATGCGCCTACGCGTCGAACTCGAATGTCAATCGTAACAATTGAGTAACATACCTGTCAATGTGAGGGCGGGCGGAAAGCTCAGGGAAAGCACTCCGCGGTACGACGAAGGCTTCGCCGCTTGCCGCCATTAGTCGAACCTCCACCAATCAGAGGCGAGGGGCGTGGCGATGCGCACGCGCCGCCCGCATCTCTAAACACGTTCAGTGTAAACGCAGCTGTCGCTCCGTTGTCACGTTGATACGTCTCGCTTTCCTCCTTTCGTTTGTTTTTAATTATGAACTTTTTGTGAGCTTCGAGTGTTGAAAAGTGTTCTTTGTACGATTTTGTACCTTTCTCTGTTTGAATTTAGATTGACGGTTTCACCGAGACTCAATTTCTTGGAAATGTACTTGTGAAGTGACACTAATAGTGACTGGTATTTTGATTGGTGTTATATTCGTGGAGTACAACATGATGATGGATCAGGCACACTTCGGGGAGTATTTGCTTAGGCAGCAAATGTTGCATGCGGCTTCTCTTAGCGGATTGCGTAAGTTATCACTATAATACCTCCAGCAAATCGTTTATTTCTGTTTCTTACCAGCATTTTTTAGCAAATCTCTCTAGCTATAGAGATAAGGTATATTTTTGTATAATTCATTACCTAAAAAGTAATCGTCGGTGTATTCAGGCAGCGCTCAAAGATCTGTGGTGAACTTGAGAGCCGTTCCCTTCTGGCTGAGTGCTTATCAGCTTCGCTGCCGTAGGTATCTCTTACCATGGTTCCAATACAAATAACGGCCTATTCAATATTAACAGTATACAATACACAACTATGTTAATAGGTAGGTAACTCAAGTACCTCTAGCTATAAACATGCACTGCTAACATCATTTCACCCAGGAGTGAACTTCTAGTACCCAGAACCTTATAATTTGGAGTACCGTGTTTCCTATGAAACGTGCATAAAATGGGTACAGCTAGCAAGGAATAATTCAGAAATCAAATTGTTATTATAAATAATATACATAAATAATATCCTGGGACGTTCCTCACTCACGGTCATCTGATCCCAAACTAAGCAGAGCTTGTACTATGGAAACCAGATAACTGATATAATACAAATACTACTTTTTGTTTGTAAATACATACTTAATATAAATAATTACACCCAGACTCAGGACATACAGACATGTCCATGCACACAAATGCATGTCCTGTGTGGGAATCGAACCCACAACCTGCGGCGCGTAAGTTGAATCTTAACCAACTGCGCCAATTGGCCCGACACGCATTTTGAATGATCTGAAGATATACCTATAAATATAATTGAGGTACTAGCTGTTACACACGGTTTCATCTACGTTCCTTGCATCAAGTACCGTATGTACCTAAAGTACCTAACTACTACCGCTACGGAGTTTTACGATTACAAACAAACATACACACACAAACTTTGCATTAATAATATTACTAGAACAAGTAGTATAGTTGAAATTCTTATTATTTTAAAATACTCGCTAATAAATATTCTGTAAAATTAATTGATTCGCTAACATAGACCTACACATTATTATTACGTAAGGGAATAGAATTACCGCTAATCACAATTCACGCGTTTTAATTATATACATTGTAATGAGATGTTAATATATCTTTAAGTATATATTAACAGATATAGTATATCAGTTTTGTGTTTGTATATAATACATGGTGTCTGGTCTAAATGATAACACTCGAAAGCTGAGATATGCGCTATAAGAAAATGATGAATATTCGCAAAAATATCTTAAATTTTGGAAATATGTAGCATACAAATTAACCATTCAAAAAATCTTAATTACAATGATTTCTAAACCCATGAGACTTTACTTTGTCTGATTGGGTACAATCTCAGCTTTCGAGGATTATCATTCAGGTTCTGAAATAACATAGGCTTTTTATACTGGAAAAGTTGGTGAATCAGCGGGAGGTAACTAGTTTAATTTTATTTGCAATAAAATAAAGGTTTATATTACTCATATGATTAAGAATAAGTTGCATTATTTTCTGATTTACATATCTATACTAATATATAATAACGCGGAAGAGATTTTTTGTTTGAGCCCGGGCTCGAATCCTACAATGTGCTTAAGCTTTCGGTGAAGGAAAACATTGTGAGGAAACCATAGCACGGTGGTAGGGTACTTTGTAGTACCCGTCTGGCTAGCTGCCACCCTCAAGTTGAAAATCTGTCGCCAAGCACCTATCGGTGTGTTCCGACAGCTGCACTTGAGAGCCAGTTCCATCTAGGCTTTGTGTGCACATCATCACTTACCATAGTGAGATTGTGGTCAAACACAGGCTTATACACAGTAAAAAAAAAAAAAAAAAAACGGTCTAATCACTCGCACTACCAGTCGGATTCTTCTTTAACTAATAGTTGTGCGTAGTATTTATATACTCTGAGCTAGTACGATGCTCCATTATCCCCGAATATTATGGGATACTTTTTATTACGGGAACGTGGGTGAAACCGCGCGAACCAGCTAGTACTTATATAATTTAGAATAGGTTTCATTACCTACTTATTTACAGTTAGGTAACAATTATCCATAAGTACTTATCTTTTTATTTCTAATTATAGATTCAAAACTAAAAAATCTTATATTTCCATTCAAACTATAAAGTAAAATTCAATTCATATGTTTTTTTTGTCATACAATCTAAAAACATTTCTGACGAGTTGAAGTCTTTTCTATGTTCGTAGACGTACGCCGCAGCGTAGGCTCATTCGAACAACTTTCATGTATCTATTCGCATTTGCTTATTTGCCTATTGTATCATATTAGTTGTCTTATAAACTGTTGGTGAAGATATGCCAGGATATATCTATATAGGTAACAAATGTGCAGGTGTTAGTTTCAGTTTTATGTAATTTTTTTATTGTAGTGCTAGGTTATACATTTTAAAAATAGTATTTGTTCTTTCTCGTTAATTAAACATAACATTAAACTATTCTTATGTTTCTTGTAATAACAATCTATGTATAATTTAAATTGAATAACGTAAAACAATAAATTCAAAGTTAAATCATATTTAGTTTAGGCCCTAGTGAATAGTTTAAACACTATTAAGACTTCATGAAGGTACTGATCACGGAAAAGAGAATACACTGGAAGGGCGATGCGTTAGAATTTGTATCGGAACCAACGTCGCCAAACTCACACAAATAAATGTTAAATCATATATTGTACTACAAATAAACAATCCTTTTGATTGGTCGTTTCTATTTTACTCAAAAATAGCTTTAATCACACAGGTCATACATATGAAAATATACCTTTTTACGTTAACATAAAATTTATTTTTCAATAGCGTACAAAGTATTTACGTCGTTTTGTAATCTACAAACTAACTAGATTCAATCGACGAAAAAGTTCTGCCAGTCGGCACTAGATGGCCTTATTTTCATGGAACGCAATTTTGAACTTAAACGCATTAGACATAATGTTGATAATTGCGTAATAGCTGCGTCGACTGGCGTTGAGTAGCAACACTTATTGCTATTCGCTTAATGCAGCGAAAGTAATCGATAAAATATCAATAAAATTATCGATATTTTAATTTCGTCGATATATTTTTAGAAATTCCGTAAGAAAATTCACGTTCGATAAGAATAATTGTGCTAAGAATACTGAATTGTAAAAAAAAAACGTTTAACATGATGAAGTAAGTTTAAAAAAAGTTATTTTTACACGGTTTATTGCCCTTGAAATAAAATTTATTTGTTTCGAAATTCTCGTTTTGAAAGCTTAATTTTAACAGATGAATGCGGATATTGATATAACTTTCAACTATTGCCTTAATCAAATCAGTGATAAAAAGATGAATTTTATCGATATTGATCGAACAAAACTATCGATGCACGTGTTTTGGGGTCACGACAGGTCACGACTCACGACGAAAGTAAAGAACGCAATACATTACGTGCGGAGTTGCGCTCGCTACCTTGCGTACAAATAAAGTGAGTACATTGCCTTCAATGTATAATTTTGCAGTAGTATCAGAGTTCATCGTTTACACCTAAAATTATCATAATCTCGAATACATTTTTATAAATATCACAATTAAATAAAGGTTTGTAGACTCATCGATGAAAGGAAATCCCTCCTTGAGTTACACTCCGACTCCTCACTTCGTTTCCTACAGGAAATAATAGCGCATCACGACATAATTAATATTTTTCGCGGAGCTACGCACCTCTGCTAAGTATGGCGGATACTACGAAGCGTTGACGCGTGTTTTGGTTGATATATGCCCATTTGATGTCATGAGTGGCGCGCGGGCTCCGCTAGCATAGCGTCTCTATTTATATTTCTTTTCTCTGTGGTACTGATACTAAATTTACAAAGTTACAGTTTTCAATTAAGAAGAACCTGCAAGGTAAAGTCAGCTTTGAATTATTTATATTAAGTTCCAATTTACCATGGAAAATGACTCTAAAGGAAGTGACAAAGCGTAAACCAAGCTATAAATGCTAATGAAAAAAAAAAGATTTAACTGAGGTAGAGCGTAGCGTTTATTCGCTCAAAGAGCAGCTCGACTGGGGAAGTACCTCCACCTTACAGAATACCGCAGCCAAATAACTTTATGTTGTGTTCCTGCGCGTGAGTAAGGTCGCCAGAGCTCATTGGGGAGGGGGGAAGGGTCGGTAACGCGTGAGCGATGCCCATGGGTTGCCAGCGTCCATGTGGCTACCGTAACCACTTACCATCAGGTGGGCATACGCTTAAGAACAAAGTCTACTATTTTAAGTATATAGAGTAAAATATAAAGACAGAAGTACAGACTTTAGATATCCCGTTTGTTGAGGTAAGATATTATAATCTAAATTTAACGGGAGTAAAACTGCTGGGTAAATAACTATGCAAAAGAACCACTTTAGGCACTTCATAGGAAGCCATGCCATAGGAGCTAGATTTGCTGGGGCGGAAGTTCTCATCAAAATAATTTTATGTATTAGGTTTTTTTTGGAAGCGCTCGTGGTGTAGCATGTTAAGCCGTTCTTAATCGATCGGCAAAGTTAAGCTTCGTCTTTCGTGGTCGGTACCTGGATGGGTGACCGCCTAGTGGTATTTAAAAATCGAGCGTTTCCGTGCTTCGGAAGGCACGTAAAGCCGTTGGTCCCGGTTATCATTTAATTGTGATAGTCGTTAAGCTAGTTGGATGCCTTCTAGGCGGCTTGAAAAATTCCAACAGTAGGTTGAACACTAGCCTACCTCTACCAATCCGCAGTGGGCACGCGTGGTGGAGTATCGCCTAGTCCCTTTCACCCTCATTTGTGAAAGGAGGCCTGTACTCAGTAGTGGGACATTATAGGCTGATGATGATGATGATTTATTTTTACATATTTCAATGTTTTTTTTTTAAGTGTCTTTATTATATTATATTACTTACAACAAATGTGTACAAAACAATCTATATATAGAAAATTTCCTCAAGCCTGCCATTGCTTCAGATTAACGGCAAGGTTCCCAGAAGGCTGGCAGCGTTTCCTCATTAGATAGCTAAAGTTATTTTGCTTGGTAAGTGATGTGTTATCTACATGAAACAGAATTAATTTGATTGGTTAAATTAAGAGTGTGTGAAAACAGCTTTACAAAGGTGTGTATAATATCTATTAATTTAGATACAGTTCGAGTCCAAAGATAAATAAAAATATCAATTCTGGTCTTTTCATTCTCCAATCATTAATATTCTATTTTAATTTGAAGCATCACTTTGTCAGTTACAAACGTAAAATTCATTTAGAAAAAAAAAATGTAGTCATTCCTGGGATAAAATGTATCCTGTGTTAATCCAAAACATCTTCTATCTGTGTGCCAAATTTCATCTAAATTCGTTACGTATTTTTTGCGTGAAAGAGTAACAAACATCCATACGTAGAAAATTTCGCGTTTATAATATTACTAGCTGTCCCCCACGGTTTCACCCGCGTTCCCGGGATAAAAAGTTGCCTTTGTCCTTCACCATACCATAGGCAATCTGCATGCCAAATTTCATCATGATCCGTTGATTAGTTGCGGCGTGAAGGCGTAACAAACAAACAAACTCACTTTCGCATTTATAATACTAGTTAGGATAGTAAGGATCTATTTTAAAATTGAATAAATATAAAATTATAGATTAAAACTTGCACCAACAGTCCCGCGTCCTAAACTAATCGTCTTATTATTATAGATGTTTTATCAAATTATCTTTAAAAAGTTTAATACAACGTTGACATTAAGAAATACTCCTAAGTCCCCCACTTAGCTGGTCCGTGATGGCATGTACATTCATCCACATAGTTTTTACTCTATTGTTCAGGGGAAGTATTGTTTTTGTCATGTAAATACCTATGTATGTCCGTTACTCACAGGTTAATCCACCTGTTTCGATCAATCAAGCAATAAAAGTGTTTATTATATTGATATAAAGATCAATATAGCGTGTATATCAGTGTAATAATACTGTCAAGTTTGTGTTTCTATGTGTATTTACTAGTAAATACTGTATATATTCTAGAATTATGTATGAAAAACTGTGTTTCTTTTCTTTTATTGGAATTGTCTCGAAGACGATTCGTCTACATTGTTATTTTTTTCACAAATAGTCATAGTATTTTAAAGGCTAATTTTAAACTTACACATCTTTAGCTAGCATTTTCTAGAAACACACCCACAAATGTTAATTCTGGCGAATACAGTTTTTTTAAAAACCCGATGAAATACCACCTGTCATTACAAAATTAATACACCATTTACTTTTTTTTTTTTTTCTTCGTATCGTTCATTAAAATTGTTTAGCTTTTGACAAGACTTGATGAGTTAAATTGTTGTACAGTTTTTAGGTTCTCAGAACATCAATATTTTTAACCGACTTCAAAAAAAGGAGGAGGTTCTCAATTCGGTGGTGTTATTTTTTTTTTTTTATGTTTGTTACCTCATAACTCCGTCATTTATTAGCCGATTTGGAAAATTCTTTTTTTTTACAGGAAGGTTACACTTCCCGTTTGGTCACATTGTCAACAGATCAGGAATTGATTACTTCTTAGTGTACTTTGAAGTCGGTTTAAGTTTTTTGTAAAACAGTCCAATTATTTATTAAATTATCATTACTTTATCATTTTTTTTTATGTTTGTTACCTGATAACTCCGCCATTTATTAACCGAATTGTAAAATTCTTTTTTTGACTGGAACCGGGTATACTTCCCGTTTAGTCCCATTGTCATCAGATCGGATTTGATTACTTCTTCGTGTACTTTGAAGTCGGTTTAAGTTTTTTGTTAAACAGTCCAATTATTACAAATTGTTTTAATAGGATACTATATAGTTAGAAATGATAATAGGTATTTAACTATAACAATTTTCTACCTTGTGATACGAAAGGGAAGATATTCTACTCTACAAATATGTACTTATAAAAACAAATGAGCTTGCACTGTACAACCTAATGATAAAGTTCAATCTTGTTTGGTTGCATTACTTATAAGTAAATCAGTTGATCGTTACTGTTTCTTTATACCATCAAACGATTTATATCTGCCCAATCATCGACGCTGTAACAGTCCTTAACTTCATATAAGTACAGTATTGAAGTTTCGCCGGCGCTTGATGGCCCCATCTCGCGCTGCACCCCGCTACGTCGCTAAAACGTATCGTACCATAAAAATCTGGTATTTTATTACTATAAACGTCGTCAACACGATGACTACGTAAAACAGTATTAATTTACTGTGCTGTTCCTATCTCGGAAACTTTACGAACCAGTGTTAATTAATTAAATGTTGATATTAATATTTCGCTTCACCTAATCAAATTTTACTGTATTACGGTATCCACTATCATCAATATTTGATCGATTTAAGCGAAATAATATTCAGTAGGTAATTATTTATACCTTTTTGTTGAGAATGTATCAGCTAGACTAGTATATAGTTATACATTCATAGAAGCTTCGCGTCATAGACACTCAGCACTGAAAGTGTTTTTCCAATTTTTTTCATAAGTAATGAGCACAAAAACCATAAGAAAATTACGCTCAAGATCTTTCATTAGAATACACTGCTGATGCACGAAGGAGATAGATTTACAACTTGAACGATTGGAGCCACATTTTCTATTTAAAATACGGAAAAAATGAGGAATGGTCGGTAACGCGTCAATTATACCCCGCATGATGCAATCGTATGTATTGTAAATGCTTACCGACATAACACCAGTACCCCGAGTGTAAAGAATTAAATAAATATCCTGGGACATTCCTCACACACGGTCATCTGATCCCAAACAAAGCAGAGCTTGTACTATGGAAACCAGATAACTGATACAATACATATACTACTATTTGTTTGTAAATACATACTTAATATACATAATTACACCCAGAATCAGGACATACAGACATGTGCATGCACACAAATGCATGTCCTGTGTGGGAATCGAACCCACGACCAGCGGCGCGATAGGTGGAATCTTGACTAGAGTCTTTTAACCAACCGCGCCAGCTGGCCCGTCAATTGAATTGACGTTAATAAACGCTTACTAATGCGTTTGCGTTGCTTTAACTATATTGTATGGAAGAAATTAGTACCATGAGTATTTCGCTAGAGGCGCTGTACCAATTCCTATAGAGAAGTGTCGTAAACGCAAACGCATTAGGAAACTTTTACTAACGACAACTCTTTACACTCGGGGTACAGACGCCAGTTCATAGTTTGCTTTACCGCTCACTTACACCTCAAAGTGCGATAACTAGATCTCTTATAAATCTACTAATATTCCTGGATACTAATATTCCTGGATACTAATGATCTGTATATCCTCAGAGCACCGGGTGGGAGCTGACGCGGAGCCGCCGGCATGCGAGGCTCGGCTGCTCAACGGCGACCTCTGGCGCCGCTTCCACGACATCGGTACCGAGATGATCATCACTAAGGGTGGACGGTGAGTGTTACCACCTATCACATTTGTTTATTAGTCTGTCTGACAAACTGTCATAAGTTATCTAAGGAGAGCAATTGGAAGTCAACGCTGTTCGGAAATTAGCGGTCAGAAACTTTGAAAGGCTGCCGCACAGTTAGGTCATAATTTTAGTTATAGTTATTACTTATTATAATGTTTTGATTATTTTTTAGAATATCCAACAAACCCTTCATATTTGTTTTAATCATTTAAGATTGACATGGTAGCATGGCCATTCTTTCAGAAGAGCCATGTGATCGTTTATATTTCTAGTTAATACTTGGTAACTTGAAAAATAAATTGTTAATATTTTGGCCTATGGACTCAGTTAATAATCTCAGGTACAGTCTGTAACTTATCCGAGGAATATATATTTGATACTTCCATTATGCCAGTTTGTTTACTAAATATACCTATATCATATAGGTATATTGAGTAAACAAACTGGCATAATGGAAGTATCAAATATATATTTATAATAGGCCTGGATTTTCATCGAGACTCTACCATACACCGTAAGTTTTTAACCAAAGCAGGACGCAGCTTTTTAAATACGTTGAAAATCCATTCTTCAATGGTACCTAAATTTGTATTTTGTAGAACCTTTTCTTCTTATGACTACTATTTCAACTATCATTTTTAATGGGTGGATAATAATTTATTTACAAAAAATATCTCCTCGAGCCGCTGCTTCGGATTGACGGCAAGGTTCCCAGCAGGCTGGCAACGTTTCCTCTTTTGATAGCCAGGCTGTTGCGTTGGCGGAAAAAGCTCCCCGCCCGCTGGTCTCCGGAGACCTCGATCAATTTTGATCACAAATTGCGCGCAAAATGGCGAGCTTCGGACCTCCACTATCATATTTTGAGTACTATTTAGATAATTCTTGACTCGGATGACAAAGCAGCTGGAGTACGGATTTTAATCTCCTCACGTACTTATGTCGTCGGTCTGTAATGGTGTAATTACTTCTCCTGGATAAGATACTACTAAGAGACATGTATACTTTATTAATTGCTCCAAATAAGTATTACAACCGACATAATCCGAGTAATTTCTAGAAAAAATATTTTCGCTTAATATTGAACTACACTATATTAAATAGGTAGGTATATCTATGATGTCAAATTCTTTATTACAAATAGCCGTACTTTATTTTATAATTGGCACCTGTCTGGACTATTATCGCGATTTCATAGAATTACCAGTACCTCCCGCCGCCCGCTGCCACCCGCCCAGCCGATGCGATGAATGTCTCTGAGACACGGAGGTCACTCCTCGGAAACCGTTCATCCCGATCACTTTCAAGAAACACCATCGGTTTAATTAAATAGTGCAGCTGTCGGAATCCAAGAATCGAATTTAACAATAACATATAACTCTTGATAAATTACTAAATAATAACAAAAACTTAACGAAAACCCATTAGGGCTGCCGAATCTGACGCGGGGCTTGTTAACGGATAATTTGGGAGATGGGGCCGGACCTCCGTCATAGACAAAACAAACAGCTGCCTCGACGGCAATTTGTGCATTTCTCTAAATGGCCGAACACAAATTACACCTTATTATAAGCTTGTTTGCTTTACGACGGTACCCCTTCAATTATTTTTTTTCGTGATCGGTAATGTGGGACGAGCAGTGAAGAAATTACACAGTCGACGCGATCTCGGCGCCTCCGCCCTTCCTGCGGCCTGCGCGGGCGCACTGCGGGCGCAGCGACCCACCGCACCGCACCGCTGTCGCGCCCTCTGTTATTATCCACTCCATCTCCTTATTAGCAGATGGCAACCTTCAGGCGCTTGTCGATTGCTAAATCACATTGTTTTAAGTATCTTTTAAGATCTTAACCAAACATAAGAGATACATCTAATTAATTTCAACTTATTTCGATGAAAGGAAGTAATGTGTTACTACATTCAATTTTGCATCCGTCGGTACCTACATAACTTACGAACTCGTTGGGCGGCGCGCTTCTTAAAGAAAGTTTGATCGATAATGAAGATCAACAAGATCACGTCCGTTCGAGTTCTGATAGAATTTAACATGAAAATATTCTGTAATTAATGGCGTGTAATTAGTGTTCGGAAACCGAATCGTGTTTTCATCCACTCTCTTATTAAAACGACCCGCAAAAAGTGAACGCTTTTCCCGGACGAAATAGCTGTGATGCGTGATGAGTGTAGCGGCGCGCCTGCGCAGTGTCCCGGTTTTTGCCCTCGCGGATAATTAGCCGGGTTCATCTGTGTTCTTGTCATCTCGTACACGCTTTTTTCGTGCGGCCGCCGGCGCAGACCACCGCGCGGCCGCGGCCGGCTAACATTCCGATAATTTACCGCTTTATCCTGCGGTTGGTGAATCTCGTTAGCTTAGCTGCCCGCGCGCCGTCTAGAGGTCACTTTTGTTTGTTTTGTATTAATGATGCCGCGTGAGAGAGGCCGGGGGCGCGCCGGCGCCGGTCCTGGCGCCATACCAATCCAAATGGGTCAAAAATATTTCATGCATTTCTCGTATTGAACTCTAGTTGTGCGTGTGTACCGTAATTGAGTTATACTATCGGAACTTGCGTTCGGTTCAAATTGGTGAGCGTAACTCGATGCTTTAAACATTGTTCAAACAGTGGTAAAAGCGGTTCTTGCTATAACTTCTTTAACCCGAAATCTTAGTGTAGTGGGGCTGGGGTTTGGTGGTTAAATTGTAAAGATAAACAGTGGATTTGGGCGGTTCGTTTGTGCAGGCGAGGCCGGGCGACGCGCATGCTCGGAGTTAACACCTGCGCTCGGCGGCCATGCGCTTGCTTTATGTATTAGACTCTGGATTTGTAGCTACAGCTTTCCCACCTGTTCCTCTACGTTTGTACATATCACCTATAAGTTGGTTAGCATATATGAGACCATTAGGTAATTGTTACGCAGGACCGTTACAGCACCTAATTGCTGCGGAGTGTATTGGCTATGTTTAGGGTTAAACAAAATAGGACCAACAAACAAAGATTAAACAACATAGGACCTAAGTAATATTTAGATGTAGGTAAAGTACATGCGTTTATTTGAATGAGAGAAGGGAAAAAAGTAGAGCTTCATTTGATTAACTCTATTATACGGTGAAGCGCTCGTGGTGTAGCATGATTAGCCGTTCTTAATCGATCGGCAAAGTTAAGCTACGTCTTTCTTGGTCGGTACCTGGATGGGTGACCGCCTAGTGGTATTTCAAATCGAGCGTTTCCGTGCTTCGGAAGGCACGTAAAGCCGTTGGTCCCGGTTATCACTTAATTGTGATAGTCGTTAAGCTAGTTGGATGCCTCCTAGGCGGCTTGAAAAATTCCAACAGTAGGTTGACCACTAGCCTACCTCCACCGATCCGCAGTGGGCACGCGTGGTGGAGTATCGCCCAGTCCCTTTCACTCTCATTTGTGAAAGGAGGCCTGTGCTCAGCAGTGGGACATTATAGACTGATGATGATGATGATGATTATACGGTATCTTGAACTCTATTGAATTAACCTGTTCATGATTGAACTTCTTGGAGTAGGTATCTCAGAGGCAGTATGCGAGTTGGTAGAGTTATATAGTATCGTGGTACACAGGCTGCTTCCTTCGAGCTGTACTGGGTTGTACCGTACGATCATTAAGCTTAGAAAGCTGCAATCAATTAACAACTTTCTGTTTAATAAAGAGATGACCTTGTAACCACATTTCTACAGCCCAACGCATGTCTGGCGCACGCACTTGCTATCATAATAAACTGAGCGTCCCAAAACGGTGACATGTTCCATCTGTTTAAGTTCATGTTGAGAGATAATACTTAACCCTCAATAATCGATGAACAAACAAACACTGGTCGGAATAGAGTAGGTTATTTATTTATTTTTCAACCGAAATATGACAAATGGGCTGCGCGCGGGCCGAAGTCCGCCGGGCGAGCCGGTGCGGTGGCGGCGGCGCGGGCGCAGGCCCGGCGCGCATCGCTCGCGTGTCGTCGCGCAGACCTCCCGCCATTTTAAAAACAAACATACAACATAAAAACTCGTTATTTATTCTTGTGTTATTCGATGGGAAGGGCGCGCCCGAATTCACTCGAAAAAATCATAAGTTATAATTAAAAACGTCTGCACTCTGGGTTTCGTTTTTTTCAGTTCCTACCCTACAGCGTGTGTTATGTTGTAATGTGTGTCCGTCCGTTGAGTACGCGTGTAATTCATGTTATCCAGGGACGTTTAATAGGTAAAGATCGTAATCAATCACATATCAGATCTGTCGTGTCCACATCTTGGGTACGGTACGGGTGTACGCTCATTCCGGCGCTTGTTTTAACAGAAATACCGATTAATTGATTCGATCTGTGTCGTAATTAAAATGGGTGATTAGGGCGCGGGGACCGGCGCCGGCGCCTCAAAGCATCGCCGGCAACATTCCTTTTGTTTTACCACGGGTCGTTTGTCGCCTGGTTGCTGCGTGGGCATATCTCTGTCCCGCTCAGAGCAGCGCGTGGCGCGGGCGGTGCGAGCGGAAGGTGCGCGGGCGCCGACCTCCTGCAGTGCCGCCGGCCGCCCGCCGCGCGCCCCGCCCAGCGCACACGCACCACTAATAATCAGATTATGACAGCCCGCTCTACATCCACTCCGCTCCACTCGTCACTCTTCAATGTCTCGTGAAAACTTGACATTAGGATTTCACGTACTTGCATACCGACGTTTCAGATTGAGAGATATCGCGAGACGCTGAAGCCTAGAGCATACTGGATTGACATAATGCCTCTTTGTTCTAGAGCCCGATAACCGCAGGTGGTATATACGTCAGTAGATAAATTAATGAAGGCCCAATTGGTTAGCACGAATTTCATGCTAAATAAATAACTTTATTCATTCAATTACTAAAATGATACGTACAGATTACTTCCTCAGTCCCTAAGCTATGTAGCATCTATCACGACTTAATTGCTTAATCATAGAGTTGAATATTTTACGTCTAAGTCGTGATTATGTTAGTAAAATATTCAAACTCCTCAAGAACTTGTTTCTTGAAGATTAAATGTAATATTATGTTGTTTTCTATCCGAAATAAACATTCTGTTTGGTTAATATAAAGGTTATAAACCTACTCGTATATGTATGTCGAAAATTTTGTGATATAAACCATCAGACCATAGTGGGTATTCCTATTGACAAAAACATGAAATCTTATTTATTATTTATTTTTATTTTATTAGGAAATCAAACAGCATTACATAGTAAATTAATAGAACATTACATTTACTCAAACAAGCCTAAATAGTTTTCACAAATAGAATAGAATCTTGAACAGACAAAACTGTGTAATCAGGTTGTTTATATAATTTAAAGTTGTTAGAAAACGTTTATCGTAATGAAAGCTTACATGTAATGTGTCTCATTTTTGTCATGATGTTAAAAACGTGTTGTCATTGAAAGTAATGGGTAATTCCGGGGAGGCGGGGCCGGAATCTGAAGCACGCGCCGAATAGTCGCCACGCCACCAGCGGACGATCATATCGCAATATCTCCAGGGAACACACCGCACTCACCCCTGATTTGACGCAGGTTTACTGATAACGCGCTCTCCATCGCACTCATCAAAAGCGCTGACATTACAAGTTCCCCAAGAGAACATTCAATGTATCACTCGAGTTAGGAAGATCCATCAATTTAGTCCGGTGAGTCCCGAGTAGACCGATCGACGGAATCGCGCAGTCATCGCCGGCTCCCGCGCGCCTTTTTGTCCCGCCACAACCTTAAAACAATCGACGAAAAAACAAACACGAAAACAATAATTCGATTTTGTTATAATAAAAAAATATGCGTCCGGGCATCATCTCGGAGCCGACGCATGATTCGTTTTTTGCCGTGCGACAGCGGGCTGATGATAATTTCTCATTAGGTTATAACATTTTTGTCGGTCGAAACGTCGTAAATTCCTCGAATAATTTAGGGAAGAAAGTGGTCGTGTTGAAGATGTTTTGTTTTTATGGCGCCAACGAGCAGCGCGGGTTAGATCGGTATCTACCGATACAAGCGTTTAACCCATGTTACTCGGAACTCGGGAATTATTCTCACGGACTGACTCCGCTTCGCTACCTAACAAATTGTAACGTGAGCGAATGAGACGACTCGCATTCCTTCCGTTCTGCGTTATAAAAAGATAATTATATTTCTGCGTAGGTCAATTATCAATTTGTTGACTTCTAAAATTGTTCCAGAGTACTGCTGTGTAAGCTTGCATTTTTACGCGTAACTTTTTTTTGTGGCTTATATTCAAAATGTATAGCGACAGCTGCCGGTCATTACTAACAGATAACAAAGCAGTGGGGGGCAAACGACATGTTGCACCCAGAGGCATGAGAGCATCCAGTTTTCCTACGTGCTTATATTTCTCGCGCCGTGGTTCAAACGTGGCTTCTTGAAACTGCTATCATTATAAGTTGAAACTGGAGGCTAAGGCAGGGTGCGCCCGCGCCGTCAATCATAAAACTCGTAAAAACATGGGAACGCACGATGTTGTGATAGAAGTCGATAAAAAAACCTTCAAGCTTTATATGAATTTGTTACATTTCACGCAAGATTTGTCACTAACGAGGCGTAAGGATTTTTTGTAAAGTGCTGACGATGAGATCCGTATCAGATTAATTAGTTTGCCTTTTTAATACAGTGCATGAAAACTTTTTCCATCGTATGAAGTAAAACTTGATGAGACAAAATCACTAGCTAATAAAATTAGCAATAACAATCTAGTCTCTTCTCGATACAATTCTGTTCTGAACTTAAATATGTCACAACCGTCTGGCGCCAACCAACGAAAAGTTACGATCAATTTATTCCTTGAAATAATTAAGCTTAGATTGATCAGAAAAAAATAGATGTTAACCTCCAATTTAACGTTTTAGATTCATATCTCTCCAGAATCAGGGAGCGGGAGTTGAATTTTAATTGTATTTATGATTGTTATCAATTTGGAAATGTGATCCAATATAATTAGGAATAGGTACATATTTTTATGTAGGCATTATTAAAATATACGACTATTGTAGGTCATGGATTTGAATCCTACAAAATGAGCTTAATAAAAGCTTTCGGTAAAGTAAAACACCGTGAGGAAACCTAACATAGGTACGGAAACATGTGATTCCGAACAAAATATCGGAATAACAAATAATCTGAAAGAAGAAGTAACGTTGAGAGACAATACAACAATATGCGAGGACGAGGAACAATGACGTGTCCAGCCAGTGACACAGTGATCCGAGTGCGGTGCGGGGGCGAGCGAGCCACCCGCGCGCTGCTCGTGCGCTGATAGCATCGCGAGCGCGACACTGCGCCCGCGCATCGACGTCACGCGCCGATGCAATCGCCGCACGGACCGCACCGCTACCGAAACCAGAGACAACAGATAAGCCAGGATAAGACCAATGGGTGACTCTGGCTCACTACTCTCTGGGTGCAGTTGTAATGCAGCTATGAGCACGATTCTCTAATAAAAGTGTCGCACCGGAACGCGGGCGTCATTGTTGCGTCTTTACTGTTTGCATTGTGAGAATGTTCTACTAAAAATGTAATGTTTGATGTTTTCTCTCAAGCTATAAACTTCAAGAGTAGATTACCAGGAGTTCTATTAAGTGTCATATATTGCAATGTTCTCCATTCTTGGCAATGTGCAATTAACTGCATTATTGTAGTTAATGATTACGATCATTATGCACTCTAATCCTGTAGGTTATCTAAAAAAGGTGACGAAGTCATGCCATTATAAAAACTTGATTCAATCTGTTTATGGCAGAGGCAAACATTGTTGATTAATGTTACAAATAATTACCTCCCATTTTAGGTGATGAAATTTTCTGACATAAAGCCAGATCATAATTATTAGGGAGGTATTTTTGCCAGCAAAAAGGTCTTCTGTCTTCACATGATCGTAGGATCGCGGTATCACAAACGCGCTGTCCGAGTGAGGGCACATTGCAATTAATAAGTAATGCGACATCACAATGTGAGATTAAAGTCCACACAAATGAGCGAAGACGTTTGCGATCTAACGAGACGACATCAAAACACATTTCTGTGAAATATGTAACAACAGTTCAATGTCAATAGTGTGGTGGTTGCGATGTCGCAACGCCCACTAATTGCGTTGATGACGCGGCCGCGCGGCGCGTTTGAACTCGACACATTACAGCCAGCCTTGGCGCGATTCCTGGTACATGAGCTCGTTCATGCGATGCCGGTGGAAGCGCCCAGCGGAACTCTTATTTCTGAGTAATTATCGTTGAAATCAATTAATTTTGCCGACTCTTCGAACACAGTAGCTTCCATATATAACAACATACAAGTCTTAAGTAACGTATCTACTGGTCCTTGAGATGATTAATTATCAAAATTGTATTTACAACTGCAGAAATTAAGATGAGCTTCATAGTATGCCATATTGTTGCAGGTTCCTATACAAACAAGGAAATACTCAAAGAGCCAGTGTCTTTCTCTACTCGCAGCCTCAATTCTAGCGCAACCACTGTTCGTCTATTCGCTAACGGTTCTCTACTTACACCACGCTCACAGAATTAATATCAATTAACACACACGGGCTTAATTGTGAATCGGGCGCGGTTCGCGTGCGGCGGCCCCTTTGTCGGCACTAGTGAGCCTCTCCCTCCTGCGTGTGCGCATCTTTAATTCGCAGCCGTATCTTAAACCCTTTCGCTTCTTCGAAAAGCTTCCTAAAATATAGGCGCCATTCATTTGATCGCTTCCGCTAAAGGATAGTGAACTATACGGCGATGACATACGTTTGTAATTAGTTATCGGCTGATGGAAGATAGTCGGTTCTAGGGATTGCGGCATCACGGTACGACGAGCGAAGATCCTGTGCTTGATGGATCGAGCTGCTTGTACGAGTTGCTACCGAGCGTGCATTTGCCATGTTGCTCATACTTACTCTTGTATAACATTTACAATTTATTTTACATATTCTCTACCTACAAAATATGGATCAATATAATTTTTAAAGCTCATAATGCATCTTTTAAAGGTGTGGGTGTGAACATATTTACATTGGAGCCTCATGGTACCGGACATGATTTATGCGTTTCGCTAACAATATTATGCAGCCATAAACCCAAACTCATTAACCATATAAAACGTATAATCTCTGTTTTCATCGCCGGGTTTCTGAATCTCAAACAAATAAAAATATGACATTTAAAATTCAACAGCTACTATCTATATCATCGCTATTATCTAAGATAAAAATCACCGCTTTTCAGGCGATCATCAATTCTTTGCTCGTATCGAAGCTTTGACAGGATTATAATTAGAAACTGTCCGTCCTTATGGCTTGTCGTTTTTAATGTCGCTAGCTTGGTCCCATACTGCGCTCGCATTTCATTAACTCTAATGTTAAAAAATTGGGAGTTCTCATAAAACGGCGTGATTTATGCCGGGTCGGGAGCTAACGAGCGATAGCCACTGGGCCGGAGCGCCCGCGCCACCGCCCGCCGCCGCACGCCCGCGCCGCCGCCGATCGCTCTACCACAAGTATCTGCATACTTAATTTAACCTCTATCATCTTTACATAAGGATGAAAATACCGTTTAAGTATGCTAAATAATCTCGGAGACCTGTTGATCGAACAATTAAGCTCCACGTGCATCACAATTGAATGAATCTCAATAACGTACGTATCGATTTTGTATCATGTTCTTCTGGTAAAAACAATTATTCGTGTCTTTGATTACCTACCGCGAAACCGATCCACGACAAATTCGTTCGTCGTACCGTTTACGGGAGAGAACAAAAACTGAAAATGCATGGAGCGAGTTGGATCGATATAGTTGATCCGAGAAAAAATATTTGCTCGCTGAAATATCATTTTTTTCGTATCGTCGGCGTAGTCTTTAATCGTTGGCACAAATGACCAAAGTTTGCATCGATCAGTGTACTATCTAAACGATCTGTTGTCCCAGTGCAGGCGCTCGGCGTCAAGCTCATAATAGGCTCTAGATGCGGCGTGTAGATAAGCTTTGTCCTGCGGCCGCGCAGCGAGGCGGTCCGCCCTTCGTCGCTCGTACATACATACAAACTGTCAACTAAATTACCACGCGTTTGTCGGCCCTTCCAATTGCAATTTACGAGCTTCGGGACCCGAGGCTTACGTGAATACAGCGGCGCCGGCGCCTAAAAAGGTGCCGAATTTATTTCGTACTTTCACCGCAATGACATCCATATTCATTTGATATTTGATGCGTTTTTACCCTTGTAAATATTTTCACGGATCGTTTACAGTTCTTTTAGTGAACACCGCGAGCCTTACTCGAATGGCTTAAAGAGATTGTAAGAATTTTAATATGCTGAGACCGCCGAGACACTTGTTTTTTATTGGAGCAAGAAATTCCTTACATATGCTATGCCTTACATATGATATATTTCTTTCAGTGACATATTAAATTCGATTAATACATTTCTTGTTAATTAGTTACTAATAACATTTATATATTATGTGAAATATTCGATACACACAAACAAAAAATTACAATTATTAGAATAGGCATATTTATTGACTTACTTGGCCACACGAAAACATTATCAAATAATGCTTCATACTTCATACGTTCATAAAATTACATAACGCATACACGAGAGGGTGCGCGGGCGCCGACGAGTAATTAAAATTTTTCAATTTGTGCAAAACTGGCGGTCTTGTTTGAGATATGGTTGTAAATTTGTCTAGAAACGCATAAACATGTCTCGCAGGTGCGCTTGCGCCGCACCGCGGGCGTGCTTTGTTCTGATCTTAGGACCCAAGGAGTGTGGAAGTTGATCGCTTGAAAACTGAAACTCAGCTAATCCCATTATATAAACTGATACAGGTTTAAACAAAAACTACATTAGGGGTTAATTTATTAGAAAGCTGAATACCAAACCTTTCATAAAATTGCATAAAACCAAAACCATTATAAGTTCTCTCTGAAAGTAATTAGTTTTGGCTTGTATTTTACAATTGGTCATAACTTAGGATTATACGAGCTCAAAAAACCCTTGTTCTTTTACACCCTTCCCTGGGCATGGTAGGCTGTGCAATGTTTTTTGTCGCCACCTGCAGCCGCACTCGGCAAAAACTACCCAATAAAATATATTTTTTGCTGCAATCGTTATGATTGAAGGTGCTGTCGCTGATTTTAAACAAAGGGCGACAGATAGACGGTGCCCATCAATATGCTAATACGACGTTACATCTCCCGAGACGATTCCGAGGTTTTTTTGTGGTCGTGCCCAAATTGGTTTATTTGTTTTGTTACAAACGTATTTCTTTTTAAGCGTAGTTTGTTTGGATTGTGGAGGCGAGACGCGGAGCATATGGAAGTGGTTGGGGGGCGATTTGAAAAATGTATTTTGAATATATTTTGACGAATGTATTGCGAGTTTTTGACATCCGTATCGTAATCATTCTCCGTTCTAAATCGATTAGGCGTGTAATATCCTGAACCGCCCCAAAAGTTCTTCACTAGTTGCTGACTCATCAGCATAGCTTTTGTAAACGGCCCACTTAGTGAACAACAATGATGTTGCGAGTCCGTACGAGATCAATTTGTGCTTGCGCAATAATGTGACGAGCGTGTGCGTGCGCGCAGCCCATAACGTACCTACGTACTGGCTATTATATCAACTGCACGCAAAGCTCCTATTTGCGACAGGCAGTCATCATCATTCTATATATGCCAATGGCGGCCTGACCTAGACACTGATCAGTCTTGTTTAATTACTTAACTTGTCATTCTTGAAAAACTTCAGGTTATTTACCGCCAAGTATATTTTGCACATTTCCATAACATAAATTACGTATAAAAACGTCAGTCAGCAAATTCTAATTAAAATTTTAATCAAGTTTCTCTAGAAGGTAAATCATATTTTATGGGCTACCCTGCACAGTCATTATACCTACCTCTTGAATAAAATGCGCACTCTAAGATACATACAAATATTTGGATAGCGCAGCGCGATTCTCACGGCCCGCTCTCACAGTCCGAGTGAACAATTTGACACATCCAGGTGTACGACTTTTTATGCATCCAGACAATGGTGGAGGTGTTTACCCAGGCCACATCTGGGCGGAGGAGAAAAAAACGCCGGACCTCTCGTAGAAGCGCTAATGAGTGGGTTAGGGTAGATGTATACAGACTTCTCGACTGTAAGACAAGTTGGGTACAACTGACTTATTTGTCACTTCTAAAGTGCCCTATTTACCCTTGACATGTAGTTCGTCTGTATATACCAAAAACTTGAAGATATCAAGTTGTTTATCATTTGTGACATTAAGCCTGCCTACTTGTAGGAAAGCAGATGTCGCGAGCACAAGGGTGCGTTTGTTACATTAACGACTTTCTCGAGCCTAACATTGAACTTGACGATAAAAAACCAATGAAATTAGCAGTAAAGATACCAGAGGGGTAGGTTATGGTGCATTAAACGGCGCTGAGAAACAAACAAAACATTAGCTTCTTCACAATTAACTTTGTGACGATAAACGGCTATTAAGTTTATGTTCTCAGACACTTTTAAATTACCTTATGCATTATACCATATATATTTTTTACTTAGTTAATATTTTACATAATACTGAGTTGCTTCTGTAGAAAACTTTTAAATAATATTGTAGGAAAATTTTGTTTGATAAATTAACATTTGCATAACCATAGCTACGTGTGTCTAGTTCACAAGTCCTTAATAAATAAGTATTAAAAATACAAGAGTACGAAAATCGGTCCGTTTCAACATTTCGAGTGCGGATGCTAGAGCGGATGTGACAGTTTCCTAGCAGTTAACGCCTCCGTGGCGGCAATTGGCGAGTTGTTACCGATTTACGACCCACTCTAAACTTTATTCAACGCGATTTTGGTGGTCCCATTGTGTTCACTAAGTCCCTTCCCATCGAAGACGGCCTCCAAGGCTTAGCGTCTCGACTCTCGAGAGACCTTTTATGGCATACCGTTTTTATTATCGTATAAACCATATCGTTAACAAAAATTTAAATAGCCAAATTAAAAATTGACATGACTTTTCGTTCAAATTGTAATCGGGGCTATCATAAATGAGCTACTTGTATAGTATCGGGGAAAATCGTTACTGAGATTATTTTTTGTACGGGCCACACACGATTCAATTTGCAGAACCGATTTACATAAACTTTTAATACATCACTAAAACAGCAAGTTCGATCAGAAAATAATAAAACTACGCATGTATCTAACTATAGAAACTATTCGTTTAAAATAACATCAGTGCGGTCGGCGACCGATATCAATAACTTCGATATATGGCTGTCATGTTTGTTTTTTCTACATTAAAGGTTGAAAAAAGTTAATTACCGAGAGTTGTATCGAGTCGCGGCGCGGGTGCGTTATATTATATTTTGCGCGTGGATCGTCACCTCTTTGTCGGCGCGGGCGCAGCTTTCAAACGAGTCGATAAGTGGACCATGGAGTGATAAGAGCCTACCGAACGGTAGCTGAGTGAACGGATTTGTCAACGTACGGTCAACAGATGAGGCGTCGATGTCGTCAATATTCAATACACAATATTTGTGTTTGGATAGTCCGCTCGACTTGTTTGCACGGAGAGGCGACGGTCAATAATGTCGAGAAGTACGGGACGGACAATTGCTTATACTGACAGGATGTTCGATGTGACTGGTAGGATAAAAAAAAAAAGTTTAGTTGAAAGTAAAGTTTAAAAGATGTTTCTTCATAATTTATATCAATAAAACTTTGCTTTACCTAAATGAGTTATAAAAATAAGCCATAAACATAGACAAATAAAAAAATCAAGATGGAGTGTCACCTTATAAGAAAGTGATGCCGAAAATTAGTACGTGTGCGTGTGTAAAATCAGTACTGGCCCAAGCAGGCACAAATGGTTCTGAACCTTATTGTCACTGTCAACGTCTCAATACGGAATGACAACCGATCCGGTTCCTTCCTCTAGTGTATACGTTCCGTCTTTAATTTTTTCTTGGTCTGAGGTCATAAATAGATTATTATTTATTAGTTTTATTAGAAATTTCTATATATTATTAATAACCTAAGTACTTTGAATCATAATTCGAATTACTTATTTCTAGATTCCAGATATATTTTTTTAAAAATAGATGCAATAGCCAAAGTCAAATTAACTATTCTCCATCAATACGGTAATTATTCAAAGTAGGTACCTAACTATGACAAAAAATGTATTACTTAAATCCCAACCCGATTGTTAGCTTTATTTCCCTTATAATTACTATTCCATACAAAAAGGTTTTATCAATTTTGGTACAAACTACGTCTAAAGCACCTTGACTTTTGTCCTATCCATACGCAGTCGACGACACGGTCCGCGGCATACGTAAGGCGGTAGCGGGCATCGTAAACTTTAAATGGAGCCTAATTTAGTTTGTTGTTAATTGAACTTGTGTCGGCGAGCTTATCAGCTGGCTGCATTAGCGGCCGCCCGGCGACCGTCCCCGATAACACCCGATGCTATTATGACTGATTGTATGCCTCCATCAGCCGATAGCCGGGGGAATCTCTGCTCAATGTACAGGGAATTTTATCCGGAATATTCTCGATCTTTAGAATTTAAAGTTTACGTTGATAGTTCGAGAGAGTGCGGGTTAAACTAACTAGATACTGATTAAACAGTATGTAATTTTAATTTCGCGAATCGCATCCTCGACAATCTTCGCAAGGTCAGAATATATTCTTAAAATAATTAAGGATACCAAAATGGGTGCCTGAAATACAAACTAGGTAGGGATGTGACAACTTTCGGGGCAACCTCACATACCCTTCCATATAGTAAATGAATTAAATTAATGTAGTATCAATGGCAACCGCCACCGTTGGCATCCACCCCGGCGGTCACAGACTGGACACAGCACAGATAAGCGACGGCGCCAGATGTATCTCCAACATTTATGACACTATCGGTTTATAGCCCAGAACAAACGGGTGCCAAAAGCCCCTCGTTGGTCGACACTTTTACTCGTATCACAACGCTTTTATAATCACGATAAAATATAAGAATATCCCTTCGGAACCCGTTCTGCTTTGTCCCTTTGGTGACTATCACATTGTGTAGGAAGCTGTAATTTTATTATCACCTTCTTTGTTTCAATATACATTAAACTGTTAATAGGTTTTTTGTTTTTTTTTAAATTGTTGATTTATGTAGCTACTGTCTATCCGTAGAATACTCCAACAAAAGCATCAGATTTTAGTTTTCTCAAGAACATGAAGTCGACAATACCAGCAAACAGTTATTGATTGTTTTTTTTAATTGGTGGATATATCCCAGATGACTTATTTTCTTGAATAGAGCATCAAGCAGCAAGCTGATACATTTCTAAAATCTTTTGATACAAAGGTTCCACCTTGCTCCGTCCCCATTTAAAAAGGTTTAGGTGTATAATGGTCTCAATGTAGAAGACTTTTAAGTTGATAACTGCCTGCTACATCCATAACACACAATTGTCTCTCAACTTCTTTATCTTTATTTTAATACAAATTTTCCATTTCAGGCGCATGTTTCCCTCCCTCCGCATCTCACTGGCTGGCCTGGACCCTCGCGAGGAGTACTGCGTCCTCCTGGAGATGTCTCTGGTGGGGCGACGACGCTGGCGATGGGCGGGCGGGGCGTGGGCTGCAGCCGGCGGGGCTGAGCCACAGTCTCCTAGGCGGCTGATGCTGCACCCTGACTCCCCGGCACCTGGACACCACTGGACAGCCAATCCCGTGTCGTTTAGTAAACTCAAACTGACGAACAATACTATGGATGCTCAGGGTCATGTAAGTACCTATGTTTATATTTTTTTACTTTAAATCTACCTATAGCTTAGCCATCCAAAGACGAAACGCTGCCGGCCTGCTGAGAGCCTTGCCGATGATCTGTCTTTTGTCTTGTACGTTTATCTCTTTAAATGTTCTTTATGCGAAGACCTGCACGGTAGTTGCTGGTAATTATGTGATGCTCGCGGGATGGAAATTGAAAACGATTTTTTGCTTTTAATTATTTTGTTAGTAAATTTATCAATTCAAGATATTTCAATCAAAATTTTCTCTTGCTTCAATAGGTAATTCATTATTTTCGTATAGCTACGAAATACACATAGTCCAGTACTGTCGACAATGGCAAGCACCATGACGTCATAGTGAGGGTTGTGCACGTTACAACATCGGCACGTCGTCGTCTCGTCATCGCTTCAGATAAGCGGGTGATTTGCGACTCTGGCATGTCGGAATTTGAACATAATTACACATTTATCGGAATCCCCAATTGCTTTAAACGTTCTCGAGTCATTTGGATGATCATTGCGAAAGATTACATTTTAAAGATTCTTGGGCAAATATTCTCACAAATAAATTACGGGCTTTAAGCGTGACGATACCTTCTCTAATTCATTGGGTGTAAACAACTTGAATTATAAACCTAAATATTTATTGCTAATAGTAAACGGGACATGATACATTTCTGATATTGGCAGTAAATGCCCAATTAAACGACTAAAATTGACAGTTACATACATGATTGTTCAATAAAAACTACATTTACTATATGACACTTTTAAAAACACATGAGTGGTGCCAGACTTGCCAATGGTCATTATAGCAAATTGTGTTTTAAGAAAAACTATACTCTGTTAAAATTCGTGTATACAACCTTCGTCTTTATAATCTGAAACAGTCGTGACTATACCCTCCAAAGCTACATACAAAAGGAAACGCCTACTGAGCAACTACTTCCCATAAAAAGTACGAATCAATAATCAATTTTGAACTCTATCAATAACACGCAAGCTTCGAAACCAAACAGCTCCACCGTGACTTGTATTACTATGATATAAAAAAGATAGTTGCCCAACCAGTTTACAAGAAAATATCGAGCTTAATGCCTTGGGTGTAAAGGTAAGTTTACACTAGCAGCGACGAGCCTCGATCTGCGCCGCAGGAGTTTCGCCGTACAAAGACGTTTATAAGTATTTCGTCACTCGAACAAATACGCTGAAAAGCATTGTATGAAGGCTTTGTCGTGGCAAGTAACTGTACTTTTTTATTCGGGCGGTGTGTTTAGACAGGGCGGTTGACGCCTCGATTAATGATTCCCGTGTGCCTTCCCTAGCTTTTATACAGTATATTTACAGTGCTGTGTTTGTAGAAACTACTCCGCGGCTACGAAGAATTATGACAGCTTTTAGTTCCCGTTTCGAGTTTGACTTCGTACGATGTGAAGTTGTCGAAGTAATAATTTATATGACGTCGAATGATAGGCCTAGGTAAGGTGCGTTCGAATTGGGGTATGGTAGCAAAAATAACAGTCAAAAATGCCAAAAACGATCACAACTGGCGTTCGATTTGGAAAGTTGTGGGCGAAATTGGCGTTTTGAACTGTTTTCGTTCACCGTTCGTTTTGCTTGGAAACATTTAAAAACGACATCGTGAACTGCAAATTTTGACCCACCTCCGAGGCAGGGTCGTTTGTGATCATATTTTGACATCTTTGAATCTGACAGATAAGTTTCGGAAAATTCATACGGGAAGCGAAAATTCTATTTTTTATTGTAAAATTTTATAGAAATACTAACAGGCAAGAGAATAATTTGTTAGATTAACTTTGTTTAATGATTAACTGAAGGAAAAGGTAGGTTGAGACAAGTGACAAGCAGGCGATCAGCATGGAAATGTCATTTTTGTATCTAATCGTTCGATTTGGGACATATCGTTTGTGGCAAAAGTTGCAAAATTGTTGAAATTTTCCAATTCGAACGCTTAAACAAAAATGCCCATTTTGAAACTGTTAAAAACGACATCACTCCAATTCGAACGCACTAGTAGTAGTACATACGCTTGTTTACCAACTTCGTCGTAGGTATATATAAAAAAAGATGAAGTTCGTGGTTTTGAATTTTACAATGAACTTGAGTTTTCAGTAAAGAAAACTATAGCATGTTTATAGGGTATTAAGTTCTAACCACCTGGCTGGCTACCACCTTCAATTTTAAAACAGTCACAGAATATTGCGGCAGCTATACTTGAATGCTAGTTTTTTCCAGGCTATCCTTACCACCTTCGACCACATCATCACTAACATGGTGGAATTATGGTCATACACAGACCCATACATGTAAAAACCTATTACAAAAGAAGCAAACAGTGCACCTATCAAAACAAACATCATTTATGGTTATCAGACACGTAACAAAACGTCATAACACGGATTGTTATGACGTGCAGGTACGGTAAAAACTCTCCGTGGATACGCTTCACTGAGTTTCTACCTCAGAACAAGGCAGCGAGGCTTCGGCGAGGCGCGGCGCCTTTGTGCACTCACCCTAACAATAGGCCGGCTACCGAGATATCGGGACTATACAGAAGTTAGGTGATTCGCACGGAAAATACTCGCATCGCTTGTTGTGCACTTGAGGATTTACCACCTGCGGTAAAAAGCATCCATTATATCCATTGTCTAGCGTTCACCCTTTTTATAAGACACTTTTTAAGGACACATCAAAAGATACAGACTCTTCAGTCCATGTGAAAAGACTGTCTCAGTAATTACGGAATGGATTAGAACAAGACTAAATGAAAGGCAATTACTGTTAAAGGATTACATGTTTGTTAGAAGTCTCATTAACCGTTGAAGTTAAGTTGAGAAAAGGGATTATGCATGTAACCCACGATGGTAATTGCTTTAATTGTTCAGTAAGTCGGATTCAATTAGTATCTACAATGAGAAGTAGATTTAAATTGCAATCAACGCAATTTTTTATGTAGTTCTGATCTGCTATAAATGCAGAGTATTATGGAAATGTCTCATCATCTGCGTGCCCTGTTCTCCAATCATTTGGGGTCGGCGCAATGGGTACGCTTCTTCCATTCGTCTCTTCTATCTTTCATACCAGCATCCACTCCTTTCTTACCTATATCATCTTTCGCACAATCCATCCATCTCTTTTTCGGTCTTCCTCTTCTCATATATCCACTTTCATATTCATAACTTGTTCAGTGACGTGGCTTTCATTTCTCCTCATAACATGTCCATACCACGCTAAACGGTTCCTTCTCAACTTTTCAGTCACTGGCGAGTCAGTCACTTGGAAATGTCTTTTGATGATAATGCTACTTTAGGCACATAGGTATCTATTCTCTTAATAATAACTAGTATATTGTATAAGTATTTGGAAAAAAAGCTGTAATATGAAAAGATCTTCCACGACTCAAAAAAAAAAAGCCTTGCTGAGTTTCTTGCCGGAGTCTTCTCAGTTTAAGTGTTAAAAATCTGGCATTGACAAATCACTAGCTGTAACTTGCATTTTTTTTTTACACACGGTCATCTCATCCCGAACTAAGCAGAGCTTGTACTATGGAAACCAGATAACTGATATAATACATATACTACTTTTTGTTTTGTAAATACATACTTAATATACATAATTACACCCAGACTCAGGACATACAGACATGTTCACGTACACAAATGCATGTCCTGTGCGGGAATCGAACCCACGACCTGCGGCGCAATAGGTGGAATCTTTACCAACTGCGCCAACTGGCCCGTCAGCGGGTTTCACCCGCGTCCCCAGGATAAAAAGTAGCTTATTTACTTTTCCATACTTAAAAATTTCGTGTAAAGGTAACAGACAGACAGAATTACTTTCGCATTTATAATATTAGTATAGTCGAATAGGATTTCACTCACGGACCAATTAAAAAAAATAAACTGTAATAGCTGTCGGAAACAAAGATCGAAAATAAAAACTATAGTAAAAACACGTGTACGACAAGATAGTACGACACATTAATTTTATCGTAGCGTGGGATCAGTGAAATCAGTCGTGCGGAAGACCGCATCAAGGTTCGAATCCCGTGCGGAAACATAATGTAAGACCGCGGCTTTTCACATGTCGCTGTTATCTTCTGCATCTTGTCACGCGTTGCGATTGGCTTTGATTTGAATTACATAGTTTTTTACAAAAGGTTATGTGTTTTTTTTTAATTTAAATCAGTAATTGTAAATGTTTTTTAAGTTCTTATTAATTAAAAATAAGATATGACCATTGAGATAGAATATTAAAAGAGCGGTATAGATTAGAAAATATTACTGCTCAGAACATAGAAACCAAGGCCTTAATCTATCACGGGGAAGGTGGCAGTACATAGTGGCTTGTATTGTAGTTAGCTGGCAAACCACTCCAGGGATGCACCTCAGGTAAAGTACAAAGGGGGTCGCCGCCGATCCTATGGAGGACCCGGTTCACTGGCATGCACGGAGGTAGGCCACCGTGGTGGTTTTAGTGGGTAAGAATCCCACATAACCCGGTAACACCCCCTCTTGTAACCGGGTATCTTTTTGAAGATAAAACTTGACAATAAAAAAGGTATTTATCTATGGAGCTGAAACGGTCTCCCACTCAGCATAATGTTAATGAAACTGTTTCAGTGGGAATGAGAAATTGCCTTGAATCAAACTGCGCGCAATTTCTCGTTTTTTATCAACACTTTTACCGAAAATGACAAGGAACTCATATCAATATTTTTCCAGAGAATAAATTAGTAGTGTATGATATATTTATGATTGCATATATATGCAAACAGCTCACGCTTCGAACTTCGAAAGATAATGTTGTCAACGCTATCACTCTATTCATGTTCTTACTCTATGGTTATGATATTTAGTTATATCTACTACAGTTTGGTACTAGAAAAACGAGAATACCTTAAATATCACAGAAAACGTAACATTTGTAAGCAATTAATTATGATTTTGAGTCTGCATATTATGTATATGAATTAATTTATAATTAAAAAAACTAAACGATGACATTTAATTAAAATAACATCAAACAGGAAAGTGTATCAATTAATATTAAGATTTAGTTGTCACTTTATTGATAAAATATAACTTTTATTATGTAATTTAAAACGTTACAGTATTTTAAAAATGGCGTTATGGGTTCTGTACTAAAGACATCAACGCGCTCAGGTTCCTGTCGACTTTAATGTACACTTTTATGTGGTAAAAATATATTTAGCATTGATATCATCGGTAATAATCCTAACTAATATTATAAATGCGAAAGTAAGTTTGTTTGTTTGTTTGTTACGCCTTCACGCCTCAACTACCCAACGGATCATCATGAAATTTGGCATGCAGATAGCCTATGGTATGGAAAAGGACATATGCTACTTTTTATTCCGGGAACTCGGGTGAAACCGCGGGGGACAGCTAGTTTAATATAACAGGTGGAGATTTCGAGATGGCATATTTTCGAAACCTATGTTGGGTTTGTCATGCTGAACAACTTTTACTATGGGACCAATAGTGAATTCTCAAATATATTTTTTAATTTACCAAATTTTTTTGAGGTTTCAGTGTTTGTCCCATAGTAAAAGTTGTTCAGCATGACTAACCCAACATAGGTTTGGCAAATATGCCATCTCGAAGTCTCCACACAGTATACAAATTAATAGCGTTGTTAGCCGTTTCACGCTAATTTAATATTAAATCTATGTCCAGTTGTTTAAAAGTCATTCTGGTTCAAAAATAAAATGCGATTTTACCTAAGCCATTATAATAATAATTTATCAGTAAAATATATACCTAATTTAAACGGAGACGAAGACGGAACTGTACTGGAGTGTAATTTTTTAACGGGCCAGTTGGCACAGCTGGTTAAGACTCCACCTACCGCGCCTCAAGTTGTGGATTCGTTCCTCTGTATGTCCTAAATCTGGATGTAATTATGTATATTAAGTATGTATTTACAAACAAAAAATAGTATATGTAGTATCTGGTTTCCATAGTAGAAGCTCTGCTTAGTTTGGGATCAGATGACCGTGTGTGAGGACTGTGCCAGGATATTTATTTATTTATTTTTAACCGACTTCAAAAAAAGGAGGAGGTTCTCAATTCGGTTGTATGTTTTTTTTTATGTTTGTTACCTCATAACTCCGTTATTTATGAACCGATTTGGAAAATTCTTTTTTTGTGTGGAAGGGTACACTTCCCGTTTGGTCCCATTGTCATCAGATTAGGATTTGATTACTTCTTCGTGTACTTCGAAGTCGGTTTAAGTTTTTTGTAAAACAGTCCAATTATGTACTAAGGAGTATGTAATTTGGCATATTAAATGAAAAATTTGTTTTATTTTTTTATTTAATTTAATTTATTTATTACTTTTTGAACCAAAAATGTATCTATCTATACCTACTTTTTGTTATCAAAAACGCAAAAAAATACGAAAGCGTCTTGTCAAATGCCTTCTAATCTGTACCTTCAATCATATTTGATTGAAGACACTTTCGGTTGATCGACGAGCTACCGAACGCGGCGATACTTTTATATTGTCTATCTGTCAATCCGTCTGTGTCTCACTCACGTTGAGAACGATACAAACAAAAAAGTTACGGTAAAAATACATTGGTGAGAAAATTTTATAGACTTACACACGCCTGTTTAGAGAAAAAATCTATGTGTTTTTAGACTTGTAGCTATGTCGTTTCATGTAATTATAAAAGCTTTTACATATTTTTGAAGTTAGGTAACTAAAGGGTGCCAACGGGATCCTATTACCAACTATCCGTGCGTCCGTCTGTCTGTCTGTTAGTTAGCTATATCTCATTAACCATAATGTAGATAGTTGAAACTCTCACAGAATGTGTATTTCTATTGACGCTATAACAATAAGTAATAAAAATTGAAATCAAATTAAATATCAAAGGAGACCATACCACTTTACGGAACCCTTCGTGTGCGAGTCCGAATCGTACTTGACCGGTTTTAATATTTCTCATCATATATAGATCTTTCTTCGGTTTGCAAAATAAATCTATGTATGTCCGCCAAAATTCTAAACAAATAAAATTTTACATACAGATACTTTCCACTAGCACAATTTATTTACTCACAAAGGATCATGGCGAGATTTGTACAAAAAAATTAAGATTTTTAGAGACGCTGGAATGACGTTATAATTGATCCTTGGTGCCTAAGGAACAAGTTGAGCCATTTAAAATATTTTGATTTTTAAGATAATAATGCGAATTTCTATGGCATGCCGGCGAATCGCGACTATTCGCGACCAAAACCATTATGTTGTTGTTATGTTTTGCGGGGTTTACAAAATATTTCATGTATATTAACATGTTGCTGGTAATGTAATCTCAACATTGGAAGTGATTCAATACCCTCTAAAATGTTTTATTTTTTTGTACAAATCAATGTATGGAGCTCGCCATGATTCTTTATCAACTATTATAAAAATTTCACATGCGTAGGAGTCGCCAGACATAAAATGGCATTCACACTTGTCAAATTGACGCTGGAGTGCCGTCGGGGAGTCGCACCGTTGCAATTAGCTGGTGTCTAGACGGGCTTATCTCAATATCCAGGCACATGTTTGTTTTGTGATGGCTGAGTGATGCTAGTGGAGCGTCCCGGTTTTGCTCGGTTGCTTTAGAAGCCGCGTGTCAATATGATAAAGGTGAAACTTTTTGGAATTTTGTACTGCAAATTTACAGAGACGGGAAATATTCCTACGCAGTGGTTGAAACTAGCCTGGACTGGGTTTTCTTATTTTATGGTTATTATTAAATGTGGTTAAAGAGGTGACAAAATTGTAATTCAACTTAATTTGCTGGCTTTTTGTTAAATGGTACTTTGAACATAAAAAAAACTGTAGGACAAAGAAAGGTTTACTTTTTTGCAATCGAACCGTACAACTATAAAGTACTTTGTTATTAAAAAACAGTGGTTTTAGAACCCCTTTACACTTGAAGTGGTTACATTTGCGGCGGCGGCGCCCGCGCAGGTAGCGCTATTCGCGTCAAGTACCGCAGATAAGAGCTCTTGTGCACATAACAGACGCCGCGCGGAGCCGCCCGCCCGACGCGACAACCATGACGCCCACCACACTTTTTACGTTACAAAAAATTTCCAAATATTGATTTGGCATTTCTAAGTTATGAAACATTTGCGGGGTTTTTGCCCAACCATTTACAGCAGGTATACTAAACAATGTTCGTAAATTCCAAAATTATATAATTATTTTAGTTTTGGATTTTTATTTTACTTAGTATTTAATGTTTTGTGACGCAAACTTGAATTCATATTCAAGTAAGAGACGAAGACTGCTGTTGCTTTATTTTTTACAACCGTATGCTGTGATCTATTAAATTTAGTTGTAGGAACTGAAAATTCAGACTTTAACTCTTGTGTATTAATTTATTATCTTTTGATACTGCAATGTGTATTTTTGAGTTCCTAAATAAACAATTAATTATATCAATATCAGGGACATTTCGGGCGCAGTCCTCTATCATACATTTTATATAAAGTCAAATTAAAATCCTTTTTGAAATGGCCTACAGGGCAGGCTCTAGAAGCCATGCCAATCAATCTACGTAATGAGACAACATTTATTGTATTTTCTTTTTGATCATATTTTGGTAATCTTTCTATCTTTTTTCTTATGAGTATTTGTTATTGTTGTCAGATGGTACTAACATCGATGCACAAGTACCGGCCGCGCATCATGGTGGTGCGCGCGCGAGACGCGGCCGCCCTCGCGTGGGGCGCCCCACACGCCTCCTTCTCATTCCCGGAGACAGAGTTCATCGCTGTCACTGCCTATCAGGTAAGAGTAATAAATAAATAATAATAAATATCCTGGGACATTCCTCACACACGGTCATCAGCAGGGCTATCGGAAACGGATTCAAAAATTTCCGAGGCGAATTTCAGCAATTGCTATTTTAATATCCGAAAACTTTTCGATGAATCGAATTAATATTTCCGTAAAGAAACATCAATAATATTCGAATTCGGAAATTAAAACAGCAATTGCGGAAAATCGCCTCAATAGTTTTTGAATCCGTTTCCGATATCGAATCCGAGCGTTTTAAAATAGCCCTGCTGATCCCTAACTAAGCCGAGCTTGTAGTTACTACGGAAACCAGATAACTGATATAATACATATACTACTGTTTGTTTGTAAATACATACTTAATATACATAATTACACCCAGACTCAGGACATACAGACATGTTCGTGCGCACAAATGCATGTCCTGTGTGGGAATCAAACCCACGACCTGCGGCGCGTAAGGTGAATCTTAATCAACAGCGCCAACTGGCCCGTCAACATATAATGAGTCTACATAAATATACAATAAATTAGCATAAACATAATTCATAGTTTTTCCTAAGTACGTACCTATAGCTATAGTGTAAAAAAATACACAATAACAAAAATGAGGACTTTTCTAGTAAAAAAAACTATAGGTACTTAAGTAGGTACCATTATTATAACATGGTGTCATATTGTGGGCATGTATCATAGAAGCAGCTAGAGGTTCTTATGAAGGGGTGAAATAACTTCGTTATTGCATTAATTTGTTATAAAGGGTTTCTTTAAAACGCAATATTTGAAAGTATCCATATCTAGTAGACTTACAAATATACGGTAATAATATGTCTAAATTTCGCTTACCTAAGTAAGCGAAATTAAGACATATTAATTATAAATATATATATATAATTATATTAGTAATAAATGGATTATTTTAATTTAGCAATTTTATGAATGAGTTACAAATAAATCAACGTTTGATAGGTTAATCATTCGACGCGTATTTGTAGGGCATTCCCTATAATGTTTATGATCTGATTACACCAAATTTCTAAGAAAACGTAAAGCGGTTCTTGGAAAACACGCTGATTCGCACTTATGGATAGCGACCGTATTTTTTTTCGCTCGTTCTCAGGCGCCAAAGCTTTTACGAGAGCATGCGTAGTGGTGCCAGTTACATTTTACACAAAAAAAAATTAAGATTGCGACCGGCGGCGGGCGACTCCAACGGTCATTGTGTAAGTCCTCTTAGCAAAACAATAGGAACTAATTTGAGGTTTTTGTTGGAGCGATCCGTTTGTTCCCGGTATTGTTCGGAAGTATTCGGCAACTCTTGGAAGTGTAGAGAACTGTGAATATTACTGTTAATTTTCGTTTAAGATCTTGATTTCGAAAGATATCATACAAATTGTATTTTATGTCTCAAAAGATTTGATTTACATAACACTAGTAACATTTAGTTTGTATTTCGTTAGTTCGCACACAGACTCCCCGCTGTTTGTTTCGTCGCTACCGTTTTGTTAGCTTTGACAAGCAGCGCAGCGTGCACGTTCCTTGCATAATCCATCCCAATGTAATTAGCTCGACGCGGCTTCCTTTACTCCTGCGCCCACTTTCACATTGACTGCAGCGAGGCGCGAACGTTTTCTCGCATCCATTTCATCGGCAGCTTTGACGGATTATCCCTGAATTGTCCAGCTAACGGGACTAGGCGCTGGACAATGGCCGGCGGCGTATCATTGCGCATTATCCCCGGACAGACGACCGCTCGGCGGCTAAACCATTGTCGTGAATTATCAACGAATTACGAATTATCTTTTGTAAACGCCGCCCCATTATTCGGGAGCGTAACTAGGTGGCACGCTAGCTCAATTATAGTAACATAAAAGTCTGAGGACATCAAAAATATTCAACTGTTATCGTTTATCCTGTCATCGCACTGCCAGTCCCCAACCGATAATTTGGCCTGTCCAAGAGGTAGGTAAATAAAACGAATCGGTTCAGACCCTAATTACACATTTCTAAAAAAAACTGGCGACAGTGGCCAATATGTGAAACAGTCCCGCAAAAAGTAAAAGCGACGGCAAGTTTGTGGCGTGACGTCACGGGCGACAGGGCGGGCCGGGGGCGGCGCCTCACTCCTCTCGAGCACCGTTCTTTCGCTACCCAGCCGACTCGAGAAGTGCACTTTGCACGGCTAGTTGCGACTTTTGGGGTGACTATGCTATCCAGGCGGGCAATCATTTATCTGGTGTGGTGTTAGCAAACGGTACCCGCCGCCGGCGCCGGGCGCCGCCTTATCACGTCATGTAAACATCATTTGCAAGCGACTTATCGTATCGCGACCCACTATTTGCGCTCAGGATTTCGCTAGATAACTGGGTACCTCGAAAATGTTTCGATAGCAAACACCTTTTTGGGCGAGACTCTAAAAAAACGTCAACGGCTTTCTAAATTACCTTAATGCTCGAAAACGTCATCGTCACTTACGCAAACGGAAAAATAACTGTGAGAAGTATCATATTTCGCGTTAGGGTTAGAGTTTAGAGGATGCGAGCGCGTCAGCGTCGTCGGGCGGGCGGCTCACGCAGTAGTCGCAACGGGCGGGCGACGGCGACGCGACGCCGACGGCGACACGCATGCACGCCATGCTAATTGGCCTGTCGCCAAGCCACGCCACGCCACATGTGCGACAATTATCCCTTACAAGCTATTAGTGACACGGGGGATGTATGCGGAAACGGATGTTTAAATTGCATTCTTGAAATGAGATAACACGATATCCGTCCGAGTCCATCGTGTAGAACAGATAATAGACGAAATATGCTCGCTTTTAAACTAATATATATAGTCATAATTATTTAAATGACAGTCGTAATGATCATAGTAATAAGTACATACTGCCTAATTACTGAAGTAATTAATAAAAGTTTAAATTAATTTATTAATATAACCATATTTCCTTGTCCACAGAACGACCGCATAACAAAACTGAAGATTGACAACAATCCATTCGCGAAAGGGTTCCGCGCGTGTGGCCAATCAAAGTGCAAGAGAAAGAACGTCGACACGAACGATGGATCGGAACCCACTCCTGAATCAAGTGAACCGAAGCGGGCGTGCTCCGACGCCGCGTCCTCGTGCTCCGAGGAGGGAAGCTTACGATCCTCATCGCCGAGGTCTCCGCCGTTAGTCGACTCGCCCGCTCCGCTCGTCGCTCCTCCTGACAACATAACGCCACCTCCAACTGCGTTCTACCCTCCCGAGTTACCATATATGAGCCCCCTGCACATGCCTTTGCATTTAGGTCTTTGGCCTAGTAATCCAATGTCTGGAGGGTTCGGCTGGGGACCTGTGTTCCCCGCGCCCCCGCCCCGCGCGCCCTCCCCCCCTGCCGCGCCGGCCCCCTGTCGCAGAGTCAAGAGTTTTACAATTAGCGCCCTACTTGGTGAAGGCTGATCTTTGATTAATACCTATGGTTCATATTATCTATATAATACATTGTACATAAATAGGCGACTCATGTAAAGTTTACTCTAAATTCATTTTGTTCTCAAAATAAATTGTTATTATAAACTTACTTATTGGTAAAGTAATTAGAGACGGGCTTGATTAGCAATAATTATACTTAAATCTTGTAAATATTTTTGATAAATTATTTTAGTAGCAATTATCGACGTTTGCTTACGTACCTACCTCTTAGATTTAGGTAAATAAATAAACATAAATGTAATGTTATAAATAATGTGATAGCCGTGCCTTAAGAATTTTGTAAAGTGCCTTTACCCGCTATTTAATTGTTCAATGAATTACCATTTTAGGAAAAGTTTGTAAACTATAATATAATTGTCTACATAATTTTATTTTTTTATTTTATAGGTACTTCCTGTAATTATTATTTTTATTCTAGTTTTTGGTCCTACTATTAATATTGTAAGAAAATTATTTACAAACTTATGTAATTAGTTAATTGTATATAATGTAAATATAATGTCAAGTCAGTTATTAAAGTACAATATTTTTTGAAATTCAAAGATTAATTGGTATTATTTCTTATCAAAATTCATAATTCAAATTCAAAATTCAAAATTCAAAAATCATTTATTCAAATAGACCTTCGCAGGCACTTATGAAAAGTCTGACTCTAATACTCTAATACCGGTTCGGAAGGTTGCATTTGCTGAGAAGAGCCGGCAATAAACTCAGCAATTACTCTTTTCAAAACAAGCTTAGATTCATTACATAATATTTACATTCTAATCGCACTGAAAACAATTGCGTGCCCCGGCGCGGCGGCAAAATTACAAAGAAGACTGAATAAATATTTAATAAGTAAATAAATAGCAAACTTAAGCAGACCAGCCCCCACAAGCAGCACCTGTTCTTTACTTCAATATACCATGCAGTTAGACACCTACTTAATAAGAATTGCCTCGTGGTTCAATGGGAACAAATGGTGTCTTACTGGTTATCAAGGTATCTATCTATATTCTATATCTATACTACTATAAAAGTGAAGAGTATGTTTGATGACCTAAGTAACGCGATAATCCCAGGAACTACCTGTACGATTTGTATAAAAATATGATTGCGTTAGCCCGTTAATTGAGAAACCTTATCGGCTATACAGCATCACTCACTGCTAGGCTAGTATACGGCAACGTATTAATCTGGGGCACGACTAGAAACAAACTTCATTGAACGAAATATACCTATATAATAAATACTTAATAAATATTATGAAACTAAACAGATTTGAAATTTATTTTTTCTTTTATTCAAATTTTTATTCTTTTCACTCGCCCATAATAATAGCTAGATATACGGATTTGAATGAGACTTGCCACGGGTAGATCATATCATGTATTTTTTTTTTTTTTAAGTTTAGGGCCAACGCGACTCAGTCGGTCGTCTGCGGTCCGCGGAACAGTTCATTCTTTTATTATTTTCTTGTATGTGTGCGTATGCGCATACAAGGTTACATCGTACGCCTATGCAACGAAGCACTTCGTCACAGTTTAACCATTACACTTCGTAGTTCGATCGATTTTAAACAAATGGCGCTACTGTTTCTCGTATGAAGGTATTTGCAAAATGTTCCGGAGGGCCTATTCTTAGTTTTGAAATCATTATTTATACGTCAGGGTCCCTGATGATTTCTCAGGAAAACATCAGGGGCGTGGGATATATTGCAGGGCGAAATCTAAGTAACTGAGATGAAACCACATGAAACTTACGAGTAGGTAAGAAGACCTTGAACGAATATATCCTAACCTTGGCAACATACTGTTGTATATTTTTACGAAAATAGGTATTTACGAGAAGTCCGTATTTTCCAATAATAAATCAAAAACTTTCCGCTTAGATACCTAACATACTCGGAAAACTCATGCAATCAACGACCATCTGAAGACAGGTGGCGCCATCTAGTGACAGCTTGCTATAAACAAAATTGTTAACTAGAGTTGGCAAACAAGACTAATTTATATTTTACCATACATAAATCCAATTAATCCAATGCTAAAGGCCTGAATAAAACAACACATTTACATGATATTTTGATTGTTTATTTATTAGACACATAATGAAAAATGAATACACACTGTAAATATATTAATACACAACTATATACAATAATTGGCTGACAAACAGAGACCACAAAGTTTAAATGAAATTATTGATTCTACTAACTATTGTTTTTTTTCTATCCTAAATAAAACAAAACTGATTCTTGTCTATATTGGTCATAGTGCACATTTTACACATTTTGAAGCATTCCACAGCTTTAAGAATCCTACAAAATGTTAGGAAAAAGACATTACATATAGAAAAGTGGAATTATTGAATTGTTTCGTTTTCCTCAATATATATTCAATTACTATAAAGTTTAGCTTTATCCAGCCATAAGATTTTGAAGTTCGGAACTCAATTCATTGGTGTCAATGTTTGCTTTATTGTTGGAAGTAGTGGCGGGAGTGCTGCATTCTCTGTTACAAGCTTTTTTGTGGACAAACCAGTGCAACCTCTGGCACTCTCGGTCGCAATACTGCACAGATTTACACTTGGAACACTTCTTGGCAGGCTTCTCCTCGCCACATGTACTACAGTAAGGAATAGCATCAACAAACCCTCTCTGACCATTGATGGTGCAATTGATAACGGACAGCGCTGGGGGAGGGTCTTTACTTGTCAATGAAGAAACCATTTGATGGAAGGTTGTACACTCTCTGTAAGGGAACTCTCTAACACAGTCCTTAAGGAATGTATCCATTAAGTCTAGGGAGATTCCATCCTTGCCAGGTTTTAACAACTTCTTAGAGAACATCTCAACAATATCATGTTTCTTTTCATCCTTGTCGGCAGGTTTCTGCTTATCTCTTATATTGTGTATTTCTCGAATAATGTATGATAAGTAGTGGTATTTAAATGCCATAACCTCATTAGTTTCACTGCCACGGGTCATTTCTTTTTTGCAGAGCATCTCCAATACTTTGCTTACTTGTTCAGCATTGTCCAGTAAGCCAGGTATGTGCTGAAGATTTAACGCAAGTCGCACAGGGTGGATGTTGACTCCCAGAACAAACTTATGCAGTGGGTCTATTAAAAATGCAGGGAGGTAAGGTTCTGTTTGTTGTCCTTGTGGGGCGGAGTAGTAGGCGACCTCGCTCCGCGGCACAAAGTTGTTGATGGTTGCTACGGTGTGATGATTACCGACAAATGCAGCCATTTGGGAGGCAGTACGACCGACGGAGTTGGTCGCTGTGGGCTTTGCACCGGCGTCCAACAGCAACTTACATACCTCGGAGCTCCCCGACAGAGCACCGAAATGCAACGCGGTGTAATTGTATTCATGTTTCCCAGAATTCACGTCAGCGCCCTGTAAAATTCCATTGATACATTAAACTTGATAACAATAGGTAGTTGGCAAGTGTCACAGTTTAATGTGTATTACTTACCCTATCCAGCAACAATTGCACCATATCCTTGTTCCCCTTATAAGCGGCGTGTTGAAGTGCGGTCATACCATTTTCATCGAAGAAATCGACACTGCCCTTTTGTTGAGCCAAAATATTCTTGAATTCGGCCAAGTCACTTTGAGCGATAGCATCGAAAATAGTTTTCTCCGAAGCGAGCTTTTCTTCAGTTTTAGTCTCCATATCGATTTTTCCTAAACTCTTAGAAATATCGAACGAATTATGACGAACGAACGAAGGAAGCAAACAACCTACAAAGTGCCCATCAATCAACAAATGTCAAAAGAAACTGTCAAGTTGACAGCTGTAAGGATGTGGCTGGTTTACGAAGTTGAAATAGTCAATTACTGACTCCGTGACGCCAAATATCGACTATTTACTCATATTACGAAGGTTTCCCAAGGCTTTACACTTATCGACCTTTTGGTACTAACAAAACAAATAAACCCCATACAATGACTTTTTGACGGGAACTTGAAGAGTGACGTTGCGTGTTCATTTTATTTTCAAAAAATCGTGTATATTGAGTTTTATTGTATTTTATCGGTGGTGTTTTACCCAATAAAGATTAATACATGTGCACAAGTGAAGTGAAATTAAATGAATTGTGTGTATCGTGACTTTTCAAGTTGTCTCAAAAAGTCCGTGAAAAGTTTTAGAACAATGATTGTCACCATTGTAGTAAAACATGACTTTTATGGACGATGACTGACTGACTGAGGACTATATGTGAAAGTTATTTATTGTGACCGGAAATTATAATATTACTCGACACTGGCAGAAATAAGTTCTAACTTGGATTTGGTTGCCAATCCTAAAACTTAGAAGAAGAAGAAATTCCATACAAAATTGTTCTAGCGTATAGTAATTTTGTATTGATGTCTGTGATACCAAAGACAACTGACTGAAATATGTTTGCTTATAAAGAGTGCCAAACATGGCATATAATCCCAAGCTGTAGGAATAACAGGAAGAGTCTTTTAATCACAGCCTTTCGGGATCATGAATTTCTCCGAAACTACAAATGCTTTATAGGTTAAATAGGTAAAGGATCATCTTTTGAACCGTACAACATTTTTAACCATTTCTGTAGTGCTAATTTGATGACAAGATATCGCATTTTAAACAGGCGTCAGGACCGCATGACCCCTTCTGACGCTGAGTACTCTGAACCTATTGCGGTACAAATTATGAGACTCTAGAAAAAATATTTCCTGAAAGGCTACTCAAACTTGATGCATGCATAACTTCATGGAACTGAAGTAGTGCGTCGTGGTGCGGTGTAGGTGTCAAAAATAAAAAATATATGTTTATATTTTTTGGATGATAAATAAAAGTCCATTCATACAGTATGTATAAATTTATTCTAGAAATCAACAGTCATAATGGCTGATATGACTATTGATAATAATAATATAACATCAACAGCTATAGAGTTACGAGTATATCTTTGGCACATAAACATTGATCTAACATCAATAAGTTGAAACTAGTATCTTATAATAAAGAACAACTACAATTTAATTGGTTATAATATGATTGATATTGAGTATTAAATAGTTAATGTAATTTTAAAAGCACAAGCATTTAACTGGTATTAGCTGATGTTTAAAACCTACAACACTACAAGGAAATTCAGTGTAGCGTGTGTGGATTGCATCAACATTTCCTAGTATAATGGAAGATCCATTGATATCCATATTTTTAAATAAAATTAATACAATTCATAAAATTCATCAGTTCGCATTGCCCATGACGAAGTGATGAATAGTATACAATACATTAAATATGAATAAACTTAATTAATACATTGAAAAAAATGTTTAATAATGGAGCACCTAAAAATACTACCTAGTAACAACATTTAGATTGACGAAAACTGTAAGCATAATGTTGAAAGTTAAGTTTAATAGATAATGGAATAATTAGAGTTCATAAACATACATTAATTTAGTTTATTATAACATTATAGTGGGTATATGAACTTTTAGTTCTAGTACAATAATCTTGATTAATATTTTAAAATACTAGTGTTTCTATTATCTACACAGCATTTCTTTTTCTTAAATTAAATGTAACTATAATAAGTATCAATTCTATCTAAGTGTATATTCTAATAAAGTGATAAAATACTTATAAAATTTACTTTAAAGAAAACAAAAAATATTAAGTTAATAATAATAAAGTAAATAAAAAAATTATAATACAATTTTTTTATTAGATAAAGTAAACTGTTAAAGTATAAAATCAAGTAATATATATGTATAATATATGTGCCATAGAAACCATAAAATATACTTAACAGACATTACCAGTACATTATTTAGATTCTAAACAGCCGTGATTATGCACGAGCTAACCATAGTTTGTTAATATAATTACAATTATGTTAAACGTTATTATTATATCATAGTAATGCTACCAATACACGTACCGAGCTCCAATGTACATTCCAACAAATACACTATTTATGAACTATAGTGGGTGAAAAAAAAGAAGTTTTTTAATAGAAAGTTATTCAATCTCACAAAATTAAAAATTATAAATATTGAAGCGTTAGTATCTCCAAAGTTAATGTCAAATAATGGGATAGGTACTAGTCAGGAGCTAGAGTAGCATTTCAATAATAATTAGTAATAAATTGTTCCAGCTTCAACCTTAATGCTCAATATATATTTATCTAAATACTACCACTAAACACATCGACGGTTTGCTGAATTATCCAATAAACACTACATAATGTCTTACATGTTACCACTTTATTATATTAATTTACATATTGCGTGTTATTTATCGGGTTAGAATTATTTACATTCAGATTCGCGAATAAGCAAATACCTATTATATTTATGCAGTAATATTATAATTTTTTTATTGTTTTTTTTTAAATTTATTTGAATCGTCAAGAAATATCAGCATTATTTAAATTGCAATATAATCAAAGATTGCTATAATATTTCAAGATTATTTCACGTGTCGATTTTAGTCGAGTCAAGTAATGATCTCAGATCTATCTTCTAATTTGCCAACGCAATCGAGTTGCTTATTTTAAAGTGTTGCCAGTTGCTAAAAACTTGTGATGTAATAACTATGTGCATTGCATTCTTAGTTAAATATTTTTTTATTCTACACATGATTGAAACTACGGTTTAAGAATAATATGTGTCTAATATTTATATAAATGCTATTAAATATTTGGCTTAAGTTTCAATACTCGACTCATACCTACACATATCCTTAATTTCTACAATTCCCTTCACTTTCCATTTAAACTAAGAACATTAAAAGTTTAATTCATTCAAAAAAAAATTCAAAAGTAATGACCTTTTAATGACATTCTAAGTTAAATATCCAAAAGAAAAAGAAGTATTAAAATGGGGATTCCTTTAAAAAGGAAAGATCGTTTGGGAGTCAAGAGTGAAGTTAGACTAGACGTAGTAGACGTCAAAGGAGAGCTGTGCTCACACAAGAGCTGGTGCTGAAGCTAGAGCGGGGGTGGTGGGGGTGGGGGCAGGGCCGGGGGCGGGGGTGGCGGGGGCGAACCCCTGCTGCGGGGTCGTCGGGGTCGTAGTGGTTGTCGCGAGTCGCACTCCACCGCTCTCGGAGACCACCATTCCATTGTGGACTGTCACATTGCCTTGGGTGTCTGCGTATGGTGTTGTTAGGATCGTTAAGCGCTGAAAAGTGAACATGTTATTTATATTTAATATCTTATCAATATTCAACATTTTATACGAATCGGCCGAATCAGACAGGTTTACCATAGATAATACCGCAACCAATAAAAAAATTGGTGTTCCTGCATGTGAGTAAGGTCGCGAGGTATCATTGAGGAGCGAGTATGTGATGCCGTGAGTGTTAAAAGGGTCTCTCGTGGCATTATAAGCTTACCACCAGGCTATTTAGTTGTAAAAAATCGCAAGATAGGTAATAAGAATATAAAGATACTTGTTACACAGAAACCTACCTCAAAAAACGTTCCCTTGGTAGTGAGCATTTTATAAATAGCAACAGTGGGTATACACATGACACTGGAGCCGGCGATGGCCCAGCCCAGCGCGTTGGCCCAGGCCGGGTACACGTACCCCTCGTACTGAAGTGGCTCGTAGTTGAGGAGGCCGTATGTTGTGATGAACAGCAGGAACGATGGAGCAGCGAACCGCCAGCAGACTCGCCAGTATAGACCAGGTCTGAAGCCGATCATGTCGCGGATGTCCTCGCAGAATCGTTCCGTACCTGTCGTTAAGAGATGGTGTGAAAATACATACAGTCCACTAAATGTCTAGAGACAAGAAAAAAGATCCTGTTAAGTTAGTTTCAGTAGAGGTCTTTTAGAATTAACGTAACCCATGATACCACTGTTAATACAAGAAACTTTAAGGCGGTGACAGCTCAGTGATAATGACGTTCGATGCCGAGACGAAGCTCTTGGCTAGGTCGAATCCTACAATGAGCTTGAGCTTTTGGTGAAGGAAAACATCGTGAGGAAGTCATAGCATGGTGGTAGGATACTTTTTAGTACCCACCTGTCTGGTTACCAGCCTCAAGTTAGAAATCTGTAGCCAAGCACCGAGTGTTCCGACAGCGGCACTTGAGAGCCAGTTCCTCTAGGCTTTATGTGCTTACCACCTTCGGCCACATCATCACTTATCATGCTGAGATTGCGGTCAAACACAGGACTATACACAGAAAAAAAACCGCTGATTTAAAAGGCAAAAGATGATGCTTGAAGACACTTCTATGTTCCCGTTGAGGAAGATAGGGAATTTTGTAAAAAAAAATACTTCTTGCCAAACGGCTCAAACAACCATACCATAGATCCAGGATACAGCAATAGCCTCAAAGAAGACCGCAATTAGTATGGAGTACCCCGCGGCGTATCTATCGAGGAGTTGGAAGAAGTAGAACCCTCCTTTAGTGCAAGAGGCCAAGCCCACGAAGAAGTACAGAGTGAAGAGACACGCCACGAACAGTTCCCGGTGACGGCCGATTGGGGGGAACTCGTCGCTTAGAGCTGTTATAATCGCTTCTGAACCGCCAAACTGGAAAAGTAAGGATTAGTGGTGTTTAGACCCAACACTTTTATGGTGCATGTATGTAGATGTGATGGAAGCAAATAAATTGTAGTTAGCGTAGCAAAATCTTAAGTCCATGGATGGAAGTATAATTTTGATCAATTATCATTTTTAAGTTTTAGTGTTGGAATAATTAAGAAAGAGGTTACATATTAATACCCACCTGACTTTACTTTCTTTCTTGGGGGCAGAATCAAGTTAATTTTAATTTCAATTCAATTCGGATTTCAAATTCAAAATTATTTATTCAAATAGTCTTTCGCAGGCAGTTTACGAATAGTCTGACTCTAATACCAGTTCGGAAGTTTGTTTGAAGTCTCTTTTCAGAACAGCTTAGATTCATTACATATCATTTAGGTACATTCGGAATCCACAGACGATAATTGCGTTTTTGTTTTTTATACTAATTGTGGTCCCCGAACCGTGTAATTAAAACAGTAGAATATCGAATGTCACTTTATCGATTTTCATAAGTGCCTGCGAAAGTCTATTGGAATAAATGATTTTGAATTATGAATCGATAGCTTTTGTCATATCCAAATATCTATCAGCATGACCTTCATCCGGCTCGAAGGACCATAAATGTACCGGCAAAGTACATTGATTGAAGAATTGAGATAGAAATAATAGAGGAAATTAAAACTGGATACTGTTTAATGACTTGAAATAATACTAAAATGTAGATGAGTAGGTACACGGTATGGATGTTGAATGTGAACTGACTTTAAAGTTGTATAAATTGTCGCTACATAAGGTAATGCTGACCGCGCAAGTGTAAGGTCGTTGGTCGTACAGTCGCGGACTGAAAATGTTTATCACATTTAAAATTCAATTCCATCTCATATCGCGCGCAATATGGTCTAATATGTCATATCAACAAACATATTACAATTTAAAATTGTGAATTTTATTTTAAGTATCTAACATAGCAAAAAGGCTGTCAATTACTTTTTGATTATGTAAACACAAATTAAATTAATTTTAATCAAATGATTTTTATTTTTTTATTATACTGTGGTATTTGTCATTAGAACTCAATACTTAGTTTAACACCTCTTTGAATTGTTTTTCATGTCAAATACAATCCACGTCTATCAACAGTCATTTTATTTCCGGTCAACCGTATGAAACAGAAATGTGCAATAAGGTGGTAAACATTTTTAGTCTGCGACTGTACAAGTAGGATACCTACTGACAAATTAAATGATATAAAAATGAAGCAAACAAGAACTCACAGAACTATCCAGGCCAAGCGTGAGCAGCATCATGAAGAATATGAGCGCCCAGAAGGTGGAGCCGGGCATGGTGGCGATGGCGGCGGGGTACACGACGAACACGAGGCCGGGCCCCTCGGCCGCCACGTCGCGCACGTGCCGCCCCGACGCGTGCGCCATGTACCCCAGCACGCTGAAGATCACGAACCCCGCCACGAACGACGTCGCCGAGTTTATCATGCTCGTCAGAAGAGCATCCCTAAGCAACCAAACAAACCAACTAAACAACAATATATAGGTTGTAGTAGCTTCTCTCTGCACTTGCATCCCCCCTGGCTATGTGACAATTGTATGAATGAGCATAATAATTAAATGGTATATTGTATAAAAAAAAAAAACCTTAGTAAATGTCAACCTTGCTCGATCATAATGTATGAAAAGTAAACATTTTTTTTTGGAAATTCAGTGTTGGTCCCTTAGTAAAAGTTGTTCACCCTTAAACTAACATAGGTTTCGAAAATATGCCATCTCGAAATCTCCACCCAGTATATGAAAGTACAAACTCTTTTTATTCTGCCTAACCTCCTAAACGGCTGGGCTGGACTTGGGCTGGACCGATTTTGACAGAAGTAACTTTTATTTAAAAAAAACCTTACGCTGAACCACGGGGTCATCTAGTTACAAATAAGAAGATAACTTACTTGTAAACATTATTATGATACTTATTATACGACGCGTATGCCAAGAGCACTCCAAATCCAGGACCGAGAGAGAAGAATACTTGAGTAGCTGCATCCACCCACACCTGAAATCAGAGCACATATTTACATTTCGCACGTTCTTTCAATCCCTGATTAATTCTAAGACTAGGTATTTAAAATCTTACCTGTGGCTGAGTAATGGCTTCAAAATTGGGGCTAAGGTAGTATTGGATGCCAGTCGCCGAGCCAGGAAGTGTGATACCACGGACCAAGAGGATTAGAAGAACAGCGTAAGGAAATAATGCCGTGAACCAAACCACCTGAAATATGTATTTCAGTGAAGATATTTCCAATATAGGAATTACAAATTTCAAGCTACAGACATTGAGCTATAATTACTACGTATAGAGAAGACGCCACACATCACAACTATGGTCCGTCCAAGTGAGGCCATCAGGCCACACTTGCTGTTGTAGAACGATGAACGAAACGCGTAAGCGCCGTGGAAATCACGTTATTTGCGAGAAAAATACTCCTAAAAGCGTTTTGATAGCGCTACGTGTTTGTAATGTCTGCTTAGACGACTAATTATTGTTTCAGCGCTAAAGAGAACTTTAGTTAACTTGGAAAAATGGGACATAACCTTTGCTTATGATAGCTTCTCTATACGTAGAAATAATAGCTCAATGGCTACAGATGAATATTCCCGAACAGAAACGCTAATCGCAGATTTCCCAACCTGGGAATTGGACTAAAGACGCAAGCTGAGCTAGCTAGCTTCATCAGGTTACACAAATCTGAGTAGGTAAAAGATATGACATACTTTGCCAGAAGTGCTGATTCCTTTCCAGAGTGAAAAATAGCAGATGACATAGACAACGAGAAGACACAAGGCCATGTCCCATTTGATAGCCCCTAGGTCGTGCAGCCCTTCGCTTCCGTGAAGTTGGAGGATCTCGCGCCTGGAATTGTATTTATTTTGAATATCGAATAGGTATATAGGCCGAAAAGAAACAAAAACAAAGCATACATTTTGAATTACAATTATTTTTAATCTTCACTTGTTTTATTCAAAGTAAAAAAGGTGTCAAAAAGTTTTATTCAATATTTCAAACTTTTTGTATAATTTCTTCTAAATTTAAAACAAAAAAAAAAAGCATTTTCTGAGAAATAAAAGTAGTGATCTTACGTGAAATATTCAGAAGCGGCTGAAGTGAACGGGGTGGTTTGTGCATTACCAATGGATGCTGACGAGTTGTGACGAGTTCGGTTTGCTGATGTATCCCAAATTGCTTCAAACTGTAGGTAGGTATCGAATTTTTATTAGTAGATCCACAGAGTCAATCAAAACCAAATGCAACTGCTTGGCCTGCTGGCTCTACCATTTTTCTATGTTTGAGTAATTTTGTTTTAGTTTAGGTCATAATAGAATTAAAGATTGTTCTCTTTTCTCAAATAGAATTAAATAAAAATAATATCTTATCAATATTTGAAAAAAGTAATGGTTCCTTATTATAAATGCTCGAGCGATAACCCTATCAAAGGTTGGTTATCATAAGGTTGCTTAAGCATAAGACTCTTATAAAATTAAACTCACTGGTCGACAAGCTGGCGTGTTCCAATCATTGTTGCAGTTGGTCCACGGCAGCATGGTGGTGAACGAAGCGAAGAAGAACCGGAGAGCCCACGCTATGATCACGTTGTAGTAGAAGTCCACGTAAAATGCTATTAGAACTACTGCGTAACCGATACCTAGGTTGCAATATTAAAGAAAGTAGTTACATAGCTGCTTAACAAATAGATAAACGAAATAACGTATCATTATTATAAATGCGAAAGTAACTTGGGCTGGCTGTTTGTTTTTTCCAAATACTCTGAATCGATCGCACGCGATCTCTGTGATATGATCGCAAATTAAAAATTTGAGAGATTAAAAATAGGCGACGTTTTATCCTATCGTAATCTTTTCTGTTCATTCATAAATATGGTGCAGCCCCCCCTAGACATGATGGCTATCGACAATCGTCATCGTTAGTAAACGATCAACCTTTGTATGGGATTGACATAAGAGATTGTTAAAAATCACGTGATATTTCGATTTGAAATGTCAATCCCATACAAAGGTTGGTCGTTTACTAACGATGAGGATTGTCGACAGCCATGTTGTCTAGGGGGGCAGGAAAGAATATGTGTATTGTTTATGAATGGGCTCAAATAGAGGCCTTATTTCTCAACTAAAGAAAACTTTGGTAGTATAGTACTTTTCATATGATTTTTACACTATCAGAGCAATTCGATAACAAGACCCAAATCTTTCATCAAGAAATATGCCTCCACTCAAAAAGCACCCAGCACCTTTCCAGTCCATTACCAATTTTATTTCTCTTCAAAAATCATATCGGCGCGGCAACCACTCAGCGAGCGACGTGACAACCGAGTGAAATGAAATCAACGGGCATAAGCCGGCCTCACAAATCTAGCGGAGCCTTTTGAGAGCGTCCGACGCGTATGGCGAGCACTTAAGGGGAGCCCTGGAAATGGTGTCAATTATGGGTGTTAAGTGCGGGGTGTCGCGGGGACGGAGCACCTCATGTGTTCGTGATTTTACATAAAATTAAATTTTTGTTTTGTTTGAATAGTTTTAAGACTTGAGCTAAAGTTTAGTTTGTTTGATATATATTGAAAAATAATGAAAGGCTTGAAGTTATCTAAATAATTAACAGTATTTAGATAACTTCAAGCCCTTCTTAATTTTTATTTATGAAATCGTTAAAAAAACATACGACGTCATAGAAATATAATCCGATAGCTTTCTAATAAGTTTCATCTATATAGATAACTGCTATTGAATCAGTCTACTGGTGATCCTTATTTTAAAGGAAACAATTGTTTAAATTATTAGAATAGTCGTTTAACTGTATAAAAATAAATGAAATGAAAGGTATATTAATATCGGCAGACTTATGATCAAGTACAGCTCAATAAGTCAAGATCGCTGAGACATTCCACACTCGGCGTCTCCATTGCGATAACATTAGCCGTTTGCTACGTGACTAGCGACAGGTCATAAATTTGCGGCATGAGAGTACGTGAGCCACTCTTTCTTTAGTTCCACTCACCACTTAATACACATTACCTACTATGGATATTACAAAGTATAAAATATCGCACAAATCTCAGCCAAATAAAATGTTAGTACATTTCGTAGAAGTTCGTAGACTCGTAGATGTACGTAGCGGTTTGCTACAACTTTTTCTAACAACGGTTTTCGACTTATGTTATAAATAGTTACGTAATTGTATGTCCTGAGTCTGGGTGTAATTATGTATATTAAGTATGTATTTACAAACAAAAAGTTGTATATGTATTATATCAGTTATCTGGTTTCCATAGTACAAGCTCTGCTTAGTTTGGGATCAGATGACCGTGTGTGAGGAATGTCCCAGGATATTTATTTATTTAGTTACATATAAATTTGATTAATGTTTTGTTTTATTTACGATTTAATAACATCGAAATAATCATTTTTTGAAGTATAACATTAATCGATCGACAGACGTTCCTACAAATTCCTGTAGATTACACATATGACTTGAATGATGGCGACTTTGAACTTTGTTTTTCAGTGCAAAAGGTAGGATTTGAAGTCCATAAATAATGTAAGCTTACCTTTAAACAGCGGCACAAGCCTGCCCCAGCACGTGATGGCGCCCTTCCGATGGAACTGTCCCAGCGCCAGCTCCATGTAGAACAGCGGGATCCCGCCCACCACCAACATGATGCAGTACGGCACCAAGAATGCCCCTGTATATGGAATATTAAATCTCTTTATCTACGTATATAAAATGAATCCCTATTTCCCTTGGTCACGCCATAACATGAGAACGACTTTACCGAATTCATCCATCTTTTTTTTAAGTTTTCTAATACTCTGGAAATACTCTAATACTGGGGAAGGTTCAAACGGAAAAAAAATATGAAAATTGCGAAGAAAATTAGAAAACTTAACTGTAGGGTAGTGTAGGATATTCCTCGAGTATACGCGGGTGAAGCCGCGGGGCGCAACTAGTGAACAATATAATTAGACCAACTCCAAATAGAAGAAGACCTTTTTAGTAATTTTAAACAAAACAATCTACCGAAGCAATCATTGCTCATATTTTTCTCAGTCCTTACGAAAAGTACAACCAACAATAAAATGAACAATAATTAGTGTAAGTAAACTGGTAATCTTCTCATTGTACAAATTATTTCGCTCGAATTCCCCTGAAGAGCGCGTTGCGTCGCAATCTCAGATCATGGGTCGCAATACGCAGCAATAATTTCATATCGGTCCCGAGAGGCGACGCAAATTGACGAGTAATTGGCCTTTTAAGGCGCTCGCATTTACATTCAATTCGCTTTTATGAAACTTGAGACAATTGCTTTCTATCTTATATAGGTAGATGCCTAAAAGCTTTATTCTAATATGCTTGTATTTATTGATTATTCTGCTGTTCCCCGTGGTTTCACCCGCGTTAACATTGCCTATGTCCTTCTCCATACCATAGGCTATCTGCATGCCAAATTTCATGATGATCCGTTGAGTAGTTGTAGCGTGAAGGCATAACAAACAAACTAACTTTCGCATTTATAATATTAGTTAGGATTAGGATGAAAGCATAAATCGCCATGTCGCGGTCGTGATAAACTATGAGATAGGAGATTTCAAGATGGCATATTTTCGAAACCTTCGTAGCAATCGTAAAGTTTTTCACAACCAAAATGAAAAATACGTGTTTTCTTCATACATTTCAGTACGGCGGTACTGAAATGTGACCTCACGTTCGAGTATCAATTTTTATGGGGCGTTTTCGACGCGCTCTGACCACAGTTGATTCTCATTTCTGACTTTTGTAGTGCTCTAATTACAATTAGTCCCAGACATTTGATCCCACCAAAAAACATGATCAATTGACATATTTTTTTTTTGTCAAAAACCTATTTTCTAAAAAGAGTTCTTAAAAACGTTGTACTAATGAAGAACATCGCTATGAATACCTACTTAAGGTAAACGCACACTTATCCGAGCCGAACGCATCGAACGACACGAATTTTAGAATTCGTTTCGTTCTCGAAATCGTCCGAATCTGGAAGAACCCCAGAAATCCTAGACGAATTCGGATGACGTCATCAGATTCGGCGCGGCTTATGCGGTCGACTCGACCGATGCGCTCGCATCGCATCGCATTCTATCAGTTGCGTAGCAACACGCGAGTTGTTTATAAATATTGTGCGTAAAGGAAATAGAAATGATTTCTTCGGCGCGGTCGATTCTTTCGGTGCGGATATGTGTGCGAGCCCCCCTTGACTTCGATTCGTTCGACGCGTTCAGCTCTGATAAGTGTGCGTTCACCTTTAATATGCATTATGTACTTATGGTCTGTTAACATGAATTCCGAGTAAGCAACTAATGAATAACGTACGCAATTGGTAAATGACAGACTTCCTTACGAACCGTTGATAATTGTATGAGTAGGTAAACCTACACATTTGTTCATCTATATAATAGCTTATGATTGACTTACAACAACTTAGATTTAAAACTTTATGTAATCAATTTATTAACGGCGTTTTTAGGGTTCCGTAGCCAAATGGCAAAAAACGGAACCCTTATAGATTCGTCATGTCTGTCTGTCTGTCTGTCTGTCTGTCTGTCGGTATGTCTGTCTGTCTGTCTGTCTGTCCGTCCGTATATCACAGCCACTTTTTTCCGAAACTATAAGAACTATAATGTTGAAACATGTACATTACGATGCAAACTTCCACCGAAAATTGGTTTGAACGAGATCTAGTAAGTAGTTTTTTTTAATATGTCATAAATTGAAATTCATATCAAATACTCAGGTCTATACTACCATTTAGTTATATACCTACAGGTTTGTACGGAACCCTCGGTGCGAGAGTCTGACTCGCACTTGGCCGGTTTTATTTTTACTTGCAACAGTACTACTGAGGTACTACATAACATCCATCCCTGAGTTAACTTGTCAAAAAAAGCTTCATAAAAATAAAGCGCAGAGCAGTTCATTCTCGCCGTCTCATATCGCGTTTTTTCCACTTTTATTTCAAGACAAGGCTATTGTCGATATTATGCCGAACGACGTCCTTAGGGGAGGCAGAGGAAGATAGCCGGGATTTACTTTATTGCCGGATGCAACAGGTCGGGATAAAGGGGGGAAGTTGCTAAGTAAGTCGGCCGAAGTGGCACAAGTCACTTGTACTTGAGAGAGTCTACTTAGAGAGTTTTCATGTCGCTTAAGTTGGGGATAAGAGGGCTTTGAGGAATACCCGTCCGTCTCTGTGTGGTGTTATAATTTTAACGTCTGTATATGTGGATATATTTATGTAATGGCAATTTTTATGTGAAAAAGTGCTACTTTTCGTGATAGAGTTTATTGCCGGCTCTTATCTGCAAAAGCAACCTTCCGAACCGAAGGTAATAATGTCAGATTATTCGTAATTGTGAAACCATATTTGATTAATAAATATTTATAAAAATGTAAATATGCATATAGCATAACTTAATTGCTTGCAGTAAAATAAACATAACTATCTAGCTACAATGCGATTATTAACTAGTTGAATAAATATATTAACAATCAATTGCCAAATTTATATAAGAGCATGACTTGAGGACGATTTGGCTGATTCTTTTTTTATTGTATTCATAATTGTCAGGATATTTTAGGAAAGATTTTTTTTTTCGGATTCTACTGGAATAGTCGGAATTACTCGGAATTCTCGGAAACACCTATATAAGCGACGCCGCCGCACCGGGCACGAATAGAAAATTTCAAATAAATTCCAGGGACCCGATTAACACAGTACGACATCGATGTCGCTTTCATCGAAAAACGTTAAAAAATATATACGCTTTGACTGAAATCTCGACAATTGTCGAATGCGATATCGAAAACACGAGAATTGGGGGCCAAGTATCTCTAAACAATCATAATTGAAATGCGACCCACCATGTTAAATCGAGCACAAACTGATCACGTTTCCTTTAACTGCAGAAACAATCCGATATAAGTCAGTCCAATCGCCACAATGTCTCAATACCTATATTTAGTTGTAATCTCGTAATACCCAATCATTCGGGCAGTCCCCGGGGACTAGATCTTATTGGGAACAGATTGAATTACCAACGAGACTTGTAGTTCTAGATTTGAAGGGACGATAAAAATGTAAATTTAAATTCGATAGCATTTAGTTAAGCCGATTAGAGGTCTTATTGATATAAATTTTCTTTTTTACTATCAATTATTTAAATATTCAAAAATTGTGCAAAATATTTATTTATAAATACAAAATATAGGTAAAAACTGCATGATCTCACTGAAACTGTGTCAAAAATATTTACAACCAACTCTGAGCAACAGAGTTTCTAAATAATTTACAAAGCAAAAGCCAACATAGTATATTAAATACATGATTCATAACATGCTTTTTATTTATTTATTTAGGGCAACCAACAAAACATACACTTTCTTAAGTTATGTTAAGTATACCAATACATACATTCCAAGTGTTGTATATATATAAATATTATTATATTTACGAAAAGTTAAATAGAATAAGTACGTCAAATAATAATTCTAATTTATAAAAATCAAAATTTAAAATTATAATTATATTCAAAATTATACAAAAAAAATGATACATTAGTATCATTTTTTTACGTTAAAATTAATAGTAGTTAGTATTAACTAACTACTACTAATTTTAACGTTACTAACACTGAAAAATAAATGTTTACGTTTTAAAAGCGTATTTTTTTCATATAGGCATGGAAAACTTTTCTTTTTTAAAACATTCATGTATAGTAGCGGTTGAAAGAAAACAGTAAGAACTATATCCATCATCTAATTCAAAATAAGTGGTGCAGTAAATTATAAGTCACAATATAATGAGACAGATACTTAACCCTATCCAGGTGTCAAGTTATAACATAATTACCTATGGCATAGAGTGCGAAGGTCTCGGTTATGGTGAGAGGGCAGGGCACTGGACCCACACGTCAGAGCCGTGATGGATCGCAGGGGTCGAATGATGAAGTGCCGCCTAATCAATTAGTAAGCGAAATCCCTATTATTGCAGATTTGGCCAGAGGTATGTAAGTCGATCATTTTATAAGGTAAATAACAGAAAGGAAAAACCTTCAGAGAGATAGCGGACTGTTAAAAGTATAGTAATTTTCAGTTACGTTGGGAAAATGCATTCGTTGAAGCAAGGCCGTCACCACTCGATGGCCCAGAGAGGGGCAAGTTGGAAAAAGAATAAATAAAATTGTAGGTACAACAAGAGCAATTGAGATTGTAATAAGAACCGTACAAAGGTCAAGCAAGTCAAGTGAGTAGACTTAATTAGGACTTTGGTAGCTTTGCATCCTAACGAATATTATACATTTTTCATAGAAATTTCAGTCGCTACGAGTTACGATTGCTACGAAGGTTTCGAAATATCCACCTGTATCGTTTATCACGACTAGCGATTGCAATCCGGATACTTCGAAATCCGAAAATGACTGAAAAATCCGGATTTTAGGGTCCTATTATAAATCCGAATATTGAGAATAAAATCCGGTTTTTTCGAATTTTAATCTTAATTGATAATAATTGATGTTTAACTAAAAATTTTCATTAAATATCCAGTACATTTAGGTCAGTATTACTCTGAAATCTATGCACCGCTCGGCTCACACGCGGCTAGCTGCTACCGCTCATCCGTCTGGCTAATAGTTAATTCGGCCAGTGAGTCTTAGATGGAGGCGATGCACGCGCGGCGCGAGTAACAACTCTTTGCACAACGTAATATCAAGAATGATAGTTCTATATAGTCGGGTTACCGCTGAAAGCATTTTGTACATCGGCTGATCTCATTTTTTTTTTACTTTTGAAAGGGTCTGACATACCCGCTTTCTAAGCTAGCATCCTTCATATGAAATCTCTGGTGGTTTGTGCGCTTGGATTTCCAATTTCCTGAGCGAACGGTCTATTCATGTAGTCATAGACGGTTGTTCGTCGGACCTTTTCGCAATCAATTCCACAGAGATCAGATTCAGTTCACTCTGCAACCTTATTTCTGCTGCATATTAACGATCTGGTGAAGTCCGGTATCTTTGGGTACGTAGACGATAGCACCGTTGTCATAGATCCAATTGTTGCGAGAGGCCATGGTAGAGCGTTTGAACGTTTTTTTTTTTTTTTTTTAATTAAATGGGCTTGCGTTTGGCCACAGACCCGCCCATAAGGGGCGATGACGAAGCCTAAGATGAAACACGCTTACCCAGAAGAAACCTATTCACTCTGGCCTTGAAAGTTCCTAGATTGTAGGCGTCAGGAAACACAGACGCCGGAAGCAAGTTCCACTCCCTTGCTGTCCGCATTATAAATGAGGATGCAAAACGCTGTGTCCGTATTTTCGGTATGTCAACAACGTATGAGTGAAAATTTTCCCGGCGTCTTGTGGTTCGGTGTAAAAATGGGGATGGTGGAATTAGGTTGAACAATTCCTGCGCACACTCTCCAAAATATATCTTGTAGAAAACCGATAAGCAAGCAACCTTTCTTCGATGGTCGAGGCTCGTGAGTTTCGCCTTAATTAAAGACTCATCTCCAATGAGTCTCCTGGCTCGGCGGTCTATTGAATCGAGGGCCTCAAGCTGGTACTTAGCTTACGTAACATTACAGGCAGTCTCCGATTGGGGCAATGCCAATCTGGTCACTTTTAATGCCACCATGACGCAGGTGTGTCTTTTCACCACCAAACGGAGCCCTTTCCACCAGGCTCTAGCCCTCGACTCAATAAACCACCGAGCCAGAAGACTCATCGAATATGAGACTAATTATGACGAAACTCACGAGGCTCGACCATCGAAGAAAGGTTGCTTGCCTTATCAGTTTTGTACAGGATATATTTTTGAGAGTGTGTGCAGGAATTGCTCAACCTTATTCCAACCACCATCCCTATTTTTACTCCGAACCACAAGACACGGGGATTTTTTTTCTTTTGTATCCTCAATTATAATGCGGACAGCAAGGGAGTGGAACTTGCTTCCGGCGACTGTAGTTCCTGACTCTTAAAATCTAGGGACTTTCACGGCCAGAATGAATAGGTTCCATTTGGGTTAGCGTGCTCCACCTTAGGCTTCGTCATTATCCTTTATGGACGGCTCAGTAGCCAAATACAAGCCCATTTTTTTTAAATATTACTTGCAGTTTAATTGAATTTTTATTCAAAAGCAAGCAATGGAAATACAATAAAATAGAACATCTCTCTTCAAACTACTAATAATTAAGCATAAACAACGCGTACAGTTTAAAATTACAAATTATTGCAAAAAAATACAAAAATCCGAAAAATCCGGATAATCCGGATTTATATGTGATGATAAACTTTGAATCCGGATTTGAAAAACATCCGGATTTTGCAATCCCTAATCACGACCACGACATGGCGATTTATGCTTTCATCCTAATCCTAACTTTATCCTGACTTTAATATTAACAACAAATATGTACAAAATACAATCTATATTTACAAAATATAATCTATATATAGAAAATTTCCTCAAGCCTGCCGCTGCTTCCGATTAACTTTAATATTATAAATGCGAAAGTGAGTTTGTTTGTTTATTTGTTTGTTTGTTTGTTACGCCTTCACGCCTCAACTACTCAACGGATCAACATGAAATTTGGTATGCAGATAGCCTATGCTATGGAAAAGGACATAGGCTACTTTTTATCCCGGGAACGCGGGTGAAACCGCGGGGGCAGCTAGTATATATATATAATATTATAAATGCGAAAGTGAGTTTGTTTGTTTGTTTGTTTGTTACGCCTTCACGCCTCAACTACTTAATGGATCATCATGAAATTTAGCATGCGAATAGCCTATGGTATGGAGAAGGACATAGGCTACTTTTTATCCTGGGAACGCGGGTGAAACCGAGGGGCGAAACTCACATTCGCATTTATAATATTAATTAGGATTAGGATAGTTAGGATTACTAGCTGTCCCCCGCCGTTTCACCCTCGTTTCTGGGATAAAAAGTAGCCCATGTCTTTCTCTATTTCATGTGATCCGTTGAGTAGTTGAAGCGTGAAGGCGTAAAAAACAAACTCACTTTCAAATTTATAATATTAGTTAGGATTAAGATTAATAGTAAGGATGAAGGGAAATATATTTCTCTTAAATAAAACTACAAAACCTTTAAAAAGGATTACGGAACGATTTCGCACAAGCTGTCCAAAGACTAGATAGAATTTCAGCAGTTCGCGCCCGAGACTAGCATTTAATTAGATCACGAACAGACGCGGCCCGATCGGCCTCCGCCCCGGGATGACCTCCAACACCCTCCATTAGCTTATTACCCCTCCTATTATTGCGTTACTAATTTTCCTGTACATCGAGAAGCTAACTAAGTTTCTCACAGCGTAAAGGACGCGTTTTGATTGTCAATTACTAGCTCTTGGGCAAAGGGTGGCGCAACGATCAAAGCAAAGACCAGGATGCAATTATGTGTGTGGTAGGAACTTTGTGTTGCCGATACAAGTATTTTATGTGATAACAAACTAAAGATCACAGGGAATACTAAACTCGATTTTCGAAAAAAATATACTTTGTTACATTTGATAAGATTCTTGAAGCTTCTTGGATTCTTGCCTACCTCTCTCTATTATATTTTATAAGAAGAGAAAACTTATGAACCCTTCAATTCTGTTGTCAACTTGACATTTATAACTGTTTATAAAAAGGAGTTTAGTTTTGAGAATATTATTTTTAGTATTTGATTTATTTTGTATTACCGCTATATTTTTATAGATATCTCATTTTTAATTACATTTCCTTCCTATACAATAACAGTCATCATGTCAGGAAGTAGTAATAGTTCAGGAGATAAACCGGTGGTGGAGGTTTTATACCAAGTTATTGGGGAGCAGAGTTCAGGAGAAGAAGCGCCCATGAGCGAGTGGTCATCCGTCATCGTAGAATCACCAGAGCGGAACGTGAAGAAACATCGCCACTCGACGGGTCCATACGAAATAGGCAGCGGGAACATTTGTACTAAAAGTATACCAATGTCAGATAGTGATATTTTTAGGCATTTGTACTACAACTACCCAGCTGTTCTCGATCCAGGGATTAAACAAGCGCTCCTTTCACCCGAAAAACCCATTATATATACAGACGACGGCCAAGATCTTTATCTAGCGTTATGCAAAGAAATGAATGAATGTGTGGTAAGAACTTTCCACAGAAACTTACTCAGTGACGAAATTAACCTTAGCTATTATTGTGTCAGCCCCTCAGGAGTCCGTCCAATGGCGATGGCGCTAGAGTATAACAAATCTGTCCGTCGATTCAATCTCACAGATAATTTCCTGAACGATGATGCTTGCTATCATTTAGGACAAATGCTAGTTTCGAACGTGACCCTCACAGAGTTGAACCTGAGTGGATGTCGTATTGGAGCTTCAGGAATACTACGATTAGGTGCCACATTACCAATGAATCATACCCTACAAACTCTCAATTTGGCAAAAAACAATATTGGAGAAGTCGGTGGGGAACATTTTGCGGAACAGTTATCTCGTGGTGTTGTCGTACCTCGTGTCAATTTGAGTGGCAACAAGCTGGGTAAACAGACTGCTTTAGCTTTAGCTGCAGCACTCGAATATAAAAATAAACTTACTCATTTAGATCTATCACAGAATAATTTCTTTTTCGCTGCAACAACTACAAAGTTAATTGAAGAATTAGCTAATAGTAAGGTCCTGCAAGAACTTAACCTTGCATTTAACGCACTCGAAGGAGAAAGGATCGCCGGCGCCATCAAAAGAATTATGCAGGTTCCCACTTTAACAATTCTAGATTTGAGCAACAACAGATTCCAGTTAGAGGCGATAACAATAATAGTAGCAAATCTATTTAAAGCTAAGAAATTGATGACACTTGACTTGTCTTTCAATCCGATGTCGCCAACTGACGCCTTAACGGCTCTGCAAATTATGTTGAAACCGCGAGTCAAAGTACAAAATTTGTTATTGGAAAATATTTGGGTGACCAAAAAATTCATCGCTTGTCTTGATAGAGTAAAAAAAATGAAATCTAGAAAAGACTTTGTGGTAAAATACGGTGGAGTTTTGGAAAATTGGGAAGTAAATGGTCCCGATGCCAGGGCATTAATATTACAGAGAGCCAATTATCTATGTACGAAAGATAAAAAGCGTCGCGTTGATCTCGTATTATTCTTCTTACAGCTTTATAAGGACAATCCGAAACCGATTACAGTTAAGGATTTAATCGATAGGCTTAGTGAGGTACCCTTGGATGAAAGCTTGATTTCGGAATTATCAAACGTTTTCCCGGGTCCGAAGTCTAAGAAATCAAAGAATGTAAACTTGGAAACTCTGTGCGAATATATGCACCGGCTGTGGCCAGACAAGAAACTTCCTCCGACTCCACCTCCGGAACCGGAACCTGAGCCTGAGCCAGAGCCTATACCTGAGCCTAAAAAAAATAAAAAGAAAGGAAAGAAATGAAGACGATGCAGACATTTATATAAAAAAAAATATGTACCTATTTTTTTCTATAGTTTAACCCCCTTATTCATAATATCTTTTTATACCTAAATCAGTGGTGGTTATAGTGTCCTCTACCCACTTTTTGATTACCATACGTCATGTCACATTCACATGTCAGATAAAGACTAGCCCCACTTTATTCTATGACTAGCCCTCTTATTAATAAATAAGGTGTAAGTCAAGTATAGCAATACCTAGGTTTTAAATATATCCGTCACTTTCTAATGTCATATAAACAAAAAGGGCTGGGGATATCTTAATACCTGGGTGTTACAAGACTGACTTAAACCTTATATTAATAAGGGACAATTTTAACTATTCAACGTTTCATACTTTATTCTGAATAAGGGGGTAATAGTTTTACCATACTATTTTATACGCATTACTAATTTTATTTACATATTTAATATTTTTTCCTTATTAAACGTTTTAAGCGCCTTCTTTGAGTTCCATTTTTCACAAACTTACATTAAAAATATGTGCTACGACAACTATTTAAAACGTCCGCAAATTCACAAAGTGATCTATAACTGATATACCTACTTGTCCGAATCAAACGGATCTCATTTGTGCCGCTTCCTGTTGCCTCCAACTGGTGGAATGACCCTGAGTGGTTCATTTCCGTTATCCAACACCACAGAACTTACTTTGAACATTTTGTCGCTTCATGTCGTATGCAGAGGGATGCATGGGAATTACACAGACATAGACAATGATGTTTGTATTTATCTATCTACGGTGCAGCCTCACGCTCCTTTAAGTAGAGCTTTTCCTGTGAGCGTTTCTGATACCTGTTAATATTGGGCTTTTCTCGGAAATAATAAAAGCTAAATATCCTGGGATATTCCTTTATGCAATAGTAACCAAATAACTGGCATAATTTTGTGAATATACAGATTGATTATATGTTTGTAAATTATATGTTTGCCGTGTGTGTGAATCGAACCCACGATATGTACCGTGGAAGTAGGGATTTCCCCCTTTTTCCCCCACACTAAATTGCCCGTCAATAAATTATTCAAACTTATTAATTAATTCGTCAGTTAAGTAGAAGAAGTTAGAGAGAGTTCTATTTAAACGTTCTAAAAAAAAATTTAAAACTGTCTGGACTGTTTTAGTGTATTTCACAAAAGCAAAATAAATTTACTCAGTCACTCAGCGAGCTGCAGATCGGACTATGCTCGGAATTTCTCTTCAAAAGCAACAGGATCGTAGAGTCGGTAAGCTGAAGTGGCAATGGGCAGTCCACATCTCTCGAAGAGCCGACAAGAGAAAGAAAGTTGGATGCCTACGCTATATTAGAAACCTGTGAAAATAATTTTCAAAACCATGCTATCTGTCAATCAGTTTGTTTCAGCTGTTTTATATTATAAGAATAGCTAGCAGATAGCCATAAATCTAGCTCAATAATAACACAATACGTATCATACAATTACACAATGCAGTCAGTAACCGCGTACGTGAAGCCTTCAATTAGTAAGCGGTTGTAAGCGCCACTTCACACTGCATGAAGGCGAGGCGAGGCGAGGCACAAGGCATAGGATTGTTAACCGACTATTATGCGATGAGAGCCCTACATGCGGTGTTAGACGCAATCACTGGTTGTATGGCATGGCTCTAATGAATTCAGGCATGATTGTGACTTGGAAGTCAGGAGGATTTGATTGTAGGATCAATCAGAACAAAAGTTTTTGATTAATGGGTCTCTTTTGAATAAATATTAAAAGGATTATGAAATGATGATGTAATATTGCAATGTACAGTTGTCTTTGGAGATTCTTTGGAAAATTATTTTGAAATTTTTCACCGAACCAAAAAGGTAAAAACCCTTATGGTGCCACTCCGTCCGTCTGTCCGTCTGTCACAGCGGTATATGTCAGCAACCACTGATACTATTGCTTTGAAATTCGGAATGTTTATAAATATTGCTTACACAATCTTATTCTCTTATGGCAAATGTTTTTTTTTATATTTTTATGTTCTTTGCAAAAGGGGAAAATGGGGGACTGAAATTTCAAAGTGAGTCTACAAGACAAGTGTAAATGGATTATCACATTAAAGGGCCTCATTTTTTCATTCAAAAACATGTTATAATTTTCTTTTCGAGTAATTTGCGTATATTTTGACTTATGATGAAAAATTTCAAAATTCAAAATCATTTATTCAAATAGACCTTTGCAGGCACTTATGAAAAGTCTGATTCTAATACTCTAATACCGGTTCGGAAGGTTGCATTTGCTGAGAAGAGCCGGCAATAAACTCAGCAATTACTCTTTTCAAAACAGCTTAGATTCATTACATAATATTTACATTCTAATCGCACTGAAAACAATTGCGTGCCCCGGCGCGGCGGCAAAATTACAAGGTAGACTGAATAAATATTTAATAAGTAAATAAATAGCAAACTTAAGCAGACCAGCCCCCACAAGCAGCACCTGTTCACAAGTATGACGCGTGTGGCAGCCATCGAGGGAAGTGAGCGACCCGTCACACGAAAAGAAATACCATCGCCACCTACGATCGCCACCTTATCTTCGTTTTCACATAACATTACACGTTATACGTACACACATCGCAAAGTCTTAGCGCCCGCACAACGGAAGCAATTCGAGGTGCGCGACAATTAGCGTGGCTAAAGGCACTTAGCTTCACATAGGGGCGCCTGGCACACCGCCTGCCTCACTCGCGCCTCGCCGACGAACAGCGTAATACAATTAATGACGATAGGCTTCTAATGTCGTGGTATTGATATAAATCTACAAGTAAACGGTGAAGTAGTTTGCTCCATATTTATATCAGTTTTTCATCAATTACGTAAGGACGAACAAAGAAATACTCCTTCGAAATAAAGTTCGAAGGAGTGATGAAGTATTCTGGCAACTTTGAAGCCGCAATTTTATGTCAGCAAGCAGTTCTAAATCTAGAACTGAAGAAGCAATTCTAGAAGTGCTTCTACTTGTCGGGAGACCGTTCAAAACGTATTTCGAATTCGAACTATCAAACGTCAAACAGTTGTTATTTGGAACCGTTTTCCTTTACGCATAGCCAATATTTTTTAATAATTATGATGATGATGATTAGCACTGCTCTCAACCAGTACAACGACCGACCCATGTCCTATACAACCATTCAAACATCAAGCACCATGTAACTAACTTAGTTTATGACTGATTAATGAACGACTGGTACCTGAATAGTTGTATCGGAGTGTAAAGGAGTGCGTGGTATATAGAAGTGATACGCTCTGGGATGGGAGAGGACGGCCAGCTAACCGCAGCCAGCTGACCACAATCGACCGACTGTTCAGATTGAGAAAATATATAACAACTTAAAGAAACAAGTGAAAATCAAGAGCGCGCGCATTGTTTTGTTTCGGAATTTTCAATTTGTGTTTATATTACCATATTCTACTCGAAATTGTGTGTAGTAGTTGTACCTAATAATAATTAACTCTATGGTAGTCGCTCAGAGTATATAAATACTACGTACAAGTAGTAGTATTATTGAAGATTGCCCAAGCAGTTATAAAAACCCTATTGCCCGAGAAATATAATGCCTAATACATATAAATAGTATTACCCTGGAATAAGGGTGACAGCTGTAAAAACGGCCGAAGAAATAAGACCACGGTGTCTCTATTTCAGCTTGTTGTCTTGTACGATGTTGTCTTGTACGTAACCCTTAATCTAGACAGAAGATAATATATCGATGGCCTCATACTTGTATCCTATTTATTGTCACAAGGAATCAAAATACTTACCGCCAGCTCACCGCCTTCATTCTTGTAGTATATATATATATAGGAACCTTCGACAGCAAACAAAGACAAGTCGAAATCGACCTTCCTACCCCGTCTCAAGCCTGACAGTGAGGTAATCTTTCTGCGCTATTAATAAGATATTATTAAAAACACTTACCGCCTCCATTCTTGTAGCATAAATAAGGGAAGCGCCATACGTTGGCGAGGTCGACGGCGAACCCGATGACAGAGAGCAGGAAGTCGACCTTCTTGCCCCAAGTCTCGCGTTCGACCGCGGCGCCGGGGCCGCGCGGCGTCGGCGTCTTCAACGGCATCACCATCTACTGCCAAACACCAACCCGCCACACCCTGGTGTTATAAGTTAGTCTTTTAGTTACAGTTTTTATACATGCTTCTTTCTCCTGTATATGGATCCTTAATGGATAATAACCTGGGACATTCTTCAAGCTAAGCAGAACTCATATACTTAATTATTTCCGTTTACTTTTCTTCCCAAACACAAAAAAACACACAATGCAATCTAAAGAGAGGAACATAAATTTTTGTTCGAAATTTAATTTTTAATACAAGCTTTTTTCGTTAACTGTACCTACTTGCATCGTCTTATATCAAGTCAATCCGATCACTGGAAGTGGGTGAAATTAAACTTGCAAGATTTTACCCGAACATACATACAACATACTGCAAGTTAATAAGAAGCTTGTAATAAATTCAAAACAATATCGGATCGCAACGTCAAAAACCACACCGAAATTTAACCTTAATTCCTCCTCACATTGGTTTAAAGAAATGCGGAGACTTGACCCGTGTTAATTAACTCGGCAGAAATAAAGTCGGCGCGAGTCGTCGAGTGTTCTCCATTACGACAGAGCTCATAATAATGAAGTGACAAATGTTATAACGCGCGCGCAGCGGCCGCCGGAGCCGCCAGTCATCACTGTGGGCTCCACTCCACACTGGACATGCATACCGGATTTACCGCTAGGGTTGGCAATTCATTGAATTTTTGAGACTGTGATATACTTTGTTTTTTTATTATGGAAACGCTTACCGTATAATGTGTGGTCGAAAATCATATTTACCCACGGGCTAATCTTCAGATTATACATTAGAATTTGTATTGGTAGAGTCGACTGTAACGTTCAAAAGAAACAAATGTGACCTTAAAATAATTAAATTACTTTTTTATTTAGATTTTATTAAAGGATTAATTAGAATGCAAACTCAATTATGGCTTTTATTATGCAAACTCAACTCGGGTATAAAAAATACCTATAGAATACATTAGGTATACTATATTGTTTAACATACAACAAAGCAATAAATAACTATTGTTTTACAATTAAGTATTAATATATAGTAAAAGTGTCAACCCTACAGCGGGTCCTCTCGATCTCTGCCGAACGAGCGGAGTGGCTGTCAGGTCCAGCGGCCGGTCCACGGCTTCACGCGAAAAACCTCATGTCACCACAACCGCTTACAACTAGCCGACAAATTGGATTTGCCAATATACGGAAAGTAACGGATATATACGGAATTAAAAACGCTCGATGTCGAGTGATGATTTTATAATCTGTTTTATGGATTATGTTCATACACGCGCTTGTATTGGTTTAAAAAAAACCGACTGCGTTTTATAAAAACTACCTGAAAAGGGAAAAACAAGCTATCTATAGAATTTTGCATATAACTTGAATTTTTTAAGGTATTGCAGGTGGGGATAAACGAACATAAAAAATACATATTTGTTTTAAAAAAATTCATATATTTTCACGATTATTGGTTCTTTTCAGTTATTTTTTATAGCCTTATGTTTAACGAATAACCAGATTTTGTAAAATATTACGGTAAAAAAATCACTTTATATTGCCAAAAATAGTAAATGATCACCAAAAATAGCCACCTTTTTAGCGTTTTTTTTTTATACGACTAATTCGGTAAACAAGCTTACGGCCCGCCTGATGGTAAGCGGTTACCGTAGCCATATGGACGCTTGCAACACACGAAGCATCGCTCGCTCACGCGTTACCGAACTTTCCCCCCTCCCCAATGAGCTCTGGCGACCTAGGCTCACTCACGCGCAGGAACACAACTTTACACAACATAAAGTTATTTGGCTGCGGTATTCTGTAAGGTGGAGGTACGTCCCCAGTCGAGACGCTCTTTGAGCGAATTAACACTATGCTCTACCTCTCTTAAAAATTAAAAATTGCGTGCTTGCGTGCTTGCAAATTTCTTGCGTGAAATTAGAACCCAAATAATGATTGTTCAATTCAAAAATAGTTAATTACCACCAAAAATTTACACAAAGCACAAACTTGGATCTAGCGCTCGCCGGCCGCTGCCGCGGCACCTCACAAAATATGGTGCTTTCGCGCAATTATATATTTGTATCTACCGCTATTTCATATACCATGGCTGCTATTTTGGTTTTGCAATAACCATGCAATGGTAATAGCCTAGGTTTAGGTTTAGTTAATAGGTTTTGTTTAGTTTCATTATTAAAATCTCATTCATTAAAATTCATCCAGCCATACATATATATAAAGATATAGGATACAAAGATAAGCACGAAAAACATGCGTATGGTGGGTAAAAAAGTCAATAGTGACATCAAGTTGCCAAAGTGTATAAAGTTTCCTAAAACAAAACAAAGCAAATCACATTTATGAATCTTCCCTTTTTACAAGAGTAAAAGATACTTTGCAATTGAAAAGCACCGATATTCTAGAGGACGTATGGAAATACTGTACATTCGTATAGTAGATATTTCGTATATCGTTTCTATAAATATAGGGCAAGTATTAATTAAATAAACTATCAATAATTCAACTCGTTTACCTAATGACCCTACAAGAGTACTGTAATGTACTGTGTGTAGTTTAGATATTTTGTATTATGTAGAAATATAGAGTTATTATAATCTAGTAAACTATCATTAATTCAAGTTCCGTTAGGTGCTTGCCAACAGATTTGATTTTGGTAAAATATGGACGATTAATTTAATATTTTACTTTTAGACGTTTTCAGAAAGATATCACAAATTTAAAGTTAGCAAGAAAAAGTAACTTATTATACAATAATCACTCCACTGATTGCACCCGTGCGAAGCCGTGGCGGGTCGCTAGTACATGTCATATTAAATTTAAAACTGTCTTCGAAAGTATGGCTACGAAGCTGCTACGAAACCTACCGATTTATTTTCGACTCGCTTCTAGTACTTTTCCATTAACCGATCCCGTAAACTTCTTTAGTTTTGGGCACCTACTTAAAAAGGGCGTTAAAATCACAAAAATTGAGATTGTACTTACAGTACTTTAAATACCAAGGTATTCGCGCCGATCACCGATTTTTAGTTTCTTTACACGGATTCATAATATCGCGAAAGTGTGGTAAAACCTTTTCTTCTATCTTTTTGCATATCTTTTTACACTTATATTAATTTTAATATATTCCTATGATATTAGTATTAATATAAATCGTGATATCAATAGTTTATAGAAACTGCTCAGTTATTAAAATGTTCTTTGCCAAACTTATAAATAAGTGCACAATTTTCCTTTAAACTAACATAAGGAAAACCTCATCTAAAAATAAAAACTACTAATAAACAATCCAATACGCGACAAAAAAACCTTACGAAAATGTGTACAAAGTTTGTAATATAAAGCTGAGTACTCACTTGCGGCTCGGCGGGCGCAGAGGTCGCGCCATGTCCGCGCGGCGCGGTGCCCGGGGCTGAGTGAGCAAAGTGGGCACTCCGCCTGCCCGAGAGGCGGGCCACCACATTACACCACACCACACCGTACCACACCCTGCCGTACGCCATCTGCGCACCACGAATACCGATGACACCATTGAAAAGTTCTAGAATAATGGAAAAGACGTTCGAATATTAAATTTAAACTAGGTTGACTGCAATTTCTAGCTGCATTTCGAATTCAATGCAATTTTTCCGTTTTTCTGCTTTGTATGCTTTCAATTTAATTTCTACAATAGATGGCATAGTAACAAGTACTTCATTCAGTCCAGTGAGCTGACGGCGTCAAAACTGCCTTGCATTTCTCTGCAAATCTGGCAGGTTGATGGTTTTTTTTAAACGTGCTTATCCCTAGAACCAGTCGGATTGGAAAAAAATCTTTCACTCACAGAAAGCAATTTTTATCCCGCGAGTTAAACCGCAGGGGACAGCTAGTAAGTAATATTATGCCAGTGATAGCCGTGACAGTTTATAATCCTGCTTGAAGCTGTTATGTTTACGTAATAATTTGCTCATAATACGCACCCTGTACTTTTTAAAATGTTGTAGGCTACCGACTACGAAGTGCTACGGCTCGTAGGCCTCGTAGCACTTACTAATAATGTTCAAATAGATAGTGATCGTGTCATCGACTGACAGTCCCAGTTTGACTGATTTTCTTACTATTTATTAAATATTTCAAAGTGCCAGAACATTTCTATTTTCCATCTTCTTTGACTGAATTCTTGAATATTAGTTGGGTGAGCTGTGCATGTTCTGTATGGTGGAATCAACATGTTAAACATATAGTTTAGTTTTTATTTATTTGCTATCATCAGTGGAGTATTTTTTCTGCCTTTCTCTTTACAAACACATTATTTATCTGTGTTGTGAAATGTCGAACATAATAATTATGTAATTTTGCGAACAAACTTTTTGCTAAGAATAGAATAAACCATGTATAGAATATAATATATCCTTATAATGTAACATGAAAATGAAGTGTAATAATCAATTAGCAGTGGACGGGCGGGGCCGCCCTGCCGCGGTGGGCGGGGCGTGATAGGCCACGCCCACTCGACGCTACGGCCCACTTGGCCGCAATCCGTCGTCATCACTTGACGACACGACTGTTATACAGATAATAATAAAATTATGGGAACCAAAAATCTACATTGACAGGAACGAATCATATACTCCTAGATACGATAATGACTCGATAATTTGGTAAAGAATAATATTTACTATATATATATTTTCTTAGTTCTTTATTTAGATCGTTTCATAGATCTTTTTTTGCAATGTGTATTTTTTACTGTGTATGTATTTTTCTCTGTATATTCTTCCACACATTATATGGATTCAATTAGTCGTATTAGCCCTAATTTTGGGTAACTTAAAACCTTTAAAAAAATATAAAAGCTTAAAATAAGAAATAACTTTCATCTAATAAAATCAAGAAGATTTCAGTATTAGGTATAATTCATAGAAATAGACACATTATTTATTAAACACTTTATTATTTCTTTTTTTACATGTATTTAAATAATATCGTCGTAAGATCCATACGTCAGGGCATATACAATTAATTCAATAAATTCTTGTGCCTAGATAAACCATAATCACTTGCTATGGGGAGAACCACGTTATAGTCTTACCATAGAACCGTAGCTAGGGTTTTCGTAGACTGCTCAGAGCCCTAGAGTAACAATGCCGTGTAGCGGATGAATCTAATATTGTTGCATCACACATCGTACTCAAAGCAATAACCTAAGTGGATAGCAGAAGGTAGAAATTTGAGATGACAGATGAAGGAAGGATAGATAAGATGAAAGGGTATTTGAAGCGTGTGTCTAGTTCCTCATCCTCAAGTTGAAAATACACGGTATTTTTTTCTTAGTTTTATTTCATAACTGTATCGTAACAAACTACACTAGGTATATGTCTACAACCGACGGGACGGGAATCACAAAACCCTAAATAGAAAGAAATAATGGTCTATTATAATAGAAGAATAATAATAATAATACTAGATATAAGAAATAATATTTGAATAATACAAAATATTTTATTTTTATTATTTAGGCTCATGCCTCTTTTTTTTCTATATCTTTTTTGTTCGAGTTGAAAAACGTGCTTTTATTGAAGTTCGTGGACAGAGTAAAAAAAAATAGTTAAGGAGCTGAAAGATTTTCCAGAACCTTCATCATCATCAGCCTATAATGTCACCTGAGCACAGGCCTCTCCTTTCACAAATGAGGGTGAAAGAGACTGGGCGATACTCCACCACGCGTGCCCACTGCGTATTGGTGGAGGTAGGCTAGTGGTCAACCTACTGCTGGAATTTTTCAAGCCACATATGAGGCCTCGGTTCCCAAATATATAGCGATGGTAATATTGACCGTGATATAAAGCAGAGAATCAGCTCAGGTTGAATGAAATGGTGACAAGTCACAGGAACAACATGACACGGATGCCTCTAACTAAAGCTAAAGGGGAAAATCTATAAGTCCGTGACAGTAGACTTGTGACAGTGTCTTAATGTCGGAATGTTGGGCAGTAAAGAAGACGATCGAAAGATAAGCATGCAGGTGAGATGAGGATATTGAGATGGATGTGTGGAGTGACAAGAATGGATAAGATAATATACCGAGATCCCAGGGCCGCCAGACCTTCCTTATTTTCTGACGGACATAATGTACAGAATTTAGTAGTGTTAGTATGTACTTCAAACGTATGAATATACCTACTAACTTTTCCCTTCAGCCAATTTACAGGTACCCTGTACATCACTTACTTTTCTTAAATTCTGAGAGCCGATTTTTATATATGATACCCAGGGAATTATTTCAATACTTTTTGCAAGCAGACAGACCAATCGTAGCAGCCAAACATCTCCTAAACACAATTAAAATGTAGCTGGAGTATGAGCGCGAGGGCATTATAATAATGCAAATAACACGTTAATTGGTATTTTTGATCCATAAAAAATAATAGGTGGAAGTTCGAAGATACTCAACACAAAAAAACAGCATGCTTAGGTATAAATAATAATTTTATAGTTATTCACTTTGATTAAGGATACATCTTCATTATAAAAACAATAGGTTACAATAGATGGTTTATTTTTCATATTGATTCTTCTCTGTTCTTATATTGCAGCTAAATTTAGCTTTTTATACTTTATACTTTGTCAGATTGGCAAAGATTCTTCTTTAGTCTTTTATTTATTTATTTATTTATTTATTAGGGAAATTTACAGCTTATTACAAAGAAGAAAAATCGAATTTAATTGTGACATTTTGTGAAGCCAATTAAAGATTTCCACAGATTGAACAAAAAGAAACGGTTGCTGATAAAAACAGTACAAAATTGTTACTCGTTTCATCTTATGCTAATAATATAATAAAATTGCAAGCTTACAATACAAATGTTATGCTAACAATAACATCTACTAAGTACAAAGTACGTTAATTTGTCAATTACACTAATAAAAAAAGAAGTTTAATAAGTAAACAAAAAAAAACCCTTTACCCTACAAAATACTTCATAAATGCAAAAAAAACAAAATTGATAATTAAATGCAAAAAATATAGAACAAACACACAACTGCCGTTACAAAAAGTGAGTGGATTTTTTTTAAAAATGAGATTTAATTTCAAAATGTGCATATGCAGGCTGTCTTCTTATTATATATACCATTATGAATCGTGCAATATATCAGAAAAAGAAAAGAGAGAAAATTGACTTCCAAACAATTTCCCGAATTGTCCGGAGTGAAAGTGTGATAGGTATGAACGAAACCACCAGTATCAACACGACTATCATGATTTAAATCGTAATCCTACGTCGAACTAAATAGTTGATTAATAAGTTCTATCCGAAACTTTGATCTTGATAAAATAAAAAGGTCAAGTTGGTTAAATGAGTCATTATATGTGCGAGCTAAACGCGTGATTGGTTCATTCTTACCGTAATTAGTGCGATGCGATGGCACATTGAACAGTTTAGAGGCAGTGTGACGTGTACGATGCTGTGGTATACTGAGACCTATGAGGCCCACGAGATTTGAGCAGTCTATACGTGAATTAATTATGTCATATAAGAAGGACATTATCTAGTAATACGCGTCTTTTGTCTAGAAGTAGAACGTTATGTTTGTGGCAGCCCTCTTTGTACGAAGAAACAGCTTTACGTGTCCTATAATTAAGGAAATTCATGAAACGCTTTTGAATGCCTTCTATGCGGTGTTGATAGGTGTGATAGTTGGGTGTCCAGATAATGCTTCCATACTCCAGTGTACTACGAACATATGCAAAATAAATTGCCTTAATACATAGGGCGTTGGTGAAGGTTGAACAGTTTCGTGTAATAAAACCTAATAACTTATAAGCCTTATTCAAAATTATATCAATGTGTTGATCGAGTTGTAACTTCTCATCAAAATAGATGCCAAGATCGCGAACTAAATTAACTCTGTCAATAGGTACGTTGTCAATGCTGTATGGATAAATAATAGGTGATCGTCGACGTGTAAATGATATGACTTGAATTTTTTTTATGTTCACTGTAATTTTATTCCGTTCGTAGTACACTGCTAAGCGATTTAAATCTTCCTGAAGTTTACCGGCATCGGCAGCGACTTTAAAATCGAAATAAATTTTGGTGTCATCGGCATACATCAAAAATCTTGAATGCAGCAAGCAGCTATATACATCGTAAAGGAACGCGTTGTAGAAAAGTGGCCCCAGATGTGAGCCTTGAGGCACACCAGATGGTATACTCACATAGTTAGATCTATAGCCACCAATAATTTAGTCTTCTTGTGTTGCGTGAGTTATAGTGTTCGGATTTATATAGAATTTTAGCTTTTATAGATCTTTTTGTTGATGTTTTGAATCTCTTCTTTAATTGTTCGCATTTAATGAGGGACAAAAAATTGCTAAGTACAACATAAATATACCAATAAGATTATACATGCACAAAAAATAACAATATTGCAGCCCACTACATTATCCGCAAATAGCTTTAAAAATGTAAGATTATGTGCCACTAGAAGCTAGAAAAAAAATTATAGATCCTATGCCTGTTTTTGACCACAATCTCACCATGGTAAGTGATTATGCGGCCAAAGGTGGTAAACACACAAACGAAGCCTAAAAAGAACTGGCTCTCAAGTGTAGCGGTTGGAACACACCCTGACCTAAGTATTATTGGCCAGTGTCGAGTTAATCTAGGCACAGTTTCAAATAGTTCGTACAAAGAAACTTTTTTTTTTTTTGCGGCCATACGGCCCGCCTGATGGTAAGCGGTTACTGTAGCCTATGGACGCTTGCAACACCAGGGGTATCACGCGCGCGTTGCCGACCCTGCAGAAATCTCTTCACACCCCTTTTGAAGAACCCCATGCTGTACTGATGCACATGCATTGATCTTATAAAACACCTAAGTATCCTAATTCATCGAACAATTAACCCAGACTAGTTTTGGAATCGGATTGTTCGGTACGTTCGGTATTACTACTCTCAGCGATTGTTCCTCGATGCCTAATCCCAAAGAATTTAAAACGTCCAGAAGGATAGTCGCCTCTATGGGAACATGAAATAAACAAGCCAGAATTGACAGTATTTGACAGCCGTGCGCAGTACGAACAGAGAGCGATTTGCTCAGAAGGCCCCTCAAGCGGAGTGATATTAAATGTCATGCTTTAGTAAGGCGGATTATCCATCTGGGTAGAGGCACGATGCCCTATGAAAATCTTTGCCTAATCCTAACTAATATTGCGAATGTGAGAGATTTTGATTATTTTGTACAACCATGCCATCAAGTGGCATGAGGATAGCGTGTATGGAGAAGGAAATTTTATCCTGAGAACACAGGTGAAACCGCAGGGGACAGTTCAATAAAACTCAAAATAGGTACTCTATTTTATGAACATAGAACGAAAACGCAATTTCACTTCGCAAGTTCCCGCCAAAAAGTCTTGCTATCCTTTATAGTTATGTATTGTAGTTTAAAAATATTGCCAGCTTTTAGTGTATATAAAATATATATGGAATCAAATGAAATTATGACTTTTTGGCAGGAACTTGCAGAGTGACGTAGCATTTTCATTTTTATTTTCATAAATTTGTGTAATTTGAGTTTTATTGTGTATTTTTAGTGGTATTTTACCCAATAAAGATCATCGATGTCCACCAGTGAAGTGAAATGAAATGAATTGTGTGTTTCGTGACTTTTGAAGTTGTCTCAAAATGTCCGTGAAGAGTTTTAGTACAATGACCACCATTGTAGTAAAACATGACTTTTATGGACGGTGACTGACTGAGGACTATAATGTGAAGTGATTTATTGTGACTGGAAACTATAATATAACTCGACACTGGCAGAAATGAGCCCTAATTTGGGCTTGGTTGCCAAAATTAAAAATAAGAAGAAGAAATGAAATTATATTAGCTCTAAATTATGTGTGAATTACATAAGGTCAATTTTGTTTGATTCATTATTGTAGTAGTTACCTACATATTTCATTATATTTGATTGGAATAACATTTTGTTAAAGTATTCTACTCGTAAATGAATAAGTTTACATGTAACATTAAGTTTTCACGTGCTAACCACACACGCACCTGATTGGATGTTGCTATCTAAATAAATTGATGTGTCGGCCAATAGAAAGCTTCCAGACACACAGTGTAAAAATGTCGTCGCAAGCGTAGTTAATCGTTGAGCCATTTCGCTTTATTTTAGAAAAACCTAACGCGGGTGCAGTAGCTTCAATATCACACTAATTTCATAATCTTATTGTGTTTTCCATTGTACTGTGAACACCAAATACAGGTATGCATAATATAATGATGATCACTTTCCCTTCTTGTGACTGTAATGACAGATGATCCTTGACCAATGTTTTTTTTATTTTGTAAATAAAAACAAAGCAGCTTTGCAAAATTACAAAGAAAACGATTACGTTCGCAGACAGGAAACAGAACGCTGACATAATCATTACGTATTTAATTCGTGTTTATCAACGAAATAGGTACCTTTATATTAATCTGGAAATCTGTGTTACTAAATAATGAAAAGTTTCAATGATTTTATGATGTAGATACCTACGCTTGTTTTTTTGTGCAGTTATGGCCGACGAAATGGATCCCTGCGAATGCCTATGGAACCATGAGTTGGCGATGCGTCGGCTCATCTCACTGGTAAGATCATAGTCACTATAATTACCTGAATAGTTTGACCTTGCGTTATATTTGTATATGTGGTACCTACACGTCAACAGTATTATTGTTGTGTTGATAACTCAATAAAATGTTCAATACATGGAATCATTTCTCAGTCCTAGGCGTTTAATTCAGTACACTGATAATCCAATAACATTTGATACAACACTTACTTCAATATTTTTATGAGGTCTTTTATTTCATATTTTACATCAGCTTGCAGCATTATAATCAAAACCCTTTGGCTAATCCCATAATTAGGAATATCCATGTTTTTACAAGTTGTGTTTTATTACTTTATTTTATAAATAAGTAGGTATTCAATGTATCAAATCTTGTTATGTACCTACCTGCTTAATATACTCTACATAAGTATCAGAATGCAAGAGATTTATCGATGTAGATGTAGGACATACTTAAAGCAGGAAACAAATTACACATATTGAATAACATTGTAACAAAAACATTAACTGATAACAATTCTGGCAGTCAACATGAATTATGCATAGAGCAAGAATTTTTTGCATGTTACAAAATTGCTACAAGTCTTATCGACAGTAATATTCCAATTATGTTGAGTAATTGAATGTGGTATTGTTTATGGCTATGTATTAATAACTCTGTTTGCTGTTATCAACAAAAGATTGTATATAACAACTAACAGTTTTTTTTTGTTTTTTAATCCTTTGGATTGCAGTTAAAAAATAACGAAAACAATTTTCACTATAGGATGTGCATCCCTCGCGAGAACCAAACAACAACAAAAAAAAAATGATTAATGATAATTTAAATGTTCTTTGACATTGAATTTTACTTAACAATGAAATTAATTTCGATAATAATTAGCCTCAAAATCCCCTACTAGAGTGGGATTGCTCCACTCCAGCATACTTACTGCCAGTTTCTGAAAGCCAAATCAAAGTTAATTTTTGTTGAAAGTATACCTGTCATTGTTAATGTCATAAATTTTCGGGTCGGCAACGCGCGCGTGAGACCCCTGGTGTTGCAAGCGTCCATAGGCTACGGTAACCGCTTACCATCAGGCGGGCCGTATGCTTGTTTGCCACCTAAGTGGTATAAAAAAAAAAAAAAAAAAAAAAATGAAATGACAAAGACCGCAATAGTTTTGATTATAGATTAACTTTGATTTGGCTTTCAGAAACTAGCAGATAAGCTTTCTAATAAACACAAAGTATAAGCAAAGTGCCAAACATTCTTAAGACTGATCCATCATGATTGTTTCATATATAATTCCTATAAAATTCTCTAGACAGGTATTTGGGCTGGTAAATTTACTTAGTGAATTTTACTCAAGGCACAAGAAATAACCAAAAATCATAGATAATGTAGATTTGAGTATTTATGTTTTGTTCTACTACATAATTGGACATAATAAACAAGGTAATTTATTGATAAATATTCAAGAATAAAATTATAAATGTTGCTCCTAGTTTCCTGGTTTCAGTTAAAGGAATGTTATAACATTGTATTTAAGTATAAAATTGTGATAAAAAAAAAACAAAGGTAGTATTTCATTCCATGTTACACAGTGGACTTATTATACAAACTTTCTTTGTGCAAAAGGCAATTATTTTGTTTGAACACATTAACATTATAATCATACTGTGACATACATTTTGTATCTATACTGAAATTGTATAGTTCTTAATATTGGCATCTTTAGGAAAATATCCTTAAAAACTTGAATAGCAGTTCTTGGCATTAAATTTTTTCATAATATGTAGTTATAGGATGAGCATCCTATCCCCAATCAAATGGGTTTAAAAATTAAATCATTTGTAAATGTATTTTCGCAATGAATATGAAATTCAAGAGTATATTAATCTGGTAAATTGTGCACCACATTATTAATAAATCAAATGATTTTAATCTTTAAGACTTGTGAATAAGGTTCACAAATGATTGGCATGTAGTAATTAGCATTTAGCTATCTAATCTCATTATGGTTTGCCAACTCCAAGTGGGTGTTGTGATCTATCTATATGTATACATAAAATAAGACTGTATGTAAATAGGTTAAAATATTGTGTGTAAATACTATCAAATTCAAGTTGGTGAACAGTTACACCTATGGTGATTTAATGCTTTTTTTTACCATTCTCAAGCAGAAAATATGTCTCTAAGCACTTAATGGTGTGCTGACTTCTGTAGTTAGAGATACTCCTAGGAGAACCTTCTAGAAGTTTGGGCTTTCTACTTTCAACCACATCATCACATATTTATGTGAGATTATAGTCTTACACAAACCTATCGATGATACAAAAAGGTTTTAGTAAAATCAGCTTCATAGATTTAAAAAAACATCAACCTATAATGTCACACTGCTGAGCACAGGCCTCCTTTCACAAATAAGGGTGAAAAGGAATGGGCAAATACTCCACCCACTGTTGCATGCCTGCAAGCCCACTGTTGATTGTTGGAGTAGACTACTGGTCAACCTACTGTTGGAGTTTACTAGCCGCCTAGGAGGACTCCAACTAGCTTAATTAACGGCTATTATCACAGTTAAATGATAGCCGGTACCAACGGCTTCACGTGCCTTCCAGAGCACGGAAAACGCTCGAATTGAAATACGACTAGGCGGTACCCATCCAGATAAAATCCACACCAGTGATTGGTTAACTTTACCGGTCGATTAAGAATGGCTAATCAGACAAACCACGAGCGATTCAAAAAAATAATTCGTTAAATTCGTACTTGACTTGTTGGCAATACTTGCTTATGCCATATAACTTCAAGCACCTTCATTGTTCTCGCGTGCGGTAGGTACATAGTACTGTTGTTTTACAAGCACGCTTTTCAGCTATTTAAACAGCATTGAGAAATGATAACACACAAACTGTTTACACTAGCAAATTATTTTGTTTTAACAGGTTCATTATACATGTTCTTAATTACCTTTATAATACAATTAGATATTATTAACGTCATTAAGGAGCCACTTGTTATCATTATCAGAATGGGAATGGGGAAGAACCACGAGCACTCGAAGAGAAAGCCGCTTAGTTTTTAAGCTTACTAGCTTCTGCCCCGCGGTGTTACCTGCATTCCCTGGAATCTTATGCTTTTAATTTATAATACCGAAAACAAGAATGTCACTTACGTCCACACCACATGCTTTACACCACACCAATTAACCACAAAAGTGTAACGATTCCAGCTACGCCAAGGTCAGTCGTACTGCACAGACGGCGAGTGCCTGGACCAGCTGCCGAGCCTGCCGCGGCCCGAGTCGGCCGGGAACAGCTTCCTGGTGATGTTCATCATGATGGCGCTCGCACTTGCCATGTATATGATGCGCCCGCGCCGCAACCAGATACAGGACGCCGCTAAGCCCGCGCGTAATTCTCAGGTTGGTTCATTTACCTGATCAAACATGTGTTGCAACTTTTGCGATATTTTGGGACGTGACGAGACGAGCTAAACTAGCGACCCCGTCACTATCTCGCTAAGCTTGTTTCTTTTTGCCACATTAATGTAGTGGTAATAAATCCTTACACCGCAGGCTATTTGCCGAAAGTTGACTTCTCTTATTATGAGGGGATGGAATCGTCAAGTAATAGAAGCTTTGCCTTGGGTAGTAAAATAACATTTTATTTGTACTATTGAGAAAATGATGAGCATTGAAGAGATAATTTCGCCATTGTGTTATTTGATACAAAATTTTACTAAGTTAGAAATAAGATACGAGTCAATGCACTGAAAGGATATCTGATATTATAATAATCAACTACATTGTCATAAATGGTAGGATGACATCAACAACAAGATTTTTGTCACGAACGTGACCTTTGTTTTCATAAAGCGGACGCTTCCGCCATGATTTTTCTCGACCACACCTGAGATTTAAATTAAATTACTGTCTAACCTAGCTCTGATAAATATATAAGTGACCCGGAAATAAAGTACAAGTTGACTATTATATACCATTGAAAAAAAACCTAATTTCATAATACAATAAGACTCAAACTACGAAATTCCTACACCTAATGAGGTCCTACAACAGAAAAGTGCATTGTGCACTCAATTTAAAGAGGGCGTGAACTTGTAATTTATAATAAAATTGACCAGCAAATTTTTCTACAGTAGGTCATAATATCTAAATACGACATTCGATGTTCCACTTAGTGTAAAATTAATGTAGTGTAGCAAAATCGTATCCTCATTTCCTATGAATATTCACGATAACTGTAAGCAGCATATTTAAATTGTCGCATTAGAATACAAAGGTTTTACATTACGTTCGATTATATAATTTACATCAGTAGTTCACATTTTGTATAATAACGATGATTCTCGTAATATTTCTTCTAAATGATATTAACAACGTTTGTTAATCACTTTTCAAACCAGTAGAGAACTGGAATATAGTATCTAATGCATATTGATTATGTAAAACGTAATCAGTTTATGTGGAATATAATTAAATACCTTTGCTTTGTTTATGCATACTCTTACTTTTAAGAAACATATGCATTGGTTGACGTGGAGCAATTCATTTATTTATTTAGGGACAGTAAACATTTAGGTTTTTAAATTTGTATATATCCGCATGGGCGTATCCCGGGGGTGGGGGGGGGGCAGGGGTAAGGAAAGGCCAGCTGCCCCCCCCCCCTGGATTTCGTATGCCTACGTACTTACTGTTGTCTATAAAAGTTCATACTTTACAGTATTATATCATGCGTTAACTTTTGGTCAAATTCTCTGGTGACACTGGTAATCCCTGGTGACAGCGGGACAGACAGCCTGAAAGCGGAACAGTTCGCCCAAAGCGCGACGTATGGTGTGTGTCCCCGTGTCATGTGTAAGGCAAAACAAGCGAAGGAACCAGGCTTAAAAAACAGATTTGCCCCCCCTCCCTGGGTCAGATGCTGGGTACGCCCATGTATATCCGCCATATGTCGAATACGCGTGAATAGAGCACTGATATACGCAACGCAACTCTTGCTTTACCGGGAATTACCTACGACGTCGTCGACACGAGAGCCGCTTCTTTCATAGTCAAGTGAATAATGAAGAAGCGTTTATGCTTTGATGATAATGTATTTATAGGCCACAATCCCTCGATATTTCCATTCCAACGTAGTAACGCTTTAATTGACAAGCCATAAGTCGGAATTGAAGCAATACCTACAGCCTTGAGTAACCTTGTGTTAGCACAATCTCACAATGCTATCGCGGTTTCTATCCGAATCCCTTTTTTTTTATCGCTTTGCTGTTTGAGCACACAAATGTCTAAGCCTATAAAAAAAATATGTTTTGTAATGTCAAAATAACAACTTTTTACTAATTGCATATACAGGATGGAATTGTTTAACCTCACCTGGAGGGAAAGTACTCTAAATACTGGAGATAGGAAATTTTACTCAAAAGAAACATTCCTTTATTTTCAAAAAGAAACAAATCTGCATTTAATTTCGATAAGTCACTTGCCACACTCGGTATCGAACCGGCTAGAATCCGAGTAGAATATTTAAATGACTCGTGCCTCACGCAGTTATATCGCATCTAATAAAAAGTCTGCATTACAAACACGTATACATTGCAATATTCACTAAATAATTCTTCATCATTTTAATAAATTAATGACGTCAAAGATAATTATTATTTAGGTACTTACATAAGTCATCTGATAGACATATGATTTAACATGTCCCATTGAATTTAATGTTTAGAGTTCATGGTTTTTCGTTCATTTAATTTAACATGTTAGTTAGAGAGATTTGATCCATATAATTGACCCTATCGATTGATGCCATAAAAGTACAGGCTGTTATTTTTTCGGATTTTGGCCCGGTTCTATTCCCGAGTGTGGCAAGTGAATTTTCGAAAATCTTTAAATGCAAATTTGTTTCTTTTTGAAAATAAATTAATGTTTCCTTTGAGTTAAAGCTATCTCCAGTATTTAGAGTACTTAACCTCCAGGTGAGGTTAAAAAATTCCACCTTATATAAGTACTAGACTACTGTGCCCCGCGGTTTCACACGCGTTCCTGGGATAAAAAGTACCCTATAACACACGGGGATAATGTAGCTTCCAATTAGTGAAAGAATTTATGAATCACTAGTCGAATTCGGTTCCAGATAGCGCATTTTTTACCGATTTTGACGATACTTTCACAGGCAGATATCTGATGTTATAATAAGTAACTTTTATTTTAGAAAGATAATTCTTATCCTCAGGACCGCGACGGCGCACCACCCACACCGCCAAGAATTTAATCCCTACTAAAAGATGACTAATAGTTCATCGTCATGGGATCGTCGCTATTTGAATTCCAGTAATTTGTATTATAAAGGTATAGTGAAGATAATCGTAATATCGTTAAAGCGCACCGAATTGTGATCATCGATTCATCAATATCACAAGCTGCGTAAGATCATGTGTAAGTATAGGTATATATTACTATAAGTAAATGACATACAATAATTGAATTATTGATATCAAGTTTTGAACTGTTCATTGCTTGAGACCCTGCTTTATAGCAATAATGAACACCAAGTATACTGTAGATACATGAATTAACGTTACAGACATTTCAAATAATTATGTTAAAATTATCTTTGAAGCATGGATTCTAATAGAGATATATAAAAGGAGCACCATAGACATAACATTATGAAATGTGTTGGATGGTAATTTTCACTGCCATCTATTATAAACTGCAGTAAAAATATACAAGGTAGAGTTACTGTTTCTTAGAAAGGCAGCTGTCTAAATTCCTTTAAAATTTTGTATCCACGATTGGTCACGTTACCTTCTAAAAACATTTTATTACTTGGTGCTATAATTTATTGTTGTCAAAATTTCATGCAAGCGCGACAATGCGCCTGATTGCAATTTTGTGTTGCGTCAACATTTATTACATCACAATAAGTGCAATAATACATCTCAAATTTATTCGAAATATATTAAATTGTAATAGTTAGATCTGATTTGTAGGTTTAATAAGCTAATTTTATCGTGGGCAATATATGTAATATGACAAATCTCATAATAAAGCTGCTGCTTTATTTATGCTGGGCTGCGCCTGCGTCGATTGGCGAAGTTTCCTATTGCTATTCCTTTCTCACTCATATCAATGAGTTAGAGAGGGAAAGGTAACATCATTGACCTTTGTTACGATGGACAAAGCATTAGAATGCAACGATATATCGAAATTCGATAATACAGTCTCGTAAATATTGATATTGCCACTATCGAGTCTACATCACTTACCGCTGTGAGATTATGGTCATACTAACATTAAAAAAAACGATATTTATGAGACTTATAAAATATCTATGAATTGCATTCCTACCTACCCTTATGTAGGTATAAAAAAACTGTGACGATATTGAAAACTGAAGGATGCCAAACAATAAAATAAGACCTAATATTGTACCGATTAAATTGAGTCTGATCGCGTTCGTTCCACATGCTCTCGACACAGTAAGGAGGGCAAGCTATTTTAAATCCTACGTTTTTTTGTTTAAGCCTACTTATGTATTGATGAAGTACGTTTTTCTGTGATTATGATAGAATAATATAATTGCCTTTTAACGTGTTTGGTATTTGGTTTAATATTTCTATTTAAATTATTTTATTTAATAATGCACATTATTTTAGCGTGTGTGATTTAAAGAAAGAAATATAATAAAAACGGGAAATACTATGTAACATCATTAACCATGACTGTATGAACATAATAAAACTATGAGCTTATGATCTCTTCTAAGAATTTCTTAAAAGTTTTCATTTTTTTTTTCTTGTTTAACTTTATTCCACTAGTATTAGTTATTTCACACGTTTGCCTTGGGTTTGGTGGATTTATAAATTATAATTTATATTTTGAATTGATTTTATGTCACTTTATACTGTATAATGAATTAAAGACAAAACCGCTCGAGATTTTATTTATACGTGCAGAGAAATAAATTAATATATCTATGAAATTTGTATTGTTTTATTTTCCAAGTGTACTTAAAGTTTATGCTTGCGTGATATGCATATGATAAAGAAATTGCATGAAATGTGTATTTATTGCTTTTTTTAAACTAATCAATAATAATCATATAAAAAAATACATCTTAAAATATTGAAGCAACAAATTACCGAGCAGTAACGAAAATGTTTTAAATTAACTATCATCCAATAATAAGGTAATTAGTGACGTCCAAAATAATTGGACTAAATTATGTAATATGATGGCAGTACAAAAATACTTTTGACTTAGTTTGGAATCTTTAGAATTATTGTATTGAACACCCTTCGAGAGGTCAGGTGGCATTTATCATGAATCTTGTATCCTATCTACTTGACTTTTGACCTTCTTGAGCAATGTCTTTATTTTTTCATACTTTCCTGTGGAATTTGGAAGGTTTTCGAAATTTAATACATCACATATATCTTTGGCGAACTTTTCGTCACTCGGTAGTTTAACGAATGGCGATGCTATGTTCATAACTGGTGTACCGTATAGAGTAGTCTTTACATGACCAGCTTTCTGGTCTGGAGTTCTTAAAACATCACTACTCTCTGGAGTATTCCTTGCATCGAGTTCATTTGTTTGGGAGTCATTTGTTGATGTACTTGGTGTTTCTTCTAAATTAATTTCATCTGCTTTTTGTACATTAGTTTCGTCCTCTTGTTTAATTTCGCTATCTTCAGGTTCGTTTTCATTATTTACAGTGTCCTTATTGTCTATTATACTTATCTTATCTGTATTATCGTCATTAATTGCAGCTTTTTCTTCGTCGATAACTTCCATATCTGAAATAGATATATTGCCGGAAGTGTTATCGCCTTCTAGCGCGTCTAACAACAATCGTTTTTTCATCTCTAGATAGTCCAGGGTTGGACTATCACAACCACTTTCTCTCCCTCCCTCAGATTTATCCTGTAATTTTAAAAATCAAGCAATTATCTTGGATCTATCATTATAATTATAACCCTCCAGAATTCCATGGATTGATAACCACAAATTATCCAGAAATGATGCAGTAGGGATCATGAGGCTCCGTTTTGGACATATTCCATCACAAAAGTTTGCATTTCTCATGGGCAAAAAAAATACTAAATTACTGTTGAAATTACACAATATTTTTAATCCTCGGATCAGTCCATGGGTAATTAATTAAATAACATTCCAAATGATATTGTTTTGAAGTGTATCCCAATATATAGTTTGTCTTGACCAGCTTCATGTTGGAATATATTATTTCGAAATTCGTAGTAAATAAGTGTGATTAGTAGGATTATAATAATATAATATAATTTACCAGAGCGACATAGCAATTGATTAAGCTCTTTATTATTAAAGTTAATAATAAAAAAAAAACATTGTATACACAATTTTATAGCATTACAATTTACAATACTAGATTTAATAAATGTAACAAAAAAATAGTCGACTTCGTACTTTAGTCGTGAACGTGACAGGTAAAGGAGGTTAAAGTGGAAGTAGATCTGGCAACGCGGGAAGACTAAGCTAGACCAAGACAGTGGTAGCCAAATGACTAATGATGATTGCAACGCACTATCTGTTTTTGCACCAAGTGTTTTATATGTACTTACTTCTTTTTCAATAGTAACAAGATCAGCAATGGGCACAGGTATATCAGCTACTTTCATGACCTCTATCACTTCGATATCATCCGCTTGACTGCTGTCATATTCAGTTTTATCTGTGTCTGTGAGGTCTGACGTGACAGGTTCTGCGGTCGGTTCCTCAGATGGGGGTGGAGAAGCGGGAGTTAGGGGTGGGGACGCAGGTGGTAGCGGGGGAGGGGAAGCCGGAGGTAGCGGGGGAGGGGAAGCGGGAGGTAGCGGTGGAGGGGAAGCGGGAGGTGGGGGTGGAGGGGGAGGCGCTTCGTCTGGCAGAGGCGGGATAGACGGGAATTCAGCAACTTCTGAAATTTGAAAAATGACAATGTATAACTTGAATGAACAATTTTTGAAGTTCTAAAGCGTATCTTATAACATAGGACCACAATTATACTACGAAAAAGTTAAGTTAGGTATTTATAAAGGGCCAAAAGGGTTAATAACCAGATTGATGTCAAACTCCAAGCTCAAAAGACAAAACTTACAGAGGTGAGTACACTTACAATGGACAGACCAATTCTGAATCATAAAAAATATTGTAGGTAATTTAGAAAAAAAAAACAAGATTTTATTATTGTTCCTCCTTACCGTCTCCACTATCAAGGTCCATCTCGGCCTGACCCTCTTGCCCCTTGGCAGTGGGCCCCGATGGGAACATCATGAGCTTCTTACGCTTGTACGCCTTCATGGCGTTGGGCGCCAACATTTGTAGCATCGCCATTTTGCTGTCTTCATCCGACATTGGTGGGAGGCCATATGAATGTGCGTCCTGAAACAAGCATTTGTATTACCCGCCGATTAGCTACCGAAGTAGAAAATCTATCGCAAGTAGCTAACTGTGCACTGATCCATTTTCAATTAATAGTGGACATTGTCGTTTGTTTATTTTATTACCGTCTATGTCCACTATTGACTGAAATGAGACCAGTGCGCTAGGGTCAGGTGCACTTGAGCCAATACCCTTCTAGCTTGCTTGCCATCAGCTAGGTACTTCAAACATGCAATAAAAGTTACAGATACAGAACCAAGTCATCAACTACAAAACTTGCTTCTTATTGAAGGTAAGTTGTATTTTTTTAGATGGTAGTCATTTAAAACAATAAATATTTACATAGTAACCATGTGAATCTGACGTGACGCTTTGGCAACCCAGAAATGGCAAACGTAAGAGAGGACGTCAGCCAAGAAGCCTAGACAAGAGTTGCAACAGACAGAGTCCACTGGCGTCAGTTGGAGGAGGCCTTTGCCAAAAGGTACTCGGAAGTCAGAGATATATTGTGAAAATATTTTATATTCCAAAACTTTTCATATTGTTAATCTCTGACTTCCGAAAAATAAAGGCTATTTTATTTTATAACCATGTGAATCAAGCAGACAGAAATATTACCTCTTTATATCTTGGACTGGCAGGTACATTGAAACCAGGAAAGTCAAGTATCTTCTTTATGTCAAACTTGTCTTTAGAGCCTGGTTCACACACCTCACCTTCTTCTTCTTCTGGGTCCAAAATTGCAATACCCTAGAATTTATAAAAACCAACCATAAATCCATTGTTTTAAAGTACAAAGTGGCTTGTAGTACATTTTTTTTTCATTAGTACATAACAGTTACAGGTTAAATATACACTTACCCTACAACATTTCTGTACATAACCATCTACTTTACATTCTAGTTAGGCAATTATTCAGGGAGGAAAAAGTGAGTTTCAAATAAAATAGAGAAATAATATTTACAGCAGAATCAAACATAGTAATCCCTGAGTGGGATATCCTGGCCTCTTCCAGCCACCCTGGTGGGTAACCCAGCAGCCTCATGCGGTATATGTGCATCGGAAGCTGGTGCCGCTTCAGCCCTAGTGCATGTCGGAGCTCACCAGATATCCTACCAGCTACCAAGTGTCCATATTTCTGTTCATCTTCTACATGGTACCGTCTGTAAGGTACAAGAATTTGGGAATGAGCTTGATGGATAAAAAATAATATAGGATTTAAAATATAATAGATTTAGGATTTGTGCCCTTGATCCAAAATACAAATAAATACCTTTGGACATACTTGTTATAAAAGAATTCTACATAAGAGAAGAAAAAAAAAAGTGATAGCAAACACTAATAAACACATAACTTTGATAGTAAGTAAGTAGCATGGTATGGACGGGCCAGTTGGCGCAGTAGGTTAAGATTCACCTTCCACGTCGCAGGTCGTGGGTTCGATTCCCACACAGGACATGCATTTGTGTGCATGAACATGTCTGTATGTCCTGAGTCTGGGTGTAATTATGTATATTAAGTATGTATTTACAAACAAAAAGTAGTATACGTATTATATCAGTTATCTGGTTTCCATAGTACAAGCTCTGCTTAGTTTGGGATCAGATGACCGTGTGTGAAATGTCCCAGGTATAAGTTAATACTAACCCAACTTTAACAGTCATATTCTTTCTATTCTCATTTATTCTAGCGTTGTCTCTAGGAAGTTGACAGTCTCTCAGTGGATGACTACCGTCACAGTTGAAACAGATTGGACCTCTTCTGAAAACTGGTGGTGGAGTTGGCTCTCTTGCTGGTGCATTTGATATCATTGTGGAAACCTGGAAATTTTTATCCCTTAGAGATACAGGTTTATTTTAGAAAATAGATACTAAGAAATAATATATTCAGTATGATTTTCCCACCCAATTAATCTGTCATGTTTCAATGTAATTATGAATGCAATAAACTTTTGAGTATACAGCATCATTTGATTATCCACATACTATCCATACAGCCTCACTGCTGAGGACTATTGAATAATTATTTTGTTGAAAGTTGTAAGGCTGGATAAGAACTGGCACTCAAGTGCAGCTGACAAAACACCCTGGGAATGAAGGTGAAACTGTGGGGAGAGTTGGTTTGATGATAGACTGGAACAATAATTAGTCCTAATATCACTCATGCATTACCAACCCTTCCTTCGTCCCTGATCAGCTCTAATGCCTTACTCACTTGCAGGACTACGGCATACAGTTATTTACCTGCAGTATTCTGTAACATCGTCATTTACTTTCCCAGTCGAGCTGCTCATTGAGCAAATAACCTCCCTCAAAAACGATAATAATAATAACCAATAATTTCTGGAATTCAACACTTACCTGACTATATCTAGGTATGTCTGGTTGAGTATCAATATTTGGGTCAGTATCAACAAAGAATAAACTCTCTTCTGGCTCATTAACATACTCTTTATGAACATCCTCTTCGTTCAAATCCTCTGGCCAAATATCAAGTTCTAAGTCAGTCTCGCTCTCAGATTCTATAGAATATTCCTTATCATGCAGCTTAATTAGCTTCAACATGAATGCTTTTATTTTCTCCTTATAATTAACAGCTAGTTTATTGTCTCTAAAACGTACAGTCACTAAGGGTATCCTATTTTCGCATCCAACTACTCCCAAGTCAATGTTAGAAGCAGGTGAATCAATAACAATATCCTCATTGAATATTGTAGTTTTTGAACATTCAGTACTTTTTTTATTGCTGTCGACTTGCACTTCAGGTTGTGGGGGACTTGGTTCGTTGGGTACATCTTGAACGACAACGTCAACACAGTCGACAGTGATTTTCCCTCCATTCTGCTCACTCGTCGGTGACAAAGTTTCACACAAGTTATCATGAGAACTATCAATATTAATAACTTCTGTACAACTTCCCTCGGTCATATCGTCGTCTTGACTTGAATTCAAACTTACATTTACTTCTAAACGATTAATTTTTGCTTCCCTAACCTCATCTTCGCTACTGATTTCGATGTCATCATTGTCCAATTCATATATGATATCATTCACACCCGCCTTTCTTTTAGCCATGATATACTAAACTGCTTCATTAAAGGCTTCTATAATACAAAATAAACATCAAAATCAATTAATTTTTGTTCCAAAATAAGTATCGTAATTCGAAGATTTTGGTTGGAGTTTTTTTTTTATCCATAGATAACAGATCATTAACAGATATAGATTATCGGACCACAGAGAGCATACATCCCCAACCTACATCCAAACTTGAGACTAGCAGTAGCAATCATCATCATCATTCTTTAATGTCTAATGTCCCAATGCTGCTGGGCACAGGCCTCCTTCGCAAAGGAATGAGCATACCACGCGTGCCTACTGCGGATCAGTGGAGGTTGACTATTGGTCAACCCAACCTAATGTTGGAATTTTTCAAGCCACCTATGAGGCATCAAACTAGCTTAACAATTAAGTGATAACCTGGACCAACGGCTTTACGTGCCTGAAATAGGTTCCAACCAAGACGCACGGTGCGGCGGCCGCCCATATTGTATTATCTGTGGTGTAGTAGCAAGAGTAAAAAAATAAAAGCATAAAGCATAGATAATAAAAGAAAAAAACATATTTGACACTTCTTTTTTGAGGTTAAAAATAATAAAAGTAATAAAATCGCATTTTTTACACACGATATGTCTTTGTTGATTAGAAAATTTGCTCATAATAATACGAGAAATTTAATTGGAAAACATAACGATGCCCAAATACTCGTGGTTTCGTCTAGAAAACTGAGCTTAGTACCATCCCTCTACGGTAAGAAGTAACAACAGTATCTTCATTTGTGAATATTTGTGATGCTAAGAGAGATTATTTATAGTCGATTAATGTAAACAGATGGACCGAAAGATCCCGCACCAAAGTTCTTCTCTTCGAATGTACAAGTTTTGCTGAAACGACTGACACGTCCAGATGTCAACAAGGTGTTCAGAAAAAGGACCAACAGTGGATACCATGTTCTTCAAACACCCAAATATAAGTTCTTAACTGATGAGGAACTAGAGGCGGAAATAGCAACTGCTAAAAAAAAGGCAGAAAGATTACTACAGATGCCTCCTATTGTGAAGGTATAATATGATCTATTTCCTAAATATTGTTTTATTTGGGCTTTTTTTTTCTAGAAATTACAGTTGTTTTGCGGCAGCTGTCTCCCTTTCTCCGTGTGCCATCGCGCTCAGAGCTCGCCTGCACCTTGTGTTTAGAATGTACTTTTTAAAATTGTAAAAAAAAGTGGGTCATCGCTCCATAAAAAGTCACTTCATTAGGGTTCTCAAGTTTTATTTTATTTTTATAAGCTATGATGGTACAGAGAACTGTAAGGTTCTAAAAAATTTATGTTACATTATCAATCTATGCATATTTCAAGGTTAATTTTCCTGTGAAGTCAACTAAAAGCCTGTACTACAATCCTACTAATTATAATAAAAGAGTAATTTAGTGTGGATGTTCATTACTCAACCAAATAGTAGAATAGATTGAAAAAAAATAGCACACAGATAAACACAACCCTGAAATAAAACAGGGCAACAAATACTTCCAAATTTTAAATACAGGAAAACAGATCTGCTGAAGCAAGTAATATAATTATATACCCAAATGATTTCAGATCCAGGAACCCATCAATGATGTGCTATCCAAAGATCCAGCTCTGTCTGGATATGATTCATCCACATATCTATTCACGGACATAACTTTTGGAGTAGCCAATGAAAACAGGATTATTGTACAAAGGTATATTTCCTCATTTATAAAGCCATTCTTTCTAGACAGAATCCTTGTAAGAGTTGTGCGAAAAACCAGTAATTTTATAGGAATATGGGAACCAGCACCGGCCTTAGCCATTGATCAGGGAAGAGCGAGATTGTCTTTCTAGTATATATATGAAATAACATAAGACTTTTAAAATAGTTACGTTCTCTGATAAAAAATATGATATTGTAAGGAAATATTTATAGAACTGTCAAAACAAAACCCAAAAACTGTTATGCCGTGCTTCTTTTTAATGCTGGTAAAGTAATCGCAACATTGAAAGATGGTGTTGAAAATATGTTATGTACATATCAATGTATTGCGATGATATAAGACTGAATGGGAAGTTCGAAGTAAATCAAATTGTCACAACATAATTTTCTTTGATATGTCACAAAATGTTGATTTTATTATTTTCTTTTTCAGAGACTCTGATGGCACACTTCGTAGTTGTGACCATGACATCAGAAAAAGACTTAATCAGGTAGACTGTTGTACTTATTTTTCTCATATTAAAAATTATAATCAATTTCTAAAAATGTTAATTTAATTATATTACAGGTATATTTTCCATTAAATGGGCGTAAACTAAAAGAGCCCCTAATGTTTACGGATATGGAGAAATTTAACACTTTACTGGACAATGAAAAGTATGAGTTTGTTCTGGACCGAGCCTGCGTACAGTATCAACCAGATGAGCCTTCGTACCAGAGGATCACCAGCATAGCATACCAACATGTTGATTATTACAAGAAATATGATTTACTCAGGTATGATGGCCTTATAATTATTTAATGATTTAAGAGCTATTGAAATAAATAGGACACATTTGTACAGCTACAAACAAAATAGAAGTATATTTTTTCAGACTTAACCTTGATTAGGCGCGCGTAATAGTTACATAAGTGATCGCGTGGGCTGTATAGCACCCCTGTCATACAAATAGTCCAAAGAATTTGTCAATGTCACATGAATCTAAGCTTGTTTTGAAAAGAGTAATTGCTGAGTTTATTGCCGGCTCTTCTCAACAAATGCAACCTTCCGAACCGGTATTAGAGACATACTTTAAATCAGTGGAAAGGTCTATTTGAATAAATGATTTTGAATTTGAAAAATTGAATTCTCAAGTTGAAAATTTGTCGCCAACCACCTATCGGTGTGTTCCGACAGCTGCACTTGAGAGCCATTTCCTTCTAGGCTGTGTGTTCTTAACACCTTCGGCCACACCATCACTTACCATGGTGAGATTGTGGTCAAACACAGGCCTATACAAAAAAAGCGTTTTGTATAAATATACAAACCTTACAGATCGACCCGTCACTTCGGCCCCTTAACTTTCTACCTGACCTGGTACCAGAGTATGGACAACTTGATGCTGGAGCTGGTGCAGGGCGGCATGGTGCGGGAGGCGGTGCTGCTCACGGCCTTACGTCACGCTATTCATGCTGATATCCCTCATGGAGACTTGGCTGAGGGTCTTGCACAACAGGTGATAGCTTTTTTGTTACTCATTTGGCAAACAAGCATACGGCCCGCCTGGTGGTAAGCTGTTGCCCTAGCCATATGGATGCTTGCAACTCACGGGGCATCACTCACGCGTTGCCTACCCTTCCACCCCCCAATGACCTCTCGCAACCTAATTCACACGCCTTATTCTATGGGAGGTACGTCCCTAATCGAACAGCTTGTTGAAAGAAAAAAAACTCTTAATTTTTTTTTATTGAGCACATTAGCAACTCAGCAAGGAATTTATTATTTAAAATAAAATGAGCTTAATTTAGTATCCTCCCATGGGCTAATTCCAGCATTCTACACTCCTACACGATATGATAGTTGTCTTGACCATGTCTTGTTAAAATGTAATAATAAAGTCACTATCATTAAACTGGAGACACAAGTCACGGACCACTTACCAATAATTGTTAGTATAAATTTATCAAGAGACAACAAGACAAATAGAACGACTATTACTCGTTTTGATCATAATGCTATTGTACGTGAAATTAATAGTCTTGATTTTTCTCTAGTACTAAATACTAATGACGTGGATTCCGCTGCAAATATTTTAATAAAAATGCTGGGATCAACTATAAATGACCATGCAAAGGAGGTAAGAGTCTCTAAAAGAAAAAATATTTTAAAACCATGGATCTCGGCTGGGCTCTTGAGGTGTATACGTCATAGGGATAAACTTCATAAAAAGGCCAAAGTCAGTCCAGATGACTTTATCCTACATAAAACCTATACGCGCTACAGGAATTTCTGTAATAATTTACTGCGAAAAATTAAAAGAGAGTATGAAAGAAGTGAATTTTTGCGAGCCAAAGGAAATCCAAAGAACACATGGGATGTTTTAAAAAAGATTGCTGACATGCAAAATTCGCACTTGCCACCCACAGAACTTCTTAGTTTAACTAGAAATCCAATACTTTCCCTTAATACCGTTAATGAGTTCTTTGCTGGTGTGGGTAAGCGGCTAGCGGATAAAATTATAACTGCCAATCCTCACTCAATAAAATCTGCATGTTCTACAAATCAGTCGCAAAGTAATTCGCTTGTCCTACTGCCTGCAGATGAGATCGAGATTGAGACCCTGATTAGAAACTTGCGGCCTAATTGTGCAATTGGTTGGGACTGCATCTCGTCTAAAATTTTAAAAAGCTGCTGTCAGGTTCTTGTTCAACCCCTTACGCACATCTGTAATTTATCAATAATGACAGGGATTTTTCCAGCGGCTTTTAAAGTGGCATTGGTTCACCCTATACACAAATCGGGTCCAAGAAATGTTGTGAACAATTATAGACCAATTTCTATACTAACAGCGATGTCGAAGGTCTTAGAGAAGATAATAAACAATAGATTGAACAGTTTTCTGGAAAAATATAACCTTATCTCTAGCAATCAGTTTGGCTTCCGTGCTCGGGTGTCCACTGAGGACGCAGTCGACTGTTTGACTGGTAATGTCGTTGATAGCTTAGACTCGAAAACAAAATGTTTGGGTATTTTTCTTGATCTCTCAAAGGCCTTCGACACAGTTTCACATCCAATACTTCTTACCAAATTGGATAACATAGGTGTCAGAGGAAGTAATCTTTCCCTACTAGAAAGTTATTTACAAAATCGGACCCAGATGGTTAGTGTTAATAAGTGTCTCAGTGACAAACAAACCCTCTTTTATGGTGTACCCCAAGGTAGTGTGCTGGGCCCTACTTTATTCAAAATTTATATAAACGAACTTTGTGACCTAAAAATTCCAAATTGCAAAATTGTGTCTTACGCTGATGACACTGCACTAATCATCAATGGTAACACCTGGACCGAAGCTAAACATCATGCTGAACATGCTTTACGGATTGTAATGCGTTGGTTGAATAGTAATCTGTTGACTCTAAATATAGAAAAGACAAAGTACCTAACTTTTTCATTAAGGAATTGTAATAAGCCGCAAGATGCATTTTCCATCACTGCTCATACTTGTGACCACCTTCCCAATTGTAATTGTTTGCATCTAACTAGATCTAGCACAGTGAAATATTTAGGAGTTATATTGGACGACTCGATGAATTGGCATGCTCAAATAGGCAATGTTTGCTCTAGGGTGCGCAAACTGATCTTTGTGATGAAGAAACTTCGCTCTTCCGCTGATCGCGATATTTTATATATGGTTTACGAGTCTCTATGTAAGTCAATTATTTCATATTGCCTCCCAATATGGGGAGGAGCAGACAAGACTGCTATGATAAAACTAGAGAGAGCACAAAGAGCTGTCTTAAAAGTAATGCTATTCAAACATTTTCGATACTCGACTACGAAATTGTATGAAGAGTGTAAAGTGTTGTCGGTGAGGCAACTGTTTGTGCTCCTCACAGTTCTACGTCGTCACAATTCAGCTGTCCCTGTGCCTATAGACAATTGTTCGCGCCGGAGGAGAATCGCACCATGCCCGCGCGAGTACCATCGTACAGTCTTTGCTACTAGAAACTATAGGTATCTAAGCTCACATTTATATAACAAAGCTGATTCACTTCTACATATTGTGTCCTACGTTAAATTTGAGGTGAAAAACAAACTGAAAGATTGGCTTTCAAGCTTGGACTATGAGATGACTGAGGATTTACTCAGATGATGAAGACTCTGACATTCACATCACACCCACACACACTCACACACACACCCCCACACTCTACCCTTGCATACATCCACACGTTTCCTATTGTATTGTATTACAAAGCATTTTTGGCGCTAGTCCTTCACTTTGTATAGAGGTTCACTGACTCCCATAATACAGATTATTCTAGCTTGGGAGTCAGAAGACTCATAGACTTGTATAAATTTTAGCCGTAATTTTTGTGTTAATATGTACTATGCTTTTAATGTGTGGCAATAAATAAAATTATTATTATTATTATTATTCCATTTATTAATCTTAACACTTATTTTTACACATTTAAATATAGATATATATAAAAAAGAAACAATACATATATTTAAAAGTATAAAAACAGCTCCCCACCGGCATCGGGAACAAGGTCCTAGGTACCGGTGGTCAAGGCTCCAGAGACAGGAACTTCCTCACTATGCGTGCCGTTTCCAGGAGCACTGCCTTCTGAATCTGGCCCTTGATCCAGCCACCCAACGCGAGCCTCTTAAGGTGTTTGTCGAGGCTCTTGGCAATTAGGCCATGGGCGGAAACGACTATCGGTACAATGGTTGCTGTATCAATGGCCCACATGTCGACAACCTCGTGGGCAAGATCAAGATACTTGCTTTCTTTATCCTTCTCTGCTTTCACGAGGTTCTCGTCATGGGGGACAGTAACATCAACAATCATTGCACGGCGCTCTTGGCGATCTATCAATACTATATCAGGCTTATTGGCGACAATAGTCCTGTCAGTAATGATAGATCGATCCCAGTATAGTGTGATATGACCATCTTCGAGAACCGATTCTGGCACATACCTGTAGTAAGGCACTTCAGACGACACCAGGTGGTATTTCAGGGCAAGTTGCTGGTGGATTATCCTGGCTACTTGGTTGTGCCTGTGCAAGTATTCACCGTTTGCGAGACGCGAACATCCGGAGATTATATGCCTGAGGGATTCACCTGGGCTATGACATGCCCGACATATGTCGATGGTTCCATCCCTCAGGATAAATCTCCGGTAGTTGTTCGTCATCACAACCTCGTCCATAATTGCACAGACAAAACCTTCGGTTTCCCCAAAGAGGTCACCGAATTGTAGCCAGGCCACGGAGGCTGCAAGGTCCACATCGGGTCCATGAAGGGCCCGATAGTACCTTCCGTGTAGCTCCTTGCCCTGCCATACCTTCCTGCGATCGTCTACTGTGAGCACCACTGGCTTGCGCCAGTTCTCTCTAGCTAAAGATAGAGGGGTCAATCCATTGTCCACTGCGACAACATCCGTATGCATCCCCCTGTCAGTGTGTCGGTTATTATTATTATTATTATTATTAGTTTATGTGCACCTCTTTCTTGTACTTATGCATGTATGCAAAACTAAAAAAAAACATTATCCCCCTTACTCATAAAACGTTATTTAACTAATATACTGTTTAAAGGGTCACGTAAATAACGTCACGCTATTGTCATCGTCAAATAATGTGACATTATTTACGTGACCATTTAAACAGTATATTAGTTAAATATCGTTTTATGAGTAAGGGGGTATATAAATATCATGCATTAAAATAATATTGTTGCTATCTCAATCAATCAAATTACAAAATGTGGCGTCAATAGTTCTCAGGCATTTAATTTCATGTTTCGTCAAAGAATATGAGAAGTACTTTCGTAGTCAATCTTTATTTTGATAACTTGACGAAGAAGAAATTAATTGAACTATATGGAAAGGTAAACTACACTTATGGCAAGTAAAAATACACAAACATTTTTGGAAAAGATAAACAACTTCAACATGGTTCCATTTTAATCAAAAATGTTAAGGTTTTGAGCCCTTGTAATTTTGAATCTTAAAGGGATCTGACGTTCTATTCTTTATTTTAGTTATTTATAAGATGTTTCCAAAAATAATTGGTTTTTTTTTAAATATCCAGACCCAGAATAGGACTCACAGCGTCGCTAATGTCCTCTTATCTTCCAGATCTTACCGACGCCAATTCAACTGAGCAAGCCTGAACGCCTGACAGAAGAAGATATCCACATAGACAACAAATGCATAGAGTGCATACAGAAGTACATAGTCTCCAACTCGTCAATGAAGAGTCAGCAAGAACTGGCCCTGCAAGGCTTTAGGGAGGACTACCAACAGCTTATGGAGCTCAGTAGGGGCTTGCAAAAAGCTCACGGAAATGCGTAAATTATGTTAAAATATTCAATATAGTTGTTTAGTTAAGTATGTTATGTTTTATTAATAAGTAGCTGCCGGGTGCGAGTTCGTTCGCGTGAGGTGCCCTTACCCTACCTTCCGTGGACTTCCACAAATATTACAAAAACAAAATTTCAAAGCCAAATCGGTCCAGCCGTCTCGAATTTTAGCGAGACTATTTTTATTTTATATACATAGATTTAATTGATTTTATAAATACCACGTCTACTTTTTATAAATTATCTATGAAATTCTGGTGACAGTTGATTTTCGAGCATTGTCAAAATGATGATTATTGTCAGTTTACTTTATATTTAAATTACTATACAAATGCCGTTTTATTACAAACTACGCACTTTCACACCTCTGCTCATAGCAGCTGAAAAGAAAGCAATCAAAAATGGGTTACACCATTCAATATTTACGTCGAGAGTCGATAGATATGTTGGAGAGTGGAAGAATGATTTGAAAGAAGGTACTTTGTAAAATCATCCTACAAAATCCCCCTCATATTAGGGCAGTAAGTAGGGTTGGTTCGACACACGTTGCTAAATAATGCCTATTTAAATCTCTTAAGTTTGAATCAGTAAAAGGTCAGTAAGCTATTCAGAGATTCTTATGAATTTATAAACAAATCTGATGCCTGCCTAAGTAGCTATCTGGCGTTGGTTATCTAAGATTATTTATATAATACCTAGGAATAATACTGATCACATAGGTAGTATTAAACTACATGTTTGTAAACATTTGTTCAAACTTTGTCACAGGGAAGGGTTCCTTTCGAACTATCACTGGAAAGTTATATGAGGGAGATTGGTATAAAGGTCTTAGGTAAGTCAGTCAAGTCAAACTATAAAAACCGGCCTATAATTATTTGTTATAGCGGCAGTAGAAATACAGAATAATATAAATGTGAAAATTTCAACTGTCTACCTACGGTTCTTGAGACGCAGCTCACTGACCGACAGACGGACGGACAGCGGAGGCTTAGTAATAGGGTTCCGTTGTCACCCTTGGGTAAGTACGAAACTCCAAAAACGATCGCTACCTGGACAAATCACCTAAGAAAATTCTTTGTTTATGTACCTACCTACTTAGGTACCTATGCATCTTTTTTTATAAGACAAATCTCGGTACGTATATATATCTGTTAAACATATACCTATGTAAGAGTATCTTCGTTATTAATTAGAGGCTTCCAACTTTTTGTATGAATAAACAGACACGGCTTCGGCACCCTTAGCAATCCACTCGAAAATGGCACATACAGCCTCGAATACCGAGGGGATTGGATCCGCGGGAAACCTGAAGGCATAGGCTGGAGATATTACTCAAATGGTGACGTATATTTCGGATTCTGGAAGAGAGGGTGTCGCCATGGGTTTGGCAAGATGTGGTACGCTGACCGGACATTTTATGTGGGATACTGGAAAATGAGCAAAAAGCATGGCCTAGGAATGCTTGTGCAAGGTTGGTTAATATTCAACTTGTCCTTGTAGCCTAATATAAGACCTCAGTACCCCTACCATGAGTTATCTACGGTGAAACGTGTTTTTATGAAATGCTTCCAAAAGTGTCCACTAGAGGCGGTGCTCGTCATACAAAATACTTATGGACCGTAGTCGCTAGCGTGTTCCGATTAAGTAGGTACGTTAACGTCAAACACTCATGGTAGAGGATTAGGTACAGAACAAAAGTCATATGGAGCGCGCGGTGTTTAACAAAGTTTGTAAAAAAGAAGTTTTTTACTTCGTAGGTAGCAAACAAGCATACGACCCGCCTGATGGTAAGCGGTTACCGAAGCCTATGGACGATTGCAACACCAGAGGCGTCATTCGCGCGTTGCCGACCCTGCAGAAATCTCTTCACACCCTTTTTGAAGAACCCCATGCTGTACGTCATTTGGGAAAACCACGGCTAATTCCACAATCTGAGTGTCCGCGGATGGAAGCTCCTTTGAGGCCGTACAGTTTGAAACAATTTGTTAAAAAATACCGGCCAAGTGCGAGTCAGACTCGCGCACCGAGGGTTCCGTACAAAACTGTAGGTATATAAGTAAATGGTAGTATAAACCTGAGTATTTGATATTAATTTCAATTTATGACGTATTAAAAAAAAAAACTACTTACTAGATCTCGTTCAAACCAATTTTCGGTGGAAGTTTGCACCGTAATGTACATCATATATTTTTTACAGATTTATCATTCTCTTATTTTAGTAGTTACAGGGGGGGGGACACACATTTTACCACTTTGGAAGTGTCTCTCGCGCAAACTATTCAGTTTAGAAAAAAATGATACTAGAAACCTCAATATCATTTTTGAAGACCTATCCATAGACACCCCACACTTATGGGTTTGATGAAAAAAAAAATTTTGAGTTTCAGTTCTAAGTATGGGGAACCCCCAAAATTTATTGTTTTTTTTCTATTTTTGTGTGAAAATCTTAATGCGGTTCACAGAATACATCTACTTACCAAGTTTCAACATTATAGGTCTTATAGTTTCGGAAATAAATGGCTGTGACATACGGACGGACAGACGGACAGACAGACAGACATGACGAATCTATAAGGGTTCCGTTTTTTGCCATTTGGCTACGGCACCCTAAAAAGCAATAGGTATCAGGTTTTGTTTTTGAATTTGTATTTGCTTTTTTGTCGTCACTCCCGTCGTTCCGCTCCATCTGCCTATTGTTCTGTAATCTGAGTATTAGACAACTGTTACCTAATTACATATTTATGTTCGGCATTTGATTACCAAAAAAACATGGCTGTTAGTTTTAACTTCAGAATTTATGATACGGACACCGAACTTATACTCGACAGCTCAGAATTGGGTGGTTTCATTATAGGCCACATTTCCATCTACCAAAGTATTATAAATCTAAATGACTCAAGCTAGAAACAATAGACCATTTTACTTCATGACACATCGTCGTAATATCTATTGAATAATAATCACGCATTATTCAGAAAATGGTAACCGCTACGAAGGTCATTGGAACGACAACGTAAAGAACGGTCGAGGTCGGTTCTATCACATGCACACAGGGCAGCTGCAGGAAGGATGCTGGACTGACGACATTTGCGTCAAGTCTAAGATGACCGACATCGCTATAAGGCAGTTTTGTGACTTGCCCACCGAATATCCTTTGCTACCGGTAGGTTTTTTTTAAGTTTACCGCAAATACACCGGTATTTTGTTTACTATTGCCGGTCACAACTAACCGTTGAGAATGTGTTATAATAATAAATATCCTGGGACATTCCTCACACACGGTCATCTGATCCCAAACTAAGCAGAGCTTGTACTATGGAAACCAGATAACTGATATAATACATATACTAGGTACTTTTTGTTTGTAAATATATACTTAATATACATAATTACACCCAGACTCAGGACATACAGACATGTTCATGCACACAAATGCATGTCCTGTGTGGGAATCGAACCCACGACCTGCGGCGCGATAGGTAGAATCTTAACCAGAGTCTTAACCAACCATGTTAAAACGGTATGTCTGATTGGTTGTATTTCTCATTCATTACCCGACTGACCCGGAAGGAGGGTTATGTTTTTCGAGTGTATGTATGTATGTATGTATGTATGTATGTATGTATGTCTATTTCTTTGGCACGCTCTGCAGCCTAAACGGCTTGATGGATTTAAGCATATGAGGTGTCGTTAGATTCGTCTGAACTGTGGGAGTGTCATAGGGTATATTATTTTTATATGGCGTCTACGGATAAGAAAAGAGGGGGGGAATTAAAAACAAAAATTTCGTTATTATAACAATATGGATATCAAATGAAAGCTTGTGAACAGCCCATTCCATATATGTATATATTGTAATACTTTTGTGCTACCATTTTGACGTAAACTGCAAAAAACCATGTTTAATGCAAGGACAGTAGGTAGGTATATGTACTATGAGCGGTTACCGTACGTAACTCACAGAGTTGCGATGGTTGTAAGCGTTACTTTACCGTACCGCTCATTTACTTACTAATACTTACAACTCATTCTGTATAAAACTAAAAAGTCTGAAATAAATTAAATTATTAAAAGAAACAAAAAACCCGACTGCGTAAAACAAAAATTAACTGAAAAGAGCAAAACAAGCTTTTTAATCTATAGAATTTGGCATATAACTTGAATATTATAAGGTATTGCAGTCGGGGATAAACAAATATAAAAAAAAACACATACTCAGGTTATTGGTTTGTCCCCGACTGCAATACCTTATAATATTCAAGTTATATGCCAAATTCTATAGATTAAAAAGCTTGTTTTGCTCTTTTCAGTTAATTTTTGTTTTACGCAGTCGGGTTTTTTGTTTCTTTTAATAATTTAATTTTTTATTTTATTACTCACATAACCCGTTTCTATCATTCCATAAACAAAGACGTTTGTTTAGATAGCGATAGGAGGACACACACGAGTATGATAAAAAAATAACTACTAACTTCCACCCTAGGTCCTAAATTTCTAATCCAGGAGCTAAAATAAGTTGCCAAATTTCATGGCTGAGTGATAACCATTTTTATATAGGCCTGTGTTTGACCGCAATCTCACCATGGTAAGTAAGTAAGCCTAGAAGGAACTGGCTCTCAAGTGCAGCTGTCGGAAGGCACCAATAGGTGCTTGACGGCAGATTTTCATCTTGAGGGTGGTAGCCGGTGGGTAGTACTACAAAGTACCCTACCACCGTGCTATTTGCTATAGCTTCCTCACGATGTTTTCCTTCACCGAAAGCTCAAGCTCATCGAAGGATTCGAACTAGGTACGTCTATAGGCTACGGTAACCGCTTACCATCAGGCGGGCCTTATGCTTGTTTTGGCCACATTAGTGGTATAAAAAAAATATGTCTTAGCTTCTTACTAACTTGATCTCATTCTGTTTATAACTTCTGCTTCCTATTTTACATCTATTGTACGAGTCACTTAAACGTGCTTAAACTCTACATAGATAACACAACTAACATGGGTAGTTATTTACATAGACGATAAGAATATCACGTTTCCCATGGCACGGTAATGTAATTATAGCTTTTGTGTCCTTCTTTTTTGCACATTACGTAGGTACTAAAGAACATTTTATGAATAGGTACACACGACTACACATCAAGCTATACATTTCCAGTATAAGCTGATCTCGCATTGTAAAGGATTTCCGTACAAGTCAGCTTATACTGGAAATGTACTTATAGCTAAGTATAACTTACAGTAGGTCGATGGATAATAACGGATAATTACGGAGGCTGGCATTTAATTATTTATAGAAGTCCCCCGCGGTTTAACTGCGTTGTCGGGATGAAAAGTAGCTTATAGCCACCAATAGCACTCGATTATTAGTTAGCTTACGATTAATGAAAAAAAAAACGGTGGGGCTACCGCGTTTGTCAGTACAATACTCTTCTCAGTTTAAGTGTATTTCGAACCGGTGGTAAATTCAACTCATCGAACAATTAACCCAAAGAAGCGTAATGACGTCGATTTTGCTTGCAATTTATTCCGCCAATTTGACACTATCGACAATGCGCTCTGATTGGCTATGATAAGGATACATGCGCTTTGATTGGCCAAGTCAAGAACACACGATGCAGTGATTGGTACTTACTGTTCAAAATCAGTGACAAATCACTGACTAGTTTCGGAATCGGATTGCTCGGTATTCTACTCTAAGGGATTGTTCCTCGATGATTCAACTATATGTAACAATTTAACGTTCATAAGTACCTTACCAGGGCCCAAGGGCGTCGCCAAGGGGGGGCAAGGAGGGGCAGCTGCCCCCCCCCCCCCCCCCAGATATTCTAAAAAAATTGCCAAATATAATGCAACCAAAGTCCTAAGTCTTTTAGTTGATTTGCTTGAAGTTCAAGCCTTGAACAATCATTCCCGTACGTCGAAACTCGAATGAATTCACCAATTCCACTCTTAAAATATTCCGTACGCTCAACTACTGTGTACTGCTGTACGCTGTACACTTATTCAAATTCAAACTCCTTTTTATTCTTGTTTTCTAATAAATGTTATTATAACTTATTTACAAGTTTTTTATTGCATAGTCAAGAGCTCGTGCTCGTGTAGCTTTACACATTGGACTCTGTACTGTCACTGAATATACATGTATATAGTACTAAGATACTGTTGTTATTACAATCGCTGTAGATGTAAGGCTCGTAGTACAAGTGAAAAGCTTCATGTGCTGTCGACTTTACCTACAATTCATACCTACTTTTCTCAAAAGTATGAATTGTAGTAGGTAAAGTCAACTTGCCCCCCCCCCCCCCCCCTGCGCCATCGGCTGGCGACGCCCTTGCCAGGGCCTAAACTGAATTTACTTTTTGATCTTGATTTTGAGGTAATGAACTTCATTAAAATGGTTTACCTTTCTTACAATCAGTACACATAAAAATGAATCCCTATTTCCCTTGGTCAACGACTTTACTTACGGAAAAAAATAAGAAAGTTGCGCAGGGTAGGGTAGGGTATAAGGTAGGACCACGTAAACGATTTCGCGCCGGGCAGCTAGTGCCTAGTTGTATACTTATGGTACACGTAAATATCAAACGAGTTAGCCATCCATTGTCTCGTCCGGTGACCCCCTTGAGCTCTTAATGGGATTTTAATGAAGACCATTTTAATGAAGTTCATTTAGATTAACTTACGCGGTAGCCCCGCTGACAAGTAGAAGATATTGGATTGGAATATTATTTGCAAATATTTTAATTCCAGGAGTGTTTACAAAACTCAAAGAAAATTCTAGAAGAAAGCGAGCTCTGGGTGAATCAGAAGATAGGGGATATTGACAAAAACTTGCAGTACTGTATTGACCAAACAACAGGATTTAATTAATGACACAAGACCTAGTGTAATACAATTTGTATAAAAACTACAGGTTTACATGAACAATCAAATATTAATGCTAAATTATTATTTATACATATTTTATTACAATGTCATTCAATATTATATCACAGAGTACTTATTGGATTTAAGTAAATATACAGTCGATATCATATTATTGCCATATACCTACCTAAAATTTGTGGCACGGGCTGGCAGAGCTGAGAAATATGAAGTGTTTGTGAGATTATTAATGAGCAAAGATTAATTATGAATAAAAATACTCCTTTGATAAAGTCGAGGTTCTTAACAAAAAAATATTAAAATAGGTGTACCCTTGAAGCGATGTCACTATTACAAAATTCGAAAACACGTTTACAATAGGTAGGCATGACCAATTGTCAAACACCTGAAGGAATTATATAAATAAATTAAAATGAGCCTCTCCAAAGTCACAATTCCACTGTAGCGGGAAGAAGAACAGTTCAATCAGTGGCCCGATTCTCGCTTCGACATAAATGTCTAATTCGACATTTGCCGAACACGGCGGATATCTTAAAAATTCTATAAGTGCCTATTTGTGTGCCAAAATGCCTATTTCAATGCGACATTAATGTCTAAACGCGAGAATTGAGTGAAATTACAGCAGAACTGACTAAAAGTAAAGGAGTTCCAAGATTTTTGTTCGGAGCATACTGATCGTATAGTATAATGTAATAAATCAATCTAGCTAGTAAAAACATTTTCATGGGTATTGAAGTTGTCATACATCGATCTTTTCTTGCAAATAACTCTGTAGCGTAGCTTTTTAGTATTACTAGTATTTTGTTTGTTTGTATGGGTGTCTCTAATCGACGTCATAGGTATTACCGTGCGCCGCCATTTACAAAAAAAAATGGTGGTCGAAAAGTATGCCAAAATCTTATCGGAATATTGTGAATTGTTCTTCGGAGTAGACCTTACCAACGAGTAGACCTTCAGATGTTTGTTCAAAATATTAGTTTCGACTTCTCAAGAAAAATGCATTAAAAAATATGGTCGAACGATTTTTATAAAGTAAATAGCCAATATTATACGTTTTTTAATAGTTACCTAACTCATTTATAATAAAAACAGTATCATTGCATCAATATATCATCATTTGTTATCTAAACCTGATAAGCAGTTTAGTAAAGCAGTAATAGGTATCGCTTACTCAATTTTTGCTAGAAATTTTCCACTTCACTATTTTCGCGTTACTAGACTACCATTTATAAAATCTTTGATTGGTTTTGTAGGATGTCTAGTTTCTTAGGGTGTATATCCTTTGATGCGGTGTGGATTCGTAAAGACAAATCATATATGAGTGGAATGTCATGTCGTTATGAAATTTAACTTATTTACTCATCTATGCGTCAGTGGAAACACACCCTAACACTTGGTGGATTCTACACAAGTAGTTGGGTAAATATTATTCGATTACATTTTATATCTTCTTAGTTATGCATGTGAAAAGAAAAATATCTGCACAAATGTTGAGATTTAGTTTTACTTAGACTGACGAATAATTTTATAACAAACGCTTAGACAACTAATAATAATATTATGAATACATCACACCCGTAATGTGGCTACAGGAATACAATACAAATGTCACATTTTATTTGCAGAGATTTGTCATGTTTAATTTTAGTTCTCTGACCTCTTCACTTCTAATAAGTCTAGTTTAATATATATTATAATAAATTGAGATTTTATGCATTCCCTTATACTAAAATGTGAGCTAACATCTAACTTTGAATTCCAAATTGGAAGCCGTGGGACGAACACGGTATACCTACACAATGTACAAAGTACCTACCCTAGTAGTATTACACGGTATACTATACCTACAAATAAGGAACGCCCCTCTTCTTCCCATTTGAGACTCAACGTTTCACAGGCGTAAATATTAACCCATTTATAAAACAGTCGCGTTTACGTAACGCGCCTGTGTAAACAATCCTCCATTATCAACAAAACGTGCAACCACAAATTGGCACTTAATAAGTACAACCTTATATAAGTACAACCTTATATAAGTACATAACTTAATGTAATAAGAAAAGAACTATATCAGTTATAAAAAGGTATTTAACATTCCATAAAAATGTACACCAGACTGGAGGAAATCGGGACAATCACACAATTCTAGCCTGGTCGAGTAAAGTGAGATTGTTCATTCGGGCGTCATGGTCGCCCATTTCAATTTGTTCTTTGAGCAATTCGAGTTCCTTTATACCCGTGACGGTCACTTCGTATTTGTGAGTCGCGAGTGACATGTAGAAATGTATAGCGAACGCGAGGAATACAATCATCACTGGTATGAGAACGACACACGCGGACCAGGCGGCTGTAGCACTCAGATCGTAGAACTTCACCCAGCAAAGTATAGCTATTTCTATTAAGAACAATATGAGCCCGAGGAGCGTCGAGAAGGCCCACGCTATCTCAATGTACCAGTGGAGCCTCTCGTGCGGGGACTCGTGCACCAGGGCAATGCTGTGAAGGTTGCCGACGGCCTCGATGTTAGGTAGGATACAAGTACTTATCATCAGCGCCAGCATGTGAACTGCGACCAGGAGCGTCGTGCACACTGTGAACGCGACGAGCATCTCCGTGGGAACCTTGGAGGGGGGCGGGTTCAGCTGAACCTCCACCATAGCTACCTGTAGGAAATATGGTACATGCTATCATAGGTACTTTATATATTATTGAATCGTAGCTGCCTATTATCTGATTTTATGGACATTTTTAACCGACTTCAAAAAAAGGAGGAGGTTCTCAATTCGGTTGTTGTTTTTTTTATGTTTGTTACATCAAAACTCCGTCATTTATTAACCGATTTGGAAAATTCTTTTTTTGTTTCAAAGGGTACACTTCCCGTTTGGTCATCAGATCAGGATTTGATTATTTCTTAGTGTACCTACTTTGAAGTCGGTTTAAGTTTTTTGTAAAACAGTCCAATTATTTCTAATCGGGAATATACTGTGCTATCCAACTCTCACTTGCCCGGTTTTTTTATAGTTAAAGGTGATTTTTTAACGGGTGTTTATTTGCTTTGATGCCCGCCAGCGGCTAATTGCGTCGAATAATAACATTTTGAGTGCAATGATGATTAACACGTATGTTTATGTTACGAACTATCTTATCCGTTTCCTGTGTTGTACAGCCCACAGTAGCAAAAATTATGAGTGTCAATTAAATAAAGCTGTAATATTTATTAAGAAAAAAATCACATGAGATATACCTACTGCAGGAAAGTAGAACAAAATAGTTTTTTTTTTTAGAAAAAGCAAGCGTGAGATGGTAAATAGGTAACATGCCGATATCTCGCAATTTTATTGGTATGTAAATTACCCGGTAGGTACACTAATCTTGATCTAATAAAGCTGAGTGGAAGCACATACACACACCACAAACATTCGCATTATAAATATTATTGAATATATTATGAAAAGACATAACCCTGTTGCGTAACGTCTCGTCTAAATGGTGGATGGTGGCATATTCCGATATCGAGCAGGTTATTTAATTAAGTTAAATAAAGATTTAAAATGATAAGGTAGTAGCCATGGCCATATTGTTTTCGTTCAAGGTGCGCTGCTCTTGACATAATATGTAACAGGTTTATTGTATTGGATGGAGTTACTAACTAGTTATTTTCCCATTCAAAAACTCATTATTGTAGCCACACTTTAATTATTTTATTCAAGTCCAATATTTTTCTTTCTTTCTCAATGTCCCATCAATGAGGATATCGGGAACAAAGGAGTTCAGAGCCTGGCATACCCATCAGTAAAGTATGTTACCCGAAAAGTATTCCAAAATCTTCAAACCTTATAATTATTTTATTCAATTCCCACTATCATCATTAATGGGGATGTGCGTAATGCGTGGGATTAACTATTACATTGACAACTATTTTCGCCAAGAGTTTGTTCTCCTTACCTCTGCACTCCAGCAGCCTCAACAAGTTTTGTTTTAGAGAACGCAAGGACTGAAGCGAGTTACTACTATACCTACTATTAAATGTGAAACCGAAAGGATGTTACTTAACGTTTTTACTTACCATAGCGAAACCAGATAGCAGAGCAGATGTTTTGCTTGATGCTTTGAGCTTGGCGCGACTGAGTTGTAGTTTCCTCCATGATAGGTAGGCAGGAGTGTGCAGCCCATCAGCTGACTGGATAGGCGTTTCACCCGACATCAGACACTTGTGCTACATAAAACAATCTTATAAGACACTTAATAATAAAAAGTACTTTCTGTAAGGAGAGATTAAAACATGCATGATGATTTTTGATTAATTTATATTTGGTGTAAGTATATGGAAGAGCACAAACACAAATGTTAACAATAAAATGTTTTTTTTTTTTTTTATTAGACTATGCACAATCTAACTGTAGCGTCAGCAAAGGCACAATTTAGGCTGAGAAGGGAGAGCTGTACCGTCAGTGACGCCGCTCCCGAGGGCGACAGTATGGACTAACTAAGCAATTAATAAGCTTTTTACAAGCGCAACAAGTGTCCAATCTAGCACACGGTCTCTGACTTTACAGATTTCAGAATTTAACAATTAATTTATTTTATTATTCAATATATCAAGGCTGCCCAATTTTTCAGGTCAGCATCATTGCCAGCTTATCTGCCACAACAATGGAATTTTTACGGGTCGGTCTATGGTTTGGCAGCCTAATACACTACAACAAATTATATTTTGACTGCGCTGTAGCTGTGCCACTGGTTGTTACGAAACTAATTCGGAAATAATATGACATGTAGGGTGTTTCCGAATATATGAATGGCACAGCTACAGTCGAGAAGGTTTAATTAAAAAAAATACCAGAAGAGCGATTTTAAGAACATATATTTTAACAATGAAAAAAGCAATTAAATAATTAAGCAGCACAAAAAATAAGTTTATAAAACAAAAAATCTACATATACCCAGATAGGAGTTGATCCTGAGCCCAACCAAACACTGCTACTAACAGCTGCATTAGTTAAACTAAGACTTATAGACCACAGTACAAGACATAGTGACAGTGCGCCACATACAACAGTAACCTACAAATTAATATCAATACCCCAGTAATTATGAGATGAGAATTTTTGAATTTATTTATTATCTCTGTTATCAGAGAGCAGTAGGTATAATTATTTTTTTGTTTGCAAAAATTTACAAAATATATTTTGAGACCAAATGAAGTAACAGAACAGTGAATTATCAAAATTTCCAGCTTCTATAAAAATTATTAAAAAAAAATAAAGAAATGTGCCATTACTATTAACTTAATTTTTGTTCACCTTTTAAGTTATTAGAAAATTAACATTTCGGGCATGTTAATTTTCTAATAATGGGAATGACTATGAAATTAATAGAATTCGGATACTAAATATTAAAAGGTAGTGAATTTAGACTGATTGAGAATTGGTTGACCATTATGTTCTATGAACCTACCCAAAATGAAATTAAAAGCATAATGAAACTAGATTTTGCAGGTTGGATAAAATATAATTGACATTGGCTGCTTGATATTCAATTATCTCTAATCAATATTATTTATTACATATTGAGAGTAGATGCATAAGAAATAGACAGTATAACTTGTCACCATGGCCTCTACAGATGCTGTATGTTGCAATGTACAAGTAATGAACTGCATGATCAAGCCCCTTCAACCAAACTACTGCTGATTTTCAACTCACTGTGTGTAATAAAGGGCTATGTGTGATATCTTCCGACTGTCTGTACCACAAAACCAAATTAAAGGTTCTGTTAAACACCTGTCATGTATCCCTTTACAGGAAAAAAAAAACAAAAATTAACATATAACATAGGTTTGATAAAGACATGCAAAAATATTACTTAATTTAGAAAAAGAAAATTTTATGAAGCTTTTCATAATAATAGATTGAATTAATAAATCAAGCAACATTTATGACAAGATGATAATAGTTAATTAAAAAAACATACATTCTCAGTCAAGATAATGTAAATATTAGGACTCATGAAGCTTATTGTTATAATTACACAAAACATTTGTTCAAGTAGCGTAAATACGGGTAAATCGAATTTCAAAATAGAATTATTTTTAAAGTTTAAATAATTTCTTCAAATAATTTGTAAACAATTCTCAATCCCCATCGCTTAACTACACTACCGTCTACTGTACACTGCTGTACTGTACACGGCTGAGAAACTCCATCGTATTACTGAGCGATAATGAGCTAACGACTAGTCTCTACTGCACGGAATAGGATAACAAACTACATTATCAAAACAAAGGGAAACACATAAACATGCAAGTTATATCATACCTTGCTCAGTTTTGGGCACCAGCTACCAGAACCGTAACCACTGCCAGGGTGCACGCAACGGTAATTATTTCCAACTGTACTGGCTGACCAAACAGACATACCTAAATATAATTGCACGTCAGTCCTTCGATTTCAGGCGACGAGGTCACTAATCAATCAGTGATTAAAACAGTATTACAAATAAATTTAAAATCATTTGTTGGTTGCCTTCCTGAATCAGCTATTTTTCTTTCAAATTACTTGATTTCATTAAATTTAATACAAATTTCACAAAAAAATATAACCACAAATCTTAGACGTCATTCATTAATTCTTCTTCTTCTTATTTTTAAGTTTGGCAACCAAGCCCAAATTAGGGCTCATTTCTGCCAGTGTCGAGTTATATTATAGCGATATAGTTTCCACACACAATAAATCACTTTCACACACAGGCATATAAGAATGTATGTCGTAGATTGAGGATTAGGTATAGATTTGCCACTAAAATAATAATAATTACGAAAGCGAGATACGTATATGTCAAAACGTGTATGTGTGAGCAGGACTAAGCATATTTTGTCGTCCCTATCTCGCGTATAGGTTTCTATTGTTGACATCAGTGTCAAAATCAGTGTCGTTGACCTCGTTGATGGCAAGCAATTTTCTAACCGACCAAAGTGTGAGGCTTATTATTGTGGGTGGTTAACTATGGTACTACCTGTCATTCGTAAATAGTCGGATTATAAGTTGATGGGGATACCAGCATTTTATTATTTTTACCACTTTAAATAGCGTGTTTTATTTTTTGTAGTTTTAATCCACGTAAGTTACATTAGTAATTTGTTTTATATATTTATACGTAAGTTTGATACAAACATTAAAAATATTTTTTTGGAAATAATAACTTATAAATAACGACGATGATACATGGAAACAATATATGTATGCATGTGCCTAATTTTTAAACCGCCAAACATGTATTATATTACTCTTTGCCGCCAAACATAATAAAGAGGATAATAATATGCATACATATTTTCTATTTCAGATAAAATAAATAGAAAACAGATATATAGGTAAATAAATATTTTTTTCTCTTTCAGATCCGACAGGCTCAAACGAGTAACTCTAAATATGAAACTTCGGGAGTTTATATGGAAGCAAAGGATAGTTTGGTATAATTGTCTCACCTATCAGTTGTCTAATCAGTCTTCACCACATATTATAAAATGAAGTTGCTTTCCGTCTGTTTGTCAACTAAAGCTTCGTTCAAACTGAGGCGAATCCCGCGCGCGATGCGGGACGCGAAACTGCGCGATTCGTTCGCTCGCTTAGCCTCCCAAACTGAGGCGAATCCCGCGCGTTATTATTTTTGGTTTCCCTATTGAGAAACATGTCCTTTGATATCGAAGCTGAGGTTTTATTGTTATTGGCATTATCTGAAGAAGAAACTCAAGATGTGAGGAAGAAAAGAAGAATATGGATTCATGAGCTAAGTACTCAACGCACAGATTTTGGAGAATTTAACACTTTGATACCAATTATTTTTATACTCTTCATGGCTGGGGTCGTAAAGAATCCTATTATCTTTTACTTTTTGTAAAAATAGTTCAAGGTTCAACGGCATTTCGAATAACAACAAATCCCGCGCAGATCCCGCATATATTTCGCTGCAGCGCGTGCGACTAGTCGCGTCAATTTGAACAGGTTCATACTCGTTATATGACGCAATCGGCGCGAGCGAATCGCGTCCCGCATCGCACGCGGGATTCGCCTCAGTTTGAACGAAGCTTAACTCCTTCTAAACTACGATTTTCTATAATATGTAACAGGCCTTAGAGCGGTTCCGCTTAACGTCCGATACGAATCCGCGAAAATACAGATCTAGAAAACTCGGACCGAATTCGGATATTGCTTTTCGCACTACCTTCAACCCAAATCCGTAATTCAGACGTAATTTTACGCAAAACCACAGTAGAGCGTTAACATCGTTGATTATTGTGTCCTTTCAATAGGCGTCAACTTTCGGCAATGCTATTGTACGTAAAAAATAAAAGCTATTGTACGTACGAAGACATTATTAACATTAACATATAAAGTATTAAATTAACTGACGGGCCCGTTGGCGCAGTTGGTTAAGACGTGGAGTCTTAACCTATAGCGCCGCAGGTCGTGGGTTCGATTCCCACACAGGACATACATTTGTGTGTAAAAGTGTAAATATGGCAGTATTAATTGTATGTAGTTTTCTTCTTCGCCATTCGCTGACAGCAAATCTATACCTAATCCTCAATCTACGATGTATGTCTGTTTATTTTACTCTGTGGTTTTACTACAATGGTGGTATTGTACTAATTCACGGACTTTTTGGAGACAACTACAACCAAGACTACAACTCAGCATGAAGTGGGAAAGTTTTTTTTTAAAGATTTTATTGATTTTTAATGTAGATAGAGGAATATAGGTAGATAGGCTGTCAGCGTATAGGGAAGAAGATAGCGATAGTTCGACATGATTACAATATATTTGGATTTTTCTCGCATTTAGATGAAATTATCTATAAAATTTGCATGATTTTGACAGAAAATACACTTGAGTATAGTAATCCTTTGATTTACTTCTTAGTAATGAGTAGCCAGTAGCCATAGCCATTCACTGCATGGCATCCAGTAGCCAATAGCTAATTATCCAGGTGACAGATTAATAGCAGGTGGCTATTTAGTGAATAGCGGCTTTTTGGCTAATTCTTCTTCTTCTTATTTTTAAGTTTGTTTGGCAACCAAGCCGGGGTCAGGACTTTTTGGCGGGAACTTGCAGAGTGACGTAACATTTTCATTTTTATTTTCAATAATTTGTGTGTTTTGAGTTTTATTGTGTATTATTGGTGGTATTTTACCCAATAAAGATCATCCATGTGCACCAGTGAAGTGAAATGAAATGAATTATGTGTATCGTTACTTTTCAAGTTGTCTCAAAATGTCCGTGAAGAGTTTTAGTACAATGACCACCATTGTAGTAAAACATGACTTTTATGGACGGTGACTGACTGAGGACTATAATGTGAAGTGATTTTGTGACTGGATATTATAATATAACTCGACACTGGCAGAAATGAGCCCTAATTTGGGCTTGGTTGCCAAAATTAAAAATAAGAAGAAGAAGAAGTCATTTCTACCAGTGTCGAGTTATATTATAGTTTCCAGTCTCAATAAATCACTTTCACATTATAGTCCTCAGTCAGTCACTGTCCAAAAATGTCATGTTTTACTACAATGGTGGTCATTGTACTAAAACTCTTCACGGTACTTGAAAAGTCACGATACACATAATTCATTTCATTTCACTTCACTGGTGCAAAAAGATGATCTTTATTGGGTAAAATACCACTAAAAATACACAAAGAATCATGGCGAGATCCATACATTGATTTGTAAAAAAGAAAAAACATTTTAGAGGGTTTTGAATCACTTCCAATGTTGAGATTATATTACCAGCAACATATTAATATAGGTACATGAAATATTTTATAAACCCCGCAAAGGACTTTTTGGCGGGAACTTGCAGAGTGACGTAGCATTTTCATTTTTATTTTCATAAATTTGTGTATTTTGAGTTTTATTGTGTATTTTTGGTGGTATTTTACCCAATAAAGATCATCCATGTGCACCAGTGAAGTGAAATGAAATGAATTATGTGTATCGTGACTTTTCAAGTTGTCTCAAAATGTCCGTGTAGAGTTTTACTACAATGACCACCATTGTAGTAAAACATGACTTTTATGGACGTGGACGGTGACTGACTGAGGACTATAATGTGAAGTGATTTATTGTGACTGGAAACTATAATATAACTCGACACTGGCAGAAATGAGCCCTAATTTGGGCTTGGTTGCCAAAATTAAAAATAAGAAGAAGAACCCCGCAAAACAGAACAACAACATAACCAAAACGGTGGCGAATAGTCGCGATTCGCCGACATGCCATACAAATTCGCATTTTTATCCCGGAGTTCTAAAAATATTTTAAATGGCTCAAGTTGTTCCTTAGGCATAAAGGATCAATTATAAATTCATTGTAACGTCTCTAAAAATCTTTATTTTTTTGTACAAATCTCGCCATGATCCTTTATGAAAATGAAAACGCTACGTCACTCTGCAAGTTCCCGCCAAAAAGTCCTTTTGGCTAGTTATTAGATAGCTACTCATCTCTAGACCCAGAAGGAGGGTATTTTTTTTATCTTGTTTTTTTTTACCAGACATAAAATAATAATATGGGTTTTTACCACAAACATGTTTTTACTGGAGTGTTTTGTTTTCCCCAGTTTTATTTAATTTAAATTTTCATCTATTGTTTCGGTGGATGGAACCAAAAATCTGTAATTTTCTACAAAAATCCGTATATCCGTAGACAAGATAATATAGGATTTATAACGTTATAAGGATAAATCCGTAGGTCTGTCTGTCTGGCATTTAGATAATCATATAGATGCAATATGCAATACATAGTACACACCAAATTATTGGTTACCTGCACTAACATTATTTATTACACTAGTTTCTACCCCACGGTTTCACCTGTATTCCTGAAGGATTTTATATTTTCTTATAATAAAATGTATCCTATCTGGTAGTCCAATGTGTGTGTCCAATCTATATATGTGCAAGTTCCATAAATCTACACTTCCACCTTAATAATATTTTATTACTAATATATTATACAATAACTGATAAACACAAATGCTAAAACACATACAGGTAGTGAATATAATGAGGATATCCTGTAATTTAAATCACACAGTTTGATAGCTATAAATATGCTGAATATCATCAATATGGACATGGACACAATAGATTGATAATTATTACATAAAGCATTGTTGGTTCCACTTGCAGAAACGTATTACTAGCTAGTAAGCACAGTTTTTATGAAATAAATAACTGTATTGTTAAAATACCTGTTGGTTTCCCTCAATTATATAAATAATTTCCCTTCTAGGCTTTATGTGCTTACCACCTTTGGCTACATCATCACTTACCATGGTGAGATTGCGGTCTAACACAGGCCTATACATCATAAAAAAAAAAAATGTTCCATGTCATTGGATATTCTCAATACAAAAGAGGACAGTATTGGCATTTGTTAACACATCAAGCGTGAAAAACCAGCGAAAGGAGACCTGGCTAGCATTAAAATCTCTATGGAACAGTAACTTATTCTTAAACTCCAATGTGTAGTATAGGATGTGACACAGTTTAAGTAAAAGACTTACTTTTATCATGCAATGTTATCTATATTTATCGCTACATCAGTTTTTGTAAAGTCCATAACTGCTATTTCTAATCTCTTTCGTTCTTCTTCTGTTTTAAGTTTCAACCACATTTTGTCTAAATATGCTCTTTGATGTTTTTGAATGAACTTGAAGCTATGTTTTAATGTAGCACCCACATGTAAGGTTCTTAATTTTACATTTAGATTCCCAATTTTGGTAATAAATGGTAAACTACTAGTCACAAACTTGTGAGGCCCATGTCTAGCTCTGAGGATGGCTATTCTTGTTATTTCATTACAATATTTAGTAAGGAATCCAGTTTTAACAGCTGCAACTCCATAATCACCATGTAATTGTTGAATTTTATTCATCACTGTATCATGAAATATCTTTGATTTTAAACTCAGGGGTGTGTTGTCCAGGACCATGGGAGATGAGATTTCAACAGTAGTATACCTGAAAAATAAGCGTGTTTGTTGTAATTTCACCACATTAGTACGCAAGCATGGATATTTTCCGATAACCTTCTGAACTTCTATAAAATTGTAATTCACCTATTCTTAAAGCGGACCATTGTTTTTGATAATCGAAATTGCCGCTTGATTAATTTGACTTACAACAGCTTTGCTGCAAAGTGTTACGTTTTTGTAGTAGGCACAAATTTAAAGTTTTATGGGTAGAAAGGATAACGGTAGGTAGGTACCTAAACAAACAAACAATATAGCCAAAGAAATAATCTACAATTCAATTCAATTCAATTCTTATTTATGGCTTTTGCGGAAGAAATAATCTACGGAAAAAGCTCCATTGCTCTGTCTGTCAAACCAAACAAACAATTAGAGGTGTGTAACTCAGCTCTGAACCAGCTCAATGAATCAGATCACTCGGGTTTGAGCCGCTGAGCTACAGCTCAACCAGGGCTATGACAGCTTAATTACCAAAATAACCGTTCTGGCGCAGCTATCGCTCGCTTAAAAGCCGCCATCTTTGGACGCCATTTTACGCCATACGTCATCCAACATTCGAAGTTTTCATTGTGTCAAATAGCTGAGTTGAGTGTACCGGTGTTTTGTGTATTTGACACGCACCGGGTTCCCAAGAACGACTCGCTAAGGAATTTGTGGATGTCCTTCGTAGTGTCTCATCGGACTCTCGAATGACCAGTTACTCAGAAAACGTGTTTGTGAAAAACATATCGACAAACATCAGTTTGACCAAGAAGGCAAAAGACTTCGGTATTCTTATCCTTGTTTATTTAGGGAAGACGAAATAGCGCACGGTGTACCCCTTTCTACTGCTGGAGTCGGTGAGTATCTTACCTTGAGGATTGCCTTGATCATTTAGGCCTAATATTTAAATTTTGCTACCTCTTAACCTATAATGTATGTCTATCTATCACAAAGCTCTTATCTCAATAACATTAAGAGGTAGACAGTTAAGTTCAAACTGATGTCTGCTATAAATATATAGGTAATAAAATAATTATATGACTGATAGAAGCAATAGCAACGCAACATTATAGCTATAAAAGAAATTTCTATTGATGATACGAAATACTATGGTACCCTCAATAGCAAGCCTGACTAGTATATGGCCTGTTTTTATTTAGTCCAATCTGTTTCAAATTCTTTCCAAATACCAACTTCCCTTTGGTTTTACAAGAAAGAAGTCAACACAATAAATGATCACAACACAATAGATTTTGTTTGTGCTAGAGTGCATAGAGAGTTCACTAATAACTACCTTATTGTTTCAGTACGAGATGTTCTGTGTGACCACAACTATTGCAATGAGCAAGTTTTTTTTTCATACGAATAAGTCTGTAAACAAGCATACGGCCCGCCTGATGGTAAACAATTACCGTAGCCATATGGACGCTTGCAACACACGAAGCAACAGGCACTTTATTGGTCATTGGAAGAGCAGGTATTTGGTAATCCTATTAATGCTATTATTTATATATCCCTCTTCCTCTCTCATATGCACACATACACACACCCCCGCACACAAAAACACGAAAAAAAAGATAGATTCAATTTCACACTGTTAATTGCAATTTTAAGACTAGCCAAGTTAAAATTGATTTTGTAAGCTAGGCTACAATTTCAGGTGAGAGTGGCCTGTTGGTGCAGTTGGTTAAGATTCCACCTATCGCGCTGCAGGTCGTTCGATTCCCATACAGGAAATGCATTTGTGTGCATGTACATTATAGTGTATGCTAGTACCTACATTCATATTTATATTATTATGATGTATCCTTGATGATAAAATTAAATTGATTAAATCAAACTAAATTAAATAATTACTAGCTTATATTGATCAAATTGTGTTTGTTTTTTTTTTCAGATGTGGTTTTAGAGCAGCCTTCCTGTTCAGTTACCGGGAAATTTATCAACTGGCTCCCTTAGAACCGGAGCATACTTGGTTTGTAAGGTTTGTAATTGAAACTAAATAAATTTTGTGAAATAATTAGTTGAAATTCATAGTAATCACAACAGCCCATTAATAGTCCACTGATCTGACAACTCTTTAACAGTTTTGTAATAGTAGAGAAACATAGAAATACTCTACGCGGACATAGTTTCGGGCAAAAGCTGGTCTTTTATGTAACTTTTTGTATTAACTGTTTTATCCTTTCTTTTCAGTAACTAAATTTCAAACCCATACTAGAGGTGACAACACTACATGATATGTAAGAAGAGCCTTACACAGAATTCTGAAGGTAATACTTGTATACTAAAACTTATGTAATCATACGTATCGTGTAGATACACTTGATTTAACTTTAGCATGCTATCACTTTTTTGTGATTACCCCTTACTTTGTATGTTTACAGAAGTAAGATCATTAGTGCACAAATATAAAATGAAAAACTGCCGCTCATACTTTATGGTAATCTTTTTTTTTCAGGTTTTAAGATAAAACAGTTAGCATCAAAGAAAAGGAAATATATAAAACAAGTGACAAATATTGCAACTAAATAAATGAGTTTAAAATTATTTTTGGTTTTTATTTTGAACAAGTTTTTATGTACCTATCAAACCCGCAGTACAATTGTCGATAAAATAAGAACACCACTAAAGTATCGATATAATTTCATGACAAAGTATCGAACTCGGCAAGCACTACGCCTTTAGTTCTGTCAAATTTGATATCTACATAACTATAGGCTTAATATATATAAAGGTACCACACAGCAGCGCCAAAACGGTAGAATTGGAAACTAGTCAAAAGTGACTGTCGCATCTGTTACGGAGTAACTAGTAACTAATCTGTGAGCTCAACAACATAATGACTAGCTCACGGCTCAATCCAACTCCTATTGTATCTGCGACTCCCTCCATAGATATTCTTGTAATTCTAATCTACGAATTATTATTTCGTTCTAAAACATTTAAATATTAATTACATTCAATAATTAAATACCTATGTAACATAACTCTCAGATCAGATCAAGTAAAAAAAAAACAACTCTAAAGTATGTAAAGAGTCGCTCGGCGGAGTCGAATGAATTTAATATATGCCACATTTAATATATTGCAGTGGAATGCCCAAAGTTTTAGACCTAAGTCATTGGCATTTGAACAATTATTAATAAGCGAAAAAATTCATATAGCCGCCATATGCGAAACTTGGTTAGAACCTAATAGTTATTTAAAAGTCAATAATTATAACATTTTTCGACAAGATAGACATGACTCATATGGTGGTGTAGCTATATTTCTTCATAAATCGATCAAATCTCAACCCGGACAAATGATAATTAGTAACTCTGGCATAGAAATCGTACATGTTAAAATTTTGAACTGTAAACAAATACAAAATGTTATTTGTGTATATTGTCCGCCGTCGATACGTACCTGTTTAATAGATTGGGATGGACTCTTTTCGGCATTTAGTGAAAAAACCTTAATTATTGGCGATTTTAATGCCCACCATACAAACTGGTCTTATAAAACGGATCAGAGAGGGTCACATATCCTCGATGCTTTATTAGATAATAACTATGTGGTTCTCAATAACGGTAATTACACTAGAATAAAACTAGTCTCTGGAATTTTACAACAATCAGCTCCTGATCTAACTTTAGTTTCATCTGATGTTGCCTTTGAATTTGATTGGAAAATCTTAAACGAAAATTTAGGCAGTGATCACCTTATAATAAAATTGACAATAAATAAAAACAATTATTTAAAACCATCAAGAAAACGAAATTATAAAAAAGCAGATTGGTCATCTTATAAGTCCTGTTTAGATAATCTTTTTTGTAACTTAAATTTACCCCATGACCCCCAAAAAGCATATGACATATTTGTAGATTATATAAACATGGCAGCTGAAATACATATCCCGTTGGTGAAGATTAATCAAAATCCTGAATCTAATTTTACCCCTAAGTCATATTGGAATTCTGATTTATCAAAGGCCGTAGCAGTGCGTAGGTTGGCATTGTCGTCATTTCGTAGAAATCCCACTCCCCAAAATCTGACAATACTCCAAGACAAAATAAGAAATGCTCAAAAAATGATCCGTGAAGCTAAGAGTAATGATTGGCAGAAGTTTTGCTCGTCAGTAGATGGAAAAACTTCAATAAAAGATATGTGGCAGAAGTTAAAATGGATTAAAGGATACAAATCATATAGGAACCATATAGATAATACTTTAGCTGATAAATTATTACATAATTTAGCGCCAGACTTTGTATCTCCGTCTCAGCCTGTTTTTTCATCGAATAACTCCAAAGTAGAATCAATTATCTCTATGCAGGAGATAATTAAATGTATTAAACGTAAGGATACATCTCCTGGATGTGACGATATTTCGTATTCTATGATTAACCATCTTCCTGATAATGGTAAAATTGTTCTACGAAAGCTATATAACAACTTCTTATCCCTAAGTTTTGTACCTGTACAATGGAGAGATATTGGTATCGTCCCAATTCCTAAACCAGGACGTGACTCTAATCAAGTATCATCACTACGTCCGATCTCTCTGATGTCCTGCCTGTGTAAAATGTTTCATTTAATAATTGCAAAAAGATTGGAGTGGTTTTTGGAAAAACACAATTATTTTTCGAAGAATACTGTAGGATTTAGGAAATCACGGAGCTGTTTAGATAGTTTGAGTTGCTTAGTATCTAGGGTTCAAATAGGTAATTCAGAGGGCCTTACGACCATTGGCTGCTTTTTGGATATAGATAACGCTTATAATAATGTTGATGTCACTGTGTTATTATTAATTATGGATCAATTGAATGTAGGAACTAAAATATGTATTTATTTGTGGAATTTCTTGAAAGAGAGATATCTTAGAGTTCAGTTAGGGGATGAAAGTGTTAGTAGAGTAGCTGGTCGGGGTCTAGCTCAAGGGGACCCATTATCCCCTCTTTTGTTTAATATAGCTACTATTAGGTTTTGTAAACATATTGAAAGGAATATTAACATATCTCAGTATGCCGATGACTTAGTTCTATACTATACGTGTAAATCTGTTACGGAAGGAGTTCAAGTTATACAAAATTCGTTAGATATGATAAATAAATTACTTTTAGAAATAGGTCTTGAAATTGCTCCACACAAAAGTAAAGTTTGCGTTTTTAATGGTAGTTATAATTCACGATCAATTGAACTTAATATAAATGGAAATTCTATTGAAAATGTACATAATGTCAAATATTTGGGTGTATGGTTGGACCGGAATCTTAGATGGTCAAAACATATAAACGAAATTAGAATCAAAATTTTAAAATTTACTAATATCTTTAAAATGCTAGTTGGATCAGGTTGGGGAATAAATCAATCTCATTTAAGGCGGCTATATATCTCTATTGTACGTAGTCGTATCGATTACGCTAGCTTCTTGTATGATAATAGTTGTGCGAGCCATGTATCCAAGCTAGACAAAGTACAAAATCAGTTCTTACGCATAATTGGTGGCTTTGTTAAAAGTACCCCCATACACGCCATGGAGTCGGAGTTAGGCCTCCCACCATTATCAATTAGAAGACAATATTTAGCAGGAAAATTTTGGTTAAAGTCGAAATCTTTAGGAGATCACGATCTTATGTCAATTTTAGATAAACTCACATATGTATGTCAAAATTTTTATTGGAGAAGAAAAAAGAAACCACTATTAGCTAAATCGCACAACGAGCTTAAAATGATACCGGTTTACACTAGCAAAACATTGGAAATGTTTAGCTTGGATACATGGGTGAGCAATTTAGACACAGATTTCTTGCAACTGAGTATAGAAACGATTAATAAACCTAAGCATCAATATCAGCCCAATAAATTGCTACACGAATGCAATAAATTTCTTAATGAAAAATATCATAATTTTTATAAAATATTTACTGATGGCTCCAAGGGGAAACACAGAATAGGATGCGCCTTTTTAGATTTTCAAACTGGAGAATTTATGAAATTTTGTATTGAATCGCGTATTTCCATTATGTTTGCGGAACTTATTGGGATTGCAGAAGCTATATCATATACTGAATCATTGAGTCATAATAATGTTGTTATCTATACTGATTCCCGAAGTGCGCTCCAACATTTAATGAAATGCACTACAAATGCTCGGGGCATTCCACTTGCATATGATATTTTGAACCAGGTTATTAAGTTGAAGAATAACAAGAAAAATGTGGTGTTACAGTGGGTACCTTCCCATATTGGGATATTTGGGAATGAAGAAGTTGATAAACTAGCAAGGGAGGCTTCAGTTGATGGTATTAGATTTGAATGTTTACCATATTTCACTGATCTTCTATATATAGTTAAAGAGAATTGTTTTAAAACATGGTCAGAATACTTTGATGAAAGATCCCTCTCAAAAGGTATCTGGTATAAAACAGTACAATCTTCTCTACTTCGTAATCCATGGTTTGATGTTACCAATATGGGAAGGCAAGAAATTTTGACTGCTCTTAGGCTTCGCTCAGGACACATTCCTTTAAGCAAATTTGGTTTTATGATGGGTAAAGTTAATTCTCCAAATTGTCTTGATTGTAACATTGTTGAGGATGTATATCATATAATTGTGGAGTGTAAAAGGAATGAGTCCGTGAGGAAGTGTTTGTTGTCTCAGTTCAATATTATTTTAACAAATGTCGGATGGTGTAACAGCGTCCTGGCTTTTCCTTCTTCAAAGGAAGCTAGGTTATTGTACAAAATGGTTGATTTAGGTATTAAGTCCAGAAACGTGTTATAAGTGTATTTTAATTATTGTTTTTCCTTACGGGGGTGACATGTTCAAATTGAACAAACTGCCTTTTTTTTATTGCAAATAAAGATTTAAAAAAAAAAAAAAAAAAAAGATCAAGTAAAAAAAAAACAACTCTAAAGTATGTAAAGAGTCGCTCGGCGGAGTCGAATGAATCGCGGCGGCTCAGTCGGCTCAATTCGACGCGCGGTACGCAGTGAGCGTGCGCGCGTATCGTGGACTATAGGTACATACATTGAACTGATCTTCGAGCTGAGTCATTGAACCGGCTCACACACCTGAGCCGTGAGCTGTTCTGCAGCTCGCGTATTTTTGATGAGTTACACACCTCTACAAACAATCAAACAAAGGCTACATTCCGAATTGGTTAATATCGCTCACAGTGCTCACAGCAATAATTTGCGTACCGAGTTAGATATCACGATATTGACAGCTGAGAACTGTCAACAATTCGGAACGCCCCGTTATCGTGCTCACAGTATTCAAAACAGAACATTTGAGAATTTAATTAAAATCTGAATTAACAATGCGCTAGGACTCCTTATATCTTTTATAATTAACTCGCAAAAAGGAATATTCGCGTCTTTTATTATGTCTCTCATAAAATCATAAAAAGCATCTTTGACAAATAAAAAACCAAGAATCTTATTAGACTTTTTGCCGAAAACACTATTGTGTTTTCGGCGCTGTCAAAAGTGACGGTTAATTATTATTAACTGTCAAAAGTGACGGTTAATTATTATTAACCGTCACTTTTGACGGCGCTCTCGGTGATATCAGTTTAGGGCATGGTCGGTGTGAACGCAATATGGCGGATATCATGACGTCATCTATGACGTTTCACGGGACATCGTAATCTGTCATTATTCAATTCGGTACGGGTTTAAAAACACACTCAAATCGAGTTCATCGATTATAGCATTAATTCGGAATGCAGCCAAATATTGTTGTTTGTCTTATTCGCCAATAGGCAGGCAAAGGTCTGAGCTATACAGCGTTGTCTTATTTCAGTTTACTCGAGTTGTTGTAATTCGTTGTAATAAAGGTAGTCACAAAATAAATCACTTCATATAGTTAGTCCGCACAATGGTGGTAAATTGTACAAAAACTTTATACGGACTTTTTGAGACAACTTGAAAAGTCACGATATACAATAATAAATTTCAATACACTTCACTGGTGCACATGGATTGATCTTTATTGGATAAAATACCACCGATTCTATGCAATAAAAATCAAAATACACGAATTTATGAAAATAATAATGAATACCTACACAACTTCACTCTGCAAGTTCCCGACAGAAAGTCCCTGTAAGACAAAAGCTTGATAGTACCTTTTATGGATGAAAAAAGTGTAGTACTTTTTTCATCCATAAAAGGATGTGTGATTTTATTTATAATATCACTTTCATATAGTTTGCACATTACTTTCACATAGTCCGCATCATCAGTCACCGTCCAAAGTCTTGTTTTAGTAAAATGGTGGTCATTGTTGGTCATTGTACTAAAACTTTTCACGGACTCTTTGAGACAACTTCATAAGTCACGATACAAACTAATATTATAAATGCGAAAGCGAGTTTGTTTGTTTGTTACGCCTTCACGCCTCAACTTGAAAGATGAAAGAAAGATGTGAAGAGATTTCTGCAGGGTCGGCAACGCGCGCGTGATACCCCTGGTGTTGCAAGCGTCCATAGGCTACGGTAACCGCTTACCATCAGGCGGGCCGAATGCTTGTTTGCCACCTAAGTGGTATAAAAAAAAAAAAAAAAAAAAAAAAAACTACAACGGATCATCATGAATTTGGCATGCAGATAGCCTATGGTATGGAGAAGAAGGAGAACATACTTTTTATCCCAGGAACGCGGGTGAAACCTCGGGGGACAGCTAGTATGCAATAAAACGACTCAATAGACCGCCGAACCAGGAAGCTCATCGGAGATGAGTCTTTAAAAATTAAGGCGAAACTCACTAGCCTCGACCATCGACAAAAAGTTGCTTGCTTACACAGCCTGAACGGTACCTTACCTTCCGTTTTTGTTTCATAATAAATAATGTCTGTTGAATTATGTGTATCGTGACTTTTCAAGTTGTCTCAAAATGTCCGTGAAGAGTTTTAGTACAATGACCACCATTGTAGTAAAACATGACTTTTATGGACGTGGACGGTGACTGACTGAGGGAGGACTATAATGTGAAGTGATTTATTGTGACTGGAAACTATAATATAACTCGACACTGGCAGAAATGAGCCCTAATTTGGGCTTGGTAGCCAAAATTAAAAATAAGAAGAAGAAATAATATCTGTCTCTTATTTTAGCCTTACGAGTGACAAGGAACGTGAAATACTAGCAAACTGTCTAGTGTAGCAATTTCGATGTATGGAAATGGAACACAATCTATCTCATACTTCGGTCGCACTAGTGTTGTAAAAAATCGAGTAAAACGAAAACGAGTTCATTTTTGTAACGGTACTGCGTCTAAACGGGAGTGTCCACGAGAACAGCTCGAAAAGTCAGACGAGACAAACAGGCTAACGAAACGAGAATGATAAGCGAGTGATAAGTGGTCTATTCTTACGGTGGATAATGTAGGTCGGTTACCAGTTTGTTTTGTTAATTGACGTGAATTAGTAACCGAGGAATTGACAGTCTGGTGTCCCCCTGTGAGGAATTTGTGCTGAACTAAAATTTTTGGTGATCGTATTAATTTGTGTAGTTGAAAGTGGTTCAGAGTGCGTCGCGATGGCTGAGGCTGCAGGTGTCGTGAGCACCAATCCTAACGCTGAGATCATCCGGGGCCAGGTGTTTGAAGTTGGCCCCCGCTATACGAGTTTGCAATACATCGGCGAAGGAGCCTATGGGATGGTTGTGTAAGTATCAATGAGGAAAATCATAACTTTAAATTGTTTATTCACATTTAGAAAAAAGTATGACGAAAAAGTTTACATGAGCATTATAAATACATGAGATTTACATTCTTGAAATGATCAAAAATTCCAGTGTGTGACATCAGTAATAGCATTTAGTCATTACTCATAAGCTTTAGTACATATTCATGAGAGTTTATGGCTTGTTGCTTGGTGGAGGTTATGCTGTTAGGCCACAGAGATGGGTATTGTTACTTTTTATTAAGTTTGCTAAGTATAAACATTAATTACAATTTCTCTGATTGTATATCACTTGGTTCATAAAACTGTTGCCTATCATAGACAAAATAAGTACTAATTCCCTTACTCATAAAGCGCTATTTAACTAATATACTGTTTAAAGGGTCACGTAAATAACGTCACTCTATTGTCATTGTCAAATAATGTAACAATATTTACATGACCATTTAAACAGAATATTAGTTAAATAGCGCTGTATGAGTAAGGGGGTAAATGTACAAAAATAGATACCAATTTTTATCAATTGTATTTATATTTGATTATTTACTTGTCCATGATATTTTATGATCATTGATTTGGATTATACAACAGATTTACAACTTAAGAAACAAATATAGCTTCTAATTCCCTGCCGGAGACCAACTTGTAATTGCCACTGCAATCCTCAATAATTCACCAAATCTATGTTTATAGTCCGTTTTATTTTCATTCTGAAAGAATCAAATTGTTTTTCCTAAATTTTTTAGTCCTTAGTAAGAATAAAAATGAGTACAATTATTATGAATTTTCATTTTAATCAACAATTAGATAAGATATTGATGTAATCTTTGGAGTATCATATAAAGGTGTCAATTGATAATTTATAAATGATGTTTGATTGAGTACTAACTAACCTAACCTAATTACCAATTCAAATGGTAATTTTCAAGTTTACTTCAGCAAATGCTGATATGATTTCTAACTAATGCATCTTAGAGTCAGTTCCATAGTGTTCTGGGATTGTGGTGAAATTGCATGTTTTGAGCAACATTCCAGGATTCCAATGTCAGTCCGTCAAGATGTCTTTTCATCTGTGTGGGTATATTATATTGTTCTGCACATCTATACCAATATAATTAAGAGTTTATTTATGTTTTTTAAAATGGGCTAATCTCTGGAACTACCAATTGGATTCAAAAAACTCTTTCACTGAAAGGACCATTATCCCCAAGTATTATAGGGTACTTTTTATCCTGGGAACTTAGGTGAAACTGCTGGGGACAGTTAGTATTGTAGAATGTGAAAGCTATTGTAATTTTACCATTACTAGACAGGTGAGCGGTAGTACCCTACTACATCTATGTTTTCTATCACCAAAATCTTAGCTCTCTATATCTATTTTATAACTGAATGGTAGACTGATCTCAATATATATATAATCAAAGCCTTTATTAGCTCAATAAACTGCATATAAGTATAGGTTGGTTGGTACCAATTCATTCAACATGTAAAGGCTAATAAAAATGGTAACAGCCATCATGAATAAATGAATAGTGGCATATTTGCATTATTTAATACTTAGGAATATATATACAAAAATTGCATTGCCTTCAAATTTTGAATTGTTTACTTATTTATCTTAAACTAGCGACCTGCCCATGACTTTGGCCGTATTGGATCTGTAAAAAGGAATTGTTATAATTTGCTGCTAGTGATTTTTGAACTTCAGGTATTCATTCAACTACATGGTGTGGACAATTTTGATCTTAATCTAATAGGTTTAATTGATTAAGAATGAATACAAAAATCGGCCAAAATAGCATCACAATGAACTCAATTTTGATGACCGTGGGACATTCTTAGAAGAAGACTTCTGCTATCGTGGATAGGTAAAGATAAAGATAAAAGATATATTTATTAGGTACAGGCAAAAATAGTTACTGCTGTTACATAACTTTCGCTTTTCTTATTAACGCAGCGCACGAGAAAATGCCTCTAGGACGACTGCTTTTTGCAGTCAACAATTTAAAATATCTGAGACTTGCTATTGACAACAAACTCGTAATGTTGAAGTGATGATGTACTCAGCCTTGAATGATACTGGCTGGCTTTGAGTGTAGCGCCGCGGAATCCGTTAAGCGCTTGCCGTCAGATTTTAAACTTCAACGTGGTTTGTTTTTAAAGGTATGGTGGTAGTCAAGGAAGTATGTGCAACAGTGTTGAAACCATGATTTTACATCTCATTTACTCATAGTACAAGTAAATAGAGAAAACCGTAAATCCTTAACTTGTATACCTAGTAACATTTCATTGTAATAAAGTCTTCCTAAACTTTGATAAGATTGAATGGTACCTACCTACTTTGATTTGATCGAAATGGTAGTACCTACCTAGTACTACCTCCTAGACCTTAAATATAAGTATTGTTAATTTGTCAGGCATCTTTTTGACCCAATACCTAGTAACCGAAATTTTTCTTTTTTTTACACCACTAAGCTAGCAGCAAGCATACGGCTCGCCTGATGGTAAGCGTTTACCGTAGCTTAAGGACCCTTGCAATACTCGCGCGTTGCCGAGCCTCAATAATCTCTTCACACCCTTTTTGAAGAACCCCATGCTGTACTCTGTACTCCCCTGTGAAAACCGCGGCCTCAACTTTGTTTATACTTTATACCTATAACCTACATTAGTAAAATACAACTGTAGATGCGCGTTCGTAGATTGCGTGACAAAAAAGGTTTTCCTGTTACCTACATAACTAACATAACACTACACAACTGCGTCTTCCTCCGTCGTTGTTTTGCTTGATTGACTTGTCAAAGAATATAAAAATACTCCGATTAATACACAATCGGAATTATGTTTGACAATGAGTTAAATTGTAGGTATAAGGAAGATTGTTATACGTATAATCTGGACGCGAATAATAAGTCTCATCAGTCTGCAGCATTAGTGTAGGTACCCGAGGTAGGTACCTACGTCCGAAAAGCGTCACGATCTTTCTGTCTATTATTTGCAAAAGGTTTGTTTGTTTCCCATGGTGCGTGCTTTCACGGGCGAACACACATCTTACATTTTTCCCGAAATAATGTTGAATGAAAGAGACATTTTTTTTTGGTGCGTGTCATGAAGCGAATATTAGGCAATTACATGGCAATTACCTTTGTTTCAATCATTGCCAGTAAGAATGCGGGCAACGCATCTACACCTATATAAACATCTTAGGTTGATATTGGATGCGGATATGAGAACGGACGTCGGATACGACTGTTTTAGGATCGCGAGCCCGGTGAGGATTCATCACTAGAGAAGGCTCATTCCGGTCACGTATGGGAGCGCCCCACTCATCCCTCTACAATAATCATCTTCAAATAACAAATTCTATTGTTTGTGCGACGGCGCAATAATAAGCAAGCTATATGAACATCGGAGATATTATACATATAGCATATTGTTCTTTTGTAGATAGGTTTATTGAACGGTCCACTGAAACTATTATTTATTCTGTGACTTAAATAAGCAGGACCATTTGAACGACCGACAAGTGAATTTGATAAAGAAATAATTTGCCGTAAAGTTATCCGTCAAAATATATATATGCATGTACATGTACATATATGGTTTCTTTAAAAAAGCCGGCACTGTTAAGTTCACAAGAAAACTTCTTATTAAATAGAAGAACTTAAAGTTAGTAGGACCGTACTATACGGCGATCAGAAAGCTCTGCATTAGTTTAAAATGTGTCGTGAATAAAAGTAAAAGTTCGTAGCAGTCTGTAGGCAGCAGCAGCAGGCGACGACGTGTCGCCGCGACACTACTGGTATGAAATGCCTTCCGTAGCTAGCGACACATTGCCTCCATAGTAATACAGTACAGTTTTACCATAACTATTAGTTATAGTAATACTGTGGTAATAAATAGAGACGAAAGAGAAAGAAGTAGTGGAGCGGCGACACGTCCGCCAGCTGCTGCTGCCTGCAGTCGACTACGATCTTGAACCTTAGCCGGAAGCAACCCCACACTTAGCCGTGAGCACCTTTTAAAAAAACAGGTTGTCCTGCTAACTTGCTACATGATGTTTGGGCCATTAGAAGCTATTTTTAGTTCGATTCCCTGATCAAACAAAAGAGGATTAAGACTGATTAAGACGCAGTTAACTAAAATTTTCCGCCATTGTTTAGACTCCATCTAAAGGTATCAGAGCAGAGGTAAAGGTGTCGCTAACAGATCTCTGAAGCAATTTAACTTCCGTAGTGTATGTATGTTATGTATCCGTAGATCCATCCAACTTCCTAGCGAAACAAAGTAAAGACATCCACACACGATACAGTTACTTGTATCTCCAACCAATGGCATGTACCCATACCGTAAAGCCACTAAATACGTATACCCGACTATTGACACCGAGGCTGGGCGACTCGACCCTCATTTGCAATTCCATAAAGGAAATTATTTCGCAGTGGTTTGTCTACAGCAGGCGTTGACCGTCCGTTGCTATGTCACCCCCGGAAACCGCACAAACTAGGTTATTTCAATCTTGGGAACTGTAAGGACGGAAGGTACCTATACGTAGACAGAATATTGTACATAAATAGTTTCAAGTTTACACTTTTAACTGGGTATTTAGAGAATAAACATTTTTTTAAGTCGTAGGTACTTTTTACTTCTATAATAATAACCTTTACTTACACAAGTTTCCCGAGATTAATCTGACATTCCACCTAAAATATTTCATGAAACCTTGCTCTATTGCGAATCTCGACCATTCACCAAATCACCGTGTCACCGAACTCATGTGCTTTTAAATCTATTATATTATGTATATAGGTACCTAGTTTCAATAACCAGACAAAATGTTTTCTTGAGATAGGTATGAAATTGTGGTAGGTAGATTTTAGTTTTTATATAGGTAAGTATACTATTCGTACATCAATCAAAAGTTTATCAAAATAGCTTCGAAGTTTTTTTGTTTTATTTCATTAATCAAACGTAAATGAATCCAGAATTTGTGCTAAGATTTATGAAGTCATAATATTTAATAACAATAGCTAATGGCAGGCAAGCTTTGCTACGTTCCTTTATTTTATTTTTCTATATCAGAAACTTTCCTCGGACTTTACACACGCCAAAGTTTCATTGCAATCGGATGAATGGTATAGGAACAAACAGTCAAACATTTATATTATATATTGAAGTTATTGTGTGTGTAGCCTAATTTAGAAGTAACAAAAAAGTTGCTTGTATTAAAATGTGCGTCCGTGGGGTGACCGTTTGTTGAAGTTTTATAGAAGCTTCCGTGCCTTCGCCCGCTTTCCTGAAGCCCAATGTTTTGACAAGATAAAATCTAAACCCTCCTTTAAAACCCAGGTTTTAAATATTTCCGTGACTTTCAAACTTCATAACGAAAAGAGCCGGGACTATATTAAAACCTGGGATTTACTAGACTTTACCAGACCATCTAATAAAACAGAACATGTTTTATTTTAGGGTGTGTTCTATCTGTGAGCCATTTCTCATCCAAACCTGTTTAATTTTTATGGCGTGATTGAGTAACACACATCAAAACAAACAAACCTTCGAATTCGTAATATTAGTATGATTCAGTTCAGACAATGTTTGTTCACATTGGCAAACCCCTGGTATATAATTACTACATGCTTAATTTTTTATTAGTTTTAATGTAATACACAATTCAGCATTAAAATCTGTGAGTGAACAATAAATCACCCCTATTTTCCCACTCTTAGGGTAGGTTTTTTTTTATCAAAATCGGGCTACTTTGTAAAAAGTTATGGGTATAAAAAAAATATACGCGTCAACTTGTAAACCACCTCCGTTTTTTCGTCGGTTAAAAAAGTTATCGGTTATAATACATGAAAAAAAAATATACGCCTTGACTTGTCAACCTCCTCCGTTTTTTCGTCGGTTAAAAATGGGAATGGCCAGGACACATGATGCGGTGTAATGAGTGAAAATGGTCAAAAATAGTAACGAACTGGTATCCTAGAGTAATAAAAAAAAAGAGGACGACCACAAAAATGTTGGAAATACGACATAAAGGCGTTGGCAGGAACAATGTGGACTAGACTGACACAATACAGGGTAGAACGGTGTGGTAAACTCTGAAATAGGCTTTTGTCAACAGATAAGCTGAAATAGAACAACAACCGGTTGTTGCGATAAACAATTATCTCCCCAATACAATAATAAAATTAGGTATAATTTATTATCTTATTGTTTAAGATATTTTTATACCAATAAAGGAAAATTTTATTTATGCTTTTTTAGCGTAATCAATATGGGCTGATATTCTGATATTTCCGAGCTTTCCGACCATCCATCCGGATAGCAAGAAAGTGTAAAGAATAACGAAACCATTACTCTCTCATAGCGATGGGTAACTAGCCGAAATTTCAATAGCTTAGCTAGCCAGCTATATGTGGTCTAAAAGCCAGCTAGATAGTCAGCTATTTTGGCTATTTGGCTATTAGGCTTGAGCGGCGGCGCAGCTTGATGAAGAACGTTCAACTGCGATTTGAGTTCGATCCTTGCCGCTGCAACAAGTCTAATCTAGATGATAATGTAATAAATTAATGTAATGATTTTGTTTTTCATTTACTTTTTATTTTGTTGTATACTTTTTGAAATAAATGACTTTCCCTCATAGGTCGTACGTATTACTAAAAAAAACATCGAAAATCAACAATAACGTCATCTCTATTTATGGATATGAACTAAAAGCTTTCACAGTACATCAACTCAGTCGTTAGTTGTAGGCAAGTAAACCATAGATGTCGCGCTACTTCAGATGATTTTAACGATTTATTTAATAAATAATAATATTACAGAATAATTTAATTTAATTAAAAAACAGGTTTAAATTCGTATAATTAGTACCTTTCAAATTCGAATTAATAATAACGACATGCACTCGAATTTCACTCTTTCGGAACTTACACAACTCAGTTTCGCAGTGAACGCACGCACACACAGCTATCGGCTACGCGGCTACGCGGCTACGCGGCTACTCGGCTACTCGGCTAGAATGGCTTTGGCTAGCCGGTCAGCTACCGGCTAGTGGCGGCTACAGTGGCTATTAACCTTTGGCGGCTAGGCGGCTACCCGCTGTGTGTGACGTTAACTTCTCGTAATGAGGAGGATTGTTTATGTTACAAAAGGTTAAAATACCTGAAAATCGTGCACTTAAGGTTCAAATTGGTTCGAATTATCAATAGTTACACAGGTATTTTCAGCATAGAGGTATCTTAAGAAAACTCCTCATTTTAACTAGCCATAGCCAGTAGCCATCCAGTAGCCAGTAGCCATCCAGTAGCCAGTAGCTAATTATCGTGTTGACAGATAACGTAGCCGTGGCTATTTTGTGTATAGCCGTTTTTTGGCTAGTTATATGAATAGCTACCCATCTCTACTCTCACAACGAGCTAGACAATCCTCCGGCGTGTTCGTTCTTATGGGGGTAGGAATTGAGTGATTAAATAGAGATTAGATAAGATAAACTCGATGACACCGATCCCCTCTTTCTTATTTGGCGACTCCCACAACTGATACACGATGTTGTTTTTGTAATTTGCGTCAGTGGAAGTCACCATCGTCACAAGTTTCGCAATAAATACGTCACTGTCTGTTGTCCCCCTCTTTTTAGGGTTCCGTAGCCAAATGGCAAAAAACGGAACCCTTATAGATTCGTCATGTCTGTCTGTCTGTCTGTCCGTCCGTATGTCACAGCCACTTTTTTCCGAAAGTATAAGAACTACAATGTTGAAACTTGGTGAGTAGATGTATTCTGTGAACCGCATTAAGATTTTCACACAAAAATAGAAAAAAAACGAAAAATTTTGGGGGTCCCCATTAGGGTTTCGTTCCCGGGTCCCGGGAATCGGGAATTCCCGGGAAATACGTCGTTCCCGAAGTCGGGTTTTTTTTTGCGATTTCCCGGGAATTCCCGGGAATTTCTTTATGAGATTGAATGCTCTAAAGCAATGCAAATATTGGTCAAAATTAACGAAAAACCTTTGAAACACAAGGATGTTGCATACGATATTAAAACAAATGTCGATATACACCGAAATCGAACGAACTGAACTACAAGCTTATGAGAAATCGCTGAAAGGAACTGTAGGAAGTGTGTATTAGTGGAGATAACTTTTTTTTCTTAGAAAAATTTCAAGTTCTCCGAAAATACTTATAAAAAACATGTTTGTTTGTAACATGTTTGTAACCTATCAAAAGTCAAGTAAAATACGTAATTTTATTTAATTACCTATTTGTGTCTCACACACAAACATAAGTAGAAAATTATAAATAATCATAGCAAACTATATATAGGTACTATGGGTAGTTTATAAACTGCCGATTTTAGAGAAAATCTCTGAATGCGCGTAATTTTGAAGAAAATGAAAGTTACATTAATAATTTTTTTTAATATATATTTTTTGAGATAAAGCTTATCAGCGTTTTTGTATTGAAAAATTTAAATATTGCCGAAAATGCATATTTTTTTAAATAATAAGTATTATTATGTTTACCGACCAAAAGTCAAGCCTAAGGATGTCCGCTGCTGAACAAAGACCTCACCCATTAACTTCCAATTCGAACGATTTTGGGCCGCTTGCATCCAGCGGCGCCCAGCGACTTTGCAGGTCGTCGATCCGTCTGGTGGGAGGTCGTCCCTAACGGCGCTTTCCTGTACGTGGTCGCCACTCGCGTCGTCTTCAAGCGGTGTGGCCTGCCCATTGCTATCACATCAGCTTACTATCACTAAGAGCTATATCGGTAATTTTTGTTCTCCTATGAATGACGTCGTTTCCCTGTCTCGTAGAGAAATTCCGAGCATAGTTCGTTCCTTGTGAATTAGTAAATTTTTTTTTCAATACTTGCTCGTAATTTGACATTTATTGCACCGTTTTTAGTATCATAATGTAGCTTATGACGCACTAGTGTTTTTTTAATTTACATTACCGCACAGTTTTATGATAGGTATAATCCCGATTATGTTAAGTTTGTAACTCAACGCTATTGATATGTGCGTAGACGAAGCATTCTTAATTTAAACGGTTAAAACAAGTCAAAAAAAGAACTCGCGCGCCATATTTGTTGACGTTCTCATTGACTATTATCAAAAAATCTAGTGAAAAAAATACAAGTTTGTTTTTTTCCTCACAAGTGTGTTGAAAAACGTCGTATGATACGGGTATTGATCATTACACTCTCGGGTTACTTTGCTTAATAGGTACCGTCTCGTGTGATTACCAACTTTGCACACGTCTCATAATGTACTATTATTTACTTCTGAGACAAATAAATTGCAAAATTAATTATGTTACGTGGTTTACTTGACTTTATATACGTTAAAATAACAAAACTAACAACTTTTAAAATTTCCCGGGAATCGGGAATTCCCGGGAAGTCATTTTTTTCATTCCCGGGTCCCGGGAATGGAAAAAGGTCGGGAAAAACGAAACCCTAGTCCCCATACATAGAACTGAAACTCTTTTTTTTTTTTTTTTTTTTTTAAACTCATAAGTGTGGGGTGTCTATGGATAGGTCTTCAAAAATGATATTGAGGTTTCTCATATCATTTTTTTCTAAACTGAATAGTTTGCGCGAGAGACAGTGAGTAGTATTAGAGAGAGTGGTAAAATGTGTTCCTGTAACTTCTAAAATAAGAGAATGATAAAACCAAAAAAAATATATGATGTAGGTACATTACGATGCAAACTTCCACCGAAAATTGGTTTGAACTAGATCTAGTAAGTAGTTTTTTTTTATACGTCATAAATTGAAATTCATATCAAATACTCAGGTCTATACTAGCATTTACATATAATACCTACAGGTTTGTACGGAACCCTCGGTACGCGAGTCTGACTCGCACTTGGCCGGTTTTTTTAAATACATCGTATTTATCGAATTTGGGAAAAATAATACTTTAAAAGTTGTCGTCGCCTGTTTGATAGCATTCGACAAACACACTCAGAGGAAATTTCATTACTTTACAAACGAAACTTCGCCCTCTTCATGAAAAGTAATCATCTTCTTGCCCATTTGATTTTTTACTCTTCGTCTACAGGCGATATGTATACATTTTTGTCGCTTGCCGTCTCGTTTCATGTTGTTAGGAAAAATCATTTGAGAACAATTGCCTCGCTCTATGAGTTCTTGGAGAGGTAGGTAATTGTACATACAAGAATAATACCAAGCTAAAATAAAAGTTGTGTATTTTTTCTTCCCTCGAGTCGTGTCAGAAAGTAAGTTCAGTATTGCGGGGTGTGATTATTTTACTATTATTATTTACTTCTATCAGTGTTGGCTTAGTGAGATTACCGTAACTTTTGATGGGTTGCAAAGGCGGAAAATATTCTCAATCCAGGAATCTTGCGCTCGTTTCGTCTCGCCGAGCTGACGTTATTTATTCCACGACAGCGCTCTCCGCCGATGTCGACCTCCGAGTACCAGACCCTCCATAATGCTAAGCGAAGCATGAACTCTTATTATTAATTTGTCACTTCGTTAGCTCTGTTACCTTATATTGCCCAGGTACTAGTGTTGTACGCAAGTGCCCATTTAGTGCCCGTTGTATTATGTTGTCACCTAGTTTTGGTGTAATGATGAATATGTAGCAAAACGTGTGTCGTTGTATAATACGCCCACGTTGTTTGAATACCTAATATTATTCATATAAATTGTTGTTTTCGTTGCACCATTTTGTCATAGTATACTTGTAATATTTGTTACGTATGTCGTAACATGTTTTGCATATTAGATCTCTCCTATCTTCTCGGTAAAGATATCCGTGTCACATCTCCGCTATTTTCTGCTGATGTAAATAAAACTGAATCTCTAAAAATATTTGTTTTATTAGCAATTTCCAAAGTAATGTAAAAAAGTGTCTTGTTACAAAAACTTGCTTGAATAACAATGTTAGTTATGTGGCTGAATCATCTGAAAACTGTATTTGACTGTGTAGGTATGTACGGGTGAAATATTCCAACGATATATTTTGTCAAATTGCGCTTTATCAATGTCTCAATCACAATTTGTTACTAGTGAAAGCATAGCCGCGATGTATCTGGTTTCGCTCGGCGCGGGCGTTCTAGTTCTAGTGTCAAGTTACATTTACCGGTGGTTTGTTCATTCGGTTAGCCCGTATGCCGCGATCCCACGGTTCTCGAGGGCAAGGGCAAGCAAGGGGTTGCCAAACTATTGGCACTTTTGACAGGAGTATAGTTAATAATGCCATTTTGTTGATTAAGGCACGATTTCTCAATCGCTAGATAAACCTCATACAAGCTTTTCCTCCTATAAGTATAAGTTTATACAAAATCTGTTCTAATATCAAAATTAACATCCAGATACCGAAAACTTTTTACTGTGTATAGATACGCCTGTGTTTTAGCCCAACAAAATAATTATTTTGTAAATTTGATCTGGGATCTGACCGTATAAACATAAGCAAATTTTGCCCATGCTAATTCCATGATAAATGACCACTAGTTCCAAAGTAGGTATTCGGCCTCTCTTTTGTACCCATTCAATTAGCCTTAATTAAAGTAATGATTGCCACGTTCGCGGTGCGTTCAACTCACTACGGTGACGTCAAATGTCTATCATAGGGCGCTGATGGCTTGTTATTATGCCTATGAAAGGTTTGCGTCGTCGCATTGAGGCCTGCCTTTTGTTCCCGTCGAAATTGACGCCTCCCTGAATTCCCGCGCGCTATGCTCGCAAAGTGACATTTAATTAATTGCCATCTTGTCTACAATAGTGTGGTTATAATGGTTGTTTCGCTAACTAGGTCACGTTCACTATATTACCTTCACAGTTAGCGCGTGGGTGTTGACAAAATATTTGATAGCCAATCGGATGCAAAGCGTTTGACAGTAAATGCAGTGAGTCATGCGAGTGTCGCGCGGTGTGTTCGCTCGTCGTGCTATGTGGTGACGTCACCCCTTGTCGCGGATCAACGCGAGTCGATACACAATTTTCCTGCTTCAAATCCACGGATGCTAGATACGTGCTTCAATCGATGTCTGTCTGATGTATTGTTTGCGAACAATAGTCGCTCCATGCCTAGATAAACTTCTATTCGGTTTTTGTATTTTTAATTGCCTTAGCTAGACTGTTTCGTTCCACAAATCTCGGCTTACCGTACTCCCTGAAATTAATTAACTGACGAATTATTAATAATGCAATATTCCGTAGCATCTTTGTACTGCGTACAGGAAATCCCATGTTGTATTATACAGGGTAGGCCAACTGGGACCCGACAGACAAGGGTTTGATGTGGGTGTGGGTAGCCACCCTAAACTAAACATGAGTCTACATGAGACTAATTATGGAAATATAAATTTTTTCAAGTACTATTTTGTTTATTAAATATAATTATCTAAGTAGGCTTACATAATAATATTTAAATGCCAAGCAACTTTCACCAAGGTTCTATTGCGTACGGGATCAACGGGATAAATGAGATATTAAGAAAATGAATATTTTGATGCTCCTACTAGTTATTTCATAGCAAAATTGCAGAGATGAGTTAGAGACCTAAAAAAAATATATTGTTTTATAGTTGGATGAAAGTATTCAAATGAAGTTGTATTTTAATCTTGATCAAATATTCTAGTCTTCACAATCCCATGTTTCTTTCTTTTCTCACAATATATGAAAGCTTTTTTAAACCATTTTACCTATATACCTACTGGTTAAAAATGTAGGTACACATTAATTATTTACCATTGTATCTACTCTCAGCCTGTGTCTCGGTAAAACACTCTTACCATCTTACCATTCAAGTGGATCAGCCACTTGTTTCTGTACTTTGTTTAGAATTTATAAAAAAATTCTTACCAATATCGAAAGTGAAGCTATGATCAGATCCAGCTGTGTCCTATCTCCCATATTCACTTGGCTATAGGCGGTTGGATAGAAATCAGGAATTATTTATTGGAGAAGATTCACTTGGTGCAGTTATTTGCGTGAATGAAAACTGATAATGATAACCCTGATGTTGCAAGCGTCTGTAGGCTAAGGTGACCGCTTACCAAGCATTATTTTATTTTATTCGTACTACTAAAGTTTATTGAAATAGATCTCGGAAATAGTACAGTAATACTGTAAATATATTACGTAGGTACTCTACGACTCTATTAGATTAGACATATATAGTAAAAACCATTGCAATATTTGCGATGCAATAATATTTTCTAATTTTGTAAAGAGTCATGTTTATCTGGTGAGCATTATATGTATTAGATATAAAAAAGGAAAGGAAATCCAATCACGTTGCTTGGTCCCGCGATATCGACGCGACGTTGTACTTGTTCGGAAAATGTGACATGTTTTTATATTGAAATAGGGAGTTTACTAGGAAAACAACCTTAAAACCAATTTAATTGAGATTTATAAAAAATTGAGACTTCTAAAGTAACTTGATGTCAAAAACAAATCGTTAAGTAATCAAGCATGTTTATTCAATTTGAGTAAGTAATTTCGGAACAAAAAAAATATAAACAAATAGACACATTGTTCATATGAAAGTTGTACTTACTGACGAATTTTTTTATTAAATAAGTTAAACACATAAAAGATTTGAAACTTAACACCATTTGAACAAAGGTTGGGCTTTTTAGAAGGCGGTAAATGCTAGTAAAAAAAACCTTGATACGCTCATCAACGTTTTATATTAAGGGATGGCTATACCCTTACATCTACCAAACCGGGATGGGATGTTAAGGCTGCTTTTCCACCAGAGATGTGCTATGCAGCTATGCTGCGAGGATGTAATAGCTAAGCTGTGAAATTATGTGACCGTTTCCACTGATACTTAGCTATGTAGTGGTGCGAGTAAGATGCGCTATGAAAATGCGCCGCTGCGCAAAGAAGATGCGCAGCTCGAGCTATGCGATTTATAGAATAGTATCGATAGTAGGGAAGCGGCGAGGGTGGTGCGGTGTGGAGAGAGGCGCTCAAGGGTCCTGCCGTGCCGGTGACTCGGCTGCTCTGCACATAGCTGCAGTGGCTGCACCACTCGCGACCATCCATAGCACGCATGCTTCCATATAAAAAACATAATCTTAGTTGAATCCGTTTCGACCAGTGCCAAGCTATGTGCACCAATGAATATGATTGATGGATATCAAACGCATCCATAGCAACGTAGCATAGCATATCTCTTGTGGAAAATCACCCTTAAGAGCCTTATCAACGACTAGCTACTAAATTAAATAGGAATTCTTAATGGTTCCCTAACGTTTCCACGTTGAAATTACGGAGTTCTGAGACTATAATGTGAAGTAATAAAGCTTCGTAACACGAGTAATAGTTTCTTGTCAAGTAGATACCTAGTGTATTTAACCGAATATCGCCACGCCTTTGCATAATTATTGAAACTAGCTGACACTTTTGGCTTTTTATAAGCGAGATCTACTTACAGACAATTTTATTCTTTATTGTTATAAATTTCGTTATCGCGTGGTTGGGAAATAGGCAATCAGAGGTGTGGCCTCCGAAAATAACGACCCATTAGGGTTCAACGGGGCAATACGGTATTTTTATGACGTCATTACGAAACGAATAATTTATAGGGAAAGTAAATCCCGTCAGAATTCAACGTTGAATTTTCATAAAATTTATGATTGTATTATCAAGGAATGAAGAATAACCTCCTAGGTGGCTTGAAAGAACTAGCCTACCTCCACCGATCCGCAGTGGGCGTGCGTGGTGAAGTATTTGCCCATTCCCTTTCAGAGGCATGTGCTCAGCAGTGGGATATAATAGGCTGATGATGATGAAGAATAACAAGCAAGGCACCAAGTCTTAATTTTTAACCGACTTCAAAAAAAGGAGGAGGTTCTCAATTCGGTTGTATGTTTTTTTTTTTTTTCAACATATAGTAAATATTAAAAAAATTGCGTTATAAGTAAATGAATCAAAAAAAAAGATAGAACGTAAATATACAGAGTAAATTTTTGACATCAAAAGGAGTCTGCCCTAAATTAAACAAAGAGGAGGAAAAATAAATTATGAGATAGCTAATTAAATATTTTGGACGTCGTAATGAAAGAAAGAATATTTTTTGTAGGTAACGCTCAATTTTGATCTCCCAGGTACTTCATTCAGCTGCCAAAAGCTTGCTGGTAGAACGTCTGTTAACGTTACCTTTCTTGTTACCTTGTCAGTGTTCAGCCTAAAGATTTTTTTACCCCGGAGCGTATGTCAACGTCAACGTGTAGAATAATGCCCGGTTTCAATAAACAAGAACGAATGGTTTTGCTTACCAATGGTAGGTTTTTTTATTAGGGTTCCGTAGCCAAATGGCAAAAAACGGAACCCTTATAGATTCGTCATGTCTGTCTGTCTGTCCGTCCGTATGTCACAGCCATTTATTTCCGAAACTATAAGAACTATAATGTTGAACCTTGGTAAGTAGATGTATTCTGTGAACCGCATTAAGATTTTCACACAAAAATAGAAAAAAAACAATAAATTTTGGGGGTTCCCCATACTTAGAACTGAAACTCATTTTATTTTTTTCATCAAACCCATATGTGTCTATGGATAGGTCTTCAAAAATGATATTGAGGTTTCTAATATCATTTTTTTCTAAACTGATTAGTTTGCGCGAGAGACACTTCCAAAGTGGTAAAATGTGTGTCCCCCCCCTGTAACTTCTAAAATAAGAGAATGATAAATCTATAAAAAATATATGATTAACATTACGGTGCAAACTTCCACCGAAAATTGGTTTGAACGAGATCTAGTAAGTAGTTTTTTTTTAATACGTCATAAATTGAAATGAATATCAAATACTCAGGTCTATACTACCATTTACTTATATACCTACAGTACCTACAGCAATATGATAGCTACTTCCATAGATAGACACTCCCAGGGAATGCTATGCAAAGCTTTGAGGTCTTTGCTTCATTATTAGTAAAGATATAAGAGTCTTAATTTTAATAAATCTTTACCGTTAACGGTCCGTAAATTATTGAAACCGGGCATAAATGTTTCTAAGTACGTCAAGGATTAACTTCAAGGAATTTCTCTCGTATAATTTGGATGAATTTATAAAGAAGACGTGTTGGTATTACGAGGTATTACTAAACCTTGTGATTATATCTACTGTCAAACAAGAAATATTATTTCAATTGAATATTTTATAACTTTAGGTCTTGGGATTCCTGACAAAGGTTTTGAAGCGCCTAAAAACAAACAAGGCCTTGTAAAAGTTCAAATAATAAATATAGCTCAACTTTTTTAGAGAGCGTTTTATACCTTTTAAACGTATTTTATAACTTTTAAGGCTAAGGTAAAAAAAAACTGTATTTTGTTTACATAACCTTTTTTAGTTTCGCATCCATGAACGAATCCTAAAATAATATTGCTCTTAGGTAACCTAGATTGCCCATTTAAATATAACGTTTATCTTGGAATATGCTAATCGAGTGTTACTTACTGTTTATTTATTAATAATGAAATCTGTGACCAAAGTCTACTTAACACAACCCTCCTGCATAGGAAGAATATAATACTTTTTAAGCTTTCGCGAACTAAATTCATTGTAATATTAATTTTGCGCGAATAGACCCCGATAAATTAATATTACAATGAATACAATACTTATCAGGAAGAATACCTTGGGATATATGCAAACGTATTGCATTTAGATCCTAAGCCAGGCGTAAAATGGCATTTTGGATTTAGTTATTGCGCAGTTGGAAATGCATCCTACTCCCTATCGTATATTTGCCTGTATATATACGACCATCATGTAATAACGAATATGGAAAAAGAGTTTGAGATCATAATATTACCCCACACTCTGAACCAACTACCAATTTGAATCTTTATATGGCATAAACCAAAGGCAAATGAAAAATATAATTAAAGTATATTTCGTCGTGAGGAGGTATGCGATACCAGATTCGACAAGTCACTTCGTTATGTACTTAACTATTCATTTTTAATGTTTTCAACAATCTTTAGATATAAGATTTTAGAACCCATAAGTAAATAAAATGGTTTGTACTTTTTTTTTTAACAGATTTTGTTTTTTTTTTTTACTGGTCGACTGCTTTAGATCACAAATGCAGTCTGCATCAATCATCAATGATCCTTAGCTTATACACGGTGATTACAATAATATACGCACCGTTGAAAACCGAACAGTTTGAGTTTTCCACTTTGTTGTTCTTGTATTAGAAATTCAACGTTCAACACTTTTTATATTATTTTTATTCGACTCAGACCCTCGCAGCCTAAGCGAAAAAGAAAGAATAAGTTTAGAATTATTTTTTCAGACTAGTTTTTTTTATTATAACTCAGTTTACTTAGCGTTTCTATTAAATGATAAATATGCGAGAGTCTAAAATGTTTACTTTGTGAATTTCAGTGAATCAATTCAATATTAATGCCAAAGTGCCTCTCCAGAGCTTTTTATAGTAGTTTATTATACAAGTTATATTTTTGGGCCCATTTGATTGGAACAGGAGACTCAGTTTATTATTTGCAGATTTTAAATTGTCTTCTTCTTCTTCTTTCTCCTGGCTATTGTCCCAATTTATTTGGGGTCAGCCCTCCTAGTACTTCTGCGCCACACCGTACGGTTGTGGGTTGTCTCTTCTGTTGTGTTGCTCGCTATCAGGTCATTTTGAATGGTTCGTATCCAGGTTATTGGTGGTCGTCCACGACCTCTTTTACCGGCTCCTATGTTCATGACTCTTTTAGTCATATGGTCATCATCTCGCCTCATCACATGTCCGTACCAGCGTAGGCGGCTTTCACGAAGTTTTTCCTGTATCTTAGCGACTTTAAAAGTACCACTGATATATTCGTTTCTTATTTTATCCATCTTCGAAACTCTACCAGACCAGCGTAGCATCTTCATCTCTGTGGTGTGAATTTTCTGTTCATCCGTCTTCCTCATCGGCCAGCACTCAGATCCATATAGTAGGGCTGGTCTTACTACCCTTTTGTAAACGTTGCCCTTGATTTTAATCGGCATACGCAGATTTTAAATTGTCATATTAGAATCCCAAAAGTGAGCTCCTTTTATATTTTTTTATTATTATCAAACAGAAAATATCATACATAGGGATTACTATGAAATCGTTCACAATAAAACCACAAAGGCTTTTATAGTAAATGGAATGACTTACATCGACATTCGTCCTAATACACATTGACATACAGTAGGTAGGTATACAAATTAAAAATACTCATATAATAGGGACGCACTCATCTCCGTATACACTGGCTAGTCTGGCTATAAGTATGACCAAATGATTTACAGGTTGCCAATCCAGAGTATAAAGAGACCAGTGGACCAGTGGATATAGTGAAGCCCATTCGATATCTGGTAAAATATGTGTCCCATCATCACTCATTGAAACCATAATTGTTTCGAACTGCTCGGGCTCAAAGGAGTTTTCTTCCGCGCACGCTCAGATTTTGGAATGAGCTCCCCGCCGTGGTTTTCCCATTGAAATACAGCATGCGGTTCTTCAAAAGAGTGTGAAGAGATTTCTTCAGGGTCGGACACGCGCGAGTGTTACTCCTGGTGTTGCAAGCGTCCATAGGCTACCGAAACTGTATACCATCAGGCGGGCCGTATGCTTGCTTGCCACTGCTTAGTGGTATAAAAAAAAGAATGTGTGTGCGATGGATGAGATTCGTATTTAGTTAAGCTCTGAGTGTTCTGGTCATGGTATTTTATCTAGGCTCAGCGATTATTAACTTAACAAATTCATATTTAATGACAATGACATCATGACGGCCACGACCAAACAGTCAGCTCTTAGTTGGACTCTTTCAAACTTAAATTGATATACAAAATATTCTACCAGTCGCTATTTCTAACTTCGCTTCCGATTGCCTAGTTTTTATAGGATTAATTTCAATTGAAAGTGCTGAAGATAGGATAAATACTGTCAGATTACTCAGCAGTTAGCTGCGATAAGGCGCACAAGTTCTTCACGGAAGTTATAAACTGCTTTTTAATGATCCACCAACCAACAGTTTGAAGTAAAGTTGAAGTTGTATGTACACCTGGGTTTGCGAACTGTAATTACCTTGTTCTATAGATTGTATAGCTAGGGTATTCTAGATTAGAGTAGACTAACCCTTGCCCCAAGTTGAAAGGTCTATATTTTTTATTACAAGCTTTTGTTTAACTTGTATGTAACTATGTTTGTTCGGATGGAATCTTGCAAGTCGAATTTCACCCGCTACTAGTGGTCGGATTGACTTGATAATTTAATAATGTAGGTATACCACAAGAAGACAATGCATGTACACACGGCTAAATGTTCGTCAGTTTTCAACTTGATTCATTCAACGTATCACGAGCACATATTACCTTATGAAACTGAACAGACAGAATACACTGAATTAGAGAAAATAATGATTTAACTGTTCGTTATCAGAGTTCAAAATTATTCATATCAAAGTTGTTCAACAAGTTTTTTTTTTATTTTATGTTTTGATAAACTAAAACCTCCTTGTTGGTTTAACCTGCTATTGTTATTTATGTAAAATTAAAATTGGAAAAAAGGGCAATGTTATCATTGAAAAAAATAATCTTAATATTTATTCCGCAAAAGCTATAAATTGTGTCTGACATGATGTAAAAACAAGCAAAACCTTATTCGATAGCAAACGTCACATTTATGTAAAGGAACTGGTAATTTGCTGGTACATATAAAAAAATGATTCTTGCAATCTGGTGTATAAGCGAAAACGAACTCTGAGGTGACGAACCTTTTAATTCCGCGACTGTACATTGACTGTACTTGCATTGTCTTCCAATATACAGAACAGTAGGTATCCAAAAAAAGCTTGAATTTTTTTTTTAAACAAAAACTTATTTCATGAAAGAAAGCTTTTTGTTGTACATAATTGTGATGAGCGTTATAAATAATATTGTAATTTGTTCTTTAAAGTTCTCCATATCAAGTCATCCAAATGAAGTATATTTTAGAGCGATTGTACTAGAGTATGAACCGTGACACGGGTATTATCAACGCAACCACAACACGAACTGCGCGTTCATAGTTTAATTGACAACAAATAAACAATAAAAATAAACAAGAACAAATGACAAGTAACTAACGGTGTAAAGGTGTATAAGTTACCTTCTGTCATTTTTTTATATGAATTAAATCAATATAGACTACTTAATTCGGAGCTTATTTGTTGTTGTTCAATATACCTTGTGAAGGTTATTGTTTACTGTGTATAGGCACAGTATTACAATCTCTAACAGTAGGGAAACGCCTTTGATGTCGGGCCGTGCCGCCGTCCGTGTGAGTACCTACGCTGTCACGAGCAGATACGCAAGGGTTGTCACAAAATGTAAAATAAAATAATTTTATTGTTATGATAATGTCATCATTTATTTATGAGTAATAAACATTTACATGTGTAGCACTGTACTTATCTAAGCGCACGGGAGTGCGCAGGCCAAGTTCCTACAACAACGCCGCACACACACCGTGCACTACTTACACGAAAAATGTCTTAGTAAAGTTCAGTGCGCTAGTTCTATTCGCACTTCCATCAGCATAGACTATAGACTTCCTCACTGCCGCCGGGGCACAGGCCTACCTTCTATACAAGGCCAAATGGGAAATCCATAGTGATCACAAGTCCAATGCAGGTAAGTGACTAACTACACACCCGTAAGGAATACTACTTTATACTTCACAAACATCTTAAAAAGGCTTGTGCAAGTTATTTAATCTAATTACTTTCTTGATTTTGATTAAAATAACCAGCCAAGTGCGAGTCGGACTCGCGCACCGAGGGAAGTAGAAACTTATTGGTAGGTATGTACAAACTAAACTTTGCCATTGGTAAACTGTATTCCCATACCTCGCAATAGGTCGCACAAAAATTTACGGTTTTCGGATAGTTTCCTTCATTTGTGCTATAAGACTTTACTTCATGCCGAATTGCATGATTCTAGGTCAACGAGCAGTAAGTAGGTACTCAATAGGTTTTGATTCCCTTAGTCTTGACATATAGATAGGTATGGTATTTGTAGGACAGTTGGACAACAATGTGATAAGGGTTTTTTTTAAGTACGGAACCCTAATAAGCAGAAAAATCATCAGAATACTTTCAATTATATAAAAGTTGTCAATTTAATCATAATAAACGCATTATTTGACAAATTCAAACCTCTCTCACTTAACTATTTACTAATACAAGGTAGGTTAGGTACCTACTAAAATGTTAAATTACTTCTGCGTTCGTCGACTGTACACGCAGAATAAATTATATAGGTTTAACTACAACGGTATAAAAATCCTGGGACATATAGGAACAACTTACCTCGCGTCACGGGGAAATCTATGAAATTTTTAATACCTATTATATTTCGGCGTTGATTTGCAGCCGTATACAGAACAGTTTGTGTGCTGCGCCATTTAGATTTTGAGCACTGAACAATACCTACAAAATTAATTACAAACACGAATGCGTCTTCCTTCCGCGGACGCTCCCGTCATCTAAGCGCGATGGCGGGACGCGGTCGCGTCGCTCCGACACCCCGCGAGTTCCCCTCCGTCTCTCTGCGTAAGTACATTCGTTGCGCAACTGTATGCATAGTAAAACTGTGGTATAGGCCTGTGTTTAATCGCAATCTCAACAGGGTGAATGATGATGTGGATGAAGGTGGAAAGCACATAAAGCATACTTAGAAGGAAATGGTGGCTTCGCATTTCTTTGAGCGTGACCATGTAACGATGCGACCTCTCCTATTTCAATTATTGCTTCTGGTCACAAATACTATTTTCAAATTTACATATTCTAATTTTTAAATGTTCAAATTTTCAAATGATCAAATTTTCGAATTCTAATTTGAAAATTTTTGAATTCTCATATGAGGAATGTCCCATTAGACATTCATTCAATTCGATCATTACTGAGACACAACTTAAATTGTGCGGTCATGTTTTTAAAAGTGAAATAAAACAAATCAGAATAATTTTTATTGAATAAAAAGAAATAAAAGTTACCAGTGTAGTACAAATACTTGATGTATAGCCGTGTGTACAATGTGACATTACCAGTGCACTTATAACATAAAGAATTAATATACTAGAACCCAGCTTGGGTAAGTTCCTTGGTTTCATATCACTACTTCCCTGTATCCCATATTGTTGTGTAATATCAAAATATTTAGAACTCTTTCTTACAAGTGTTTTATATCATATTTTCATTGTTACAGTTCTTTATTTTTACACAATAAACTTTATGGAAGACAGTCGATAAGTTTATTTTTCTTCAACTGTATTATCTACTATTTTGAATGCTCCGGGCGTAGGGTCCGGCGTGACAACCTAACCAGAATAAATGCATAAGAGCAACGGAAGTAGTGGTATTTTTAACCGACTTAAAAAAATTGTGTTTTTTTTTCTTTTTTTTTTTTTTATGTTTGTTTCCTCATAACTCCGTCATTTATTAACCGATTTGGAAAATTATTTTTTTGTCTGGAAGAGTACACTTCCCGTTTGGTCCCATTGTCATCAGATCAGGATTTGATAACTTCTTAGTGTACTTTGAAGTCGGTTTAAGTTCACCTCATCAGTTTTAATGAATAAAGAGAAAAGCGAAAATATTCATTTAAATTGTAGCTTGTATACTTGGTTTTAATATAAATGTTACTGAAATTAAAACATCGTTATTAAAATTGTTGTGTCGGAGATTAATAATCTTGTAACATGAATTAAACATCGAGAATTGCGAATATTTGTACCGGCTAGCATGGGTCGTGTCATGTTATAACGAGTGAGCCGCATATTTGTGTACACAAGTGGGAAACGGTATTTAACTTAAAAAAATACAAAGGAAATTTTAGCTGTATACCTAAATTATATTGTCATGCCACTCTTTGCGTTTTACTCGCAGCTGGGTACTTCAATGATTTTTATATTCATGACATTTTTATAACGTATTAATTACTATGATATTACTTATATATTATACTTACTCATATTTTAAAGTAGTAAATCTTTTTAATTTGCGTGTAGGAGGGAATCGCCGGAATTACTGATAGTGTTCTGAAAATTCTTTATACTTTTCATCATACCATTAATAAATCCCAATACACGAAAGCTGGCTGTATCTTTTTTCCATAAACTTACCTGATATAAAGAAAGAAAGAAACAAACATGAAACAAATAAGTTTATTTCCACCAGAACGCACAGAATAACAATAAGTAGGTACATACAAAAAAATAACAGTAAAAAAACAGTTGCAACAATAATAATAAAATCTGTCGATATCGATGATTTATCTACGCTAATTAGTCCGTACATTTTAGAATCGCCTTTTCTCAGGAAAAATAAGTGTTAGGATAATTTATGTAGATGATTGCATGATCTACAATTTTGTCTCAGCTATTTTTATCATAAAAGTAACGGTTTCGCGAACTTTGACATAGCATTTTTTTTTTGCACACATTAGATCGATGGGGACACGTTTACGTTCATGTAAATTTTTAGCTTCTATGGACTTTATGCAAGGCTACCCCTATTTTTCGGGCAAACTTGACCGGACTAAATGTTACACAAGCATAATTTCATTGTTATAATTTATTTTCAAACTAATAGTTATATCTTTTACTTATTTCATAAATCTTTTAAATTAATGTAAAGCCCAAATAAGTTTAGGATAGTTTTGATCTCTCATAAAATGTAGCATAGCCTTTGACAGCAAACATTCGTTATTCAGTGACGCGAATTTGTATTCACTGAAACAGAAATTGCGACCCGCAGAGCGGATGCTGCGAGTTGCACTTATTTGAGATTTACGAAGTGCAGTTTTGCAGTATGTAGGTACTAGCTTATTACAGCTTAAGTTGGTGAAGTGGAGTACATGCTGCAGCCTTCCATACCTTGCATTAGACCATTAGATGCTGACTATTCATTAGTGCCTGTCAAGGTTTATTTGAATGAAGAAATATTTCATTTCATGTAAGAACCTTATTTTTATATAAAATTAAATATTGCATGCATATGTATAAGACGACAATTCTTTCAAAAATAGTATATTACTTACTTAAATATAAAAGTACATTCACTCAAAGTTGACCTAGGGATTTCCCAGCTAATTGAAGAAGGACACATTAGGTACATATATGTATGAGAAAACGAATAGTATACAGAATAATGTCGGGTAATACGAAATTTCCTCCTGACCTCATAAAACGGGCGGTCACGCATATACGGGTCAATATAGGTGACTTAAAAGATCAGCTATGCTTTGAAAATGAAGGTACCTAAATAATAAATAAATATCCGGGGACATTCCTCACACACGGTCATCTGATCCCAAACTAAGGAGAACTTGTACTATGGAAACCAGATAACTGATATAATGCATATATACTACTTTTTGTTTGTAAATATATACTTAATACATATTTATACATATGTAGAGACAAGAAAAAATAGTAATTTCCGACCAAGTAGAGCCAGATACCCTTTGCCCAATAATAAATCCCCATGTACCTACATAGAGTTAATATAACTCTATGCCTATGTTAGTTTACATAGACATCCTTGGATCACATATTACCTGCCTACCCGCATATAGCAAAATCATTATCCTATCCAAATATGTTTCTATTAGATATTTTCCTTCAATAGGTACCTATCGAAAAAGTTCCTACGACGGTCGGCCCAGAATATAATAAGTTATCGTATCAGTTTGCCAAGTACTTATTGACTGATTTATCGTAAATTATATCAAAGTATGTAAAAAGCAGACATTCAATCAAATATGAAAGACGCGCGTTTCACATAACATGTATACTCAATCTGCTTCAGCCTGTAAAAGCTTCATACATACAAATATCCATTGAAAGCGTCGTTTGCGAAGTTGATACCACTATTCAGATTTTTACAGTTTCTATCTCTCTCCTTACTATGCATGTAACCGACACGAGAACGAGACGGCAGTTGTTCCCAGTGACGTGCAGTTTACCTAAAATATGGTCATACAAAAAGCCGGCACCTCAGTTGGGGCCCTTTTCACGTTCATCAATCATTTTCACATGCACAAATAATACATGTATTACACATATCATGTCGAAATGCTGAATGTTTAATATCACGTTTATACGTAAATGTAATTAAAAAAACTTGCGAGGTCTGGGGTCTTCTTAGTATTCAGTAACGTCAGGTTCAGATAATAAATTTCTTTGAAATCTACTAAAATTTGAATTACCTAAAAGACCAGTTTTTACCAGAGGCTTTTGTTTGGGCTTTATTTAATAAATTCTTAAATATCTGCTTTAGGCTGCTCTTATATAAGTGCTACAATAATATGGGTTATGGTTATACGTACTATAATAAAGCAATTATGGCTTTCAAGATGGATAAAATAGAGACATGAAAATGATGGATGGTCCAACGCGAAATTAATTTCGTATTTGGTCGTTGAATGAAAATTCTGGTGACATAGCAAAACTTTCATATTATTAAACTTAACTAAGTACTTTCTATGGAACTTACAGACTGATCTTTAATTAATTCATCCAGCGAGTTTATCTTAAGTCATTCCATCTTACCATAAGTATTGTAATCTGAACTTGATTTGAGTTTCGTTTTTTCAAATATTTTTAGTAATTATTACCTATCATCAATCTTTTTTAAATTACATGAAACATAGCATATTATTCAACGCACAAGTTCTTACAGTATAATTCCAAAATAGTCTCTTTAAAGTCTTAAGTTTCTTGTGTCAGAGTCTTTTCCCCCTATACGCGCTTCTATATAAGGACGTCGTTAATCAGCTTGAAGAAAAAAGACAATTTCAAGATTCGGCAGCATTTGATCTGATTGAATCACATTAAGTTAGATCCCTGTAGCTTTATGGAGTATTCACGTCACATTCAGCCTGTTACCAAAGTATTTTCTTATTTTCCCTTGAATGTTTCCCACCTCGTAGTCGTTTATAAGATATTTTACCAGCATCGAGAAATGCTTATCCTTATCCTTTTACAAATGCGAGTGCTCATTCATGTGTTACCTGTTGTTTTGTAAACGTTATTAGATTAATGGATACTTATTCACATGATTGAATAAGACTTGAGTAGCCACTTAGGGAAGATTAAGGATTACATCTCGCCATTATATGGGCTGTCGGGTATCTCGGCTATTACTAAAACTTTTTAAAGCTTTGGTCTGCGTAATGGATAAGTTTGTAAGATGATGTGAATTAGCCACCTTTCATCAGAATAAATCAGAAGCTATTTTCTCCATAATTGCTACGGAACGTTCCTTTAATTCATTTAAACTGCTTTCTTTTGTACTATATATAAACTTGATTCCTTATAAAAGCTCAAACGGCCGTTTGGGAGCTTCGCAACATTATAATCGTTATTGCTGCGCCAATTTGCCCCAGACAGATATAACTGAAAATGGATTGCTTTTCATTTATTTTATATAATTGTATTCTTCAATGTGACTCATGTTAGAATGGGAGGTTTGCAATTAGATTACTGTCACTGATATATTGAACTTCATCGATATCAAAAATCTAAAAATGTCATTCAATTCATCGCGTACATTATTAAAGCTATATATTTAAAAGCAATCAGATAATGTGAAATAGCAATATACAAGTAGCAATATACCATATTGATAAGTTGTCGGTTTATTAGATAGACAAGCTAACAAATTTTAGTCGAATGTTGGTACATTACATAAAGTAAGATATTTCTTGCTTCGTTTTTTTATCGCTATTTGATATTGAATTATGTACGAGTGACGGAAAGCCTCGTGGGGTGTTAGGCTGAATATACGTCAAATACACATGATTTATGGCCTCCTATTATTTCCGCAGGTCCGCTATCGACAACGTGAAGAAAGCAAAAGTTGCCATTAAGAAAATATCGCCGTTTGAGCATCAGACATATTGTCAGAGAACGCTAAGGGAAATCAAAATACTAACTCGGTTTAAGCATGAAAACGTAAGAAATTTTATATCTATTATTTATCTATCGACCTTGTAAAAACATTAAACCACGAGATATAACAGAAAATAACTTGGTATTTTCTTTTCAGATAATCGACATTCGAGATATTTTAAGAGCGGAGACTATTGAACAAATGAAGGACGTCTACATCGTTCAGTGCTTAATGGAAACGGACCTTTATAAACTATTAAAAACACAGGTCAGTCGTAGTTAATAATAAACACGTAATTTTTGGCTACGAACAGGAAAACAACATTGGCTTCTAATATTATTTTGGTTATTTGTTCATTTACTCAAACTGTTTTGCTAAAGCGGTGATATTTGTTACAGAAATTAAGTAACGACCACATCTGTTACTTCTTATATCAAATTCTGCGAGGGCTTAAGTACATTCACTCCGCAAACGTCCTGCACAGAGACCTGAAGCCCTCTAATTTACTACTGAACACCACCTGTGATTTGAAGGTACGTTGAAATTACTAGGTGGAGTATTGGCACACGGCACGCTATATTTGGTTACATGCAAAGTCCAAATGAAACGTAGCATTTTAGTGATACTATCATCTGGATATGTTATTTTGATAAATATGTTGGAATATCCAAAAATAGTTATAAATAGATCACGAATGAAAAATTTCTGATTATTATCGTACTAAAATTTGGTAGTTTTCTTTGTATTAACTAAATAATGCTACTATGGTAGTCAGAAATTCACATTATTTATGTCGCAAGATGTAGCCATCAATCACAAAGTTCTTGATCGAGAAGTTCGTCGTCTGGAAATATTCTTGTCACAATTTATGAGTAAAAGGCGGCAAAATAAGGACTTAGAAATATGATCAACGGGCTGGGACAACAAAATCACAATTCATATAAAATAATCGTGCATTAGATCATAATATTATTATTATCGGACCAAATGTTATTATAGCACTAATTGTTTCACAACATTAGTCAATTAACTCTATTCAATTTGCACCATCACCGCAGTGACCAACCGCAAACAGTACTAGTTGTTTATTCACCAAGTAAATACCTAAATAATAATGAACATGTGCATGGAATATATTTTGTTACTTATCTATTCAGGGTATAATACCCCCCGCTAAAGCCTTTAGCAGACTGTGGCATCGTAGTTCTCAAAGTAATGGGCTGATTTTTCGATTATTTTGTATGATCAGTTATTGGATGGCTGTATGATAAAAATCTGTCGTGCACGGATCTCGGCAACGTGTACAGCTGAAGCTTTGGGTTTGATCCGGAATATTCTGTTGAGCATATAGGGGAATGGAGAAATATCTCAGCACCCCATAAGAAATTAGAAATGTTAGAAATTACATTATCATTGTAATTTCTGACTCATTGGGTAAGTGACGATGTGATCTAGTTTAAAGAGTGCAATTTTTAAAAGCTAATAATTTATTTGTGATTTATTTAATTATCTACTGAAATCGTGAAATAATCAACGGAATACACAGACTAAATCAACTTATATTTTTTGGGGATTTCGGAGTACCTATGCACTTTTAAAAGTTATTTATATTGATGAGTTATTCCCTTCCTGCAATTATTTTGATGAAATAAAACTAAATTCGTATGACTGGTGTTGTGTATGTAGTTCTTCATACGTAACAAATATTAAATTAGAGTTGATAAACTCGATAAAGGAGCAAAACATTTCGGTATTTTCTCGAAAAGAGAATAACTTTATGCGTAACGCTCTGGTAATCAATTCTAATAAAACAGTCAAACGTAAGACTCGTTGAAGAATGGTTGCATTACCATAATAATATTCTTTGTGATGTATAAAGCCCAAAGGGGGTAGGGGAAGATTGTCTCTCAATATTTATTAATTATCATGTCATCTAAATACTTAATAGCAAATCGCGCTTTTCTGATAAACTATGGAAATAGTTCATTAACTTACAAGTAGAAGTGATTACTTCTACTTGTATCCTGCCAATACTCGCACTTTCTCAGATATGTCATCTACAAGTAGTTTTAAAAACACTTTGATAGTGAGCGATAATTGATACGTGTATTTGCTAGTATCCGATCGAAACATCAAGTTAAAGTAAGATACGGTTATTACCTGTCGACAGTCACAGTTTATTTAAACTGAAAGCTAAATGATATATTTTTTAAAGTATCCATTAGAAGAATTTAAATGAAATTGCACATAAGGAAGTTCCGTCACGAGGACGTAGCTTTAATTCACGAATGACACGTTTCGTACAGTTTCATTTCTTACACCTCCCGACATTCTATCCACATTCTAACTATACAATTATAATATACAATATATATATATATATATATATATATAATATACAATAGGTTGTAATGAACGTACCCTGGGAGCGTGTCAATAATATATTCACAGCCTCGAAAAGAGTACCGTAGAAACACGGATCCATTGTTTTCAGTGGAAACCATGCACCGAGATTTCTCAGGTTACCTATAAATGCACTTAAGTTGAGAAGGCTTAAACTTTAGATTTTGTAAGCATGCCCAGAGGACTGGTTCGAAGCAACGCTTCATAAAGGACATGGCCAATTTCTCTATGGACGTTGGCATAGTTATCGAATTCAGTGTACACCAATGATTTTTGGTGTTTTATATTCTTGAATATGGGCACATTAAAATGCTATAAATAAAAAACTCAAAGAACTTGTCATTACTGGGTAATATAGTCTCAAAAATGTGACAATAATAACGACGAATAATAATGCAAATCAGAGTCCAGTGTTAATAGCAAGGTAGTCCAGTGGTAGAAGGTATCAGTCCGTAAAGATAAGCAGGGGTCAAAGATATAAGAAGATAATTATCACAAAAACACAAACACTACAACCAACGCAACGAAGGAATTGCAATATTTGCAATGCAATAGCAGCGAGCAGCATTACATTTCATTGACATTTGACCGCAGGGTTGCCAGACAATTTGAATGAGCGATCTAACCAAATAAAAATAGTACATTTTCAAAACGTTTGTTTTATTATTTTAAAACAGACAATCAATTAAAAACAAACACCATATTAAGAGACTATTATCTTCGTAAAGAGTTATACTATTTATATTATTTAACCCGCACTTTCACCCGCGTTCCTGGGATAATAAGTAGCCTGTAATACTAGAATAATGTAGCTTTCTATTAGTGTACGATTTTTTCGAATACAAAAGGTAGTTCCAGAGATTAGCACGTTAAAACAATCAAAATACTATTAGTATAGATTTCTCCTGTTGGAGAAAAATCCACGCAAACGTTTTAGATAATGTTGTTTAGCCAAAAGTGTGCCGTTATAAGTCTCATCATTGAGCCTATTTCGGATCTTGGTTTTAATAAGATTTTCACTGATGTTCATGGGTTACGGTGACACTTACTATCAGGTGCATCATAATATGCTCGTCTATCAGCAAGTGGGTTAAAAAAGTCGTATGATTTACGTACCTACTTTTAATCGTACATGCAAAATAAGTTTAAAAAAATGTATGAATACTACTTAAATCGTACATCTGGCAACCCTGTTGGCTGACATAGACCTAGACTATCTATGACACATTGTCAAACGCGTTCCGTTTTATGTTTTGTTCTTTTTTGTGTGAAATATAAAAAAGAAACTATCTTACGCATAAACTTATGAAAAGATAATTTTATTAAATCAAAACATATTAATAAAAACATTCGATATGAATAAAATATTTCTTAAAAGAGCATTTGTCGTTAAAATCACATGTCTACTTATATAGTATGCATGGTAAGGAACGTCCATTATTACATTTATCTTTATCTGTGGACCATTATGGCGAAAGTTGACAAACGGTACTTTGAATTCATCTCGCATTCCTTATTATTTCAGCTGCTAGTATGACAAGTCCAGAGAGTTTAAAAACTACGTAATAATTCATTTTTTTATTTTTATTAAACAATATTATATACTATGTACGTGTACATGGAATGTACTTTTTTGGCCATGTTCTTTGTTAATTTAATATGCCTCTTGTTTGTATTCGGTACATTTACTATTATACACAATATCTGGAGGTATTTGTGACCCTTCTTGACACGGGCTTGCGTTGTGAAGAGGGTCGCAGAAAAACCCTTTTATCGTACTTTCCTTAGTACACACTTAACACGAAAATGTATTACAGCAATAGCACTACATACGATTGCAAATATTTCAGTGAATTTATTACCATACGCATTGAATTTACATTTCTACTGTATGTGCGGCATGACAACTAGTTGATCTAGTATTTGAAGTGTGCCAGCTATAGGAATTGAATACGTGCAAATACTTGATATTGAGAATGTCAGCTATGCCGTTCCGACACTTTGCATTAAGCCCGAGAGTTCCATTATTTTATTTAAATCAACACCAGCAGAAGTTATTATAAAAAGACAAATAAAACTATAAAAAGTATATATACATCTGTTAAATTACTTAATGTTAGATTTTGTAGATAGATAGGATAACATATAAATTTTGTTCAGATTTGCGACTTCGGTCTGGCGCGGGTGGCGGATCCAGACCACGACCACACTGGCTTCCTTACGGAGTACGTCGCCACGCGCTGGTACCGCGCACCGGAGATTATGCTTAACTCCAAGGTAAGAAAACTGTTTTTATTCTGCCAATATTTTATATTAGAAGTGTTGATTTACGTACTTAATTTAGTTACAATTTGCTAACTCGTTACAACTAACTAGGACCCAGTAGGTCGAAAAACGAGGTCGTCAGTCTTCCTAGTGGAAGCCGTCATTAAAGTTTACACTCAAAAGAATTAATTTTCCCCGCCTTGTACGCGACGTTATGGTCGTGTTACAAGGCAAGGCCATTTATTTGAAGTGCTCTGACTGAGGCTGGAATTTGCTTTTACGTCTTACAGCGACAGCCGTGTTTAAATTCCTACAACTTACGTATTTAAACTCTTATTCTTAAAAAAACGTATGTACTTATTAAAATAGTAACTGAAAGACATGAATGATGAAAAACATCTCTCTCTATCATTTGTGGTAATACCCGTAAACTTTACGGGTTCGATTTAATCCCGGCAATATTCTATAATGTTAGGTATCGCTGGCATTCACCTCTGCTCCGCGTTTGCGGTATTTCGGCAATATTCCCCGCTTTGAGACAATAAAAGCCTACAATTTACCGAGGAATCTATTCTGTCTTTCTATCGTTTGACAAACACGAGCTTTGAGGTTAGACACAGACGAAAAATAATATGCGTATTGACATTATTGGGTTTCTCACTTGCGCGTTTCATACGTTTTTCATCAGGGATTTATTGCATAAACTTTTTTGCTAGACCATGAAAGCGTATAGGTTGATAACCAAATTGCTGAGTGCTTATTTTTTGATTAGGGCTACACAAAGTCAATAGACATCTGGTCAGTTGGATGCATTCTCGCGGAGATGTTGTCCAACCGGCCCATATTCCCCGGGAAGCACTACCTCGACCAGCTGAATCACATCCTCGGCGTACTCGGCTCGCCCAGCCAAGAGGACCTCGACTGCATCATTAATGAGAAGGTAATGTTATTTTTGAATTTTCTAAGAGTACGTAACGTCGGAAGTGGAAGTATGTACAAATGAGATGGAAGTTTCCAAATCTTTAAATTAATTCATAGCAATACCAAGAAAGGTATTAACTTTAATGATTTCCGCGATGACTAGAGAAGAAGAGAAATTATTTGGCTTCGCAGCTCAATTTTTGATGTCCGTGAAATCTTTATAAGCCACCTTTATTTATTTCTCTGATAGCATATATTATAAACTATACTCGATGCTATGTTTATTCGTAAATGTGCATTATTGATAAAATTTTAGATAAAAGAGTTTTCGGTTACTAGCATCAAGTAATAAGTCCTCTAATAACATCTAAAGGGTAAGCCCTACAGAGCATACTGAAGTTATGGAAACGGCCTGATAATATTTTTCTATAAAGAAATACTCAACTCGGCTCTTACTTGGCTCGTATATGTTCAGGTTTGTGTGTTTAGGTCCATTGTCCACTCTTCTAGTTACTGGAACTAGTATGTGTTATTATATATTAATGAGCGATATTCCCCCGATCGATCGATCTAATGTAAATTAAATATGAAGTAATATTATTTTACGCTGATATTCAAGATTGCGTACAGCTTATATTACAGAATTAGGCCTTAAATTAATGTTTAACGAGTTTTCATGGTATCCTTACAATTTCAAGCAATAGTTGTAGTTATCATCTCTTTATCTGTCCGTGAGAAAGTTCATTACAGACATTATTTATCTGATTTAATAACAGTTTTTCTCGCTTTTTCATCAGCATCTTAAGATATAATTTGTCAGAAATTAAATAAGCGATTGAAACCAGATTTGTTTCGAACTGTACGGGCTAAAAGGAGTTTTCTTCCGCGGACGCTCGGACTGTGGAATGAGCTCCCCGCCGTGGTTTTCCCAATGGAGTACAGCATGGGGTTCTTCAAAAAGGGCGTGAAGAGATTTCTTCAGGGTCGGCAACGCGCGAGTGATACCCCTGGTGTTGCAAGCGTCCATAGGCTACGGTAACCGCTTACCATCAGGCGGGCCGTATGCTTGTTTGCCACCTTGGTGGTATAAAAAAAAAAAAAAAAAAAAAAGCGATTTTCTTGGAATGTTGAGTGGAAAATTCTTCGGTTCGTAGCATTGACATTTCTGTAATATGTGTTTTGAAGTAAATACAAATAATACTCTAAATTAGCTGATATTTAGAGGTTATAAATGAGTTTGGGTGTGAGTTACTCTTAAGTTTTTGCGTGTCAGATTTTAAGCGTTTAAGCAGAATTCAATTCAGCCATCCAAAGTCAAAGTCACGCGTGCACGTGTCATAGGTTGTATGTACGCACGGCTACAGATCAAGCTATAAATTTCCATTATAAGCTAACCTCTCATTGAACGGAAATCCTATACAATGCGAGATCAGTTTATATTGGATGTGTATAGAGCTTCATGTGTAGTCGTGTGTACATGTACCTATGTTTTCTCTAATTGACGCTGAGATGCGAAGTTTATGTCCTAGTTAATATTATAAATGCGTTGGTTTTGCGTGATTTGACACATACATACATCACACTTATTTTTTATTCTCGTTAAACAATAGATCTCTTGATCCCGTGACTAAAAACTGGAACTTAGTTATATATAACGGTAAAATTTATAGTTACCAATATAAAGGATATTCATGTCAACCAGTATGATATTACTCCATGAAATACGCCTCCATTGGCACCATAAAACTAGCTTTTATAAGCCGTATTTATAACCGAACGCACCAGAGCAATAGACGTCATACTGCGAGCATATTTATCGTGAAACTACTATTGATATATTGACATTTTAAAACAACGATTAATTTTTAAAATGAGTATCCAGCTGACTGATATATCAACGCAGATCTCAAATTATAAGGTATTGGAAATTACCGAACCTGCTTACTAAATTTCACGTGAATCAGTTGAGTAATGAGACCAGTAGAGGAGAACAGCCGGACATCCCACGGACGTCTGGATAGATATAAGAAAGCATTTTTGACCAAGCTGAAACGGAGACCCTTCGCTCTTTTCCCTCGTTCGGTTAAAACACTCATAATTCCCTTATTTTTATCTGATTTGATTAGTACTTCCAAATTAATGCTTGTTTTGACATTTTTATTTTAAAAATTACTTTAAATAAGATATTTTGCTTCGAAATAGGATATTCCCTATTTTATTAAATCCACTTGCATAAAAAAGTCGGGGAAAATGCGGTTTCTATTTAAATAAAAAGAAAGAATGGTTCGACCGTTCCGAGACTCGGCCTGGACGCAAAATAGCATGAACCAACTTTAATGCAGTATTAAACAGCTTAAATGGTTTAAATATCTTAAACGGACACACACGGTTCTCCTTTATCTAAGACCGCTGACCTGTTTTTTTTTGTAGATGGTTGGATGGAAAGCGCGTCTATACTATATGTCAAATATGAAAAGGGTTCAGTCCTTAATAGTAATTTTAATAACAGTAACAATAATATTATTCCAAGTACTTATTGAATAAATAAAAACTACATCGATAAAAACTGTATCACAGCGTGACGTCACGCAGAACTTCAACACTATATCTTCGTATTTGACAGAAGCAAAAATACGTGTCTCATATTTTTTTATAATGTAAATGACGAACTAAATAGATTTTTTAGGAATCTAGCCTATTCTCTATTTTTTTAAACAGTTCATCCATCCTTAGATCACATTTTTCATGAAAGCTTTATTAATTTTAAAATAGAATTATAACCTTTCACTCCCCCGCGTTCCAGTGGGAACTATCTTATGTTTTCCAAGTGGGTATCTTATATCCTTCATGGGATTATAGACCCTTTACTTCTACTGAGAGATTATATATAAGTGGTTAAGCTGCGGAATACACAAACTAACTTCTAACAGGTTATAAAGTAAAATATATTTTATATGAAGGAAGATTTATTATTTAAACTGGTGGTAAAACTCTAGCTCCACATTTCGGATTAAAGATGGATGTCACAAAATGGACATGGGCAAAAAGATTAAATGGTAGACCTAAAGATCGCTGGATCGCTAGCGGGCAGTGACTGGATAGGGACTGTAAAGGCTAGAGAGAATTGGAGGAGGCCTATACCCGCTGAACACCCTAGGCACTTTATCCTAGCGAACTACCTAATTGAATAACCTACGCTTTGAAACACATACATTACGCATCAATGGTTGCGAGGGGGTGTGAATGTCCCATCTTTACGTATACTAATAGAATTATTATGACTATAATAGCTCAGTGGTAGCGACGTCAAATCCCGTGATTAAAGGTCCTGGTTTCGAATTCTACAACCAGCTTGAGCTTTCGATGAAGAAACCATAACACGATGGTATAGCCTGCAATGGCTAGCTACTAATCTCATGTCGAAAATCTATCGCCTAGCACCTATCGGTGTGTTCCGACAGCTGCATTTGAGAGCCAGTTCCTTTCTAGGCTTTGTGTGCTTGCTTACCACCTGGAGTTTGGCTCGATTACTTAATAATTTGTCTATATGTGTATCCTATAATTTTATTTATGTCATGGATTTATATTTTTTTCGTGTTTATACGTTAATCTGTGCATGATTAATTAGTAATATTTAAGTCTATTTACGACTAATTCTATTAATAACATTCGATAATTTAACCCAGTTTCTTGCATTATACACTGTTTCTTGCGCGGGAAGAAAATACGTGGTATTTGCCGTGCCCCCCTATTTGACGTACGTGAGATTGGGTGAGATTCGGCTCGACCCACTCCCCTATAACCGCCTCACGTAATTAATGGACGCCCCCTTTGTTTTGGGTAGGATAGGATTGTAGGTAGGTATTTGCTTTTGAATTAGTTTTTTGAGATAGTAGGTATGTTACGTTTGTCGTTTGGTTAGGCTCGCGGGTACCTGGAGTCCCTGCCGTACAAGCCGCGCGTGCCGTGGACCGAGCTGTTCCCGGGCGCGGACGCGCGCGCGCTGGACCTGCTGCACCGCATGCTCACCTTCAACCCTCACAAGAGGATCACCGTCGAGGAGGCCCTCGCGCATCCCTATCTGGAGCAGTACTACGATCCTAATGACGAGGTATGACTTGTTTGTTTTATTTACTTTTGTGTTTGACTACATGGTTTACCTTATACATAAATTAAAACTAACAAAACCATAGAGTTAGAATATTATAGAGTGACTAGCTGCCCGGCAAGACTTCGTTCGCGTGGTATCCTAACCTATACCCTAACCTACCACTACTCCTACCCTACCACTACTCCTACCCTACCACTAACCCTTTTTTTATTTATTTTTTTCGTGGGGAAATCCTCATAGGATACCCGACCGCCTCGGGGGTAGCGGCCAGGTTACGCCGTACTTGTATCGGCTAACCCTACCACTACCCCTACCCTACCCTATCTAAACCATCCAGGGCGCCAACCAAACGCATAAAAAAAAACATTCAAATCGCTCCAGCCGTTTAGGAGGAGTTCAATAACATACACACATACAGTAGAATTGTATACATAAAGATATATAAAGCGGGAGCAGTTACTAAACATATGCATTCACAGATATATCGTACACTATGTAATTTACAGTCAGACAAAATGTCGATATGGATTCCTTGTAGTTTGTTCTTGGTAAAAGTATCGATAAAAAACGAGAAATTGGCATTCATTATACGTATTTTAGTCGTTCAAACTATGTACGCGCACTACGTTTCAAGGCATGTAGACCGTACCCGTGCTCAAAGGCCGTACTCTCATACAGTCGCTCTATACTATTCTAACTCTATGATCGAAACCTATCGTGGATCTACGGTTGAAATAGTGACGCCATTTTGTATAATCTTTACTGGATCTTTTTGCATACTAATGTTTTGTGTGTAGGTAAAAAAAAAACTACTTACCAAGATATTACTCAAATAATAGATGATCTATTAGGAATTAATTAGGGACTGATGTTCAGAAACATATGGCAGCATGATTACTTCGAGCGAAGGCTTATATATATAGACGTTTCGATATTATACAGTCGTATATTATAAAAACACCTCATTAATAGTAGATACGGTTTAATTTATTAACTAAACATCTCATCGTTTTCCACTAAGCAGTGAATTTGCCTTGATGTTTGACGCACATAATCATAAGTGGAATTAAGTGTAATGTTTCCTTTATGCGGAGCCACGGATTAATTAATAGGAGGAGGGAATAGCCTGCCAGTTGTATGCGGTACTTAGGGCTAAAAGTTCGTAACTTTTTGCTACTTTAAATTTATATTATGTAGTTTACACGTGAAAGTACTATCGTAACTTGTGACGCGTTGCTGACTTTTATCACCCAGTAGGGAAATCAGACAAGTTAGAACATATTCGTGAGTCTCGCTCGATCCTTCAAAACAATTACTGTTATATTGAAATGGAATAGTGTAACCTTCAGACTAGACTGTATAATGGACAACTTTGTTTATTTGAATAATTTATTTTAAATTATGCCCTGAAGTTTCGAAATTTGTTCACGCTTCTCAGAGGCGCCTACCCCACTGTTATGCGAGTAAATGTATTAAGAAATAACATAAATAATATTATTATTTTAATGTAAACTTTGGTAGAGCTGAAAATGCTTAACGATGCCGCAATCTGGTCCATTTGGCCCGTGTTTATTTATTACAACATTTAAATATTTTATTTAAATCAACCGTGCCGGTCAAATAACTATTCTTTTACTTTAACTCAATTAGAATATAATTTGCTCGTCCAATTTAGATTCATGAATAAATTGCTGGCAATTTACATCTTCTCCTTTGCTTTACTTACCACGGTACTTAGAACTATGTAAATTCTAATGAGAAATTAGAATCCTTGCAAATTGTACGACTCTAATTATAATTGCAGCCGGTTGCCGAGGAGCCGTTCCGATTCGCGATGGAGCTGGACGACCTCCCCAAGGAGACACTCAAGAAGTACATCTTTGAGGAGACCTTACTGTTTAAAGAGCTTAATGAAGACGCGTAGACGAGTCGAGCGCCTCCAGAACTAAGATCCACCTCCCCCGCGCCCCACCGCCCCCCCCCACTCGACAGGCGACAGAGGGGTAAGCGGTCCGCGTGCTCAATCCCATGTTTCCATTCTTCGATTCACACATGCCGTATGATAGCGTCATCGTTACTCTACCTTATCTCATCGATGTTTTATCTAATCTATTTACAGCTTCGTTACTAGCAGAATAATGTCATGAGTAATTTCATAAATACTTGTTGTATGTTGTAATTTTAAGGATATTTGAATCAAATAATATAGATGTTAACAGGAAGGAATATAATAAAATACCAAGGGGCTGGCACGCGGGCCTGGTGATATCGCTGGTCTAATTAAGTGGATGTTAAATAACTTGGTTTTATTAAAGTTGGCTGACGTTCTGTACGCGTAGTCGGTTAACCAAAGTTAAAGTTAACCATGATGTTGTATTACATTACTTAAGTATTCGTTCTTTTGGATTGCGGTGGCCGAAGTGTTTTGGCATTAAACTGTAATATTATGTATCTTATTATAATGAGATTAGAGTCTAAATTGATTATTCATCGCTGTCGGACCGAGATGCTCTGAATACCAAAATCGATTTTTAATTTCTTATCCGTCGGACGTTTTGGGACCTTCGAGTACCCTTACGTGCTACTTGACAGTTCGAGGGCCCGCGTCCATAGAATTCGCTTAAGTGTCGGCGAATAATGCATAATAATGAGTCTTTATTAAAAATACCGCCAAAACAATTAATTAAATAAATTGATTAATTCATTTATTTGCATAAGTGTTCGAGTCATTTCTTGGAAAATAAACATTTCTGATTAGATTATTATTGTGTTCGAAATTATATCGGAACTGTGTGACTGGATCAGAGTGTAGAAAAGTATAAAAAAAATATAGTAATGTGTAGAGAACTTATAAAATCATAGATAGGTCTTTTCTGAAATTTATAAAAGTTAAACATACCTAGTCGTACAATTTCTATAATGATGTTCGACGATAGTGTTCGCTAACATCGTAGGTATTTTACAGTATTACAACAAGTCGAAATCAATTTCGTTTAATGTAACGTATTTAAGATCTCGAAGTGGTATGCTCGCGTCGAGATGTCGATATCAGAATTGTGAAGGTTTTAATAAGAATCGAAAAAATATTCGATGTTTTTATGAATAGTAAGTAAAGGAGCGATGTAAACATACTGGGAAAGCCTGTACCAGGAGTTTTCTACACTAAAGTAATCTACACACACAATATTTTGTACAACGAGCACCGCCTCTAGTGGATACTTTTGGAAGCATTTCATACAAAATGAGTCACCGTAGTCGCTAGCGACTGTATTATGTTAGTGTAGAAAACTCATGGTAAAGGTACAGAGCTCCTTTCAGGGGCGATGTAATCTATTGGTGCTCATTTAACTACGAGAATTGATGACAGAATATGAGTTAGCTGTTCGTGGTTAAATGAGCACCGAGTAGATGACAGAGAACGTTATACTTAGAGGGAGGGGGACGGATGATGTAAATATTTTTACATTTCGAATTAATGTATTTTGAAGTGTCACAGAATAATAACTTCGAGCACTACGACTTTATTAATTAATTCTGATGTGATCTACTTAACGAATAATTGTACTTTTGCGTTGGCGCGTCGTGTGTTCGTTGAAAAACTTGCGCGTTTCAATAATTTCTATAATAATAATTGTCGTCTTCCTTGTATGTTCATGTTTGCGCACAAGACAACGTTTAGAATAGTTAATTCTTCATATCAAATATTTTAAAGAGATGTTTATAGAGTATTAAAAAAATTATGTTGATGTTTGTGCGATAAATGTCGGCGGTATCAGGTTTTTCAACGAACGAGCAGCGGGAGGCGCCGCCGGCCTGATTGTTGTTACACTTCATATTATAACATGTTGTTAGGAAATATGGAGGCCCATGTTCCCAGTGATCCTCACATACTCTTGGGCGGTCATTGGTCTATTTCTGTACTAAGACTTGAATAACGTTGTTTGTTGAAAGTATTTAGAGAGCGTTTTAGAATATATTTGTCATTCAATTTTAATATCATAATGTTGAGTGTTGCGTTAGGCTCTATGGTACTTTTGGTCGTTTATGTTTTCAGTTCGTGGCGTAGTGAATATGTATTTCAGTTGATATCTGAGTATCGTCACCTACTTTATTCGGCTGCAGGTACACTCATTTGCAAAACTTTAAAATGTATGTGCTACAGTCACGTGTGTTGGTACAACGGAGAATCACGACGAGCAGGTTTACTGTTGCGGCGAATATCGTTTTCATCTAACGTTCGATTTATTTAGAAATTCAATTTAAAACTGAACCGTCTACCGCAGACATATTGCAGCCGCGTGAGTGTAGATGCAGCCTTACAATCAAATTTAATATTTTTATCAATATGAGCTATACAAAAACCTCAAATGACGGGTTCAAGCAACTTGGTTTGGGCGTAAACAAACAATGAACTTAGCTTATTTGTACAGTTTTTTTTTCTTATTTCTTCGACTTAAGGTTTACATTGCTTGGTGAAACGTGTAATTTCAACTGTATTTTTAGATGATAATCAGCGACTTCTTAATATAAAAGACAATCAAGCTTATTTATTGTCGCTATAGTGTTTTTACGTCTAATTAAATGAATATCATTTACCGCTATTGAAGTAACTTGTATGTTTATTTATTTGTAATAACATATTTCTGTAACATTAAAAGTCGATGCAGGTGACTAAAGAGCGAGGGTCTGCTTCATCTACTAACAAGATGATTACTAAAAAGCGGATAAAATTACGACTAATGAAAAAGGTGTTAAGTAATTCGAGCTGCTGAAGTCCTCGATCTTTAGACCCATGACGTACATGACGGTACAGGACTCGCTAGACAGAGCACCGTAATTTCACCCACAGTTTAATTCAAAAGTTGCCATTTATTATTTACTAGCTTTCCGCTCGCGGTTTCACCCGCGACCTACCCTGCCCTACCCTACCCTACCCTACCCTACGCTATCCCACCCTACGCTACCCTACCCTACCGTGCTAAGGTTACATTAGAAAAGTTTATATTATCGTTAAGTTTTCTTAAATTTTCTAAGTTTCTTCACAATTTTCATTTTTTTTTAAATGTAAGAACCTTTTACGAAGTATTAGAAAACATAAAAAAAAAAAGATGAATGAAATCGGTAAAGCCGCTCTCAAGTTATAGCGTGACCAGAAGAAATAGGGGTTAATTTTTATTTATATAGATGTGAGCCAGTAGTACAACAATATGAAAAGCGCTTAAAACAGTGGTTGAAATTTCGGGCCTAATATATAACTAAAATAAACTTTGAGTCCTACTTATTGTGTAAAATTGAGTCTAGAGTTTATTCATACAACTTCAAAAAATAGTAACACCAGAACATCATGTATGTATATTGTTAAAATATGAGTGTTGCCATATTTTCTTAAGTCATCATGTACAAATTGGATATTGTAAGATCATTTGTTATCTGTCAACAGTTGAATATTACGAAAATAAATCAAATCAAAAGATTCATTTTGTTTAATTTATTGAATCCCTATAGTTAATAAGAAATTTCTTAGGAATTCATTTATTCGACAGCCTAATGGAAAGCGTTAGGCGCCATCTATCGCCGTTACGCCTAAATACACGCAAAATAAGATGGCAAAGATTAATTTGACAGCTCTAAATATATTCTATCCTTTTTCAATAATGTTAGTAAGAAAGCGAGTTTAGTGTAATTTACAACAGAATCGGGGGTTTAACTTGGATTACATGTCGCTGTTTTGTAACAAAAATTTATCATAATTCCCACGCTGAAATTGCGTACGAATGTAATTAAGCAGATTAAATGGTAGGTACTAGTAATTTCTAAATAAATACTAATGGAATGCGACAAATAAATCGCAAGCCGACTAGCTTTATTAAGTTAAGCGAAATAATTCTTTAACTGCATAATGCTTTTAAGTTAATTGTTATAAGGAGCCGTTGTTCCCGGCGGCGCTTCGCCCCGGGTGCCCGGCCCGGGCGGTACTACATCCGAGTAATCGACCGACCACTACTGTTGAACGGATGTAATTCAATACCAACCTACAAAATTATATCGAATACGCAAACGGGCCTCAATTCTGGACGGATTCTCATTCTATGGGACGGACAAGGGCTGTTTGTACAACAGCTGTTTTCTATTTGGGTCTGTTCAGCTACCTACTTATGTTGCTGAATGTACCTACATGTTGCTCCCCGCAAGATTATTCTATGGTACTTTTTACAGGCTGAATTTATTGTTGATGGAATTGAATGAGGGGTGTTGACCATATTAGGTAAGAAGAACTCGTCATGTAGGTACCTACAGATTATTTTATTTAAAGTTGTGTCACAGAAAATTTTTCACCGCCAAACGGAGTCCTAGCCACCAGGTTCCTACTTTCCAAAATAATATCCTTGCCAATAAGCGATCGGAGATGAATCCTTAATTAAGGCGAAACTCACGAGCCTCGACCATCGAAGAAAGGTTGCTTGCTTATCGGTTTTCTACAGAGATATTTTGGAGAGTGTGCGCAGGTATTGTTCAACCTTATTCCACCATCCCCATTTTTACACCGAACCACAAGACGCCGGGAGAACTTTTACCCGTACGTTGTTGACATACCGAAAATACGGACACACCGTTTTGCATCCTCATTTATAATGCGGACAGCAAGGGAGTGGAACTTGCTTCCGGCGTCTGTGTTTCCAAAATCTAGGAACTTTCAAGGCCAGAGTGAATAGGTTTCTCCTGGGTAAGCGTGTTTCATCTTAGGCTTCGTCATCGCCCCTTATGGGCGGGTCAGTGGCCAAACGCCAGCCCAGCTAATTTAAAATAATAAATAATGATGTGATAGCGAAAAAAAAATTTATTTAAGTACAAAGTGACACGACAGAATGAAATAATATTTATTTAATTGCTGCGATCAATCAAGGTGAGAACTCTTCTAGATAACTAACTGGATATGAGAGTATCTATAGAAGAAACTTTCCTGTAATAGACATAAGTATAAACTACTTCACGTAATTTCCACAAATTTCATTAAAGAACTTGTGTATATTGCCACATCTTAAGGCGAGGTTCTCCGACGACCTGTAGGTATTTTACGCTACCTCGTACCCCGCCATTTGAGCGCGCTACGTATTCATCTACGCACGATGCAGCTATTCGCGCCAAAATTCACCGCGGCGCACCATTTGTAATTCCATTATGGCGTCCGATTTTATTTTGCCACAGTACAGAAAATAAAGCAGTAGATACTTACGTATTTAGATAATAATTTAGGTTCTAGGTATCGATTTGGTTTTATTGCTATACTAATATAATATTGTGAATGGAAAGACTGTAGGAATATTTGTTTGTTTATTTTATTTGTTGAAGCGATGTAGCTTGATTAGCCGTTCTTCATCAATCAAAAAAGTTAAGTAATTACCGGGGTGGACGGTATCCAGAGTTCCAGACGGGTGACCGCCTAGTGGGCCTTTTTTTATTTACAATCTTTTTATTAACTTGCAATGTATGTATGTATGTATGTTCATACAAATCAAATCAAATCTTGCAAGTAGAATTTCACCTACTTCCAGTGGTCGGATTGACTTGATATTTGGTATATTAGAAGACAATGCATGTACTAATCAACAAAATGTACAGTCACCAAAAAAAGCTGGAATTAAAAATATTTTTTTAACTAAAACTTATATTTTTGTTCCTCGAACATAGTTCCTGAAATAAGCCGGCACTGCTAACTTCACACAAAGTTAGCGGGACCATACGCTATAGAGAACAGGTACTCGTAGAAATCTTGAAAGTTAAATTTGAACCTTGTGATAAAACGACGCAAACCCATCGATTTGGGACTCGTTTGATTCTTCGGATCTTGACTACTCTGATCCATTGATTAAGTTAGTCGACTTAAGATTGATTAAGTATATAAAAAACGTATATTTTACCTACTTACTCTGCTAAAAAGAACCTAATAAGTCGGTATACAGGCGGACGAGTCGGAGTAAATCGGTTTCGCGCGGACGGGATAATTATTCATATCACTAAAACGCTTGTGTAACGTCACAGTAGGTGGTAAAAAAGTTACACGCTTGGTTTCCATACAGATTGAGCGACAGGCGGTATCTATTTAGATATTAATGTCTGTGGTTATACCAATGATAAATGTAAATGTTGGTTTTGGGAACAAAACAATGTAATATGATTAAAAATTAGTTGTTGTGAGTGTTTAAAATATTTAAAAAACCTATTTAAAATATTTTTGAAATACTTTTTGAAAAGTAAAAATACTTTATATTAAATAAATTAAAATGTTCCTGTGACAAACAATATCTACATTATGAACTTTTTCTGATTTCGCCTGGTGGTCTTGCTCTTTTCATTGGCTGGATGAATTTTCAAACTGGTTCCCTTTCACATAATCATATCAGCCTAACGATGTCCACTGCTGAACATAGGCCTTCCCCATTAACTTCCACCTGGAACGGTTTTGGGCCGCTTGCATCCAGTGACACCCAACGACTCTGATCAGCTCGTCGGTCCACCTGGTGGGAGGTCGTCCCGCTCGGCGCTTTCCAGTTCATGGTCGCCACTTAAGAACATTCCTTCCCCATCGGTTATCTATTCTTCGAGCGATGTGGCCTGCCCATTGCCACTTCAGCTTGCTAACTCCACGAGCTATATCGGTAATTTTTGTCCTCGTTTCCACGTAGAGAAATTCCGAGCATAGCTCGTTCCATAGCTCGCTGAGAGACTGAGATTATTTATGCGGCCAGCAGTAAAAGACCACGTGTCTGTTTCGTGTGTCATAACTGGTAACACGCACTGATTGAAGACCTTTGTCTTCAGACTCTGAGGTATTCTGGACGTGAAGATATGCCGTAGCTTCCCGAACGCTGCCAAGCCGAGTTGGATTCTTCGATTGACCTCTTTATCGAAGTTGGACCTTCCTAGTTAGACAATTTGTCCTAGGTAAACATACTCGTCTACAACTTCGAGAATAGTGTTCCCAACAATCACCGGTATTGGCGGAATATGAACATTAGACATAATATTTATCTTGTCCATATTCAGCTGCCCCCACCTGGATTTCGTACTTTACAATATTATGATATGCGTTAACTTTTTAAAAAACGCTGCGTGTCCGGTCAAATTGCATTCATGCATAACGTGACCATATTTTTTTTTAAGTTGAGCGGGAAGCCTGCTGAATTATTTAAAAAAAGTTATTTTACTAGGTTATTTTGGAAAATTAAGAACTATTTCGTTATAATTACTTGTTAGCCTTAGTGGCATGATTTCTGAATTCTAACGTCTAAGCGGTGGTAGGCAGAAAAAATGAGTTTCAAAATAACGGGTCAATTCGGGTCTAGTTTTAAAGTAAAGTACGAACGGACCTCATTATTTCTTTACATGATTTGTTAGTTTGATAATCAAAATTACTTTCAATCTTTCAATGCTGCGTTTGGACTTTTTGTAAATATTTTATTAATTAGTGGAAAATCTTCTTCGAACCGAACCTATCTAGCTATTACAAGCACCTAAGCTATTGAAAATAACCTAAACCTAAGTTTTTGAAAACGAGACATTTTTCCCTCACCGGGGCCTGAAAGCGGGACTGTCCCGCCCAAAGCGGGATGTATGGTTACGTAAGTAATACAAAACATATTAGCTAAGTTCAGCAGTGGACATCCATGGGCTGATATGATGATTAGCTAAGTTACTAAACTTTAGTGACATGACTTCTAACGTGTGATGTTTCGAATTTGTCGGCAGAACAAATCAGTTTCAAAATATCGGGTCTAGTTTTCAAGTAGGAATGGTGCTCATTTCAAGATTTGTTAATGTTGGTAATCAAAAAGGGTTTCAGTACCTACTGCCACACTTGCTGCGATTTGTCTCTTGTATATATTTTATTCATAACAGAAAAAAAAACTCATTCGATTTGATTCGATTGCGTACCGCAAATTAAGTTATCGTTTGTTCTGTTTGCGAAAGCGGGACATTTTTGCTCTCACTGGTGACAGTGGGGCAGACAACCTGAAAGCGGGATAGTCCCGCCTAGGGATTGCAATCCGGATACTTCGAAATTTGAAAATAACTGAAATATCCGGATTTTAGGGTATTGATAATAAAATCCGGTTTTTTCGAATTTTAGTCATAATAGATAATAGTTGATGTTTAACTAAAAATTTTCATTTAATATCTAGTAGATTTAGGTCAGTATTACTCTGAAATCTATACACCGCTCGGCTCACAAGCGGCTAGCTGCTACCGCTCGTCCATCTAGCTAATAGCTCGGTCTAAGTCGGCCAGTGAGTGTTAGATGGAGGCGATGCGCGCGCGGCGCGAAAAAACAACTCTTTGCACAACGTAATATCAAGACTGATAGTTATATTTAGTCGGGTTACCGCCGAAAGCATTTTGTACATCGGCTGATCTCAGAAAATTGTTACTTTTGAAAGGGTCTGACACACCAGCCTTCTAAGCAAGCTTACTTGATATGAAATCTCTGATGGTCTGTGCGCTTGGATTTCCAATTTCCTGAGTGAACGGTCTATTCATGTAGTCACAGACGGGTGTTCGTCGGACCTTTTCGTAATCAATGCCACAGAGTTCAGTTCTCTCTGCAACCTTATTTCTGCTGCATATTAACGATCTGGTGAAGCCCGGTATCTTTGGGTACGTAGACGATAGCACTGTTGTCATATTTCCAGTGCGCGAGCCACCAGTGACTAGATCCAATTGTTGCGAGAGGCCATGGTAGAGCGTTTGAACGTAACTTTACAGGCAGTCTCCGATTAGGGCAATGCCATCTGGTCACTTTTAATGCCACCAAGACGCAGGTGTGTCTTTTCATCACCAAACGGAGTCCTTTCCACCAGGCTCTCGCCCTCGACTCAATAAACCGCCGAGCCAGAAGACTCATCGAATATGAGACTAATTATGACGAAACTCACGAGCCTCGACCATCGAAGAAAGGTTGTTTGCCTTATCGGTTTTCTACAGGATATATTTTTGAGAGTGTGTGCAGGAATTGCTCAACCTTATTCCCACCACAATCCCTATTTTTACTCCGAACCACAAGACACAGGGAAAACATTTCTTTTGCATCCTCAATTATAATGCGTACAGCAAGGGAGTGGAACTTGCTTCCGGCGACTGTATTTCCTGACTTTTAGAATCTAGGGACTTTCACGGCCAGAATGAATAGGTTTCATTTGGGTTAGCGTGCTCCACCTTAGGCTTCGTCATTATCCTTTATGGACGGCTCAGTGGCCAAATACAAGCCCATTTTTTTTTAAATATTACGTGCAGTTTAATTGAATTTTTATTCAAAAGCAAGCAATGGAAATACAATAAAATAGAACACCTCTCTTCAAACTACTAATAATTAAGCATAAACTACGCGTACAATTAAAATTACAAAAGATTGCAAAAAAATACATTTACAGATTTGTCATGGACGTGGGCCTCGACTGAAAACCAGCGCGAGGGTTAGTCTTTCTTACTAACCTGAGCATATTGCTGAGTCGAGACCTATTCCGGGCATCACGCAACATTGCATTTTTGTGTAGTTTTTAAATTGGTTCTGTTTGTTTTTTTTTAATTCTTGTTTTTTTGTAATTTCTACAGTCTTTAATGTAATGTTGTGTGTTGTCCAGAATAAATCTTTTTTCTTTCTTTCTTTCTTTATATGTGATGATAAACTTTGAATCCGGATTTGAAAAAAATCCTGATTTTGCAATCCCTGTTCCCGCCTCCCGCCTAAAGCGCGACGTATGATGTGTGTCCTCATATCGTGTGTAAGGCAAAACAAGTGCGGGGAACCTAGAAAAATCTGATATGCCCCCCCCCCCTGGGTCAGAAGCTGGGTACGCTCATATATCCACTTCATCTAAATAGTAGGAAACACAGTATTTTGCACATAATACCCCATAACCCATACTACTTACGGAAAAGAAACTACTATACTATTTAGACTATTTAGTTACTGGTTCGATTACTCTCAAAATTGATATTTGAGAGATCTTGGGTTCACAAAACATGAAACTTTTGTGTTGAAAAAGTGTCCGCCATTTTGAACTTTTTAGATACTGGTTCGATCGTATGATATGTAAGATACCTTGGGATCACAAAACAAGAATCTTTAAACAAAAATAATTAAACCGCCATATTGAACTATTTGGGCACTGGTCAGATTGCTCTCAAAATTAATATTTGAGACACCTTGGGATCACAAAATATGAAACATTTGCCAAACTTCAAGGAAGTGTCCATCAGACAAGTAACTAAAAAGTTCAACATGGCGGTCACTTTTTCAAAATTTTGAGAAAAGATTCTTGTTTTGTAATCCCAAGGTCTCTCAGATATCGATTTTGAGCGCAATCGGACCATTATCTAAAAAGTTCAACATGGCGGTCACTTTTTCAAAATTTTGAGAAAAGATTCTTGTTTTGTAATCCCCAGGACTCTCAAATATCGATTTTGACAGCAATCGGACCATTATCTAAAAATTTCAACATGGCGGACACTTTTTCAAAATTTTGAGAAAAGATTCTTGTTTTGTGACCCCAAGGTCTCTCAGATATCGATTTTGAGCGCAATCGGACCATTATCTAAAAAGATCAACATGGCGGACACTTTTTCAAAATTTTGAGAAAAGATTTTTGTTTTGTGACCCCAAGGTCCCTCAGATATCGATTTTGAGAGCAATCGGACAAGTAACTAAAAAGTTCAAAATGGCGGACACTTTTTCAAAATTTTGAGAAAAGATTCTTGTTTTGTAATCCCCAGGACTCTCAAATATCGATTTTGATAGCAATCGGACCATTATCTAAAAAGTTCAAAATGGCGGACACTTTTTCAAAATTTTGAGAAAAGATTCTTGTTTGTGACCCCAAGGTCTCTCAGATATCGATTTTGAGAGCAATCGGACTATTATCTAAAAAGTTCAAAATGGCGGACATTTTTTCAAAATTTTGATAAAAGATTCTTGTTTGTGACCCCAAGGTCTCTCAGATATCGATATCCAGAGCAATCGGACAAGTAACTAAAAAGTTCAACATGGCGGACACTTTTTCAAAATTTTGAGAAAAGATTCTTGTTTTGTGACCCCCAGGACTCTCAAATATCGATTTTGACAGCAATCGGACCATTATCTAAAAAGTTCAATATGGCGGACACTTTTTCAAAACGTTGAGAAAAGATTCTTTTTTTGTGACCCCACGGTCTCTCAGATATCGATTTTGAGAGCAATCGGACCATTATCTAAAAATGTCAACATGGCGGACACTTTTTCAAAATTTTGATAAAAGATTCTTGTTTTGTGACCCCAAGGTCTCTCAGATATCGATTTTGAGCGCAATCGGACCATTATCTAAAAAGTACAACATGGCGGACACTTTTTCAAAATTTTGAGAAAAGATTCTTGTTTTGTGACCACGAGGTCTCTCAGATATCGATTTTGAGCGCAATCGGACCATTATCTAAAAAGTTCAACATGGCGGACACTTTTTCAAAATTTTGAGAAAAGATTCTTGTTTTGTGACCCCCAGGACTCTCAAATATCGATTTTGACAGCAATCGGACCATTATCTAAAAAGTTCAATATGGCGGACACTTTTTCAAAACGTTGAGAAAAGATTCTTGTTTTGTGACCCCACGGTCTCTCAGATATCGATTTTGAGAGCAATCGGACCATTATCTAAAAAGTTCAACATGGCGGACACTTTTTCAAAATTTTGAGAAAAGATTTTTGTTTTGTGACCCCAAGGTCTGATTTTGAGAGCAATCCGAAAAGTATTATTATTATTTCAACATGGAGGACACTTTCAAAATTTCACAAATTCAAAATTGAAAAGAAAATGTATCCGCCATCTTGGAGCGGCGGGCGGCCATATTTAAACAAACAAAACAAACTTCCGCTTTATTATATTAGTATAATAAGGGATTTTAGGAAATTATATGTAATACTGTATATTACATATAATTTCCTAAAATCCCTAAATTATTATTAGTTAGTATTATCTAAATTATCTAAAGTTTAGATAATTTAGATAATACTTATCAAATGGAATAGTCATACTGCCACAATTCTATACTGTGGCACTTTTTGTATTATGGTCATGTTGCTAGACCAAATAAAATATTCTGTTTCATGCAAAATCTAAAAGTACTAAAATGTTGTGCTAAAATTGTATGCATATGCTTAACACGTAAAACTAAATATTGCACAGAGTTTTCAGATTTTATATGCCATGTTTTGAGATCTAAGAATAAAATATAACTGATTGTGCAATTCTTTGTATAATACTGAGCAATACTGGGCAATAAGGCAGAAGCTCTAAACATTTGGGTCTTTTAATACAAGGTAATTAATTTTTAATTTTTTTTTGTTCATTTAGATACTTGCGGTTGTCGTTATTGAATGTTCTTTTTTCGATTTATCGGTGTATTGTTGAGTTTTTAGTTTTTTAGACATTCTATCACCGCCTAAAAAGAGACAACGGACAGCTTTGTCTGCGTCTGAAAAATTCGTGATAATGAATGCCTACCATGCACGTGTACAAGAATAAGCCTATATGTATATATCAGTTTATAATAAGAGTTTACTGATTCCGATTCTTCATCACCTTCACGAATAAGAGAGTAATTTATTTTTTTAGATTTTTGTAATGAAGCCATATTTTATGTTCGATAACAATTGAAAAGTAATTAGTTATCAAATGAAGACAAATGAACAACTTGATACTAAAAATTTAAATATTTTATTTTCATTATGAATAATATTCTAAATACGACTGTCTAGGCAAATGTTGACTATCCCTGTGTCGTCACTCAGGGGGTGGTGTATATCTAGAAAAAACTGGCATACGTCCGACCTCCAACACGTTCCGCTCGGGACTGAGGGACACGGCGAGGGAGTTGTAGCGCGAAAAGCGTTTGAAAAAACCTTATTTTTGGAATTAGGAGGATGGAATTTTACATAATTCAAAATATGAGGGCCGTCATATAATCCATTTTTCATGTACTTTTTTATGGTATAAGTTTCATTACCCAAAAACTTATATAATTCAAATGAAATGAGAACCATTAGACCATTTAGACCTGTCTTTGCGATTTAATTCGATGCAGCAAAGTGCTCGTAATCGTGTATCGAAAGGCCGAAATAGGAAGCTTATATAGTGTAAAATAACATATATTTTTTTCAAAATTTTAATCACTGCTATTTACTAATGAAATGAGAACCAATACTCCGGTTTTGGGAGAACCCCGCCTTAACCGTTGGTATCACTTATTTAATTGTTTCATAAACTTATTAGAAGGTAAGGGTTTCTTTGAGTGCGTATAAAACTATAAACAAATTACGTGCGTAGACGTTTCATAATGGGAAAAGTTACATTGGCGTCTCATTCAGTGCACGAGTTTAAATCGTTGGCCAAACTTGGTTAATATTTATAAAATTGTTGTATTTAAATAATAGCCCTAAACAGCCATTTCATTATAAATTCCACCTCAAAGGGAGCGACTACAAGATTTGTTTAAAAAGTAATTTTCTTTTCTCTCAAAGGATAGAAGCGTGCTTACTCAAAAGTGCTGCGCTGTTTTCTCCAAGGATTGTCAAGCTGTAACGATAAAGGCAAGTAAGTACCTACGGTGTAGTTATTGTATGACATCGTATCGTAAAAGTTCATTTCTTATTGTTGTGCTTTAGAAGATAAAGCGTGCATTTTTGCCGTAGATAAAGTTTGATCTTCATAGTTCAATATCATTATTGATTTCCATAGCCGATATTTTCAAAAGCCTGCAACCACAGATTACAGAATAACTGTCAAGTTTTAACGAATGTGTCCTCAATTGTTTTTGTACCTACCTCTGATCGATATTGATTGAGTCTACTAGCTAAATTAAAAAAGAAAAAAATCGTTAATGGAAACATACCCCAGACTAAAATAGTATTAAATATGTACGATAAGCACTCAGTACGGGAAAAAGCGTTACGGAAACACCGAGTGCTCTCGACAAAGATTTTCTAGCCTGAATTCGTTGAATTAAAAAAAGCCTAGCTACATTTTCCACAGCTGAAAATGTTGCCCCATAGCTAAATAAAGATTTCATGGCACGCGGGTACCTAAGAGTTAAATTCCAGTGGGAATTACTTTATTAACCGAAAAGGTTAAAGTTCTTTAGATTGTTTGCTAGGTAGGGACCAAGCTTGGAGGAGGGCTTCCAATGGGAGTTTACAATCACTTATAGGTAATTGGTTCCCCGGCCGCCAGATTGTCTTTTTATTTTCATTTGTTTGTAAGAGAGCGTGTGCCGTTTTTCTGGACAAATGTTCGTAGTTAGACTAGTCAATCTTATAATATTGACAGGTAATTCGTTGTCACCTTTTTATTTTAAAGATGCTTCATTTGGCACATTGTGTGCATGTTTTTTGTATGATATGAGCCATATTTGAACGTTCCTATAAAAACCGTAATACTGACTATTCTGTTGTTATCCCAGAAAAACTATATATCCCTCGGGAACGCGGGTGAAACCGCGGGGTGGAAGATAGTAATTTATAAACATAACATTTATATTGACATAACTACTAATAAATTAACCCCCTTATTCATAATGAAGTTATGAAACGTTGATTAGCTAAAATTCCGAAGTCTTTATCTGACACTGTGACATTTGGTGATCGAAAGAGTGAGACGGGGCACACTATTACCTCAGAGTAGATAAATACTACGTACAACTATTACACTGATTTAGTTAAAAAGCGATTATGAATAAGAGGGTAAGTGTTTTGATCTCTTGTAATCTGTATTGAATTTTTATTTTTTGACATTGTATACTTATTATTATTTTTTGGATTTGTGATTTTTATTATATTTTGCATACTAATTATTTTGGCGACATGTGTAAGTTTTAATGTTTTTAATTGAAGACCATGTGTTTTTGCAAATTAATAATTTGATTTGATTTGAAACGAGCCAATATAATAATATTTGTTATTATTTAATAAAAATACTTTAAATCCACAGTTGCTATGATGTTTATCAGTTTTATTTATCGAATAAATCTCAGAGGTAACAATTCTCCGGTCAACAAAGGAAACAATGTAATAAATAGGTAACCAGATATCTCCCGAGCGCGACCGAACGTCTACAAAAGCGTGATTCATAGTACCTTACTTCTGATCAACCCACGTACCTACACCATAAGTATTTCTATTTTATTTTCCTAAAATATATATAGGCCATACTAAAATAAACATGTCTAGAACGTATAAATTCGCGCGAGAAATATTTCAAAACTTTCAATGAATGCTAATAATACAGAATACATAATAGTAGTTATTATTTATTATTAATTTTATAAATGCGAAAGTAGCTGTGTGTCTGTATGTCATTTAACTTTTTACAGCTAAACTTCTAAACCGATTGCAATGAATTTTGGCACGCAGATATTATAGAATGGAAAGTGATATAGGCTATTTGGGCTACATTTAAAAAAAAAAAATTTCAATGTGAAAATATGTATGTATGTTTGACACGAAAGAAGATGAGTCAGAAGATGACTTTGATTCCCTGAAGTTACTTTATTAAAAACATGCCACGGGAACGCAAGTAAAACCGCGGGGCAAAAACTAGTGATAAAATAATGTTATTTTAATAAGAATCGTATTTAAGTAGGCCTATGCCAAGTTGTATAGTTACTAAGTAATACTTATCGTATAATTTTAAATGTCCTTTGAAGCTCTTTCAAATAACATTGAATTAAATGTTCTAAATTATTAATCGTCAAGTAAATTCTTAACTAAGTGTAAGCGCGCTTTGAAGCTGAAGTCACCAATGTATTATGGAATTTTTAATTGGAACATTTGTTTCGACAGACATACTTTAGTTCGCATTAAAAATGTCTAACAATTAGATAAGTGCAATAAGTATTTCAGAGTATTGAGTCGGTTGACTGACAATCGGGCTCCGACGTTTGTTTCGTGGTGCGTCTACGCTACGTGAACCGAACACGAGCCGAGCCTCTATATTCGTTGGTCGCTCGCGATGACAAGTGTGGACGTACAACGATCCCATAACACAAGCGCGATGCGAATCCCAGTGTTCGTCAAAAAACTGACGATTGGCGGAGCACAGTCGAGCGCTACGCTACGCGAATTCGTGCTCCACGTGTGTCGGTTTGCCTAGCGTTTCAAAACTACCTTCATTTCAAAATCAACCTATACATGCATGCGTTTAGATATACGAGTAGAATTACTATGTTTTAACTGGCAGTTTATTTTTTGTGAAGAATTAGAAATTTTCGCTTCAGATAACTTTTACACCCTTACGCGGACATTTTTCACATTGTTAGGTGTTTATCTCGCCGATAATCCTAGTACAGAAGTAGCGTGTATGTGCGCTTACTTATAAAGCATAAAAGATTAGTAACTAAATCCGTTCTCTAATTGAAATAGCAACATGGACAATGCACTTTCCCACTCGGCTAGCAATTTCAATAGCGGTGTAATTCCGTAGCGGCTACGAGACTACGGCACGCGTAGCCGTAGCTCGTAGCTAATGCGGCAGGCGGGCTACAGAAATAGCACCATTACGGGTGACTTGCATCGGACTCGTGATTTCTTAGGTATTAGGTTTTCTATGATTGTACCTAAATGATGTTGTTTTGTTTTATGAATAAAATAATTAGAAACGTAAAAGATAGTGCTTTAAGGAGAGTTTGAGTTGAAAAAAAAAACTGCTTTTTATAAAGCGGGTCATCCAGCGCACCTTGATTCTTTCCATTGCTCGTTTGATCTTAAAACGCCCAGTTGTTTTTTGAACACATTATTTATAACTTATCTCAAACGCTATATATGCTCTAGAACATATATACAGTTTAAGCCCTAATAAGGCACAGACAGTTGCTCCTTCTATTATAAATCCTAACTAATATTATAAATGCGAAAGTGAGTTTGTTTGTTTGTTTGTTACGCCTTCACGCCTCAACTACTCAACGGATCATCATGATAGCATATGGTATGTAGAAGGTTTTATATCCCGAGAACGCTAGTGAAACCGCGGGGGACCGCTAGTTTAATAGCAACTTCAAAGTGTATATTTTCAAAGTGAATTATAATAACAATATAGTATCTGCCAGCTTAACAAGTATATGTTTATCGAACATAATAATAACAAATTGTTTCGAGGTTAAGACGATTTGGCACGTAGGTATATGTACCTACGCTGTAAATGACAGCCTCATAAAACAACACAGTACATGTACGCGGGCTAAAATCATGTAATAATGCTTGTACAATGTTATTATGTATGTTCGTGTGTGGTGCGTCGATAACTGGGGCGGCGTGTTTTACGTTTTTTATCTATACATATTTATCTATCTATCTATACATATAATAAAACTATAGAATAATCGTGTCTGTACATTGAATAACTTATTGGCGGTGATGTAGAATGACTAACATAATACATAAGTACCATTATAAAAATGTCTGTCTGTATGTTCGAGTACGCTAATCTCCGAAGCTACTGAACGGATTTGCATCGGGTTTGCACATGATGATTAAACTAAACATGGCGCTTCAACTAAGCTCTGTTTTATGAAAATCGGCTCACCGTGTGACGGTTAGGATTTGAAATTAAAAATTCCTTTGTCAACACAAAAAAGTATATTAGGGATAATATAAAAAGGGTGTAGTTCTATGGCCCGCCTAATTTTTACTTCGTGCAGTCCGGCACTCCCCTGATTGTCTTGTAGGTGGCACGAAGGTGCAAACAGGATCCGACGCAGGTGCAGGGACGTCACGGTCGGGTGGCAGATGTTCTTGCCTTAGCCGGAACCACGATGACGGTGAGGTGACCCGAAGGTAAATATGGAACCCTGTAAATATCCCAGTGATGAGCGACTGGCCTTGTTTCTGTCTATAGCGTCTACGTGACCACCGCAAGCAAAGCACAGAGAATGCCGATGGTGTATGAAGTGCGGTGGCAAGATAAGAGAAGCAGAAGGAGTTCGCTAACGGATATACAGGAAATTTAAATTACAATTCAATCTAGTTACATAGGTTAAGTACATTATAGAATAGGTATCAAGTGAAATGATTAGCAAATTATGACAAAGGATTGTCCGTTACACATGAAGGTGACCTTTGAGCAAAACAATGAAATTAACGGTTCATCACTTACCCAATATGGGGTTCACACTGAATTTATTAAAAAGTAATTAATTTTAATATTGAAAGAACTGCCTAGGTAGATTTAAAAATGAGTAAGATTATCGTTGTATAATTCGCACAACACTGCGTACTAAGGTCCTTTAATAAAGAGGAGACGTGTGGCTTTGAACTCGGCGCTAGCAATCAATGACAAAATGGCCGGGTCGCCAGTGCCGTCTGACCAAAACGGGCGATACCATTTTTTGCCTTCTTCGATAAAAATTATTTACGTTTACCGCCACACATACTTTAAAATAATAGACTTGCCCATTACGGTACAGTCAATATGGTAATTTGTTGCCATATGATTAAAAGAATTAAAATTAATAAAATGTAACGTCATTGACCATTATAACGTTACATATCCCCCTCGCCTACCAAGGATTTTATTACTCAGATAAAATCTTAAAAAAAAAAAAAAAATTATTGAGTCCCAATAATTTTAAATCTTTTATGTGCCAAGAACCTAAGTCTTTCCCTGACATGTCCTGCAAAACATAAACTAGCGGAGATTTTTTTTGAGTGACACGACATTTAATGAATTTTGGTGCTAATTTTTTCGAAAATCTTTTATCTTTGTCACTAAGAAAATAGGTCTTTTTCATTACTATGTCACCGACGTTAAATTCTGCAGGCTTGCGACGCAGATTATAGTGTGACATGTTTTTCAAGTGTGCATGCCACAATTTTGTTTGCACTTGATCAAAGATTGCGGACAAACAACCTAAATTTTCTGCGTAGATATCACGTGGTAAAAATAAAATTTCATCGCCCAAATCAGAATCTGTATAATGGGAACCACATATCACAAGTTCTCTGCCATAAACTAAAAATGATGGAGTAAATCCAGTTGCTTCGCTAACAGAGTTATTAATAGCAAACTGAATTTTTGGAATAAATACGTCCCATGATCTATGGTCATCTTCCACAAAGGTCGATATACAAGTGATTATTGTTCTATTATGACGTTCTACGGTATTCACTTGAGGTGTATATCTCGGAGTAAAATAAATGTTAGGAATCTTATATTTTTTGAAAAAACTACCTGTGACCTTACTTATAAATAATAATAATAAATACATTTATTTCAGAAAATTAAATTCCACATTGTTAGTAATACAAAATCTTAAAACTATGTTAGTAAAACACATGAGATAATTGAAATGAGCGAACACAGCTAGGTACAGTAGGCCACATGAACCCTGCAACAATGATTCATGTACCTACCGCCCAGCCGAGCCGCGAACATAGCCAGGATACTGTTGGTACTGGCCCGCACTCTGCAGAGCAACGACGTGCATTTTTTGCGCATTGTGGCATAAAAACAGTCTGTTCGCGCCTCCAAAAACATGCCAGATGCACTGCAGAAACGGGGCAGCCGCAACAGCACCCGAAATGCGTTATTATACTGAACGCGTAGGGCGTTGTACGACCTATGAGTATAGTTTACCCACAGACTGCTCGTGTAGAAGGATGTACAGTAAGCTCTGAACAGCGTGATTTTAACTTCTCTCGAGCATCGAGCAAATCTGCGGGCTATCATGTTAGATCTCACTGACAACGCCCTACGCTCTCGCTCCATATCGGCATCGTCCTTAAAGTCTTCTGTCACCAGGTGTCCAAGGTATTTAAAGCGACTAACTCTTTTAAGGGGGACACCATTCAAATTAATAGGCGGAACACTAGATGGACACCTGTTACCAGCCTTGAACACCATAAATTCACTTTTATTGCCGTTATACAATAGACCATGGCTCGCTGCATACTCCTCACATGTTCGTAACAACTGCCTGATGCCGCAAACCGACGCGCTCAGCAGCACCATGTCGTCCGCGTAGCTGATATTGTTGACGCAAATATCGTCGATATGGCAACCAACACGCTGGCTGCTGAGCGCGACGATCAGCGCGTTTACATACAGATTGAAAAGCTTAGGTGAGGTCAGCCCCCCCTGCCTCACCCCGCATTCCAACCTGTACGGTTCCGACAAGTTTCCCGCCCATCTCACGCTGTTGACTTGGTTTGTGTACCAGTAACGAAGAACATTAATGAATTCTGGAGGTAAGCTGGCCTCCTCCAGTTTATTCCACAGAATGTCATAACAAACCAGGTCAAAAGCTTTTGACAAGTCTAAGAAACAGGCATATATCGGCGTCTTTCTATCGGTATAGTACCCGACAGTTTGCTTTAAACACAAAATAGCGCTTTCCGTGGACAGTCCAGGTCGGAACCCGAACTGGTTATCATGCAATTGTAGGTATTTATCTAATTGCGAGTTAAGCAAACCGTCAAGAACTTTCGCCACAATTGTTGCTAACGATATAGGCCTGTAGTTGCATTTATCAGATATGTCGCCAGTTTTATTTTTGACAATGGGGACAACAAATGTTTCCATCATTGGACCTGGTAGATAAGAATGGCCAATGCAGAGGGTGCAAAACATTGCCAAAACACGAGGTAAGTGAGGGCCAGCATGTCGTAGATGCTCAACGCTGAGACCATCGTGTCCCGGGGACTTGCCTCGCGACATACACTTTAAAGCTTTCGATACATCTTTCGCATTAAATCTAACCCCTAACTCTCCACGAATCGTCTCAGTACTGTGCTCCGACTGTGATGGCCCCAAAGGAGACCGCACCGCGAAATGATCTTTAAATAAGTCAGCTATATCTTTTGGATTGCTAACACCCTCCACACTCACAGGTAGGCCAGGTCGGATGTTCAATTTGTTTGTGCTTCTCCAAAAACCGCGAAAGTCATTATTATTGTGTTTCGAAGCAATGATATCCATTTTGATTTGTTCGGTATGGTTCTGACACCACTTTAACCGAGATTTGAATATTTTCCTGCTTTTACACATTTCATCAAAGACCCGGCCACATCTAGGTTTTCCTGACAATAACCAAATTTTAAAATGTAATTTAGCCTCCCTGTGCACTTATGAATTGGCTTCCATTATCCATAAATATAGTTTGTGGAATACCATGAACGAGGAATACTGATTCTTCCAAAATTTTTATAATTATATCTGACGTGGCACGTTTAATTGGATATATAAGGCAAAATTTAGAGAAACAGCACGTGACAACTAAAATGTAGCTATTACGTTTTTTACTGACTGGCAAAGGACCCATTAGGTCAATAGAAATCATTTGAAATGGACGACTACATTGTTTGGGTCGTCCCATTTCACCTAAGGTCTGATGATTTTGAGCCTTATATGACAAACACTTTGTACAAGCGCTTACAAATTTTAATACATCTTGGAACATATTAGGCCAAAAGTAACGTAGGGTAAGACGACGGTATGTTTTAAAAGTGCCTAAATGACCGGCAGTAGGTTCGCTATGATTTTCTGTAATAATGTCGTTACGTAATTCAATTGGAATAACCTCTTTCCATGAGAATTCTGAAGTAAGCTCATGTTTGTTTTTGGAAAGTCTGAATAATGTATTATTTTTAATTAAAAATTTTGGAAAATTTCCTGGTTTTGTCAAACAACCATTATAAATACCTTTATACCATGCATCGTTAGAATTAAAATGAGAATTGGCGCTACTAATGGTATTTACGGGAACAGCTCGAGAAAGTGCGTCTGGAATGACATTATCGACGCCACGGCGATGTTTAAGTTGTTAAGACAAATGGCTCAGTAAAATATCCTCCGAAGGAAACTGAGGCCCTAATTTGGCTATTTGTTTACGCAATTCCTGAACAGTTAGCGCTGGTGTTGTGCCCCGAATTGCAACTTCGTAGTCCAATTCAGTTTTTGGAAGAGAGAGAAACTTTACAGTGAAAGACATACTTGTAAAAATGTTAAGAAAAGAAAAGAAAAAAAAAATGGATAAATGATGAACCTTGATGTGAAAAATAGCAATATGAATGAAATGATATTACTCCTTCTGTTACAATAAAATTATGAAAATTACGATTTTTAATTAATTATATGATCTAAAGAATCAGCCAAGAGAAAAAAATAAAATGCAAAGAAAAAAAACATAAATACACAGAAAAACTAAAACACAAAATAAGCAAAATAATTTGCAACTAGTGTGCACTTAGTGTGTCCCTTCCTTTAAAATTAAGATTAAGAAGAAAGGAAAAAAAATTTATTTTTTTTTACCCTGACTGTACTTTAATGTAACAATAGCAACCATATAAAATAAAATGTTGTCAAAATGTAACAACAGCTGTAACACAATCTAGACAACAGTCAGGCAATGTTTGGAACAAAAAAACCGTTATGGTTTTTTTTTCGTAATTACCCAAAATTTTTGGGGAAAAATTTACAAAAAAAAAAATGTAGGGCTAAGTCTAAGTACACCCTAGTTGCACGCAATAAAAAAAAACACAATTAAAAAACGTTTCACAGAAATAAAAAAAACAAGCACACCAACACAAATACAACTACAGAAGCAAAAATTAGGCCATAAAATTACCACGATAAGGGCGCCAGTGTGACGGTTAGGATTTGAAATTAAAAATTCCTTTGTCAACACAAAAAAGTATATTAGGGATAATATAAAAAGGGTGTAGTTCTATGGCCCGCCTAATTTTTACTTCGTGCAGTCCGGCACTCCCCTGATTGTCTTGTAGGTGGCACGAAGGTGCAAACAGGATCCGACGCAGGTGCAGGGACGTCACGGTCGGGTGGCAGATGTTCTTGCCTTAGCCGGAACCACGATGACGGTGAGGTGACCCGAAGGTAAATATCCCAGTGATGAGCGACTGGCCTTGTTTCTGTCTATAGCGTCTACGTGACCACCGCAAGCAAAGCACAGAGAATGCCGATGGTGTATGAAGTGCGGTGGCAAGATAAGAGAAGCAGAAGGAGTTCGCTAACGGATATACAGGAAATTTAAATTACAATTCAATCTAGTTACATAGGTTAAGTACATTATAGAATAGGTATCAAGTGAAATGATTAGCAAATTATGACAAAGGATTGTCCGTTACACATGAAGGTGACCTTTGAGCAAAACAATGAAATTAACGGTTCATCACTTACCCAATATGGGGTTCACACTGAATTTATTAAAAAGTAATTAATTTTAATATTGAAAGAACTGCCTAGGTAGATTTAAAAATGAGTAAGATTATCGTTGTATAATTCGCACAACACTGCGTACTAAGGTCCTTTAATAAAGAGGAGACGTGTGGCTTTGAACTCGGCGCTAGCAATCAATGACAAAATGGCCGGGTCGCCAGTGCCGTCTGACCAAAACGGGCGATACCATTTTTTGCCTTCTTCGATAAAAATTATTTACGTTTACCGCCACACATACTTTAAAATAATAGACTTGCCCATTACGGTACAGTCAATATGGTAATTTGTTGCCATATGATTAAAAGAATTAAAATTAATAAAATGTAACGTCATTGACCATTATAACGTTACAACCGGAATAAAAGATATTCCAGTTTATTTATTTACAGATCATCCTACGGCTATGCGACACAGACAGAAGGAAAGTGGAAAGTAGGCACTTTAAAAATATTGATGCCGTTGTCTTTTTTCTGAATCGCACTATATGGTTTGGTTCTCACGGTTACATGATCCTCCAATGAGTTTTAAAATTTGGTTGATAATGGCTTTCTGATCCGGGGATCGCCAACGTACAAATCTTATAGTATACGCGAGCAAATACGCGGGTGAAAAGCTAGTCAGTTATAGTTATAGATCTCTGTGAATGTGCGGACGTTATAAATAGTTGTCGATCTTAGCACATTATATTTTTAGTGTAAGATTGTGAAAGTGAAACTCAAAGAAGGCGCTATTAAAACGTTTTATTAGAAAAAAAAATATGATGTAAATAATAGATAATTAAACCAAACAAAAAATAAATAAAAATTATAAATTATCTCATTTGTTTTCTTCCTTTATATTTTTTGTAGGCACAGGTATAGGCTCAGGTTCCGGTTCCAGAGGTGGAGCCGGAGGAATTTTCTTGTCTGGCCACACCCGGTGCATATATTCGCACAGAGTTTCCAAGTTTACACTCTTTGATTTCTTAGATTTTGGACCCGGGAAAACGTTTGATAATTCCGAAATAATCTATCATCCAAAGGAACGAGTACCTCACTAAGCCTATCGATTAAATCCTTAAATGTTATCGGTTTCGGATTATCTTTATGAAGCTGTAGGAAAAATAATACGTGATCAACGCGATGCTTTTTATCTTGCTTACAGAGATAATTGGCTCTCTGTAATATTAATGTCCTAGCATCGGGACCCTTTACTTCCCAATTTTCCAACACCACCGTATTTTACCACAAAACCTTTTCTAGATTTCATTTTTTTTTACTCTATCAAGACAAGCCATGAATTGTTTGGTCACCCAAATATCTTCCAAGAGCAAATTTTGTATTTATACTCGCGGTTTCAACATCATTTGCAGAGCCGTTAAGGCGTCAGTTGGCGATATCGGATTGAAAGCATATTGAAAGACAAGTCAAGTGTCATCAACTTCTTAGCTTTAAATAGATTTGCTACTATTATTGTTATCGCCTCTAACTGAAATCTGTTTTTGCTCAAATCTGAATTGTTAAAGTCGGAACCTGCATAATTCTTTTGATGGCGCTGGCGATCCTTTCTCCTTCGAGTGCGTTCAATGCAAGGTTAAGTTCTTGCAGGACCTTAGATACTATTAGCTAATTCTTCAATCAACTTTGTATTTGTTGCAGCGAAATTAAATTATTCTGTGATAGATCTAAATGAGTAAGTTTATTTTTATATTCGAGTGCTGCAGCTAAAGCTAAAGCGGTTTGTTTACCCAGCTTGTTGCCACTCAAATTGACACGAGGTACGACAACACCACGAGACAACTGCTCCACAAAATGTTCCCCACCGACTTCACCGATATTATTTCTTGCTAAATTGAGAATTTGTAGAGTGTGATTCATTGGTAATGTGGCACCAAATCTTAGTATTCCTGGAGCTGCAATACGACATCCACTCAGGTTCAACTCTGTGAGGGTCACGGTCGAAACCAGCATTTGTCCTAAATGATAGCAAGCATCATCGTTCAGGAAGTTATCTGTGAGATTGAATCGACGGACAGTTTTGTTATACTCCAGCGCCATCGCCATTGGACGGACTCCTGAGGGGCTGACACAATAATAACTCAGATTTATTACGTCACTGAGTAAGTTTCTGTGTAAAGTTTTTACCACACATTCATTCATTTCTTTGCATAATGCTAGATAAAGGTCTTGGCCGTCATCTGCGTATATAATGGGTTTATCGGGTGAAAGGAGCGCTTGTGTAATGCCTGGGTCGAGAACAGCGAGGTAGTTGTAGTACAAATGCCTGAAAATATCACTATCAGACATTGGTATGGACCCGTCGAGTGGCTATGTTTCTTCACGTTCCGCTCTGGTGATTCTTCGAAGGCGGATGACCACTCGCTCATGGGCGCTTCTTCTCCCTTGGTACTCAACCTCCGGCTTCTCTCCTGAACTATTGCTACCTCCAGACATGACTTTTTTGTATAGGAACTAGCAAAAATGTAACTGAAAGTGAGATAGGTATATAAAAACATACGATAATACAAAATAAATCAAATAATCAAATACTATACAATAATGATTCTAAACTTCTTTTTATAAATTTCAAGGTGACAACCAGAGTTGTAGGGTATAAGTTTTCTTCAGGTTACTTTTCAACCTCTAGTCATATTCTCATTATAGAAGTTGTCCATAATTATGAGTACATTAACCCCTAAAATTTGGCTATAGTTTGAAAAGTAACCCTGTATAATAGAGAGAGGAAGGTATAGTCATTTTTAACAAAGTATTTTTTTGCTACAATCGAGTGCAGTATTCTCTGTGATCTTAAGTTTACATAATAAATACGTGACTCGGAAACGCAAAGTCCAACCACTTAATTGCATCCTGCTCTTTGCTTTGATCTTTGAGCCACCCTTTGCTGCCCATGCTCTTTTACAAAAAGCCCTGTTTGAAAAATGTTAATACATGTTAATGGCAAAATGTTTCTTTATAAATAGAGGTCTTCATGTCTCCAAAGGACCTGCTCCACACAAAGCTCTAACACATTTTTTTGGACATTTAAAGATTTATTGCTGTTAGTCGAATTTCCCCACAAAAGAAGACCATATTAAGAACAGAAACAACAAAGCCATGATAGTTAACAAGAGCAGTTTTTTGTGTTGCTATGGTCCTGAAACGTTTCAATGCAAACACAAAGTTATTTAGCAGCCAACTACGTGTTGACGAAACTAACATAGGTAGGTACATGTATTTATCTAATGTAAATAGATAAAGTCACGTTAACAATAAGAAAGACATATTTTTTTTTATAAGATGGACGCATACCGCGAATGCGAGTGAAACCGCGGGTCTGCATGCTAGTTCTAAATATTTCTTATTATTATATTCAGCTCAATTTACGGCAAATAATGTATTTACAGTTTAAAGTTCTGTTGTTCTCTTCCCAGAACATTCTATGAGAGATTCTATCAACTTAGTTTTAGTTGCGAAGTTTCTACAAGGCCCTACACTTTAGTAAGTAAATATTTACATTAAATTGGTTATTTTCTTATAAACAATTTTATCATAGTTTATTTAATATTTATTCATAGTTTTCACCTGGTTGAACAATTATAAATAAACTAGCTGTCACCGCAGCTTCACCCGCCTTCCCGAAATAAAAAGTAGCCTTCCTCTCCATAATGATATGGCCTACGAAAACTGCCTGCTTTGGCACGCAGGCAGTTTACAATATGCTAAATAATAAATAAATATCCTGGGACATTCCTCACACACGGTCATCTGATCCCAAACTAAGCAGAGCTTGTACTATGGAAACCAGATAACTGATATAATACATATACTACTTTTTGTTTGTAAATACATACTTAATATACATAATTACACCCAGACTCAGAACATACATGTTCATGCACACAAATGCATGTCCTATGCGGGAATCGAACCCACGACCTGTGGCGCTATAGGTGGAATCTTTACCAGACTCTTAACCAACTGCGCCAACTGGCCCGTCAACGAACTACTATGGTCGCGAATCACTGAAATATCTATCCATATTATTCTAAGAAGGTAAAAAAAAACTCGAAAAAAATCAAATTTCCCGCCTCGTAACTGATGTTTAACCTTAATAAGCCCTAAGTCTCCAATAACCGAGAAAATGAAATATGAAATCTATTGAGACTCGCAAATTTAATTCGCAAGTTATCCAAGAATATATTTTAAACGTGCAAATAAAGGTTATTTAAGAATAGCTTTGGCACGTGGATTGAACAGTTTAATAGCATATTTAGTTTATTTACAACCTCTATATTTCATAAATAACTATTACACGTAGCGTGCACTATCCCAAAACGGAAACTTGCACAGTGCAATATTATGCAGAGAATGAAAACGTGTGCGAGACATAACGGGAAATATTACTATTTGTTCATGTAACTTGCACATCTGAACATTTACCCCCTTATTCATACTAGCTTTTTAACTAAATCAGTGTAATAGTGTGCCCCGTCTCGCTCTTTCGATCACCAAATGTCACATGTCGGATAAAGACTTCGGAATTTTAGCTAATCAACGTTTGATAACTTCATTATGATGGCGGATGGATAAGGCGGTTAGTTTCGTATGCGTTCGACCTATACATTTATCCCTCAAAATATACGCCAACACTAGAAGGACCTTATATATGTTATTTTAAAAACCCGTATACCGACATATCCTAGGTTTTACGAGTAAATCTTTGGATTTACCAACAGCTGCTTGTAAATGCAAGGTTTGATATGAAACATGACGATTTATCGTACTCTGGCAAGCACAGCGAGGAGACGTGGCTGGCGGGGAGCTGCATGTTATTGAATACGATAAAACGATGAACATGTTTAGTTACACTAAAATTATGTTCAATGTTTACTGATTCTCTGATGTAAAACCTAAGATCTACTGAGTAGTTGCTAGTAAACGTGCGATCTATTACCTATCACGGAACAGCATTTGGTTAATTTTATGTTTGTCAAGTAAATCTTAGGATTTATCGTCGTTCGAGCTTTTACAGTGACATACATCTATATATTATTTACCCTTTGGTTGTGCTAAAGTTTAATGGCCATTAAAGTTGATGGTAAGTATTATAATACTTAGGTGGAATGTAAATACGCTTTTCTTTACAAAATATAGTTATAGTACAAGCAAAAAACATGCAGATCTCATCGACCAATTAAACCTTTAATCGCATTATTTTTATCATTTGTTTTTTTTTTCTCTGGTATCTCAATATTAAAACAACTATGTCAAGTGAAACCGCGGTTCCGAGAATAGAAGCAATTAGTAATTCATGGAACATTCTAGTCTCACATCAAGACGAGCATTAATTAATAAGACTGTAGTAAGTAAATTAGGGGAGTTTTAACAGTTTTTATGGCGCTTACCGGCTAAATTATACAGCGACTGTTTCGTTAAGGAATAATTAAACGGGATTAGGGGTCCATTTTAGTCCTTTGTCAGAATTCGGACGTTCATTTTTTATGTATAGGTATTATATATTGAGAGTGGACACGCTGGGATTATGTCTAGGCGTTTTCCTTTAATCGTATCATCCACGTATCAGATGAGCACACGGTTATCAAATAAGCTAAGCCTTATTTGAGTTTTCATATCTTTTATTTAGTATGTAAGTCGACGAAATTGGTAAATAAGCATACGGCTCGCCTGATGGTAAGTGGTTATCGTAACCATGAAACAAACGACGCAACACTCCCGCGTTACCGACCTGCTTTCCCCCCAATGAACACTGGGGACTTCGCTCACGCGCAAGAACACAACATAAAGTTATGTGGCTGCGGCATTCTGTAAGGTAGGAGGTATTTCCCAGTCGAGCTGCTCTTCTCTTTTAGCTAATAAACGCTAAGCTCTACCTCTCTGCTTTATATCCAATACCAGTATCTAACTTTACTTTTTTATTATTTTTTTAGTCATTTTATAATCATCACTAATTAAGTATCCTTCATGTTATTCCTCGGTATAAGTATCCAAGTCTCTTCTTCTCACAAAAATTGTGTTTTTACTACTTATGGTAAAAACACACATAACACATACAAACTTTCACATCTATAATAGTATTGTAGGATTAAAAGGACAAAATAATTAACGATACCTTGGTCTCAAAGTCTGAGACTTGTAGATTAACAAATATTATACTAAGGAGCAGAATTATTTAATAATGTTCATTGTTGACTAATCAAATAAATCCTTTCCATCTAGACTTTACATTTAATTTAAGAAATGTACTTGAAACTGGAAATTAATAAATGTATTTACTTATTACGTTACTGAAGTGGATACACACACAATCATGGTGCGTCCATGCTACGCGAAGCTAGCACAAGCCGAACCTCGAAGAAACAGGATTCGTTCGTTGCTCGCGATTTCAAGCGTGAACGTCCTTACCGAGCCTACAACGAGCGCGATGCGAATCCCTGTGTTCGTGAAAAAACTGACAATCGGGCGGAGCGCAGTCGAGCACGCTACGAATGCTCATTCGAGGCTCGCAAGCCCGTCCACGCTACGCGAATCGTGCACGCAGTGTGCTCGTTCGTGGCTCGGCTCGTGCTCGGTTCGCCAAGCATGGACGCACCAAAAACATACATAAAGAAGTATTTTAATAAGAAGTACTACTCTATACAATACCTCCTCCTCGCGTTCGTGCTAATTTTTTCCTAGATAGTGTTGCGCCATCGAATGTCTTTGACTTGGAGTACCTCTTGGAGTTCAGGCACAGATCTGGTGAGAACATCTAGTAGGACTTCAACTCTTGAGCGTTTGCCGGTCATCGGCTGTTTGAGGTTGTGGCCATCTTTCCTCTGGCAAATAAAGAACTCTTATTGTACGAAAACATCTGTTCAAGATATTCAATTCTTTTAAAATACCTAGATGCATTGGTGCAGTAAATTTTTTTCTCAGCACTACATCAAGAAGACATATATTCATAACACTTACCTTCGATCAAAGTCGTGTAGGTCTTGTACCGATTCAGAATAGGATCATTGTCTTCGGAGATGATGAGCGCAAAATATATAGATTATATTTGGTACTAATAAGTAGTCTGTTAAACTAATAATTGAAACTGGTTTACAAAAAACTTAAACCGACTTCAAAATACACAAAAAAAATTAAATTAAAACCTGACCTGATGACAATGGGACCAAATGGGAAGTGTACTCTCCCAAACAAAAAAAGAATTTTCCAAATCGGTTAATAAATGACGGAGTTATGAGGTAACAAACATAAAAAAAAAACACTACTGAAATGAGAATTCGGTTTCCTCCTTTTATGAAGTCTGCTAAATATATACATAAGAATTAAAACAGTTTTCGAATATATCAAAATCAATCAATAGAATTACAATTATTTTTCAATGTAAATTGCATTTGACCACATCATCGTAGTTTACCACATTGCCACTTGGTTATATAGCCGAAAGTTATAAGAATACAAAGCCTAGATTATAACAAAACATGTAAACCGTTATAAAATAACCTCGTATCTTTTTGTTATATGAAATTAGAAAGTGACTGGGTGATTTTACTAAACTTGGTTTAAATCATGTTTTGTACTAAGTAGGTTAAGGTTCCTCAGGTACTTGTTTTATTTATATTTTCACCCGAGTCTGCATTTTTTCCAAATCCATTTTCATCACATCTTGACGCTTGTATTTTACTATTATTTGTAAGTAGGTCACGTTACGTATCCACCAAGAGGTGTCCAATTCGACTGAAATGCGAAATAACCTACTTAGTAAGAAAATAAGAGAAAAGCTCTTTGGTAATGTGATATAAAGATACTTTACAACCAATGATTCACCTTTATTTTACGATTATTTTCTTACTTTGTTATTACATTTTTTTATCCGACGAAACCGTAAAAAAGCATAAGTACGGCCCGACTGATAATAAGCGGTTATCTTAGCCATTAGGACACTTCGGACTTCGGGTCTGAACATCGAGGGCCACCTGATAGCAAGCGGCTACCGAAGCGAATAGCTGCTTGCAATGCCTGGCGTATCACACACGCGTTGCCGACCCTGCAAGTATCTCTTCACACCCTTCTTGATGAACCCCATATTCCTCAGGAAAACTTCTTAATTTGGTAAGACTTGTATCTAAGACTATTTTTCCTTTTTCTTCAGTTTCTAAACCGACAAGTTTAAAAATATTTTTAATAACCATAGAGTAATGAGAAATGAGCCCTAATTTGGGCTTGGTTGCCAAAATTAAAAATAAGAAGAAGAATGACAAGCAATTAGAGTGAAAAAGACAACTGAAAGCCAGCACATATAGCAAAAAACTGAAAATTGAAATCCAAAACGTGGCCAAGTTACATGCCATAGGGTGTAGCATGGGGTTCTTCAAAAATGGTGCGAAGAGATTTCTGCAGGGTCGGCAACGCGCGAGTGACACCCCTGGGTTGCAGGTGTCCATGGGCTGCGGTAGCTGCCTGCCATCAGGCGCGCCGTATGCTTGTTTGCCGCCTTAGTGGTATAAAAAAAAAACGACTTGACTAACGATATCTTCTAAGGTCTGTCCCGACGAAACAACTAGTCGCATTAGCATGACCCACGAACTCGTTTCATACCCTTTGTTGCTGAAAATGGAGCACAGATAAAAGGTTTCAAAGATTAATCGGCTCGACGATGATTGTGTATACCCCTCATAAAAGACCATGGATAAATGAGAGTCACTCAGACACTGGTCTCACTGTTGGCGATTACTTTTCTCGCGTCCTCGATTTGTATAAATTCCCTACAATTGTTGTATGAGTTTAAGGAAACTTATACGAGAAATGATATCTATTTATCTCCAGACATAAAATTGAAATACTGACTACAAAAAAGAAAAGCCGTAGATATTAATCATATGGTGCGTCCATGCTTGGCGAACCGAGCACGAGCCGAGCAAACTGCGAGCACGATTCGCGTAGTGTGGACGGGCTTGCGAGCCTCGAACGAGCGCGATTTTCAGTTTTTTCACGAACAAGGGGATTCGCATCGTGATCGTTGTAGGTTCGTTCGTGGCTCGGCTCGTGCTCGATTGGCGTAGTATGGACGCACCAATAGACAATAAACCAAAATTTCAACCGCAGCTAAAACAAAGATAAAACAAACAAGAAACTCGTTAAAAATAAATTTATAGTACAAGATTTTTATAGTGACTGTACTTTTTGTTGTCTGTACTTGCATTGTCATCCAATATACTAATGTATACGAAATTTCAGCTCAATCGGACACTGCGAAGTGGGTCAAATTTTACTTGCAAGATTCGATTACAGACTAAATAAAATAAAACTAAATAAAAGCTTGTAAAAAGAATAAAAAGTTGTATAATTCGTACTATAACACATAAATCATATTATTTATAATATAATTAAGTCAACCGAATGTACTAGAAGAAGCTACATAACATACATAATATATTATGGGTACATAATCACGTTTCTTTGTTCGCTAAGCTACAGTTAACTTTATCTTGTAGATAGTCAAACAGGTATTGAAGGAATAAGAGCTCTGTCGGGCGTTTGTCACGACAAAACTGATAAATTAATTAATTGATGTACATACTAACGGGATGCTAATAAGTAATTAGGCCTATCCGGGACGGTGTTTGTATATTCATACCATTTCATACACTAATAACTAGCTACATTGAAAATACGTTGTACGTAGGCAGGTATATTAATTTGTAACGTATGATAATTTTGTTAAAGTTTACTTAAATGGGTCAGACTTATCAAGAACCGGATAAGACTTAGCCAACTTAAAGTAATGTAGCTCTGTTAAACGAAGTAAATGTCTACTGATTTTGTTATGCCAGTTAGTCAAAGGCCAGAAAGACATGTGATTATAATTAAATTGTAATATAAAATTTTATTTGTATTTTGTATATGAGTTGCAAATATGTATAACCTAAATTGATATCCTTTAAATTGCAAACATGTTTGGAATACAAATGGCTAATAATATAACCCGTACCTACTCTGTTACCTAAATAAGAGATTATAACCACTTACTTATAACATAGCACGAAAATTTTAGCTCTAATATCGACGAAAAATACTAGGAAAATAGATTTCAAAGGAGCTGTTTCTAAAGTCCCTACCTACACTGTAATGTTTGCCACGCACATAAAAAGTTACCGAGGAACCGTAAAGAGGAAAATATTTTTCATTACATGGTTTCCTAGTAGTGCAATATTCTCTCCATGCAAAAGTAATAGGATAGTAAAGTTGACAGCGCCATATTTGTTTCAGGGAAACATCCCTGTAATGACGGTCTATTCAGAAAAGTTAAATGAGCACCCTCCCGCCCTCCTGTCCCGTATTTAAGTGTCCGACGCCGAGCGACGGTTTAATAATGTGTTTCGTCATAGCTGGAGCCATGAGGCTGTGGCCATTGTCTCGATTCCTTATAAATACCTTACCTACTCTTATCTTAGTTGAAAGTAGACGTTGGTGATTTTTTATTGGCTTTGTTCAAACTTGATGAAATATGTACAAATATAATTAAGATGTGTGTGAACGTAATTGTTGGTCCTTTGACACATATAATAAATTTATCATTATCACAGGGTGTCTTTCCTAGCGATCTTAAAAAATCTGTGGTAAGACCATTACATAAAAAAGGGAAAAAATGTAATATGGATAATTATAGACCGGTCACGTTAATACCGATATTTTCAAACATTTTTGAAAAAGTTATGTACTCTAGAATCAGTAAATTTGTTGAATCACATAATATTTTAAAAGATGAACAAAATGGTTTTCGCAAGAATAAGAGCACATCCCTGGCAATATTTCAATTAATTAAAAATATAACCGATTGTTTAGATACTAAAATTCCTGTAACAGTATTATATATGGACATGAGTAAGGCATTTGATTTTGTTTGTCATAAGCGGCTACTACACAAATTATATATGTATGGAATACGCGGACCAGCTTATGATTGGATTAAGTCTTATCTTAGTAGCAGGACACAGTGTGTTGAGATTAAAAAATACTGTAAAAGTAGCAATACCATAGAAACATATATCTTCTTATAAGGTAAATAGATATGGAGTGCCACAAGGAAGCGGTTTGGGTCCTTTATTATTCCTGTTATATATTAACGACTTACCTTTAAATTATTTATCATTAGCCATGATTGTATTTTATTTGCAGACATTATGCAGCAGTTGTGTCAACTGTTGTCATCAAAGGAATTGATATATTGACATATGAAAAAGAAATAAATAATACCCTTGACCTAGTAATAAATTGGCTAATGATAAATAATTTAAAAGTAAATATTAAAAAGACTAAATTCATGCAATTTCGAACACCTCAAAGTAGATCTCAAAATTTAGTTATATCATACAAGGGGGAGAAAATTGAAGAAGTTCTCTCAGCCAAATTTCTTGGTATTACTATAGATTGCTACTGTAATTGGAAGGAGCATATCGAAAATATATCTTCACGCATAAATTCTTTTATATTTGCATTGAGGCGTATCAGTTTACTCATTTCTAAAAAAGCTGCAATTAGTGCATATTATGGATATGTCTACTCTTTGTTACGATATGGCATTATAATATGGGGGCGTTCATCGGCGATTGACAGAGTTTTCATCATGCAAAAACGCTGCATTCGATCGATTTTTGGCTTAAAACAAAGTGAATCGTGTAGGACATTGTTCAGAAACTGTGAAATTCTAACGGTACCAAGTATCTATATATTTGATGTTTGCTTGTTTGTACAAAAAAATAAAAATCTTTTCCAACAAAATGGACAGACAATGCCATATAATACAAGACTACGAAATAAAAATAATCTGTATAGACCTTTTACCAAATTAACAGTAGCATCGAATAATAGCTTCATAATGGCAATAAAAATATTTAATAAACTACCAGACATTTTTAAAGATTTACCACTTCATAAATTTAGAAAAATATTAGTTAACTGGCTAAATGACAAATGTTTTTATAGTATTCAGGAATATTTTAATTATAAGTAAGTGTTATTATATCGTGATGAACTGATGATTATGATATATATTAAATGTTGACATTTAATAATTTTCAATGCATTTTTTTTTTTTTTTTTGTGACTAAATTTTTTATTGGACATTTTTCAAGTTTAAATATACATTTGGTAAATATTATGATTATCATGTCACTGGCTAAGTATTATTTTTATTGTTAATCATATTGTCGTTGATTGAATCTCAATTTTGTGTAATCATTTGTGTTAATTTAACGTGTAAAATACTGTGTAGGGGAGAGCGAGGCCAAAAGTTCCGATTTTTAAACAACCTCAAAATTTGGTAAGGAAACTTAATTCTAGCATAAGTATTAAGACATTAAAATTTAGTTATACATCTGACCTTGCTATAAATACAGTTTTTGAGGTTGTATTTTGTAAGATTTTTTTATAATTAATAATACAATACCTTAAGTCGGAAAGTAACAACTTACCCCAGTTTGGGGTAAGTTGTTAAAAGGGTGGGGCAAGTTGTTACGAGATCTATGGAAGGTGTAAAATAAAAATAAAACAATATTTGATTTAACTAAGTATGTATTTAAGGACTCATAAACAATATCTTACGGATAGTTAGTTGTTTTTCGAAAATTGACTTATTATTAATGAAACATTTTTACGTTTTAACATTTATAATTTGTACTTAAAGATGGAAATATTAACTATCACAAAACTAGTCAATATAACTAATATTATAGCTTAAGTAGCTAATCAGCTTTGAAATAATCTTTTCTTCAATCATATCAGAAAGTCATCAAAAATATTATACTTGTAAATCATCATAAGTTTCATCAGAACCGCAAGTTAGACAAAGATATGTTAACATCTGGAACGGTTCCAGTTCTTACATCTTTGAAAATGGACCCATTCTTCATTAGAACGTGAGCTAGAGTAACGGTCACAGCAGACTAAAACAATATATATATGTAACGTTAAATTATCCTTTCATTCAATCCATTGTGTCTGTTAAAATTGCGGATTTGCTATGAAGTTCTACTCCTTGATGGTGCCTTTAGAAAGGAACGAATTGCTTTTGGGAAAAAAGGATCAACTTTTACAAGTTCTTGTATAACACCAGTAGATGCAGGCAAATTAACTTATGATGGCTCTGGCTGACCCAAGATTTGCCGTACTTCAGTAATGCTTACAGTTTCATGTCCATTGTTGGATTTGTCTATTCTAGTTTCTATCTCTGAAACTTCAATATCTGTTATATCAGTATCTTTACAATATCATACAGATGAACTGGGGTAAGTTGTTCCGAGGTCACAACTTGCCCCCAAAGAAGGGAACATCTAGCCCCAAAAACACATGTGTTCAAAATTTCAACATCTAGTTTAGGTTACGAGACATACACAGTTTTAGCACAGTATATCATGATATTCGATATATTTTTGAATAACAATACCAAAGAACTAATCGAAAATTATTTAAATTCGCTAGATATACCAAAAATATCAAACACGAAAATATTTACTTACGTGGATCAACGACGTACATGCTCAGTTTCCAATGTACCTGATGTCACTGGCCCGACTAAGTTGGATGCCGTCGGTGCGCAGCAACGGCCCAATTAACGACGTATTAACTAAATATATTTATCTCTTTTCCTTGTGGAGTTATTTCAATCGGAACAACATACCCGGGTAACTTTTAGCCCCGCTCTCCCCTACTGTGTAAGTGCTTGGAAAGGCAGAATTTGGAATGGTCCTAAAAAAAAAAAAATTGTAACATCTTTTTGTAACCCAAATTTTTACAAATAAATACTTATACTTATACTTCTCTATACCTATTTATTTTGAGTAGAGTTTATTTTGTAGATAAGCAGCATAATCCTTTTGCAATGGAAACGGCAGAAACACAGGTACATTAGAAAATGAGTAACAGAGTAACTTCTTATAATTACACTGTCAAAAAATCATGAAATTCTCGACTCGAGTCGACGATAGAGCTCCAGGCTGACTAAATATGTACATAGTGTTGGTAGTCTACGGAATTTTAGATTACAATAATGAAAAATAATCGTGAAAGTTCGCTCAAATATGAACACAGTTCGTGAGTCTACTGCCCAGAGGCATAAAGCAGCACGGAGGTAATTTGTTTTGTATATACACACTACACAGGTATATATAGGTACGTAAGCGCAACCTGAATGATTCAAAATGAAATCAAAATCAAAAAGTCATTTATTCAGTTTAGGCCCAGTGCTATTCTGTAACGTTCATTTGCAAAATCACTTCTGAATCCGCGATGAGATTAGAATTTCATATTCTTAAACTGAGTGAGTTCGACACTTGCGCCACCGAGTGATGACGGAAGTGAGAAGAACTACGACAGGTGAGTATTTTGACGTTTTTCAATAGGATTTGGTATTCTGAAACGTAATTCACCCGCCAATTCAGTTGCGAGGTGAGTTGCGAGATGACTTTCGAGATGATTTACCTTTTACAGAATAGCATAGCTGGTAAGGCACTTATGTACGTTAAATTGGTACATACAGTTGAATTTACCACCGGTTCGGAATACACTTAAACTGAGAAGACTCCTATTAGAGATGTTTATCAAAATAAAGCCTTAGCTTTATTTTGATAAACATCTCTAATAGGAGTTCGCTTACTTAGCTGCTAAGTTATAAATATATGGTTACAAAATGGTTAGGCATGGTAACAGTACAAAAGAATGACAATTAAAAACCATTTTTAAAACGGACTAAAAAGTATAAAATAATAACAATAAACGTGAAACGCATGCAACAGATATATGCATGAATAGGTACCCGGTTTGGTTGCATAAAACGCGGTTTTGGTTAGGTTAAAGCTACCATTCTGTAAATATATAATATAAAATCTTGAACGATTTAACCTCTGGACCTCCCCTAATAGTAACCGCGCCTACACCTCTTTCGCTACGAACCATGCTTAAAAGGCATGGTAATGAAAAAAAAAAAAAACAGTTGTCTCAGTATAACAGTCAATGTCATCGAGGAAACATTAGGAGAAAATGACGAAATGTGCCGTGAAATCACAAATCAAAGTAAAGTGTAGTGAGAGTGTAGTAGTATTTTTTTTTAATAGTTTTTTTTGGTTAAATCGTTCATGTATAAAATATATACAATACTATAGTTACATAAGATCGTATATCATATTTTGGGATTTAATTGTTTTTAATAAATTTAATTAATAAGCTTTGTAACAAATCTCCGGCTGGTATCAAGAGCAATAGCGAAAATTAACATACGCTTGAAATAACGTTCACGCTCTCCACGCGCTATCTACTTTCCCCCTTATTCATAAAGCGCTATTTAACTAATATACTGATTAAATGGTAACGTAAATAATGTTACATTATTTGACAATGAAATAGAGTGACGGTACGTTATTTACGTGACCCTTTAAGCAGTATATTAGTAAAATAACGTTTTATGAGTAATGTTTTAGGGGTCTGTGGTTATGACGTTCGGTTACAATACAACCGTAGCTAATATCTACGAACAACCGACCCGTTTATAAATCGCTAACAAATTGGGTAATGCTTTCATATGTTAGATAGACTAATCGTAAGAATATTGGCAAATCTATAACTCTCACTGAACTTAATGTAATGCGAACTTTAGACTTACCACCACACTAGACCTAGAACTAGCACAATATATTAGTCGAACCAGATACCAGCCAATTAGCACAATCTAGACTAGAATGTATCTGCAATTCTGCATATGTATAGTGTTTGCGAATACTTGCTTTTCGGAATGTGACTTCAATGCTATGTCCATTACACTGCATTATAGATAGATAGATAGATAGATAACGCTTTATTGTTACACCACATGAAAAAATAATAATACAAGAGCTTAAAAAATAAAGTGTTACAATGGGCGGCCTTATCACTAAAAGTGATCTCTACCAGGCAACCTTTGGATGGAGAGGATTTAAAATAAAGTGTAAAAACGGGGGTGTACAATATTATACAACCAAACAAACAAACAAAAAAAAAGTATAATGAATACATAACACAGTGAAATATTACTGGACATAATATATAATAAATAAATCTAATATAAACTAAAATACACATATTAATAAAATATATATGAATACATACTATCATAAAATACAATACAAATATAATGTAAACATAAATACAATAATAATAATAATAATAATAAGCTTTATTTATCTCCACAAATACATAAAGGTGAAAAGAAAAAATACATGTCATAAAACACTATAGCACTTACAATGTATTGTGGAGACTGGAGCCCGTACTAAGGTTTGACAACCTGTTTTACAGGTCTCCAGGTCCCCACATCTCGGACCTGGTGTACACTCTGCTTTAGACAATACCCAAAACTATAAGTCAGCAGAGACACGAAGTTAGCCAGCAAACAACCAAAGTAATCTTTGATTATGATAAATATATTAAAGTATTGTATCAGAATAGAATATTTTTTTTATTAGATTTTTCTGATGAATAATATTCGTTAAAGTAAAATAATTTGGTAAATTGAAATGATGTTATATGGTAGTTGAGGAGGCAAAGAGATATATAAAAGGATATACGATGTAAAGATGTTCGACGAAATATACTATTATAATGTGAGATTGACGAGTGTACCTACCTACAAGTGAGCAGGAACCTAGAAAGAACTCGGTCGGGAGACTTGCCCTACATGATAATATAAATAAACATCAATCAATAGCTAGAGGGACAGATAAAAGTTCTTGACTGATCCTTAAAAATATTTACTGACTGCGCACGTCTGATTGAAATTGGTAAGGAGTTCCATAAACGAACCGCTTCAACAGTAAAAGATTTGTCGTAAAAAGTACTAGTATGAGCTGGCATTCTAAGAGCTAAGTTTACTGATGACCTAAGTGAGTGAGAACAGTGGAGGAAATCAAAGCGTTCCTTGAGGTAGCGCGGGGACGAGGGATTGAACAATATATTGTAAAGTAAGGAGAGTATATGAGTATTCCGGCGAAGTCTAATAGGAAGCCACTTGAGTTGAGAACGAAAATGGGAAACGTGATCATATTTGCGCAAGCCAAATATGAATCTAATACAGAAGTTTTGGAGTCGCTCAAGCTTATATATACCATATATATATATAGCATATATACCATAATGGTAAGAGTATCATCAATATATATGATAATAATAACAATATTCCATTATCAATAATTAAAAAAATTAAAAGATGATTAAAAATTATGGCAAATCATTAATATTTATGTATAGTTAGGGATACTGAAGAATAATATTCATTTCGCAGCATATAATTTAAAACGTTTATAATGAAAATTTTCATGGATTTTCGCTTATAAATTTTGTATTTTTGGTTCTACGACTAAAAGTTACTTGATAAATGTTGTAGATAATCTTATTTGCAACAAAAAATGTAGACTAATTTTATTTGTGAGATCTATTGTTATTGGTATTCGTCAGATAAACAATAAAAACCATTTGAACCTTTGATTTTTTTTGATTCAATTAGACTACATAATCATTTTAAATAAAAATTCTAACCTAACATTGATTGAACATGATGATGATGATGAAAACGATTTCGGCATATTCATACACACAGACACTTCTTTAAGATAATACGACGAAAGCATAAATCACGCTTTTGCTATGCGTAGCATACTGACATTTGACATTCGCGATTTATGGACCAAAAGTAACCTTACCCTTACCTACTCTGTTGTAAGTAAATTAACCCATCCAAATAAAAAAACTTAAGTTTACCAACATTAGAGCAACTCAAATATAACTCGGCAATTTATTTGTGTTGGTTTGTTTATGGTTTGGCTGGCATTGTATGCAATGTTGTTGTTATTTACTTTTTTCTATTGTGATTTTGCGAAGTGTATCTGTGTGAAATGAAGAAATTTTGTGGTGAAGATGCAAAATGTACCTATCTGGTCAAAAAACATGATCTATCTAAGAGGCATATTTTGGTGAGATTCTGAACAAACACAAGCCTATACATACGTTAGAAAAGAAGAAGTTATCGATCCACAATAATTCCTTCATCATCATCATCATCAGCCTATAATGTCCCACTGCTGAGAACAGGCCTCCTTTCACAAATGAGGGTGAAAGGGACTGGGCGATACTCCACCACGCGTGCCCACTGCGGATTGGTGGAGGTAGGCTAGTGGTCAACCTCCTGTTGGAATTTTTAAAGCCGCCTAGGAGGCATCCAACTAGCTTAACGACTATCACCATTAAGTGATAACCGGGACCAACGACTTTACGTGCCTTCCGAAGCACGGAAACGCTCGATTTGAAATACCACTAGGCGGTCACCCATCCAGGTACCGACCACGACAGACGTAGCTGAACTTTGCCGATCGATTAAGAACGGCTAATCATGCTACGCCACGAGCGCTTCAATTATATAAAATTATAATATAATATATATAATTATATAATAATTCCTTAGTTGTTAATAATAATAATACTTGCGATACTTACAAAGAAAAGTCATGTTTGCCTCATTAAAAACTTATGTATATGTTATAAAAAAAATATTTCTACTTAGGTATGTTTCTAGGAAAAGGAAACGAGAATAAAAGGTTCATATCGCTGAGCAGAATCGCTTGAATCTTTAATAACACAAAAATAACCCAGAGTAACCGAGAGAATGCTTGAAAATAATTATTTTCGCTATAAAAGGCAGATTTACATACAGATTAATTAAAAGATAACATGGCCCTGTTGTGTAATGCAGGACGCCGCAGTTAATCAAGCACTTGGCAGATAGTTACGTTCGTGTCTTAGCCTAGGATATTTTAAAGGGGCATGCTCGTATTATAAAATAAAACCGGCCAAGTGCGAGTCAGACTCGCGCACCGAGGGTTCCGTACAAAGGTATATAAGTTAATGGTAGTATAGACCTGAGTTTTTGATATAAATTTCAATTTATGACGTATTAAAAAAAAACGACTTACTAGATCTCGTTCAAACCAATTTTCGGTGGAAGTTTGCATCGTAATGTACATCATATATTTTTTATAGATTTATCATTCTCTTATTTTAGAAGTTACAGGGGGGAGGACACACATTTTACCACTTTGGAAGTGTCTCTCGCGCAAACTATTCAGTTTAGAAAAAAATGATATTAGAAACCTCAATATCATTTTTGAAGACCTATCCATAGACACCCCACTTATGGGTTTTATTAAAAAAAAAATGAGTTTCAGTTCTAAGTATGGGGAACCCCCAAAATTTATTGTTTACGAAAATATGACATCTAGAAATCTCCCGGTATATTTCATTACAGTTTTAGTGCTATACACTTCTTTCAAACCTTATTACATGTGGCAATAAAACTTATATTTGTGGCACTACAACCACGACAGATTAGAAAAGCGTACGTTGTATATAGCAACTAGCGGACATATTTCGCTGGACTGAGCACGTTCTTTCTCCTAGATTTATAGCCAAGGCTTCCATATGCTTTCTTGTGTCTACATCGTCGCCGTAAGAGCTTTATTTGTTACATCATATTTTATTCGTTCTTGAAAATATTAGCTTAACTATTTTACTTTTTTAAATGCACTCCTGTTTTTTGAAGCGAAGCTTCTGAACGCACTTTATTTATGTGGACCAACAGGAAAATAACCTTTCAAGTGCGAGTCGGACTCGCGCAACGACGGCTCCGTATAGACTTTTAGGTATGTAAATAGTTCGTTCATCATGGGAATGGAGTCTTGACGATTTTTCCGATAATCGATAATGTTTTTTTTTGCGATGTAACTACAAATGTACAGTTTTTGGATTTCTTGCTTTACGTCTTGTGCTACATAGCATTGCTTCTTGCCAAATTGCGCGATTCTAGGTTTTGATTACCTTGCGAGCGTCAATGCGGCAAAAATGGCCGTATCTTTTGATTTCTTTGACTTAGAAGTTTGATTTTTTCACTGCTCCAAGGGATTGCAGTCCCGAGTATTTGATATTAATTTCTGCTTGATACCTCCACGCGTTCCTGAGAAAAAAGGTCTTGACAGACGGACAGAAGGACGGACAACAAAGTGGTCCTATAAGGGTTCAGTTTTTTTCATTTGAGGTACTGAACCTTAAAAATTGTAATAGAATATTAGTCTACTGGTATCTGCTGACATAAAGATGATGCCAGTTAATTATAGATACAAAATCAGGACTAGACACATTGTGGTTCGGAATAATCGACTAAACACAAAAAATACACTTATTAATTGTACCTACACGTCGCTTACTAGTAGGTACTACACAAAACTTTAATAAGGGCATCATCAAAACATTCTTATCCTTTTTATGTACAAGCTATTAGGTAGGTAGGTATCTGATATCCACATATTCTTTCGAAATTGATTCCGAAGCAATAGTTTTCTCACGCCATTTTCTATTATGGAACCAATCAACTAATGGCAAATCTGTACGCGGTGCAGATCTGTGTTTATAATTCACTAAAAGGGTTACTCGAGGCTACAATACAAAGTTTGAGCTTCCAAAAATCAATTAAGCTTTCTGTTTATCTTCACTAATCACAATAATGATTGATCACGAGAAGTAAACAAACATTAATGGCTTTTAGTTACATTTGGAATTGTTTTATTTTTTGTGCCCACGAATTTAACATCTTAGCTTTTCATTAAATTAACTTCACTATGATTAGATTATTCAACGTATTCATGGCATTTTTCAGAAGAAGTTTCACCAGTAAAATCAATCCCCTATATGGATATACACTTTATTTCATGTCAAACTGATTAAAAAATCAGTATTAATTGCACTTTTTACATTAGAAAATTCATTTTAAATGTCTTCGTAATTATCTTTAATTATACCTGCCCTGTATTCTTAAATTAATAATACATAATTTTCAGCTTGCTGCATGTTGTAAAACAAATAGTACCAAAAACCGGCTCAGTGCTAGTGACCTCTCGGACCGAGATGAAGGTCCCGGGTTCGAATCCTACAATGACCTTGTGCTTTCAGTGAAGGAAAACATCGTAAGGAAACCATAGGACCGTGGTAGGGCACTTTGCAGTACCCACCTGGCTGGCTACCACCCTCAAGTTGAAAACCTGTCGCCAAGCACCTATCTGTGGTTCCGACAGCTGCACTTGAAAACCAGTTCTTTCTAGGATTTGGTAAAAAATAAACGAATTATTCTGAGCGTATCAACCAGAACAGCTGTGGTCACACGCCAGCCACTGAACCCTAACTACCGATCATGTATCTTCCAAGTAAGAAACTCATAAAGAAGACGTTGAAAAAAACTTCACAACTTCAGATTCCTTAAAGTAGGTAAGATGCAGTGATAAAACGATAACTTTCAACTCAATACATGATTTAGAAAGTCATAAAAACTAATAAAGGCAATCTTAATAAGGTTTTAATTAAACAAAGACCTTGATGTGCTCTTATTGTTATAGATGCCCACGGGGCTCCACGCTTTTTCCTTTGAGCAAAACATATTTTACAGCTATTATTATCACAAAATTCTCAAAGCATGTTATTTTCCGAACCAGTGAAAATAAATTCTATAGAAAATCAGTGACTTAAACTTATTAGAAGTCAGTGATTTTTGCTTAAACTTATACAACTGTAAATGTTTAACAAACTGTTGAGTATAGTGAATAAATAGTTAACGCGTTGCTTCGCCAATGAGATGCGCGTTCTATGAGAAAAGAAAAGTAACATGTGAAAAACGTAGAATCTAGAAACTGCGAGTCAACTACGCTGTAGTGCTGTGTGGCTCCCGGCATCCGACGACTGGACCTGGTAACATGCACGGACTCTGAGGACCGACGAGAAGCTCATTGACCTGGAGTTAGAAGTGGACAGGTTGCGATGGGATATAATGGGTTTATCAAAAGTCCGAAGGAAGAGGACACGATAATCCTTAAATCCGGCAACCTGTTCTTCTACGGTTCTATCACCTGTCACAGGGTGGTGTCGGGTTAATTTTCCGTAAGCCCCTCATCAAAAATATAGTGAAGATAGAGAGTTCCTCACCGAGAGTCGCATACCTGATACTCAGAATTACCAAAAGGTATTCGCTGAAGGTCATCCAGGTATACGCTCCGATCTCAACACACCCAGATGATGAGATGGAGACCCAGATGAGGATATCTCACGAGCCATACACGCCTCTAAAACTCACTATTAGGCATTAGAAATGACGATGAGCTGAGAGTAGGGCAGTTTGGAATTGGGCAAAGGAGTTGGAGGGACTCTTTATGATGAACTCCTTCTTCAAAAAGCGGCCACATTTTTTTTAAACACGAAAAGTAATTACCTACCTACTTTTATTTTTTCCACTGCCCCAAAGATTTGGCTATTGTTTAAAGCCATAAATTCGTAGCAACTACGTAGAACTTGTAGACATTTTGTTTACGTTAATTAAAACGGGTGGCCAATTTATTTTCTGATCAGTAAATTCCAGTTAGCATCCATCAAAGTTGAATATTCATTTCATTGTTTTATGTAGAAGCTATAAACCTACTGTTGTATTAGTGTTAGATCGATGTCTATTCACCGTAAACCAGACGTATCCTTTGACGTCATGCTACAAAAGTTTAGGAGAACTAATCATTGTAAGGATAAGAAGTACTAGGTAAGTTGAAATGGGAAAACATGGACAGATTAAACTTTATTGTTTCACCACATTATTGTAGCAGTAGTCTGTTTGTACAAACAGCCTTATCACTAAAAGTCATCTTTACCAGCAATCTTTTGGATGGAGAGGGGTTAAAATAAGCTTTAAATGAAGTATTATTACATTAATATTAATGTTAAAATTTCAGCATAAATTTTCGCTTTAAAAAACTATGATAATTTATGTTTTTATTTTTATATCCAATCAATGTAGCCTCTTTCAGCTCTTGACTAAGATAAACAACTTAACTCATTGACTAAGTTTGGCTCATTGACTAAGTTTTATTAGTCTTCTAAGTTTCCGATCATATTGGAGGCGTGTTGTTATTAGTACATGTGTGCAAAGTTGGTTATTACTGGCGAGGCGGTATTAAGCCGATAAGGAAGCCGATATTGAAGTGATCAATGCACACGCGTGTCATACGACGTTTTTCAACATACTTGCGAGGAGAAAAACAGACGTATATCTTTTTAAGTACATTTTTTGAAAGCTCAGTTGTAGTGACGTCGGATGTCAAGACGAAGGTACCGGGTAGAATCCTACAATGAGCTTGAGCTTTCGGTGTAAGAAAAAATCGTGATAGCAAAACATTAGCACTGTGGTAGGGTTGTCAAGTTGAGAATCTATCGCCAAGCACCTATCGGTGTGTTCCGACAGCTGCACTGCTTAAAAAAATAAAGAATCCATCCTTTTTATTCCGAAAACATAACAAACTGGTAGACATTATAATTATAATTTCACTTACTATAGCGACATTGCGCTCAAACATAGGCCTTTATAAAGTTAATACATGCTGCTGAAAGAGTTTTATAGAAAGCTATGGCTTATGCCTTTTCTATCCTATCCTTGTAATATACGCCTCATCTAGATCTAGGTATGTACAAGCTTATGTACGCCAATAAATTAACTATGCACATAATAATCGTACGCTCGTACAACTCCAAACTCCTAAGCCACGAGCTGAATGAGATCCTATTTGAGTGTTCCACAGCAAATGAGGGTTCAAAGTGGATTTCATAAGGTAAGGAATAATGGCAGAGCGGTTTTGTTGAGTAAGATTAGTTGGAAACAACAATACAAATTCATTAAGCCGATTGTACCTACTCGTATTTTGTATAGCTGTAAACATGTTTCGCATTTTTATTTAGTAATCAGTGTACGGTTAACGTCCGGTTATCTTCTTTTCTGTATTTTGTATATATAAAAGGAAACCGTGACTGACTGATCTATCAACGCATAGCTCTAACCACTGAACGGATTGGGCTGAATATTTGGCATACAGATAGATATAATGACGTAGGCATCCGCTAAGAACGGATTTCTGGAAATTCTAGAGTTCTTCAGTTTAGAAGTCTTCTTTAGTACTTAGGCTGACGATAGAAAATTAATTTACAGGTGTCTCGGCATTTTTGATAATTTCGACCCTGAAGGGGTGAAAGTGATATGAAGTTGTGTCTGAAAAGTGGAGGTGGTGGAGTTGATTTTCGTTAGGATTGTTTCTCCCACGGCCAGTTTTATGTGTTTCACATGCCCACGTGTGAGATCTCAATCTATCTGAACTTTAGTCAAATATCACACGTAGTGACGGGCAATAGCCAAGAACAAATCTCTATATTGTTACAATAATTCATATGTAGAAAAAAAGAAGTACTCTACGCGGACGATGTCGCGGGAAAAAGCTAGTATTATGATATTTTCTCAATCAACATTTTCTCACAAAGTGAACTAAAATAAGTGCGAATTTTCCAATTTGCTAAAAGCACAATTCGCCAAACTGAGCAGTACCACACTCATCAGAGCATCAGATATCTGGGTTGCGTAATATTGTCCAATTATTACAATGTATGTAATTTAATTCAAACAAATCTCCCCATTCATTATTACAATTTAATAATAAACCCGTTCTCTCATCCACGGTTCAATTATTTTATCATGAATTGGTGTGGGGCTTGTATAATAATATGTTTGGACACTTTATGAGTAGTTCAATATACTTAAATAGATGACTCTTTATTGCAAGTAAACCAGAAATAAAATAATGTATTAGGTATCTTAAATAATGTATTAGGTACCGCTGCATTAGCAATGTTCCTCCATTTTTGTCTATTTGTGGTGTTTCGGGTATTAGGTATGCATTATATCAATTAATTACAAATAACTACCAACTATCAAGTTTGGAAAATATTTAATTATTATTAGGTATGTACATAACATTCTTTACGTCCAGCATTCACCCTCAGATTCGGCATTTTGTTGAATGAAATCGATTTGAATCTAATGGTGCGTCCATGCTACGCGAATCGAGCGCGAGCCGAGCCACGAACGAGCCTTCCACGAGCACGATGCGAATTCTTTTGTACGTGAAAAAACTGACAATCGCGCTCGTTCGAGGTTTGCTAGCCCGTCCACGCTACGCGAATCGTGCTCGCACTGTGCTCGTTCGAGGCTCGGCTCGTGCTCGGTTCGCCAAGCATGGACGCACCATTACTCGATTCATTTGCCTTCTCCCGCACCGCATCCAAATTATTTGGTTCAAATGTTTTAACCGACCCGGTGACGCCCGACATGACTTTACAGACAGAAATAGTGTGAAGGTAAATAAATACCTCAATTAAGTCTTAATCGAATACTGCCCCCGGGAAGGTCAAAAACCAATTTGCTTACATCGCATCTAAACACGTACCGATTACACGGAAATCTTCAGTAATTCCATGAAATATATCACTGACTTTGATGTGTCTAACCCACACCAAACCTATCCCTGTAAATTGAAACTGAAAAGGCGTCACATTTCATGATTTATTGTGGTATAGGGTATCTTGTTTTGAACAACGAATAAAAATGAGATAATCATGTATGTTGCTATGTCATCATCAGCCTATAATGTTCCACTGCTGAGCACAGGCCTCCTTTCACAAATCAGGGTGAAAGGGAATGGGCATAAACTCCACCACGCGTGCCCACTGCGCGTCGGTGGAGGTAGGCTAGTGGCCAACCTACTGTTGGAATTTTTCAAGCCGCCTAGGAGGCCTCCAACTAGCTTAACGACTATCACAATTAAGTGATAACCGGGACCAACGGCTTAACGTGCCTTCCGAAGCACGGAAACGCTCGATTTGAAATACCACTAGGCGGTCACCCATCCAGGTACCGAGCACAACACACGTAACTTTGCCGATCGATTAAGAATGGCTAATCATGCTACACCACGAGCGCTTGTTGCTATGTATTATAAGTGAATTACTACATTTCACAGACTACGATACCAAGAATAATGTTTATTCACGATATCATTATTAATATAATTGAATACAAGGTGTTGTTGTCTGTCTAAAGCACACACATTAAACTATAATACAAAGCCTAGTTAACTAATAACAAAACAAGAAGGCCATAAGCGTACTTACGAGCATATATTTCTGTCAGAAGATCCAAAACTTTGAACCGTTCATAAAAACTGAATACATTTATGGAATATGTCTTAACTTTAATCAGTAAAAGGAAATGCTGTGCTTAAAAGGCTTGTAAATTATAATATTTGCTTATTATTTAATAATTAAGTAGACAGTTGGACATAATTAATGTTAGCTTTGATGCGTACTCTGCTCTAAATCCATAGGGCTTACATTGGATTTTAAAGCTGTCATGTACACTGAAAGCTTACGGCCAAAGCTAATATCTTACGTCTGTTTGCAGATTATAACTTTAAGTGAATGAGATCATCAAAAATGGTGCTGCTTCTATCCTTACTGCTCACGTAAAGAAATCTCTCAAATTCAATGAAAATAGGTACGTAGCAGTACGTAGTCTAAAATATGTAGGTACATCCTTGATCAATGTAATATCTGTAATTCTGTTGTCACACCACACAATTATTATGTTATTTTTATCATATTTTTTTCCTCTCTGTACTGTTTTATATTCTTGTAATTGTGTTGTGTACTATTGCAGAATAAATGTATTTTCTTTCTTTTTTCTTTATTATATTTAATGTATTGCATTATGATGTTATTTTAGTATGGAAAATATTATTTAACATATTAACTATTTTTTACCCGACTGACACGGAAGGAAGTTATGTTTTCGAGTGTATATAACATGAATGTTTTGGAGTTGGTCTACAGAAAGTTACCTACTATTTTCAACAAACGAAAACTGACTAAAGGACTGATTTATCGATACATTTTGCATCTTAACCACAAAATTTCTTCATTTCACACAGATACACTTCGCAAATTCACAATAGAATAAAAATAAATAACAATAACAACATTGCTTACAAAGCCAGCCAAACCATAAACAAATCAACACAAATAAATTGCGAAGTTATATTTGAGTTGCTCTAATGTTGGTAAACTATATAATTTGGATGGGTTACTTTACTTACAACAGAGTAGGTAAGGTTACTTTTGGTCCAAAAATCGCGAATGTCAAATGTCAGTATGCTACGCATAGCGAAAGTGTGATTTATACTTTCGTCGTATTATCTTAAAGAAGTGTGTGTGTGTGTATGAATATGCCGAAATCCTTTTAGTGTGCGTGAATTTCGCGAACTCGCGAGTGCCTGCGCGGCAAAGTTTAAAATTTCGTATTGAATGTTAGGTTAGAATTTTTATTTAAAATGATTATGTAGTTTAATTGAATCAAAATATTATTTTATTGAAATTTATGAGGTAGGCATTGCTTATTTGCCTATATGGAATGCACGCCACTGTCAGCCTATAATGTCCCACTGCTGAGCACAGGCCTCCTTTCATAAATCAGGGTGAAAGGGAATGGGCAGAAACTCCACCACGCGTGCCCACTGCGCATCGGTGGAGGTAGGCTAGTGGCCAACCTACTGTTGGAATTTTTCAAGCCGCCTAGGAGGCCTCCAACTAGCTTAATGACTATCACAATTAAGTGATAACCGGGACCAACGGCTTAACGTGCCTTCCGAAGCACGGAAACGCTCGATTTGAAATACCACTAGGCGGTCACCCATCCAGGTACCGAGCACAACACACGTAGCTTAACTTTGCCGATCGATTAAGAATGGCTAATCATGCTACACCACGAGCGCTTGTTGCTATGTATTATAAGTGAATTACTACATTTCACAGACTACGATACCAAGAATAATGTTTATTCACGATATAATTATTAATATAATTGAATACAAGGTGTTGTATGTCTGTCTAAAGCACACACATTAAACTATAATACAAAGCCTAGTTAACTAATAACAAAACAAGAAGGCCATAAGCGTACTTACGAGCATAGATTTCTGTCTGAAGATCCAAAACTTTGAACCGTTTATAAAAACTGAATACATTTATGGAATATGTCTTAACTTTAATTAGTAAAAGGAAATGCTGTGCTTAAAAGGCTTGTAAATTATAATATTTGCTTATTATTTAATAATTAAGTAGACAGTTGGACATAATTAATGTTAGCTTTGATGCGTACTCTGCTCTAAATCCATAGGGCTTACATTGGATTTTAAAGCTGTCATGTACACTGAAAGCTTACGGCCAAAGCTAATATCTTACGTCTGTTTGCAGATTATAACTTTAAGTGGATGAGATCATCAAAAATGGTGCTGCTTCTATCCTTACTGCTCACGTAAAGAAATCTCTCAAATTCAATGAAAATAAGTACGTAGCAGTACGTAGTCTAAAATATGTAGGTACATCCTTGATCGATGTAATATTGTAATTCTGTTGTCACACCACACAATTATTATGTTATTTTTATCATATTTTTTTTCCTCTCTGTACTGTTTTATATTCTTGTAATTGTGTTGTGTACTATTGCAGAATAAATGTAAGTATTTTCTTTCTTTTTTCTTTATTATATTTAATGTATTGCAGTATTAATTTCCATAAATGGAAATATTATTTAACATATTAACTATTTTTTACCCGACTGACACGGAAGGAGAGTTATGTCTATTTCATTGGCACGCTCTGTGACTTAAACGGCTTGATGGATTGAAACATGAGGCGGGGACAAACAAATGTTACAAAACAAGTAGATTTTCACTTCAAGTCCACCAACAAACATGCATATGTTGGTTATTGGTTTTATGTGCTTAAGTCAGTCAGTCGGTTTATATATTATTTATTTACACTTCTTATTAATAACTTGAACAACCCTTGCGAAAAATATTTCACATTTTGTAGAACTTTGTAAAGTTTGAAATGAAAAGCCACAAAATGACCAAAAACAATATGCGTTCAAAAATTCAGGTGGAAGAAGGCTTTCTCGGATACGTGGCAGGCCCCACCGCACCCGGCCGCGACCGGGCGGGGCGACCGGCACACTCCATGGCCCGACAGTCGTACGCCCATTGTTTGATTATCGAATATATAACAAAAACCGGACAAGTGCGAGTCGGACTTGCACAGGCACACGGAGGGCTCCGTAGAATAATAATAATAGTAACGAACTCTAAATAATAATATTTACTATGAAAAGAATAGTAGGCGCAACAAAAAAAAACACGGGAAAGGGAAGTTGTTTGTTATCATGAGTAACAATCATGTGTCTAAGTATCGTTTACTAATTACCAGTCACCCTATATAGATTGTATTTTATATGTTTATTGTGAATATGAATAATACATTTTAGAATTTAAACTATATAAGGTGCGAAGTTACGCAAAACATGTCGGCTAACAAGCAGATGTTTTTTTTTTTTTTTTCTTTATTTTTTAGGGACTTTTATCCTATAAGGATATGTCAGTCCCATCATAACCTAAACTAAATAAAAACAATGTTGACTCAAAAAAAGCTTCTGGTCTAAACAAAACTACATTATACATATTACACACGCACTAATATAAAACAAACGAATACACATTAATTTGTCAAGAAGACACTTCAACTGGCTAGGTCAAAAACCATTTTTGCAGCAATGGATGTCGGATCAGCCATAATACTTTGTATTACACCGACATCCATTAAGTTAATGTTTAATGTTCGTATTAATGTTTCTCTCGCACCTCGGTTTTTGACACACTCCACAGATATGATTGTAAACAACTATTCGGAGAGTTGCTGGTCGTCTGAAGTTTCCAACAGCCGACTCGGTAATGTAATTATGTTCAGCTATTTGAACTCATTGTGGGAATCTTTTAACAACACACGTTCACAATATTAATAAGGAATTTACTTATCAAACGTTAACTTTGATGTACTTATATAATGTATTTAAGCCTTTGTAAGCCTTGATAAGTGTCATAGCACCAACTACTAATGAGTTTTCGACCTTTTGGATCTCCTAAGGCGGTTATCACACTGCCACGCATCACGCTGCATGTTGCGTGTCAACGCTCCTACGCGGGTACTTGCGGGAGTGCAGATCTGCATCATCGTGTGGGTTTTTTACGCAATCACGCGCGTAGTTGCGTTTTGGCGGCTCTGACTCATTTCATTCAAAGCCGTTCGCTGCAGTGCAGAGTCCGCTTGTAGGCGCGTGATCTGAATAAATGCGCGTGGATGCATTTTCTGTGTGTTGGACTGTGCGTGTTTTCTATACAAACGGAGATACTTACAAGCAACGTTAAAACACGCATTCGCGCGCTACGCTGCGTGGTGCGTGGCAGCGTGTTAACCGCCTTACAGCGTAAGTCGCTTATGTTTTATATTACGTCTCAAACAGATATATTTCGTTAGAGAATATTGTATCTACTTATTTGCCTAGTCTGTCGCACTGAATAGCTGTGTTTGGGGGAAACAAACCCCTCTCAGTTATTGACTCAGTAGATATCATTTACAATCTAATTTATCTCGGAGATTCTGCGTTATCGTGTATGTTGTATTAATGTCTAAGGACGAGCATTTTAGTTGGATAGGTATTAACATATGTAAAATTAAACCTAATGTATGATGATTATATCAAAAAAAAAAAAAAAAAAAAAATTAAACCTAATGTATGATGATTATATGGGGTACAATTGACAGCAGTACCTCCACGTGTGCCAACGTAGTCTTGTTATCGGGAAGGAATGTCTCATTCCCTCCGGATGGGAAGGCTGCGGGCCGGTGTACCCCGGGCGTCGGTTAGCGACTTTTGGTCCTGAAGATTTTGGATACTTGTGTTCGGTGTTTTCAGGATCAGATCTCTCTAGCCGAGGGCTAAATCTGCTGTCTCCAATCCAAGGTGTAATTCGTACCGTGCCGATGGATGCGTGGCTGAGGGGTAGCTCAGTCGCGAACGGTGTCTCCTCGAAACCGGGGCAACTCGGGGAGTATTTTTGCCCTTCGACTGGACAAGCGGGGCTCTGCCAGTCGTGACGTTTAGTTCCCTAGCTTCTCGTGGGATTAAAATGCAAGAAGTTAAAGATTTATTTTTAAATAATATTATTTCTGCCCTGGATTCCATCCAGGTCAACTCTCCTGAAGGGTCGGCGGAAGTGCTCGAAGCACTCCAAACGCCCTCAACATCCACCTCCGCTGCTGTGAGGCCGAGCCGTGAGACGGATGGAGACTTAAATGACTCCAGACCGATCATGGTGCCGATCTCTAGTGGCGAAGTACCAAAACCTGGCAGGATTAGACTGTCGGGTGCTGCTCGGAAGAGGTTCCAACGGCTTAAGGCGGCGAACGTGGGAGTCAATGAAGCCCTCGTCCTCTGCCGGAAGCCATGGAGCGAGATTCCGAAGGACAAACTTCCTCCCGTGTGCTCGCCTAAGGTTGATCCTAAGGCGGTTAAAAGAACACGGTCGGAAGAAGAGTCCCCCAGGGAGCATCTTAAAAAAGCTCCAAAAACTTCCCTAGAAGGAGGAATTAAACCGACTTTTAGGGAAATTGCTGGTGCCTCGCGAGTGGGAATCCGTAATGAGAGTCCCATGAGTGAGGATCAGATGCGCTTGGTCCGACAAGCTATTAACTACGCCATCATAAAGATGGACGAAAGCGGTGTCGGACCGAGATTTTTGGGACTCTCTCACAAACCAGGCTGGCTTCTCGTAACCTGTGAAAATCAGGAGAGCCAGCAATGGATCGAAAGGGAGGTCTCAAAGCTGCTACCGTGGTCTGAGGCGAAGCTCTCCGTAATCCCGGAGGGTGAACTGCCTAAGCCTACGGTTGGCATAGCTTTTATACCCAAGGGGGAGGTGAGCACCATTGAGGATGCCCTCCACCTTATGAGGGTACAAAATGTAGGGCTTCATACGGAGCACTGGCGTATCCTAGCCAGTAAGGAGGACAAGGCTGGTTACACTGTAACCATGGCCTTGGATGAACCCTCCGTTGAAGCCCTAAAAGAAATGGATTTCAGGGCTGTCTTTGGCTTCAAGAGAGTACTCTTTAGGATCAAGGGCAGCTCTGAATCCACGAAACCAACAGCGGAAGCATCCACGGGGGCTGTAGTGTTACCACAACCTACGAATCCCCCGGGAGTGGTCGCTGCCCCAGTCGCTTCTACCAGTGGGAGCGGGGTGCCCCAACGCCTCCCGGCGACACGGCCCTCAAGTCTCCCGTGGCAGAATAGCGGCTCTCGGGGCGGGAAAAAGAAGCCTGGGAGGGCTCAGCCTGGTCGTGGACGTCATCGTCCGCAACGGGGCAGAGCGCAGCCCGGGCCTTCCGCTGCACCATAAATGGCGCCCCAGAGAGAATCGGCGAGGATCCTCCAGGCTAACCTCCACCATGCCGTAGCTGCAACCGCGGTCGTGGAGCGCTGCTTTGTTGAGGGTCATGCAGAACTCGCCTTCATTCAAGAACCCTGGGTGCGCAACCAATCTATTCTGGGACTCAACGCTGCTGGCAAGGTACTTTATAATACCTGTGGCGTAAAGCCCAGAGTTTGCATCGTGTTTTCGAAACATGTTAATTTTTTACCTGTTCCAGAGCTTTGTTTTGACGACCTGGTAGCAGCGTTTATTAATCTCAAGGGTTGGGATGGGGCCAGAGTAATTGTGTGCTCGGCCTATCTACCTGGAGATAAATCCGATCCGTCTGAGGAGCTGAGACGTGTTGTCGATTACGCCCGGCAGCATGGCGCAGAGCTGGTGGTAGGTTGCGACGCGAACGCTCACCACACTGACTGGGGCAGCAGCAACATCAACAATCGGGGTGAGTTACTTTATGACTATCTTATTCAAAACAGTCTTGGAGTGCTGAATGTAGGGTGTAAACCAACCTTCGTCACAAGCAACAGACAAGAAGTTTTAGATATTACCTTCGCCACAAACAAACTGGCCTCTCATATTTTTGATTGGCATGTTAGTGGCGAAACCTCAATGTCAGATCATCGACATATCCGCTTCGAAATCAAAGGCTTGCTAGCCTATGAGTCGATCACTTATCGGAACCCCAAGAAGACCGCCTGGACTGACTACAGAGACATTCTAAGGCGGAACCTGGAGGACTGTCCGAAGAAAATCAAAACATCTGAAGAGCTTGAGATGGCGGCGGTCATTGTCTCTGAAGGCATCACAAATGCCTTCGAGAAGAGCTGTCCGCTACAAGAAAAGACTTCAAAAACTAAAGTCCCCTGGTGGAGCGCAAAACTTAGGAAACTAAGGGAGAAAACTAGGAGACTATTTAATAAGGCTAAGAAGACGCGGGAATGGGAGGTCTACACGAAAGCCTTAACCGAGTATAATAAGGAAATAAGGAAGGCTAAAAGAGCTTCCTGGAGAAAGTTCTGCGAGGACGTCAAACACACGCCTCAAGGAGCTAGGCTTCATAGAATTCTTGCCAAGGAAAAACCTAGGCAAATAGGTCTTCTCAGGAAGACAGATGGCTCCTTCACGTCTAACGAGAAGGAAAGCTTGGAGGTGTTAATTTCTGCCCATTTTCCTGGGGCTCAGGCTATGAGCCTAGTAAATGCCGGTATGCCCGTCTGCAGAAGGCCTCATAACGAGGACTGGCGCAGAGCGGCGCAAATCATTAGACCTCGGCAGGTAAGATGGGCGGTAAACTCCTTCAAACCTTACAAATCAAGTGGGGCTGACGGTATCCAACCTATTCTGCTACAGAAGGGATTGGATATTCTTATTCCTTTCCTGATTAAAATATTTAGAGCTAGTTTAGCCCTGGGGGTGGTTCCAGAACCATGGACCAGGGTAAAAGTACTATTTATACCTAAGGCTGGTAAAAAGGACTATTCTTTACCAAAGTCCTTTAGACCTATAAGCCTTACTTCTTTCTTGCTTAAATCTATGGAGAAAATCATAGATAGCTATATTAGGGATATGGTTCTAGCCACAAATCCTATCCATTGTACTCAACACGCCTATCAAAGTGGAAAATCCACTGAAACTGCTCTGCTCAACCTTGTTGACAGAATAGAGAAGGCGTTAGAGGACAAAGAAATTGCCTTATGTGCTTTTCTAGATATTGAGGGAGCCTTTGACAATACCCCTACTAGCAGTCTGGTTGGGGGACTGGAACATAAAAATGTGGACCCCACCACTGTTCGATGGGTTAAGGCCATGCTCTCCAATAGATCTAATACCGTATCACTACATGGCACTTCTCTTGAAGTATCTGTAGTGAGAGGCTGTCCACAAGGAGGAGTACTATCTCCCCTGCTTTGGACACTGACCATTGACCAACTCTTATATAAGATGGCAGAACTTCGAATAGATGTGCAAGGCTACGCTGATGACCTTGTAATCACTGTTCGAGGATTCTGCCAAAGTACTATATCGTACCTTATGCAAAGAGCGCTCAATACTGTAAGTAGATGGTGCAAAGAAAACCAACTATCGGTAAATGCCGACAAGACGGTTCTGGTACCATTTACTAGAAAACGGTCCCTAGATAAACTAGTCATGCCGACACTTAATAACAAAAGTGTAAAATTTTCCAAGGAAGTCAAGTATCTGGGAGTAACCATCGACCAGAAGCTGACTTGGAACAGCCATGTCGCTAACATAATACATAAGGCGAAAATCGCCTTAGGAATATGTAGCAGAATGGCAGGTCAACGTTGGGGACTCAGGCCTCAAATGATGCTATGGCTATACTCCACCATTGTGAGGCCGTTGATAACATACGCCTCTGTGGCTTGGAGTAAAAAAGTCAGTCAAAAAACAACAATTGCCTTATTAGGCGGGATTCAAAGGACCGCTTGTATTATGGCAACTGGAGCCATGTCAACCTCCCTGGAGCAGCCCTTGATGCTATGTTAGATCTGACGCCCCTGCATCTACATGTAGAGAAGGTGGCGAAGACAACCATGCACAGGATTCACGCACAGGTGGGAGTGAAATGGCTCTCCCAGGCACTAAACTCCCTTCAGGATTCAGTACTGGAAATTCCTATTCTGAACATGGTCACTGACATGATGATCCCTCAGAATAATTTTCGTAAGCATTACGAAATTGAAATACCCACCCGTGACGACTGGCAAGATGACAAAGTCACGTGGGTGGAGGGTAGCCTCAAATGGTATACCGATGGATCCAAATCAGGATTTGATGTAGGCTGTGGAATTTATGGAGAGCGTCCAAAAATCAGCAAAAAGCTGAATCTTGGAAAATACGCCTCTATATTCCAGGCAGAAGTACACGCCATTCTTGAATGTGCGGACACTAATCTGCAGAAAGACTACGTCAACCATACAATATATATCCACTCGGACAGCCAGGCAGCTCTCTTAGCACTGGCCTCCGATTCAATTAACTCTAAGCTAGTTAAAAATTGCATGGACCTACTAAACCACCTGGGCGAAAAGAACAGGGTTGTGTTACGGTGGGTTCCTGGACACACAGGAATCGTCGGTAATGAAAAAGCTGACGAACTAGCTAAAGCTGGAGCTAATGGGACCCCTTATGGCCCCGAGCCAATTTGTGGTGTACCTAAAAGCCTGGCTAAACTAATTATGAGGAACATATATGTAAACTCATCCATCGATTCTTGGAAAAACGCTCCTGGAATGAACCATTCCAAGGCACTTATAAAGGCCTTTGATAAAAAGTCTACCATAGAGGTATTATCTCTAAGTAGAAACAACTTACGCATACTTGTAAGAGCCTTAACGGGGCACTGTGGATTGAACAAACATCTGTTCACCATCAGCGTTCACGACTCGAGGTTGTGCAGATTCTGCCGTGAGGCAGATGAAACACCATTACATCTCTTGTGTGAGTGCTGTCCACTTATGCCTAAACGAAATACTCATCTGGGGAAACACCTGTTACACCCAGATGAAGTAAAATCCATTCCTGTCAAGAATATTGTGCAGTTTATTATAGCTGCAGGTCTTGGCAGTGAAATTTAATTAACGTGGCGATCACAATAGATCTAGTCTGGTCGCAGTGATACAAGCTCTGGAAAGACTTGAAATAGCCACTTAACCCCAAATAAATAAATAATAAATAATGATGATTATATAAAAAATCCGACTTGATTTTGTGTAATAAATGTTATTTACGTTATAATACTAGGTCAGACATTTGGAACACAATCACGACGCTGCGAGGCTGAGTATGCCAATTAAAATTCCAAAAGCCCAATCAATCTCTTCGATGGAATAACGTGAAATTACCAGTTAGAAAATTACAAACAAAGGAATTTAATTGTGTGACAGACACTTTTTTTATTATTACTTTTATTCGTTAATGATATAGCAAAACCTGAGGACCATTTATTTGAAAGAGAGTGGGGCCCCACTCTCTTTTATCTTCTTTTATAAGGTCATTATTTTTCTAATATTATTTTTTGATTACTAATGACCACATTGATCCCTCAAGAGGAAATTCACTAATTTATTAGGACCTTATATATAAAACACAATGTTTATTTTTTTCAGTTCAGCCGATTGCGAGTATTATTGCAATTACAGGAGGGTACAACAAAAAAAAAAATTACAATCCACCGGAAAAGTCGGATATCAGCTAGTAAACAATAACTCTGATATTAAAATATATATATATATATATGAACTCGAATGTCGATATGAGTTCCTTGTCAAATATGAGTTCTCGGTAAAAGTATCGATAAAAAAAGATTTAAAAAAAAAAAAACCGCCGCTCCGCCCTTGTTTATTTTTTTTTATTTTTTTGTGGCTATAATCTACTAGTTACTACATGCTTAATTTTTGATTACGTTTAATGTAATACACAACTCAGCACCCCTATTTTCCCACCCTTAGGCTAGGTATCTTTTTCCAAATTTATGTGGGAGCAACTTCGAGGTATTCAGGGTAAGTATACCAATATCCAATAAAAAAAAGATCCGTTTTTTCGTCGGTTAAAAATGACAAATTGGCATTAATTATAATGTAGGAGCGGAATGAAAAGGTTCGTCAGTTTTCAACTTTATTCATTCAACGTATCACGAGCACATTTTACCTTTTGAAACTGAATAGACAGAATACACTGAATTAGAGAAAATAATGATTTAACTGTTCGTTATCAGAGTTCAAAATTATTCAGATCAAAGTTGTTCGACTGTTTATCTTGTCAACAAGATTATTTTTTATTTTATGTTCTGATAAGCTAAAACCTTCTTGTTGTTTTAACCTGCTATTGTTATTTATGTCAAATTAAAATTGAAAATAGGGTAATGTCATAATTGAAAAAAATAATATTTATATTCATAGAAATAAATATACCTAGAAAGAACGTTACCGTACCGCCGTACTACACGAATATATAAAACAGGCTAAGTTTTATAGGCTGCTGCGCGTAACAGCTACGTTTTACGCTCCCTCTGCGTCATTCTGCTTGTCATAGTGACATTCATAATGATAATAGTTGTTGAAATATACCAATTAAAATCGGGAGAAAGTTAAATATTGAACATTATTTTGCATTTTTATTTAAAAAAAAAAGATTTAGCCTCTAACAGTTAGAGGCTATTTTTATCGACGCGTGCACAGCTGCAACACTCTATCTGGATGTATCCTTAATCAAAGTTTATATTTTACGCAAAAGCAATTAACTGTGTTTGATGTGATGTAAAACACCTTATTCGATACCAAACGTCACATTTATGTAAATGTTAGCAGCACTGTTTCGTCATGATAGGAACCTCACTGGTTATATGTTGGTACATATAATAAAATTGATTCATGCAATCTGGTGCAAGCGAAAACCAACTCTAAGGTGACGAACCTTTTCATTCCACAACTGTATATAGTCTTTCAAATCAATCTATAAACGCGCAGTACATTTCAAGGTAGCATTGCACATACCCGTGCTCACGGCATATACTCGTGCTCACGGCACATACTCTAGTACAGTAGCGCTATTCTATGGATAGCACCTTTGATTAAGGAGACATCCAGATAGAGTGTCGCAGCTGTGCACGCGGCGATAAAAATAGCCTCTAACTGTTAGAGGCTAAATCAAATAAAAATTAATAAAAATGCAAAATAGTGTTCAATATTTAAATTTCTCCCGATTTTAATTAGAATATTTCAACAACTACTATCATTATGAACGTCACTATGACTAGCAGAATGACGCAAAGGGAGCGTAAAACGTAGCTGTTACGCGCAGCAGCCTATAAAAGTTGGCCTGTTTTATATATTCGTGTAGTATGACGACGTTCTTTCTAGGTATATTTATTTCTATGGATAGCACATTATTTTATACGACATATGATTAGAGCAGTAATACATACCTTATTGACAATAAGAGTGGGTAGCCTTATCACTAAAAGTGATAATCTCTACCAGGCAACCTTCCATTATCTAACTAGGAGCCTAATATATTACATTACATTACGCTATGAGCATCTCATTACTCTTTATGTCCTCTGTGATGCAGTCACTTGCCGAAGCCACCGCTGGCTCCGTGCCAACAATACTCCAGACACTTTTTGACGTTCAATTCATAATTCTGATTAAAATCTCCGTTGGCAAGTGTTTCAGTTATTTAAGTTTTCAAAGCATTATAATCAGTTCTTAGAAATGAACTTGTTTTGTAAATAAAAGAACATTATTTATTTTATTTAGTTCTTGTTTAACGTAACTTTGAAACAGCATTGTTTATGATAACCTCTGTATCTTGATTAAAGGTCTTTTCTTAATCAAATCAACGAGACTATATAATTACTACTAATAGTTACTAAATATTTAGAAGTTACAAAGGGTAATTAGCCAAAATGTATGGGTCGTACCCGCTCCAACAGCGATAATTATTTTACTTGACTAGAACCGTGTTTTTATGTTTAATACTGAAGTATACATCTATACATCAGTGCTTTGACAGTTCATCAGTTGTTGAACTTATTGCATTATTTTATTGAATTATCATTTTTTATTATATAAAAATTATATTAAGTTTAGTAGGTTTGCACACTGAATACTGTAATTTTTTTTTACTGTTACATACCCACTTAGATTCATAATATTAATGTTTTATACCTAATTTAAGTTTGTGTCGTCACTCAAGTAAAGGCTCTGCCATAATACCAGCGTTGTACTGCTTTATGAGCAGTAACCTTTTGACCCCACGCAACAAATTAATGTAATCTTCATGTGTGTGTGTACGCAGATCATGTACATAGAATATGTTACTGTAACTATATAAATAATATGTGTACCTTATCATTGTGGGTCAATAAATATGTTTTCTTTCTTTCTTTCTTTTCTTTCTTACTGAAGCGGGAAATTTGAATTTTTTCTTATTTTTTGTTAACAATATGTTAGATGTTTTAGTGATAAGCGACCTTAGAAGTGCATTTTGTACATTGTGGTATGTTATTTTGTATATAAAGAGCCATGTTTGAATAGTTTCTCTAAAAACCGTAAAACTGTCTATTTTGGGAAATGTACAAAAATCAAAAATCATCAATTCTACAATATGCTAAATGAACTAATGTGGTCGCGAATCACTGAAATATCTATCCATATTGTTCTACGAAGGTAAAAAGAAACTCGAAATAAAAAACATATTTCCCGTTGAATGTGAAATATATTTTAGCAACTTCTTTGCTTACAGGTAACGAAGGATATTTACAAACAATAACTTGTGTGTAATTGAAAATTCCATGAGTCCAGCCATGTGTGTAGCCAACTGGATCCATTAATTCCGCCGCGTTCCGGTTTCCAATTCCTTTGGGCATTCAGTTAATAATTCCTTAACCACACTGTCATAAATATTGAGTTACAAGTCGTAGAAAATAAAACAGAACTACTTATTGTATTCCATTTTCCAAGACACGTAAAAATATTTAGAAAAGGCAAATGAAATACTACTTATTGCATACATACAAACCTCCAAAATACAAATCTATAGATAAAAGATCACGGGCACATCTATATGAAGCTCGGGCTAACCTACCAATAGATTTGGAACGACCTAAAATGAAAGGTTTTCCTTTGTACTTGGGCAAAAATGCTTTCGCATGTCCTTCCAGATGTCCGCCGGTTGTCCACGAGATTTCAACCGATTCTCGTGAAATTTTCTGAGCAGGTTTGGTATTTTTTTTTACCTAAAACTACAGACTAGACTAGGGAATTCCATATAATTATCGAGACTCGCAAGGTTTACAGCTCGCAGAGCCACTAGTTTCTATATATGTTTCTGTATATGGGCGCAAAATTGAATTCAAGTGCGAAATTCCAGTTTTAACGCATTTTCAACGGTGGAAGACAAGTATTCGGCCCTCTTTGATGGTAAACTGTTACCGTCGCCGGGGTATTGTCTATCGTTAGTGTCCAAACGTGAGCGTTACCCAGTGTAATGTTTTTCGATTAAGTATATGTCTTATTTCTTTGGTACGCTCTGTAGCCTCAACGGCTTGATAGATTTTACAGAATACCGACACCTTTAACTCATGGCTCGCGGTTAAAAATATAACAGTGATATCAATTGTTATGATAGGACGCGCGTCACTCGCGAGAACAGACGGGTGGTGCGTCTAGGCTACGCGAACCGAGCACGAGCCGAACCGCTCTTTGCTCGCGATGTCAAGTGTGGACGTACAACGAGCCTACAACACGAGCGCGATGCGAATCCCTGTTTTCATCAAAAACTGACGATTGGCGGAGCGCTGTCGAGCGCGAGCCGAACGCTCGTTCGAGGCTCGCAGGTCCGTCAACGCTTCGCGAATTCGTGCTCCGCGTGTCCTCTGCTCGTGCTGCGTTCACGTAGCGTAGAACCTTTAGATTTGTCTTTTCTACCTGTTTTGAACTGTTTAGTTAAAATACCGTTTCATATATACCGGAACACCTTGCACTTTTTAATCTGAAATAATAATGTATTTTCCCGTACTAACAAGATATGGATGAATACCATCTGAATTAAATGAATAAATAAATAAATAAAATATAGCTGATAATTAAAAAAATGCCATTACACCATTTTTGCACTGGATTTGAACTGTGCTGCCATTATAAGAAATGTAATACACTTTAATACCTATTTGATACCTGTATCATAACTGTTCAGGGTGTTTTACATTTACCCCAAAAGGCTCTATATAGATAACGTAAACAATTTGCGAAGTTTAATTATGACAGTGATCTTAATTACCATAATTATTTCATCCTTAAAAGCATTATTGTATGTTTCCTAACGACCGACCTTACAAAACAACGGAGGCCTTCAATAAATCACCGAATAGGAATATTAAAACAAAATCCATTACCACTGTTATGTTTTTACCCACAAGTTTAGTCCCCAGAGGGTATATAAAAGCCTTTGGAAGTCCCCCGCCAAGATACATCCACGTGTTTATGGGTACAGGAAAATATGGCGCCTAAAGCCTATTACATTATTTAGGATATTTAATGGATCGCGTCATAAACTTCAAGGTAGTTCGTTTGGATTGTTGCTATACCAATATATCGTAAATATCAAAAGGTAACCGATATTTGTCATAAATAAAGCGATGACAATTACGAATGTTATATCTAGAAGCTTATTAGGACCCTGGGGGCCTACCACAAGCTCTCAAAACAAGGAAATAACCTTATTTGTCTTTTGTCCCTCTTTGACATCCGGCGTCAAAACAGGACAAAAGACAAATAAGGTTATTTTAACCCTGTTTTAAGAGCTTGTGGTAGGCCCCCTGGCTTTAAAGATTAGTAGTGCCTGACTGGCTAGCATTCTCTAGTTCTGTTTTTACCACCAGCTGCACTCCTGAGTCAGTTCTAGGGTTGCCTCCTCCGGGCACAAATATCATCGAAACTATGGTGAGTTTTAGAAAGATGTTATAGTGCGTCCATGCTACGCGAGCCTTCAACGAGCCTACAACGAGCGCAATGCAAATCCATGTGTTCGTGAAAAAACTGACAATTGGGCGGAGCGCAGTCGAGCACGCTACGAGAATCGTGCTCGCAGTGTGCTCTGGTAGCGACTCAGCTCGTGCTCGGTCCGACAAGCATGGACGCACCATGTTATCGTATATTGACAGTTATTGGAAAAGTAATGAGATATATTTTACAGTACTTTATATACAACCCACTCTTTCCGTTAATAGAAATAAAAAGGGTCTGTCTATATTTGTTAGAGAAGTAATTTTTTTAAAACAATGTTTAATTGCTACAAGCAATACCACCTCTTGTATGAATGTAATATGAGTTATTACACACCTACTATTATACAAAGATATTACCTACAAAATACAATAAATACTACCGCTGCTGCCGATTAACTACATATACTAAAAATACTGATAATATCATTAAATTAATACTTAATCCCATTCATGGCATTAATTTTAAACCATCTCAAAACAACAGTTCCTTCAACATTATTAAAAATAAAAAATAAGGAGACGCTTTTTTTCATCATCATGTCATGGGCTATTAGAGAGAACGTAAACTCATTTATCAACGCACGGCGCCAGAAGCGGAGCGCTGAGACGTGATTGCATAAATACGACTTGAGGGCCGTAGCTACAGAGACACATTACAGAAGGATTTCCCGATTCCCGAAGGAACCTGAAAAATTGCATGGTGATAAACCAGGCAATTTTATTCAAATCGACTATGGATTTTAATGTCACCGTATGAAATGATCCAGGCAAATGGAAATTAATGACTTGGGTACAAGTCGCAGGGGCTCGCTAAGTTTGGTTTTTACTTGGTCATCCAAATATTTGTCGCTGCCAGAACTTTATAGCAATTCTCGTATTGCCAATGAGACTAGACTAAATATTTGTGAAGGCATACATAATATGAATATATTTTTTCAACACACTCGCTTGTAAAGTGACAATTAAATCAAAATTGAAGTCTGTTTTTTACCTCGCAAGTGAAAAATTGAAAAATGTCTTATGACACTCGTGTGCATTGATTTATTACACTCTCGGCTCCCTTATCGCTTAATACCGCCTCGAGTGTTAATAATGAAATTTGCACACATGTATCATAATATACTTATTCATAGCTGTTTCGAGTTTTAATATAAAAATCACAACTACTAAAAGCTAAAGCGGATAGATATTATCCGTATACACTAAAGTTCAAACTATTCAGAACCACAAATAAAATGTATCGTATGTTTTTAAGCTGTATAAATAACCTTGTGTCAAAATAGATTTATTTAGAACACGTGGGCGTTGTTTGTCTACATCGACGAAACGCTTTGTGTGTTTTATACCTTCGGCCACATCAACACGTACCATGCTGAGATTGTAGTCAAACAAATGTCTAATCATTATAATAAAAAAAAATATAATAATTGAACTGTTTTACAAAAAACTTAAACCGACTTCAAAGTACACTAAGAAGTAATCAAATCCTGATCTGACAATGGGACCAAACGGAAAGTGTACCCTTCCAGACAAAAAAAGATTTTTCCAAATCGGTTAATAAATGACTGAGTTATGAGGTAACAAACAATACAACCGAATAGAGAACCTCCGCCTTTTTTTAGTCTGTTAAAAATGAATCCCTATTTCCCTTGGTCACACCATAACTTAAGAACGACTTTAATGACTTCATCAATCTTTTTATTAAAGTTTTCTAATACACTGGCGGAGGTTCATACGGAAAAAAAAATTGAAAGTTGCGTAGAAAATATGAAAATTTTAGAAAAATAATTGGACTGTTTTACAAAAAACTTAAACCGACTTCAAAGTACACTAAGAAGTAATCAAATCCTGATCTGATGACAATGGGACCAAACGGGAAGTGTACCCTTCCAGACAAAAAAATAATTTTCCAAATCGGTTGATAAATGCCGGAGTTATGAGGTAACAAACATAAAAAAAAAAAAAAATACAACCGAATTGAGAACCTCCTCCTTTTTTTGAAGTCGGTTAATAACGGTAGGGTAGGATATCCTTCGGTTAAACCGCGGGGTGCAACTAGTCATGGGATAAAAACATAGTATGCACATTATCGGTGCAAGCTCTCCTCCGCGTATTTTCATCAAAATCAGTCCGGCAAAAGGAAAACGTAAATAGATAGACTCTTACGCTATTAGTAAGGATTGATGCTAGTTTCGTATTAAGGGCCATAAAGTGCCACAAATGTAGGTCGGTGGAGTGAGAGATGGGGAACACTACAACGGCTCCTTGTTATTGATAACGCTCATTTATCGGTGTCGTGTCATCGTCATCGGAGACCGAGGAGCGATCAACATGAACCTCGCGACGTTCATTGCCGGTCCTGCTAGATTCGTGCAAAAAGAAAATATACAATACATTAATTAATCAAAAATTGATGTACTTATCATAAAAATAATATATAATTAATTAAAATTAAAATAAACGATAAAAACAAAAGGTCAAACAGAATTTAACACTCAAATTAAATCGGCTGCGGCAGCCAAAATATTGATAGGAATTCGTGTCTGCCTAGTGCGCGGGCTCCCATACGCCGTCATATGTTCCAGGGGCTGCCGCAGCCTGGCTGCCTAATGCGCGGGTAGGCTTAAGGTGGGTCTACGCTACGCAAATCAAGCACGAGCCAAGCACACGCTGAGCACGAATTCGCGTAGCGTCGACGGACTTGAGAGCTTCGAACGAGTATTCGGTTGGCGCTCGACTGCGCTCCGCCTATAGTTAGTTTTTTGACGAACACAGGAATTCATCAGGAATCGCATCGTCCTCGTGTTGTAGGCTCGTTGTACGTCCACACTTGACATCTGGATGAACGAAGAGCGACTCGGTTTATGCTCAATTCGCGTAGCGTCGACGCACTTTCATGTATTTGCAGAACAAGTAAGTTTTAAAGTAAGTCTAGACAATTCGTATGTATAACAGATAACAGTCACGTAGCTTATCTTTAAGTTATGTAAGTTGCGGTGTAAACATTTGTTTTAAAATTTAATAGCGATAATTTATTTTACTAGATAGATTTTTTCTTTGTTTTACAGTTTTTATTTATAGTAATTATTATTTTTTTAACTTTTTTTCCATAATATTATCTTTTTTAATTTTCCACATTGATTGATAACAACATGGGTGTATTTGTGTATTCCTAGAGTGTGTATTTACTTATTGCAGACTAAAGTTAGTCATTGCTGGCGGGTCGCCCACTTCCATCCGGCCGGGCGAGGAGGCAATGTCTGCCACACGCGTCATACTTCACCGTTTACTTGTTTTGATAGAGACTAATTTGTTGTTTTGCCGCCGGGCCACGCAATTGTTGTCACTGAGACTGTAATGTAAATGTTATGTAATAAATCTAAGCTTGTTTTGAAAATGAGAAATTGCTGGGTTTGCTGCCGGCTCTTCTCAGCAAATGTAACCTTCCGAACGAATGTGTTTAAATATGATTTTATTCACGCATAAACTGCTCTTTTTTTTAATGTTGATTAGCTTGTTTTTGGCAACTATCTCATCATGGTAAGTGATGATGTGGCCGAAGGCAGTAATTACACAAAGCCTAGAAGGAACTTGCTCTCAAGTGCAGCTGTCGGAACATACCGATAGGTGCTTGGTGACAGATTTTCAACTTGAGGGTAGTAGCCAGCTAGATGGGTACGACAAAGTACCCTACCACCGTTCTATGGTTTCACGATGTTCTCCTTCACCGAAAGCTCAAGCTACTATGCCTACAATTGTAGGATTCGAACCCGGGACCTTCGTCTCGGTATCCGACGATCCACTACCACTGAGCTATCATGTCCTATATTTAAACGAAACTTGGTACAATGCATATCCTGGAATAAAACAAAGAATACTTTTTACCCCGAAAGAATATAAGATCCCATGGGAACGCAGGGTGGAGAATGTAATAATTCTAAATTTTTTAATATAAGTAGTCCCTTTCCTTTCAGTGAAGATTTTTGCAGTCCTCGCTCTACGAAATATAGCTATTTTTACACTCTTCGTCTTAACATTGCACTGTTACTAGACTACTTTTATATTACTGAATATCTTTTAATCATGTGTTTTTCTAACAGTCCCTCCTCCTAACAGTCCATACCACGACAAACGGTTCCCTCAATATCTTGAATGTTGGTGATATAATCAATAATATGGTATTATTATAATCATTTACCAGACAAATCGCAGCTTATAATTATCTGAGCGCTACGAATATCGTAGAGATTTCAATCGTCTACGAGCTACGAAAAACGTAGCTTGTGATCGCCTACGAGCTACGAACGCCGCTCCTTCGCGCGGTCGCCTACGAGCTACGAACGCCGCTCTGTCGATCGCCTACAAGCAACTTTGAGTAGGTATTTAGTAACAAGCTACGAATGCCGCTTTTTCGGTCGCCTAACAGCTACGACTGACGTAGCTCTTCGAATCGTCTACGAACTAAGTATAACGTAGCCACAGAGTACTAAATAGTTCAATAGAATACGAACTGTAAAAAATAGTCACCTCGTCGATTGCGTATGAATGTTTAATTGATAAGGCACTTACGACAACCTAGGTTATCTTAATAAACTCGGAGTTAGTTGCTTACTTGACATAATATGAAAAAAACTCTGAGTTAAATAAGATAACCAAATTGACGCAGGTAGGTCTTAAACGCTTACAAACATTTAACATTTTGCCTCATAAAGTAGCAGGATTCTTTTTCTATCTTTTATTATAGTTTCAAGAAATGAATGAAAAGAACACGCGATAATTGAGTAATTCTATCTTATTCACCATTTGTAGAAAGAAATTCATAATACCGTAGATTGATGTCTTCACGAAATAAAACGCACATTATTTATAATATTCCTTTGTTACCTCGAAGGGGTCATGAACCTTTGTAGAATGAGCCACGGCGGACCGCAGGGGGCAGCATATGAGCATAGTCATGTCCCACCCCCTCCTCGCTCCACCCGACCGTATTAAACAAATGGGCTGAGAGTTCTATATGATTACTGCGACTTATTACTTACACGTGCGTAATTTAATGTAAAAAACGTACCTTGTTTGTGTTTTAATATTATGTGTTATCTGGTGAAATAAAAGTGAACGCAACATTAAACCACTCGATTATTTATATATCTATGCCGCTTGTACGGTTTCCTTAATAAATAAGGACATACTTTATGTATACCTATTTACGAATAAATATAGACGGCGGCTTATTTTACTGTCACTGAAAGGTTTTTTTATGTTTATAGACCTGTGTCATTGACAATCTCAATTTATTCTCTTCTCTTCTCACTTCACTTTATGTATACATTTTTTTTTAATACAACTATGTCGATAAACAAGCATACACAACAAGCCTGGTGGTAAGCGGTTACCGTAGCCATATGGACGCTTGCAAAACACGCATCGCTCACGCGTTACCGACCTTTCCCCTCTCCCCTGTGAGCTCTGGCGACCTTACTGACGCGCAGGAACACAACTTTACACAACATAAAGTTATTTGGCTGCGGTATTCTGTAAGGTGGTACTTCCCCAGTCGAGCTGCTCTTTGAGCGAATAAACGCTACGCTCTTCCTCTCTCAATATTATGTTATTTTTATTCTATAGGTAGGTACTTTTTATTCTACTTCATTAACTTTTGGATGTTTGAAGTCACGGAGCACGAAATCAAATCACGCTCGCGTCCATTTGATTCCGTGCTCTGTGTTTGAAGTCAATTACATCGAAACGAGTGGAGTTCAATTACGGATAAATTGGTTAGATACTTGTCACGCCACAGTCAGTGCGTTCGATCATAACCCAGGATAGTTTGTATGCATAAACATATCTGTTGATGAATCTGGGTGTAATTATCTACCTTCTGTCTCGTATACAGGTTTATTGGTGAAGCCCTACAACCTAGCAAGACTATATTACTTACATCACAAACAACTACAACTAGAAGAACTACAACAACAACTACAACAACCACAGCAACTTCAACAACAACTACAATGACTAGTTCTTGGTCCTAGAAAGAGCTTATGTCGTGAAAGGACACTTGCAAACGCTCGCTATATATCTTTGTGAAAGCTAATAAATATTTGAGACTTATCAGCGCGTTACATTAATATACGAAACAACACGATACTATCGTCTTATAAGCTTGTACCTACCCATTAATATAGACATACATATATCCCTTTATTGTATGTCAAAAAGCAGTTAACATAAAAAGGAACAAAAACTACTACTTAGTATTCATTATTGTAAAATGTCCGATTGATGAAAGATTTCTAGGTCTTAAATCGATTCAGCCAGAATATCATGATTTTTTGGCAATATGTGCGAAACGGTAAACCAATCACACCTATATATATGTAATATAGTACAAATATATCGATGATCACACCCAATTTCTCATCTAATACCTAGTGGAAAAAAACATATTCTTGTATCGAAAAATCACATTGAGTAGTGTACAAAGTAATAAATTATATTATTACCTTTCATTGTATTATAACGTTATTTTAAACATGGAATTAACTATATGGCGTTTACTTTGCTAACACCAAAGTCTGTATTTTGACACTCACACGATTCGAAATTTAATTGACTGTTACCGCTGCTTTGTTAATTAATATCGGAGCGACACGCTCCGCGTCACAATTCCTAAATAATTTTAATTGAAAACGGCAGAATAAATTATTATACGAAAATTTCCTATTCCGTGCCACTCCATATTTTATATTCTAAATTCATTAATAATTATAAGTACCTGCTGTTTTACAGGGTTATTTAATGATACGAAAAAGCTCACAGGTAATTTGCTTTCGTAGAATTTGTGGTTCATTAAAATATAAGGGTTTCAACTTGATACACAAGAGTTTGCTTCAAAACAAAGCTATTTTAAGATAAATAAAACCGAGCGAAACCATCCATCACAGTTTCACGTTGCAATAAAGAGTTAAAATATGATTAATAATCGCCAGAACAATATCGGGGGAAATCATTCGGGGGCGTGATGAAAGTTTATTCAATCTCTGTCAATAACGTATCAAATATCAAACGTATATAAATATTCGCCGGTTGATTCGGTTGGTTAGAGGCATCGAACCGTTTTGATAGGTATCGCGAAATGCAATTATTTTTGACGATTTCCATTTTGCCGTAACGTAGGATTGATAGCCGCAAGGATTTATTTATATTGGTTTTTGAAATAGGCCGACGCCATGTCATGAAACGATTTCATATGAAATTGATATATCTTCTGTGAATGCTTTTATTTATAGTAGTAGATGGTTTTGAAGGCAATCATCAGTCGATGAGAAATTGAGAATAATCTATCTATATCTATACATATAATAAAACTGTAGAAAAGTCGTGTCTGTACATTGAATATATTTACCAAAAACTGATTGGGGGTGATGTAGAATGACTAACACAATACATAAATACCATTTAAAAAAAATTGTCTGTCTGTCTGTCTTTCTGTCTGTCTGTTTGTCTGTTTGAACAGGATAATCTTCGAATCCACTGAACGGATTTGCATGGGGTTTCCACAGGGTGATTGAGCGTTGCTTGGCGCTTCAACTAGGCTTTGTTTCATCTATACATATAATAAAACTGTAGAAAAGTCGTGTCTGTACATCTATACATATAATAAAACTGTAGAAAAGTCGTGTCTGTACATTGAATATATTTACCAAAAACTGATTGGGGGTGATGTAGAATGACTAACACAATACATAAATACCATTTAAAAAAAATTGTCTGTCTGTCTGTCTTTCTGTCTGTCTGTTTGTCTGTTTGAACAGGATAATCTTCGAATCCACTGAACGGATTTGCATGGGGTTTCCACAGGGTGATTGAGCGTTGCTTGGAGCTTCAACTAGGCTTTGTTTCATCAAAATAGGCTCACGGGAAAAAAAGATATCTCAATTTATTTATTTACAGGCCGTCTCACGGCACAGACACAGAGGGAGAGAACTACTAGATGGCGTTGTCTTTTTCCTGACTCGCACTATGGTTTCGTTCTCACAATTTTATGACAGGATCAATGATATTAATGTAGATTTTTTGGTTGATGAGAGCCATCAGCGCTCTCCCGTTTGACCGTTTGTTTTGTTCACTACAAAAAAAGCTACAAATAAGTACAGCTGCATTGACGAACTTATGAAAAATAGACCAGGGTCGATAATTTTTAAAACCAAAAAAAATAATAGTAGGATGAAACCCATTAGAAAAGGAGGGGAATATTATAAAAATGAAAAGAAAAATAATTTACGGGCGATCTGAGGTCGGGAAGGGGATGGGGGTGAGTTTTTAAGGGTAAAAAACGGTTTTTCTCGATTTCCGGCATAACTAAAAGTCCTATCGAAAAAAGTCAAATGGCAAAGTTGTAGGTAATAAAAAGATCTAAAACTATTTTATTTACACTTTTTTCACATAACCTCAAAATTTATGTGAAAAATTCAAAAAACCAAGTTTTTGGATTTTTATTTTTATCTTTTACAATTTTCTTTTTTTTTTAACGAAATTTGGTGAAAACTTACCTTTTGTATGTCCCAAATACGCTGTAATTTATTTGATTAAAAATATTTATTTTTTCACCTTATTTTGAATTAATATCGAAAAAACACCCTAATTTTCAATCGAAAACTCACCCGTCAAAATATCAGCTTTTTTCAAAAAGTTAGTATGTTTTCTGTTCGTTGAAATCTCTACTTTCCGATGGTGAAAAAAAAAATATATGTTACTATAGTAAATCTTCTCAGAAAATGCAAAAAATCGAAAAAAACTCGAATTCGATTTTTTTTAAAAGTTAAAGCCAAAAGTTAGTTATTAAAAATATATTTACTATACATATTTTTTATATATTTATACATTTTAAATAGATTTTTAATATATTTATAATATATTTTTTATACATTTTGACATTTATTTCATTAATATTTTTTTTTTCATAGCGATGAATAAAAGCTGATGTCAAATTCTCAAATTTTTTGTATTTATTGTCGATTATTTTCTTGCTGGATACCACTAAACGACTCAAACCTGCTTTTTTTATTTCATACACTTGCTTATCATCTGCCTTATTGCAGATGATACAAACAGATTCATCCATACTGATAATCTGAAAAGACAAAATCGAATTAATAATGCTTTCACTATTTTATCGTGGAAATACAATGAAAAAAAAAATATTAAAAAAATAAATGTCAAAATGTATAAAAAATATATTATAAATATATTAAAAATCTATTTAAAATGTATAAATATATAAAAAATATGTATAGTAAATATATTTTTAATAACTAACTTTTGGCTTTAACTTTAAAAAAAAAAAAACGAATTCCAGTTTTTTTCGATTTTTTGCATTTTCTGAGAAGATTTACTACAGTAACATATTTTTTTTTTTCACCATCGGAAAGTAGAGATTTCAACGAACAGAAAACATACCAACTTTTTAAAAAAAGCTGATATTTCGACGGGTGAGTTTTCGATTGAAAATTTGGGTGTTTTTTCGATATTAATTCAAAATAAGGTGAAAAAATAAATATTTTTAATCAAATAAATTACAGCGTATTTGGGACATAAAAAGGTAAGTTTTCACCAAATTTCGTTAAAAAAAAAAAGAAAATTGTAAAAAATAAAAATCCAAAAACTTGGTTTTTTGAATTTTTCACATAAATTTTGAGGTTATGTGAAAAAAGTGTAAATACAAAAGTTTTAGATCTTTTTATTACCTACAACTTTGCCATTAGACTTTTTTCTATAGGACTTTTAGTTTTGCCGGAAATCGAGAAAAACCGTTTTTTACCCTTAAAAACTCACCCCCATCCCCTTCCCGACCTCAGATCGCCCGTAAATTATTTTTCCTTTCATTTTTATAATATTCCCCTCCTTTTCTAATGGGTTTCATCCTACTATTTTTTTTTTTCACTTTTTATTATTTTTAAAGGCTTCTACCCTGGTCTAAAAGGCTTACCTAAGTAAGAATCGAACCTGCAAACTTCACGATGTGTTCTCATTTAAAGTTCTTTGCCTACATATGGCATAGCTCTGGGTCGAGTAATTATTCCCACTGTACCGTACCACCCTCGCGGGAACTCTCCCGTGATGAAAGGTATCCTATTTTTAACCGACTCAATAAGAAGGAGGAAACTCTAAGTTGGACGCGTAAGTTCTTTTTTCATGTATGTTCATCGATTTCTCAAAAACGACCATGAACAATTCAGATATGATGAAATTGCTTGACAGACTAAGTGAAACAAACAGAACACAAATAAAAATAAAAAAGAGACCAGCAGTTCACAAAGAGAATATAGCTGATAATTTGCTGCCAGTTGGTAGTGTGCCCAAACTTTGCAGGCGGCGGGCGATACCATTTTGTATGGTGATGCTAATCTTCTAGCTGGAGTATTCGTCAGCCCTTTGGCTATAGGAACCGTCAATCAGACGCCTCGATATGTCGCGAAAAATACAATGAGCTCCAGCTCCAGGACATTAATGTCAGATGGACCTCTTATCATCGTTACGCTTCAAGCCACTCGATACACGAATAGCTGACACGAGAGCTCTGGCAAGAACCCTATGAATGATGTCATTAAAGTCGGAGTGGAGCGGAATCCTGCCTGTGCTTTTTACGCACCATAGTATGTGGTGGCCAGACTGATCGACAAAAGTACCACACTGGTAGCCATATAGGCATATATAGGGCATATAAATAGTTACACTTACGACGAAGACAGAGAAATAAAAAACTTGCTGTTCGTCTGATGGCAAGCATTCACGCTTTACCGAATCTCTCTATACACCCTTCTTGAAAAGTGTTTGAAGGTTGAGAGGAGTCGCTGTGTATTATTTGGTGCCTACTACATACTGGTCTCCTACACCCAGCTCTGGCGACCTTACTCACCGCAGGAACACAACTGCGATGTAAGGGGGAGGAACCTCCCTGCTCGGGCTGCTCCAAATTGATAACGTGAGAACCTGCTTGCAGCCAGAGTCCAATTTCTCTTTCAAGTGGTTACGTTTCGGGAAATCCTTTCTTAACGTGTAGCCTATACCTACTCTATGAGGCATCTACTTTGCCACAAATTTTTAGTATAGTGCTTGGGATATCGTTATTAGTGACTGTGATTTTAAGACTTTTTGACTGTTGATGAATAATTCCAATCTCCGAGGTTCGCAATGCGAAAAATCTGGAAAAAGTATAGGAAAAATAGAACAATATACTAGCACAGTTTTTTCAATATCATCCAAATTCCTTCACAAACAAACTTAATTATGCGGTCCGGTATTAAACAACAGTCCAATCCAATAAATATACGTCCAAGGAAGGTCAGAGCCCTCGATGCGCGAGTGAGACTAAGTCTTGAGCTTGGCCGGCTTTATATAGGTAAAAGATTAAAATTACTCATTTAAAAAGCAAAGTCCTGGCTGATTGATGATTGATGGATGGGAGCACGTGGTCCTCCACCAGCTGTCGCCGCACCGCGCTCCCATCATCGCATTGGCCACCGAGTTCACAAGAACAATTAGGAATCTTCACGAAATTAATATCTTAGCGTTTATTACGCGAACAAATCTTATAGTCTACGCGAGCGAAGCCGCGGGCAAAAAGCTAGTAATAAATAATAATAATAGCCTTTTTATTGCCTATAAACCTTATAAATTAATTAAAAAATCTTATTTTTTTTGTTTTTTAACCGACTTCAAAAAAAGGAGGAGGTTCTCAATTCGGTTGTATGTTTTTTTTTTATTTTTTTATGTTTGTTACCTCATAACTCCGGCATTTATGAACCGATTTGGAAAATTCTTTTTTTGTCTGGAAGGGTACACTTCCCGTTTGGTCCCATTGTCATCAGATCAGGATTTGATTACTTCTTCGTGCACTTTGAAGTCGGTTTAAGTTTTTTTGTAAAACAGTCCAATTATTGTACCTAATGTTAGTAAATGATTCTAGTGTTAGTTGAAATTTATACGTATTTATTTTTAGTTAATTACTAGCTGCCCGGCGCAACTTCGTTCGCGTGTTGCTACCCTAACCTACCCTACCCTACCTTACCCTACCCTACCTTATCCTACCCTACCCTACGGGTATGAAGAATAGTTTATGTCCTATTATCAGACTTATATACACAAAATTTCATAAGAATCGGTCAAGCCGTTTTTTAACCGACTTCAAAAAAAAGGAGGAGGTTCTCAATTCGGCAGTTTTTTTTTTTTTTTATGTTTGTTACCTCATAACTCCGTCATTTATTACCCGATTTGGAAAAATCTTTTTTTGTCTAGAAGGGTACACTTCCCGTTTGGTCCCATTGTCATCAGATCAGGATTTGATTAATTTTTAGTGTAGTTTGAAGTCGGTTTAAGTTTTTTGTAAAACAGTCCAATTATTACAAACACTGAGCGACACGCAAAGAGATTGACTCCCTCCCGTACGGCCCGTACCCCAGTGACGTGATTTTTCTGCTAATAAGTACTTATATTTTTAAACTCGTGATATCTTTTGAATGGAATGTCCGAAATAGTCCGAATTGAATAATTAAAAAAGTTATATATAAAGGTATTGAAGCAGTCTTGAAAAGGATTAATACCAAGATACAAATAGAGAGCCATTTCTGGCGCCGGCATTTCAATTAATTTTTTTAAATAGAAAAACACTTATTGTGGCATAACTATATTAGTTAGACATATGGTATCGCGACACTTTTTGTAAATAATAATGTGTTATGCAAAGTCGTAGTACATTATTTTATTCTACCATCAATAGTTTTCGCAACGCACGCGATGTAATGAATATTTTAGGTAATTTTTTTACACCTTGGGTTACATTATTGGAGTTTTAGTAAGGATCCCTAATTTTTTTGAAAATATAATATAGCCTATGTCAATCGGGGATAGTGTAGCTTCAAAACGGTGAAAGAATTTGTCAAATCGGTTCAGTACTTTCGGACCGTCTTCAATGCAAACAAACAAACAAACAAACAATCAAATCTTTCCTCTTTATAATATTAGCTCAGAGTATATAAATACTACGTTATTAGTATAGAAGTATAGATAGTATTATTACAGGAACCCCTTGACAGGGTATAGGCCTCCTCCAAATTCATCCATTCTTCCCTATTCTGGGCAGCTCCAATAATTTTTTTTCCTGCCACCGATATTATGTCGTCCACCCATCGTTTTTGTGGTCTCCCCACTTTTCTCTTTCCTTGTGGGCCTACCATTTAGTGTTCATAAGAGTCCATCTCTGGTCGGTGTATCTCGCTACATGGCCGGCCCAGTGCCATTTTAGCTTTAGTGCTTGATGTAGCGCATCTGTAAGCTTTGTCTTTTTTCTTATTTCTTGACTTCTCACTTTATGGATTTTCCTTAGGCTTAAGATGCTTCTCTCCATTGCCCGCTGACAAGTTGTTATTTTGTTCTTTATTCTGTTTTTTTTTTTTTTATGTCAATATGTTGACAAACAGGCAGACGGTCCACCTGATGGTAAGTGATCACCGCCGCCTATGGACATTTGCAATTCCAAGGGGATTGCCGATGTGTTGCCGACCTTGAAGAGCTCTTTTCACGCCTTTTTTGAAGAACCCCATATCGTAGCGCTGAGGGAAAACCGTAATGGGGAGCTCATTCCACATCCTAATGGTCCGCAGTAGGAACGTCCGACTGAACCGTTGTGCGGACGATCGAGGCGGCTCGAGGATATATGGATGAACTCCACATCGCCGGCGAGCGGTGCGGTGGTAGAAGGGTGATGACGGCACCAGGTCAAACAGTTCTTTAGAACACTCCCCATTATATAGGCGATAGAACACACAAAGGGAGCCTGTTTGTAAAGGTCCAAGTCTGAAATTGAGAATAATAAATAAATAATAGTATGATAAATATAACTTATTTGCGTAGTCGCTTTTACATCGTTTGGTTCAACATCTACGGGGAGTCCGTCCTCACACATTGGAACCAAAATGGTCTCGTACTGTGCGGTTTCAAAGGAGCTTTCGCGAGCTTTCGCACAGGCTGTAAAATGAGCTACCCGCCGCGGTTTTCCCAAGGAAGTACAACATGGGGTTCTTCAAAAAGGGTGTGAGTCAATAGATTGTTGCAGGGTCGGCAATGCGCTAGTGATCCCTTGGTGTTGCAAGTGTCTATAAGCTACGGAAACTGCTTATCATCAGGCGGGCCTGTTCGCTTGTTTTTTTCCACTTGCACAATCATAAATTGTCATAAAAATGTAAGTTGAGTCTAGATAATAAATAAATATCCTGGGACATTCCTCGCACACGACTGATACCAAACTAAGCAGAGCTTGTACTATGGAAACCAGATAACTGATATACTACATATACTACTTTATGTTTGTAAATACATACTTAACATAATGACACCCAGACTCAGGACATACAGACATGTTCACGCACACAAATGTAAGTCCTGTGTGGAAATCGAACCCACGACCTGTGGCACGATAGCTGGAATCACAAAGTCTTAACCGACCAAGCCAACTGGCCCGTCATAATCAAAGATTTTTGAGTGGTCTGTGGTATAATGTAATGGCTCCTCTTGTCATGTATAATTTAATAACATAACATAATCAGAGTACTGTGACCATTTCCACACATTTTACCTGGGTTCGGGACATTTAATAATAAAGAGTATTTACAATGTAATCAAAAAAGGTTGAACCGTAATACGATTTCACGTCTAAAAGCGTTAATTACAGCACCTAAGCGCCGTCATTAGTCGTCGTTAGAGTTGTATATATACAAGTTGGTCGTATATATGTACTAATGTTTCATCCACACATAAAACAAACATAGAAATCTTAATATCCGCAGAACTCTTCCTTTAACAAATATATTCAATGCAAGTCGCCATCCTTGCGCGTCAGGTTTTTAGTCAACAAGTTGCGCCCCGCGGTTTCACCCGCTTACCCGAGGGATATATACCCTATTACTTATACCGTTAAGTTTTCTTACATTTTTTACGCAACTTTGTTATTTTTTAACCGACTTCAAAAAAAGGAGGAGGTTCTCAATTCGGTAGTATTTTTTTTTTATGTTTGTTACCTCATAACTTCGTCATTTATTAACCAATTTGGATAATTATTTTTTTGTCTGAGAGGGTACACTTCCCGTTTGGTCTCATTGTCATCAGATCAGGATTTGATTACTTCTTAGTGTACTTTGAAGTCGGTTTAAGTTTTTTGTAAAACAGTCCAATTATTATGTATAGGGAATCAGGTCTTTGGCTGCGAGCTCTTCCGTCAGCTAACATAGGAACCTTGCTCGATCCATCTACTTTCCGGCTTGCGTGTTGTCTTCGTCTGGGTGCACCTATGTATGTTTCACATCGCTGCCAGTGTGGTACTTTCGTCGATCAGCTTGGCCACCACGGGCTATCGTGCGTAAAAAGTGCAGGCAGGATTCCGCGCCATTCGGACCTTAATGACATCATCCGCAGGGCTCTTGCCAGCGCCCACGTATCAGCTATTCGTGAACCGAGCGGCTTGATGCGGGACGATGGTAAGAGGCCTGATGGAATGACATTGATGCCCTGGAAGATGGGGCGGCCTTTAGTGTGGGACGCAACTTGCGTCGATACTCTCGCGCCGTCCCACCTTCCAGAGACTATCAAAAAGGCGGGTGGTGCGGCTGTCTGTGCCGAAAACCTCAAGCGGCGCAAATATAGTAACTTAGATGTTGCCTACATTTTTGAGCCGTTTGGGGTTGAGACTTTGGGCCCGTGGGGGCCAGGAGCCCATAGAATTTTTCGCGAAATTTCTAAACGACTGATCGACGCTTCCCGTGACCAGAGGGCTGGCGAATACCTCGGTCAGAGGATTAGCATTGCCATACAGCGTGGCAATGCCGCCAGCGTTCTGGGCACTTTACCCACTGGCAGCGACTTGGAACAGCTTTCATTTTTATAAAGGGTTGTCTCCTCTTTTTTTTATTTTATTTGTTTTCACTTTTTCTTTTTTCCTATGTAAATATTCTTTATTTTTCTATCTTATCTGTAATTTCTTTTTTCATCTTATTTAGATTTAAGGTTTTATTGATTGTTATGGTTATTAGAGTGATAAAATACAGTACATGTTAAATGTGCTAATAAATCCTCTGTATAGAGATAAACCAAGATATATTCGCGTCGGGACCATGGGCAATAATGGGCATCCGAAGCTCACCGATTTGTACAAAAATAATTATCAAATCTCCTGGGCTATTGCGTATCGTTGGTAATCATAACGAACATCATTAATTACTCGGTACGACGAAGACCATTGGTGGCCCCTGATTAGATGAATGTTATTTATGGTGTTCGTTGCTATTACCACCACCAAAGATATGCGGTAGATGCCCTGATCGTGGCCTCAGAAAACCGGCGGATGGGGAGCTTTTTCCGCCACCGCATTAGCTTAAGAAAAAGAGAGAACGCTGAGATGATCGAGAAACCTTTTTCATCATGTACCTAGGTTTTATCTTGTATATTTATTGTGAATAAACCACTCGCATATTGTTGAAATTCAAATATTATTTAGACGCGCAAGATCACTCCGGTCTCTAGTAGTAAATGAATCAAGGTATTTTTAGTTCCCCAGAAATCTAACAAGGGAAGAAGTTGACGCTGAAATACCAATTTTCATGGATTTATCGGAAATGAAGAAATTAATATGAAACCTTTGACTCTTCAAAAAGATTTTCCAAGGACACTGAAATGTGTCATTCTTATTATGACATTCTGTTTTTATGATTTTTTCTTTAAAAATATCAAATTATATATAGGTACTCCAAATGTTTATTGTTTTATGTATAGATTTCTATACACACACTAAAATAAGTAAGCCACTTCTATTTATTTAGATATCTATAGAAAAAATAGTACAAATGTTCATTTTGAATGGTGGCGAGAATTACCAAGTCAAATGTGTTTTGTCCAGCGCCAGGCTACTACCCCTTGTGAATGGACAATGAGGCGCTCAAAATGGCTGGTTGGTCTTTCGTTATATAATATTTTGCGTGTCACACATGTCAACACTGCACGTCGTGTAGTTTTAATGATAATAAGATACCGTGAAGTTCTATTGAAGTAGGAATGTTATTCCACTGTAGAGACGAGTAAAATAGAGATGCGTGTGTAATCAAAGCAAGATCACTTATACGAATTATATTTTCCATTTAGTCGCCCAACCTAGCTAAATAGAGCTACATATTCTAGCTTCAAAAACTATTAGGTCAAGGTTCCTGTTTCCGATGGAGGCTTTTACGCACCACTGCCTTTCGGACGGCTTATGGAGCAGAGTAAATATTTGCGGGTGAAAGAGATAAATGATCATATACACTTACCCAGGAATAAAGCAGTAATTTTGCTTGTCTGTTATATCAGACGCCTACATCAAATTGTGAAATAATAGGAGGGAAATTCAAATTAATTCGCTCTTAGGGTTCCATACATACCTACATCACACACAGTCTTTAAATATAAAAGAAAACAGCACTACAATACAAAATTTCAGTCTTTTCAAAGATTCACTGAGTCAAATGATCTACGATTTTTAGTTACGGACTACCGCAATACGCTATTCTATATCCTAGTAGCTCAGAGTAGATAAATACTAGTATAATATGACAACATTCATCTATACAGTGATTTGTGTATATTATAATTTGTAATTAATCAACTTAAATCATTAATAACCTAAGTCAGTAATTAATAAATTCTATTCTTATTATTCTTACATGTCCTCTTTTACATAGTTAATTGAACCAAGCAACCGTTTATACATTTTCTTTCATTTTTTATTTTATTTTATTTATTAATGCCTATTTCCACAATAAAGGGTAACCGATTGTTATTCTCAAGCTATAGTTCAAATATACGATTATTTTTAGTAACATTCCTAGTACGTACCCATGATTACCTAAAATTCAAGTACCTACTCGACTTCAAAACTTCAAACATTCGTTGGCACGATCGCTGTTTTCATAAAATTCCTGAAAAGTTCAAGCAAGTCAGTGCCAAGATTATTATTCTCCGGTGGATAAAGGAATATAAGAATAATCTGTTACCTATACTAACATTTACTGATCATAGAAAATGAGCAATTCCTTTTTTTATATTCTCTTTTTCATATAAAAGACGCAGATATCGCAAATAACATAATAGTCCCACAGAATCCGAAAAGTCATTTACTAAATTCGGAAGCCATTACTGAAATTGTACTTAACCTAAGTAATTTAGCTTTTTGCCAACACTGAAAGAAAAATATATAAGTATCGGTATGTTTTATAGCTCTCATCACTGAGACAGGCTTTTAGCAGGTGTTTATATTAATTCAAAGTTTGATAAGCAGGCAGACTTTCCACCTCTTTAGTAAGCGGTCACAACCGCCGCCTATTACGAATATTTTGCCGACCTTGAAAACCCTTTTTACGAGCTTTTAGGAGAGCCAATGTAGCACTGAGCAAAGACCGCAATGGAGACCATTTTTCATCCTATTCGACTGCAATAGGAACGTCCGATTCAATCATTGCGGGGATCACCGAGGTGGGTCGACGATATGAGGAGGAGCTCCTCATTATCGGCCGTGCCGTGGTAGAAAGGTACCAGATCAAAAAGTTCTTGAGAACACTCGCCATTATTATGGTCGGCATAACATAAATGAATAGTCTATATCAGTCCGAAGGCTGAGAGGTAGTTGTTTTGTAAGTAGGGTAGTTTTGTCAGAAGCAGACAAAGCGGGTAACTGATGGCATTTATGGGAACTCATTAATTTATGCAATTTCCTCCATGCTAATACTTGGCTTTATGTATGTTAAATTATAATATTTACGGGTGTCCCACGGCTGTCCCACACCGAGCAAAAGTAATTAAAAATTAAAATTAATAAAACAAGTACAAATGCATTTTAGAATTTGAAAAACTTATATTATAAAGAGAGAGAGCGAATTTTGTGAGTTTGTGTGTTTGGAAGGTAGTCTCCGGATCTATTCAGATTCAAAAAATGGTTAGATTAATAAATAATAATAGATATCCTGGGACATTCCTCACACACGGTCATCTGACTCCAAACTAAGCAGAGCTTGTGCAGCTTGTACTATGGAAACCAGATAAACGATATAATACATATATTTCTTTTTGTTTGTAAATACTTTAATCGCGTCGAATGAAGCTGCTCACATAATTGTGATCGAACTTCACGTACAGGTAAGTTCGTTTGATCATCAATAATTACACCCAGACTCGGAAAATACAGACTATATGTTCATGTACCTACACAAATGCATGTCGGTGGAGTCTTAACCAACCTCGCCAACTGGCCATCATAATAATAAACAGATGCTAGTAGGCTACAGTATCACTGAGTGCTATAGGCTACTTTTTATCCCGGAGATGCTGGTAAAATAACGGTTTCCTCCAAGTGGAATAGTCGTTACTTCCCGTATGTACGAATTGTTTCAAATCCCTTGCCTTACCCATAATCCCTAACCAACCTTGAGCAGGTATCCTGCTAACTACAAATACAATCAAGGATTAATTATAATACGTCGGATAAGCGTGCCGTGAATCTCATAAAATAATTCTGAGCTTGTTGTCTAAACCCATCGTACCAAAAAAAAATAAAAAAAATTACCCCAAGAAGCGCAATGGCGTTGATTTTGCTGGCAATCTATTCCGCCAATTTCCCACCACCGACAATGCGCTCTGATTGGCTAAGTCAAGGACACATGCGCTCTGATTGGCTAAGACAAAGACACATGCGCTCTGATTGGTCAAGTCATGAACACACGATGCACTGACTAGTTTCGGAATCTGATCTCGATGTCTAAAACTAAAGTATGGAAATACTATCAAGATAATGTAGTACTTGGGAGTACGATAAAACCCAGAGCTTTGAAAAACAAAGTTCGCCCTCCTCCTAGCCTTGCTTGCTTTGCTCAACAGATTCCATTATATTCAAGCGTGTCAGTGGGCGGCACCGTTTTACCAACAGATGACAACATATAGGTATGTATGTAGGATGACGGGGCTTGAGAACTGCATATTATTCATATACAACTTGAAGACAACTTGAATAATTTATTTTCTTTAATTTCGTCTACAATATTTCGTCTTCACTCTGTACGTCTTCTAATCAATGTCTGTCCCTTTCTTTCCATTCATCCCTTTCACTCACTCACTCAACGTTCCACTCTATGCATTTTTCACACGTTCCATTCCTACACAAATATAGGTCAATATAATTATGTCTTATCATGGTCTTATCATTTTGTATTTTTTACATGTAGTGCTGTGGTATAGAGTCGATATAAGACTGACGGCCACTCATACTTGACCTACTTGACACTACTTGGTTATGCGATTTTCATTGGATTTTCACAATTCATGGGGCACCCGTAGGCTTGTTTTAGTTTCTAGCTATGCGCGCGGGCCTCCTTGCTCTGTGGATAAAACTAAATAAGATTTTCATTGAAACTATTCATGAGTGACTGCAGATTTATCGCTACAAATTGAATACTATTTTATATAATACTAGCAGTCCCCCGCGGTTCCACTTACGTTCTTGAGATGAATTGGGTACCCTATAGCACACGGGGACAATGTAATGGTGCGTCCATGCTACGTGAATCGAGCACCAGCCGAGCCACGAACGAACCTACAACGAGCACGATACGAATCCCTTTGTTCTTGAAAAAACTGACAATCGCGCTCGTTCGAGCCTCGCAAGCCCGACCACGCTACGCTAATCGTGCTCGTTCGTGGCTCGGCTCGTGCTCGGTTCGCCAAGCATGGACGCACCATAAGATTCTATCAGTTAAAGAATTTTCAAAAATAGAGTCATTAGTTCTGGAGATTAGAGGTATCAACCCCGTATACCTATAGAAAATTTCTACTATATAATACGATGATATGATATATAGTATAGATCGTAAGCCTACCGGCATTTAATATTCTTCATAAAGGCTTATCTGTTTGTAGCTGACAGATCTTTCTCGGGCGTCCTACATACATAAACATTGAAACTAGACACAACATGCTAAGTTAATCATTCGTAAGCCAACTTGAGCGTCCTCAACAAACAAGTAAAGCACAGTTTAATATACATAATATCATATTAGCTCAGAACAATATACAGTGTATATCCAAACTAATTTTATTGTTCTACCCAAGTTCTACCTACCGTACCTTGCAAATGCCCCGGGCAATGAAGCTCAAGAAAACTCACTGGAAAACGAAGAAATCAAAACAATATTAATTAGGATTGGATACCGAAACTTGTTGAACGTTGAAAAGTTCGTAAAACTTTTTTTGGTAAATTTTATATTTATGTAGCTATAGGTAATATGGCCAGTACATTATAGATAAAGATAAATTTTTATTTGCATAACACATGGTTGTAAAAGATGTCAGGTTCGTAGTTCGTAACGTGGAATCCTATGTCCCAATTGAATAACTATCTCGTATAGAAGGAAAGCGAGGAAGAGGAAGACCAATAATAAGTTACACAGATCAAGTGAAGGAAAAAATAGACGTCATGTCGTATAAGGAGGTGCAAAATGTTGCTTATGATAGAGCAGAATGGAAGAAGCTACACCGACAAGAGCACAGCTCAGAAGGATTACGTCGCAAGATATGAAATTCAATTTAACGTTCAATAAGGAACTCATTACATAGATTGCAAAAAGGAAGATATAATTTACACAATTTTATAGGCCTTTTATATTTTTATGTTTTTGCGGTCGAGACCATGGGACCGTGGGGGCCCGAAGCTCGCCGTTTTGCACGCGCTTTGTCATCAAAATTGATCGAGGCCTCCGGAGACCAGCGGCCGGGGAGCTTTTTCCGCCAACGTATCAGCTTGGCTATCTAATGAGGAAACGCTGCCAGCCTTCTGGGAACTTTGCCGTTAATCGAAAGCAGCTGCAGACTTAAGGAAATTTGTTGCACATTTAAATTTTATGGGCATAATGTAATGACATCTTTATTTTTGTACACTTATCTAAAAAATATACGTTAAGGTTAAACACACTCGTCCACTTGATAGTAGTCGGTTATAGCCTATGGACGTTTGCAATACTCGGGATATCAACGCACGTAATCGCAGCCTTTTTGAAGAATTTGTTTATTTATGTAATATAAGTCATTGTTACTTCTATTTTAAGTGAATAAGTGGTTCGAATGCCCTAAAAAACAAAAAAATAAAATAATTATATGTATAAACAGAATGAAATTTAGCTCGGGGTTCCTTTCAGCGTTTTTCTCTAAGACCAGCAGGGCTATTTTAAAACGTCGGATTCGATATCGGAAACGGATTCAAAAACTACTGAGGCGATTTTCCGCAATTGCTATTTTAATTTCCGAATTCGAATATTTTTGATGATTTTTTTACGGAAATATCAATTCGATTCATAGAAAAGTTTTAGGAAATTAAAATAGCGATTGCTAAAATTCGCCACGGAAATTTTTGAATCCGTTTCCGATATCGAATCCGAGCGTTTTAAAATAGCCCTGCTGATCAGAAGTGAACCTCACTGACTGGAAAAAAAACACCTGTATATAGAGACGGCAACACGAACTAAGGCTGTCGCGAATGAGATACCAATTATTCAATTGTGTTCAAAGACATAATATTAGAGGTCTATATTGGAGAATCCGCAGCGCACCATCTTTATCAAAGGTTCTCAACAAAGGGCTTTTTGAGATATCACGTAACAATTAAGTTATTAAGTATATCTAGTTTTGTCTTCTGTGTACTTGAAGATATCCAATTTAAATCTACTCAGCGTTATCTTAATAACGAAATAATCGAATAAGCATTGGTTGGTAATAATAATAAGTCAATTAAAGGTAGAGTAGAGCGTAGCGTTATTTTATCAGCTCAACAAGTTACAGAATAACGCATCCAAATAACTGAATGTAGTGTTACTGTAATGCACGTAAGGCAGTCGCCAGGGGCTTACTGGGGACCCCTACCCAATGAGCTCTGTACCCCGAGTGTTAAGATTGCAAAGAACTCAGGGTACAGTTCCTCGGTAACGCGTGAGTGATGCCTCGTGTGTTGCAAGCGTAGTATGGGCATGGCTACGGTAACCGCTTACCAACAGACTTCAGTTTTTCTGGTTACTTTTACTTCCACCCGCATTCCGGTAAAAAAGTATTCTTTGTTTTGTGCAGAGTTTCATTTAAATCAGTTCTGTCATTTCGAGGTGATAAAAACAAATAGGTACATTAAAATAAATAGCAAACATTATACCCACTTGCGTACCTACTCTATATTGGTGGATAGGCCTATATGTGGAAAATATTTCGCCCAGATCCATCTCTGCCTATCTGTACAATATAAACTAATACACGCGCCGCGCAACCAAACCACAACCAAACCTAGCCGCATCGTACAACACATTACATAAATAAAGCTAACCACCACAAATTGTTATTTATTATGGTTAATCAGGATTACGTGAAAATACCGAAATTAGAATGAATAGCGATACAGTGGATAGGATTTAAAGCTAGGTATACCTTCTACTATCAACCTGACTTTGTTAAGGGTCTTAATCCTACTTCTTCTATACCTTTACCTGAACTACTTTCTTCTTCTACTTCTCTCAGTTGTTTCTTCTAGAGAAAGGAGAAGGATAACATCGTGAGGAACCTAAACCTAGTAGATGTATATACTTAGTAGGACCCGTCTGGCTGACTGCCTGCGCTTTGTTCTAAGCTTGAGACATGAGTCATTTAAGCTGTACGAGTGCCCACCATCTTCGACCACATCATCACTTAGTATTGACAATATTTTAGTCAATTGTAAGAAGAATATATGTGAAAGAATGTGCGGTTCAGAATGCAACGCTCAAAAGAAGAAATATGATAAAAAAAATAGTTTTACCGACAACAGTTTTTAGAGGACACCATTAATTGCAAGATTTCGATTTGCACTTGACTAGATTATTAATATCTCCAGGTATCGTTCATATAAAGACCCTCTAAGTGGGCAGAATTCACAATTGCAGTTTGGCACACGCTATTCAATCGCAGACATCGCAGCCCACATTAAGGAGATATTATTTTCATCACGAGGTACTTACATCACAAAGGGCTATTTTGAAAATAACCTTTTGTAACCAAAATCTATTTTTAAAAGGTATGAACTATTTTGTGTTCCATGTAAGATCAAAAAAAATAAAAGCTTATGGAATTGGCTACTTGTGTAACAACATGCTGTCTCCCACGGTTTCACCTTCATTCCCGGGCATACAAAAAGCCCATTTCCCTAGTGCTCAGATAATGGGTTCAGATATTTAGGAGTGAAAAGGTAACAGACAGACAGTCACTTTCGCATTTATAATAATTATATGGTATGGATTACACTGAACGCTTTGCAACCTAAATTCCGACTTTTTTTTTATAAATTTCAGTACAAAGAAAGTACCTACTACACCGTATATTATAACCACACAACACAGCCTAAAAGGGTTTTATTATGTGGCGAACACGTTCGTTCGCATACTTCATTATTATATTAAAAACCTTTTTATAACAGTTATCGCGTACAAGAATGGAACGGTCAGCTGATTAAATGGACGTATAATGCGTATAATATTCATTTTCTGATAAGGTCGAGTGTTTTGGGACCAAAATCCAGCCTCTACTCTACAGCCCCCGCGGGCTTCGATAACATCTATAGAACAACAAACGGTTCCTCGCAAAGATTTATCCAGCTTCTGTTATAAACAGGCCTTTGAGAATCCTCATTTTAGATCAATTTATTAAATAAACGAGAATTTGTATCTATGAACGAATGTAATACATGTAAAAGCTAAGTGAATTTTCATTTCAATAAGAGATGTCTACGTCAATAAAACATTTTTACGACTTATCCCAAAGTCATATAACGTGTAGGTATTTCGCGTTTTCGTTCAATATTTTTATAGGTATCTTTCTTGTGTCACTCAACGGCATAGAATTTGCCCATGCTTGATATTTCATACAAAATGATAATTTCCAACTTTAACATTTAAAATTACTACACCGTCTGCAAGCTGACACTTTTAGCTTTGAAAAGATATCAAATTCAGTGCAAAAAAACTCATATTATACTTAGTAAAGAAAATCTTCGGTAAAAGCACTTTTTTTAACCGACTTCAAAAAAAGGAGGAGGTTCTCAATTCGGTTGTATGTTTTTTTTTTTTATGTTTGTTATCTCATAACTCCGTCATTAATTATAATCGTCATTAACCGATTAGGAAAATTCTTTTTTTGACTGGAAGGGTACACTTCCCTTTTGGTCCCATCGTCATCAGATTAGGATTTGATTACTTTTTAGTGTACTTTGAAGTCGGTTTAAGTTTTTTGTAAAACAGTCCAATTATAATAATGTCAGTTTGTTTATGAGGCATGACGGCGTTATCTTATGTTTATTTTATTATTTCATTAGCTTATTCTGAGCATAACACCTAAATATTAAAAAATTGCATTTTAATATCGTATATAAAACTTGCAAAGCCCGTCTACAATGGCGCATCAATTTGAGGTCAAGCGCGCAGCAGCGGTTATAACATTACAATATTTTATTAGGTAGGTACCTTTTTGTAACTATTGTATATCCTCATATATTATGTTGGCTAAAATAGACAGTCTGCTCAGTCTGTTCCATAAGTGCACGAACCTAATGGTGCGTCCATGCAACGCGAATCGAGCACAAGCGAGGCAACGAACGACCCTACAACGGCACGATGCGAATCCCTTTGTACGTGAAAAAACTGACAATCGCGCTCGTTCGAGCCCGTCCACGCTACGTGAATCGTGCTCGCAGTGTGCTCGTTCGAGGCTCGGCTCGTGCTCGGTTCGACAAGCATGGACGCACCATCATGGTGCAGTAGTCACTAAACAAAGGAATATTCTGTCTGATGCCTATTTTTAGGTTAGTTCCTATTCATTGGTTACATTATAAGGGCTGTGTTTCTAAGACGAATAAAAAGTCACGATGTTATAGTGTCATAAACTTAACTATTATAACATCTTTAATTCAGATTCCAAATAAATCTAAATCTTTGAGTATGAAAGCAATTACATCGTCCTTGCATCAACCCAGGATGAAGTTTCCTTATAGCTTTTAGTGCAATTGGGTTATACTTATATTATAATGGTTATACTTATAATATGTTAGGGTTAAATGGTTAAAATATCCAGATTGACGCAAGTGGGCTTTAGATTTGAATCTAAACTTTTGCCTACCAGTTTATCGTTATAATTCAAAACATAGTTTGAGGCCGCCTTTGTCTAACCTAAGTTATTTTACGGTGCGGTGCTCTGAACCCAATTTAATTATGAAAAAATCCAAGCTAACATTAAATAATAACATTGATATATTTACAAAATACCCTTGTTTATTTTTTTAACCATTGGTTAGGTACACAATACATGCAAAGGCGACTACGTATATGATATCCCTACTAGCTTCCGCTACCATCCCCTATTTTACCCCTTTAAGTAAGGGGTTGAATTTAGAAAAAATATTTAATAGTGTATTAGGAACCCATTTCAGTCAGTTTGTTTGTCTTTTATATAAGTTTTTAAATAATAGACTTTTATAAATAATAGAATTTTTATATGTGGTTCTTGTAGTTGGTAACACATTTAATATTGTATTTATGTAAAATTGCTTTGTAATATCCTGTGTTACTGTTTGTGAACCCAAATAAATGGAAAAAAAAAAAAAAAAAAAAAAGTTTTTTGAGGGGTGTTTTACACAAAACTCGAATGGACGACCACCTAGAGTTAGGTACTCTAATTTTCTTCATCTCAGCTGCTTTTCATTTCGGCATCTAGTCTACATCGCCACCCAGACACCACCAGATATACTAACATTGAATAAAATTAAATATTTCTTTTTTAATTTTTAATTTCATGATGATTTTGAATATGTTGCCGACATTTAAAATGTCTAGAAGACAACTTGGCTCTTAGTTACAACTATTCATATAGCAACCAACAACTGTATTTTTCAAAGGTAGTATTTATTTGCCACTCCCAGGTCACTCCATATATTTTTTCTTTGTTCTCTCTGATACTCTGCCTACCCCATAATTGAATTTGAAAAGGACATTACCCACTAGTAGTTAACAATGTAATTTCTTAGTCGAGCAACAACAATTTGTTTAGCTTTACACAAAAGAGCCAAATTGGATCTGCTATAGTCCGTGGAAAACTGTTTCATCAAACGTTCTCTTAGTCTTCGTTTTTGGAAATTACTGTAATTTTCACGAAATAACAATTAATATTTATAATGTTCGGTTCTCCGTTGAAAATGGACGGTGACAAAGACGACCGAAAGCGGGCGTAGCTTGCCGACCAATCGACGTCATTTTCTCCCTAAATTGATATATAAAACCGTTACGTCACGCACAACTCGGAGCCCTAATGACAAAGTTACGAGAGGTCTTATTTAATGTAGCTGAAAAAAAGTCACTCAAGCTTTTCTGGATGGGGCGAACGCTCTGTCGTATTAGGCGCAAACCCAATTTTTATCGAGTTTCGAAATGTCCTTCGCGGGTTCTTTTTGTCGTGGAATCAGTAATAAATGAGAAAATTACATTTGCTATGCATTGACGATCATAAAGTTGTCTGCACAACAAACATAACTCATTTATAGTTAAATTATAAAAGTTCTGAGTTTATAACATCCATGCACGTTTTAACATTTCAACCAATACACAAATAAGAGAACGATACTATACTAACTCACCTCACTTCAATTAAAATTATATCCGTACTAGCTGTCCCCCGCGGGTTCACCCGCGTTCCCGGGATAAAAGTAGCCTATGTCCTTTTCCATACCATAGGCTATCTGCATGCCAAATTTCATTATGATCCGTTGAGTAGTTCAGGCGTGAAGGCGTAACAAACAAACAAACTCACTTTCGCATTTATAATATTATAGTGGCCCTGATTCTGTTGTTTACAACTAAACTAATTTTAATCCCACTATGTCTCTTTCTAACAAAGAACATAAGAAAAGGATGTAAGAAATTTAGTCCTGTCAAATTAGTCCAATGCTTGTTTTCATTATAAATTTAGTCGCCATCTATCGCGGTTACGCCTAAATACACGCAAAATAAGACGGCAGAGATTAATTTGACAGCTTTAAATATGTTCTGTCCTTTTTCAATAATGTTCGTGAGAAAGAGATGAGATGTGACTAAAATTAGTTTAGTGCGATTTACAACAGAATCGGCACCAGTAAGGATATTACCTGTACATTGAATTAAACAAAGATACACAGCCTGCGACGAACACATTCAAAATATACATTACACTGCAAAGAGGTGTCCCATTAAAGTGGTTCAATTTTCCCAGCTAATAGACTGGCGAAACATAATAAAGTTTAGTTAGTCCGGTCAGTTTTACGAGTCCCGGGCGGGCAGACGTGCTGACCTGGCGACCTATGGATTGAGTCCATGTTGACCTTAGTGGGAGGTCCCCATCGTCGATTCTACGCGTGGTGACTGCTTTTACTTACCTTTACGACTTTGACGATAGGTTACTTCAGTTTAGCTAGGTTACCAAAATATAGACTAGACCCCTTACTCATAAAACGTTATTTAACTAATATATACTGTTTAAAGGGTCACGTAAATAACTTCACTCTATTGTCATTGTCAAATAATGTGACATTATTTACGTGACCATTTAATCAGTATATTAGTTAAATAACGGTTTATGAGTAAGGGGGTAAGTATATAGTTCTTATACCTGAGTACATTATTATATGTATGCTTTAGCCAAATAATTACTATACAAAAATATGTCGAGATATAAGTCCTGGGTTGACATTTTTTTAGTAGGAGATAGAAAAGATATCAACGAAAATCTCGTAGAAAATTTTATAATTCAGTCATGTATTGGTGCGTCCATGCTTGGCGAAACGAGCACGAGCCGAGCCACGAACGAGCACAATGCGAAAACGATTCGCATAGCGTGGACGGGCTCGCGAGCCTCGAACGAGCGCGATTGTCAGTTTTTTCATGAACAAAGGGATTCGCATTGTGCTCGTTTCGTGTAGGTTCGTTCGTGGTTCGGCTGGTGCTCGATTCGCGTAGCATGGACGCACCATAATAGACCAATGCTTGAGATTATGGACTGTAAAAATCAACAAGAAATACTTAGAGCTCTAGCTGATAGAATTCTATCTAAAATTAGTAATATTCCACAAATTCCTGGAAAGTAGGTAAGGCTAGGGTTGGGTTTCTTCCCGGGAATAAACCCAACTTCGAGTAAATTTCCAATTTAGTGGGAAAGAACCCGGGAATTTTCCCATTGGGTGGGAAAATACTCAAATGGTCATATTTAGTAGATTTTGCGTTTATAGCGAGAAATACCATTACCAAATCGTTTGAATAACATTTAACATGATTTCTATTAGGGTCATACTCATATCATACAACAAAAAAACAATTAAAAAAAAATGTGACGGAGAAGCGCGTTGTTTCTAAAAAAGCGACGTTTCGGGGTGTAAGGGTTGTGGTGGACAGGCGGCAGCCCCACGCAATTCCTATGCTGCCCAGTTTGGTGGTAGTACGTACTCGTCCGACTGGCTAGCGATCACCCTTGTGAGTGAATCTGTCAGGAAACAGTTCGCTTTGTTTCGACAGGGTTCACGAGAGCCAGCCCCCCTAGATTCGAAGTGTGCGGCATGTATGATGGTGGGGTCCTACGATGCGATTTGGGCGATCTCTGATATCATCATCAGGGTCGGCAACGCGCGCGTAGGGTCGGCAACGCGCGCGTGATACCCCTGGTGTTGCAAGCGTCCATAGGCTACGGTAACCGCTTACCATCAGGCGGGCCGTATGCTTGTTTGCCACCTAAGTGGTATAAAAAAAAAAACATCTGGTATCTGTTTGACAAGGGGGTCAGGGAGACCCGGTGAAACTGCTGTTGTCTGGCCGGCCGTCGGCTAGTAGGGCACCCGATCCTGGGAATTACCTATAACCTCCGACCCAAGTGGCAGTCCTCCAAACCGTGCGCATAATCCCGACGAGTGTCTGTCCTGCCAGGGGAGGATACTAGAGTAAAAACTGACAGGCACTCCCGGGGAAAAGAACAAGAAAAAAAGGTTTCCTTCCGCGGTACACCCTTCCACGTTTGAATGGACTTTTGCAATATCAAGAGGTCAGTCAGTTCACAGTTATATCAACGCCATCCATCACCATCTTGAGAGATATACAGATAACCTGCCCGATCGATACACCGTATCTTCACTATCCCAGCTAAAATCTAGAATATTTGTTCGTTCCAAAGGCCGGGGTGTGCATGTTTATCCGAGAAGTCATCTGCTGTTGTCGACGTCTGAATAACCTAGAAGACCTGTCTACTTTCTGGTTGCGCGTGGATTACGCATGTGATATACGGGTGGACTGGTGTGCCTCTACAAGTCTCGAATCCTACAATGAGCTTGAGCTTTCGGTGAAGGAAAACCATAGCACGGTGGTAGGGTACTTTGAAATACCCATCTGGCTGGCTAACACCCTCAAGTTGAAAATCAGTCGCCAAGCACCTATCGGTGTGTTCCGACAGCTGCACTTGAGAGCCAGGTCCTTCTAGGCGTTGTGTGCTTACCACCTTCGCCCACATCATCACTTACCATTGTGATATTGTGGTCAAACACAGGCCAATACACAAAAAAAGAAAGTCTCGCTTCTTTGAACGCGTCCAAGAAGAGACCCTCACTGTACCCCACGGTACCCCATAACCGAGGTGATTGTCATCGGAGACTTTATAGCCCACCATAGCACAGAATATTTAATAGTACTAGTAACCATAGTGAGTGGTTCGGTTCTTCGCGGACTGACGACGCAGGGAAAACCGTTTATGACTTAGCTTTCCTTACAAATACGCAAGCGCTTCCCTTATTTATTGCCACTAGATCAATCAGTCGACTCCTGTCACGATAGATCACGTGTGAAACCACAGCGCAGGATGCTAGTACCAGCGAAGAAGAGTTTATAGCGATGGAATTTATTGGAGAAGTGGATTGAGCTCAAAGACGTAAATATTTTTTTTTAATTACAGGTTTGGGGATGCAACTTCATGTGGTCTTCAGTATCAAAACCCGGTGGTAAAAATCTTGGTGGAAGGCCACATGCGGTTCTAGTACATGCAAAGTCCTTTCTCTCTAACAACTTTCAAGGTTCATGTGTTCATATGTTCTTGGAAATCAACGACCAGCTTGCTCTCCTGGAATATGACTTTATCAACCAAAATTCTTTAATTTCGGATGGATCCGCCATGTACCAATGATAGACTTATCGGCGATGAGGAGTTGGTTGGTTCTATGAAATGAACACTGTAATCGTTTTTATAATCGAAGTGCGCAGGGCGTTGGGAGAATCCATACGTAACCCTTTTTTTCATGGGTATATTCCCATAGGATCCCCAACCACCAGGCTTGCACCCAAAACGCCACAATGGTCGCCATCTGCACTGTAAAGGTGGTGGGCTCTCGTGCAGAAAGAGCACGTGTGCACATGTACGACGCTTACATAGCCCATCCTGGGTCCCGAGGGAGGTGTTGTAAGCGTCCATAGGATACGGTAACCACTTACCAACAGGCGGGCCGTATGCTTGTTTGCTACCTAGATAGTATTAAAAAAAAGTGTGATAACTTCCTCCAAGGTCCGCGTAGGTCCGCGCGTAGGTGATGTAGGTACATACAACAGCGAGTATGATTAAAATAACAATCAAAACCATCAACAAATATTTTTTTTGAGGAACATAAAGCCATTTGAGTATTTTCCCACCGTTTGGGAATTTTCCCGTATTTTTCCATTCTTTCCCGTATTTTCCCGTATTTTTCTTTTCTTCCCAATATTTTTCTTTCCCTGCCCATCTCTAGGTAAGGCTTATATTCACATTCTGTGATGGCAAAGTGTACGAAAACCGAGTGAAATTCCTGCTCGTTTCGATTTGTTGCAGGTTGCAAGTGAAAATCGTGAAATGGCAGAACAATAATGCAATGGGTTGTTCAGGAAATTAGTGAGACTCGTATTTCGATTTGGTCACCTGCCTGCCTGTACCTCACCTGTCTGTAGTCTGTACACTTATTTTTATGCAATACACGTTTTCATATTTTAAATGTGATACCTACCTAAAGGTAAGCCAACGAGAGGAGATAAAATATATGTCAACAACCGACCCCTACTGAGTTACATTACGATAGCGAGCGATCATTATCTCTCGCATGCAATAATGACACAGCTGCCATCAAATTTCTTTAAATAAAAAAAATTTTGTCTGTTTACATTCTTTATCTCGTCTCGTTAGCTTACCTTTAAGTTCAATTTTTTCCAAGGTAAGATTGTGGAAAAAAATATATTAATATTAAATGTGTTTATTTTTAGTCCCTAACGGAAACGTGCTTTATCATGCTATATACTCTCACATTAACATCGATACTTCATTGATATTGATATTCTCTATACACGTTATATTTGGTAAATTCTAAGCCCGTTCTCACACACAGTTAGTGGTCAGTAACGCGTTAGTAAACTAATTTCATTTTAGTGACAATTAAATTAGGACTGGTTGGTTAGTAGACAGTAGACATCATAGCTTTCGGGCCAATTTTTTTCGCTGCGATTAGCGAAGTTCGGTCTTCTATTGAATATTCTGTGGTTCGGTTACCAATTTAAGTTAGTAATCAGTTCGGTTATTTTGAGTAGTTACATGTGAGAGGAGTATCACATCATCTCATAAGCTTATTCATTTATGTAGTTTTCATTTTGGTAGATTGGCCATTACTTAATTTCCGTCACCTCCTGTCGCGGGGTTGTTTTATGAAGCGAGTGGAGGCTGGTACTCTCATTTATATCAATATTATCTGGGTAATAAAACGCCGCAAGATTGCTCATAAAATGTATAACGGTAGATACTTGCTTTCAGTGTACCTTCTGGCGTTCTTCTAACAGTGTATTTTTATCTAGACTTTACTTGCTACTATGTAAGCTATGCACATGAACCTTTCACTATAAATGTACTTTCTTTTCTCGCTTTAGAATTACCTTTTAAACCTTTTTGACTCGTAGATGGCATGTGCGTCGTACAACTAAATACCTATGAAAAAAAATACTGCCAGGATATACAAGTCTACTGAATCAAGGATACCTACTTATGAAATGTGACAGACGGTGATAATTATTCCTTGTCGCTAATTGACTTAAAAAATCTTCGGGAGCTCAAATATCAGGTATTCTTATCTACTACATCGTCGGAGATAATGTAGATAATGTAAACTTACTTAAAATTCGTTAATTAAGACTAAATACGTCAAATTTTGCCAACGGGGCGCGTCGGATAATTTTTGTCCATAGTATAAATATGACAGTGACAGATTGTCTTCACAAATTCTGCTACTCAACCATATAATAGCTCTTGATTAAGTGTTATGGTGCGTCCATGCTACGCGAATCGAGCACGAGCCGAGCCAAAAACGAACCTACAACAAGCCTACAACGAGCACGACGCGAATCACTTTGTACGTGAAAAAACTGACAATCGCGCTCGTTCGAGGCTAGCAAGCCGGTCCACGCTAAGCGAATCGTGCTCGCAGTGTGCTGGATCGTGGCTCAGCTCGTGCTCGGTTCGCCAAGCATGGACGCACCTTTATGGCGCGTCCATGCTACGCGAATCGAGCATGAGCCGAGCCACGAACGAACCTACAACGAGCACGATGCGAATCACTTTGTACGTGAAAAAACTCACAATCGCGCTCGTTCGAGGCTCGCAAGCCCGTCAACAACAACAGGCTCTGTAAATAAAAAGTAAATTCTAGAAAGTTTTGTAACAGAATTGAATCGTGTTGGCGAAACAAAAGGAATGGAGAACAAACAAGTTGATACAATAGAGTCAACAGAAACAGACTCCAATATGAATGCACGAACAAAACCACCGATACGGAGCAAATATTAGGTAGGTACTTTCGTAATTGTTTAGGGAATAACAAATTATGTCGATTGCGTTTCATGCTCATTTCCTTCATCGTTGTCACAATTTCAGGAGTGCTCCAAAATAATGGTTAAAAGGTTTAGTCGTGAAAGCAAACAGACAGACACGGTTACTTTCTTTTCATTATAATTTTAGTGGCATGCATGAATAATCCTTAATACCTACCTATCCTACTAATTATAAAGTGAAAATTTGTATGGATGTGATTTGTGAAGATTTTTGTTACGCTTTCACGCAAAAACTACTGAACGGATTTGGATGAAAAGGTTTCCAACCCCTTTGGCACATAGATAGATTATTTATGTTTTTTGGAAAAAAATACGATCCATAGGGAACACGGGTAAAACTGCGGGGGACAGCTAGTTGTATCTAAAGTCGACGAGATCTAATAAGCCCTTTTTGACAGCACATTTACATCAATGTTCCAAAAAAACCCAAACACTTGTCTAAACGGGCGTCTTAGAAGTCTGTTTTCAATCTCTATGGTCTGTCTGGACACAATATCACCACCATAGTTAGGTACCTAAGTAATGGATGATGGAGCCGCAGTTGGCAAGCGCACACTAACGGCACCTATGAAAGGATCTGACCTGGTAAGCATACAAAGCCTACAAAAGGAACTAAATGCATGTCTCAGACACCACAGCAGTATGTCTAGTCACTTCCCGATAGGTTTTCATCCTTGGTATAGTTGTCGGCACCTAACTTGGTTTTCATTTTTCAGTTTATTGCTGTATGTGCTGGCTTTCACATGTTCTTTTCACTTTACTTGCATGTCATTATTCTATGGTTATTGCTTTAAATTATTTTTCAACATGTCTGTTTAGGACTAACTAAATAAAAAAGAAAAATAGTCTGTCTGGCCAAGCTATATAAGCTAGAGTCTGGCAAACAAAAATAAGAGTTAAAAAGCGTGGCATGAAAATCAGCACAGCAACCCCAAAATGAATGTATGAAATAGGTACTTGGAATAAATAGTAAATATCCTGGGACATTCCTCAAACACGGAATCTGATCCCAAACTAAGCAGAGCTTGTACTATGGAAACCATATAACTGATATACTACATATACTACTTTTTGTTTGTAAATACATACTTAATATACATAATTACACCCAGACTCAGGACATAGAGACATGATCATGCACACAAATGCAAGTGGGAATCGAACCCACGACCTGCGGCGCGATAGGTGGAACTTAACTAGTCTTAACCAACCGCGCCAACTGGCCCGTCAAATATTTGAGTGTCTTAAAATTAACTGGCTCAATTTCCCTCTGACCTTGAAGGCCAATTATATAGAAATCCTGCTTTTAAATATTTACTGCAAACATCACAGTATAGTTTGAAATTCACCCCGGGGCAATTGCAAATAAAGGCGTAGGTATTTGGACAAAGTACACAAGAAAGGCCAGGGGGATGCATCATGGCGTCCCGTGCCCTCACCGACCGTGACCTAGTGGGCCCAGGGATACCCCTACTATTTACCCCATGGACGTGCGCCTCGACTAGATCGAGGGTGTGTTTTTATTAACCTTAGCATATGAGTAGGAAGTCGGAACCAGACAACACGCGAGATTAAGATTGTTTAGTATTTCATTGTGTTGTATTTAGTCAATGTTGCGTGTTGTCATTTTCAAGAATCAACGTATTTCTTCCTTTCTTCTTAAAATAAGCTGCTGAAAAATACATAAATATTGTTTATTTTGTCCCTTACTTTATTTAATTGCAATAAATGTTTTAATGTAACAAAAATACAAATAAAACGATACTGTTAGGCTGATTAATCTTTAGGAGAATTTAAATGTATCGAGAGTGAATCGAGAAACGAGAGTAGGTGATTCAGGCGGACAAACGACTGTTATATTTAGGTCAAGGATGGAACAATGTCGAATCGCGGGTTTTGCAACTTAGGTACAATTTTAACAAAGACATGATTTAATCAAAATTTAACTTGTTTGGAGTTATTAAAATACTAGATCACAACAAAAATCAGCGAATGAAGGATTTGGTATTAAACTATCATCATCATCATGTGTCAAAAAGAGACAAACATACCTAGTGCGGCAAGGAGAGACACCCTCTTGTCAAATATGACTTCTTAGCATGGCCAGAATTTTGCCAGCTGAAATTTGAATCTACTGGACATCAAAGAAAGCTGACGTTTCTTTTTTTTTACTTATTTTAGCCACCTACTTATTTATACCTAAATAGCTAAAATAAGTAAGAAACACTTTCTGTGAAAGATTTCACTATTTTTCAGATCGCCATTATATAAAATCGTGTTAGGATTTAATGTATCATTCCTTCGATATTGGTGGTAAAAGATTTTCCGTAACATCTTTTAGAGTAAGAGCTGGTGAACCCTCTAGGTGACGCCACATTATGCAATGTCATAATGTGTGGCGTCAGTGGAGCGATTTGCGCGCCCCGCCCGCGCCAACCGGTCACCATATCCCGAATAGGTACTGTTTCTTTAAATCTGTGATATCATTTAAAATATTAATGATAATGATTTGTACGGAACAAATTTGATGCACCTACATTAAATGCCCGTCGTAAGTAACTTACTCAAATAGATAAGGATTAAAATTTGGCAAACGGTGCACCAACCACCCTGCATATATACCTACCATCCTTGAAAAATTATCTATATGATGGTGAAAACCGCATCAAAATCCGTTGCGTGGTTTAGAAAGAGTTACCGGATAAACAGATAGACAGACGCGCAAAGCGACACCTTTTTATACTATTTAGAGATTAGAGAAGATGGAGATAACTAATTATGTATTTAAGCCCACGTACCCAACTAATTTATTCGTTACTTTACTATGACCTAGATAACTCTTTTGATACTTACTTATATAATATATAATTACCGTAATTGTTCTCTAAGAAAATGTTTTAATTCCTTTTAAAAACACAAATACCTACCTAATTATTATTTTTTCCTATCCAACTTGTAGTACTAAGCTAAAACATCGTCATCGATGACTGGAAAAAAACATTGCAAGAGAAAAATATCTCCGCTTTTCATTTTTCACGCGCAGCAACACCGATTACTACTTGAACTGGATTCGGGAATCCCCTTCCATCTCGATACGTATAAAACATTTGATGAAGGCTTATCCACATAATATGTAGGTAGGTATCAGATATCTGTACCACTGAGGCGTAGGTAGGTAAAGTCATGTCATGATCTTATTACATAGTTAAATAAGATATGCCACATGTGATAATGCCCAATCCATCTTGAATTTTAAAACTTTACTAATTGAATCTTGCTTGATACTTTAATTGTAGATACTTTACAGGTCGGTTAACGAAAGCTGGCACGTTCACAGTACTCATAAAGGAGACGGATAATAGTGGTATAATATTCTGAAGAAATTTGAACAGCAATGTGATATGCCTTATTAGAAAGGTTATTGATAAAGCTACTAGATTATGATAACAATATTTTTTTAAGCCCTCCGTTTTTGTAAAAAAGTGAAAAATGTTTCAGCAAAAATAAAACGCAAAGTATCTTTTGTTATTCGTTTCCCGAGCAATATATATATTATAATGTAGCTAAAATTGCCGTTTCTATTGAGGACTTTGAGTTTTTATTTTAATTTCACCTGCATACAGCTCCATGTAATTAAATCGAAAACTATTGAATAATTTAAATGCATTGCAATATCAAAACGTGTCGTTATAAGATCAGTCAAATCTGTAAATGGCTACCAACCAAACTTACTCTGAGCTACCAACCCTTAGATAATGTTTGTAGTGTTGCCAACTCATCTTTTTTTTTTCTTACACTCGATTTTTAGTTTCAGTTTTTAAAAAAACTGAGGGCTCTAAAAATTTTTTAACTACTCAAAAAAATCTAAAAAATTACGTCCTTTCTGCCTATGTAGCTCAGATTGTGGTTCAAATTATTAATTATTTTAGTACCAAGCCCCATACATTTTTTGGACATCTCCTTTGCAATCAGTCAAGTCTAATGGACGAATGCAAAAATAGACCACTCTATATTTATGAGCAGTAGCAAAAGCAAAACAATAACTGTCTCCTTCATACTCATAAGCTTGACTTTGCGCGAGAGAGACGGTGTAAATGTGTTGAAACGTGCCAGCTTTAGTTAACCGACCATTGCATATATACATAAAAAGATACCTAATCACAATTTTTCAAATGAGCGTCGATGGCCAAATCGAAAGGCAGGAGGGTAGGAGGTAAAGGGAATAGAAAAAAATATCTCCAAAGGAGTCTTGGAATTATTGGTCTTTTTGTCTTTGATTTTGGTAAAATATAAAACTACTATCTAATAAAAATAAAAATAAAAAATAAAAAAAAAAATAAAAAAGCCTTTTATTTCTTGTAGATAATTAACAGTTCCGATATATAATAAATCTCAATTTAAAATTAGTCTACAGTGTGTATCCAATCTATAGTTTGTAATTTTACTTATCTATTTCATGTAACTATATAAAAAAAGTTTCTTATTGCTAGTTTTAGTATTCTTATTTTTTTTGTTTTGTTAGTTTCACATTATTATTATACTTTAACATTATTTTTGTTTAAGAACTACTTGTAGTTTATCGTTTTTTTTTTTTTTTTTTTTTTTTTTTTTAAATTATTCTTCTTGATCTACAAGAACCCCAAGGTGGGTGAAGGCCTCCTCCAAAGATCTCCATTTATCTCTGTCCTTTGCTATTTGTCTCCATAGTGGGCCGGCTGTTCTTTTAATGTCGTCTTCCCAACGTGTTAATGGTCTCCCTTTATTCCTTTTGCCTAGTGGTCCGCGCCACTCTGTCGTTCTTACGGTCCATCTCTGGTCTGTAAGTCTCGCAATATGGCCTGCCCACTTCCACTTCTGTTTCTGCGCATAGCTCAGAGCATTTATTGCTTTAGTAATTCCTCGTATTTTTGTGTGTCGTATTTTATCAATTTTTTTTATATTGAGCATGCTTCGCTCTATTCCTCGTAGGCAGAAATTAATTTTATTTTTTGCTTGGGCAGTAAATTTCCATGTCTGGCAGCCATATGTCAAGCACGGTAATAAACTTGAGTTCATTATTTTTGTTTTTATACCTATTGGCATATTACTTTTGAATATTTCTTTGAGACTCCAATATTTATTCCATGTATTTTGTATCCTTCTTTCTATTTCTAGTTCGTTATTTTTTTTATCAAAGCTAATTTTTTTCCCTAGATAGATGTAGTTCTCTGTATACTCCAATAGGTTGTTATTAAGTCTTATTGGTATTTTCAAGCTATTAGTCATGGCCATAGTCTTAGTGAGATTCATTTCCAAACCCACTTTTACACTAACTTCACTTAAGGCTTCGATCATGAGCTGTAACTGGGAGCTTGTCTCTGATAGGAGCACCAGGTCGTCTGCAAATCTCAGATGGCTTAGATACGTACCTTGTATGTCCAGTCCAGATTTTTTCCAATCTAGCTTACTAATTATGGATTCAAGGATGGCTATAAATATTTTTGGAGATAGCGGGTCACCCTGTCTTACTCCCCTTTCTATGGGAAAACTTGGACCTAGGGTTTCTAGCTTGACTCTACCCTTATTATTATGGTATATACTTTTTATGACTTCTATGTATTTCTCTTCTACTCCTTGTTCTCGTAAGCTTTCCCATATACTTATATGTGATACCGTATCAAATGCTTTTTGGTAGTCAATGAAAGCAATATACAGGGGTCTCTGTTGCTCTTGATACTTTTCTATAATCAGTTCTAGGGTATGGATATGATCGATTGTACAAAACCCTTTCCTAAAGCCTGCTTGCTCGATGGGTTGTTTCTCTTCCAACGCAGTACTGATTCTTTTGTTTACAATAGAGGAGAAGAGTTTGTAGAGGCTCGGTAGTAGACTTATTGGTCTATAGTTGCCAATATCCCTTGGGTCGCCCTTTTTATAGATAAGTATGATATTTGATTCCGACCATTGTGAGGGAGTTTCAGAACTTTGTAGTATCAAATTAAATAGTTCAGCTAACGGTGCAGCCAAAGTTGTGTGTGCTATTTTCAGTGCTTCGTTTGTGATATGATCGGACCCAGGGCTCTTATCAAGCTTTAATCTCTTTATCGCTTCAATAGTTTCTAGTTCGCTTACTGGGTTAACGTAGTTTTCGCTGCCCGGTATATTTTTTGTGTATGAAATGGTGGTTATATCGGTATTGTTGCTATATAAATTTCTATAGAATTCGGTTGCAGCAGTGCTGATATCGTTTCGTTGATACAGATCTTTATTCATCTTCCTCAATCCTTCTATCCAAGTTTTGTTTGTTCTGAGTTCCTTATAGGCCTTCTTTGTACTTCCCGTGTGATATAAATGTTTTTCTATAGTATCTTGTCTATACTTCATATAATCTTTTCTGATATATCTATTAGCTAGTTTGTATAGTGCGGAGAGTTCATTTCTCATGGACCGGGTTTTGTTTTTAGTTTTCTGCAGTTCTTTCCTTCTTTTTAGCAGTGTTGTTGTACGTCCTGATAATATTTTGTGAGTTGTATGTTCATTATTTTTACGGGTGTGTTTCAAGCTTTGGGTGATAGCGTTTATTATTTTATCATAGTAGGTCTGTACTGAGGTGCTTTTCTGGTGAACAGATGGGTCAGATAATAAAGATGTTAGGTTTTCATTGTACTTAATTTTATCGTCTTCGCTCCTAAGTGGGACTTTTTGATTGCTTGTGAATTTGACTCTGCTTGTCTTGTATTCGGTGAGTTTTACTGTTGCTCTAATTGGTCTATGGTCGGAAGGGTAGTTGAGATTCATAGTTTGGATGTTTTGGAATATTCTTGGCTGGTTTGATAGAATATAGTCTATCTCGTTTTTGTATTTCCCATTTGGAGATCGCCATGTCCATCTTCGGTTTCGTTTTTTCTTAAAACATGTATTTATGATTGTTAGTTTGTGTTCGAGTGCGAAGTCTACTAGTTTTTGTCCTCTATCGTTTCTTGTACCGTATCCGTGCTGCTTCATAACCAAGTATTCTACTTTTTTGGGTATTCCAATTTTCGCGTTAAAGTCTCCCATTAATATGATATTTTTATGAGTTGTTTCCATTTCTTTGCTGATTGCCGAATATAACTCATCTATTTCTTTTTCGCTTGCGGCTTCTGTTGGGAAGTATACTTGTATAATGGATACCTTGTAACCTTGAAAGTTCATATTTAGTATTGCGATGCGTTCTGTTATTCCAGTGAAACTCTCTATATTGTTTTTCAGGGACTTTTTAATTATGAAACCAACACCATATTTGCCTGGTGTTTGTCCTATATGACAGATTATAAAGTTATCATATTCTTCTATTTTGTTGCCAAGTCTTCTCATTTCTGATATACCTATAATATCATATTTTATTTCACTTATGGCTTCTTCTAGTTCTAATAATCGGTCATATGACGATAAAGTTCTGACATTATATGTTGCAATATATAATTGATTTTGTTTTGTTTTGTTGCTCTTTGTTAGTGTGTTGTTCTTCGGAGGGTTGTGGTCATAATCTTCCACGGTGACCAGCCGGGTTGGAAGATGTTTTATGTTGCTTTTTTGAGTTTGTTTGTTTATGAGATCTTTTTGTGAGGGGAAGGCTAGTTGCTATTTATTCTTGTCTTGGTTGCCCTGATTGTTGATAGAATTTTTTGCATTTTTATTTACTAAATAGTTTAGTATGCCAGGTTTTATGACTCCTTCTGAGATACTATTTGACCTTTGAACCGATGAATTTGGTTGTTGGGTTTTATTCTTTTTATTGATTTGTGAGTTGTTGCTGGCTTGTGAATTGTTGTTGGCTAGTGGTAAGATATTTTCAGGTGATGCTGGGAGTGTTCTTTTATTGTTATTTCTAGTGACAATCAATTTGTCGTACTTGATTGTAGCCTTATTGCCCCTTTCTCTTTCTATTTTCATTTGTTCTTGTAATTCTTTCCTCTTTTCTAACACATATTGTGGATAGTCCTCTTTCATGTAGAAGTGAGTGTCTTTCAGCATTGCCTTTTGCTTAAAAATTTTGATTTTTATGCCTTGAGTTAAGAATGTTACTATAATCGGACGAGGTCTTTCTCCTTTCTTTCCTATTCTCTTGATCTCCTGTATATCATTGTGGGATAGTTTGATAGAGAGATGATCTCCTATCCATTTGATGAAGTTGTTTTCAAAGGCCCCATACGATGACGATTCACCCTCCTCAATACCAAAAAATACTATAAATAAAACTACTATCTATTGTATCAAAATTCTGGGAAGTAATGACATGGGTAGGACGGAAAACTAAAGAAAAGTTCTTATTCATTACGTACCTAATATACCTACATCCTGTAGGTATGTCTGCGACAAATAGCAATGATCAGGTAGGTACCTATGTGTTATTTCTCGATCGTTGTAAGACACGGTATTATGATATTCGCTGCGATTCGGCATGATGGCATATTTTGTGGCCAACGCTTAAGAACGGGAAATCTGTTTAATGCCTCGTTTTTCCCCACAAAGTATTTACAGAATTACAGTTGACACAATACCTAATCTTTCATTCTGTTTTTGTCAGTGGTTCCGGACATAGCTCGCTTGGAATTACAACGGAATAAATAAGTGATGGAAGTTTATTAACCCTGAACAATTCGTGGACGGAAAGTGATAATCTAGGTACTTAAGACGCAGCATGCAGTCTTACCACATTCGGGATTATCACAATGATGCCGAAGTCTCCATGAACATCAACGGTGAAGTAATACATGAAATAGAGAAAGAATTACGAAGCAGCCCGTGCGACGTGATCTCACTTGGGTTTCTGCTGATAGATAATCCCAACACTGCACTGCGAAGTCTTACAGCGTATCAACAAGTATCCAACAGCTTTGAATTTCCACTGTACGAATGGTTCCAGCATATAAAGGCCAAATCCACCTGGAAACACGAGTTCATAGAAGCTCTTCTCATCTGCCAGCTCTACGGTATCGTAAGAAAACTAGGGTTCAACGTATCGAACATGAAGACATACTATAATCCAGGCAGTTTACAATACAGTGCACACGTCAATCCATTTAAAAAGATACTCTACAAACTTTGTGAGGACATCGACTCTGAAAACCTGTTGAGACTGAAGAAAGCTCTTCGCACATACGACATTAATATCAATATGACAGATCACGAGGCGACCGAATTGGTACTCTTAAAACTTATGTGTAACAACTTTATAACGGTTTATAATGATAAAGACGGATTCGATTGTGAATGCAGAATAGAAAAACTAGCTAAAATTATTGAAAATCTACCCAATGTGAAGAAATATGCTACGGAGCTTAGAAACACGCAAAGAAGAATGTGTGGTGAACCAAGTAGGATAGGCGTTCCAATAACGACGAGCACTCCATTTGCGTCTACTTCAAAGGTAGATGTTTATACACAAAACAATGATAACAAAGAATCTCATAATGAAACTATCAAAGAAGTATTTCGTATGATTAATCAATTATGTATTGAAGATATAACTGTACAAAATATTAAAACTGACTCAATTGGCCCAAATAGCAAACGAAAGAAATGAAAAGCAACTCTGTTTGACGTGGGTAGGTAGGTATCTACCTATTCCTACACTGCGTATAGGACTACTAAAACTTTTCTTCTAAATAAAGGTAGTGTAACAAAATTAGGTATTCTAAATAAGTGCCTGCCTACTTAATTAGTATAAAATATGTATGAATATCCTTAAGGAGTAGATTGTCATCAGCCTATAATGTCCCTCTGCTGAACACAGTAGGAGCGACTGTGGCGAAGCCATATTGTCGGTCACTCAGCAACTCGTGATCCTCCAGGTATCTCAAAAGAACTAGCTTAAATGATAGCTGGGACCAAAGGCTTTTACGAGTTTTCCGAAGCACGGAAGTCGCCAGAGTTGAAATATACTGGGTGGTCACCCATCCTCATACCGTCCACACCGGTGATTACTTACCTTTTCCGATAGATTAAGAACGGCTAATCAAGCTACAACACGAGCGCTTCTGGTAGATACCTACTTACCAATAAATAATTATCTCATATACGGCTTACAGGCTGGACCGACGAACGTTTCGCTTGCAATACGTGAATGGCAGTATTCAAGGGATTCCGTTAAATTGGATATCATTGTCTAAATTGTACACACACGAACACACATTTGGGCTTAAGACACATACATGCATAGGTTTCAGATTTTCTTCACTCAAATCAAGGAAACAAAGCTCAGTCTGTTAGTAAGTGGTTAGTAATTAATTAAAGTTATGACTAAAACAGACGTCGTAATTTCAACCCACACCGAAGACAATTGTGTTGCATCACCCACACTTACTTATGGCGCTATGTGTTGGTGTTTGATGTTTTGATATACCATAAACCTAAGCCAACGTTTGTCATTGCCGTTAGGCAAGGGCGCCGCCAGGATTGTATATATTGGGGGGGGGCAGAAAAAGAAAAGCCGCTCTTCTAAGGGGGGGCGGCCCCTCCCTGCCCGTACCTCGCTACGCCCATGCCGTTAGGTAAAATTATATGCTTTATAATTATATAACCTTAGCCACGCATAGTAGGTACTTTTAAAATTTTTCCGATTCTTATAAAATAAAATTTATATAATATATTGGGTGTTGCTGATTTACTAAAGTACGTATTATAGAAGCCAATCGAAGCTCAAGTCAAGTATTGAGTCTAGCTAGAGATAATTAGAATTGAATTTGAAACCTAGCCCTATGATATAAAATTTATTTTTTAATACTAAGTATCCTAACCAATATTATAAATGCGAAAGTGAGTTTGTTTGTTTGTTACGCCTTCACGTCTCAACTACTCAACGGATCATCATGAAATTTGCCATGCAGATAGCCTATGGTATGGTATGATATCCCGGGAACGTGGGTGAAACTACGAGGGACTGCTACTAGAATATATTCTTAATACTTGCTTTGATTCTAGTTCTATAATACAGTCCTGAGGAAATGAAACTATTACTTAATTTATTGAAAGCTAAAAAATAAATATAGAAACACTTATTTTAACTGTATTTAACTAACACTTATTCTAAACAAATGGAACAGGTAAAGTATCTATTGCATAGGAGTATTTGTAATATTTTTTTATACATCTCTATACTAAGCTAAGCCTTCACGCTTTTTCCAATCACTTTTCATTTGTGCCACTTTCTTTTTTTTATATTCATTTCTCTTGAATTTCTTCTCCTCAAGCTTTTTCTTCTGTGATGCCACACTGTTTTCACCATTTAAAATGTCATCTAACTTGGCTGCCAATATTTCACGGGCTATTTTTCTATTTTCATCTTGACATCTACTTTGATGGCATTTTATTACTGTGCCTGGAATAAAAAAATGGAATATATTAAATATTTATGACAGAAGAATAAGGTACCTGTAACTGTGCTGAGTTGGTTTTTTTGTTATACTACTTAAGCATACGGCCCGCCTGATGGCAAGCGGTTACCGCAGCCTATGGACGCTTGCAACACCAGGGGTGTTAATCGCGCGTTGCCGACCCTGCAGAAATCTCTTCAAAGCCTTTTTAAAGAACCCCATGATACTCCATTGGGAAAACCACGGCGGGGAGCTCATTCCACAATCTGAGCGTCCGCGGAAGGAAGCTCTACATACAAATACAATATATACACTACAATACAAACATCTTTTACTGTGAGACTATTTACAGATATTACAGCTGTTTTCTATATTCGATCTATACTTGCGATTTGCGATTTGAATCTATATTGCGATTTTAGATTGATATTTTTTTTAAATATCAATCCTATCTCTTATCTAAATGAAAGATTATGTAAATAAGGATGATTGTTCTGGATGATTTCACTCTGCATGACACAGCAAGGTTATCACTTGACGTACTTAGTACTACTTAGGTCCAAAGTGATAAAATGTATTAATGTAAGTGTAATTCCCACTTTATACAAATAAACATCCACTAATAGTGTCAGAATATGAATAGAGAGACTGTAGAGTATGGACCATGAGCATAGGATATGGGGCCTTTAAAAGAAAACAAAATCAATCATCAAATCAACATGATTAAATGTACATAACTATGAATGCTAAAAGAGTTGTTTTCTGGATGTACATTCATTTACATTTTTAATATTCTATGATATTTATTAAATGTGTTTGTAAAGATTGTTGTTTTGGGGTTTCCTGTCATTGACAAACACATTGCTTGGTGTTACCTGTGGTGTTACTGTTTATTTATTTCTGCCATATTTTACTTAATTAAGTCTTTACCTAACTAAGTCATCATTAGTTCTCGTTTACCTGTAGGTACATGTGTAAGAACAACACAGTTGGAATTTTTGTTCACAGCGGACCCCCCAGGACCACCTCCTCTTACGAACTGTTCAGTGACATCACACTCATTTATTTTAGGCAACAATGAGTAATCTATTGTATGTTTGAAAGCGACACAAACTTGAGGCAATGATCGACAGCCTCGGAGAAGGACGATGGGATGCAAAAGTAACATTTTAAACTACAGCACCTCTTCGCAGTAAGGCCTCACCTTTCTGAAAAGTAAACAATAATTTTGAATTAAAGTTTGGTGGAGTTTTTTTATATTAAACTACTAAAAGAAGTAGTAATTTAGTCTAGCTAAGTCTATGAGATAATGGGTGGGTTTGGTGAGATTGTAACCATTTGAATCCTAACTAATATTATAAATGCGTAAGTGAGTTTGTTACACTTTCAAACCTTAACTACTTAATCGATCATGATGCAATTTGTTACGCAGATAGCCTATGGTATGGAGATAGACATAGGCTACTTTTATCCCGGGAACGCGGGTGACTCCGCGTGGGACAGCTAGTATCAACATCAATGATTTAACACATTGGCTTGCAGTTAAAAATATAACAATGACAGCAATAGTAGCAGTAATAGTAATAGTGTCCCTCGCGAGAACCAACGGGTTAAAAAGGTAATTTTATTGTAAAATTGTTGAATATGAATAACAATGAATATTACAATAATAAACTGATAAGTCTTTCTGGAATGAGATTCTTTAAAGATTTATTTTCAAACATTAATAGGTAAGTCAAAGCCTTTATTCTTTATTTTGTAAAATTGTATCCTTAAACAATGTAAACCTTAATAATTATGTATAAACGTTAATTTACATATACACAATGTCTACTACTAGATACACCTTCAGTAAGGCGCTGGTGTCTGTGATTCAGTAATTTCTTACTGACGTGACCCTTAAAGATGCATTATGTGTACAAGTCAATTAATTATATAAAAATATGGAGAAAAATAAATTATTATTATTCAATTTAGGCCCTAGTAGGTCACTTATAAAGGTCAAAGACACTGGGCTGTGTTCAGTAACTACTACACACCTTGTGACCGGTGCGATCGTCCGACGTCGTCCGACGATCGCACCACATACTATTGAACTGTTACTGAACGCTAATATGATCGTCGGGCGATCACACGGCGTTGTTACTGAACGCAGCCCTGAAGTTACCACCAGTTCGTAAGTCGGCCTTCGGTATGTCAATATACTAACCTGATACGCAAAGGCTATATCCTCGGGGTTCGTCAAAGTTTTTTTAAACTTGAACTCTTGTGTTATTTTCCCTCTGAAGTAATCTTTGTCAGTTAATTTTAGTGATCTCGAATACAACAGTAAATTCTTGTACAGTCTTATAACCTCTAATCTTGTGACCTGCATATTTTTATGAATAATAAACTTATGTATGTACTGATACTTTATTTTTTGATGTTTATGATCCCAATATTTATTTTCAATCTCAACGACTCAATTAAATTATGTTATCAACGACTATATTCTAACCTATCCATGGTATAATATAAATAAATTAATTGCCTTGGGTATCTTCTTCTTCTTATTTTTAATTTTGGCAACCAACCAAGCCCAAATTAGGGCTCTTTTCTGCCAGTGTCGACTTATATTATAATATCCAGTCACAAAATCACTTCACATTATAAGGTGCGTTCGAATTGGGGTATGGTAGCAAAAATAACAGTCAAAAATGCCAAAAACGATCACAACTGGCGTTCGATTTGGAAAGTTGTGGGCGAAATTGGCGTTTTGAACTGTTTTCGTTCACCGTTCGTTTTGCTTGGAAACAGTTAAAAACGACATCGTGAACTGCAAATTTTGACCCACCTCCGAGGCAGGGTCGTTTGTGATCATAATTTTGACATCTTTGAATCTGACAGATAAGTTTCGAAAATTCATACGGGAAGCGAAAATTCAAATTTTTATTGTAAAATTTTATAGAAATACTAACAGTCAAAAGAATAATTTGTTAGATTAACTTTGTTTGATGATTAACTGAAGGAAAAAGGTAGGTTGAGACAAGTGACAAGCAGGCGATCAGAATGGAAATGTCATTTTTGTATCTAATCGTTCGATTTGGGAAATATCGTTTGTGGCAAAAGTTGCAAAATTGTTGAAATTTTCCAATTCGAACGCATAAACAAAAATGCCCATTTTGAAACTGTTAAAAAGGACATCACTCCAATTCGAACGCACTAATAAGGTGCGTTCGAATTGGGGTATGGTAGCAAAAATAACAGTCAAAAATGCCAAAATCGATCACATCTAGCGTTCGATTTGGAAAGTTGTGGGCGAAATTGGCGTTTTGAACTGTTTTCGTTCACCGTTCGTTTTGCTTGGAAACAGTTAAAAACGACATCGTGAACTGCAAATTTTGACCCACCTCCGAGGCAGGGTCGTTTGTGATCATATTTTGACATCTTTGAATCTGGCAGATAAGTTTCGGAAAATTCAAAGGGGAAGCGAAAATTCTAATTTTTATTGTAAAATTTGATAGAAATACTAACAGGCAAGAAAATAATTTGTCAGATTAACTTTGTTTAAAGATTAACTGAAGGGAAAAGGTAGGTTAAGACAAGTGACAAGCAGGCGATGAGCATGCAAATGACATTTTTGTGTCTCATCGTTCGATTTGGGAAATATCGTTTGTGGCAAAAGTTGCAAAATTGTTGAAATTTTCCAATTCGAACGCATAAACAAAAATGCCCATTTTGAAACTGTTAAAAGACTTTTTGGCGGGAACTTGCAGAGTGACGTAGCATTTACATTTTTATAAATTTGTGTATTTTGAGTTTTATTGTGTATTTTTGGTGGTATTTTACCCAATAAAGATCATCCATGTGCACCAGTGAAGTGAAATGAAATAAATTATGTGTATCGTGACTTTTCAAGTTGTCTCAAAATGTCCGTGAAGAGTTTTAGTACAATGACCACCATTGTAGTAAAACATGACTTTTATGGACGGTAACTGACTGAGGAGGACTATAATGTGAAGTGATTTATTGTGACTGGAAACTATAATATAACTTGACACTGGCAGAAATGAGCCCTAATTTGGGCTTGGTTGCCAAAATTAAAAATAAGAAGAAGAAGAAGAAACTGTTAAAAACGACATCACTCCAATTCGAACGCACCTTAATATAGTGATCTGTGGGTGGACTTGTTTGTGCACATGCACATTTCGTGCGTGCGTCATTCAGCGTAGCGTTATATTCTCTTTGCGTCATTCGATCAAAGCATTCGATTGGCATTCGATCGATAGCGTTATATTCTCTTTGCGAAGCACCACAAACAAACTACCAAGAGAACTAAAGTTGGATCGAAGTTTGTTTTTTATAGATTCTTGATGGTACCTATATTTACGGAGTAATATGTAATATATGGTGTATGAAGTTAAAATGAGAGAAAAGTTTCTGTGTTGTTTCTGATCAGACTATTTCTGAGCTTGGTTTGAGCTTGGTGCTGGCTGGCTCACTGCTTAACTACGTATTTATTTAATGTGTTTACGGATATACCAATTACACTACGACGAAGCGTGATTAGGCGGCTGACCGAATTTTTACTAGGTACCTACTTCAATCGTTTGTTCAACTTATCAACATCAAGCAGAAAATCAACATAAAAATGCTACGCTCAGATGCTCAAGGAGATGCAGAGTTTCGCGTTGATAATATGGAATACACATTAAATAGTGATGTAATTTCTGAAATTGAAAAAGAGTTATCAGATAGTCCATATGATATTATTTCACTTGTATTCTTATTGTATGATGTGCCTGATACCGCTTTGCAACGTCTGATTGTATATCAACGTGTATCAAAGGATGCTGGTGCTACGAATTTAAATTTGCTGCAAGATTGGTATCGACATGTTAATTCAAAAAAACCCACTTGTAATCATGAATTTATGGAAGCACTGCTCATCTGTCAATTGTACAGCATTGTGAGAAAACTGGGTTTCCATGTACCCAGTATGATGAAACACTATCAAACAGAAACTATCACATATTCCAGGTACATTAACCCATTGAAAAAGGCATTGTATAAATTGTGTGAAAACATTACGATGGAAAATTTTACGAAAATAAAGAAATCACTTCTGACTTTTGATATTAATACTACAGATTATGAATCATGTGAGCTTGTGTTCTTGGAGCTCATGTGTAAAAAATTCATTACTCTTAATCAGTTCTGCTATGACAAAAAAGTCTTTGGGTGTGAATTTAATACGGACAAATTAATAAATATCATAGAAAAAATACCTGGATTGAGAAACTTTGCAATTGAACTTAGGCTCTTACAAAATAAAGTAGATGGTGAGCATACAAATGTCTCTAGTAGTGCTCCAGAAAACAGAACTGTAACTGCAGATGAGACCGTACAAAATATAAACAACAATGAAGGTAATGATGTTATAGATGAAATATTTAAAATGTTGAATGAGGTACACCTGGATGAAGAAACAGGAACAAATTTGAAATCTGATACTAAAAAAAAATTTCATGATGATTCATATAATATAAAAAATCCCGATAGACTTGGTGTTTGCATCATCATAAATCAAGAAGATTTTTATCCATCTAGACAGAGTATTCAGGACCATATCACTCTTAATTTAGAAAAACGACTTGGTTCTACTATAGACAAAACATTCTTAGAGAAAACCATGAAATCCTTAAAGTTTGATGTTCATAGTCGTTCAAATTTGGCTCGCAAAGATATGTTTGATTATATTAAAGAAGTGACACAAAATCATGTGTATCAAGATGACAGTGTCTTCATGTTATGTATGATGTCACATGGAGTTAGAGGACATGTTTTTGCCTCAGATTCTGTCAAAGTGAAAGTTGAAGAAGTACAAAAGTATTTAGATTCAAATGAAATCAAAAATTTGCGCGGGATACCTAAGGTTTTGATTATACAAGCATGCCAAGTTAATGACACCTCACATTATACATTAGCTGCTGATGGACCATCATCAAATTATTATATAGAAAAGTCAAATTTTCTCATTTACTGGGCAACTGCTCCAGAATTTGCAGCGTACAGAGACGAGAAAAATGGTTCAATATTTATACGTATCCTATGTCACTTATTAACGAAGCAAGCTAATAAGGAGCATTTGTATGACATATTTACGAAAATAAATGATAAAGTTAATTATGTTTGCACAAAATTACGTTGTGCCCAAGTTCCAATATTTGAATCAACATTAAGGAAAAAACTTTATTTATATACACCAGAGTAATTGAAATCACAAATAACATGACTCATTGAGGCAGAAAGTGCCTTATTATATAATACCCCACACCAATATTCAATCTATCCTTGATTTTGCAATTAGGCATAATATTTGACATTTACATTTCATATAGGTAAATAGTACTCTAACATCACAATATTGCAAAGAATGCTAAATGCAATATTAAGATCAACAGTGCATGTTATCTAAATATGAACACTGTACCTAATGGAGGATATTCAAACCTCGACAAAAAGTACCAATAGCGGCTGGAAAACACCCGAATGTTACTTGGGTATAAATTACCGGGGGTCGTGCAATAATCACGTGATGTTATTTAGCAATTTTTTTAACTAAGCTTAGGGGATGTTTGACTACTAGCCTACTACGAGGGCTGCTTGCAAAAAGTATTGAATTCGCGCGTTCAACGAAAAAATAAATACACATGATATCTCACTACACCCCCCCACCCCCTTGTGATATTTCGTGATTTTTTCTGAACCAAATCGCAAAATCAACGTTAGATCGAATATTAATTTTGGTTATTAACTATGTAATACTTGTACATAGTATTTATATACTCTGAGCTAATACTAATATTACGTAGTATTTATATAGTCTGAGCTAATATTGATGGAGTGCCTTAATACTTTTTCAACACACTTGCTCTCAAGCACTATTACGCTCTAGTGCTTTTTACTTTACATTACCTACCGCACAGTTTTATGTTAGTATATAAAATCCCGATTATGTTAAGTTTGTACCTCACTGCAAATAATGTGTGTCGACGAAGTATTCATAATATAAATGGGTAAAACAGATTGACTGCCACCACTGTGCGCCATATTTGTTAACGTTCTCGTTGTGTGGTTAATTATTATCAAAAAATCTACTCTACTCTCTCTAATCTACTTATAAAAAAGCGGTCAAGTGCGAGTCTAAAAGTTAAGTCTAGAGTTAAGGCGATGATAGCTCAGTGGTAGTGACGTCGGATACCGAGACGAAGGTCCCGGGTTCGAATCCTACAATGAGCTTGAGCTTTCGGTGAAGGAAAACATCGTGAGGAAACCATAGCACGGTGGTAGGGTACTTTGTAGTACCCACCTGGCTGGCTACCACCCTCAAGTTGAAAATCTGTCGCCAAGCACCTATCGGTGTGTTCCGTCAGCTGCACTTTTCAGAGCCAGTTCCTTCTAGGCTTTGTGTGCTTACCACCTTCGACCACATCATCACTTACCATAGTGAGATTGTGGTCAAACACAGGCCTATACACAGTAAAAAAAAAAAAAAAAAAAAAAAAAAAGTCTCGCACTCGCCCATAAAGGGTTCCCTAGCAGCAAGTAACATAATATATCATTTCTTGTAGTTCGTTGTAACTTTGATCGATGTTTTAATAATAGTGTAATTTGAGTTGATTGAATGAAAGGTAAATTGCGGTTTACGATTTATGACGTATAAAAAAAAACTACTAACTAGATCTCGTTCAAACCAATTTTCGGTGGAAGTTTGCATGGTAATGTACATCATATATTTTTTTAGTTTTATCATTCTCTTATTTTATAAGTTACAGGGGACACAAATTTTACCACTTTGGAAGTGTCTCTCAGACATCAATATCTTTTTTGAAGACCTATCCAGAGATACATCACACTATGGGTTCGATGAAAAAAAAAAATATGAGTTTCAGTTCTATGTATGGGGAACCCCCAATTTTTTTTTTTTTTTTATATTTTTGTGTGAAAATCTTAATGCGGTTTACAGAATACATCTACTTACCAAGTTTCAACAGTATAGTTCTTATAGTTTCGGAAAAAAATGGCTGTGACATACGGACGGACAGACAGACAGACGTGAAGAATCCATAAGGGTTCCGTTCTTTTGCCATTTGGCTACGGAACCCTGTGAGGTGGAAGCTCGCGGGGCACGGCGCCGGAGAAATTGGTAGCGCGGCTTTGGCAAGATAACGTTTGTTGGCGTCACGCAGCAAGGGAGTGGGTGGACCGCTCGCTGGAAGCGTGTGGACAGCAGGACTAGTGGCTTGTAGCGGCAAGCGCACTTGTCGCGAGGCGTCAGCTATTTTATCTGGTCATTGTAAAATTTTACGCATACGATTTAAAGGCCTCACTTGCATGGCAAGGTAAATGCCGAGGCGTGAGTCACGCGTGAGTTACCGCGTGAGCGAGCTGCAGGCGAACGCGATAAGGGAGCCGAGAGTGTATTGACCAACTTTGCACACGTGTATCACGTGTGTGTGTACCTACTATTAAACAAGTATAAATAATATAATATAACCATTTTTAAATATAAGATTTAATTATTTTTTTCTAGCTATACTTAAGTATGTCTTACTTATTGAAAATTAACTGATGTTTTAATCTGAAATTGTGCTTTTTTGTGTTATGTTATTGCTAGGTTTCAAACTTATTTTTTAATATAGGATTCTTTATAATTTTATACCTCTTACCTAAAATAAACTTGACTCATATTTAAATATGCAATTTTTTTATTTCATTATTAGTAGCATGCACTAGCACTAGAATTTGGTCGCACTTGTGTTTAGGCTTGTGTTTGACCACAATCTTACCATGGTGAGTGATGATGTGGCCGTAGGTGGTAAGCACACACACAAAGCCTAGAAGGAACTGGCTCTCAAGTGCAGTTGTCGGAACACACCGATAGGTGCTTGGCGACAGATTTTCAACTTGAGGGTACAACAAAGTACCCTACCACCGTGCTATGGTTTCCTCACGATTTTTTCCTTCACTGAAAGCTCAAGCTCATTGTAGGATTCGAACCCGGGACCTTCGTCTCGGTATCCGACGTCACTACCACAGCTATCATCGCCTTAAAAACAACACATGACAATAACCAATAAGCGCGCCAAGTTAGTTCCGACGCATTCAAGTCACATTCAAGTATGATGCCAGTTCACAATATGACGGTTTGTCATGGATAGATTATAAACTATCGAAAATTAATGCGTTATATTGTAAGCTGTATGGTACCTACAGTATATGCCTACAGTCAAGGGCGTCGCCAGCCGATGGCGCAGGGGGGGGCAAGTTGACTTTACCTACTACAATTCATACCTTTGAGAAAAGTAGGTATGAATTGTAGGTAAAGTCGACAGCACATGAAGCTTTTCACTTGTACTACGAGCCTTACATCTACAGCGATTGTAATAACAACAGTATCTTAGTACTATATACATATATATTCTGTGACAGCTTCAACGAGAGAGTAGAGCAGTACCCCGAGTGTAAAGAATTGACGTTAATAAACGCTTACTAATTCGTTTAAGTTAACTATTTTGTATGGGAGAAATTAGTACCACGAGTATTCCGCCAGAGGCGCTGTGCCAATTCCTATAGAGAAGTGTCGTAAACGCAAACTTATTAGTAAGCGTTTACAAACGTCAATTCTTTACACTCGGGGTACAGAGCGTAGTTGAGCGTACGGAATATTAAGAGTGGAATTGGTGAATTCATTCGAGTTTCGATGTACGGGAATGATTGTTCAAGGCTTGAACTTCAAGCAAATCAACTAAAAGATTTAGGACTTTGGTTGCATTATATTTGGCAATTTTTTTAGAATCTCTAGGGGGGGCAGCTGCCCCTCCCTGCCCCCCCTTGGCGACGCCCTTGCCTACAGTTCACAATTTATCGACAGTTTACAATCTCACTAGGTACTTAGATTATAAACTAACGGTTTTCACAAAAAATAGTGTGACATATAGGTATAACACATGTAAATTAAAATAAACAGTTTAAGTAAAGATAAAAATAAAGAATTATAAAATTATACACTAAAGGTTATACACCCTTCTCGTCAGTGCCTTTATTTGACATTGGCATTCTGGTGGACAGATAGGTAAGTACCTAACTAGTGTTTATAAAAGTACCCTGTCAGGTCCTCGCTTACAGTCCTTATGATGCTGTTTTCTGTGCTACGTAACCTACCAAAAATAACAGATGCGCGCCCTCATTATAGGTCATAGGTTATATCAAGGTCATCTCTCAGATCCGATTTCAGCACATGACCTAAATAGGTATTTAAATTGTTGCACTACACGTGCAACGTGTGGACTGATGAGCACTATGTCGTATAGCGTAACTTTAATTATTAACGCATGTACCACCGACATTACAACCGAGTCTGGCCGTTACCAACTCGCCGATCAGTCCGTTTACGTAGATGTTGAAGTCCGGTAAGGAGAGCCCACACCCTAGCGTACCCCGCAATCTTTGCGGTAAACCTGTAATCGTTAGAAATCGCGACGCCCATCTTACATGATTTGGTTTCCGTACCAGAATCTCAACAGGCCTGTAAAATAATTACAAGTTATAATAGTGTGACGGGCCAGCTGGCGCAGTTGGTCAAGTTTCCACCTATCGCGCCGCTGGTCGTGGGTTCGATTCCCACACAGGACATACGTTTGTGTGCATGAAACATGTATGTATGTCCTTAGCTGGGTGTAACTATGTGTACCTACCTACCTATAATAAGTATATATTTACAAACAAAAAGTAGTAGGTATATGTATTATATCAGTTATCTGGTTTCCAAAATACAAGCTCTTCTTAGTTTGTCAGATGACCGTGTGTGAGGACTGTCCCAGGACATTTATTTATTATAATAAATAAACACGATCACTGTAATAAAACACGATAGACGAGACAAATCGAGTCTACCGATCCTCAGAAAAATCTTTTGTAGACACCTTTACCCTACCCGTAGATTGAGGATACATATAGCTATAGATTTGCTGTCCCATTTGCTGTCAGCGAATGGCGAAGAAGAAAGCTACATACATACAATTAGTACTGCCATATTTACACTTTTACCCCATTATGTGGGTAAACTGGTATTGGGTATTTTGGTTTTACTATACAATGGGTGTGGCAGGTGTCAATGTCATACATAGGTTGATCGTTTACTAACGATGACCATTGTCGACAACCATCTTGTCTAGGGGGGCAGATAACACTGTTATTAACTTCAACTTTCGTCCCTATCTACAGGTACCCGGGTAGATGGGGCTCGCAGCTGGAACTACGGGTCTGGCTGTTTGGATCAGGGTACGCGGGGTCAGGTAGGCCACCGCCTTTATTAAGGCGGTACCTGACGTTGGTGTTGGTCTCGCGGTGGTCTATGTGGTTAGTTGCAGAGGGTGGCATGTTGTCTATTCGGTATGTGTGACCTAGCGTCATTCCTCGCGCGCAACGAGTGTTTGTATTTTCAGACGCGGGGTTAGTGAGTAATCCTTAAGCAGATGAGCTCCTGTGAGTGAACTGCATCTCCGGCACTTTCCTGGATAGAAAGTAGAGGGCTACCCGTTGGATTAGTTTTCCGGCAACCCAGCTGTAGGCATTGGGTAGATACGTGGATTCGTATTGGGAAGTGAGCGCGCATGACAGCTCCGGTACCATTCATAGAGAAATGGAAGTCAGCTTCTCTGGCGTCCCCAGCGGGGATTGAATCCGCAAGCACCCTAGGGTGTGTTTGTGCTAGTGCTTGCGCTTGCGTAAGTACTGGCACAGACGCAGCTAGTGGGGTGCGCGTGGTGAGCGACTTTTAACAGCTCTTGTACCATTCTGGACAAATGGTAGTGAGCAATCACGGTGCGACTCACATTTTCTCAAGAGTACCAGGGGCGAGTACTCTGGCGCGCGGCGTGACCTACCGCAGAGGGTCTCTGACGCCTCGTAAGGGGTTGCCAGGAATAGTGTGCCGTCTTTTATACCTAACGGTGGGCAAGGTGGCCACTATAGAAAATCTCAGTAGATTGATAAGGGTTTGTTATTAACTTCATAGAAGTCTAAATAAAACACGGGATTGATGAAGTATACTTTAATTAAGACCTTAAGAGACATAAGGACTAGAAGACTTTTTTTATGAGTTGTTGTGACGTTGTGACTTATCACGTTTTGACCGCAACCTGCTCAGGTATTGATTGTATAAGATTAAATATTCGGCCGGGGCGTGTTTAATAAATAGTTAATTTAATACTTTATATGTTAATGTTAATAATGCATTCGTACGTACAATAGCATTGCCGAAAGTTGACGCCTATTGAAAGGACTCAATAATCAACGATGTTAACGCTCTACTGTGGTTTTGCGTAAAATTACGTCTAAATTACGGATTTGGGTTGAAGGTAGTGCGAAAAGCAATATCCGAATTCGGTCCGAGTTTTCTAGATCTGTAATTTCGCGGATTCGTATCGGACGTTAGGCCTGACCGCTCTAAGGCCTGTTACATATTATAGAAAATCGTAGTTTAGAAGGAGTTAGTTGACAAACAGACGGAAAGCAACTTCATTTTATAATATGTGGTGAAGACTGATTAGACAACTGATAGGTGAGAAAATTATATCAAACTATCCTTTGCTTCCATATAAACTCCCGAAGTTTCATATTTAGAGTTACTCGTTTGAGCCTGTCGGATCTGAAAGAGAAAAAATATTTATTTACCTATATATCTGTTTTCTATTTATTTTATCTGAAATAGAAAATATGTATGCATATTATTATCCTCTTTATTATGTTTGGTGGTTTAAAAATTAGGCACATGCATACATATATTGCTTCCATGTATCATCGTCGTTATTTATAAGTTATTATTTCCAAAGTAATTATTTTTAATGTTTGTATCAAACTTACGTATAAATATATAAAACAAATTACTAATGTAACTTACGTGGATTAAAACTACAAAAAATAAAACACGCTATTTAAAGTGGTAAAAATAATAAAATGCTGGTATCCCCATCAACTTAGGCTACATTCCGAATTAAATAATATCGCTCACAGTGCTCACAGCAATAATTTGCGTACCGAGTTAGATATCACGATAATGACAGCTGAGAACTGTAAACAATTCGGAACGCCCGTTATCGCTCTTACAGTATTCAAAACAGAACATTTGGGAATTTAATTAAAACCTGAATTAAAAATGCGCTAGAACTCATTATATCTTTTATTAGTTGAGTCGCAGAAAGGAATATCCGCATTTTTTATTATTTTTCAGTCATAAAATCATAAAAAGTATCTTTGCCATATATGGAAAACCAAAAATCTTATTAGATTTTTGCCGAGAACACAATAACTAACCGTCACTTTTTGACAGCGCTCACGGTGATATCAGTTTAGGGCATGGTCGGGGTGAGCGCAAGATGGCGCATGTCATGACGTCATCTATGACGTTTCACGGGACATCGTGATCGCGCTCACACTAATATGGAACGGGTTTAAGCACGCTCAAATCGATTACAGCGATTATATCATTAATTCGGAATGCAGTCTTATAATCCGACTATTTACGAATGACATGTAGTACCATAGTTAACCACCCATAATAATAAGCCTCACACTTTGGTCGGTTAGAAAATTGCTTGCCATCAACGAGGTCAACGACACTGATTTTGACACTGATGTCAAGAATAGAAACCTATACGCGAGATAGGGACGACAAAATATGCTTAGTCCTGCTCACACATACACGTTTTGACATATACGTATCTCGCTTTCGTAATTATTATTATTTTAGTGGCAAATCTAGGTATCCTCAATCTACGACCCTACCTAACAGATAGCTGCGTCCCAGTGATGCCCACAAACGCGATTTTTCTGCGGCGGGCGGTTGTTTGTCTATCTAACCTAATATCTAACAAATCTATAACATAACCGACTATAAGTGTTACACTTTAATTTCAGAAATGCCTCGATGAATTTTTATAGTTGAATTTAGTTGGGTAATCAAAAGTCAACCGTACTATTTTTAGGAGGGAAGCGTATCGGAACCACAGCATACATCGGAAAGTGAAATTCATCTGGCAACACTGGTTAAGCAAGGTTTACCGAGGGACTTTTTGGCGGGAACTTGCAGAGTGACGTTGCGTTTTCATTTTTATTTTCATAAATTCGTGTTTTTTGAGATTTATTGCATATTATCGGTCGTATTTTATGCAATAAAGATTCACCCATGTGCACCAGTGAAATGAAATTAAATGAATTATGTGTATCGTGACTTTATAAGTTGTCTCAAAAAGTCCATGTTTTTTTTTAGTACAATGACCACCATTTTACTAAAACATGAATGGACTGGACTGGATTCATAATGTGGACTATGTGAAAGTTAATGTGCGGACTATATGAAAGTGATATTGTAAATAAAATGTGTGCGACTGAAGGACTTTGTATTCAAGGTCATGAACAAATTGAAAAAAAAAAAAGGTTTACTTACCGAGGGCGCGCGAATAGTGAAGTAATTTAATTTTATGTTTCTAAATTCAATTTTATTTAATTTAATTTACAGGTAAACGTTTAACTACTTTTTCTACGAATTGATTTATTGCTCAATCACGGATATTTTTGTCATTTATAGCTTATTTCTGCAGTAGTTTTTATAAAAAAAAAGATAAATGCTAAATAGGATAATAATTTATAAAATAAATTCCAAATATTTACAAAGGGAATCGAAACAAGTTTCATTGCTTAGTCAAATGAGTAAAGATAGGGCAGAGAGGTTATCTTCTGAGACATAATAATTATTGCAGTTTGATAAATGATATCAAGCCAAGGTCATTTTATCACTTTGTTTTTACTTCGGATGAATCGAAAACAGGCATTATTACTGAGGAGGATATTATATTGATTCGTGAAAGGTATATATGTTGAATATAATAATACTATTAGGTGTACTGTATTTATTAGGTGTTTTAATCTTCCATCTCAAGGTGTTAATGTGATTTCAGTGGCCCATTTTAAGTTCACAAATGAGTAAGGACGTCTATTTTGTAGGCGTTGACGTTGGCTCAGGGAGTGTCCGAGCAGCCCTTGTAGATAACAAAGGGCATGTTGTAAAATCACATGTAAAAGAAATCAAAACATGGAAACCTAAAGTGGATTTCTATGAACAGTCATCCAATGACATCTGGGGCTGTTGTATTGATGTTATCAGGGTGAGTTTCAGTTGTTGTGATTGTGTATATTGACGGCATATACAGGCAGTAGTTAATCAATGAAAACTGCTTGAGCAGTTATTGTCAAATCTTTAAGAAGTTTTCTTGAAGAAGTCCAACAAACATTAGTTTTACATGCTCCAACTATTTAGTAATATCATCCTTATTGAATGCTTTTTAACACAGACTTGTCAAAAAATGGGCCACAGCAGGTTTGAGGTCCAGAAGTTAATGTCTTGCAGTGACTGCTGTCCCTGTGCGGCCACCCTATCAACATTATTAATTAAAATTATGTATTTTCCAGAATGTGATAGCAAATATTAATCCTGCTAGTATTAAAGCCATTGGCTTTGATGCCACCTGTTCCTTAGTTGTACTTGATAAAAATAGCAATCCCATTGCTGTCAGCAATACCAATAATAATGAACAAAATATTATTATGTGGATGGACCACAGGGCCCAAGCAGAAGCAGACTTAATCAATAAAACTAATCATGAAATACTCAAATATGTTGGAGGAAAAGTGAGCTTGGAAATGGAAATACCGAAGCTCCTTTGGTTGAAAAAACATCTCTCCGGCAAATGGCAAGATTTTGGTTACTTCTTCGACCTCCCAGATTTCCTTACATGGAAGGCAACAGGCTCAACAAGTAGATCTTTATGCTCCCTAGTTTGCAAATGGAATTATGATTGCTCTATTGATGGGAAGCTGGGCTGGAATACCAGCTTTCTCCGTGAAATTGGATTGGAAGAATTGGTTGAAGACAACTTCAAGAAAATTGGCAATGTAGTACTCATGCCTGGTGAACATTGTGGAGGCCTGACAGTTGAAGTTGCCAATGCACTTGGGCTACTTCCAGAAACACCAGTTGCTGCTTCAATCATTGATGCTCATGCTGGTGGTCTGGGTATGATTGGTGCCTATGGTGAAAATATTGATAATGATATGTCCACTCGACTTAGCCTTATTTGTGGCACATCCACATGTCACATGGCTGTTAACAGAGAACCAGTTTTAGTTCAAGGTATCTGGGGACCATATTTTATAGCAATGGTTCCTAATTTGTGGTTGAATGAAGCTGGACAGAGTGCCTCAGGAATGTTATTAGATTATATTATTTCAAGTCACCCGGCAGGTATTGAACTTTTAAGGAAAAACTCCACTGGAGAGTGAGTTGCTACATTTACCCTTTAATTTTATTATTCATATTTATTATCCCTTGTTTTATTATGCTATTTTCATAATTCATTATCTATTACAGAGTTCGAAATTATCTAAGAGAATTGCTGTCAAAAATGGCTACAGCTCAATGTCTTAGTGATGTTAGTTTGCTAACTAAAGATTTACACATCTGGCCTGATTTTCATGGCAACAGATCACCATTGGCTGACCCTGCCATGAGAGGAATGATAACGGGGCTATCTATAAATAGCTCAGAGGAAAACTTGGCATTACTTTACCTTGCAACTTTGCAAGGACTTTCTGTAAGTAAATATTAACATTATATATGTCTACCTATATTTTAATATTGGTGGAATTAAAATTGAGTTACAGAAATGTTAATTATTTAAGTAAGTGATAAGTATTTTCAATCCTCATTCAAGCAAATAATTATTTTTATTTTAGTATGGTACGAGGCATATTATTGACGCCCTGGTGATAGCTGGTTATCAGCCCTTCAAGTCGCTGTTAATATGTGGTGGTATAGCAAAAGACCCACTGTTTGTACAAATACAAGCTGATGCTGTTGGCCTACCTATACTTAAACCCCATGAAAAAGAATCAGTCCTTGTTGGGTCTGCTATTTTAGGAGCCTGTGCTTCTCAATACTTCAATAACGTGCAAGATGCTATTCAAAAAATGGGTGGATTGGCAGATGTCATCCAGCCAAATGGGAGTAATAAAACATTCCATGATAAAAAATACAGGGTTTTCCAAAGGATGTTTCAAGATCAATTAAAATATAGAGCTATTATGAATTGAATTTAATCTACAATATAGAAAAGAGTCACAAAACAGTAGTGTGAATAAAGAAAAACTTTACTAGGAATCCTATTTTTGTACCTATTAAAATATTTATTTTTATGTATTGGGTAAGATAATTTTCTTTATATAAAACATAGAAATAATATATACCTAGAAAGAACGTCGCCATACTACCCGAATATATAAAACAGGCCAACTTTTATAGGCTGCCGCGCGTAACAGCTACGTTTTACGCTCCCTCTGCGTCATTCTGCTTGTCATAGTGACGTTCATAAAGATAGCAGTTGTTGAAATATTCCAATTAAAATCGGGAGAAATTTAAATATTGATCATTATTTTGCATTTTTATTTATTTTTATTTGATTTACGCCCTAACAGTTAGAGCGTATTTTTATCGACGCGTGCACAGCTGCGACACTCTATCTGGATGTATTCTTAATCAAAGATATAAAATATATATTTTTAATTTACTTGTTTCATTATTTATGAGTATTATATACCTACACAAAGTTAGGGGATGCTACCTAAAACTAGGGCTTTCCCATCGTTTAATTTTATTTGAATTCGGTGCCACAAGTCGTTGCCCACAACCACAGATTACTATATATATATTATCAGCTTGGCAAGGCCAAGAAAGTATAGAAAATAATGGGGACGCCACTGTCGTTTGTTATGGCTACTCTAATGAATTTCTTTCAAAATACACAAATGTGTCTAAATCTTTACTGTAAGCCTATTCTACTAATAAATAAAAATTAAACGGGACCCTAATCATAAAACAAATAAATCGACTGGGCGAATAGATTCATTCATTCGGAGAACGGACAGCCAACGCACGGTACATACAAACCAACACGCGGCGCATCGTGCGAATCGTATTATCTACGCGTATTATGAATAATCGACGGACTATCGAAAGATGCCGAATGGTATTCGAAAAATTGAACAATCGAATAATTCGATTGTTTTTAGTAACAATCGTTCATCGCTATTCCAACCAAGTTGGCAACACTAAACCTAGCTGTTAAATTTTCGGGTGGAGCGGTGTTTGTCTGATTTTATGATATGAATTATTTGTATCAAAAATTGATTATTTGTTAACAAAATGCTGTATTTTGTAATCAGTAAAAGACATATAAATCCTTGTTTTTCTTATTTCTTTTCGATATAAGAATTTCCAGATTGTCAATATTGACAAGCAGGTACGTACATAATCCGGCAAAATAAAAATGTTCCTTTAATTCATGCTACGTTACTTACTTTTTAATCTTTTTAGTTTATCCGGGTAACCTAAATCAATAGCAATAAAGCATTAAACTTTTACTAATCTATTTGACGATTTACAGTAATTTATTGATAAGTATTCAGGTGTTTTTAAATTTATCTGTAACCTAGGATGTCGAAGCGCACTGCAGACGACGGTGGCAATGGCAGCAGCCAGCCGCCAATCAAGAAAGTTCACTTCGAACCTCATCTTATTGGACCCGTTTCCACTCTTGAGGAAATGGACATAAAAGTCCTGCAGTTTCAGAACAAAAAGCTAGCTCAGGTAATCGTTAGTTGTTGTAATTGGTATAAACATTGCACTCTTTGTCTTGCATTGTTTTGGTGACGATCAATTTTCTCACGTCATAATCAGCTGTTAGCAGTAATAAAACCAATGTTTATTATACCTGTGTGACCTCTTTAAACATCATAGCCCCAGTAACATATTTGAATGCACATTACACAAGACTGAGCTGTGTGAGACTGAAAAGCCACCTGTCTCAGCATATGCCGCAGCCTTGGATGTTGCATTGCTGGTTTTCTAAACCATTACAATCGTCTATTGTACTAATACTTGTAAAACTTGAATGACAATTTAATTGTTGCTTGATTCATATATTGCTTTACAGCATTCCTTACACCTTCCAATCCCAATTTCTTTTAGAGCTGTCTACTTGTGCTGCACAACATTCCTGCATTTCTAGATATTCAACTCTTCCAACTTGCAAAATAAAATTAAATCCAGCAATTGCATTTGAAGCGATCCAGCATCAATTCTAAATGGCTCAATGACAATCTCATTTCAAATTATGTTGTGAGGATTTACTATGAATGCGAGAGTACTTTTGTTTGTTTTGAATTGTTTGAATTTATCAGGAAATCCATCCTCCAATTTTTAAGGGTTTGATAATATAAATAATCAACTTTTGCGTATGGAACTGGAGGGCTGCAGCTTAACATCGAATGAGCCACATGCGGCTTGTGAGCTGCAGATTGCCTACACCTGGCATAGACCAATTTCTACGCACCTGACACAGCTTTTTCACTCTACATTGATAATACTTTAAGTGCATGTTGGTTTTGATTACTTAGTATTTGTTATCATGTTCTCTTGATCTTGATTACCGACTTAGGGTCACCGCCGGTGACTTGTACTTGTATAGCATAAAAATATACTCCTAAGTAGGGAAATAAATTGATATTTTTATAACTTCATTGTAATAAAGCAAAGAATAGAACAATGTTTAAATGAAACATGACAAGCGCATAAAACATACTTCAAAGTGACTACACACTTGTGAGGAAGGTCAGAGGCTCAAAGTAGGAGTTTTGAACCCACAAAGCCCTTTGTAGTGCCAATATTTGCCTGGATGGCTACTACCCAATTGAAAATCAGGTGTAAACTTATGATCATGACTAGCTACCTGATTATTTAGACTACAGCCAATCAGCTTCTGCTGTTTATCAAACACATTCTAAGCATTCTAGAACTACAAATTCAAAATCATTTATTCAAATAGACCTTCGCAGGCACATGAAAAGTCAGGAGAATCTCTATCATATCAAGGTTAATTCCTTTAATTAACCTTGAACGATTGTGTAGATTTAAAACAAAACAATGTTTAAGGGACAAACACAATCAATGTAGCAACACAAGCAATGTGTTCAACAGTAAACACATCAACAAAGTCTTTTTTTTGTTTCGTAATTTACGCGTCTCATGGTTTTAATATCACGTGACATTGGCGAAGTTGTGGTGGCATTTCCGCAAAAGCCACTGTTATTTACAACAACAGTTACAGATAAATATAGACAAAAATTGTTTCTAACTGCATGTGGGAAGATATAAATAAAAGAATTCAGAGACATGTATTGTGTTTTGGATATGTAGAGTTAGTTAATGAAAGATAGTTGATAAGATTCTACGGAATAATCCAGAAGGGAAGATCAAGAGTAACATGATAACAAAAACTAAGTAATCAAAACTAACATGCTATATAAAAATATCAGTTTATTTTCCTACTTTGTGGTATATTTTTATGCTATACAATTACAAATAATACCACTTACCATCAAGCGGGCTGTATGCTTGTTTACCGACTTAGGGTCACCATGGATTGAGTTGAGGCAGTGCCGGGCCGTTGTTGCGATGGAGCGGTGTTGACATAGTGAGCGAGGACCCTTAGTCGTATAAAAATTAAAAAAACAAAGAAGTTCATTCACAATATTTTAACATGTTTTATTTTATTTTGAACTGTCTTTATTAAAACAATTTATTTGTTTTTATTTATTCAGTGACCCGAATACGGACAAAGGCCTCCCCCAACTCCTCCCATTCCTTCCTATTGCTAGCTTTTCTTCCCCATGTCACTCCTGACTCCTGTACTATGCTATACAATGCCGATAATTATTCTATTTGTCTTACAGAGAATAGAACAACGTCACAGATGTGAAGCAGAATTACGGGCGCGTATAGAACAGCTGGAGAAACGCCAGACACAGGATGATGCTGTGCTGTGCGTAGTTAACCGTTACTGGAACTTGTTGAATGAAGACATCAGGGTATTGCTGCAGAGATTCGATGCAGAAACTGCTGATGAGTCAGAAAACAAAAGTGAGTGATAAAAATATAATACAATATAACGAAATTTTTAGTTAATAATGATATTCACTATGGCAGTTACCTGGTGAGGTGATAGTTAATGCTGAAGGTGTGGTTCCAAATAAATACTATTAGCTACAAAGCTGTGCTTTCTTAGGTTTATGTTTGGTGAGCTCATTGGGAAGGGGGGAAGGGTTGGGGTGACATGAGTGCAATGGTGCCCAGGGTTTCCCGTGTCTTGCAAGCGGTTACCATAGCATAAATTGCTGACTTTGTATTAAAAATAAATGCTATGGTAGATTGACCGATGCTGAGACAAAGTTCCTGTGTTTGAATCCTGAAATGAGCTTGCTCTATATCAGAGAAGGATAACATCGTGAGGAAACCATAGCATGGTGATAGTACCCACCTGGCTGGCTACCACCCTGAAGTTGAGAATCTGTCGCCAAGCACCTATTGTTGTGTTCCGACAGCTGCACTTGAGAGCCAGTCCCTTCTAGGCTGTGTGTGCTTATCATCTTGCCACATCATTACTGACCATGGTGAGGTTGTGGTCAAAGGGCTATAAACAATATTTCATACCAATATTCGTTCCAGATGAAAATGAAGCAACAACTTCATTTCTTATGCAACTGTCCACGTGGGACAAGGAGGAACTAGACGCTCAGCTCGCGAACCGCGTGCAAGTGAGCAAGCGAGCCGTCGCGAAGGTTCTACAGGCGTTTGACAGACTACAGCAGAGAAATGACAAGATATGGCGGGCAATCAAGGGAGAGGGAGAAGGTTTGCTTTATTATTATTTCATTAATAATGAGAAAGGCTGGCAGGAGAGTAGACTGTAAGGTTTGGCAACTCTTGGGGTGGAATTCTATAGGCCCAATGTTTACCTAAATAAGGCATATACAAAGATAGAGAGAGAGAAAATAAAATACACACAACAATATCTTAATACTACATTATGATACAAGTGTGCAAGGTTGTTTATTACACTCGAGGCGGTATTAAGCTCGTGAGCCGTAGGCAAACGCGATAAAAGAGCCGAGACTGTAATGATCAATGCACACGTGTGTAATACGACGTTTCTCAACACACTTGCGAGGAAAAAACAGACTTGTATTTTAGAAGTAGATTTTTTGATATAAGATTTTCATCTGTTTTACCTGTTTAAATAGCATTCTTTCTTAATCTACACACATATCAATTGCATTGAGGTACAAACTTAACATAATCGGGATTAAACTTATCATAAAGCTGTGCGCTAAAGGCTAGTGCGTAATAAGCTGCATCAAGATACTAAAAACTCAACCCTACCTACACAAACATTACCTGATGACATTATTGAGCTGGCTCTGAATGCGAATTATTGTTCGGTAGATGGTGGTCCAGGTCCTGTGGTGGAGGAGGTGATCGTGGCGACGAACTGTGAGGTGACGTGCGAGAACCGGCGGCTGCAGGGGCTGTGCACCACGCTGCACGAGGCGCACCACGCCATGACGCTGCGGGTCGCGCAGCTGCAGGACAACGTCAACAGCAGGGACACCGAGAACGCGGAGCTCAAGAACCAGATCGATGATCTGCAGTATGAGCTCTTGAAGGTATCTTGGCTTGGGGATGGCGATGGTGCCGATTCTGTTCTAAATCGCACTAAACTTATTTTAGTCACAGCACATCTCTTTCTTACAAACATTATTGAAAAAGGATGCAACATATTTAAAGCTGTCGAATTAGTCTTTGCCGTCTTCATTTGCGGGTATTTAGACGTAACCGCGATAGATGGCGACACAATTTATATGGAAAACAAGAATTGGACTAATTTGACAGGACTAGATTTTATGTAGTTCACCCAGGTTTTAAAATAGCCTCGTCTCTTTTTATTATATGACGTTAGAAAGTGACCAAATGACAGTAAAACCTGGGTTTGCTTTAAACCATGTTTTGTAATAAGAGGGTAAGAGTTTAGTTATAAACAACAGAATCAGCACCATTGGTATGATTTTGTGGAGGTGATTTGAGTGATGTGGATGAAAGGTGTTATGAATATCGTGATAAACCACTTTTATCAATGATCCCTCGTTATCTATCTTTTAGAAACTTTGTTTGAATTTATCTCTGATAATGATGGAAAATATACTAACCAACACTTCCTTTTTACACTTCGATAAAAATTTGGTAAAATCGTTTTATGTTACAAAAGGAGGAACTTATCCTCCATAGATGGACGAAAAAGAATGTTCAAACAACCAAATGCCACAAAGATGTTCACAAACATTTCAACATTCAAAATTAGAACTCCATTCCAGGTACGCTCTCGCAATGACAAACTAGAGAACCACTTAGCGGAAGCGATAGAGAAGCTGAAGAGCTACCACCAATCAGGAGCGAGTACGTCATCAGGTGCTCCCGTGACGAGCGGTGTTGCCGCTCCGCACTCGACGGCGGCGGCGGCCAAGCTTGAAGACGTGGCCGCCGAGCTGGAGGAACAGAGAGAGCTAGCTAATAATAGACTCGCCGAGCTGGACCGGCTGCATCGGCAACACCGCGACACGCTCAAGGAGGTTGAGAAACTTAAGATGGATGTGAGTATTGAGAATATGCTAGATTCCTGAAAAAAACTATTTAGTCCGTCACATTATCAAAAAGTTTTAGACGCGTATTTTTCTATTGTCAATTAAACAAAAATATACGAAGATATCATGTGATGAAGTTCATATTAGCGTCACGCAATGGTACACTTTTCACAAACCAGTGACATCACGAGCCCCCACTCCCGAACTTTGAGCCGCTTTATCGTGTCCAATATTTTTTGATTATCTAAGGCGGTTATCACACTGCCACGCATCACGCTGCATGTTGCGTGCCAACGCACCTACGCGCGTACTTGCGGCAGTGCAGATCTGTATTATCGTGCGGGTTTTTTACGAACTCACGCGCGTAGTTGCGTTTTGTGGATTCACGGCGACTCTGACTCATTTCATTCGAAGCCGTTCGCTGTGGTGATATTGCTGAGGCCATCCAAAATCACGCACGGCACTGCGAGACTCGGTGTGCCATACCTTGCGTCTCGGCCCGCACCCACGCGCGTGTGCGCATGTTTCTCCGCTTGTAGGCGCGTGATCTGAATGAACGCGTGTGGATGCATTTTCTGTGCGTGTTTTCTATACAAACGGAGATACAAGCAACGTTAAAAAACGCATTCACGCGTTACGCTGCGTGGTGCGCAGTGTGTTAACCGCCTAACTGACGGACTAATTATAATTTTATTTTTTACCCTTTTTAGTGTTTTCTTAGGGTAAGAACTAGCTGACCCCCGTGGTTTCACCTGGGTTCGTTTTTTTTCTGCGGGGAACCCTAATTAATTTCTAAAATAAATGTAGGTAAACTTACTCCTTATAATATCAACTACCTGCCAGTGCAAGTCCCGTCAAAATTGGTTCACCCATTTCGGAGATTAGCCGGAACAAACAGACAGACAAAGGAGTTCAGTAGTCGCTGCCGGCACCCCTTCTGGGTTCTGGTGTCGAGAGATTTTCGTAGAGTCAGGAACGGACGAGTGATACCCCTGGTGTTGCAAGCATCCATAGGCTACGGTAGCAGCTTACCAACAGGCGGGTCATATGCTTGTTTCTAATAGACTATATTGACTACGGCAGATAATATTGTAGGCATTAGCCAAGTTATGCTAAAATGTCTGAAACAGATCCGTCAACTGCCAGAGTCGGTGATAGTGGAGACGACAGAGTACAAATGCCTGCAGAGCCAGTTCTCGGTGCTGTACAACGAGTCCATGCAGATGAAGACGGCGCTCGACGAGACGCGCCTGCAGCTGCAGAACGCCAAGAACTTGCACATGAGGCAGATTGAGATGATGGAGGTCGTTCAACTTATATTAAATACTAGCTTTTCGCCCGCGGCTTCACCCGCGCCCCCTTCTTTACCCCCTAATCCACCCTACCCTACACTACCTCATAAAAAGTATCCTATGTCTATATGCTAAGCTACCTCCCCACCCGCATTTCCGAGGGATCTTATGTATTCCCGGGAAAAAAAGTATCCTATGTATTAAACCAGAACATATTCTATCTGTGTGCCCAATTTCATCCAAATCCGTTCATTAGTTTTTGCATGAAAGAGTAACAAACATACATACATACAAACTTTCGCGTTTATAATATAATTTATCGTACGGTGGTACGGAACCCTTCGTGTGCGACTCGCCGGTTGTAACTTTGTTTGTTCTTTGGGAATCTGTTCCATCCTCCAACCAATCTGTTCCCTAGCAAATATTTAATTATCTTATTTATCTTGCATACAGAGCGAAGAGCTAGCAAGACAGAAAGCACTGCGCGCTGAGATGATCCAACTAGAAGACGTGCTTGGTCAACTGAGGAAAGAGTATGAGATGCTACGTATAGAGTTCGAACAGAACTTAGCGGCCAACGAGCAGACGGGACCCATCAACAGGGAGATGAGGCACCTCATCACTTCCCTGCAGAACCATAATCAACAGCTCAAGGGAGAGGTCCACAGGTACAAGAGGAAATATAAGGATACCAGTCAGGAGATGAATAAGGTAATTTATTGTATTTTTTCAATTTGATTTAGAATTTACATGAATTTAGTGTGTGTGTTTAAGAGACCGCGTTTATTCGCTCAACGAGACGCTCGACTGGGGAAGTACCTCTTACAGAATACCGCAGCAAAATAACTTTATGTTTTGTTACTGCGCGTGAGTAGTCGCCGAAGCTCATTGGGAAGGGGGAAAGGTTGGTATCGCGTGCGTGATGCCTCGTGTACCTATTGCAAACGTCCATATGGCTATGATAACCGCTTACCATCAGGCGCGCCGTATGCTTGTTTACCGACTTAGTCGTATTAACTAGTAACTAATCGATTACTAAGTAAAGAAGTCCTCACACTATGCCCAACCCAAAACCAAGGGTTTAAGGGTTGCTTTAGGTCTGCATTTTTTACCGACTTCAAAAAAAGGAGGAGGTTCTCAATTCGGTTGAAAGTTTTTTTTTTTTTTTTTTTATGTTTGTTACCTGATAACTCCGTCATTTATTGACCGATTTGGAAAATTCTTTTTTTGACTGGAAGGGTACACTTCCCGTTTGGTCCCATTGTCATCAGATCAGGATTTGTTTACTTCTTAGTGTACTTTGAAGTCGGTTTAAGTTTTTTGTAAAACAGTCCAATTATTGTAATCAGGTATCACTAGAAGACATTTTGAAAAATTTTTTCACAGTGCCTCGAGAAAATTTCTATCAGCTCTTGGCCTATTATGTATTACTTACACTAATTAGATTATTAATAAATATGGGTATCTAAAGTATTTTTGATTTTAGAGTATCATAGTGATATGGTTAATTGTTGCAGGTTCGCAAGGAGCTAGAGGAAGCATCGTCCCGCGGCGGCGCAGGCGCAGACCAGCCCGATGAGAAACCGCTCGCTGTTAAAAAGGAAGAGCCCGACCCAGAGGTAAATTTAGATTTGTTCACAGCTTTATGTCGTGCACCGACAACACTAATAATGTACTTATTTAGGTCGATCAACTTTTTCTTGTACCTCGTTGCCATGGTTACGTCTCCTGGACAACTCGTTGAAACCATGATTTTCTATGGTTATAATTCACCAAACGTAAATTTTTGTCGTAGCCCATTATTGTATGGACTATGTCCTAAGTACATTAGTACCATAAATAAAAAAAAAAACTCGGTCACTGTTGTCTCTTGGACAATGGACCAGAATAACAAAAAAATAATTGTTTGACCCATTAATTCAAATAATCTACATAGAAATAAAAATGTTTTCGAGTATGTACGTCGTTCGTCTACGTTAACAAGCGTAATTTATTTATAGTAAAAGATGAAAAGAAAGATCAACAAGAAAAAAATATTAAGTTTATTTATTATTAATTACTGAGTTTCTTGTCGGAGTCTTTAAGTCACTTTAAGTGTATTGAACCGGTGGTAGATTCAACTGTATGTACAACTTAACGTTCATTAGTGAACATTTTGACATAAATTAGCAGACAAAAATAACTACTTGTGTGATAAGAAACAAATAATGTTGTTGTTGTAGGGGGAGGAAGGGGCGGGCGGCAGCGGGGCGTGCTTGGCGGGTGGGGGCGGGGGCGCGGGGTCTGGTGGGGGCGGCGCGGGGGCGGCGGGGGCGGCCGCCGACACCAAGCCGCCCCTCGCCAAGGAGCACTCGCGCGCCAAGATACTGGAGCAGGACCAACTCATCAAGGATCTCAAGCAACAACTCAAGTAACACTACCATTCATCTCGACACCATACCTCGCCTCGGTACCCACTCTTACTAACTAAAATACCACAATGTTCCTATATGTCGCTGCTGGCTAGCTAAGTTGGCTAGTAGGAGGCCTCTTCGTCGACAAACTCTTATCCACGATTGTTATGGATATGATATTTCGAACATGGATACCGATATTTGTATAATATTATATCGGTTTCAGATATTCCATAGGGAAAGAAGCATTAATTTAGTCCTAATAAAATATATATGCAACATTTATAAAAATCAATCATTTAAATCATTTAACGATATAACAAAAATAAGAAAAGTTACCGTCTACTGTCTGTAAAAAAGAAGAATGACCCAATTTCATATGAATAATCGTTTAGAATCGTGTTTAAACTATATGTGTGTGATAGGAAAGCAGTGAACGAGCAGAAGGAGCTGAAACTACTGCTGGACATGTATAAGGGCGTCAGTAAGGAGCAGCGGGACAAGGTGCAGCTGATGGCCGCCGAGCGGAAGGCGCGCCAGGAGCTCGACGAGCATCACAAGAAGGCTAAGATGGCACAGGTGCGCATTATAATACATTTTATAGCCAAAATCATCAAAAAAAAACAAAAGTTTAATCCGTCGTTTACTCCGTCAAGTATGCAAGCATGACTGCACAAACCAGTTTGCGCAAGTAAGGCTGTGGGTATGGATGGCAAGACAGAAGCTCGGGCATGCTCATAAGCTCAGCTTGCGCATGCGCAGTTTTGGATTGAGCGTGTGGCCGGTCATTCAGGCGGCGCTTCAGTCCGAAAAAAATTAGATCGAGACACACGTATTAAAATGTGTGATGAGAATGTGAGCTCTCAAAATAGTACAGTAGTACCCAACTAATATGGCTTACCGATGTACCTGCGCAGAAGATACATTTTCAAAGCGCGGGAACTGCTATTGGCAGCTGCCGCCAGGTGTGCGGGGGGCGTGACTTGCGAGTGAGCGGAGCTAACAGCTGCAGTGTATTATGAACCTTATAGTAGTGATCTAAGGTTGATTGTAAGTTTTAAGAATTCTTTCGTTAATCTTCGGACCATACTTTCTTTACTGTTCGAACGAAGATTCACGACGCGCCTTATCAGTTGGGTACTACTGTAAGAGGTTTGCATAGTCTAGTTTGCAAATTACTTGCAGTGTTTCGTCTTTTTTGTACAGTCATTAGCACAGTTTTGAACTGCGCATGCAAGACGTTACATGTAGACGGGGTATTAGAAAATTCGTCCACATTAGAAATCTAGGTCCACCATGTTACTATCAGGATTTAGGATGTTATCATTTTATATAATACTTTACTTTGCCTCTGGGTAATATATGCATCCGCATAAAATAATAATTGAGATTATACATGCGTAAATATAACTGCAAACCGTTTAGGAAGCCCGAATCGCAGCAATCATTTTTACACAAAGTATACGACATATTTTAGCAAACAATCGTAACCCCATGCTACTTATCAGGAAAGCAAGCGCGAACGTCGTCTAGCTGACGAGGACGCACTACGCAAGATCAAACAACTGGAGGAACAGAAGTACGAGTTACAAAAGCAGTTATCATGCGCCCGACCCACCGCAGACCCACTGCACGCGTTCTCGCGACCCTTCGCCGGATCACAAGAAGAAGAAGCCCTCCTCAACGAGATGGAAGTCACCGGACAAGCCTTCGAAGATATGCAGGAGCAGAACAGCAGGCTCATACAACAACTCAGGGAAAAAGACGACGCCAATTTCAAGCTTATGTCAGAGAGGATAAAGGCGAATTCACTGCATAAGCTGTTGCGTGAGGAGAAGCAGCTGTTGCAGGAGCAGGTGGGTTGTAGGTTTTTGTTACATAAGTTTGAAGTGAGTGTGTGGGAGAAGGCATGATTTGAGAGTTGAGGACATTGTCATTGCAAAATTTTCTTTCTATCTGACTCGTCTATGGAGCTGTGGACAACTGTCTATGGAGTGACGTCATAACACGACGATTGCTGTTTGAGACAACGTTCCTTCTTACATAATTTACAGGAAAGATATTTTGTGAAAATGTAATAAGGGTTCGAAGATTTTTGTTCGCAGGCTTTTGAATTTGTATGCGTTCAATGGTGCTAGAATGGCGACTTCGTTCGCGTGCTACCCCTACCCTACAATGCCCCTACCCTTTTATTTAGTGAATTTTCCAATGTTTTAATAGTTAAATAATTAAATAAATATCCTGGGACATTCCTCACACACGGTCATCTGATCCAAAACTAAACAGAGCTTGTACTATGGAAACCAGATAACTGATATAATACATATACTACTTTTTGTTTGTAAATACATACTTAATATATATAATTACACCCAGACTCAGGACATACAGACATGTTCATGCACACAAATGCATGTCCTGTGCGGGAATCGAACCCACGACTTGCGGCGCAATAGGTGGAATCTTTAACAGTCTTAACCAACTGCGCCAACTGGCCTGTCGAATATAGATTATATTAAATATGATAACCATATGAGTTTAGTTAACATATGTGTGTTGTGTGTGTGTCAGGTGGTGACCCGCGACCAGCAGATCGAGTCGATGGGCGGCGTGGCGCGGCGGCTGGAGGAGAAGGAGCGGCTGCTGCAGGCCACGCTCTCCGCGGTCGAGAAGGAGCTGCTGCTGCGCCAGCAGGCCATGGAGATGCACAAGCGGAAGGCCATCGAGTCCGCGCAGTCCGCCGCTGACCTTAAACTGCACTTAGGTACCACTACCTATACTGGGTTACTTATCAACCTCTAGACATATTCTCAGGGGTTATTTTACTCATCATTATGAACGTTTTTACTATGGGACCACCTTAGAAATCTCGAAAAGTTTTCATATACGTATTTTGATTTTGGACTTACTTAACTTTTGTATGAAAAGTTCGTTTTTTTAGAGAATTCAGATGTGGTCATTGAAAATTTGGCTAGATGTTGAATGATAAGCCTGTATAAACTTCCTGGGACATTCTTCACATGGCTACCTGGGGCTCTACCGCATAGAGTAGGTGTGGTGGTAATCGTAACGAACACCATTATTGAAAGTCATCCAATTAATAGAATAGAATTGAAAGACATTAATGTGACAGCAGTAAAACACATACACAAAACAAATTACAATACAGATAAAGAGTAGATAAGTACATAATTAAAATTAATTAAAAGTGATATCAAATAGGATACTGACTCGGCATGAGTTGTGGCGTGTTACGTCATAATGCCCACAAAAAGTCGTCGAGAAAATGGCGAACTTTTCTTATACATTTTGTTAGGAAAATTAATCCAATTTTTTAAATTCTATAAATGCCTAAAAGCTCTAATGCTGAAAAACTTTGGGATATTCTCCTAAGACTATTCGCGTGGCTTCAACATTTAAGGTAGTTTGCCTGACTTTACCTTACCTTATTACGGTAAGGTAAGGTAAAGTCAAAAGTCGCTTAAAATGTCCAACCTGTATAGTAAATCCAGTTGTATAGTAATCATAATAATGAAAACTCACATTCAGATTGAGTATGTCTGTCGAGTTAAGTGCTTAAGAAATAAGGAATAGTAATAACATTTTGTATTTAATTGTTTCTATTACAGAAAAATATCACGCGCAAATGAAAGAAGCGCAACAAGTCGTAGCTGAGAAAACGAGTGCGCTGGAAGCGGAAGCGTACAAAACAAAAAGACTTCATGTAAGACATTACTTTATACCACTAAGTTAGCAAATAAACTTACGGCCCGCCTGTTGGTAAGCGGTTCCCGTAGTCATATGGACACTTGCAAAACACGAGGCATCTCACGCGTTACAGAAAATTTCCCCTCGAATGAATTCTGGCGACCACGTCGGTGACCGCTCAAGCACACATCGCTGCGCATGTATTGGAGTAGCTACCATTTCGCATTCATAGGAGCTGTTTATCCGTATAGTTATAATCTGTGGACCTTACTCACGTGTAGGAACACAACAAAGTTATTTTGGCTGCGGTATATTGGTATTCTTGACAATAGTGAACAGATTTCATTTGTTACCATGACAATACCATTTTAATTTAATTTAAATTCAAAATTCAAAAAATTCAAAATCATTTATTCAAATAGACCTTCGCAGGCACTTATGAAAAGTCTGACTCTAATACTCTAATACCGGTTCGGAAGGTTGCATTTGCTGAGAAGAGCCGGCAATAAACTCAGCAATTACTCTTTTCAAAACAGGCTTAGATTCATTACATAATATTTACATTCTAATCGCACTGAAAACAATTGCGTGCCCCGGCGCGGCGGCAAAATTACAAAGTAGACTGAATAAATATTTAATAAGTAAATAAATAGCAAACTTAAGCAGACCAGCCCCCACAAGCAGCACCTGACTAACTGAAAACTATTGAATATGATATATTTATATAACGCTAAATACAGGAGGAGCTAGCAATTCTCCGTCGCAAAGCGGAGCGGATGAAGAAGATGGAGCAAGCCGGCAGCAGCATGGACGAAGTGCTGCTGGAAGAGATACGGGAGTACAAGGAGACCCTCACATGCCCCTCTTGCAAGGTAATAGGGCGATGATAGCTCGCTCCTACGTTTGAATCCAACAATGAGCTTGAAATATCGTGAGGAATCCGTAGCATCGTGATCATCTTTATAGTACCAACCTGTCTAGCTACCATCCTCATGTTGAAAATCTGTCGCCAAGCACCTATCGGTGTTTTCCAACAGCTGCACTTGAGAGCCAGTTCCCTTCTAGGCTTTGTGTGCTTACGCACATAGCTTCTTCGGTCACATTTTTACTTACCATGGTGGTTTGATATACGCAGTAAAAAAAAACCTTCATTTGTTTGGTTTGGGCTCATCCTGTCCAAAATATGCAATGCAACAAATCTCGCCATGATTCTTTTACCATTGCTTGCTCAAAAATGATTGTATTTGTAAAACTTAACTTTTAATGAAATAATTATTAAAAGAAACAAAAAACCCGACTGTGTATAACAAAAAAATAATTGAAAAGAGAAAAAACAAGCTCTTAAATCTATAGAATTTTGAATATAACTTGAATTTTATAAGGTATAACAGTCGGGGACAAATCAATAACCTATGTATGAGGCAGATACTCCACCACGCGTGCCCACTGCGGATCGGTGTTAGGTAGGCTAGTGGTCAACCTACTGTTGGAGTTATCCAGCCGCGTAGGATGCGTCGCAACTATCTTAACGACTATCGTGACTTCAGAAGCACGTTAAACGCGCGAGTTGAAATATCACTAGGTTGTGACCCATCTAGGTACCGTAAATGACACAGGTACTGTAATGTTGCAGGTGAAGCGCAAAGACGCAGTGCTGACGAAGTGCTTCCACGTATTCTGCTGGGACTGCCTGCGCACGCGCTACGAGACGCGCCAGCGCAAGTGCCCCAAGTGCAACGCGGCCTTCGGCGCCAACGACTACCACCGCCTCTACCTCTCCACTTAGACCACCCCACCCACACCCACACCCACCACGACACAACACAACTACTACTGTACTATATACACCGGCCCAACCCGGCCTGGCTCAGTACCTGCCTCAACTACCTTGCTGAGGTATGATAAGGTTGATTCCCGGTCAAAAAAATATATAATTCTAATTAGTCCGTACGTTAGATTATCAAAAATATCGGACACGTATTTTTTGCTTTAACAAATCATTGAACAATTACAAAGATAAAGCGCTTCGAAGTTCGGGAGTGGAGACTCGTGACGCCATTTTTGAGTAAAAGGTATACCACACATGACGTCACGCGGAACTTCAACACACGATATCTTCGTAGTTTATTTAATTAAAATGATTATTTTTGCTTAATTGTCAAAAATGCGTGTCTAATATCTTTCGATAATGTAAATGCCGGATTAAATATACTTTTCCAGGAATCTAGCCTATTATATACATAGATAATATAATTTATGAATTTGTTCCATTGTTGAGTTATGTTTTGTATGATTCTACAGGTTGCACACCTCGCCTCGTTTTGTAATAATTTCATATGTCCCAATGAGGAACTTGTCTTGACATCGTGTATCGTGTGCGGAACGCAACTTGGTTATACGCAACGTTGAAGTAGGATTCTATGATAGAAAACTGAGTGTTGGTGATATTTGCGTCAACTAGTGAGTCTAGAACCGATATCCAAATTAGTTGGTCGATTTGTGGCTAATTTGTGATGTGTATATAAAACTTATTATTTTATAACATTTTCAAAAGAAATAATATCTAAAGAAATAATAATGCCTGCGCATACCAATGATCTCACAGTTTTGATTTATAAACAAATATTGGTGAAGGAATATTGCGTGACGCGCGGATGTAACAGTATTGAACAAATGCGCTCTTTGTGCAAACGTCGGGTTGTGAATGCGTAGAGTAAGCGAGGCGATGCGAAAGTTACACTTGGAGAAGTGAAAAATACAGTAACACAAATAATGCTAAGAAGAAATCTGCTAATAATATAGTTTTGTAATCATATAAAATTATGTAGCTTATCTGTGGAAATCTCAACTGAAAAATAAAAATTTACACTTGATCACATTTATTAGTATTTCTTATGTCGTGTGATCTATGTGATTATTTTGAGACTCTGCAGTTGATTATTTATTTTTAATAATTGCATATTTGAATTGTAGAGTATCTCCTACCCTGTGATTTCCACTATGACTTCCTTAGTAATAATGTGTTACTAATATTTTGTCTGTTCTTATAAGTTGTTCAATGAAGCAATTTTATACAGACACTATTAAAATAATGATGTTATGAATTGTCTACTTATACTAAAAAAAAAAGGTTTATAAATCAACTCAAAGAATGAGGCTAGACGAGTGTAATTTGCGCTGTGCGAAATAAGTTACATAATTCAAGTAATTAAGTATGTAGACAAAGGTCTTAATTTGCGTCTAAGTGTGGTTCTAACCGCAACAATGTATTTATGATACCGAATGTATAGAATCACAATTACACTTGTTTAGCCAAAGCTATCATTAGATTCTGTTAATTATATGAAAACCTGGATGACTTGATAGAAAATTAAACTCTATTTCATTACAATAAGATTCATCCGTGTCGTTTATAATTAACCATAGATTAAACTTTGTTTTCATGCAATAAAGTTAATTTATTCTATGACACTCTCAAACGTCTCGTTGTGATTGTTTATATAATGGGCCAGAAGACAAGATGGTTATCGACAATCGTCATCGACAGTATACGATCAACCTTTGTATGGGATTGACATATCAAATCGAAATATCACGTGATTTTTAACAATATCTTATGTCAATCCCATACAAAGGTTGATCGTTTACTAACGATGACGATTGTCGACAGCCATCTTGTCTAGGGGGGCTGAAATAGTCGTTCTTCGTAATCGTGGCTCTAACTGTAAATGTAGGTACCTAACGTCATCCCCAATTCATTCAGGCATCGAATGAGAGTGTGCCTGTAAAATAAAAATGTCGCAACTCGCGATACAACACTTAAGTATTCATTCCTTAAAAATAATTTGTTCATCGCTTTCCATGTATTTAAATATGACTTGAAAGCGTTTAGTAAAAACGTATTATTTAAAATGCATTTTGCAACCTTGTATATTGAATACATTTTTTTTATCAATGTTGTATATTAATATCATGAAATCGAACAACTGGATGTAGTTAATATGTATTTAAGTTAAGAGTTTATATTGTATAGGAAATTGAAACTCGTGTGTATGGACTTATGCGAGATGATTCTGCATGTAGTTAGTTAAATAGCTCACAGCCCACTGACTGATATATTTATATATTTTAGGTTTACTTTATCATTGGGCTTGCGGCTCCTGCTTTATGAGCATGGTACAATACGAAATAATTGTTTCTGAAATACTAATCAATAACAAAATATTTGCGAATTTAAAATGGTACTTAATTTTTTTTTTTCAAATTGCTAATATCATTGAAATGATTTTTCAGACAGATTTCATAGTGTTGTTCATGGTAAAACAGTCGATTAGGGAAATTTCTTAAATGTGGTTTTAGCAGGATTTTGTGAAAATGTGACATAATTACGCCACTTATCATAATTACTTCTTTGTGAAAAAGAAATCTTGATTATTAATACATTTTTGGTAGTTTTAAGGAAATTATTCAAAATTATTTACTGAGTGCTTTCTAAAACTCGATAACTACTCGGTAAAAAATATATAGGTATTATTATGTTCTAATAAAATATCCAAAATTAGTATTCACATAAACTCGTGGTTAGCTTTTCAGAAACCTGGTTAGATGGTATTTTTAATTATGTAGCAAATAATAAAAATGGTGTCGTGGGACACCCGACAGAAGCAAGAGTAAGTAAAATCGAATTATGCGGCGATCCACCACCGCGGTCGCCACAGTCGTTGCACATTTTTTACTTTACAAAAAATACGACTTTAAAACATCTAGAAAACAATTTATTTGACAGTATTTTTCATACAAATTGTACATAATTTTCCAACTATAACAAAAATCAATGTTAGTAAAATAATCAAATACACTTTACTATCTTATTTGATACGACTAGTAAGATTGCATAAGAAATAAGTGTTTAAAATTGGACGTAGTGCAATACTTGTCTTGTTCTTATCCATGGATATTACGAACATTATGTGTGAATGAATGCCAAGCGATTTCTGTTCCAATAATTATTATGGTTTTGTGTACTTCGGGAATAAATTGTAGCCAATATGCTGGTAAGGCACGCTGATCTGACCAGCATATACCATCTTTGGAAGATTCAAAAGATTTGAAATATTAAATGATCAATGTCAGTTCAACTATATTAATTGTACGTAGCCATTGCGCCAATTTAAAATGCATAATTATAAGATTAATTGTAATATTTTACTAAAGCAATGTCATATATTGATACATTTAATTGTTGTGCCTGAAATACAGTTTATAATATTGTTATGATGTTACTAAAATGTACATTGTTTCACTTTCCATAATTTAAAAAGTATACCCTAACTTTTGACCTTTTAAGTAGTATAATGGTTTGCAAATTTTAAATGATCATTTCCAAAATTATACCGGTTGGAGATTATGAGATGGCATATTTTCGAAACCTATGTTGGGTTAATCATGCTGAAGAACTTTTACTGTGGAACAAACACTGAAATGTCTAATAAAAATATTTTTTTTTCTTTATGATCGAGCAATGTTTATCGATAGTTTATCGTTATTTATAGTATTGTATAGAAAGTTTTTTTTTTTTGAGAATTAATTATTGTTCCCATTTTAAAAGGTGCTCAGCATGACTAACCCAACCTAGGTTTTAAAAATATGCCATCTCGAAATCTTTTTAATAATGTAAAAAAAGAAATAATATAAAATCCGTAAAAACATTAATTAATTAGAATAATCATTAATTGGGCGTTCATTCTGATTTACTTTATATAACAATAAGAACTGGGTACTTTCTTATCAATTTGGAAACTAACAATTTGAGCAACTTTCTGGCATTGTATATCCTTTTTTTAACACCAATTTTAGAATCGATAACATACATGTTATTTATCGCTATAGGTTACTTATGTTAAGTTAGACGAATATTGCTTCAAAATTAGCCATTTTCAAAATTAAGTTGACGTTTTATTAACTTCAATCTTCAGTGAAAACTAAAATGTAATATTATTTAATGGAGTATGTCAAATAAAATAATAAAAGTCTCAAAATAGATACGCAATGTTTTCTTTTCACGCCATTCACTGAGTTTTCGTAGTTCACCCAGCAAGGTGTAGCCAAAATTTTCTGGGCTTTTTTTTATATTTGGGGGTTTCATGGTTTGAAATCTTTAAACCGCTAATATAAAAATCATAATTAAACAATCTACCTTCGTCGGAATCAGTAAATGACTAATTTACTTACACATTATTTCTGTCTTACATTGATCCTATATATACTAGCTGTCCTTCACAGATTCACGCATGTTACAGTAGTACCCAACTAATAAGGCGCGTTGTGAATCTTCGTTCGCACAGAAAAGAAAGTATGGCCCGAAGATTTACGAAAGAATGCTTAAAACTTACAATCAACCTTAGATTACTACTATAAGGTTCATAATACACTGCTGCTGTTAGTTCGTTCTCATTCGCAAGTCACGCCCCTCCGTACACATGGCGGCAGCTGCAGACCAATAGCATTTCCCGCGCTTTGAAAATGTGTCTTCTTCGCAGGTACATCGGTATGCCATATTAGTTGAGTTTAAAAAGACTTTCATTTTATTAGTATAGATTACTAATCAAGCGCTTTAACTTTCCAACTGAGGATATAATAGATAAATGCCATGGGATTTTTAAAATGACCAAAGTTCATAAGACAAACTTTATGCTCATTACAACTATCACAATCACAAGGTCGCTGACGATGAGTCTGAAGGTGGTATGCTCATCTGCTAGAAGGGTGGACTGGTTCTCAAGTGCAGCAGCTGGAACACAAAATTATAGATGCATGGACACAGATTTTGCAAGTTAAGGATGATAGCCAGCCAGGTGGGTACCACAAATTTCCCCCGTAGACAATAGCTGTAACGCTCGCTGGTAGATAATAATATTAAGAGCACTCAGCTAACCATACTTTTCATACAAAAGCTCTGTAATTATGATGGCGTTTTAAAACAGTTTTCGTTAGATGTTTTAAACAAATTGGTATCTTGTGAACTATATCTAGTAGTATAACTAGGCGAAAATAAAAAAAGTGTGAAAGTGGGGTGGGTATCTATGTTTAGTTTTCGCTAGATAGTGTATGCGTTACGGCTTTCTTGGACGTATATTTCTTGGTGCAGGCCATAACGTTATAAAAAGCCGGACCGCATAACTATGTCTGTAAATTAATTTTGATTTTGAAGAAATTTCTGTGCTAGTTAGAAACTTCGTTCTATTTACCCTGTAATATTTGGATCAATGCTTAACTGTAATTATTTCAGATTTTTCGCATTTCGAACGGATAAGGTGGGGAGGGGATTTTTGCTGAAATATACTGCTGACTGTGATGGATGAACGGATGGAGTTGCACTATGGTGCAACTCCATCCGTTTTCATACTTGGTTTTATCCAAGGTTTCATACTTGTTTCCTTTTGGTTCCAAAACGGGCGAAACCCTATAATTGTGTAAACAACTACCATGAATCAATAGCAATTATGTTTGAAGAGGTAGGTAAATCACAACCCTCTGATATTCTATGGTAAGATTGAATACTGAAATCTTTTCCATTGATGAATTATTTATTTTACTTACATCCTATTTATGTTTTATAACTGATATTTATGTTATTAAAAAAACATTGACGAGGACCAATTTAGTTATGAAAATAAATTATTTGTAGATAAAGGAACAATAACAAAAACTGCCATATAGTGATCAATATATTTTATTTACATACATACTATCATACATTACATGATTTGATAATTAATTTCATAATTAACCCAAACACACCTTATATTATAATTTCTCTAATTTGGGTAATTTGGTTTAGAATACGATCGAAATTTAATATCTTTTAATTATACTCTTCACAATTAATTGATCGATTATGATTATGAATTAGCACCTGAAGCAAGCGACATGAATGGACGAAGCGTTTTATTTATAATAATATTTAGCAAGTTTATTATTTTCTCTAAACTTATCCCTCTGGTCAAACTTTAACACAATCATCAACAAACCAAAGTAAATACAATATCAGTCTCATTTGCTTATAATTTTGTCTAATCTTGCAACATATAATTTTATTACGGTTTTAATATAATTTTAACTGTGGTATGGTTACCTTAATTTAAAGGCAACCCGTCTGTAGGTATGATAAAAATATCCTTATTATAATTTTAACCAGTTACATTATTGTTTTCAAGTAATTCAGATAAAAAAAGTCGTTTGTAATTTAATTGACTAGATCACAAAATAAATATAATGTACCGTCCATATTATGTACTATATTATAATCATTTCATTGAGTGATGTAAATTAGGTACAACAATGCTACACAAATTGATTATTGATACAAGTAATCACGTTACTTTCTAAACCAACTTTATTATTATGCGAGCGATGCAATCTAGAACGAATGGCACTTAAAATAAGTTTGTCATGAGACAGATGCGAGCGTGGCGCGATCATGGACCCCTATCATACTCTAACTAATGTGAAACAACGTTCCAAAATCCTTTCACCACATTTACAATGTTATCAACATACTACATGATATATAAAATTTTCACAATACACAATTCGTAACGATATTATTTTTTTTGACACCTGTTAAATGCAATTAGGAATGAAAACATAAATTCTTAATATAGAAATTATAAAAGCATTGTTGTTAGGCATTCGATTAGGTTCTGCAGAATAACGTTGTTAGTTAATTATAGTTCATTTCACTACAATCAGGGAACTCTAGCTTGCAGTAATTTATGTTACAGCCCACACTTGAGATCCATCAAATGCAATAAATTCAGTTCTGACCAAATTGACCATCCTTAGCTATCTACGACGAAGTTTTCAACAATACCTTTCACTACTACCATACGTTTCGACTTACAACAATGATTTACTAATGTTATTTATTGCTAATGTCAACGTAAAATGAAGTGTCTACAACTAATCGTTTGTTCAACGTTCGTTCAAAATTGTCGGAGTGTTAAATTCGAACTTACTATAATACTACCATTATTCTGGGTGGAGACTTCGAGATGGCATGTTTTTGAAACCTATGTTGAGTTAGTCATGCTGAGCAACTTTTACTATGGGACCAACAGTGAATTCTCAAAAAATATTTTTTACTTTTCATACATTATGATCGCGCAAGGTTGACATTTTGTAAGAAAAATTAAAAAAAAAATTGAGAATTCACTGTTGGTCCCATAGTAAAAGTTGTTCAGCATGACTATGACTATGTGCAACATAGGTTTCGAAAATATGCCATCTCGAAATCTCCACCTGTTATATGATTTAATACATACGTATTCATTACTTATAGAGAGAAAATGGATACCATTTTTTATTTGAGAGCAATTAGGAGGAATTTCTCGACAAGTACGTAGTAATCATTTAATATTCTTTGTTTAATTTCGGTAACGAAGACAAATAGATAACTATGCAAAACTTAAACTAAAATGGTGCGTTCACATAAGTTTATAGGTTAGACGTGATATTATTTTTCTGTCCTGTTTACAATATAATAATATTGGCACGTCCTGTTCAATTTTGTGTGAGAACGAGATATTTAAACAATATTCGTATAGTGGGACGCTAATACGAGCTAGCGCGAAAATGTACTAATCTTGGTTTGTGCAATAATACACGGAATTGTCGCGATTGATACGTTTTCGGCACGATTTTTATTGATTGGCCGAACGCAATTTGGATGCATTATACAGACGATTTTCGTTCAAATAGTTAAAAGAAAGAAAAATCATACACCTTTAATACAGAAATAGAAAAAGACTCATAAATATAAACATGAAAGAAATTAAGGGGAAATTTCGACCAGCGAAAAATCACGAGAAATATGTCATTAGCAGGCAACTCGCAGCTAAGAATCCAAAGCACGTTCGGCCATTTCATTACAACACTAAACTTGTGACATCACAAAACAAATGACCGACAGTCACAACTAGCGCCATCTACCGGTAGGCACAAGTAGCGCCATCTACCGACAGTATAGTGGTACCCGCTAGGCAGCGGTGTGTAGCGCGGCCGGTGCGGGCTGGGCGCAAGGCACAGGCGGCGGCGGCGGCGGGGGCGGGGCGGCGAGCGCGAAGGCGAGTCTCTCGAGCCTGGCGTGTACTATGGCGAGGCGCGGCCACACTTGCGCGGCCGAGTGCAGCGCGCACACCGCCGCGTCCAACGCCTCGTAGCGAGCCCGCCGCTCGCCTTCCGTGCACGTTGACAACTCCTGCAATATAATAATAAAATATATCGTGGGACATTCCTCACACACGGTCATGTGATCCCATACTAAGCAGAGCTTGTAGTATGGAAACCAATAACTGATATACTACTTTTTCCCCCTTACTCATAAAGCGCTATTTAACTAATATACTGATTAAATAGTCACGTAAATAATGTCACATTATTTGACAATGACAATAGAGTGACGTTATTTACGTGACCCTTTAAACAGTATATTAGTTAAATAACGTTTTATGAGTAAGGGGGTTAGTTTGTAAATACATAATTACCCAGTCTCAGGACATACAGGACATGTTCAATAATGTTCACACAAATGCGTGTCCTGTGTGGGAATCTAACCCACGACCTGCGGCGCGATAGGTGGAATCTTAACCAACCACGTCAATACATAATAATACTACGAAGCGCTCGTGGTGTAGCTTGATTAGCCGTTCTTAATCGATCGGCAAAGTTAAGTTACCCCCGTTGAGACCGGTACGGCCGGTATGTTCGTAGCCGACTGCATGCAGAAGCAGCAGGCGACGTGTCGCAACGACACTTCTGGTTTATAAGTATTACTATGAACTACCTTTCATAGTAAGCGACACTTCGCCTCCATCACAATGACGCGTCGCGACTCCTCCATACGCAGGGCGACGCCGCGGGTCGTACTCTAATTCTTTCATTGAATGTATGTATGCATACCTTTTTATGCATTAAATAAAGTTTTATTTGTATCACTATCTTAAAAAGTACGCGCCGCGTCGCGTCGCATCTCGTCTAGGTTTGAACTGACTCTTATACATAGAAACGAAAGAGAAAGAATTGGTGTCGCTGCGACACGTCGCCTGCTGCTACTGTATGCAGTCGGTTACGAACTTGCACCTTAAGTATAGCAGATGAATCTCACCTGCTCGATAAATTCTAGATCATCCTCTTCACCGGCCTGTGCCAGCTGCTTTTTGAGCGTCTGAAAAATAAAAAAATTCGTATTGAATCAATATTTTTTCCCAATGTAGATAATGTTGAAGCGGAGCATGTTTATATTCAAAATAATAATTATGAAGATGTTATGTTGCCGAGCGCACTATATATTAGGATGCGTTTCCAATAGAGCGGGGAGGACAATGTTCCCCTACATTCTCCCCGGATCATTCGTGTAGCTGTCGAGCGACATGTATTTCCATTTGTCCCTATTGTATCCATGGTTTTATTTATTTTGATAGCTCTAATGGAAACGCAATCTTATACACGCGACTCATTCGGCATTCGTATACAAATTGCTAATAAATAAAACTTTAAAAGAACAAAATTATGCACAATATAATTATTGATTAACATACATTGATTACAGAGGGTACAGCAAAATTTCCAGTTAATTACAGATTTGTCAGTGATTTATATACAATTTGTGCTCGTTTCAACGAGTCAATGCCGAAGCACTGAAAGCTAATGACGTTGTGAGAAGTCACTATGTTCTCCCCTAAATACTTCTATACAAAAATATATACATAGAAATACTTATAGAAACATGAGAAATACACAAATATTAAAAACATATAAAATATACACAAGGATTTAAAAACACGGAGAGAACATAAGACGTGTGCATCTAAAAGCAGTGCTTAGGCTGTCAATGTATGAATATAAATAACCTTGGCTTTTTATTCTTGACTCGAGATCGCCAAGCAGGCCCTGAATGGTGTAAATACCTGTTTCATATTAAATTAGTTAACGGCACTAACAAAACTGTTGTTTGTTTGAATTTAATTTTATAATAGTATACATAAAATATTTGATAAACACTTGGCATTTACACTTCGTAAAAGATTCGATGTTGAATTAGATACCTATGACAGGGGTCGGCAACCTGCGGCTCGCGAGCCGCATACGGCTCTTTAGTTCCATACGCAATAAATAATTATTTTATCAAAATCCTTTAAAATCATGCAATCGATCCATTTGGAGTGCTGACGATCTGCGAGTCGAAATATTCGTGCGACTAAGCGTTCTCTTGCATGAATAAAATAATAAAAATCTGTTTTTAAAAAACCACAAAAAATGTGGCACTTTAAAAACTCTTCCGTCTCAAAAGGTTGCCGACCCCTGACCTAGGAGAATCAGATATTGGAAGTCCTTATGAACAAAAATTACTGCATTATTATTTCAGTTTAATATCATAAAATAATGATTAAGTATGTATCTAAAAATAACATACCGAGAAGAGACGCGACGCGCACTTTTTAAAATAACAATAGAATATAGAACTTTATTTAGTAAACAAAAAGGTACACATTTCAGGGAGAGAATTCGGATACGCATCGCGATAGCGCGAGTCACTTGTCACGAATTCTCTCAATAAAATGTGCACTTTTTTGTTTAGTAAATAAAGTTCTATATTCTATTGCTATCTAAGCTTACCGTGTACTGTCTCGTCTCGGTGTGAACTAACCCTTACTATAGCGACAAGAGTCCTAGTGACGTTTAATATATATTTGTAACTTTTCCCGGTGTGATAAATGAATGAACGGGTTTCCCATGCATTGATTCTTAAATTCTTTTTCCTTTATCGAATCTTTTACAAAATGATAATTCAAAAACATTGTGCCATTGTTTTAAAGTTGATAATAGCGTGACTCACTTCAATGGACTGTCTATACTCCTCCATCATATTCTTACTGGCGTCCAGCTCTGCTAACTTTTTCACTACCACATCCGCTACGTTCTTTTCTGTTACGTCTATTTTCTCTCTGTAAAATTAGCATACTTTGAGCGAAAATGAATAATGAATACAGAGATAAAGCCTCCAAAAAAAGTGATATGGATATAGCTCCAAACTACAATCGTTAGCTTTTATCATCAGAAATACCACAGATAGCTGATGATACAGATACAATAGCCTAATAATAGATATTGTAAAGACTTTTAAAGTAGCTGCTCACCTAAGCGCAGTAGCAAGTGCCAACGACTGCGCATCATCAGTATTAGCGGCTGCTGCGGCTGCAAGCCTCAAAGCGTGCAAGAGATCAGTCAGCCGCGTGTCCAGACGCAGTACTCGTTCTAATAAGGACCCCCTCTCCGCTTCCTCGACCTCTTCGGACCGCTGCCGTTGCGCTATAGCTGCGGAGAGGTTGCGAAGGGAATCCGACGCTGATTCTCCCTCGCCTTCAGCCCAGTCGCGTTCAGGTGAGCCAGATTCACCACTCCACGGGCCACCGTCTAGGATTTCGCCCTCTGGGACCTCTACTTCGCCTATGTCGGCGCCTGACCACCATTCTTCTAGGCATTCTGAAAAGATAATAGATACAAAATGGTAATTTCATAAAATTTTTTGCTTGGTTTCTTGTGAATTTTCAAATTTCTTGTGAAATAGTTCCTGTGAACGGCGGATGCATAATAATTAGGTAGTTTTATTCAAATCAAGAACATAAACACTGAAGAACAATGGTCTAAAAGGTCAGCCTTATGGAACACCGGACAGTTTAGTCACAAAATCAAACCTGTATGTACAAGTGACAAGTTTAAGTACCTGGATCGTTGACGAAACACGGCTCAGTCTCCGAGTCGAGCAGATCGGCGGAGTTGTCGTTATCGTCGGAGACTCGCGAGCGGTCGTCGTCGGGCGCGGGCGCGGTCGCGGTCGCGGTCACGGTCGCGGGCACCGACCGCAACGCCCGAGCGACCGCCGCTAACAGACCGCCGCGGACCTCTTCCTCGGGGGAGAGGGCTTCGCCGCTGTCGCTGCGACTAGAATATGACAGGTATTTACTTATTTTTAGGAGTAAATATAGGACAGGGAATTAATCAAGAGCTTTTAGTCGGATATTACGTGTATTGGATAGGAAAGACATAATTATCATCATAGTACAGTAGTACCCAACTAATGACTCACCTACAGACTTACACAGATAATCACGGGCACGGGTGCTTCGGTGATTATTTGTGTAGGATCGGTCGTGAAGCGACGGCGGCTTGCTTCCACTGCGATGGGAGCGACCAGGACTCCGCATCGCACACGCTCGCGGTGTGCCCTGCGTGGGACCCCGAGCGGCGGATCCTGGTCCAAGAGATCGGACGGAATCTCTCCCTGCCAGCAGTCGTGTCGGCGATGCTGAGCGGGGATACGGCGTGGAGGGCCGTAGCCTCCTTCTGTGAGACTGTAATGGTCCAGAAGGAGGCTGCCGAGCGGGATCGGGAGAGGGCCGATCCCACCCGGAGGCGAAGCCGCCGGGGCACAAACGTGCCTCGTAGCGGCCCCCCTGCCCTGTAGCTCGGGCTTAGAATAACAGCTACGGTGTTCCCCTGCCTGTCGTAAAAGGCGACTAAACGGGGCCTTTGGGGTTGTGGGCAATCAGAGCGGGGGCTCTGTGCGCCCAGAAGCGACCCCAAGGAGGACGATGGCTCGATGTGGTCACAACTCATCGTGCGATAACACAGCGAGGGTGCTGGGGGGAGGTGTCAGACTTCCCCCGGGACGAGCTATCTTATCATTGAAAGGGAGCGAAGGGCGCTGTCAGTGAGAGCGAATATGATTGCCCGCAGGTTTGCACGTGCCTCGAGGGATGTCAAAAAGTCATTATTTAGAGCATACTGCACTTCTTTTTATACAAGCAGCTTGTGGGCTCATTTTACGCAAAAATCTTACAGTGCTCTTCGCGTGCAGTATAATAATGCTTTCAGGGTGCTGATGGGGCTGCCTCGTTTCTGTAGCGCGTCAGGGATGTTTACTGAAGCCCGCGTTGATTGCTTTTATGCTATAATGCGTAAGAAATGCGCATCCCTGGTGCGCAGGGTCCGGGCCAGCGCCAACAGCATCTTGAGCATGATTGCTAGCAGGCTAGACTGCTCTTTTGTGAATCACTGCTGCATGGTTTCAGGTGGAGCGGTATCCTTGAAGCAGTGATTCAATAGATCAGTTCAATAAAATACGTATGTTTAAAAAAATGTAATTATACTAACCTAGTCCTTAAGTCTTTTGTAACTAACAAAATATGAGTCATTGAGCTTGAAATAAATATATTATTATTATTATTAGCGCCGCGCTTGGAGGGGTGAGCAGGTACGCGTTCAACACGAGAGCCCGCCCCCCTCTATAGCGCAGGTGGCGACCACCGTGGGGTTTTAGCCGGGGTAAAAGTCCGGCATAACCTGGCCGCTCCCCCCCAGGGCGTTCGGGTATCCTATGAGGATTTACACACGCTAATAAAAAAAAAAAAAGTACCCAATATGGCTTACCGATGTACCTGCGCAGAAAATGCATTTTAAAAGCGCGGGAAATGCTATTGGTCGGCAGCTGCCGCCATCTGTGTGGAGGGGCGTGACTTGCGAGTGAAACGGAACTAACAGCTGCAGTGTATTATGAACCTTATACTAGTGATCTAAGGTTGATTGTAAATTCTGAGCATTCTTTCATTAATCTACCTACAGCACATGGGTCTCTGACGCCTCGTAAGGGGCTGCCAGATATAGTGTGCCGTCTTTTATGACCGAGAGGTTGGTAGAGGTGGCCACTATAGAAAATCTCAGTAGAATTAAGGGGGTATGTATGTATATGCCGAGCATAAGTCTCTCGTAGATTTCATTTGTAAGTGACATTGTAGACATGTATTATTGTTGTAAGCTAGGCGAGTGGTACCTGTAGAGGTCGTTGTGGTAGACGGTGGGGTGGTGGTTGTGTCTCGGCAGGCGGTAGGCGTGGTGCAGCGAGCGCGTGAGGCGCGCGAGGCGGCGCGCGAGCGCGTCCAGCGCGTGCGCCGCGCCGCCGCCGCACCGCGCGCGCGCCGCCAGCGCCAGCCCCTCCTGCCGCCGCTGCTCGCACATGCGCACCAGCTGACGGCACTCCGCACGTCTGCACGCACACACACACACACACACATACGTCAGAGACCGGTCGCGAACGCAAGCGCGCATCCTGCCTCATTGACACAGGTAGAGTAAGATATCAATGTTTCATGGACACTGTCCGCGTTGTACGATCATTTTGAGGGATTATTGAATACGCCGTAAAACTATTATGGAGGTGCAAGGTGGATGACACCTCCATTTAAAAGAGAAGATCTGCCGCCAGGCTGGGTCATCGTGCCTGGGGACCGCGGTCCAACTGTAAATGTCGGACGGTTGTATTATAGAGAGAAAACTTCTTAATTAAGCGCAATGCAGGATATGTAGTGGCATTGTAGACGCGATGCAGGATAATGTGGCACCACGCCATCTATTTTTCAGTATTTGAACTATCTCAGTGTTACTGATAGATGTCGCTACAGTATTCATAAATAAAGTCCTCTGCTGTTCCCACAATAAAAATTGATCAGCATGAATAACCCAACATAAGTTATGAAAATATGACGTCTCGAAATCTCCACCCGGTATATTCAGGGTATAATGTATCTATGTGCTAAGTTTCATTCGAATCCGTTCGCATTTGTGTGTGTTACCTCTTGTCCAGGTCGGTGTTGAGCCTGGCCAGCTCGGCGTCGGCCTCCCGCAGCGAGTCGGAGAGCGCGCCGGTCTCGGCGGCGAGGAACTCGTGCATCTCCAGCGCCTCGCGCTCCGCCTCCGCCAGCCGCGCCTCCACCGCGCGGGACGACTCGCGGGCCGTACACGCCTCCTACCACACCATACAATAACACGTGCTCATCAAAAAACGGAAGCGCTCGTGGTGTAGCATCAAAAGCCGTTCTACTTCTTCTTAGTTTTAAGTTTGGCAACCAAATCCAAATTAGGATTCCATTCCAAATGGCAAAAATTAACGTTTCAATATTTTAAAATGACAACACCGTCTGCAAGCTGGCTCTTTTAGCTTTTATACGATATCAGATGCAGTGCAAAAAGCTAATATTAAAGGAGAGAAAATCTTTGCTGAAACCACCTCTTTTGTATGAAATTTCGATCTTCGACCAAATTAAATTAAATTCAATTTATTTCTTGTAAACATAGGTTCAATACAATGATGTTAAATAAAAATATAATGTCCAAACAGACAAAGCAACACACACAAACAACAAATAAATCAGGTATGTCTTTCAGTTAGGTACTCATTAATTGTATAATATGCATTGTGAATAAGGAAGTCATAAAATTTCTTTTTAAAAAACAAATGGCGGTATTTTTTATTAAATGGAAATAAAAGATAACGCAATATTTGTACGTAGTATTTATATACTCTGAGGCAATATTATAAAAGAGGTTCAAATCAAACATCAGTTACTAACCACATGCAGCTTATTGCAATGCTCCCTCAAGGCATCAATCTCCCCGCGCTGTTTCGCCGCCAGCTCGCCGGCTGAACGCAGCTGTTCCTCTAGAGCTCGGAGACAACCCTCCGCGCCGGCGCCCGCACCTGTTATGGCAAAATATTATGTACAGTTTGAATAACGAACATCATAATTTTTTTTCCTTAACAAATACACAGATATTATGTGTGTATTTTCAATGAAGAAAGAGGGTTTACGATTACTGCTATTTCTTTTACGTTTAGTCTAATCTTAAAAAAATGAAAAGGTTGCACAACTCATTTGTCATTCACATAATGATTTTTATCCTATTAATATTTTTTTTATACGACTAAGTCGGTAAACAAGCATACGGCCTGCCTGATGGTAAGCGGTTCCCATAGCCATATGGACGTTTGCAATACACGAAGCATAGCTCACGCGTTACCGACCTTTCTCCCCTCCCCAATGAGCTCTGGCGACCTTACTCACGCGCAGGAACACAACTTTACACAACATAAAGTTATTTGGCTGCGGTATTCTGTAAGATGGAGGTACTTCCCCAGTCGAGCTGAGCTTTTTTAAGAGCTTTCGTGGAATAACTATGAAGAGACAATAGCATGGTGGGTACTTTGTAGTACCCGCCTTCCTGGCTCAACAGAACCCACAAGTTGAAAACCTGTCGTCAAGTACCCTCTGCCTACTCGAGTAACCTCTACTAAACTAAACTCTATATACTAAATATAAGCATGCTCGATCAAAATGTATGAAAATCATTGTTATATTTTCGCAATTTCAGTGTTCGTCCCATAGTAAAAGTTGTTTAAGGCGCTGTGTGAAGACACTTTTCGCACATTTGAGGGGGTGAAGCAGCGGTGAAGACGGCGCTCAATTCGGGGCGCCCCGCGTACTACCCGCGCAGTCCGCTGGCGTCCGTATTCTGTCGGAATCCTTATTCTGGTTGTTACAGATTCCGGAAATTTCAATTTATGCTTTTGATTGTCTAAATACTTATAGTCCTATTACGCATTATAAGAACGATACTTGTGTCTTATTTATAAGAAATGTCTTATATGAAATTCAGTCGTATTGATTGATGAGACCATAAATATAACAAGAAATGTCGGATCAGACACGGTCATACATTTTATGTCTTGTGTCTGGGTTTGAATAAAATAAGTAGGTACTTAGTATTAAATAGTATCACTTCGCAATGCAAAAATCAACATACATAAATAATTGCAAAATAGGTACATAATATTCGTTTGCACAACAAAGTCATAAAATGACATTTATGTTGTTCGAAATAGGGCATGCAATATCGGAAAGTTTTCAATTCCGGACATGAGTTCCGATACCAGAGAACTAGTTTCGGAATTAGCACCTTGTGAACGGTTTTTCGTTTCTAGATCATTTGGAATAAGAACAGAAAAACTAGCAAAACTATTAACTATAAGCAAAACTATTGCCGAGATATATTTTTGAGGGGTTGGAGCCATGGTTCCGTGTTTAATATTTAATACAAGTCCGGAAAAGCTAAATACCTATATGATATAAATTATTAATTATAATAAAAATTTATGGATATCGGAATTACGATATTAACGGAATACAATATAACGGAATTGAAATATGTGAAAAATTGCTGTTCCGGGATAAAAAGTAGCCTATAATACTCGGAGATAATGTAGCTTCCTATTAGTGAGAGTTTTTCGAATCTGACTGGTAGTTCTAGTTATTGGCCCGTTTAAACAAACAAACAAAAAATATCTTCCACTTTTAGTACATGAAAATTAGTCCGGGATTCCGGATAATGTGAACTATTAGATATGTATCTCAACAATATAGCAATGGTTTTAAACCTCGGTTGTGAAATTCAATATTGGACTATGCGTTTATTCCGGAACCAATTTCAGAATTAGTTACGGAATTGAGTTTTAAAATAAAACACCTTTATTCAATAAACTTTTTATAATCATCATGAAATTACAGATGTATATCTTTACTTATCCCTATATTTTGTAAAAATTAATAAAAATTTAAGAAATTAACCTAAAAAGCTTCCTGCAAAAAGGCACCGAAGAAGGCGCGTTTCAACCATGTTGGCCGGATCGGAAAAAAGCTATCATCTTACCCCTCTGGGAGTAAAGCTTTCTGGTCCCTTGCCAAATCGGTCGCGACCAATTTCTGCCGCCCGTCGCTGCCGGCATTGCTGAAGCCTGATGGATCACTAGCTTACACTGCTGTGATAAGGCCAATTTGTTTGCCTCTCTATTCGCGGAGAATTCATGTCTAGACGCTGGTTTACAAACACCACCCCCACTACCCACTTGCAACTGCCAAATGCCGGACATCCGTATCCGACAAAAGGAGGTTGTAAAGGTACTACGCGCTCTTGACGGCGCTCTTGGGGCAGAGCCAATCTGGTCACGTTTAACGCCTCAAAGACACAGGCGTGTCTTTTCACTGCCAAACGGAGTCCATCAGGCTCCTACTTTCCAAAATATATCCTTGCCAATATGCGATCGGCTTGATCTCCTAGGCATAACATTAACAGTAAAATAAACTTTGGCTGTTCTATTGAGTCGAAGGCAGAAACAGCTGCCAGAAAGCTGGGTATCCTCTCTAAGGTTAAGCGGTACTTCACCCCTGGGCAGTTGCTCCAACTTTATAAAGCACAAGTCCGGCCATGCATGGAGTACTGCTGCCATCTTTGGGATCGATCAGCTAAGTACCAGCTTGAGGCCCTCGACTCAATAGACCGCCGAGCCAGGAGACTCATCAGGAGAAAGACAGCTCAGGAGAATCATCAAATGGAAAAGCATTGCGAAAGCTGTAACCCTCGTCAAGAAGAACATTGGCGTTGAAGACTCCAGAAAGCTGGGTATCCTCTCTAAGGTTAAGCGGTACTTCACGCCTGGGCAGTTGCTCCAACTTTATAAAGCACAAGTCCGGTCATGCATGGAGTACTGCTGCCATCTTTGGGATGGATCAGCTAAGTACCAGCTTGAGGCCCACGACTCAATATACCGCCGAGCCAGGAGACTCATCGGGAGAAAGACAGGAGAATCATCAAATGGAAAAGCATTGCGAAAGCTGTAACCCTCGTCAAGAAGAACATTGGCGTTGAAGACTCACCATGTACAGTATCTATTACTGCTTCCACGACTACTCTGACAATCGTGCTAGACTGAGCAGATAATATTTTCAATCCAACTTTATAACGAACTAGTTGCCCCCCGAGGTTACAGCCGCGTTGTAAAAAAAAAGTAGTTCATCAAAAGTAGCCTATAATACTCGGGGATAATGTAGCTTCCTATAAGTGAAATAAAAAACTAATCCGACCGGTAGTTCCATAGATTAGCCAGTTTAACAAAACAAAAAAAACTCTTCCACTGTATAATATTAGTATAGATAGATTATGTGCATTTTATAAGGCATATGTGCAATTTAAAATGAAAATATCTAATTCCGATATTGAAATCCAATATCGGAAATCAATATAGGAATTGAAAACCTTCCGATATTACATGCCTTCATAGATAGATATGTGCAGTTTATAAGGAATATTTGCAATGAAAATGTCTAATTCCCATATTAATATCGGAATTCCGATAAAATTAATTCGGAAATCAATATCGGAATTGAAAACCTTCCGATATTACATGCCCTAAAGTATATACACTTCTTTGTGCCTTTATAAATTTTTCTGATTTATTTTCAAGTCACAAAAATATTATTCCTAGCGTTATTTTTACAAAATAAAGGAAATTAGAAAACTACACGGAAGTAATACTTAGAACGAATTTTCGATATTTTTCCATTTCCAGAATAAAAAAAATACAAAAAAAAAGAATTGATACAAAGAAATGAATGTGAGTTACAAATTTTCTGATAGTAACATTTATAATAAAACGTAGGTACTACCCATTCGCGTTGAGGCCCTTGCCCACGTTCACCTGCCCGCTTCCCCTGTACTTCCCCGATAGCGCTCGTTTTGTACGCATGGCTACAGATCAAGCTGAACTCTTATTGTATGGAATTCCTATACAATGCGAGATCAGCTTATACTGGAAATGTATCGCTTGATATGTAGCTTGTATGTACTACAAGTCTACAACGCGTGCGCTACAGCGCGACTGTGACTGTGACTCGGGTCTCAATTTATCGCGCACTGGTAGTACGTAACCTAAAAGCTTTTTAATTATTTTAAAAACACCTACTCTAATCTTTGATAAATCTAATATAATACATTTATTTTTTCTCTCCTTACAAACTAGAATAACAATTTATACAATAAACATGACACTGAAGTCTAGGGTAGTATACACACGCTATGGAAATGCAGTTTTTTCGATGTATTATTTTGTACTTGAAATACAGAAAAAGAAGAAAAAATAGAGAATGTTGAGTACATCCTATTCTTTCGCAGACTTACTTAGACTTAGACTTACTTTGAGAGAGGTAGAGCATAGCGTTTATTCGCTCAAAGAGCAGCTCGACTGGGGAAGTACCTCCACCTTACAGAATAGCAGCCAAATAAATTTATATTGTGTAAAGTAGTGTTCCTGCGCGTGAGTAAGGTCGGAGGGAGGAAAAGTCGGTAACGCGTGAGCGATGATTCTTGTGTTGCACGCGTCCATCAGGCGTGCCGTATGCTTGTTTACCGAACAAGTTGTATAAAAAAAAGAAAAACTTTGAATTGTATAGGTTCTATTTTCACAGACTAAAAAGTGCGGATAGTGTGTCTGTGCTGCACCTTAAAGAAATACAACCTGAAATTTATGACTGTCACCTTAAAATATCGCACCGCAGCGCAGTGGAATTTGGACTGAAGGTCGTAAGCTAAATGGTTGCAATTACGATGATAGAGCACTTTAGTTTGCTTCAATATTACATTATATCCATGAGGGGAAGATACGGTACCCATTCACTGTTGTAAGCAGCTGTGAGAAGAAATCTTGATGACAAAACCCAACACTTTTACATAATTTTATTAAAAAGTTGTTTTCTCTTCTTATTTATCTTATTGCCCATATTGAATGACACACAATTTAACTATATAGCTATACAATAAAGCGGTTCCCGCGGAACCCTAATTGGTCATAATTTTTTTGACGGATCCCCAATTTGAGAAATAACAAAAGTGATTGTACCTTGTCATTTGAATATTTTCATGTTTCACTTGAAAAGAAAGATCAATTTATAAATAAAAAATAATATTTATATATATAATATAATATATTATTTATTTATAAGTATTATAAAACATTTATTTTTTAGTTACGACTTTTTTCTACTAATGTTTTAACTCTCGGACGAAACGCGGCAATAAAAAATCAAATATCTATAATGATTACTATCAATACGCACAAAAATGGTGTATCGAAGTGTTATGAAAGCAAGTTCAACCGCTCGGCGAGAAATTTGGCATAGGTCCGACCTCCACAAGCGCTCGAGCGCGACTGAATAGGCCACCGCTGACCGCGAGACGACGCATTTTATAGGTATTTTGGATTTGTGCAAAAGTAAAGAAATAAAATAAAAAAAACAAAACGTAGTGCAATAGATCATATTATGACTATTATTTTAGTATAGTTTTCTTATGAAAATTCTGATTATTATAGCCATAAAATGCAATAAAAGTAATAAAAGGGGGTAACTTTACGATTTTTTTCTATCTAGTAAAATTATTGCAATCGTGTTTTGGAGCTCGCTGGACCTTAGGAAATATTGTCAACTTTCACATATATTTTTTCCGAACTAAAACTATTGCATTTTCTTTACGTAAAACCGAATCAAAGAAACGCATTTTTGCTAATCTATGAACACACGGCGCCTTAACATGAGGAACCTAACATAGCCTTCACGGATCGGACACGGTGTTTTTTTACGGCCGGTATTATAAGGTCATATAAGGTGATGCAGGAAATTGCAGACAACAGAGTAGAGAGGAGAAAATTACGCTGACAAGAGCCCATCTCTTACACTGCATTATGACGTAGGATGCACAGAAATGCAAGGTAACCAATATCTTGTTAAATTTTATTAGATTACTACGAAATGCTACACCAAATATTTCATTAGTTTATAATTCATAAATAATTATTTACCAGTAAAAAATGTTATAAAACACAATGTGTCAGATGAATTGTGAATTCTACGTCAAACCGTTTTTTTTTTACTTTGCAATAAGCCTGTGTTTGACCATAATCTCACCATGGTAAGTGATGATGTGGCCAAAGGTAAGCACACAAAGCCTAGAAGGAACTAGTTTTCAAGTCCAGCTGTCGGAATACACCGATACACCTTGGCAATAGTCAACCAGATGGGTTATATAAAGTACCATACGACTGGTGCTATGGTTTCCTTCAGCGAAAGTTCAAGCTCATTGTAGGATTCGAACCCGGGATCTTCGTCTCGGTATCCAACGTTACTACCACTGACCTATCATAGCCTTTAATAAACATGCTTTAGCCCGTTGGTTCTTGCGAGAGACGCGCGCCCTACAATAACAATTTATGACATTGTTCTTTTTTTAACCGTGAGCCAAGTATTCAAAAGCTCTGCCTTAAAAAGTGCTAAACAATAATAATTTAACCTATATTCTCTGTCTATCCCGTAAAGGTAAAGGGCCGTTACCTGTGTAAGCAATTTTTGTAATTAAGTCTAATATTTGATTGAAAAAGCTTGAGGCGCTTTTTATATTGTAATTTACGCTATTTCTTCATACTTTTTAAAATGCTTAGAAATTCTATTGGGTTTCAAGGAAAAGCGTGTTAAAAGTAGAAGGTAGTGTACCTACCAGCAGCCCCAGCCAACTCGAGCAGCCTCTGCGAGTTCCTGTCGAGGTCGGCGAGCGCTTGTATGCGCGCGGCGCGGTCGGCGGCGGCCTGCGCGTCGGCTCGGCAGCGCCGCTCGCGCTCCTCGGCCGCCGCCGCCTGCGCCGCGTGCAGCGCCGCCGCCAGCCGCGCCGTCTCCGTCTCGCGCATCGACGCCTGCACGCCGCGGTGGCACCGGGACACCTCTATACGACTGTACACCCACAAACATTACACTAGTAACGATATCCAGGGACATTCCTCACACACGGTCACCTGACTGATCCCAAACTAACCAGAGCTTGCACTAGGGAATCCAGATAACTGATATACTACATGTACATGGACTCATGACATACACGACCTGTGGCGCGATAGGTGGAATCTAAAGACGTCTACGGACGACACGATTTGGCACCAGATATGTCGGGCCAATCTCTCTTGTCATACAAACTGCGTCAACTTGCCTCCTGAAATGCCAATTTCACACCATTTTGTCGGTGATGTAGGTGGTTGCTTAAATTTTTATAAGTAAAATAGTAAAATCTTGTTTACAAGTTTCTATAAATTACAGTATGATATGATGGCCGCTTTGACATGAGGGTATCCCTCCTTTTCTTGGTTTGCGTGTCTCCTCCAGCCATCATAGCGTACCGCTAATTCGCGTCACTCGTAACCTCCTCCTACTTTGGGTGTTATATTTTTTATTATATATTTTTGACCAAAAGAGGAAGTTAAAAGGGAATATTTTAAGTGTTATGCTGCACCGACATGAAAATGAATTATAAATAAAAACAAATAACGACCATATGCTAGATGTAAACTTACTTTTCAATACTAGGCAGTACACCCGCAAACGCCGCTTCGACATCTGACCCGAGTAGAACCGTCTGCGATGTCTTTTCCGCGTATATTCGCACCCGAGCCTTAGTGGTCGATCTAGAAGAAACCGATCGCGTGATCGTAGGCCTTTTAGAGGTAGGTGGTGTGCCTTCGTGTTTAGGGGAACCTTCCGGTTCAGTGCCGGCGTCTCGCCGTCTTCTGGGTAGAGTTCCATACTTATCGGCTGCCACTCTTGTCGCGGTCGCATCGGTCATAGTTGTTAGCCGAGGGCCGTTTGTAGGCCATTTCTTTTCGTCACACGGTGAGTTTGGCGTTCGACATCTAGCCGTCGAAGTTTTTGTAGGTTTCGCTCGCAGGGCGGGGCTCTCGCGCACGAGATTGGGGAGATCGGCGGTTGGACGGATTCGCGGCTTAGGCGTCAATGGACGGGGTTTTTCAGGCAAGGTCGGTTTTTCTCGGCTTCTCGCTCGTTCCCGTGTGGCCAGATTGGGACCGCGTGGTGCGGTGACAGGCCGGGGCGTAGACGAGCCGAGTGGCGCGCTTCGTTTAGGTTCAGCGACTGTGACGTTGACCCGTCGACGCGGACGGGGCGGGGCACCGGCAAGTGACGAACTTTCGGAGCCGCATCCCGATCCACAGGATACCACACTAGAGGCGCACGACCTGGATCCGCCGCCACTACTCAGGGCGCGGCCGCAGCCCTCTACTCCACTATCGCTGCCTGCAGCCAGGGCCAGTTCATCTCCCGCCGGTAAACTGTCTAGATCGCCCAACGATCGAGCATCATCGTTACCTTCACACGGCTCTGTTTCAACAAAACGTTCTTTCTCAGCCGGACTTTGAACATCTTCCACGACATCTATAACTATACCACTTTCGTCTTTATTAGTAACAGAAACATCACATATATTTTTATCACTTTCGTCTATATTATTAACACTTTCACTAGGTACGGGTTCTTGACATTTAAGATTTGTATCATGATTAGGAACGATATCGTCGGTTTGGGAGCTAGTAGTCTGCGGGCTGACTTCACTGACGCTAGTTGTATTTTTTTCTTCCATTTCGATTGTAAATCACATGTTCTGAAACCGAAGGAAACGGAGCTTTAATACATATAAAGGATTGGTTCGGTGCCAAGTAAGTAATCAGTGGATTGCAGCGGTATTGTGGATATCGTTCATTGTGCGAACGGCCCTCGGGCATGGCAGCTAGCGCTGTTGCAATCTCGAGGGAACTTATGGCTATAATAGCAATTCTATTGTCTTTAATGACTGCTATGGAAATATAAACTGTTACGAAGCAGTATATTTATAATAGAAACTTCCTGATAAAACTATATTTAATAGGAAACGCGAATCAAATCTAGCAGGAAAGGCTAGTTGTGGTTCACGGCTGCATCAAGTTTATGTCTTCACTTAGCATTGGCATCGTAAGTAAAATACTTATCTGAAAACGTTTAATATTAGCACAAGGTGTTCTACAATATAAAAGCTGTACGGTCGGTGTACAGTTATAAGTTTCTTTAGAATGTCAAGTGGTGACCGAGCAACAATGAGCAAAGTATAAACTATCGACGTATTGCATTGCAATGCAAAGTTTCTATAGCCTCTCACAAACCACAGTTCTCATGGCAGCCGTCCCGCAATAGACCTCGCTTCTGCTATTCACAATATAATAATGATACTTTTTACGTCGATGTTTTAGCTACAAAAGATAGTTTTTAAATTCCATACTTATCGATAGAGCCATATAACAAAACATGATAAGTTGTACCTACATTGTTATAATTGAACAATAGTGTTAACCTTATTTATAATAGCAATATTTAATGCGATGTCCGATAACACCGAGCCGATTGCTCACGAACATACGGGCATAGCCACGGTGCACTGGGCTAAGTAAGTACTTTATAATTGTGTTGGAAATTTATCGATACAATGTTAACGAACGTGAATTTACTTCGATTAATTATTGCTTAGCAGGATGCCGTGGGGTCGTCGCACTGCTATTCACTGGGGGGATAGCAAGCGATCTATTCAAAAGCTGTATTCAATATGAGTAACTCACTTTGGAGGCTGACTCTTCAATTTGTCACGGTAGCTAGGCGCGCGAGACTCGCGACGCGCCGTCTGCGCACCCGTTGAGTAAATTAATCACATAGGTTATTTTTACCGGCGATACATGCCAGCGTGCTGGCCAGTTATCAATTAGAGGCCACGGCGAAGGTCTTAAGTAAACGCAACGCATTAGTAAAAGAAATAAGGTTGTATATAGGCATTAACCACTTATAGAGTAGCCGCCTACGCGGATTTTTAATGATACTTTAGAATTGCGAAACTTTCTCAGAAATTACAAGTAAGTACATGACGTCTACTTCAAAGTTCCACTTGACTAACTTTCCTCGGTCGCATTGAAAATACAAATAAGGTAATCTTTCTATTCAATGCTTTATTTAAAATTCTAGTTAAGGTACGATTGCATTATACGCCATGAAAGAATCGAGGCACGTCTTCTGCGCGGTTTTACTTCGAGAACGTGAATGTTCGATGTTTACACTGCCTCTATTAGGTACCTATAACATTTATCTGTTGCGCCGTATTCGATCATAAAGAAATGATAAAAACAGCTATAACTCTGAAAGTCATCAAAGCGAATAATAATAATGTTTATAGCATTATGACCGAAATATGTGTAAGTAAGTATTAAAAGTTTATGCTCCGATGTTGCACTTGCAATAAAAAGTTATTTTCTCCAATGCCAAGTAGTAAGTTTCTCTAACGACATTTTTTACAAGGTGCAAAAAAAAAGTTTGTGCCTTTTTTTTTTAATTGTTTGAGTGAGTTTCGTGTGAATAAGTGCCTGGATGTTCATGGTAGCGAACTCCAGACTGTATAATTCCTTGCATATCAGGTATTTGGCGAGGCTCCATGTATTGGCGTCAGTTTGAACACGTAGTTAAATTATTGCATATAGGATTCGCATCAAATGCATCTTCAATTATGGTTTCGTACAAAACAATCTGGCAAAACCAGTTCTAGTTGAGCAAGATGAGTCTCACTTAAGTATGACTTAAAGGCAATTAATTACCAATGACTAAATCTTCCTTCTATAGTTAAAAAGAGCGAGTGTCCGAACACCAATAACTTTGGCTTCAAAGGTCCAGAATAAACATTTCTTTTTGTAAGTTGTTTGGTAAAAGACGCGTAGGTATGTTAAAAATACTTATTCGTTTACTTTGAACGGCGAATGGTAAAACATTCGACTTGGGTTCAAATAAATATTTGCGTCTATTTTTAAAGAAACCCATCAATTGAATACCTACTTTGGGAGATTTCGTAAAGTGTGTAAGTACCTATTTACTTTTTATGTTATTTGTAATACTCACATTTCTTACTCAAAAAAGAAAGTATCTTTGTTTCTCAAAATAATAAATGACTTTGTGGATTCTCAGCAGACATGCGATGATATAGCATTCAATAAATTATTATTACGAAACTTAGGGTTGATTTTTCGCTGGCCAGATAAACGGTATCTGGCCACAGATTAGAGATCTGGCTGTCTATTTGAAATTTGAACAGACTTTTCAAAGAAATAGCTTCTAGCGATTGAAAAATTGGACTTTAGTGACGTCAATCGATTGAGTTCCATCACATGTGAACAAGTTTGGCAGTAGATTGGTGAACAAACAAAGAGCTCAATGTACTCTGGGTCGGTCATATTGACAAGCTACGGTTCGGTGGATGAGCTAAAACATTTTCACATTGATGGGCACCGATGTAAACACATTGACATTTCGCAAACATGTGTATTGAAGAACCGAGCAATCATCAAACGGATGTCTTACCACGACTAATAAAAAAGCCATGTGGCGCTGTAATGTCACTGGGAGAGCACAATGTTTCCCATTTGGAGATAAATTCTTTTTTTTTTCAGAATAAGATACCCAATTACCTTTGTAGCAACTAAATATGTAGAACGCAGACAGGAGCTGCCAGACATGTATAAGCCGGATGTTAGGCTTTTAAGCTGTTTGTCGGGGTCAAAGCTGACGAGGGGTTGGATTTTCCAAATGTTGACTGTCAGGTATTTTATAATGCTGCAACACTATTTATAATTATACTGCTGTGATTGTATCCAGGTAAGTTATTTAATACTTAACTTAAGTTTATGCAAATTGACTTTATATACGAGCAAGTTATTTAATTTTAAGATTATGTTCTATATATCTCTGACAAATATTAAATTACAAACAAATTACAGGGTAACACAAATCTTGGGTTACCGAAAAAAAACATAAGTGGGCAGTTAAGAAAACTTCAAAATAGAATAGATTTATTAACACCATAAAGTAGAAGAAAAAACCTTACAATTTGCACACACATATGGCCTCAAAGATTTATTACTCCTCGTCAGCTCTTGATTTAGTTTAAAGATAGTCTCGATTCTAGCCAAGGCGCAAAAACTTAATTGTACCAGTTTTTTCATTCAAAACTCATATTCTGGTCGTTAGCATGGTTTTATTGCATCACACGTTGGGAGTCATGGCAGCCATTTTATTTGAACAAATCTGTCATGGGTAAACAATACAAGGTCGATGCACCGGTTCCGTCCGATGTATGACGGATGTGATTTGGCAAACATGAACGTAAACATCTGCTGGATATAAAATTTTAATTGCTGATAAATATTTAGACAAACATTAACTGGTATAGGAAGGAAATTATCTTGTAGGAACTAGGTGTCTAATAAATACCTCACAAAGCGAAATGCAAACGAGGAACGCAAGGCAAGGAAAGGAATGTTGTCCCATATGCGTTAGACAACCTATATAGGTATTATTTTTACCCATAATCAATTATTTTGCAAAATCGACTCGTATTACAATTCTCTCTACCACTGATTCGGAATACTGGGAAGACTCCGACAAGAAACTCAAGACTCAAGCTCTAAAATAGAAAATTATTAAAGCAAAGGCTGAAATGAAACAGTAGTACGAACATAGAAAGTACACAAAAAATAGGACCGTGTAAACTTGTAATTGAAAATGTTATCTACAATTTTCGACCAACAAAAACTTTTTCCTTATTTATCGAGCGTAGTTACTAACAAAATTATAAAAGCTTTCACGGAACGCGTTGATTACTGTTTATAGGTGTTTTATACATATTAATAGGCATCTGTTGCTAAGCGTGAAATTATCATGTCTGTTATGATATAACAGGAATTGGGTACGGCGCGTTCGATCCCACAGGGCCTGGCACGAATTATAACGTCAGACATTTTGTTATCCTTAAGAAGGCGGAAGGGACTGTTTCACATTCTCCCAATAAAATACAATTTCTCCTTAGAAAATCTATCAAATGCGAATATTTTTAAATTATTTGTATGTGACAAAAAATATATAATTAAATCAGCTATATAATTTTTTTTGACTTCACTTGTATCATCGGTATTAATGTAACCTGTAATAGAAACAAGTTCATCGATCGTTTTTTTAGATCCAAAAGCGTTGTAGATATAATTGTTGGCAACAATGTGACTGTTTGTCATGGTAACCCTTTTGCGAGCCATTAGTGTAGTAGACAGGGCGCGACCGGATATGAAGGGCCCCCGGTGTTGGTACTTGCTCTATGAATTAAAGTCTAAATATATTACCATAGAATTTGTACAACGCGAATTAATTGAGGAGTGGGTTGTGTATACATTATAGCAATATCTTTATAAGGTATTACTTAAATTAAACATGGTAACAACGGTAGGCAACATTTTAGAGCGTATTAAAACTGATATGGGCCTTACTTATCAACCAGATTTACCTGGATAAAATATGAAGTATCCTAAGTATAAAAATACTCATAAATTTAAATCAAGCAGTAAGAATAAAATCGGCGTGTTTAATTACCCAAATCCTACGCATACTTGAGCATAACGGACTTAATAATCTGTTAAATAATAAATATTAATTTTCAAGACAAGCAACAATAGTATTTTTTGCAAATATTGGCAATCACGCGCGCCCTACATTATTTGAGGTCTGCCCTTCACCACGCCCGCGCGCCCCCAATGAAATATCACCCGCGTCATTTTAACGACACCTATGACATTAATATTAGATCAGATTATTATAGTAGCCCCATAAATACACGCGATAAAATAAGATTAATAAGAGAAATCAAGATGAACAGAACTTTCGAAGCAAGGTGAAGGCTGTGCCGGTAAAATAATACCGTGAATCGTTCAAATATTTGTTAGTGAACAAGCGAGTGTTGTCAAAGCCAACAGTTTTATTATTCCAATAAACGTAGTCTCCCCCACAATGGGAACCCTCGGTTACAAACTGCGAGATGGGAATGTTAAGTTGCATGTTGCCATTGATTTTTCGATTGATACGACTTTCTGTAGGGTTTGGTAAGATGGGAAAGACAGATGAAGTCGCAGTTCGCAATAGTATGGACATTGTATAAATTAATGCACAGAATCTGAAGCACTCAAACACAAATTTATCGGATAAGCAAAGAAATAGAAGAACAATGCAGACATAAAAATTTTGTTTAGCTCTCAGAAACAAAGTTTTGATTTTATTATTAGAAATGGATCAATTTATTGAAGGACTATCTCGATATAACAGGTGGAGATTTCGAGATGGCATATTTTCGAAACCTACCCACCCTTCGAATACTCCACCCAGTATATTATAAAGAAATAGGTGTTCAAATTGTAGAGATAATAGTGTCTAGACTAACTCGCTAAACTTGTACGGACTGACTTGGCATATTGGATGGATCTATAGGTAAATCTACCAAGAATATCAAGATGTTTCATATAACCAATTAGAAATGAACTAATATTATTGATACAGATGTTCAAAAAGTAGAGTACGTACTGAAGCTATTAATGAATCCAACATTCAACGTGGCAATGACAGTACACCATGACGATATTTAAATAAAGTTGATAGGTAGTATATTAAAAATATATTTGTTTGACGTAATTAAATTGACCAGCATTCGTTTTTCTTTTCGCTTATAATTGAACACACATGATAAATAACGCTTATCAGATATTAGCAACAATTGATTGGTTGAGTGCTCAAGAACATTCATATTTTATGGGTATATTAATAACTCCGATGATGCAAAAACATGATGGAGTGAGCCTGGTGATAATCTTCCTTTTATTGAAGTTAATAGAAAAGCAAGTAGCCACAATCGCTCTCGCTCGATTCTACAAAAATTTATATGTATTTATTTACAAATGATACCATAAAGATTTACTGCTTATCATCAAAATCATACGATATACGAGCAGCTGCTCTAAACTAAAGAATCAAAAATACCTGAAACTTTGTAGAACGGAAGCAAAATGCTTTGAAAATCCTTCCAAAAGATGAGCACTGTTTTCCACAATTCAGTCCAAAACTTTTATGATAAATTTCAATTAAGTTGCAGAATCAGATTATTTATCGTGGGCACGTCAATATCCGTGGCAGGCGCGGTTGGAACTACCAAATAAAAAGGCCCAGGGGCCAATGATGGCGACGACCGGAGGGGCGCGGCGGCACGTCACCATATGTGTAGATGAGATGGTAACAAACCCAACAATTCACATATGCGTTTCCCTACTACAATTTTAAACATTTTGATAGCAGCTACGTTTTAGCAAACATATAATTGAATGCCCCACACTTGATTACCAGTCTGCACATGAGGACAACGGGCGGCGTATAAAAACATGTCGTCAATAAAGTTAGCCACTCTGGAAGCAAGTTTAACCCGTCATTCATTACACATATTTTACCGTGGATCTTTATGATCAACAAATTGTGTAATAATATAACGACGCGCGACGTCTACGGATTCATCGATTTTCTTAGGAATTATTAAGATTTTGCGTATCGTGAAAGTATTGGTATAAAAAGGTGCCTCAAAATATATTTTCTCACGCACTGACAAACAATGTGCCATTGTATAGAACAAAATTATGAACTGTTTGTAATGCACGTGCATCCTTGAGCTTGTCCGTATTTTTCTGACCTTATTCATTTCAAATTACCTGAAGAGTAATTCTATTGAGTCTATAATGAACCTAAATTGGCAATCCGTTTCGCTCGGCCGACTCAATTGCGTGCAATAGATAAAGATTGATCGGATGCGCAGAGGCAGCCTGCATTAACAATCTAGTGGCAGATGCAATAACAGATTTGTCGGTTAATCTATTATCTATCTACACATTAGATACAAGTTTTTCTGGATCGTTAACTACAATCATTTGCAAAATTGCATCTTCAACCACCGAGTAATGTTTATTGTCTTCTAAATATTCTAATTACGATGGAAGTTACAAGACCGGTAAATACAAACCAAGTAAACCGTGTGAATGGATGCAATGCAATTGGAATGTGAAAAGAATTAGGTACGTATTATGTACGTATAAATATGAATTACCAAGAGGAGCCTTAGAAAGTTTTCACAGAACCTAATGTATGAAACTCCACTGTTATTCTAATACTTAAAAAAAATGTGTCTACAAAACACTGACTGAATGTACACTATTTTAGAAAATGGAAAACATAGTGCTGACATCAATTCGTCGCACAAAACTGCGTCCATTACATTTTCCAGACATCAATATCCTGTCCAGCCAAATAGCACTCATCGATAATTTAATTTTCTTCGCCAATCACAGGCATCAAGGGCTGGCACTCGTTATTGAATTTGAATCCATCCGACGAGGCTTTGAGTTTACCGATCTCACTAATGAGCGAGGAAATCAAAGTCCCGGGTGTGAAGTAGCTGTTGTTATTTGTGATTTCCGATAGGTACCTTTTCTTCGCGATTAACAAAGACTACTATAATTCGAATACCGTTAGATAAGATGGATTATACAGTAAGTACCATCGGTCATTTAACATAGTTACATAGAATATCTAGGCCAGAGTATTTACCCGAAACACTTGCAGGCGATTTTCCTTTGAACTTCTCGAGTGTCGAACGAGAATGATTGGTGCACGGCCTTGACCAGTGTACCAGCGGCCATATGGTGCTGTATGCGCATTGAATCAAGACTTGTGAGACCAGTCAAGTGCCATACATGGTGATGCACTCGTGGCCATCCAGTATGACCTTGCAAGAGAACTGTGAAATCAGACCAAAGTAGGACGAGAATAGTCCAAGTATAGATGAGAATAGTAACTCATTATTAACATATACTTGAGATACTCTGCCGTGTGAGTAACGATTTTACAGTTTGTGTCCATCTGTTGTATTATTTACGGGATTAAGATCTCGGACTTTCTTTGCACAATACTCAGCTGATGTCTATTTTGATCATTCCTAAGATTAATTTATAGTATGCGCGTATTTCTTTACGCATCATGAACAGGAGAATTAGACATTCCGATCGCTTAATCGATCTAAATCATCGAATAGTAACACATGACATTAGATCTATCTGATAGAATGTACTCAGTGCTCTACAAAGAAAGACATCTTTGTTCAAATAAGTGCTATGCTAGTTTTCTTGTAGCAACAATTCTGAGTTCGCGCCTTGCAAGTAGTACTTAACGAAATATATTTTAACAAAGCGGGTAATAAAGATGCATTTTCATAAATCTTACCGAAACGTAAACGTACAATATGAAAAACAACCTTAAAATCAAAGTTGTACATAAATATATGTTTGTAAAGGAAAAACTGCTGTGGCAAAGTAAGCATGTGACGCAAGTGAGACCCGCACTTTAATAATGGTTATTACAAAAGCTAATTAACTGCTTCGCCTTACATAACGTTGAGCATCTGTGTTAATAGAACGTTTTGTATGTTCAAAATAAGAATTTAAAGTTACAGGTTTACTTAGCTGATAATGTCAGTTGGACATATAAGGATTTATATCATAATCGTACCTATAGTAAATGGTCTATTATACCGGTATCGTGTCAAGGGCGACCGTTCAAACAAGATAATAATAGTTTATTTTTATTTTTGTATATTTATAAACTATTCTTGAAATGAAAACTTTGACGGTGGTACTCAGAAGCATGTCAGAAGCGTACGGCGTATGACGTACGTATTCAAAGGGCAACAAAAGCAAGCGTCTTTAGAATCTTCTAGCTGAAAATCTCATAGAATGAGGCCAAATACAAACAGTTAATAATAAAATAGCGTTGATCTATGTTTTCGTCACAGTCTAACAGACTACAATGAGTCAGAGACACTGGGTAAGCAACCGTGACTGTGAACACACTTGTTAGTTCGTAGCCGACCATTTATTTAACACGATATGTGTGCGTTAATCCAGTTCCGATGATATTGCATCCGTGTCATTGCATCTGACCTGGAGCCAGCGGACTTGCAACGAGATCCTCGGTCAACCCGGCGGAACCGCCGCTCCACGGGTATCGGGTTCAATTCAATCATCATGTAGTACTATTGATTTAGTACTTCACTCATGTACTAGACAACTAATAAGGTTTCTGAAGTTATGAATACGATGTGATGCATGCATGGTGTTTATGCATCTATAAAATTCGGTTCATATGGTGAAATAAACTCAACAAATTTCAAGGATTAAAATACGCGCGTGTATTCTTTTGTATAAAATGGAGTTGTTTAAATTTGGGTCCTTGGACGTTTCGGCCTACTTTCCTCTCGACCCGCGCGACTAGAATCCATTTATCTTCTTAGATTGATTGATTGTGTCGTTGGTACTCCGCGAATTTCATTATTATCCGTGATCGACAACATTTCATATTTCTCAGACTTCAGAGCTAATGTGATCAAATGTACCTATCTAATTATGTATTGTTAGTTTTATTTTTGTTTATACTTAAATAGTAATTTTCCAAAAGCCCCCTCATTCTGGGAAAGTATCAACAATGGCATCATGGAAGTAACATTGATAACATCTTTCATGGAGCTGATGAATAGACATTTCTCCGTGGATTATATGTTTACGAGAACAGGATAATAAATAAAAACTAACAATAGCTCGGTTTCGCTTTCATAACAAACCCTTTTGTCAAGTGCTCAGTGACCTCAAGAGTTCTCACAGACTGTATGGAACTTGAGAAAGGAAGCCAAACAGCTTGAATATACATAAAACTATACATACTTGAAAATATAGGTACCTACTTACTTGCTTAGTCTTGCTTACATAATATTTACCAAACAATGTCAATAAATCTCCGAACAAAACATACTTATAACATTTTTTTCTAGGAAATTTTCGGGAAAATTGAGTGCCATACAGAATATTCGAAAATATTATCGCAAAAGATGAGGTAGGTATTGCCAATTCCAAGTTGACTGTACTTTAAATAGAATCCAAGCAAATGTGAAACCCAAAAAGAGTAAGATTTACAAGAACTGGTGAAATCTAATTATATCCTTCGACTGATCCCCGTCGTCGCATGCCTAGCGTTCCAGCCGAGATGTTGGGACACTTGCAAGAATGTTATAGCTATCACGGACTTATGTAGATTACTGAGTAAAGTTTTAATTCCAAACTACATTACAGTCTCTATAACTTCTTTCATTCATGCTAACTCAAACAATTATGTATTATGGAAAACTTCTGTGAGTTAGGTACACTTTGCAAGTTCGATTCGAGGTGGATTTGCACCGTCATTCTGGAGAATTTTATTTACATTTTATTAGAATTTCAATTTACTTTTATAATTAGAAATAACACAATCTGCTTTTAAGAGCGACAATGGAGTTGCTCTGGATTTACTGGAGCGAACAAATACGGGAACTAATAAAATATGAATATTATATGTCGGCGGTCGGATATGATGTAGATTTTAGTTCTGTCGATATTTCATTTCAACATGTTTGTGCTGGACTTTAAAAAGGCCCCGTCCAACTCGTGTTCGGGAGATATGCATTTCCGCATAGCGCTCTCTATCGAATATAAAGTCGGGATTAATTTTGATTTATGGTTTGTGTTAACTTTTTAAAACATGAATAATTGCTGGCATTATCTCACATTTATAGCGCCTAGCGTGAGTTGATAAGATCAATAAGGATAGCTAAGTGAAGACGGTTTTTTAATAGGATAATTGGCGTTGGTCACGGCAACGGTCGCGTGAAGGCCAGTTCCAGGCTTCGAGAACATAAATGTACCAAGTATGACGGTCAATAATAGACACACATGAGTCGCAAAATAACCGACTTCCGCTGCTCCAACAGGCGCGGGCGCAACCGCTGCCGCTGATATTAGCCGACCGACCACACGCAAATGTGTGTACGTTACGCGAATGCTTACCAGATATTACATATTTAAGAGATCGTAAATGCCCATATTTAAATTAGTTTGTAACTATTAGCTCTATTATTATATCAATACTATTAGATTGTTGCTTAAACAAGGATTTGACTCGAAGGACTTTACTTCAATTAACTTATACCCCAGTAGAATGGTAATATCGTCAAATAACAATTTAAACTGTACTACCGTTAATAAAAACAGGAAATTCAATAACAATAACATACATTTTATTGATAAAACACGCACGTAATGATCGCTCTATCAAGTCGCGTCAATCCTTTAGTTTGTCCTTAACATTCAATATTATTTATTAAATTTAATTTATAATTAGTACTCAGTGACGAATAATCAAACGTATAGTGATACGTATTTATAATGTCTATTACCCTTACTTATTTATTCACAATATCAAGGACTTTACTTGTAGATTATTTATAAAGTAAGCATAGTGAACAACATTACATTCTGACGGTTACAAAAGCCAAAATAGATGGCACACCAGCTGTGTCAAGAGCACGTGTGTTTTTGTACACCAAACAAACCCTGCACGTGGTCCCCCTGAGATAAAACATGAACGAACTAACAGTCTCGATCATGTGGTTATGACCCTATTCAAACTCGATATATTTTATAAGTCATTCGAAGAAAGTGACATCGTATTCTGAGATCACTATAGTAAACTAGGGTTCTATTAATAGAATCATCATGAATCATTTTCCGATACTTCGAATATGGCCCTAAAGTGTCGGATATGGCAAGGTCTCTTCCTCGAAGTTCGTTGCTCCGTTGTTTTGCATTGTATGGCGACAACGTCTGCATATTGATGTAGTTCCATCATTATTTCAGCCTATTTTACTACAAATCTGGATACTGCAATATGTGCATAGTACCTATCTTCTTTGTAACATAATCATGTATGTCGTTTTAAACTCAAGATAAAATCGCGAATACAAGGTGAACAATATCGTTAAGACTATCAAGTCAAGCTTTTTATATGATCCTTAAATGTTGCTGGTGATAAATTTAATATACTTTAAATTGCCAGCAGTCATTTCAGCTCGTTAGGTGTTATATCACCCACGATCACTGTGATTGGCGGTTACGAGGACTGCATTACAATGGAAGCGCTGAAAGCGCTAAATCGTCGACAACATCCGGGAAAGTGTCGAGGAAACAATCCAATCAGTCGGTCTCTCTCTATTACCCATATTATATCGCAACGAGTTCAAGAATACAAAAGCAGTGAACTGGTTTTATTCAATCATTGGTCACCAAATACGAGTGCCTAAGCAAGATATTATGCAACTCAAAGGATCACAATTCATACAATAATAATAGAAGCTCGTGCTCTTGTTAAAGGACAGATTGTCCAAAGTAAAGTAAAGCGGTAAGAGGACAACTTTTCGCAACATTATACCACTGTCGTGGTAGCGGCGCGACAATCCGTCGCCACTTTGTCAAGCTACAGTCTCACTCAATTAACAAATTGATGTATAAATGGATAATGTACTGTCCGCATTTAGTGTGAATATCCCGACAACTGCATATCTGTTTTTAATAAATTTACACTAACGGATGTATCTCTATAAAGGGTTTTCCTTACAGACACTAACCATGCCATGGGTCGGACCGTAAACCGCTATCTTTTTACGATCTCGCCCCATTGCTAGAAGATAAACATGTCCGTACGCCTGGAAAACAAGACACCACACCAAAATACACATCGACAAACAAACACAACTCTGTGTAAACCTTAGCTTCAAATTGGTAACAACACGAGTAGTTATATTATTTGAAAAAGAACCACATGACATCATCGATGCATTGGCAAGCATCCAGTTCAAGTGGCGAGCCGATAACCGCATCTATCTAATGAGTGCATGATGGATAGCGTACATACTAATTATTAAAACTCTTTAAATGTCAGCAAAATAAATTATAGTTGTAAATTATGATTAATATTCTAGCAACGTGTAACTCTCTCCGAAGACAAATGTTTAACAATGAAACTGAAGATACAAAAGAATAATGTGCTATGTTATTTATGCACGGCCCAATAAATTATCATAAAAATAACGGTACCTACAGAAGAAACGAGTTAAGATGGGCATAGGGCATTGGGGTCATTGATTCTGTAAAAGCAATCGTAGTGCCAATGGATAGATAATTTAATTTCATATTTAAGAATATAGAAAGATAGTTAATAATAAAGTGATGAAAATTATGTAGTTTCTTTAAACGAAACGATAAATGTAATGAAACTGAAAAAGAAGCTATGTTAGAAACATTCAAAACTTGTAAAACAAACCGCAGAATCTCTGGCGACGTCAGTGTTAGTGTAGGAGCGACTTCGCATCAATGGAAAATAGGCCAAGAAGCGCGACAAAAACACTTCTCTACAGGAAATTGTAAGGAAAAAGCTCGTGGAAATTGAAGACGGTAATAAATCAGGTTTCCAACTGGAATTTCATCTACACCAATGTTATTCTGTATAAACCTTGGCATTTGAGGCTGATACTGCTCAAAAATTACCAGCAGATTTTTTGCTATATTATTGCCTATTGATAGCGCAGCAAATTGTTGATTGATGGTAGTTAGCAAAAAATCAACGAGTCTAAACCTAGGTATTGTTCGCATCATAGGTTGGCGTCATCATTTAATGCGGCTACATTTTTTGTGTGCCTCTCATATAGGTAACTAACATTAGCGAACAAATTGGTTACAGCAAAATTCTTTTGACCTTTTGTATTCACAATAATTTCAGTTTCTCCACATGATGTTGATGTGTATTTTAAGGCGAATGCTCCAATCTGTTTATATAAAAGTCCAGATTCCATGGTTCGGTTTGTATACTTACAAGTACATAAATCTTCCGGTTTAAAGTTCTTAATCTAAGCTAAGTCTTGAACAGTGCAAGGTCGTCGCTCTAAAAACGATCTAACGGGTTCGATGTCCGATGGTCAGTGTTGTGTTATACTAAAGCGTGCTTTTATTTTTCACATCACGATAGATGGAAAAAATATAAAAATATTTCCGGCAGCTTGTAATCGAAGAGAAAGGGAAGGCAAGTCCATTCGGCAAGTTCGTGAGGGATTTTGTAAATAAATGAACACACATTTTCCTTGTATCTGATAGGGCAATAGAACTATTTATAGATGGAAGTGTTGACGCTACTTTAAGAACTTTGAATCCGAACCTTGAAAGAGTCAAAAAACGTTTGGTTTTGTCGAGTCTAGCTTCAAAATGAAAATAGAGTTTTGTCGACGAAACGACGAATATATGAGGATGAATATTTGGGACAAACTTAAAGCTATATTTGGGTACCTGAAAAATCATTTACGGATATAGTTCTTTATAAAGATAATAATTATAAACCGATCCGGTTTCGTCAACAAAACCCTCACTTTCGAACCGGTCTCAAAACTGGTGTCGCACGTTGGACCACAATACTTAATGCGAATATGTACATTATATTTCGTTGATAAAAAAATTAAAAACAGATTATTTATTTCACAAGTTAACGATATACTATAACTTAACTACTAAATATCAAAATATTCTACTCACACATAAGGAAGAATATTAAAGTAGCTTGTGCTGGCAACTTTTTCAGGCGTGTAACTCCTATTAACATAACATATATAAAAGTCACAGTATAAATGAACGGTGCTGAATAAACAAGTCCTTCGGAACTCCTAATAATGTATACGCAGAAATAAAAACATGAGGCAAAGCGAGTGAGCACAACGCACGCGTCAAGTACCGACGCGGGGGTGAACGTGACTGTTCAGCGAACGATGCAAACAAAACAGAATTAGAGTGCAAAGCCTATGACGTGCAAACTGCAAACTCGTACAAACTTCCAACTAAATAAATCAACGAATTGCAAAGTAGATCAATTTTCCTTCGGGAGATTATTCACATTGAACAGGATCAGTAATATCTTCACATACATACATCACTTCACAGGTATCTGGATTAATGTATATTTTGAATAAATCATTAGTGAGGTCTGATCCATGGAATCGTAAGTCAAAGAAATCTTGATCAAGTCTAGCATCGTGATAAATGAGTCTAGAAAGACTGCCAAAGAATTATCGGTGGAAAATCAATAGTGAGAGCAAAAGGAGCAGGCACCAGGCTAATTTTACCCGGACGTTTGACGAGCCGTATCGAGATTGGCCGTCGTGTCGGTCCATATGTCGGTAGATAAACGTCGGCCATTTATTTTGCTTTTCCTTTCATAATGATGATATGAAAAATATGTTTAGCTTCTGTAAAACACAGTGTAATCGTAATTAATGATTTATGAATGAATACTTAGACAAGTCAGCCACATGGTACATTTTGTTAGAAACATTTAATTTAGATGATTGCAGTGAATTTAGTCCAGCAGTACTGCGGGTGTCGACTGTTCTTTCGCAAAACGTGTGCACAGTTGCGTATTGTTACAAAAAAATATGTTTGAAACTGAACTGCGTATTTATATTAAAATTGCTAAGTTATGTAACGAGTAAATAAGCAATTTAGCGGAATTTCAACATCCCCTATCTTCTTGCGTTAAAAAAATTAACTACTTCGAATTAAAGCGGCGCGGCGGCTTTTGGAAACAAGGGATGATTTCAGAGCATTTATATTGAAAGGAATTTTAGGCAAAAATAAAAGATTTTTGAAATATAAATATTTCCATCGTTAGCAATATAAATCAAACGATGGCTTTCAATAAATAACAGTATAATATTTTCAGCCATGCTTCGTATTCCGAATATATTTGAAACAAAAAAGACAAAACAGTTTTCAAAGTCACAGTTACTGCCATGCCAAGTTCAAGGGCCTTCAGATCAGACGTTATTCAGAACATAAATTGTTGTGCATTTGCTGAGAATTCATGAATGTTCTTTTATCTGAAAAGGCATGTTATGTATACGACACTGAAGTGGATACGAAACAGAATAAAAACATCAAAGCGAGATTATAAAATGAATAAGGATCATGAGTAACAAATTGAGGCTACCACGTGGTGAATGGCACTTAGCAGGAAATTGCTAAGGCGTTAACGCAGCTAAATTGGCACATTGTGACGAATCCTGGGAAACGAAAGATCCGCTGTAATTTGATATTTAATGATAGAATTCGCCTGGATCAAATTAGGTGACACTTATTTCAAATTCTTGTGAATTTATTGAAATCTTTATCATCTCTGACTCTAAAATGTTGTTGCAAAGATTGAACTCAAATTCTGTATTGATTTTAATAAAGAATCATGGCGAGCTCCATACATGGATTTGTACAAAAAAAATAAAACAAAAAAAAAGGTGAATGGTATTCTTAGTTTTCAATTGATTATGTTGTATAAACATTTCACAGCCCTGTTTCCTATAGAATAAGGATTAAAATATGTGAGTGGCACTTTTGGGTGGCGCCTGTTCGGGTGACCCAGATCCGTGCTGCGGAGTCTGCGTACACCGCACCGCATTGAGAGGTCACGCAGCATGCAGCCGAGTCCGTGACACGAAAACAACAACCAATTAGTAATTAATACCGAAATACCACTTGCATACCACTTTGCTACCAACCAACTAGGTAAGACATCGTAAATATCACTAGAACACGCACGAAACGGAGTTGTTTTTCCACTTGATTTATGCACTCCAAAGACAGAAAGACAAATTCCCATAGGCTTCAATCTGATAGAGCTTATTACAAGATTACACAATTGATAAATTCTCACGAAGGAGTAAAAAATCGATACATGTAACTATGTATTGTGCAGGATTGTTACACAGTTCCCATTGTGTAGGTGAAAGTTCAGATGTGAGAGATCTCGTGGCTGGTGAGTTAATAGCCTCGTGCTACGGTAATACGTGGTGTCATAATAACTCGTAAGCTGTGCTCGTAAGCGTTCCTAATCACACCTATCCGGCATCATAGATTTTCTGTTCGCATTCTTATAACCGACAAGTAATCTAGTTCCTTGTTTAAATTCCGTCTATTTCGTCATAATCATGATTAAAAAAACGCAATATTATTTGATTACTAATCACAATCGTTCATATGCCTGTCCCACTGATCCGAATATCTATTTGAAACCTAGTATAATTCTGAAGCGTTGCTTCCTACTAATTGATAAGACTATGTTCTTTTTGCCATACTTTCACAAACTAAGGTGCAATTAGATGCGCAATCACAGCGATATAAATTGTAGAGCAATTAACGGGTGCTGATGTACAGTGTGCGCGCATACGCATCATCGTAGGTACTACTCAGGAAATGCGTTTGAGCTAAGTACTCAAACATCGCGGTTATTCTTTTATTATTAAATTTAATTTTGAAAAGATGAATTAAATAGGTATAATAAGATAATAATGCAACAATACTGATAGTGATACTTTATATTTGTCCCAGCTTATCAAAGGTCAATTTACAGATAGCGACATTATGAAGTTCCGAAGAAAGTGTTTAATCGAATTTACCATAGTTTTCGGCTACGCCCAGCCTACTATCATCTGTTTGTTTATGAAGACGCTAGCGAAAGTATTTTCTAATTCATTGATGCAATTTTTCCCTAGAAAATAAACAGAAACCACTTCTTACCTAAAGCTTGAATCATCGTTAGGTACTTACAATACAAGCAAACATCAATAAATAATATGAATATTTTAGATACCTACATGATAAATCTTTTCCTTCAACAGGAGGCGAAAAAGCTTCTCATTTCTTTCTGATATATTCAGTCCGTTCAACTCATCTCATACCTACCTACATACCCCCTTACTCATTAAGCACTATTTAACTAATATACTGATTAAATGGTCACGTAAATAATGTCACATTGTTTGACAATGACAAAAGAGTGGCGTTATTTACGTGACCATTTAAACAGTATATTAGTTAAATAGCGCTTTATGAGTAAGGGGGATAGTGTTTACACTTTACTAAGGAATGCATTGCGTACCCACTCGTACTTATGTATTGGTGATAATTGTTTGTCTAATCGTGTGTGAATATTTTTCAACAGCACGTAAGGAGTGTTAAAAAAAAATGTGGGATCAACAGTAGAATTTGCACCAGTCATGACTAAGATGCAACGTTCCAGGGAAGAGCCGTAGAAAGCATTTACAAAGGACAGCTTAGTTAATAATAACCACGCCGGACGACTGCGTTCCACGCATAACTGTCTTCAGCCGAACAAGCCAACTTCGTCCATTCCATGACAAAACATCAACATTGATATACTTCTAATTCTGGCAGGCTTACTTTCGAATCAACTGGCTAATACTTGCTAGTCATAAGACGGATCGTTCGAGTCAATTGCCTATGCAATCAAGTTTTTACGGTTGGGAGCGCATTATTCTCACTCAATAAAATTCAAAAACCATACTATAGCGACCAAAGAATGCTCGGTGCGAATCATCCGTCCAACATCGAGAATCGGAATAATCAGATTTATGCCAGCGCATAAAGTTATTTACGTGTGCGTGATTTACACGATTTAATGTTTCTAAATTCAGAATCGAAAATCTGGTTGTACAGTTTACCGTTTGACGAACAAGGCTGTCTCAATTATTAGAAACTTAGTATTTGTACATGTAGATACTTTATAGGTATATGTAGCTTAGAAAGCGCGATGGCAATGTTCCTGCCTGCCTCGGAAATGTCAAAGTGGGCGAGCATTAGGGCGACGACCCTATAAAATTTATTGTTTCTAACAATAAGCTATAAATCCAGGTCAAAAAGCAATAGTGCGGCGACAGCCAGGTATATAAGCCGGAAAGGTTACCTCGTCGGCATCGGTAAAGGTTAATATTCCCTTTGGTTGCTACATTCGAAAATTTTGCGAAAACTTTGAATTTTCCTTGTTGTATGTTATATTTTTTTTGATATAATAAGTTTTTCGCGTAAATACTAACGTTTGTGGCCTAATGATAAATCTTATTTGTCATGAATTACCACTGATGTCTGGAAGACACGAAACGCCTGTCTTTTCAGCAAGTGTATTTTGTAAGGTGGCGTGACGTTCGACTTCACGGTTAGATATTTGCTTTGCGTGCAAGGTTAGGATAAAAATATCAAGAATATAATAAAACCTTTTTACGGTATCTTCCAAATCGACCTACGAACGTTATTTGCGAGAAGTCAATAACTAAATCGGTTCAGTTCGAGCAAATATATAACATAGTTAATAGAATGCGGATCATTTGCCTGCAAACTGGCGTAGCTTTATAATAATGGGGCAGTGTGGCAGAGATAATATCAATTTCGTGATTTAAATTGTCGTTCAGCACACGTAGAAAGTGCGTCTGTCGCCGTGGCGCCTTTGCCATAAGGAGGCAAGTCACTTTGTAAACAGTTACAATGCACCCACACATCCAACTGCGTAAGGGGCAATCAAACCAAATTAAGAAACAATAGAAAGGATACAATCTGCGGTGTACAAGCGTCTAATAAAATATCTCGCTTAGAAGCTTTCTCATTTATTATTTTGAAGCAGTATCAAGCACCTATTTTAGAAAATAGACTGGCAAACGTGGTAACATGGGTGGTTCTAAGGCATTAAGTAACGTTTCCACTATAAAATAGATGTATTAATGAGTAACGACCTCTAAATTACCAATGTTAGCAGACATGCTAATTGTATAAAAACGTGACGTGCTCACATAATAGAAAAGTCGAATCAAAACAATCCACCAGAAGCGTGTGATAAAATTGTGATTTAGAATAGCTGCATTGATGGCGATATGATGCAGAATCAACTATTACGATATGAACCGCAGTATTTCGGAAGCTTATTGTAATTTGCGTTGCTTGCGTCACCATGTTTCTGCAACGTGGACTGTCACGTAACCTGTCGATCTTCACTCCTCACGCCCGCGTCTAATGCGGCGTGTAATTACCATCCGTCTGTTGTCACCATTCAAACATGGGCAGAGTACGTAGCTTAGGTTTTTAAAAGTGCTGTAGAAATTGGTGAAACACATGTGAGTATTGATTTCATGGGAACTTGCGACAAGAATAATTGTTTAGTAGATTCTTGAGGACCAACGACTTTTTGTAACATTGTAGAAAGTTATTCATAGGTTCACTAGTAAAAACCTATTATGTGACAGTTAAACAACATGTGATGGCTTATCAATATTCAAATAAAGTCACGAGAGCAACCATAACATAAGTTTACTACAAATGATTTAACTCTGCAAAATTTGTAAAAGACAAAGTAAAAGACAGCATGACGATATTTCAATCATTTGAATTGTAAACGGGCTTGTATCAATATCAATAGCAACGGCAATGATTGAGCCACACCACAATAAGTAATAGTACAAGCCACACGTTGCCCGGCAACTAGTGCCCAAAAGACTGAGAAGATTGATTCTATGTGACGCCGGACAATGGTCCTGGGCATTCCCAGCCACACATTGCCGTAAAAGGTTCATTGTTTACACGCCTCCTTTGTCTTGTTATTAACTTTGATTACATATTAACGCTATAGGTAGCGGGTAGATACAGAAATGTCAACTAGGTACTCTTCAGTTTTGTTGGGAACCCGGTAAAATGCTTGGCGACATGCTCAACTATGTGAGCACTTGAATCCCGTCTGTCAGGGGTGGTTTATGGCGGCTCCAGCTCAAGCGAGTATGAAATGAGTTTTTTTTTCAGAGTTTTAATATAAATACAAATAGCAAGCTAAACACAAAGGTTGTTTAAGAGTACCTACGCACGAGTACTATAGTTGACTAGAATACGTGAATTCTAGCAACATGAGTTTTGAGCAGTTATCTGCATTCTTCTGCGAGAAACGTCGACACTGGCCCTGATTCTGTTGTTTACAACTAAACTAATTTTAATCTCATAAGTCTCTTTCTAACAGAGAACATAAGAAAAGGATGTAAGAAATTTAGTCCTGTCAAATTAGTCCAATGCTTGTTTTCAATATGAATTTAGTCGCCATCTATCGTGGTTACGCCTAAATACACGCAAAATAAGACGGCAAAGATTAATTTGACAGCTTTAAATATGTTCTATCCTTTTTCAATAATGTTTGTAAGAAAGAGATGAGATGTGACTAAAATTAGTTTAGTGCGATTTACAACAGAATCGGCACCAGTGTCTGCTAGTTCGGCGTAACTATAGCGAACGAAAAACGTTCTTATGCCGCTAAAAATACGCGTGTTGCATCACCAAACTATTTCCCTTAATCACGCACGAGACGGAAATTACAACAGAAATATATGTAATTTTAAACTTTAAACATTTTATCCACTCACTTTTTCATAGAAGTAGTATTTTACGTGGCAGTAACGCTACGTTATTATGACTTCCTAGTAAACAAAGGCGGGTATGGAATGGAATGAAACGGTCTAGGACCATTAAAGTAAGTTGAAACAACTATTTTAGTAACTTCCGTTTTGTGATTATGATACATAGATATTGACAAAATACAAATATTTCCAAGGTTTAAGTAAATGTATGTGGTATTCAATGATAAAGGGAAGAAATTACTACCTACTCACAAACTTTTGCAATGACAACTCGATGATAGTAAAATGGTGATGCATGTGCAAGGCACATACAGGAATAATGAGGATAATCATACAAGTCAAAACGATGAAGAATATATCAATAGGTGCTGCCGGCTGCGTATAATCGCTTGAAACTTGTTTTATTCAAATACCTACCTACCAAGTTGTTTTGATTTTAACCAGGGGCTATACCGCGTATTTTTGGTGGTAATCGTTAAGAACACCATCAATGAATTTCGTCAAATCAGGGCCCACCAATGGTCTTAGTCGTACCGTACCGTGTAATTGGATGAAATCATTAATGGGGTTTGTTACGATTACCACCAAAGATACGCGATAGTTCGGCTGTTCGGACTCGCAGTTTTTTTTTTCTTATTAAGTTTTAGGTTGCGCATCCTATCCACGAGCCAACGGGCTAAATACATTTACAATTTCAGTTACGTGCGCAGGGCAGTGCCCGTGGATGTTGTTGTTTGATGTCACACCGTAGCCGCGCAGGGTTGGTAATATGGTGTAATTGGGAAGAGAACCCTAAAAATTAACATTGGTGTGATTGTGTTCCTACTTGGGAGTCAATAATTATATTAAATAAAAATAAACGCCGTAAAAATATAGTCTGCCCAGTCACTAACTACAAAACCAGTTTTGAACGTAAATTCTTCTGTTTTCTTGGCCCTTACCTGTATAACAAAATTAACACTTCTACACCGATTTACACACTGTCCCGGTTCCAATGTAAAAAGAGCGTATCGTTATGGTTGCAAAAATTAAACTACACGGAAACTGAGAACCTGCTTATTACCCTTTCTTAAACACTTAGAAACGTTATAATTTTGCCGGAACTAAGATTCACATTTATAATAACCCCCCCCCCCCACACACACACACCCCCACACAAATACATATAATACTTTGCGGTGTACCTTTAAGTTACCTTCGTAATTTTATTTTGTTATTTTTTATTATATTTAAGTATATTTTATTTTATATTTAGACTAGTAACTTTTATTTCAAAATCTAATAAACAGTACAGGCATCAGTCTCTCATAAAGGAGTACTTAGACTCAATAAACTGTCATATGTTAATTGTAAGTTTCTACCTAGATGTTATTAACCTTTATGTTAGAGAAATAAATACATTTTATTATTTTATTATTTATTATTAATAAAAATACATATTTAGCTTGTCAGTAGAATGCAAATGCATCGTGTGTAGATCATGTGGGACTTGTCTGGCATGAAATTATTATACAGCAAGCCTGGAGAGCAATCAATAACCGCCTAAGTTATCATAGAAAAAAGTAAACTCTCACATTAAAAATGTTGGTTGTTGCCAAATTTTTTCGAAAAAATAACACTGAAAGATCATAGTTCCGATTGATTTTATTGCCATTTTTAGGTAACATACCCAAAGGGTGCTAATGGGACTCCATTTACTAAGCCTCTGCTATCTGTCTGTCAGTGGGCTGTATCTCATGAACTGTAATATGTAGGTAGACTGTTGAAACTTTCATAGAACATGTTTTTTTATTGCTGCCTATCAACAAATAATAAAAAGTTGATAAAATTAAAGGGGTTCCCCATACAAGAAATATCTTTATGTAACCCTTTGTGTTCGAGTCCAAGTTGCACTTAAGTAGTTGGTGTTTAAATATTTGTTTTCTGTAATATTATTAAATTTTTAGTTTTTGTTCTACCATTTTGCTTGTAAGTGAAGGTTTGAATTTTTATAATAATTGCATAAGTATATATAGAGCTTTTATTTAGTCTATTTAGTCTCAGTAAAAATCAAAAGGTTAAAGTGGAGATGGGCTGGCCATACCATAAGAGGAATGGATAAGTGGAGTAGAAGGGTAACAACCTGGTATCCAAGAAATGGGAAAAGGAACAGAGGACGTCAAAATAAAAGATGGAGAGACGAAATAGAAAAGACGGGAGGAAAGTTATGGATAAGGGCTGCAAAGGACAGAATACTATGGAAGAAGTTGGAGGAGGCCTATGCCAAAGGGCACACAGACTATTAAATTTAGTCTGAATAAATGGCTTATATTATATTATTATATAGAGCTTTTCAATATGGGAGCTGTACATAAGCTCCTGTATAAAAGTAATTTATTTATACATATAAACATTATTACAATTTGGTAAATAAGAAATAATGAAGTGTGAAGGATTTCTGAAATTAAATTTGGATAGAAATTTCATAGGAAATCAGTCAAATTTGAGAAAGGTAAAACCAGTATTGACAGCTAGTTAGCTAATCCTAAAAGGTTTAGGTTGAATATAAGAGTTTTCTGGCGAATAAATACTAATTGCTAAATTGTTACTAATGGGCAGCAGGAGTGATTATATTGTTAAGCACAGGAGAAAATAACCACGCAATAAAGTTAATTGTTTAAATGGTGGCACTATACTATTAATTGTTAATTTGGTGGGCATAGGGCATTGTTTTTGTATAGGTTTATTTTTTTCTTCTGGTAGTAGACATTCTAATATTTATATAAGCACATTTTGATAGTGAATTCTTACCCCTAGTTTTTTAATACTTAGCCTATACTACTTGGTCAGAGTACTCTCTGACCAACTTACTTAGCCTCTTTCTCTTTCTTACTTTGTGGCTTTATTGTAATGAATGTGTTATATTGAATTGAACCAAGCGGTCCTGTATAATTTATAAAAATCAATACATAGTAGGTTCCCATGACAAAAAAAAATGTTATTCAATTATTCGGAGATTAATTCATACATCTAAACATCTTAGGGCACTAATTATTAAAGACTTTCATTTAGAAATAGGCCAGTAAAATTTATTGTAGAATAGAAACAGACGAGTATTTTAGATACTTTCATAAATTGTGAATAAACAGATAATCATATTTTACAAGTACTTACATGATGTGAGAACAATAACACGTTGAACACAGAATATTCCGTTGATGTTATTATCATACAGTTGATCAAAATGATAGCAAATAAATGTTTGAAAACAATAAACATTAGCAAAGCCAGCCGTGACGCGACATCAACCATAAAAAAACGGATGAACAGTGCTGCCAACTCTTCTAACCAAAAAGGAGCTGCCAGTCCCTTGAAAAAGCGCTAGATCGAGCTTAATACTGTTTAGACGATAAATAAATGACAAAAATAGACCGCAGGTGGGAAAAATCCTAATTTCAGCACTTAATTCAAACTGTAACTTAGAACCCCAATAAATAGAAGTGACTACCATGCATTTTTTTATAATATTTGGCATGAGTTAGCATGACTGAGATAAAAAAATAACAAAGTAAAAAAACTTTTATTTAAATATTTCAGAAGAGGTAGTTAATTAATTTGTAATTTCATCACCATCTGATTCTTGTAACTTCTTCATTAGCCTGTGATATGATTTCATATGGTCCAAATGTAGCAGATAGTCGGACTGCGGCAGTTTTCGACACAATTTTGGATTGTAGAAAAAGCGCTAGATTTAGCGCTAGGCGCTAAAAGGAGCTATAAACAAAAAAATGCGCTAGATCTGGCGCCGAAAGCGCTAAGTTGGCAGCACTGCGGATGAATGATGCAGCGTTGCCAGAGTGACTTCACGATAGGATACGCACAACACCTAAAAATAGTACGAAACTTAACTTTTGAGTACGTAGTAAATAAAAAAAATATTCAAGTAATTTCTCAGATTCATTGGATTTTGTAAGTGTCGTTTGCGGTTTGCGCACCGAAACCGAAGGAACCACGAAATAACAAAATCAAACCAGCGAAACCACAAACAGTAGCACAGAATGCTAAATGATAGTACGAAACTTGGAATTGGGACATGGAATAAAAAAGAAACACACGGGTCGTTAATACTCATTTTATGCCGAAACTAGCTTGACAGATATTAAAATTATTTAACTTTTTTATTTTGATTTTGAAAAGAATCATGGCGAGATTTATACAAAAAAATATGATAAAATGTGTCATTTTATGCCATGCATGCCGGCGAATCGCAACCAATCAAGTATATCAATATGTTGCTGGTAATGTAATCTCAACATTGGAAGTGGTTCAAAACTCTCTAAAATGTTTTATATTTTGAACAAATCAATGTATGGAGTTCGCCATGATTCTTTGTTTTTTTTTGGCTTGGCAATAAAATAGTACTTACGCAAATTGGCGGAAGAGTACGTGAGAACGCTACCTACCGAAATAGTACGCAATGCGTACTAGTGCGTACCCTAATGGCAACGCTGAACATTAGTTTTAATTGAGGAGATTTCTTATGATACCTCTATGGTCAAAATACCTGTCAAATCGTGTACTTGGTTGAAATTGGTTCCAAATATCAACATTTTGACAGGTATTTTGACAATAGAGGTATCATAAGAAAACTCCTCATTCCCGGCCACCGACCTATACCCTCAACTAGGCCAATAGCGTCGCGTTTAGTCTTTTTCTTTCGAGACCCAGTGCCCTATAACGAACTTTCGAACGTATTGAAAAGTTGCTAGAAAAAGTAGCTAAATAAATTTAGCTATGTACAAGTTTCATTAAATTGTAGCTGCCTAACACCGAAAAATAGCTAGATCTAGCTATAAAGTAGCTAAGTTGGCATCGATGTGGACGGATACGGCTGCCAAGCCAAAGAGGATATCAGAGATGGGTAGCTAGAAGCTATTCATATTATTGTTAACACGATAATTAGCTATTGGCTACTGGATGGCTACTGGCTAGCTAGAATGAGGAATTTTCGCTTCCCGTTTGAATTTTCCAAAACTTATCTGTCAGAATCAAAGATGTCAAAATATGATCACAAACGACCCTGCCTCGGAGGTGGGTCAAAATTTGCAGTTCACGATGTCGTTTTTAACTGTTTCCAAGTAAAACGAACTGTGAACGAAAACAGTTCAAAACGCCAATTTCGCTCACAACTTTCCAAATCGAACGCCAGATGTGATCGTTTTTGGCATTATTGACTGTTATTTTTGCTACCATACCCCAATTCGAACGCACCTATAGTAAAGCTAGCAGTTGGCAACACTGTCCGTGGGACTTTTTGGCGGGAACTTGCAGAGTGACGTAGCATTTTCATTTTTATTTTCATAAATTTGTGTATTTTGAGTTTTATTGTGTATTTTTGGTGGTATTTTACCCAATAAAGGTCATCCATGTGCACCAGTGAAGTGAAATGAAATGAATTATGTGTATCGTGACTTTTCAAGTTGTCTCAAAATGTCCGTGTAGAGTTTTAGTACAATGACCACCATTGTAATAAAACATGACTTTTATGGACGGTGACTGACTGAGGACTATAATTTCAAGTGATTTATTGTGACTGAAAACTATAATATAACTCGACACTGGCAGAAATGAGCCCTAATTTGGGCTTGGTTGCCAAAATTAAAAATTAGAAGAAGAAGAAGAACACTGTCCGTCCGTCTGTCATTCATAAAATTTTATGAGAAAGAAAGTTAGGAAACTGATTGTTTTGTTTATTTTACAATGATTTGATTAGTGAATCGACGCAAAAATCGGTCGTTAAAATGGAAGCAGATTCTACTACCTACGATAATAACGCGAAAGCATTGGTAGACGAACCATGTTTACCTTTCCCCACATGTTCAGGGTAACAATAATAATTATATCCACTTTTCATTTAAGTTTAAGTACCTATTCCTCACTTTTATGATACATATTACCTATTATTTCTGATTCTGATATTTTTGACATAAATAAAAGCTGGCCTTGGTTGCAGCCTTTGTGGCACAAGCAGTGCAATATTTTCAATGAAAAAGATGTACATACCTATTTATTTCTTGATATTTGTTGCTCGCATGAAGCAAAGCTATATGCAAGATAATTCATCTAGAATTATTTTTATCCCATTTATACACCACTGGCATGATATGCGAGTTAACTCACCCATTTTAACCCCCTTTTCAATTAAGCAGAGAGTGTGTATACGTTTTACTGTTTGCAAAACTTAGCCATAACATTGATGATTCGAATTAGGAGAGTTAGTGCGTTAAGCTCACTTTTAGCTACATTAAAAATAATGTATATGATTGTAATTTTCAGTAACTTCAAGCTATACAAAGACTTCATCCATAGTAATGGTGGCAAAAGTACAGACAAGCAGTTAGTTGAAAGGTTACAAGAATTTGGATTACTACCCAGCTCCGTCAAGTGCCCTACTGACAAACCTGAATGTAAAGTAATATGTAAGACTGCAAGAGTCATTGACAGGTGGGTACCCAGCTTAAAAACATTCAAAAAATTCAAAAACATTTATTCAAATAAAACTTCACAGGCATTTATGAAAAGTCTAACTCTAATACCGGTTCGGAAGGTTGCATTTGCTGAGAAGAGCCGGCAATAAACTCAGCAATTATTCTTTTCAAAACAAGATTAGACTCATTACATAATATTTACATACTAGATGCACTGACAAAATGTGCGTGCTTTGGTGCGATGGCAAACTACAAATTAGACTGAATCGATATTTAATAAGTAACTAGCAAACTTAAGCAGACGAGCCCCAGGCAGCACCTGTTCACAACCACATGTGGCTGCCATCGCCTGCACCATATTGGAGGGAAATGGGCAACCCGTCACATGACGCAAGCAAAGGCTTTAAAGTGAGCATGACTTACTTAAGGCTGAAAGCACAAGCTCACTGTAGGATTCAAACTCACAATGACACCATTCAAAGTCACTAAAGGTCAGAGTGGTCAGGTTATGCTGGACTTGTACCGGCTAAAGCCACCTATGCTATGGAGTGTGGCGGGTTCTCATGCAGATCGAGTACCTACACGCCCCTCCCCGCGCGGCGCAAAGATAGGCTTACACATAGGTTATATTTTGCATATTGCAATACATGAATATATGCATAATATATGCTGGTATAGTTCATGCATATTATTAAGTCCTGAACTTAATTAAAACACATTGTGACTTAATTGATGTATTTGCTAGGTACCAAATAATAGGTATTTGCTAGTACAAAGAAAAGTGATCATGTCATATAGTTGTTCATCTACTCACTTAATCTACATTATTATTAACAAAGTAGAAAAGTACTCTGCACTATATTTAAACCACCACAGATAATCAAACTATCCTTACTAACATATGACACATATCATATTCAATTTTATGTTTTCTGATTTCCCCTTTATCTTCTGATTATATTGAAGTGATGGATGGCCAAGAGATGGAAGAATGGCCAGCTTGGTGGTCAGATAACAGGTCTCAGTAGGTGGTCTAATTTTGATGATACTGTCATAAGATAGCATATGCTATCTTATGCACTATAGTGCTAGAGAGAGAGAGATAAGAGTGAGAGGGAAAGAGAAAGCCAGCAATTGGTTGATATAGGCCAATATGAATGATATTTAACATTTGGTAATTCCATTTCAGAGTCCAATGGGCATGTGAGTCCTGTAACAAAAAGCAGCCAATCAGATCAGGGTCCTTCTTCTACCGATTGCAGTGTTCTATACAACAGTCATTGCAGATCATCTTGGCCTGGTCTGAAGATGCAGACTGCCATGTTGTTGCTGAATATTTTGGTAATATTAATATTTCAAACTTATATCATGTACTCGCTGCTACTTACTGTGCTGCAAAAGCTATTTTTTAATGTCAGAAGACTGACAATCCTTCATGTGAAGTGCAAGCCACATAGAAACTGGGGTGGGCGCGGACATGGCACGGGCGTCTTTCCATTCCATTCAAATTTCGTACCAAACGCACGGAAATAAAGTCGCAATTTTAACACACTGAATGGTACCAACGAACGGACACACGAAAGGCGCACCGGCCCGTGTTCAAATATTGACTTTATTTCCGTGCGTTTTGTACGAAATTTAAATGTCGCGTAATTAGTAACTGTCGCTGTCGTAATAGTTGGTTAAAGTTTGGTGACAATGTTTCAAGATGAATTTGGTAGTCAGGAGACTGCAACAAAGTACCCTACCTACCACCATCCTATGGTCTCCTCATAATGTTTTCCTTCACTGAAAGCTCAGTTTGAGCCTAGCTCACAGTAGGATTCGAACCCATGGCCTTCGTTACGGCATTCGACGATATAACCTATTATCGATTAGAAACTATTTCATACGTCACAGTCGATAAACAAGCGTACGGCCCGCCTGATGGTAAGTGGTTACGGTAGCCATATGGACGCTTGCAACACACGAGGCATCACTCACACGTTACCGACCCTTCCCCTCTCCCCAATGTACGGTGGAGGTACTTTCTCTGGCTGCTCTTTGAGTAAAATAACGCTATGACCTTCAAGTCGGTTAACGAAATTTGGCACGTTCAACACATTCACACGTTGCGCTTGTGTAGTGTCTGTGCGCGCGCGTGACGTCGCACTGCATGCGCATCGTGAAAAGTCTATCCGTCTCTCTCGCGCGCGGACAAGCTTTTGAGTATGAAGAGGGCAGTTATTGCTTTTGCTACAGCTCATAAATATAGAGTGGTCTTTTTTCGCATTCCTCAATTAGAATTGATTGATCGATTAGAAGCAATAATGTATCGTGAAATTGCATATGTGTGAGTACTGTGAACGTGCCAGATTTCGTTAACCGATTCAATATTTTCAATTTTATATATTCTACATTTGTATGTTATATTGAAATTAAAATGAGAGTAATTAACATCAGAGAGAGAATCATTTGAGCAATTTAATTTTTCATAAAATGTTCCATCATTTCTATATAATATAATAACATTGTAAGTATACATTATGTAATAACACTATTATAGTACTATAAGTATTAACACTTTATATTTTTACAAGCTGACATTTTAGATCTCGGTAAATAGTAAGGTAAGTAACAAATAAGGAATCTGTAATATCAATAAATGCAGTGATACTTATTACATTATTATATAAAAAAAACTATGCTACTACTCATCTAATGGTATTTTATTGTCAACTAGCTGTCTCGCGCGGTTTCACCCGCGTTCCCGACTTAACGGCAACCTGTGTAACATTCCCTTAGTAAAATATTAAAATAACTTTGGCTTTGGTAACACTTGCAATTCCCGAATATAGTGTGAGGCTCAATTTACATCGCCGCGGAATTGAGTGGAAGCGAATTTTTACAACGAAATTGTACATAGCATAATGAACTTTATGTCGATTGTATAAAATACAAATTCATATAAATTAGCTTCGATTCCATTCTGCGGCAATGTAAATTGAGCCTAAGGGCCAGTATCACATATATGTAGGTAGTTAGTTAAGGCGTGTAAATGTAAAAAACACAGTAGCAGTTAACTAAATATTAGTATTACAACTAATTAACATTACAGGTGTGAAACCGAAAATAGCGACAATCATATACGACCGTTTGGACGAAATGGCTATTAAAGAGTATAATAAATGCAAGCTGGGAGGCGAGAACAGTGTGGTACTTGCAGAAATGTACCCGGATTGTTTGAACAGACTCTCGCCGGACACCACGGACCAGCCACATGTGCATCGGATATTGATGCTGGCTGATACTAATGTAAGTTGCTAGATTAAACTGTTGAAACTCCGGCAAACAGGAGCGGTCTGCGATGGTTATCAGTTGTCTATGGATAACTTCACATCAACGCAAGATGATTTTGCCAGACCGCGACCATCTCGTCATATCTTCTGTTTGCCAGAGGTTATATTTCAAATCAGAGAAAATTACCCTTTGAAGTGCTGAAAATCTTTCGAATAGTTTGCAATAATAGAACTATTATGTGTAATACATTTTAACCTTTCTTTATTATAATTTTGGTATACAATAAAATCCTAATTTAATTATAATCTATTAAAAATAATAGAGAAATAAGGTAATAATATCAATATCACCTCTTACCCAATGTTCTAACTACTCATGCTAAAGCGGGTGGAAATTTCGAGATGGCATATTTTCGAAACCTATGTTGGGTTAGTCATGCTTAACAACTTTAACTACGGGACCAACACAGATTTCTTAACAAAACTTTTCATAGTAACGGCCAACCTTGCTTGATCAGAAATCTCGAATCTTAAAATGAATCCAAATAAAAATCGAGATATACATTATCCGCCTTTCGCTTTTGAGTTAAAATATCCACAGAAAAGTGAAACTCAAACTAGAAAACTTATTTAGGCTCAGGTAATGAATGTTAAGAACTTGAACTTAAAAATAATCTACCTGAAGAGGTGAAGGCTGCAATGTTTATTAATTAATTAATGTTTCTTATCATATTTTGCAGCACATCCCAACTTTTTATAAACTACAAGTTATAAAAGAAGATTCTAAGAAGTCAAGTATTAATAACTCTTTGGATACTCAAGTAAGTGCCGACATACTGACTTTTGTATATTATATTAAACTATCTTCCGCTAAATTGTTTTTCCGGTGTAAAAAAATATACGCGTTGACTTGTAAACCTCCTCCGTTTTTTCGTCGGTTAAAAAGTAGCCTATAGCACTCTAGTATCATGTAGTTTCCTATTAGTGGAATTTTGAGAATCGGATCAGTAAAATCAAAATCAAAAATTATTTATTCAATTTAGGCAAATGACACCGGTTCCAAATACAACTTGAACTGAGAAGACTCCGGCAAGAAACTCTCAAGTAATTTTTTTTTTTTTTTTTTTAGTAGGTCCGGAGATTACTTTCCGTATATAAACAAACATACAAATGCCGCTCTCTCTCTCTTTATATTATTAGTACAGATAATTTACAGCCTAGGGCTTAAAACCTAAGGCTCAATGCAGACTGGCGTTTGGTCTACCTATCTAATGGTAAGCGGCCCTAACAACCAATGGTTGTAAGCATAGAGAATATTAATAGAGAGACTTTACTGGAGTATGTGCCGTAAGCACGGGTATGTGCAACGCCACTTTGGAACGAACTGTGTGTTCATAGTTTGAACGACTAAATACGTATAATGAATGTCAATTTCTCGTTTTTTACCGAGAACAAAGGACAAGGAACTCAAATCGTATTTTTTTTATGTTAGTGTAAGTGTTCGTATATCTATGAATGCATTATCTATCTCACGATTCGCACAAGGTAATGTTGTTAATGGTATCACTCTATTAATATTCTTACTCTATGGTCTTAAGTATATCCGTATATCAATAGTCCCGTGTGTTGCAAGCGTTTATAGGCTACGGTAACAGCTTACTACGAGGCGGGCAGTTATGCTTGTTTGCTGACCTTTTTTTTTTTTTTTTACAGATATTAAAAACAGAAATTGAGGAAACAATATCACGATCAGTACTGCCAGGGTCCATCATCGTGATGGGGAACAGCCTGCCGGCTATTGATGGTGCATCTTCCATACAACAACTTATCCAATTCTGCGATGCTGACATGCAACATTTCTGTAAGTATTTTTTTTATACCACTTAGGCAGCAAACAAGCATACGCGCCTGATTGTAAGCGGTTACTATAGCCTATCGACGCTTGCAAAACCAGTATCACTAGCGCATTGCTGACTCTGCAGATATCTCTTCACACCCTTTTTGAATAACCCCATGCTGTACTCCCTTGGGAGAACCACGGCGGGGAGCTCATTCCACACTCTGAGCATCCACGGCAGGAAGCTCCTTTGAGACCGCACTGTTCGGAACCATTTTGTTTCCAATGTGTAAGGATGAACTCCCCGTCGATGGCGATGGTAGAAGGTAGCCGTGGGCATCAGGACAAACAATTCTTCAGAACAATGTCCATTGTACAAGCGGTAGAACACACATAAGGAAGCCAAGTCTCTCCTAAGACGCAGGGGCTATGAACCGCTAGTGAGCTCGGATTCGTCGACACTTGACATGACGTCGCTGAACCGACTCATGTAAATACTTTCTCTTTTTTACGAAAATAGCTGTCCCCCTCCTGCCGCCTCCTCGGAACGTCCAGGCTGCCAGCTGTAGATGTATCTTCATAATACTTACCTTGAACAGCTTAGTTGCTTACTCAGCATAATTGCGGTGTGCGGGTCGAGTACTGGGTGCCGACTCCTCAAATATGCAGTGTTTGCTCTTTAAAATTAAAATTAAACCACAACTTGCCATAAATATCTATGTTATTCAACAGCTTACCAACTTACAAACTCGTCGCCAAGTCCATTAGGTACCGAGCTCATAGTGACGAATACAAACTGAGCGGCACTACTCCGCAAATTTGCGGAGTCGGCACTCAGCGCTCGGCCCGCACTCCGCAAATATGCGGAGTTGGCAGCGAAGCTGTTAAGCATTGATTTCATTTTTCGTTTGCTATGAATAAAATATGATTCCAGTGACGTCCCGCATATGGCGTCAAGCGGTAACCGTGTGCAGTGCCGCCCGGGAACTGTGCACGAGTCCGGGATTCACGAGCGTGGGTCCCGGGCCCGGGACTTGCGCGGGGTTCGTGCAGCGGTACTTGCACGCGGCCTTGTACCGCCTGCGGTACGGCGACGGCTTCTACCAACATGTACTCAAACTTATCTGTACTCAGTACACTGATAAACTGGATTGAATTAATATTGTTAAAAGGTTTTTAAATGCTCATAGTGAAGCAGAGTATTAAATATGTGATTTTTACGTTAGAGGAATTAAGTTTTGAAAAGATCATTATTCGTAGAAGGCGTCTTTTGTTCTAAGCATACAATGAAACTAATTTTAATAGTGATCGTAATGATAATTCTTAGTGTTAATGTTTTTTAACTCGTAATATTCTCACTTGATAAAATATGATATGGAAAATGTCCGCAACCAAATGCTGTAATTTCTAGTAAGTAAACGTAAATGTAGTTTATTAGATGTAACAATGAAGTGCCTTATTGTCTTTCCAAGTGCCTTGTGGACGAGATATTATTTTGTTTGTGATATTATTTTCCTTATGTTACATTTAACTGATGTTTTCAGCGACTTTTAGTTTAATTTAGCTGACAGTTACGAGTAATTTTCTGTTTGATGATAGTTTGTAGAAATAGTTTTAGTTAAAACATAGTTATTATAGTTTTTAGATAGGAGTTGTATGTTATGTTAAAATGTTATTCATTCGAAGCACAATTTACTTTTTAATGTTTCGTTAACAGTGTTTTATTATAAAGTTAATCTTCTCTTATATGCTCTTTTTTCTCTAGATTTTCATAAATAGCGAATATATACAGATGTAAAAATAATAAAAAAATTACCTTGCTGGATTACTTGCCGGTTATTTACGGTGGTGAATTCGGTAGCTTTAATTTCAATAATTGCCCTCCTAGGACTTGAACAAAATGATTTCTTTTGTTTTGTAAGGGTGCCCAACGGACCCTTTTTCTAATACTAAGCCTATGTAGTCTGTCTGGCACAGAGCTGTATCATTTTAACCGTTATAGGTAGCTATTCTTTTTACAGAATACTTTTTCTTGTACGTCGTATTATTTATTTATTTATTGGTCGGTTAACGAATGCTGGCATGTTCACAGTACTCGCACACATGCAATATCACGATACAGTATGTTTTATTACATTGTTGCTTCTAATCAGTCAGTCAATTCTAATGGAAGAACTGTAACAAAAGACCACTATATTTATGAGCAGTAGCAAAAGCAAAACAATAATTGTCTCCTTGATACTCATAAGCTTGAACGCGCACGAGTGAGACGTGCAGTCTTTTCATGATGCGCATGCGCATGCAGTTCGACTTGACGTCTCGCGCTTATTCACAGAGATTACACAAGCGCAACGTGTAAATGTGTTGAACGTGCCAGCTTTAGAAAACCGACCTGTACTTACTTTGGGGTATTACTACGGCCTTTAAACCATCTTTACGTAAGCTGTCATTTGAATCTTATATTAATCGTCTAATTCTGTTCTTTTACAACACATTTCCCGGGATAAAAAGTGTCATATGTCTTCCAGAACATTCTATCTGTGTGACTAATTTCATCCAAATCCATTCAGTAGTTTTTGCACAATAAGGATGTGAAGATGTTTGTTACTTTTTTGTGCACATCCTTACAAATGTTCAATGGAGATGGACATAGGCTACTTTTTATCCCGGGAACGCAGGTGAAACCGCGGGGGACAGCTAATTTACAATATTTGTATGGAGTAGGAAGTTATGACTGCAACTCATTTAATATTTTGCACCTAATAGTAATTTCTTAGCAAAATTGCACAGTAAAGATGAGTTACTGAGCCACAAAATTTTGTTGAATCGAACTGTAACTGTATTTGCATACAGCATCTGTTTTTTTGATCGCACTATAGTCTTCCAATCAAATAAACAAGTGATTTTAATGTGTTGATATTTCATAGGTACCAACTTATATTTTTATTGATAAAAAATAAGTTTAATACAACTTTAATGAAAAAGGAGATTCATGTGATTCATTGGAATTTTTATGTTCAATTTCAATAAACAATTATTTAAACATGGCTTCTTATTAATCGAGGATCAAAAAAGTTCCGGCTTTTTCTGGTCATCGTTAGACTTGGGTTCCCATAAACGTGAATTCTAGCATAAATAAAATTTGGTAACCGGTTCTGGATTAGAACTGAAACTGATAAAAACCGGTTCCTAAATATGGCCGGTACTCGATGTCCTATTACACTGTCAAGCTCTCAAATTTTATTAAAAGTTGTTGCAAGATGAACTTAGCAGTTGTCGGATAAAGGACATTTCAAAGTATCCACCCTGTATGTATATGTTATACCTCAGAGGCTATATACTAACTTTTCGCCCGGGGCGGTCTCACCCGCGACCACATATTAAAAAACCCCCCTACGTTATATAGAGAATCCGTGTGCAATTTCAAGTCTAGACTCTAGTGTGCCTCTTTCTCTCTATCATTTTCTCCTAACCTACACATAAAGACGAATGATATTACTATGTAGCAAACAGGTACACAAGTTTATCTATGGTTAAGACCAGTACTAAATTAGGGCGTCCGATGATCTGGCCGAGCTATTGGAATGAGCTTTTAGAAAGGTGTGTGGACTGACGGCAGTGGTAAAGAGTCGGCCAAGGAATCCGTTGCCTGCCCTCCATGCTTCCTGATTTCAAACTAGTCTACTACTGATGGTGGCTAGCCTTTGATGCATAAACAATAATTTGCTCACGAAACATACAACCGTTATTAGATGAGCTAGATTAAATCTTATTTGTATGTATTTAAGATTATTTTGTTTTGATTTTTTTATACGACTACAGGACGCTTTACGGAGCCTTCCCCAATGAGCTCTGGCGACTTTACTCACACGCATGAAGCCAGGAACTCGACATCTCTATAATCTATGTAAAGATCCCCAGCTGAAAGAAAGCTTAGGCACTATTGATAACCATACCAATAACATTGCTTCCTAAACATATAATTTATTTATTATGCAAAGCTTATGTAGGCCAACGAGGTAATAATCCGATAAGGGCAAATAAAAAACAACCGTTTTACCGTTTATCGAGTTCGCGACGGCACAAGTAGGTGGTACAGTTACTTGAAAGCTGCGCGGGCGCATCGCGCAACAGGTTGTTTTGAATGCACGTTCCGCCATCGCCGCCGATTTGTGCCAGACACCGGGACTGGGCCCGCTCTGGCCACTTGCTGTCATTAAGTAACATGTTTACTAATTATGTTATTTACGGCTATCGTGTCTCCTGTTATATTTTCTATCAAATATAATTTGAGACTTCATTATTACACCTATTTTATTTACTTAGATCAATGAAGTATTAACGGCTTTATAATATTATGATTTTAAGTAAGTATGCCTGCATGTTATCCCTAAAGGATATAATCATGTTCTATGGTACCTATTTACGACAAACCGGATGGCAGAATAATTGATCCGTGTTATTGGATGAGCTCGTGTACTTGGTTTCATTCTTCGTGACCTACGAACTAGGTGACATTAGGTCGCTTTGATACTACTCTAGGGTCGTTCATGAAACCAATTGTTAAGGTTCATGGAAGCATTACGATGGTTTTGTATTTATTACACACACGGCTGCATTAATTCCAGTTAAGCTAGGGCGAGTGGTACGGCTAGTCGGAGTTGCGGTGGCTGTACCGCTATCTGAGCAAATAAATAAAAGATGCAGCCGAGAGTGGGTACATAGCGGGTCCCACGGTCGCGATAGTGGTTCAGTGCGTCTTCAGACACCTTTCGCGATGGTCAACTACCGACGTGTTGTATGCGAGGTGGCGCTGGTCGCCGCACTCTTCACGCTGGCTTCAGCAGCACCGGCCCCCGAAGTGCACTACGATCAGCGACAGAATGGCACAGAGAACTATAGGCTCAACATTGATGGAGTGATCATTGCTATAGCGCCTGCAGAGTCCTTACTAGCTGCAGCGAACGATATCGATTTGGGAGATCTCCTCGACCTAGACTACTTCGCAGACTTCCCGAAGCCGAGCAGCAAACCACCACAAGAGCCCGCCTTAGAACCGAAGCCAGAGGAACAATCGAAGCCTGAAGAGCAGAAGCCTAAACCCGAGGACACCAAGCCGCAGGAAGAACAGACAAAACCTGAGGCTGCAGTCGGCAACCTGAAGTCATACCACCATGCGAAAGGCCAGAAAAAGGACGCATCCACAAGAAAACAGAGTAGGTAGGTAATCAATATCCTCTGAATTATTTTATTAACACTATCCCCTCCAGCAAATTAATTAAAGTGTAAACATAAACTTAGGCTGTTGTTTACCAAATAGTTGTCGATACAAATAATATCAATATCGAATTTAGCATTGTTTAATCAGTCGTGACATTTATCTGTAAGTGCAATTAAATAACATGAAGGCACAATGTTATCAAACGCTATTTTATTCAAAACTAGCTGTCCCCGCGGTGTCATCCGCGTTCCCGGGAAAAGTAACATAACCTATAACAATTGGGGATAATGTACATAGTTTCCTATAAGTGAAAGAAATTCGACTGGTCGTTGCAGAGATTAACGCGTTAAAATAAACAAAAAAGCTCTTCAGCTAAATTCAATCTTACTTTTTTATTATTTTTAAATGTCAGAAGGCTGATAAGCTTGTAAGTCCACCTAAAAGCAAGGGGCTGGAGCCGGTCGCCTATGTACTCGTACATTAGCAACCAGGTAGACAATAGACAATTGACATTTGATAGGTACATGCCAATGGGGTGCCAAACTAAACAAAGCCTGGAAGAAATTAGTTTTAACCATGTATTATGTTTGTTTACAGGCTAAGAAACTACATGTACAGCATATTGGGGTCGCTGATGAAAAACCGTCACTACCAGGCTGCCAATCAGTAATGGTTGACATAGAATAATAGGACCTCTCCATTCCCAAGAGTTCGGAAGCGAAGATGAAACATGTTTTCGATAGTATTTATATATAAAATTGAAAATATGAAGCCATGAGTGATAGCAGATGCATTTATTTTAGTGTTGTAAGTTAATTTTAAGTGTATGTTTGTAAATTGTTTCGTTGAAAATAAATAATGATTCTTATTGAAAAATCCCTAAATAAATGTATTTTTTTACCCAATTTCTGAGTATCTAATTTTTTTAAGATATGAGATCTCATGTGCGTTAGGCTAGACAATATAGGTATTATTTAAAATTTACGTAAGAGACAATAAATAATAATTATTATTATGTATAATCATGCTCAGTCTCAATAAAAGAGGTATCTGACACGGGGATTGATCATTATAAAAAAAAAATGACGCATGATGGACGAATGGTTTTTGCATGGATATAAGTAATTATTGCGTATAAGTATAGCTAAGCCACAGACGTATGAGTAAGGTACTATTCATACGTCTGTGAGCTAAGCAATATACTTATTCTAAGATTCAAAAGAGGTTCAATATAAAAGTTAATTTGAGTCTTACAATATCACATATTATATAGAGAGTATAGATAACGTGACCATATATTTTTTTTCCTCAGAGCGGGACCTACGTAATTATGTAAAAGAAAGTTTTTGGCATTTTACTACTTTTTAATAGAAAACGAAGAACACCATAATACGTAGATAGTTTGTAAAAGTTACCTAAGTACATGCTAGCTGAGTAACTAAGCCTTGGTCACATGAATTCTATCTAACGAACGTCTAGGCAGTTGTTTCGTAGGTATTTGTCGGCGGAACAAATCAGTTTCGAAATAGCGGGTCTTAATTTTAAAGTAGGAACGGAGCTCTCGGATCATTATTAGGTACAAGCTTTTATTTAACTTGCAATGTATGTATGTTTGGGTGGAATGGTGGTTTGGTTGAAGTCGAATTTCACCCACTTCCAGTGTTCGGATTAACTTGATATTTGGTATACAATGCAAGTTTTAGGGTCGGCAACGCGCGTGTGATACCCCTGGTGTTGCAAGCGTCCATAGGCTACGGTAACAGCTTACCATCAGGCGGACCGTATGCTTGTTTGCCACCTCAGTGGTATAAAACAAAAAATAAAGTACAGTCAACAAAAAGTACAGTCACTCAAAGTACAGTCGCTTGTATTAAAAATGTAATTTTTAACAAAGAACTTACATGATTTGTTGTTGTAACTCGTGATAATCCAAATGGCGTTCAGTACTGCAACACTTAACTGCGATTTGTCACATGTAGGATATTTTATTCATAACAGAAAATCTCTTTGGACGCTTAGCTTTCGTTTGTTCTTTTTGCGAAAGCGGGACATTTTTGCTCTCAATGGGGACAGCGGGACAGACAGCCCGAAAGCGGGACTCTCCCGCTAAAAGCGGGACGTATGGTCACATTATGTATAAGTGAACACCAAGAAGATATACCTTATTGCCCGCCCCAGTGGAATATATCGGTAGGCATGGGCACACACAGTTATCTTTCTTGTTTGTTGTACCTATTGTTTTAAAAGGACACCCATTTCCCAAGGTTTGTTAACTGAAGGTAATGGGTTTGATCTCATTAATCAGATCATAATTTCCATATCATGCCTTCACATAAGTATCTAGCAAGACATCTACTATAATAATGGGGCTTCGCGGGTAAATTAAATCTAGAATAATTATAAAATAAATCTTCAAATGTACGGTAAAGCCGAGCTTAGTTTATCAAAGTCTAGATGTTATTTGCTACTGGAAACCGACTGCAAAAGAATTGAGCTTTCTAAACTGATAATGCAGGCGGCTATCACCGAGCTTTTATTGAACGAGTTTCAATATCACAACACGCAGATAAACTGCTTTCCTACCTTACACCCATAGAAATAAATATACCTAGAAAGAACGTCGCCATACTACACGAATATATAAAACAGGCCAACTTTTATAGGCTGCTGCGCGTAACAGCTACGTTTTACGCTCCTTCTGCGTCATTCTGCTTGTCATAGTGACGTTCATAATGGTAGTAGTTGTTGAAATATTCCAATTTAAATCGGGAGAAATTTAAATATTGAACATTATTTTTCATTTTTATTTATTTTTATTTGATTTAGCCCCTAACAGTTAGAGCTTATTTTGATCGACGCGTGCACAGCTGCGACGCTTTATCTGGATGTATCCTTAATCAAAGCTTACACCTAATTTACCAAGAGTAATTTCTCTACCTTGACATATTTACTAATATTAGGTACTAAATAATAAAAAAAAACTCGTTGAATTCTTTAATCCTTTAGCTATCGAGTCGTGTTTCAGATATAGATGGTAGACATGTATATGAAGTTTCGGTGTATTTTTTGATGTCTTATTGAATGAATAGAACGAATCGCATTTTATTATTAATTTTTCACACTGTCTAATACCCTATTATAAAGATCTAAATATTTAACGTTACCTGCTGGCAGTAGCAATGACTTTTCCTGATTAATCACCTACACCGTTGTGAAAGTAAAGGAAAGCCACAGCGGATCATTCATTTATTATCAACCTGTACCTATACAAAGTGCAACATGAGGGTAGATACCTACACGCTAGCTAGATCATATTATATTTAAATATTATAACTAGGTCAAGAAGTAGGTAAACAATTTAACGGTATTGCTGTATCGGTTATTAGCTGTAACGGAAAGCACTTGACACTTTGTTCTAAAGTATCAAGGAAGTAAAATGGATCGGTAAGATGATGTATATTTTAAATAACCTACGTTCACCACTAGCTTTTTATAATGTACCTACCTCGATATCTTTCATATCTTTACATTATTCCTGAGATGAACCGAGAATTTAAAATATCGAATGTTCAAAATAGGTATATTTGCATGCAACTGAATGAATTCTTTTCTTTCTGAATTGGATTAAGTTTAAGGCGCAAGCCACACTCGTAGGAGAGGACGCGGACACGGACGCTTTTGTTGAAGTAATTCCAACCTTAGCGATACGAGCAATACGATTTTTAGAATATAGAAAAAAAATTATATATAGGTAGGTACTAAAATTAACGAAGGCAAAAAGACTATTGTTCAAGGTTCTATAAACTACTCGAGATGCCCAAAATTTTTAAAAAAAAGCTGTCGTAATCATTAGTCACTCCTTTCGTATGGCGATATTTTTACTATGGCAGTGCGTTAGCATCTCTACTAAGTCTGTGAATACGATACAAGCAACGCCGGACGGCAGTGGACGAAAGACATGAGTGCGACCTTTTATACTTTTGAATCGTATTGAAAGGACAATAAGGTTGAAATTGCTTAGTCATTTGCGGCCGTGTCCGTGCCCCGTTGTGACTTGCGCCTAAGGTACCGCAGTACAACAACCTCATAGTGACAATTAATATAGCCATCACAAGTGAAGCCGCAGAATAGAACTATAGCATTAATTATTGTCTTTGTAGCACACTTGCTCTGGGGGCCTACCCCCATCTTTTACAAAACAACCTTATTGCAATACTGTTTTGTTTCCAGCATATAATAACCTTATTTATATTCGTACCATGACCTCTACCATACACTATTGTTATATGATTGTTATATTCCTGCTAAGAACGAATGATTTTTGAGAATTGTCTATGGGCTCACTAAAGATGAAAAGAAATAACGCTATGGGCCTAACCAACTTTCTCTCTCTCAACAATACTCATCTCTGTCACTCATCCATACTCTCTCGCTCTTTCAAATAACCTTATTCTTCTTTTCGTACCATGATGTCCCTAAAACAAGCTTATTTTATGCATGAAAACAACCTTGTTTATTTATCATAATGGTTCATTCAATTCGTACCATGAGCTATTTTTTATAAGCTTTTGACAATTAACATTATTGTTTTAATGTCAAATTTAGCAATCTTATATACGTTGTATTTACAAGCTGGAAATAACATTGTTTTCCAAATTTATATTATAAAAATCTATTATAGTGTCATATAAAGTAATTATATCGAATTTATTTAATTATAGAATGAATATATCGGGATTGCGAGATTAGGTATCATCCCAAAATAATATAACCGATTGTTTATAAAGTTTTTAATTGCACTTGTCGTTCACTACACAACTATGCATCTACGTTAGAAATATCGATCCCTCGACCCTTAGCCTTAGATTTATAGAGATGAAGCGGAGCTATAAATAGCGTGTTTATATATTTAGTGATTTTTCATTTAGGTACCTACCCACTATGAATATCCTGTTTTCATTATAACCAACGTACATCGAATAACCCCAGATTAATCCATAAAGTTAACTTTCCTGCAGTGTTAGTACACAGAGTAGTCCCTGTGTTCCTGGAATCTAAACTACCTAGATTCTCTGGCAAATTTTCTAAAATTGGTCGTAACCTACATTAGCCTGGATGGAATATATTACATATAGACGGAAAGACGACAGTCTTATAATAATCTATAAAGATAATCATTTTAACCATCTAATGTAGTAAAATATTCATTAAGTATTATATATTTGTATTGAAAACTCAACTCAGAACAATCTGCTATACTGTTGTAGAGCAGATGCAACCGTGCGGGAAATTCTAAAATACGCATCCATTGGACCTAACTTTCTGTAGCCTTTGTGGCTGTGGATAGAACCGTGGGGGTCTGAAGCTCGCTGATTTGCTCACACATTATCATCAAAACCTCGGCAAACCGGTTGGTGGGGAGCTTTTTGTGACAACGCATTAGCTTGGCTATCCAAAGAGGAAACACTGCCAATAACGAGCTTGAACCTGGAACCTTGTCGATGATCGACAACAGCGGCAAATATTTATATACCTACATACACATAATATGTTTAATTCCAAGACCTGCAACTACAGTAGGATTCCCGTCAATAACACAATGAATAAAAACACGAAAGTATTATGTACCTACATTCTTTATTCACATAAGTTTAATGAGAGTAAGATAATTATACACAATATAAGTATGGCATTAAAAAATCTTGCAGATACAGATTCAAACTTTATTTCAGCGTTTATAGGTACTTAGACTTCACTTTAGACCAGCCTCTACATCTCTACGTACACTTTTTTGAGAGTACTCCTTCGCTTGTAGATATCGATTGAAGGCGGTATTTTTGGTCTGTTTGTATTTAAATTTCTACCTGCTGACTGGATCTCTGGCGAACTCTTCGGCTACAACTCTACAAAATGAATTGCAACATTTGTGCAACTTACAAATGTTTATAACCATGACATCTTAAATTTCATGCACTGAATATTACTGTCGAATATACTATTAAGATGTTTCCATATTGATTGCACTTTGTTTGTTATTAAATTACATAAACAAATATATATAATAACTAAATATCTTGGATATCTTTATTAGACATTTGAGTATGACAAGAATGACAGGTAAATATTTTGTTCCGATTCAGTTCATTTGATAATCTAGAGTCGGCAGTCTATATATTTTTTCAATTAATTTCCTTACTCTTCATAATAACATTTTAAAATATTTGTATGCATTTTATAGAAATTACTCGAAAATATTTTATTCTTTTAGTTACTTATACTTTACAATTAGTTTAATTTAATACTTTGCTAAAAGATGAAGAATCTCAAATCATTTCGGTCCAACGTGTGAAAGAAATGGCACTATACAGTTAATATATCGTTATTTCTTTTTATCTTTTATCAGGTTGTAGCAAGCCATAGACAAATTCTTACAAATCATTCATTCTTTCTCGGCACTTAGCAATGTTATATCAATGTTGAACGATTGAGCTCATGGTACGAATCAAAGTAATATTATTATAAGGTGAAAACAAAACAGTCTGGCAATAAGGTTATTTTGTGAGAGAAGATGATGGCCCTATAGGATGGAACGGGACAAAAAAAAAACTTGTCAATTGTGACGCACGAATTTTGAAACTCAATGTGCCCTGTTGCACTACATATTTTGAAATAATACAAATATTTATTTTATGTATATCGACTTTTATATTACTTGAATTAATATTACTTAGGTCAATATGAAAACAAGGCAAGGGGCCGCCGTTCAATAGTGATATTCAGTGAATGAAATTTAATATGGCATGGTTACAAACAGAAGTAATTCAAGTATTATTTTATTCATTTTGCAGTAAAGAATTCGCCGGAATTCAAAGTAACTACTCTAAGAAATGTGCTGGAGAGAAATAGGTACCTAATCCTCAACTAGCAAAGCAATGGAGCACTTCTTGGTCATTACAAAAACTGAGACAAAGTTCATACATAAATATATACCTAGGTAGGTTTATATTTATGTATGGCACTTCAGTCTTAATACCTATAGTCTAGGCAGGTACCTATTGTCTTTAAATTATATGAATAAAGAATTAACCACAGGAATCAACACATATTTTTATTTATTACCTTTTGTCAGGAATGCTACTGTAGTTGCAGGTCATACAATGAAACATTATGTGTATTTAGGTATATAAACGTTTATGAATACAGTACAATCACAGTAAAGCTTAATCTATACGATATTAAATATTTACAACAAATAAATGAAATACAATCTAGCACTCGTATATAAATTTTCCTCTAGGCTGCCGTAGATTATCGGCAAGGTTCCCAACAGGCTAGCCAAGCTAATGCGTTGGCGGAAAAAGCTCCCCGCCCGAGGCCTCGATTATTTTGGTGACAATATGCGAGCCACTCGGTGAGCTTCAAACCCATACGGTCGTATGGTTTCGATAGCAAATGGCATTTTGGTCCATTGCATGCGAAAGTGTTGATTCCTCACGTAGCATAGATGCATACCACGTCGCTTTCGTGTATCTATTATTGACTTCTTTGGTATTTGCTTCCAAAAACACAAATAGTTCATATTCATTTGCCATCTAGAAATGCTAGATGGCAAAAGCTAGAAGGCTAGAGATACACAATTCATTTGATAAGTTAAATAAATACGATCTACTGACTTTATATCACTATAATAATAGATATTTTTATCATAAATTTGGATAATTCGTCGCGTATATTGTGTTATATTTTGATTGATATATGCAATTGACATAAAAACCATAATGCTAGTTGTCAAAAGACACATCATGGTACGATTTGAATGAACGATTAGAGGTGACGTCATCAAACCTGCTAACAAAACAATATTGTTTTATGCCTATAATAAGCTTATTTTTAAGGATGTCATGGTACGAAAACGCAAAATAAGGTTATTTTAACCTTGTTTTAAGAGCTTGTGGTAGGCCCCCTGGGGCAACCCGTTATTATGACAAGTCATTAGCATTTTGTGTTTTTCAAGAGACATACATTTGGGCAACAAGCGCCGTATCTCTATTAAATATTCTGTGGTATCTCCTCTGCTGGAAATCAAAGAATCCAAATCACAAATAAAAAGCCGTAATCTTATCTCACTATATAATATATATCTCACGATATTGGATGTTTGTGAGTTTTGATGTTTGTACCTCAATCACGCTTTAACATTACGCAGGATAAAATCAAGGAAAATATAAAATAATATTTTGGATAACTTCTAGCAACTTGTGAGCAAGATTGCATCCATAATTTTGTTCGTATTGTGACGTAGAAGCAGAATGTTGAAAAAAAAAATGTTTTTTTTGAAAATAATCCATATCTCCGAAATAGTATATTTCATTACGAGTGCGGAAAGCCTGTAATTGCAAAGAGTTCCGACAAATCGGCAATCGGTTGACAGTCGGAACAAGTTGCAATGACGGTTCCGCACGTGTACTAATCAAAGCGTGTACTGAAAGGTACCTACTTCTTATACGTCTGTGGTACTGAACAACTATTTTTAATACAGTTGCGAAAAAATTAAGCAAAAAAAAAAAAATTTTGTAAAATGTTCTCCGAAGCATTTTGTGCAATTATACTGAGTTCCGGTGGTGTTAATTTAAATAAAATATCGTCGAAATTACTCATACTATGCAACAAACAACTAAACTCGCAAAGAACATTTTTGGAAAATTTTTGGCGCCATCCGTAAAAGAATATAATAAGCAGATTTTTTTTTTGTTTTCTTCACCCATTCTGGTTAGGCAAAGGGAACTATATTGGCCCATACAGCCAAGTCTTCAGTAGATTTTTTTTATTGATATGAAATGAAAATGAAATTTTATGAAATGAAATGAAACCTAACCTAACTCTAAAGATTTTCATAGGGCATCGTGCCCCTAACTCATTGAATCAAATCATTAAATGTGATATTGAAACAAATTAGTAGCTTCTTTTTAGAAATATTTGCGAATCATAAAAACTTCTATGATTTTTTTAGTAAAAACTTCGTGGTTGGTTTTTTCTTTTTAATAGACATTATTTTGACGGTTGGGAAGAGGAAGAGAACGCACGAGTATGTAATAGCCCACATCCCGAACGCTATACGTCCCTGCAATACGCCACTTTTTGAGCAACTGTATTAAAAACTTTTTTTTTAAATAGGGTCGTCCACCAATGATACGCCTGGTGTTGCATGCAAGCGTCCATAGGCTACGGTAAATGCTTACCATCAGGCGGGTATGCTTGGTGGCCACATAAGTGGTATTAAAAAAAGGCATTTTTATTTTATTCAAATTTTAGCTCGTTGTTCCTTTCAGCGTTTTTCCCTAAGACCTTTCTTCTTCATATTTTTAATTTTGGCAACCAATACCAAATTAGGGCTCATTTCTGCCAGTGTCGAGTTATATTATAGTTTCCAGTCACAATAAATCACTTCACATTATAGTCCTCAGTCAGTCACCGTCCATAAAAGTCATGTTTTACTACAATGGTGGTCATTGTACTAAAACTCTTCACGGAAATTTTGAGACAACTTGAAAAGTCACGATACACATAATTCATTTCATTTCACTTCACTGGTGCACATGGATGATCTTTATTGGGTAAAATACCACCAAAAATACACAATAAAACTCAAAATACACAAATTTATGAAAATAAAAATGAAAATGCTACGTCACTCTACAAGTTCCCGCCAAAACCCTAAGACCATCCTAAGACCTTTATTTAACTCAGAAGTTGCCCATACTGGCTAGAAAAAAAAACATTCTGTAGGTATATAAAAATGAATCCCTATTTTCCTTGGTCACGCCATTAGTTGAGAACGTTGAGAACGACTTTAACGATTTCATCTATTTTTTTTTTAAGTTTTCTAATACTTTGGAGAAGGTTTTGTTGTATACGGGGTATAATAAATAATGTACAAATCTCGCCATGATCCTTTACTATAGGACACAGGATTTCGAAGTTGGTCCCATTGTAAAAGTTGATCGTATACATGAGTACTTTACGTGGTTTCATTTAATGTCGTATTGTCGTATTTTGTTTTCCGTGCACGGGATAGGGAAAAAAAAAAGTTGCGTAAAAATTAGAAAATTTAAGTAACCTAGGGTCGTTTATTCCTCGGGTACGCGGGTGAAACCGCGGGCGTAACTAGTCATTGATAATTTCTGGTTATTCTATTATCGATCATTATGATGATCATTTACAAACTCATATTGGTCTAAAGCTTCAAACAAATCTTTGACTTTTAATACCCATACTTACTTCGCGTAAGGTGTTGTTCCACCTCATTTGCATGTAAAACTAATAATTAAAATGTAATTTATGATAACAAAGTATCTAGGTGCTACCGCAATTAGGTGCATTTCGCATTACCCCGTTATAAGTTGTCGCGTTCAGGGAAAACCGCACTTTGTCGTTACCTTAACCCGAGATATAACGGGACCTACAACTGTAGGACTCCAGTTCAAACCTAAAGTAACTGCACTGAGCGTAATTTGATTATCGACGACTCCTGCATGTTTATACCTTATACCTGACGTTGTCTGCATCTATTTGTGTAGTGTTGTATTCGCGAAACTAGGTTATCGTATCGCTGACCGTCACTGTCAGATGGGATGTCTCGATGAGACACATACGAGACTACGGTTCCATCATACGTTACGGGACGGCATCGCGGGAATGAATATGAATAACATTTAAAAAAATCTCGGCCTGCACTTGACTCTTTTTGGTTAAGATTTATATATCATTTCCAAAAAAAAAAAAAACGACTTCTAAACACACGTCACGTCAAGTCAGATTAGAGATATTTCATCATACTTTTTAAAGTAAGAAATAGACAACTCAACTCAAGTCAGCGAAATATTTTCAATGGAATACCTACGTCGTGCTCTTTCGCTGACTTCAAATCAGTGTCAGATTAGAGTTATTTCATACTTTTTTTTAGTGAATTTTGAAGTCAATTTAATTTTGTTAAATTACTTTTTTATTTCGTCATTTTTAGTTTTTCCTAAATGCACTAGAATTTGACCTAGGTTTTGAGATGTTTTTCCTTTGACACCACAACCGTAGCTCGTATAAATAAACCGGGCCGTCACACATATTTGTCCATATCTTGAAAACTAACGAACCGATTTCGATGAAATTTGCACTGTTCCGAAGTTGAAGTAAATTTAAACCAATAAGAATGGTTACAATCCGATTAATATCTTCGGATATATGCGTGGACAAACATACATACATACACTTATGACATTTTGTATATTTGTTTGGAAGCCCTAATAGATTATCATATGTGAATATAATGCAAGTTCCAATAATATTATAATATATACATACGTGTCGAATTGATAATCTCCTTTTTTTGTAAGTCCATTATATAAATGGAGTTCTAGATTCATTTCAGTTTGCATTTCCGAAGAGATTTTGCAGGCATCTAAACTATAAAGTGATTTTTTTGAGCTGACAAGCAAACGAGTACTTGAGTACTCACGAACAGTTAGCTTAGCATGCACGATTCGTTATTTTAATTGCTGATAGTTTCCTTGGGTGCGGCACGAGACACTACAATCAGAAAACTGCTTCATATTTGCCAGCCGCGCTGCTAGTCCCGCATACAATGCTATGTTACAAAGTTAAAAATTACCACAGTTTAATTTAAACAATACATCTAATTATCGAGATAATTGTTATTCCTTTATAGACGAGACAGCAACTATAGATTGCTAGTCATTAGATTGTAAATTAACAAGTAATCAACTGTTGAGTCCCGTACATAGTTGTAAAGATCTGCATTATTCTTGTCGTGTTAACCGTTACTGTGTACTCGATTCGAGTGCCGGACTGGTTCGCGAGTGGCCGGTAAAAGCGACGCGGGAGTAGATGCCGCGCAGTCAGCGCATTGGAGATCTCTCAAGCGCACGTAGCTACCATGTACACCGTCCTCGCGTGCTTGCTCGCCACCGCGGCCGCCGCGCCCGCTACCTACGACCAGCGTCAGGATGGGGATGTCAACGTGCGCGCCGACGTACAAAACATCATGTTCCTGATGGTATATCCAAACAAAATGCTCACCGGTTTGGGGTTTAGGAGCAATAAACCGTCCAAGCGAAGCCCAGAAATTCAAGACAGGGCAGACGTCCAGGCGTTGGAAGCTTTCGTCGAGCCTAACACCCCGTACAGAGTGGAGATTGGTTCGGAAGAACGTTTAGGAGGCGGTGGCAACGGACGCGCCGTTGAGGTTGTAATTGCTGGCAGACGTCACATCGACCCCGATGCGATCGACCGATTAGATGGAGAAATCAAATTAATAGGTGCGACGGAACAGTGCGGACCAGATCGCGAACGAGATCCTGACACACTCATGTGCCAAGCTCGATCCCAGCCCGAGCCGACCTCTGACATCGAGCCGGCACAGGAGGACGAGAAGGAAGTGGAAAAAGAAAAAGAAGTCGTCGCCGAACCGAACCCTGAAGTTGTTGCATCGTAAATACTGATCTCTCCTTTATGTATAGCTATTTATTAATTTATTCCTAAATGCCTAAGCCATTTCTAATTTATTTGTAAATTATTTTTGAAATTAAGTATACTAAATGCTAATTGATGTTATCTGTTTTTGTTTTCTTTAATTATAGTATACCTCCTGATATCCCTCGCCATTAATACTTACAATACCATTTATATATTTTAGGCCTACAAGGTACTTAATTTATTGACACACAAAGCACTTTTTGGCCTGAAACCAATATTAGTATCAGTTGTACCAGTATTTATCTACTCTGAGGTATCAGATATCGATTTCAGAACAGAAAAATTCAGGAAAAAGTCAGGAAGCGGCGGATTCCCACACCTGCTTCAAAACTGGCATGCCGCCGTGCCACAACTACTTTAAAGTGCAAGCGCAAACCCAATGACGTAATGTTTTTTATTTTATGTTTTAGAATGTTAGTAGACCATGGTCTGGGGGGCTAAAAAGGAAGCTAAAGCAATATTGCTACGCAATTCATTTTTTAGGGTTCCGTAGCCAAATGGCAAAAAACGGAACCCTTATAGATTCGTCATGTCTGTCTGTCTATCCGTCCGTATGTCACAGCCATTTTTTCCCGAAACTATAAGAACTATAATGTTGAAACTTGATAAGTAGATGTATTCTGTGAAGATTTTCACACAAAAATAGAAAAAAAACAATAAATTTTGGGGGTTCCCCATACATGGAACTGAAACTCATTTTTTTTTTTAATGAAACCCATAATAATTGTGTCTATGGATAGGTCTTCAAAAATGATATTGAGGTTTCTAATATCATTTTTTTCTAAACTGAATAGTTTGCGCGAGAGACACTTCCAAAGTGGTAAAATGTGTGTCCCCCCCTGTAACTTCTAAAATAAGAGAATGATAAATCTATAAAAAATATTTGATGTACATTACGATGCAAACTTCCAACGAAAATGGGTTTGAACGAGATCTAGTAAGTAGTTTTTTTTTAATACGTCATAAATGGAAATTCATATCAAATACTCAGGTTTAAACTACCATTTACTACTTATACTTACCTACAGGTTTGTACGGAACCCTCGGTGCGCGAGTCTGACTCGCACTTGGCCGGTTTTTTTAAATTCTCGGCAGATACTAAGTGATTCCAATATGTTTTGGTAAAATAGTTATTCATTATATACAATTCAATTCATTAAAAGATTTGGAATTGATGAATTGCATAAGACCTGCTTTTAATTCAAAAAAATGAATTGCGTTAGCAATATTGCTTAGCTTCCTTTTTAGGGGGCCTGAACAAAGTTTGTTATAGCGAACAACCGATTAAAATAGTCACCGTGTATAGATTAAAGAGCTTTTTTTCTCTTTTCAGTTATATTTTGTTTTACGCAGTCGGGTTTTTTGTTTCTTTTAATAATTATTACAAACTAATCGAATAAGTATATTTCAGTTAAATGCATGTTATGTAATGAAAATAGATTCTTATTTCATTAAATTAAAATCTAATTCGGCGATGATTTGGTAAAAAAAAAACAATGGATATTGCTTAGGATCTTTGGATACTGAAAGCATGAAATAGTTTGTTTTTGTAGGTACCTACCGTAGCGTCTGATCTAGGCTACAACCACAGCTACAACTAAGCAGAGCTTGTACACACGGCTACAGATCAAGCTATATTTTTCCAGTATAAGCTGATCTCGCATTGTATAGGATTTCCATACTATGGGAGGTCAGCTTATACTAGAAATGTATAGCTTGATCGGTAGCCGTGTGTACCTACTACCACGGTAAATCGCAAACCAGATAAATGATATACCTACTCCATGCATTTTAAGTAGGTAGGTAAGTTTGTAAGTATGTTTTTTATTTATTATCTCTTTTTTTCAATATTTAGTATGAGTACATTGCTTAACATACTATTTATTTACAACAAATATACACAATACAATCAATATAGAAAATTTCCTGAGGCTACTGCCGATCAGCAAGGTCGCTAACTTTTATATTTTATAACTAATCTATTCATTCTGATTTCTGTGTGTGCCTATAAAACACAATAAAGTTTATGTACACAAATGTTTATGTAGGAATATATTATCCATACCCTACATTTTTAAAGCAAATAACGAGCATATTGCTTTATTCTACACTCGGGGTACTGTGTATGTATAACATAGATAGGAATAATAATAAGATAAGAAGGTCATACGACAAGAAGTGAGAAGAATTTAAGAATAGGTAGTAGGTACGTAATGTATGTACATAACATACCTTTCATGCCTGGTACCTGTAAATTGGCCGACGGGACAAGTTAGCAGGTATTCATACGTTTGAAGTACGGTGTACGAACACTACTAAGTAAATTCTATAGGTACATTTTTTCCGTCAACAAATAAGGCAAGTCCTCCACCTATATGTACACAAATGTTTCGATCGGAATTAATCCATACCATTCATCTAAGCAAAAGAGCATACCTTGTCTATGAAAATTATACTTTAAATTGTAAGTATCTAATATGGTTAATTTAGAACGATACGACATTTCGACTTCTATCGATCGCGCAACGAATCAAGACAAACAATTTCCATGGGAGATTCAAGATGTTGATACCAAGCAGGCTGCAGAGCTGATGAAATACTTTACAGGTAATATTGATCCATTCGGTATCTAATACTTGTACGTAGGAGTTATCATTAACTCTGTGCTAATAGGTAAGTAGGTACTTACTAGTTTTTGTTATCTTCTATGATAGGTAAGATTACATTTTATAGATGTAGAGTAGACCAGGTGCCTATGTTGTCGACATGTAAGGGATTAATTAATTTGTGGTAAGGGGCAAGGTTTTGACAATACTCTTTTATGTTTTTGGCACATGGATGTATATGTGCTGTCAAAACGGTCCACTTAGATATCGACAACTTTAGTTCTAGGACGATGGCCTGCGCATATTTTTCCAGAAAACATAAATATGTTCTATTTCGCGATATCGGTGTTTCACCTTTAGTAAAGTATAAGTACATTAAATTGTTAATATACATACCTACCTACTAGGATATCTTCACACATGACCTTGCGTCTTTCGCTTTTATACAAGGCCAGTACCTACGCATCCATAGGAAGCTGCTCTCGTATATTTTGAAATCCTTTAATTCACGTGTTAATTCAAAATATACTTTCCTTGAACATCTGTCAAAGCATCGGGATCCTTGGTGTCGACATTTCTATCGACGTTTATTTTCCGAAGTTACTTGGAAGACTAGGTTAAGCTGACATCGAAAAGCTTGGAGTGCTCGACAGAGTGAGGCAGTACTTCACATCGGGCAAAGGCTGCAACTTTATAAGTCGCAGGTTCGGCCTCATATGGAATACTGCTGGCATTATTATGCTATGGGCGGCAGCACCGGATACCAGCTTGGGCCTTTGGATTCGATTCAGCGACGTGCCAACGGAATTGTTGACGATGCTTAGCTCACAAGCGGTTTAGAGCCCCTTAGTCTGAGGAGAGACTTTGCCTCCTTATGTGTGTTCTACCGCAGAGAGTGTTCTAAAGAATTGTTCGATTTGATGCCCACGGCTATCTTTCACCATCGCAAGTCTCGCCATCGAAGGGGAGTCCATCCTCACATATTGAAACCAGAATTGAATCGAACTGTGTTGGCTCAAAGGAGTATTCTTCCGCGCCGCACGGACTGGAATGAGCTCCCCGCCATGGTTTTCCCAATGCAGTACAGCATGGGGTGCTACAAGTGAAGAGATTTCTTCAGGGTCGGCAACGCGCGAGTGATACCCCTGGTGTTGCAACCATCAGGCGGGCCGCGGGCCGTATACTTGTTCGCCACCTTAGTGGTACAAAAAAAAGCTACTCGTACTTACGTATAGTAACAGAATATTCAATAGTACTACGTATGTACCTATTGTTTGGAAAATTGGCTTTAGAATAGTCGTGGTTAGTTATCGGCTTCCAGACTTACAATGCCAATTACACCGATCAATAAGTGTTCATGAACATAGAATAGGATAGTTAATAAATGTGTATATTAGAGTACCTATACTAGCTGCAGTGGCGTATACACTTAAAGTGGGGGCTTGGCGGTGGCAATTTTAGGGGGCGGCAAAGTTTCACAATAAATTATATAATGATATTAGCCATATCATCTCAGCTCATAAATAATTAAATCAAACATTTCATTCAGTTGTGAATTACTTATTTCCAAGTAAGTACCTATCTATAGGCTGTAATTTATTTACCGCCCTTATCTCTACAATTGGCAGTTTCTAGATTATTTTTACAACCCAACAAATTGGGTGAAAATTGGCTATCGAAAGAAGAAAATTTAATCGATAAGAATCGGCTACGAAGGAAAAATAAGTACCATAAGCGTTTTAAAATGTATGGCCACCCTAAGGATTACCATGAATTATTCTGAAGACAGACGTCAAATCTTTCTGGAGATACTTAAATAGCAAGAAAGGAGCTAACGAAGTGCCTATTAGTTATGAAGTTTGGTAATCGCACTGCATCTGTTTTTTTTGGCTCTGTCTTTGAAGATGATATTGGTTTAAATCATAACATTGACAAACCTCAGGTCTGCAGTAATTCTATTTCTGGTCTGACTTTAACCATAGCTGAAATTTTGCTTAAACTGCAACGTCTAGATCAGGGGAAAGGTGCTGGTCCTGATGGTAGAACTCCAAAATGTTTAAAGACCTGCACTGCGGTTTTAAGTACACCTCTACTTCTGTTGTTTTAACTAGGTATGTTCCCTACATATTGGAAAACTGTACACGTCGTTTTTCCCATTTACAAATCGGGCGATAAATCGGATTGTTCTAATTTCAGGCATTGCCAAGCTTTTCTAGAGCGTTGTATATGATCACTTATAATACGTGAATCCTGTTATTTCTTCTCGTCAGCATGGTTTTGTTAGGAATAGGTCTACTACTACAAATCTCTTAGAATACAAAAACTACATAGGCTGTGATATAGATATGCGCTTCTTTTGCTAAGGGTGGACTCTGTATATACGGAGTTTAGGAAAGCTTTCGATAAAGTTAATCATTCACTGCTTTGTCTCAAGCTATATTGGTACGGTGTCCATGGATGTTTATGAAGGTGGTGGTTCGTATCTTAGAAATAGGCGCCAGCTGGTGGCACTGAAAGCCATACATCACCCTCTATTCTCATTACATCTGGAGTACCGCAGGGAACGCATTTAGGCCCATTATTTTTCGTTATTTTTATAAATGATCTCATTGATCGACTGGGGTGTCCCTGTCTCATGTATGCTGATGATTTGAAGGTATTTACATCTATCACAGACACCAATAGCTGTCTCACTCTCTAACATGACCTCAATACCATATCGGACTGGTGCCACCTAAACCATATATGTCTCTCAATGTCTCTAAGTGTCATGTAATCTCATTTACTAAAAGGAAAAATAAAACGTTATTCAATTACTATTTTGATGATCATTTACTAAATCGTTGTCACTGTTATGCTATCCACCCTGACCGTGTTGAAAGTGTCCAGAAGAAATTTGAAAAATTCTATATTATAGATTGCATCTGGGCCGTCGCTTGACTCCTTATTCTGAGAGATTGCAGTACTTCAAATTTACATCCTTGCAGAGGCTTTGCAAGCAGCAGGACCTTTTCATGCTTCATAAAGTACTCCATTCGGTTCTGGACTCACCTGACTTACTCTCCCTTCACAAGACGTAAGACTCGCCCCAAGACTTTTGTATTACAAGTGTATAATAACTACAACCCAATAATAAGAATGTGACGATTATATAGGGTGACTGGTAATTAGTAAACGATACTTAGACACATGATTGTACTCTTGATAACAAATAACTTTCCCAAAGAAACATTTATTTTTTATTTTTTTCAGTATATTTATGTGTTAAGATTAAGACCGGACAGATATACAGTGATAGTGGATGCGCCACTCGGCTCATCGGACCACTGTCTCGTCCGGACACATGTGCCTTGTGCGTCGACCAATTTGATCCGGTCACCCGGGCGTCGACACGTGTGGCACTATAAGTCAGCAGACTGGGATGGATTGCGTGAATTCTTCGCATCGTACCCGTGGAGGCAGCTCTGCTTCGCATCAGATGATCCTGACACCTGTGCAGCTGCCGTCGCTGAGGCGATACTGGCGGGAATGGAATGTTATATCCCAAACCCGCTAGTGGCTGTAGGGGTGAAGAAGCGACCGTGGTTTAATCGGCCCTGCAAGGATGCTAGACAAAATAAGCAGACCTTGTATGAGGCTTGGACCACGGCCCAAACTAATCAGGACCCTAAAATCTCTGATGCGAAACGCAAATTTAACGCTGCCTCGAGGTTCAGTAAGCGTATGATTGCCAGGGCTAAGTTCGATTTCGTCGGCAGGTTTGGTGAGAGGCTGACTAGCCTTCCCTCTGGGAGTCGCGCTTTCTGGTCTCTTGCCAAAGCTGCTGAGGGAAACTTTTGCCAGTCGTCCTTGCCACCACTACGTAAGCCGGACGGGAACTTGGCCCATAGTGCTAAAGAGAAGGCTGACCTTTTAGGCTCTATCTTTGCCTCGAACTCGACTTTGGATGATGGGGGCGCCACACCGCCTACCATTCCGCGGTGTGACAGCTCCATGCCGGAGATAAGCATTACCCAACGGGAGGTCCGGCGGGAATTGCTTTCTCTGGACATCCATAAGTCGAGTGGGCCAGACGGCATACCGGCAGTGGTGCTGAAGCGGTGTGCTCCTGAGTTGTGTCCAGTACTGACGCGTCTTTTCGCGCTTTCCTACACCAAAAAGGAAGTCCCGTCTTCGTGGAAGACTGCCCATGTGCACCCAGTGCCCAAAAAGGGTGACAGATCAGACCCGACGAATTACAGGCCTATCGCCATCACCTCCCTTCTCTCCAAAGTCATGGAGCGAGTGATCAACACGCAGCTTTTGAGATACCTGGAGGATCACGATTTGTTGAGCGACCGACAGTATGGCTTTCGCCACAGTCGCTCAACTGGTGACCTCCTTGTGTACCTCACGCACCGTTGGTCACTCGCCATCGAGAGTCAAGGTGAGGCATTGGCAGTGAGCCTAGATGTGGCGAAGGCGTTCGATCGGGTCTGGCACAGGGGTCTTCTAACGAAGTTACCATCATACGGGCTTCCCGAGGGATTGTGCAAATGGATTTCCAGCTTTCTGTCCAGCAGATGCATAAGAGCCGTCGTCGACGGTAGCTGCTCCGATAGCATGGACATAAATGCTGGCGTTCCGCAAGGCTCTGTGCTGTCCCCAACACTGTTCCTACTGCATATCAATGATATGCTGTCTATTGACGGCATTCATTGCTATGCAGACGACAGTACAGGGGACACCTATTACACGGGCCGTGCAAATATCCCTCGTTCCGAGGTTGAGGAAAGCCGCGAACGGCTGGTGTCTGAAATCGAGAGTACACTAACTAGTGTCTCCGATTGGGGTCGACTAAACCTAGTCCATTTCAACCCCACCAAGACCCAAGCCTGCGCGTTCACCGCTAAGAAAACCCCATTTGCTGTGGCTCCACAGTTCCAGAACACGTCCTTGAACATCAGCAAAAGCATCGGGATCCTTGGCGTCGACATTTCTAGCGACGTTTTGTTCCGAAGTCACTTAGAAGGCAAGGTAAAGCTGGCATCCAAAAAGCTCGGAGTGCTCAACAGAGCGAGGCAGTACTTCACATCGGGGCAAAGGCTGCAACTTTACAAGTCGCAAGTCCGGCCTCATATGGAGTACTGCTGTCATCTATGGGCGGGCGCACCTGGATACCAGCTTGATCCTTTAGATTCGGTTCAACGACGTGCCATAAGAATTGTCGACGATCCCGTGCTCACAAGCGGTTTAGAGCCCCTCAGTCTGAGGAGAGACTTTGCCTCCTTATGTGTGTTCTACCGCTTGTACAACGGACGGTGTTCTGAAGAATTGTTTAAGATGATGCCCACGGCTACTTTCTACCATCGCAACTCTCGCCATCGACGGGGAGTCCATCCTCACATATTGAAACCTGAATTGTTTCGTACTGTGCGGGCTCAAAGGAGCTTCCTTCCGCGGACGCTCAGACTGTGGAATGAGCTTCCCGCCGTGGTTTTCCCAATGGAGTACAGCATGGGGTTCTTCAAAAGGGGTGTGAAGAGATTTCTGCAGGGTCGGCAACGCGCGCGTGACACCCCTGGTGTTGCAAGCGCCCATAGGCTACGGTAACCGCTTACCATCAGGCGGGCCGTATGCTTGTTTGCCACCTAAGTGGTATAAAAAAAAAAAAAAAATATATATTTTGTTTCATATTTATTAAGCTTATCATGCTTTGCGTATACCTACGCCCTCGTGTCTCGATCTGAAATAGATATATTATATGTACTTCATACTAGCTTTAATATATTTTGACTGTGACCTGTTGTATATGCCTATGTAAATAAATAAATAAAATAAAAATATAAAAAAACGATTTTAAAATTAAAAGCAACAGTTTACGTATACTCCGGAGATTCTATAATCAGAAAACACTACAAACTATACGAAAAATAATTAAACAAACTGTTAATAATTCCAAAAGAATACAATACCTACATACGAAAAATCAAAACTTTTAAATCGTATGTTCTTAGTTACAGAAATATTTGACATTCAAATTTGTTTGAGCTTTAACGGTATTAAATAGGTTTGTCTAATTTATCGATATAGCTGTCACTAATTAGGCCACAGCTCTAGCACATTCCTAAGCTGGACATTCAACTCCCGCGCCTTCTATATGTATCTAATCAGTAAATTAAATAAACAGCGCTTTGCAAGTACTTACTTTATAAGTACTTACTTATTAAGCCCATCACAGACGTAGCTATAATATATATTAATATAAATCATAGCAAGGCATATTACGATATATTTTCAATACTAATCTTCGAGTGACCGCACAAACAGCTATAATATATATTTCTGTTACATCGCCAACTTGCCCTGTAATTTATATTATAGCTCGGCATATTAATATATATTATAGCTACGTCTGTGATCGGCTTTAAGCGCTGTTTATTATAGGGGAGGTGGGGCAGATTGAGCAGAAAAATTAAAAATCCAGTATCATCTGAGAAAACATTATGTTTTTAGTTTATTTTAAACTCAGCGTATAGCTAAATTTATAAACATTATCAATTCAAGGGAAAGAACTATTGAAGTTATGAAAAAAGGAATATTACGTGTTTTGTAAAAAAAAAAACTTTAAATAATTCTTTATTCTTCAAAACAGGATCGCTGAAACTATCCACCGATTAAAGAAATAGAACATACCAAGTAAAAAACAATCGTAAAGAACTGTAATAGGCAAAAATAACACAATAGTATAATTAAGAAAACTTATACTGCACTTTTTTTGCCCCATGATATTTTTTTTAAGCACGTTGATACGTATGATGCTACGTACATTGCTGTATCAAAGTACCCCAAAGGCTTATTTCAAAAAGCTAATTGGAGTAACGAAACTAAATTATTTATTGCAAAAAATGCACGAAATCCTTAATACTTGACGCTCTAATTTACTTTCAGTACACATTTAGATATTTACAAGATAGCACAGAAGATCGCCGATACAATAGTTGGTATTTTTTTAGTTTTCCGCACTCGAAACACGTTTAATCTCGTAAAATGCAACCGGCTGGCAGGCTGAGACGGCACGATTGCAATGGTCACGTTCACACATATATAAAGACGCGCTTTAGAGATAATAACCACTCGGATGCATTTAAGGCTTGGCCGCGGCAAAACAACGTAAAATTGGGTTACTGTGTACCAAGTAATGAAATAATGCTTGTGTATCTATGTGCCCCTTGTGTCATTGAGCCCCATTTGCCCCTAAGGCTCTAAATACATAAAAAACGATTATCGTTTATCGGATCCTATATAACTGCAAAATAATGTATTATATCATTAAATTCATGTTTATTAATATTTTACGGTGTTACAGACAAGACAAGATCAATCTAAATATTATCTACCAAATCGACTAAAACGAATTGTCAACAAAATGGACGAACAAAATGAAGTCAAAAATAATTTCCCTTACGAAATTACGGATTTTGAACACTCTGAAGAACTGCGAAAATATTTTACTGGTAAAAATATATTTTTATAAGAGGCTAAAGAAAGTTCTAAGGATAATCTTATTTGTAAATAGATACTTTTGAGTAATTCTATAATAACATTTTCAGGAGAACCTGAAGGTTTTGTTCGCATCGGTCCAAAAAGGTATATTTTAAACCGTGGTTACAAGGAGGCTGGCCCGGAAATCTACAATATGTTGATAAGGCCTACGGATATATTTATTTCTGGCTTTTCTAGATCAGGTTAGATTTACAGGTTGGGTACCTATAGGTAGATGTATGTACAATTAAATTATGTTTCAATCACGTTGACACACTTTTGTGATTTCCTTAGGAAAATAATAATTAAAATTATTGAATTCAGGAACAACGTGGCTGCAGCAGCTGGTTTGGTTGGTGACAAACGATTTAAACTACGCAGCATCTGAAGCGACCAATATTTTAGGAAGAATTCCATTCCTAGAGTAAGTATAAGAACAATTTAGTTGTATGTAGTATGTAGTTGTATGTAGTAATAAGTATTAAACCTATACCATTTTTATTACGACTTCATTTCAGAGGTTGTTTGCATTTATCCAAAGTAAAGAAGAATAACCTTATTGAAAAGAATAATGTTACCAAGGTAAACGAGGTTGCCATGGAGGCTTTTGCGCACGGCAGTAAGGAGCTGGCCAAGTTGCCATCTCCACGTCTCCTAAAGACTCACATCCCGCTGTCCCTCCTCCCTCAACAATTATTGGATACTGCTAAAATGGTTTACATAGCGCGGGACCCGAGAGATGTTGCTGTATCAAATTATCATTTATGTCGTTCCTCGACGATTGTTAATTATGTCGGTGATTTCAAAACCTATTGGAACTTCTTTGTCAACGATATTGGTAAGATTTGTATCAAATTACAAAAAAAAAAAAACATATTTTATGCAAACTTCTAATTAATATTTTTTTAGCCCCTCTGTCGCCAATCTTTGAAAATGTAAAAGAAGCATGGAACAAAAGGAATAGCCCAAACTTGCTGTTCTTATTTTACGAAGATCTTTTAAAGGTTGGTATTTAAGTTAAACAATGTAATTTTTTTATTGTTTGTTGAAAGCAAATCATGCAAAGTACGCAATTTTCAGTGCGATTAGAATGTAAATATTATGTAATGAATATGAGCTTGTTTTGAAAAGAGTAATTGTTGAGTTTATTGCCGGCTTTTCTCAGCAAATGCAACCTTCCGAACCGGCATTAGAGTATTAGAGTCAGACTTTTCATAAATGCCTTCGAAGGTCTATTTGAAGAATTGATTTTGAATGTTGAATTTCTCTATAGATTAAAGATATGCCTAAATAGTAATGTTAATATCCTGGGGACGTGATGAGAATGAGAAAGGATAGACTGAAAGTTTAGATCCTACAGGCAATAATTCGATGTGGAGCCTCCGTGATATTGCTCACCTATAGGTGTGATCTTCTCCGCTCTTCTGCATCCGTGTCCTCAATTATTTAATTAATGATTTATGTGGTTACTCTTAGGACCCTCAAAATACAGTAAGGCGCGTGTGCAATTTTTTCGACAAGCCATATTCAGATGAGCAGATCATTGAACTCTGTGAATACCTCAAATTTGACAACTTCAAGAAAAACAAGTCAATCAATATGGAAATATTAAAGGACATTGGAATTTTTTATGCAGACAAGGAGCCTTTTATTAGAAAAGGTAAATTTTCTAATCTTAATCAGAAACATAATTAAGGTGTGGATATAGATTAATAGGTACTTAAGAAGACATCATACTTCACAGATTAGACTAAAATTAGGTACGTTACAATAAAAAGTAATATCTGAGACTGTTTTGAAGTCAGCGAAATATTGTCAATAGAAAAAGTCGTGCTCTTTCGCTGACTTCAAGTGCTTCTAAACAGTGTCGAGTTATTTCGTACTTTTTAGTGTATTTGGAAGTAGATTTTATATAATAGGAATTAGTAGTTTAAGTATATCGTTATTTTTAGTTTTTCTTATATGCACCATAATTTGGCCAAGGTTTTGAGATGTTTTCCCTTTGACACCACACCCATAGCTCGTATCGATAAGCCAGGCTGTCATTCTTACACGTATTAGTCCATATCTTAAAACTACTGAACCGATTTTGATGAGACTTGTAAGCCAATAAAAAAAGAATGGTCACAATCAATCAGATTAATAATGTCGGAAATATGCGTGGACAAACATACTTATATAAAATTTAAAAAAACTTTAAGTTTATAAAATTTTGTATAGGTATATTTTTTCTATTTTTGTGTGAAAATCTTAATGCGGTTAGAATACATCTACACATCTACTTACCAAGTTTCAACAGTATAGTTCTTATAGTTTCGGAAGAAAGTGGCTGTTACATACGGACGGACAGCAAACAGACAGTCATGACGAATCCATAAGAGTTCCGTTTTTTGCCATTTGGCTACGGAACCCTAATAACAATTTATTTCTATTGTTTTCCTCGGCCGCGCGGATCGCCAAACAGTCAAAGGAATAATATTACATATGTATACGTGTAAAATTGACAATCTCCTTTTTTGAAGTCGGTTAAAAAGATTATCATTGTATCAGGCAAGGCGGGCGGGTGGCGCGAGTACTTCGACGAGGATATGACGCGAGAGGCGGAGCGATGGATCGCCGACAACCTGCGCGACACCGACCTGCTGTATCCGCACATGGATACTTAAGTTAATACTAATGAATATTATTGTCTACAAATATACTTAATCCTGAACATGAACAATTATTTTATTTACAACAAATATGTACAAAATACAATCTATATTTACAAAGTATAATCTATATATAGAAAATTTCCTCAAGCCTGCCGCTGCTTCCGATTAACGGCAAGGTTCCCAGAAGGCTGGCAGCGTTTCCTCTTTGGATAGCCAAGCTGACGCGTTGGCGGAAAAAGCTCCCCGCCCGCTGGTCTCCGGAGGTTTCGATCAATTTTGAAGACAAGGTGCGAGCAAAACGGCGAGCTTCTGACCCCCATGGTCTCAAGGTCTCGACCGCAAAAGGCATAAAAATAATAATTGGGTCCAATCCAATCGACGCGTATTTTTTGAATTTTGAATTTTCCGCACTGGCCGCAGCTGCCCCTGCAGCTTTACAAGTCGCCGGTAAGTGAGATTTTATCTGTTATTTTTTCCCCATATTTTCCATAGCTTCAAGATTTTTTTTCCATTTCTAAAGACATTTTGCTTATCAGTAGACTACTAGCGCCCTCTAACCGATTCCACACGCTATCCTGTAGATCTAGTAGTGATATATTTTCGCAAAATAATTTCATGTCGCTTGAGATCAAAATACGTTGTTTAGTGAGAACTTTAATTATCTATGTGGTTCTAAACATCTGTCACAGATGGCGCTGTTTTGTGTTTTTTTTTATTGATATTAATATTTCTTTTTCAGAAGCTGATTTACATACCAAAAAGTATAGATGTTTACTTTTCTTTGTTGATATAGATTCTTTGCATTAATATCGTTATAATTTGCAGATTATGGTTATAATTTAAACATTTGGATATTGTATAGCACAGTTGTATAGTAGTTATTTCAGCAGATCACAATCAACACAAGTCTATTATTATGGTTTACACTAGACACTAGTCAATTTCGTATGTGGTGTAACTGTGTAGCCGTAGAAACATATTGCACTGTCCTAGTGTATTTCACTGATTTCACAGTCTAAAGACTGTTTCACGTTTTCACAACTTTGTACACAATTATTTGGTGACTATACCTTCTGGGTGGAGATTTCACGATGACATATTTTCGAAACCTACGCTGGGTTAGTCATGCTGAACAACGTTTACTATGGGACCAACACTGAATTCCCAAATGTACCAACGTAGGTTTTAAAATATGCCATCTCGAAATCTCCACCTGTATTATTATTATCAATATAGACGTAGGTACGGAGCCAATGTTAATCTTTTGACCGCCATGAGAGTTCATACATAATAGTCACTAGAAATCGACTAGTAGTTTTTATAATTATCATAATAGTACATTATGATACATGTGTGCAAAGTCGAGGCGGTATTAAGCGATAAGTGAGCCAAGAGTGTAATAATCAATGCACACGCGTGCCTACGACGTTTTTCAACGCACTTCCGAGGAAAAAAACAGACTTGTATTTTTTTAAGTAGATTTTTTGTATTAATCAACCACACAATGAGAACGTTAGCAATTGCACAGACAAAACCTTCGGTTTCCCCAAAGAGGTCACCAAATTATTATTATTATTGTACGGAACCCTCCGTGCGTGAGTCCGACTCGTACTAGGCCGGTTTTATTGATTGGTAAAGCAAAAACACGTATACGTGTCCAATATCTTAATAAATTAATACTTAATTTAATTTAATTTAATAAATTTTGATAATCTAACTCACGGACTAATTAGAATTAGAATTTTTTAACCGCTATCCAAAGGATCAAGTGCCTAGAAAAAATTTTGAACAGCTAAAAGTTCAAACAACAGCTAGAGTCCACATGCGATTTTTCAAATGTCAAAATATATTAAAAGGTTGCTGGTAAAGCAACATTCTACTTATCTTTTAGTTAAACATCGAAATCAGTTCAGCCATTCGTCGATGACATGATGACAAAAAAAAAAACCTGCAGTTATCTTTCTTTATTATCGCTATTGCCAATAATAAAAGATAACGACAGGATAACGATCACTAATGTAAAGGTTATTGCAATGGCAAAGTTTGTTGCTAGATGCAGTTTTTTACCTAAATCAAAATCCAAAAGTCATTTATTCAGTTTAGGCCCTCTATTCTGAGAAACATAAGCTCCCTTCGACGTCGACTTCGCCAAGCGAGTTTGGTCTCGTACACCTCATATGTCTGAGAGAAGTGGAGCGAGTTTGAAACATCCAGAAACATCAGCGTGATGTTGGCAATGAACTAGAGATTGACGCCATGACAGTCTTTATGAAGCGATTAAGTTATTTACTTAAAGTTGAATTTACCACCGGTTCGAAATACACCAATAAGTGATTATGCTTCTTTCTTGATAATTGCTAATATCAGTAGATAGTCACGTTAGTACATAAAAGTAGATTTAATTCAGTTGTTGGTGTTTCTTTGACGTTCAAAGGTGCTTATATTTTTATTGCAATGACTGATCACAGTTTAAAGGAATTCCCTCACGATTTTCGTGAATTATCTCCCAAAGAGTCAGAGTTAATATCTAAATATTGCAAAGGTAAGTACCTACCTAAATAATCTACTTAACAAAGCTTCCTTCATAGTTATCGTCATTACTTTTATAGTATAGAGCTCCAACTCCAACCCTGGAGCAATGTGTGGTTTATGTGTAGTATATAGTACCTATATAGAAAATAAAATAGAGTACTTTAGGATACCTTTTTTTATACAACTAATGTGGCAAACAAGCATACGGCGCGCCTGGTGGTAAACGGTTACCGTAGCCTATGGACGCTTGCAACTTGCAACACCATCACTCGCGCGTTGCCGACCCTGCAGAAATCTTTTCACACCTTTTTTGAAGAACCCCATGCTGTACTCCGTTGAGAAAACCACGACGGGGAGCTCATTCCACAGTCTGAGCGTCCGCATAAGGAAGCTCCTTTGAGACCGCACAGTACAAAACTATTCTGGTTTCAATGTGTGAGGATAGACTCCCCATCGATGGCGAGAGTTGCGATGGTGGAAGGTAGCTTCGGACATCAGGTCAAATAATTCTACAGAACACTGTCCATTGCAAAGGCGGTTAAAGAAACATAAGGAAACAAAGTCTCTCCACAGACTGAGGGGCTCTAAACCGCTTGAGAGCTCGGGATCGTCGACAATTCTGATGGCACATCGTTGAACGGAGTCTAAAAGATCAAGCTGGTATCCAGCCCATAGATGACAGCAGTACTCTTTATGAGGCCGGAATTGCGACTTGTAAAGTTGCAGACTTTGCCCCGGTGTGAAGTACTGCCTCGCTCTGATGAGCACTCCGAGCTTTTTGGATGCCAGCTTAACCTTGTCTTCTAGGTGACTTCGGAACAAAACTTCGACGCCAAGGATCCCGATGCTTTTACTAATGTTTAAGGAAATGTTCTGGAATTGTGGAGCCCCAGCAAATGAGGTTTTCTTAGCAGTGAACGCACAGCCCTGCTTAAGGAGATGCTTTTACTGTGTCTTTCCTACCTTAACCATATCCACCTATATCCTATCTTTCGATATTGACCATTGGTTTGTATTGAAGTGTATTAAATAGTGGAGTTGCGTTGAAGCGCTTGTGGTGTAGCATGATTAGCCGTTCTTAATCTATCGGCAAAGTTATACCACCATCGTGGTCGGTAGGTCGGTACCTAGATGGGTGACCGCCTAGTGATATGTCAAATCGAACGTTTCCGTGCTTCGGAAGGCACGTAAAGCCGGTGGTCCCGGTTACACTGACTCCTAAGCGGCTTGAAAAAATATTTATTCGAGGCGACTGAATGATGTGAGGAAAATTCAGCCAGTGCATATTTTACCTACCCTTTTATTTTATCACAGGTCCTCTTGATGAATTTGTGCGTGTTGGGTCGAAGGGCTACTTATTGCCCAAATATTACGAATCACAAGCATCCAGCATTTATAACATGCCTCTGAGACCAAGCGACGTGTTTGTGGTCAGCTTTCAAAGATCAGGTAATTTAATATACCTACCTACCTCATCATCAGCCTATAATGTCCCACTGCTGAGAACAGGCCTCCTTTCACAAATGAGGGTGAAAGGGACCTACCTACCTATGATATAAATAAATAAACCTACGACGTCACACTCACCTGATTTAATAAATTAATGGTCTAGTACTATATGTATAGGTACTAATAGAGGAATCGAGCTAACATCGACATTCAAACATCTAATGAATGAATACTATTTCATACATTTTTTTTTTTTATATAGGATCAAAAAACCGGGTCACGCGTTGTCAGTGCGATTAGAATGTAAATATTATGTAATGAATCTAATCTCAGCTTGTTTTGAAAAATGTGATTGCTGAATTTATTGCCGGCTCTATCTTTAAATAACATAAATTATCTTTGATATAAAAAAACTTTTCATCCATTAAATAGATGGGCGAAGGTCGATGTTACCTTTGATCTTAGACCTGTGGCTAGAGTAAGGATAAGAATGTAAAGAAACTTTCAGGGGTTCATAACTTCATAACATGCTTGAGGCGGAACTTAGAAATTTTTCAACAACCTAGGTTTGTATTTTTTTGTAATGTTTGTGTAAAGCGTTCGTGGTGTAGCTTGATTAGCCGTTTTAATCGATCGGCAAAGTTAAGCGATCATCGGTGAGGACGGTATCCGGATGGGTGACCACCTAGCGGTATTTCGACTCGAGCGTTTTCCGAGTTTTGGAAGGCACGTAAAGCTGTTAGTCCCCGGCTATCACTTAATTGTGATTATCTGTTATCTGGGCTGATGATTATGATGATGATTCCGAAAGGTGGATGGCAGGCGCCTTAGCTCAATTTCGTGGCCTTCTCGTTCTCCGTACCTAAACCCGTAGATTTCTTTTACTGGGGCTGCTTACAAGAAAAGAACTGCGCGCATCGAGGAAAGATCCCTTTAGCTCAGACCAAGAAAAAATTAAAGACGGAACGGTCTGTGTTCTTAAGTGATGCAAGCAATAGGCAGCCGGTGTTCTTGTAAATACATGGTCTCACACACACATTTAGACCATAGGAAACCGATCGGTTGTCATTCCGTATTAAGACGTTGACACTGTTGACAATGACAATAAGGCTCAGTACCGTTGTTTGTGCCTGCTTGGGCCAGTATTGATTTCACTCATGCACACGTAAGAAATTTTTTGCTTCACTTTCTTATAAGACACCGTCTAGATTTTTTTATATGTCTATGCCCTTTAGTTAGAGTGGTAATAATGAACAATCAAATTCCGAAACTCGTCGGTGATTTGTCACTGAATTTGAACAGTAAGCACCAATCTCTGCATCGTGTGGTTTTGACATGGCCAGAGTGCATGCGTGCTTGACTTAGCCAAACAGAGCGCGTTGTCAGCGGTGGGAAATTGGCGTAATATATGTATTTCAACCAAAATGAACGTCATTGCGCTTCTTTGGGTTAATTGTTCGATTACTGCGCGCTATGAAATTATGGTTCTCTCGCTTTAAAGTAAGCATATTTTTTATGGAATGAAAAGAGTCAAGCGAGTGTTGTACCATATTGAAATAGTGAATAATTGGGTCATCAGCGGTGAGCTGTCAAACTATTTTACCCGTTTAAATTAAGAATGCTTGGTCTACCTACACACATATCACTGCAGTGAGGTACAAACTTATCATAATCGGGATTATAGGTAGGTACCTGTCATAAAACTGTGCGGTAATGTAAAGTAAAAAGCACTAGTGCGTAAAAAGCAGCAAAAAAACGGTGCAATAAATGTCACTTTATGAGCGAGTGTGTTGTAATAGTTATTTATGCAACTGTCGTATAATAAGGGGTATTAAAACACGAATGTGGGTTTATCACACGAAGCGAAGCGAGTAAACCCACCACTGAACGAAATGATTTAAATATTTATGAGATACGTATTAATATTTATTGAGAAATTTAGTATTTTTTTTTTGTATTCCATTTTGTTTATGCTCCTACTATAGGCGCCAGGGTATTGATTGCACACGGGCGCTGCATGGGCTAGAGACGGCCCTGTATATTTTACCGTGAATCCGAGGCTGACATCAATGTGATGTCAGCCTCGGATACAATATTATTTATTTAATTAATGCTCATTTCATACCACAGGTACCACATGCACTCAGGAGTTGGTATGGTTGGTGGTAAAAGATCTAGATTACAAAACAGCTAAGAGTACGCCTCTCACACAACGATATGTTTTTTTAGAGTGAGTACCTACATACTTATGTTCTGAAACGTTTTCCCAAAAACTCACATCAATTTATTCACCAAAAAAATAAATACATTGATGTCTATAATCTAGGTATACATAACAGTGTTTATTTTAATTGAATTATCCACTAGCATCTAAACTAGGCCGAGCCTTATCTTATCTTAGATGCTAGTTCCTTTCTATGACGTAGTTATAAATTTTAATATCACTTGGGGTTAAAGACCGCTCAAGTAATTGGATTATCTAATATAGGTAATTACTTCATATGTTTGTGAGTACAATACAATATAATAGTTTGAGAGAGGTAGAGCATAGCGTTTATTCGCTCAAAGAGCAGCTCGACTGGGGAAGTACCTCCACCTTACAGAATACCGCAGCCAAATAACTTTATGTTGTGTCAAGTTGTGTTCCTGCGCGTGAGTAAGATCGCCAGAGCTCATAGGGGAGGGGGGAAAGGTCGGTAACGCGTGAGCGATGCTTCTTGTGTTGCAAGCGTCCATATGGCTACGGTAACCGCTTACCATCAGGTGGGCCGTATGCTTGTTTACCGACTAAGTTGTATAAAAAAAAAAAAATATAAAATTAGAACTCAAGATAGGATAGACTTACATGGATTCTTCTTAGACTACTGCCCTATTTTAGATATATAGAATTTGTCAGATAGATATAATCAGATATTGCTTGGGGGATAGGTACTTCGCGAAATTTAGGAAAGGGAAAGGGTTATATCCATTACAGTAATCCACTTTTATAGTACCTACTAGCACAGATTACCAACAAGGGCGGAATCGGGGGGGGGCTGGGGGGTTGGCTGGGGGGGGGGCGGGGGGCTTGTCTGGGCCTCGGCCTTCTAGGTCAACCACAAGTTATTTTTTTCTATTTTTACCTCAATACTCCTCGGATGGGGTCCCCCATTACCCCATTACGGATTCGAATTCAATGTCTGTCACTATTTTGCTATAAATTTGACAATTTGTCACCAAATATCTGTTTTTTTCAATGCCTGGTTCGAAATCTTAAAAGGGTTTTTAGATTCAACCTCCGAGAGGTGGAGACCTGGTGACCTGTCCTGTAACACAGGTTATTATAACCTACCACAGGCACCAGTGATCCACATCCAAAAATATGTCCATAGCAATGTACACGATATCTTAATAACACTGTATTTTGGTTTGTGGTGAAAAATAAAGATTTTTATTTTATATTAATTTATTTTAGATGTTTCTAAAGGTATCTCAAGAACTAGAGTACCTACCTAGAGTAACAAACACAAACTGAGTAGAGTGACAAATTATCGACAAAATATTGTAGCAATTATTAAAAGAAACAAAAAACCCGATTGCGTAATACCAATAACCTATACAATACCTTTATAACATTCAAGTAATATTCCAAATTCGACAGATTAAAGAGCTTGTTTTTCTCTTTTCAGTTAATTTTTGTTTTACGCAGTCGGGTTTTTTGTTTCTTTTAATAATTTAATTTATTTCAGACTTTTTAGTTTTATACAGAATGAGTTGTAAGAATTAGTAAGTAAATGAGCGGTACGGTAAAGTAACGCTAACAACCATCGCAACTCTGTGAGTTACGTACGGTAACCGCTCATAGTACCTACCTATACCTACTGTCCTTGCATTAAACACGGTTTTTTGCAATTTACGTCAAAATGGTAGCACAAAAGTATTACAATATATACATATATGGAATGGGCAGTTCACAAGCTTTCTTTTGATACCCATATTGTTATAATAACGAAATTTTTGTTTTTAATACCCCCCCTCTTTTCTTATCAGTAGACGCCATATAAAAATAATATACCCTATGACACTCCCACAGTCAAGACGAATTTAACGACACCTCATATGCTTAAATCCATCAAGCCGTTTAGGCTGCAGAGCGTGCCAAAGAAATAGACATACATACATACATACATACATACATACATACACTCGAAAAACATAACCCTCCTTCCGGGTCAGTCGGGTAAAAAGATCTTCGATAGGTGCTCTATTTCTTAATGAAACAGGGGTGGCCCGTGGCCCTGCAGGACTGATTGACGCAACACAATTGCAAAAAAATTAGTGATCAAATAGCGTAGCACAGATTACAGAATAAGGCAGATGGAGCGCGCGGAACACGGGAGTGAGGCCAAAAAAGCAAATACAAATTGAAAAACACGTACCTGGTATTCGCTTTTGAATGTGTATTTGCTTTGTTTAACAATCTTTATGTAACAAAAAACACTTCATTATTAATAAACCGTGGTTAAACAATGCAAATACAAACTGGAAAACGAATACCAGGTATCAGATTTTCAATTTGTATTTGCTTTTTTGGCTTCACTTTCGTGTTCCGCGCGCTCCATCTGAATTATTCTGTAATCTGTGTAGCGTAGACTCAGAATTTGATTTGGTAATGGTGTGGATCACACAAATGTGAAACATACATAAAAAAACTTTTTAACATAAAAATTAAACCGCATTCACAGTACACTGAAAAGTATGAAATAACTCTAATCTGACACTGTTTTGAAGTCAGCGAAAGAGCATGACGTGTTCTATAGCAAAATATTTCGCTGACTTCAAAACAGTGTCAAATAAGAGTTATTTCATACTTTTTTAGTGTACTACTGTACGGTACTACTTTGGAGGTGGTAATTTTTTTTTTGTAAACATTTTTTTTTTTCAATTTTGAGTTTCGTATGTGCGTTTTCAATACTTCTCATGATTTGTCACTGAACGAGGTGTGCTAAAAAAGACATAGATAATATTTCGACAATATTGAATAGAATGCTTCAATCGCGATGTTATTGCTGTTTTCCGTTGAGGATCCATCATATCTTCAATTCATATGGTCAGATCACGATAGAATTTATATGGGACCACCTCGGCATCTACCTTGACATGTTACAGTTTAAACGATCTAAATCGCATAAGCCGTTTCGGAGTAATCGTTGACCAAAGAATTTAAAACGTCCAGAAGGATAGTCGCCTCTATGGCAACATGAAATAAACAAGCCAGAATTGACAGTATTTGACAGCCGTGCGCAGTACGAACTGAGAGCGATTTGCTCAGGGAGCCCCTCAAGCGGAGTGAAATTAAATGTCATGCTTTAGTAAGGCGGATTATCCATCTGGGTAGAGGCACGATGCCCTATGAAAATCTTTGTCGTTGACATAAAAAAAGGAAAAAAGAAATAAGAAGATGTAATTCCATTCCTCCTCAAGTCCTTGATATACCATGCTCAAGATTTTGTCACAGTTGTCAAGACTGGTTGGCAATAAAGTGTTTTTATTGTAGGTATTGGTAATTTTTTAACACTTATTGTAAGTCTAGATTTAATCGAATATAATTGATATCGATATATTGTAGTAATTATTTTAATCGTTATAATAATATCTGATCACTATCTGATGGACATTAGTATAGTTTTTTGATAAATATAATATTTTACGAAAAATCTACCTAATATTAAATATTGTGAAATTGTAATTTTATTTAAATGTATGTTGTATTTTTGTATGCCCCCAGTGGCAGGATATTTTGGTCATTATAATTATTATACTCATAACAACTGTGAAATACCATGTTCTTACAAAATAAATAATGTGAATCTGAATCTGAATTTTTTAACAAAAACTTACTTATTACAGACTGTGTACGCTCTACCCGGAGAAGATATGTAATTCTATCAGCGAACACTGTGGATGTAGTGATGAAACTCGGATGCTACTAAAGCTTATATCTCAGCCTGCCACTGAGCAACTCGCAGCGAGTCTCGACGAGCCTCGCTTCGTCAAGACACATCTGCCACTGTCGCTCCTGCCTCCCGAACTACTGAACACCACAAAGGTGGTATATGTGGCGCGTGATCCCAGAGATGTCATCGTATCATGCTATCATCACTCAAAATTGATAAAAATATATGGTTTTGTTGGTGATTTCAAGGTGTACTGGACTATGTTCATCAAGGATTTGTGTACGTTTATTTATTTTTAACTAAATGATTAAGAACCTCTCTCTCTAAGAAGTCTCACGCACGTCTGAATGGCGATGTATATGCTTGGGGTTCAATACTGTTACTTGTAGAAATTCATGATCGGGAAGGCCTTCACGATCAATAATGGATATTTCCTAGTTAAAAATAAGATGCTGAAAATCCTCCAAGATCTGACATTCTTATATATTTATAGATAATATGGCCAGAAACTTATGTACTTACCTAACCTTAATTTTGTTTCCATACAGTTGCTATAGCACCATACTTCGAGCACCTGAAAGAATCATGGGCGAAGCGTCATCATCCTAATATGTTGTTTTTGTTTTACGAGGAACTTTTAAAGGTTTCATATTTTATATAATATACCTAACAATAATATCACATACCTAGTGTGTGAAAATAAAATAAATAAATAATCTTTTCTATGCCCGTGATAATACAAAAAAATATGTTAAAAAATTACAGTTCATATATTTTTTGTATTGTAGTAACATCTACTCACTGGGGCAAATTGAATTCCAGGATATGCCAGCAGCTGTGAATCGCGTTGCAGACTTTTTTGGCAAACAATACTATGAGGAGCAAATAAATGGCCTCTGCGATCATCTTAGCTTCAAAAATTTCAAGAATAACATTGCGGTCAACTTGGAAGACTTGAGAGATTCTGGCTTGCTGGCGTCAGACGAAACATTTGTTCGAAAAGGTGGATAATAAGTTAGCGTCGCGTTGTCTTTTTTGGAAATAAAAACGCGTCAACATTACCTTTCCATTTTATTAGATGTCGGTTAAAATGTATTTGAATGGTCGTCATGAGTTTTTTCGATTTCAAGCTCCAATGCTACAACGGTGAATAAATTAATGCATTGTAAGGTGACCGCCATTATGGTGTTTACCTAATACGAAGTATTAAGTTCCTAGGAAAAAACTCTATCTGTCCCAATCCATTTTTAACCAAAAGAAGTTATAGTAAACTAGCTGTCCCCCGTGGTTTCACACGGCTATCTGCATGCCAAATTTCACGATGATCCGTCCGTTGAGTACCTAGTTGTGGCGTGAAGGCGTAACAAACAAACAAACAAATTCACTTTCGCATTTATAATATTATTTAGGATAATACAAAAAACACATCCCTACCTATTTGTTTCCAACGTTTAAATCTTTTATTCAGATTATTGCTATTCTCATAAATTGATTGTATCAGGCAAGGTGGGCGGGTGGCGCGATTACTTCGACGAGGACATGACGCGAGAGGCGGAGCGATGGATCGCCGACAACCTGCGCGACACCGACCTGCGGTTCCCGCACATGGGTCACCAGTAGCACTGCACTGACTGAGACTAAAAGTGTTGTTCTTTCTTAAAAATACATAAAGTTTTATGAATAACATCTTTTTTTGATAATTTATAATACACAATGCACAGTTTTCTCAGGAACTGGTTAACTTGATGCCCAGGACTACTATAGGAAAAAAAAGAAAAAAACATATTTATTGACCCACAAGGAATAGGGAATACTTACTCAATAAATAACTAATACTACTTACAATATCATAGGTAGGTACATAATAGGTAACTTATTAATTTTAGTAGGATATATTGGTGTACACAACCAATATATCCTACTAAAATTAATAAGTTTGTTGTGTGGGGTCAGAATAAATATCCTGGGACATTCCTCACACACGGTCATCCAATTCCAAACCAGTTGGAGTGCCAAAAGATCTCCCTAAACGACTGGGTGCCTTTCATCCCTTGGTGAACAATCTACTATTTACTCTAATCAAAACAGTTTCATATTTTAACGCTTTTGTTGTTTGAACATTTTTGTTCAATGTTCAAACAAGAGCTAGCGTCCACCTACGATTCAAATGTTAAAATAGTCGCATAAAAGTGTGCTATTTAAGCAAAATTCTACCAATCTTTTAGTTAAACATCGAGCTCCGTTGAGCCATTCGTCGATGATATATGCGTCTAAAAATAAATAAAGATATAAATCAAAAAATCCTGTCATTATCTTCATAATCGCTATTGCCATTTCACTAATGTAAAGGCTAATTGCCTTTTATATTCGCAAAGTTTATTGCTACAGTGGCAGTATTTTTACCAATACCTAAGTGTTTATCTTTTTATCTTTTATGTAGGTATTTTTGATAGGTATCAATAGATGGCCACATTCCTACTTATGTACGTATGTCAGTTGTTTCTGTGTCTTCGACATTGAAAGGTGCTAATATTGTTAGGTAGTACAATGACGGAACACAGGTTAAGAGAATTCCCTCACGATTTTCGTGAATTAACTCCTGAGGAGTCAGAGCTAATATCTAAATATTACAAAGGTACCTAGTTATGTATTTAAAGTAACCAATTAGATTACAGCTTCCATAATATTGTTATCGTTATTCGTTTTATGGAGCTCGAACCCTGGAGCAATGTGCGGCTTGTCTTGTATTTTATGCTTGAGGTTTTAATTGAATTATGTGTATATTGTGTTTTATTTTCAATATCGCGGTAGTTTTAACTGCGGCAGATAATGTAGGTAATCAGTACTGGTCGACTGACCTGAGTCCTGCTTTCGGATATGAGGAAAATTTTGCCAGTGCACAATTGTACATAATGCATAGACACATTTTTTTTTACTTTTATCACAGGTCCTCAAGATGAATTTGTGCGTGTTGGTTCGAAGGGCTACTTATTGCCCAAATATTACGAGTCACAAGCATCCAGTATTTATAACATGCCTCTGAGACCAAGCGACGTGTTTGTGATCAGCTATCAAAGATCAGGTAATTTAACATAGCTAGTATATTATATTAAACTTACGACGTCACACCAACCTCATCATAAATGATCTAGTACGGGTCGTTAATTACTAGGTACGTATGTTAGCTAAGTATAAAAGATAATGTTGAACCCAAAATCTCTCATGCTTCGTGGCTTGAAATACGCACTCATTGACGAATGATAGAATATTCCTCAGCATTGATTACTTGAGGAATCTGGTATTCAGCATTGCAAACCATCTTCAAGCTATATAAAGTGCACACGGTGGAAACACACGATACTAGACAGGAAAAAAAAAACAGTGCGGAAATTTAGACAAATTGAAGTAATTTTTTATTTTGATATGTCTTAGTATGTACAAAAAAATAAAGTTATCGGTAACGAAAGATATTGACTTTGATACCTACTAGTCGTTTTTTTTAAATGCTTGCCACCCTGCCTCTAGTGTTGGTATTACACCCACCGCGTTATTTATGTTATTACGAATAGATAATGTCCATATTTTGTTGATTTCAAGCCGTTTTTTTTTTACAAATGTTGGAAATGTGTTCTATTACTGATTCTTAACCACAAAAAAAAATATCCGAACTGGTTTAAATTTTATCCTGTATAACTTAAAAGTAATTTTAAACTTTATAAAATCCTCGATCATGGTTTAGACGTTTTTTTTACGAAATAGCCCCCATTTTCCTCACTTTCAGTTTGTAACGCGTCCTCTATTATTCCCGGTCAATGCACTATTTTCAAATTTTCATATAAGGAATGTATCTTTACGGTATTTTTAAATATTCATTCGCGCTCTTGACACTTTCATTATAGATTTGATTGAGAGAACCGTCTACCCATGAAGATTGTATCATGCGTCTAACCATAAGGCGCCTATCCCTCAGAGAGAGTTCTAGAGTTCTGCGGTTCTGCGTTCTGCAATATTCGCTACCGATCACAAGTCATACACTTTTTAACTTTTATTACTTTAAGGCGCCGCCTTTGATCTATTATTAACGTAAAGAGAAGCATAAGCAAAGATTATGTCTCTTAGGAGTATTTTTCTCGCAAACACCGTGATATCCACTTCCCATCCCATATAGCTATTAAAACAAAGAAACTGAGAAACCTCATTTATATTTAAATATATATACAATAATTGGACTGTTTTACAAAAAACTTAAACCGACTTCAAAGTACACTAAGAAGTAATCAAATCCTGATCTGATGACAATGGGACCAAACGAGAAGTGTACCCTTCTAGACAAAAAATAATTTTCCAAATCGGTTAATAAATTACGGAGTTACGATGTAACAAAAAAAAAAAAAAAAAAAAACAACCGAATTGAGAACCTCCTCCTTTTTTTGAAGTCGGTTAAAAATAGGAGATACGGGGCTGCTTCTGCAAACATATAATGCTCTCTGCCAATACCTAATTTATTCATAGGAAGACCATTTTATTGGAAATTGAACGAGCTCAGAAAGCACTAGGTACCTACTTAAATTTATTTTATTTCTGCCTTTCAAACATCTGACAACAATGATAGGTAAGATATGAAATAGCTTCTAAGCGTACGTTAGTAGCTCATTTCTATATCAATGCTTGAGGCATTACGGCTACCACCGAGCCACTGTTCCCAATCTACCAATGACAAATAAGAAAGTGTACAACACAACCCACTGTGTGTGCCCTATTCTTTACAGACAAAATCTAATTACTATAGTAGTATACTACAGTCGAAACAAAACACAAAATAAATATCCATTAGTTAATGATGCAAATTGCTATATAATCTAATAAATAATCATTTCATACCACAGGTACCACATTGACTCAGGAGTTGGTATGGTTGATGGTAAAAGACCTTGATTACAAAACAGCCAAGAGTACGCTTCTCACGCAACGATATTCTTTCTTGGAGTGAGTACTTGACTACCTAAATGATAAGTTCATCAATCTGTTTATTTGTGAACATGGAACTTGTAGCCATTTTTCGCTCTATAGAAATAGGAAATAGCATCTAACAAAACAGTTGTTATTAGAGATTTAAAAGACGTGTTTTTTACAGAATGTGTTCGAACTTCAGTGAGAAGGTGCGTAAATATTACAGTGAAAACCATGGAGGTGATGAAACTCAGATGCTCTTGCAGATTTTATCTCAGCCTGCCACTGAGCAACTCGCAGCGAGTCTCGACGAGCCTCGCTTCGTCAAGACACATCTGCCACTGTCGCTCCTGCCTCCCGAACTACTGAACACCACAAAGGTGGTATATGTGGCGCGTGATCCCAGAGATGTCATAGTATCGTGCTATCATCATACAAAACTGTTCAAAATATATGGTTTAGTTGGTGATTTCAAGGAGTACTGGACTATGTTCATCAAAGATTTGTGTACGTTTATTTATACAATACATACCTATAAATGAATATAATAATTTATTTTCATATATATTATTAAGCTTAAACAAAAATCTAACCTTGATGTTATTTCCTTACAGTTATTTTAACACCATACTTCGAGCACCTGAAGGAATCATGGGCGAAGCGAGATCATCCTAATATGTTATTTTTGTTCTACGAGGAACTTTTAAAGGTTCGGTATCTTGTTGGTATTTAGGGTTCTCTGCCACTCTTCTGCCTATTCGTCTAGTACTCGGATCTCTAGCTCGTAAACGGATAGATTAATAGTTACCTGAAATTTAGATCCCTATAAAAAACCAAATATTGAATAATTTCATTTCGAAATTAAATTATATGTCAGAGGGGTACCTATGTAAAAGGAGCTACTGGTTGTTGCCCTGGCATATGGGAATGATTGAGTAGAGTACTTAGGTACAAAACTACAAAGTACTTCCATATACATATTTTTTATCATAAAAAATGGTTGTTGTCAGTTTATTTTAGAAAGTCGAGAAAAGTTCAAGTCAAGTGAGTAGAGATTAAAAGTATTGAAACATGATTGAAACATTGAATTTCATCATCAGCCTATAATTGCCCATTGCTGAGCACAGGCCTCCTTTTATAAATCAGGGTGAAAGGGAATGGGCAGATACTCGACTACGCGTGCCCACTGCGGATCGGTGGAGGTAGGCTAACGGTCAACCTACTGATGGAGTTTTCAAGCCGCCTAGAAGGCCTCCAACTCGCTTAACGACTATCACAATTAAGTGATAACAGGGACCAACGGCTTTACGTGCCTTCGGAAGCACGGAAACGCTCGATTTGAAATACCACTAGGCGATCACTTATCCAGGTACCGACCACGACGGGGTAGCGACCGATTAAGAACGGCTTATCATGCTACACCACGAGTCCTTCAAAATATTTATTTTAGATTAACCCAATCTTTTCTTGAATCTTGCCTGACTCAGGTTTCAACACACTTGGTCGTAAAGTGACATTTATTGCACCGTTTTTAGTATCTTAATGTAGCTTATTACTCACTAGTGCTTTTTACTTTATATTGCCGTACAGTTTTATGATAGGTATAATCCCGATTATGTTAAGTTTGTACCTCAATGCAATTGATATGTGTGTAGGTAGACGAAGCATTCTTAATTTAAACGGGTAAAACAGTTTGCCAGCGCATCGCTGTCAAAAAAAATTTGTTAACGTTCTCATGGTGTGGTTGATTATCATCAAAAAATATAGTCCAAGAAATACAAGTCTGTTTTTTCCTCGCAAGTGTGTTGAAAAACGCCGTATGACACGCGTCATCACGCGTGTGCATTGATCATTACACTCTCGGCATCTTTGCACACATGTATCATAATCTAATCATAATCATCGAACAATTATCCCAAAGAAGCACAATGACGTTGATTTTGCTTACAATCTATTCCGCCAATTTTTCATCACCGACAATGCGCTCTGATTGGCTAAGACAAGGACATATGCGCTCTGATTGTTCAAGTCAATAATACACACACACGATGCAGTGATTGGTCCTTACTGTTCAAAATCAATGACAAATCACCGACTAGTTTCGGAATCGGATTGCTCGGTATTCTACTCTAAGAAGAGATTGTTCCTCGATGATGTAAAAAACCTGCATTTATTACACGCTTTTCCGTGTACAGTATGAGGCACGAATGGTGAACACAGATAGGCAGTAGTGGGGGCAAGCTCGCGCATGTATACTTTTGGCCAAATGACAGTAGCCAAATGACAAGCAAGAATCCAATAGACGACGAGCATTGACTGACGAACCAATCGTGTGCAGCTCAGCGCTCCCCCCTTCTTCATTCCGCCAAAAATACCGAAAAATTTACTACTGCGCAGGTGTCAATCTGTGCTCACGACTCGTGCACCTTACTATAAAAAAGTTAGCATGCAAAAATTTACTGTGATGGCATACTAAAGTCACACGAATCGAAATATACTAGTTAAGTAGGTATTTGAGCGTTTTCATAGCATCTACTCACTGGGGCAAATTGAATTCCAGGATATGCCAGCAGCTGTGAATCGCGTTGCAGACTTTTTTGGCAAACAATACTCTGATGAGCAAATAAATGGCCTCTGCGATCATCTTAGCTTCAAAAATTTCAAGAATAACATTGCTGTCAACTTTGAAGATTTGAGAGATACTGGCTTCCTGGCGTCAGACGAATCATTTGTTCGAAAAGGTGCAATAAGTCATATTATATTTAGTAGCAAGTCGTTTCACATTTGAATAAATACATTTGCAAGGTCATGGTGAGCTCGTTCGATTGAATCTCTAGTGGTAAATAAATCAATAGATTATGAGGGGACCGGTAGGTAAAGTTGCAATTGCATTAGTGTGATTACCAAATACCAACTCAATGAGCCCAAATCCACGCCAAAAGTATTTGTAGTCAAAAAAAAAATATATACAGCCTGACTTAAAATAGTTATTAAGTATCAGACAATTATTATTATTATCATTATATGCCGATGGCTGCCACACGCGTCATACTTGTGAACAGGTGCTGCTTGTTGGGGCTGGTCTGCTTCTATTTATTTACTTAATTAAATAATTATTCAGTCTACTTTGTAATTAAGCCGCCTGTCAGTGCGATTAGAATGTAAATATTATGTAATGAATCTAAGCTTGTTTTGAAAAGAGTAATCGCTGAGTTTATTGCCTGCTCTTCTCAGCAAATGCAGGTTGCATCTGAACCGGTATTAGACTATTTAGAGTCAGACTTTTCATAAGTGCCTGCGAAGGTGTATTTGAATAAATGAATTTGAATTTGTATCAGGCAAGGCGGGCGGGTGGCGCGAGTACTTCGACGAGGACATGACGCGAGAGGCGGAGCGATGGATCGCCGACAACCTGCGCGACACCGACCTGCGGTTCCCGCATATGGATCACCAGTAGCAGTGCACTGACTGAGACAATTGATCAATAAAAAAGTTTTTCTTTCTTAAAACTACATAAAGTTAAATAACATATTTTTTTTGATAATTTATAATACACAATGTAGGACACTTACTCAATCTAATACCTACTAGGTACTTATAATAACGTAATTACATAATCTGTGTACACAAATATATAGGTACTAAAATTAATAAGTGTGTTGTTGGGGCCAAAATAAATATACTGGGAATATCCTGGGACATTCCTCACAAACGGTCATCTGAATAGGCAATTTTAGAGTTTATTTCTAGGATAGGTTCGTTTATGGGGTATTAACCAAGTTAAACGTTTTAAAAAGCTATCCTGTTTTCTGCTTACAAAACCGACGTTTAACAGGCTAGCCCTATGGGATTCAAGTTTTCTGTTCATTCCGACATAAAGTCCGCCGGCAATTGTATGATGTGTAAAAACCCTAAATGTATTCTTGATAAATAAATTAGGTATTGAAAGATAAGTCGGACTTTTTGGCGGGAACTTGCAGTGACGTTGCGTTTTCATTTTTATTTTCATAAAGTGTATTTTGAGTTGTATTGTGTATTTTTGATGGTATTTTACCCAATAAAGATCATCCATGTAGGTACACCAGTGTAGTGAAATGAAATGAATTATGTGTATCTTGACTTTTCAAGTTGTTTCAAAAAGTCCGTGAAGAGTTTTAGTACCTACATTGACTACCATTAGGCCGTTTTCTTTTTTTTACATTTTTGTCGCGACGATAATTGGCAAACGGTCATGTCGTCGTTTGTTTTCACACGAGGAACGATAACCGCACCGTAACGACAGTTACGAATATTAATTTTAGCGACTAAACGTCCATCATGTGGCGAAATTTCAATCGCCGGCAACTGAACTTAGCTTTTTAGGGTTCCGTAGCCAAATGGCAAAAAACGGAACCCTTATAGATTCGTCATGTCTGTCTGTCTGTCTGTCCGTCCGTATGTCACAGCCACTTTTTTCCGAATCTATAAGAACTATAATGTTGAAACTTGGTAAGTAGATGTATTCTGTGAACCGCATTAAGATTTTCAAACCAAAATAGAAAAAAAACAATAAATTTTGGGGGTCCCCATACTTAGAACTGAAACTCAATTTTTTTTTTAATAAAACCCATAAGTGTGGGGTGTCTATGGATAGGTCTTCAAAAATGATATTGAGGTTTCTAATATCATTTTTTTCTAAACTGAATAGTTTGCGCGAGAGAATCTTCCAAAGTGGTAAAATGTGTGTCCCCCCTGTAACTTCTAAAATAAGAGAATGATAAATCTATAAAAAATATATGATGTACATTACGATGCAAACTACCAACGATAATTGTTTTGAACGAGATCTAGTAAGTAGTTTTTTTTTAATACGTCATAAATTGAAATCCATATCAAATACTCAGGTCTATACTACCATTTACTTATATACCTACAGGTTTGTACGGAACCCTCGGTGCGCGTGTCTGACTCGCACTTGGCCGGTTTTTTTGAATTGACTTGTTTTTTTTCCATGATAAAACCACTAGAAAACTCTTAACCAGTAAACAAACACCATTCAAAACAAACAGCGAGGTGACAAGAAGTGTCGTTATCGTTATCGTGCTGTTCGCCGTGTGAAAGTCCTGACGTTTTTCAATACATTTCGAAGGTCCGCTAAATCGCCACAGTAAAAAAATCGTCATGATCTAGCCGAACCAACGACATAGCCGAATTATCGTTCCTGTGTCGTGCAGTGCTGTGTCGCCTGTGTCGTTATCGTTGCGTGTGAAATGAAACGGTACATAGAAATGTATGGTCGGCTAAATCGTCACAGTTTTTTTACTGTGTGGTGACGGTGTCGTTATCGTCTCGTGTGAAAACGCACTTACAGTAAAACATGATTCTTTTGGACGGTGACTGACTGAAGAGGACTATAATGTGAAGTGATTTAAATATAAAACTTGGATCACGGTATGTGATCGATGTTTGTGCTTTATCTAAATTTTTGGTGGTCATTAACAATCATAATTATTGTAGTTTCATATTGTAGTTTCATTTTAACTTAATATCTTTGATTTGATTTTATATAATCGTATGTATCGGATAACCTCCAAAACCTATATACAAATTAATTCCGTTAGCAATATTGCTTAGCTTCCTTTTTAGGGGGCTAGATGGTAAGTAAGTGGTAACCTTAGGCCAGCGGTTCTCAAATAACCAGAAACAACCTCTGAATCATTTCTAATGAACCACTGTTTGTATTTGCAGTTATCAGAACGTAAAAAAGTTATCAGAAAACCGCTATATTGCACCGATTTCAATTCGAAAATGATTGAAATTTAGTTACGTAATCGCCCCCATGTTGGCAAATGCGCTTTAAAATTACCTATAGTTGTGAGATGAAGAAAAAAATGGGTAGGAAAGTGAGATTAGTAAATTTGGAAGTAATTGATATTTTTTGCATATTTTGCTTTTGTTACTTTCCTCATAGTTGAAACGAAAAGCAGAGCTTATCGGGTGAAAGTTACCTAGATACCAATTTAACACTCGATCTATTGGTCTTCGTTGGAGTGCCAAAACTTCTCCCTAAACGACTGGGCTGCCGGTGCCTTTCATCCCATGGTGAACAATCTACTATTTTACTCTAATCAAACTGAGATTCAAATGTTAAAATAGCATAAAAATATGCTATTTAATCAAAATTCTACCAATCTTTTAGTTAATACTTCATGGTTTCGTCCATAGGCTGCGGCAATCGCTTACCATCAGGCGGGCCGTATGCTTGTTTGCTACCTAAGTAGTATAAAAAAAAAAAGTTTACGTCGAGCTCCGTTCAGCCATTCGTAAATGACATAGGCGACAATTATTATTTATTATTATTACTATTGTAAAGGCTAATTTCCTATTATATTTGCAAAGTTTGTTGCTACGCAGTGGCGGTATTTTTACTAATACCTAAGTGTTTATCCTCTAATCTTTTATGTATTATTGATAAGTATCAATCAGTAGATGGCCACGTTCCTACTTATGTATGTATGTCAGTTGTTTCTGTTTCTTCGACATTGAAAGGTGCTAATATTGTTAGGTACTTACTACAATGACTGAGCACAGGTTAAGGGAATTCCCTCACGCGTTTCGTGAATTAACTCCTGAGGAGTCAGAGTTAATATCTAGCTATTACAAAGGTACCTAGTTATACGTATTTAAAGTAACAAATTAGATTAGAGCTTCTATAATATTGTTATCGTAATTCGTTTTATGGAGCTCGAACCCTTGAGCAATGTGTGGCTTGTATTTTATTCTAAAGGTTTATTGGTAAAAAGCAAGAAACTATATACAAGATAAATAAAACCTTAAATCTAAATTAAAAATTACAAATAGAAAACTTGTCCCAAATCGCTGCCCTGTGCAAATGTATACCAAGAAGGCTGGCGGCATTGCCACGTTGGATGGCAATGCTTATTCGTTGGCCTAGATAAACGCCAGCCCTCTTGTTAAGGAGGAATGTTTCCTGTGTAAAAAAATATTAATTCTAATTAGTCCGTCAGTTAGATTATCAAAAAATATTGGACACGTATTTGCTGCTTTACCAAATCATTAACAATTGATGAAGATAGACTGCGACTAATTTCGGGAGAGGAGGGAGAGGTCACGATTTACTAAAAAGTTTACCACAACGTGACGTCACGCGGAACTTAACAAACCATATCATATAAAATACGTGTCGAATAATTTTTGATTATGTATAAGCCGGACTAAAAAGATATTTACCCGACTAACCCGGAAGGAGGGTTATGTTTTTCGAGTGTATGTATGTCTATTTCTTGGCACGATTTTAACCTATGAGGTGTCGTTAGTTAGATTCGTCTTAACTGTGGGAGTGTCATAGGGTATATTATTTTTATATGGCGTCTACGAATAAAAAAAGAGGGGGGGTATTAAAAACAAAAATTTCGTTATTGTAACAATATGGGCATCAAATGAAAGCTTGTAAATAGCCCATTCCAATATTCAAATATGTGTAATGTGTATATTATAATACTTTTATGTTACCATTTTGAAGTAAACTGCAAAAAACACGTTTAATGCAAGGACAGTATAATAAAATTACCTAACTTACTGAGCGGTTACCGTACGTAATTCACAGAATTGCGATGGTTGTTAGCTTTACTTTACCGTACCGCTCATTTACTTACTAATACATACAACTAATTCATTAAAAAAACAAAAAAGTCTGAAACAAATTAAATTATTAAAAGAAACAAAAAACCCGACTGCGTAAAACAAACATTAACTGAAAAGAGAAAAACAACCTCTTTCATCTATAGAATTTTGAATATAACTTGAATAAAAAAAAAAATGTTTTTCTCTTTTCAGTTAATTTTTGTTTTACGCAGTCGGGTTTTTTGTTTCTTTTAATATTTTTTTCAGGAAACTATTGTGTGTGTATAAGTTGAGTTACTTAGACCACGAAATCTCGTAGGGGAAGGTAACTAGCTCTTTTATAAACAGGTGGGATTATGATTTTCTTTCAATGTTTTCCTTCTTACGGATTTCGATATCGGATTCGATATCGCGGTAGTTTTAATCGCGGCAGATATTGTAATCAGTCCTTGTCGACTGACTGATTGTGAGTCCTGCTTTCATATATGAGGAAATATATACCATTTTTTTTTCTTTTATCACAGGTCCTGAAGATGACTATGTGCGTGTTGGTTCGAAGGGCTATTTATTGCCCAAATATTACGAGTCACAAGCATCCAGCATTTATAACATGTCTCTGAGACCAAGTGACGTGTTTGTAATCAGCTATCAAAGATCAGGTAATTTATCATACTGTAGGTATTATAATATATTAAGCAATACACTTACAACGTCACACCAACCTCATTTAATAAATGATGTAGTACGGTACGGGCCGTCCATTACTTGGTTGGTACCTATGTTAGCTAAACATAAAAGATAACGAACCCAAAATCTCTCACGCTTCGTAGCTGGAAATACGCACTCATAGTCATAGTTGTTTATTGGCAACATTAGTTACAGGTCAAAAACGTAGTTACAAAATAAAGCAAAATAAAATCATAGTAATTACTATGATTTTATTTGTACGAATACAATGACACAATACAATCATAAAAAAATAAAATAGTAATTATAGATAGATAGATAGATAACTCTTTATTGTACAAAAAGTATTTAACAAAGTATAAAAATAAAGCTTAAAATTAAAAATTACTATAAGTACAATAGGCGGTCTTATCGCTAAGAAGCGATCTCTTCCAGACAACCTTGGGATGGAGAGGAATTTAGACACGTTATTAGACGGTGGTGTATACTTTTTTAACAAAAATAGGTCAATAAATATACATACATACATTATATACATAAATACAATTATATACATAAATACAATTACATACATAAATACGTAGATTTAAGAAAGAATATATCATTAATAAGTACAAAGAAACAATAAATAACATACTAAACAAATAAATATAAACATAAATGGAAATATGGCAATTACAGCAACGATTACAGTCATGCTTTGAGGTAGAAATTTTTCACCTGATTTTTAAAAACAGGGAGTGACGGAGCCCTCCTTATAGATACCGGCAATTCATTCCAAAGGCGAACTGCTTGGACGCTAAATGATTTACCATAAAAAGAGGTGTTGTGTGATGGTATTCTCAAGAGGAGATTTTCTGATGACCTAAGTGATTGAAGGAAATCAAAACGTTCCTTAATATAACGCGGGGAGGAGGGACTATTTATAGTAACAACATGTAAATTATATATTAATATTCAATGTTAGTTTAATTAATCATGTCGTCAAATTTATAAAATGCCTGCTCAATAAGTCACCTTTTTAATTTGTCTTTAAATAATGACCATGATGATGACTAGTAGGTACGTGGTCTGGCTGGCCACCCATACCCTTACAGACAGATTTCACTACCTCTATGATTAACCCCGGCTGTAACGTCGTATACTTACCTAATTACTATAGATAGTCGAACCATTAGTCAAACAAAGAACAAAATAAATATCCATTAATGAATGATGCAAATTTCAATATTATCTAATAAATACTCATTTCATACCACAGGTACCACATTGACTCAGGAGTTGGTGTGGTTGATGGTTAAAGACCTTGATTACAAAACAGCCAAGAGTACGCTTCTCACGCAACGATATCCTTTCTTGGAGTAAGTACTTGACTACCTACATGATAAGTTCATCAATCTGATTATTTGTGATCATGGAACCTTTTTTCGCTCCATATAGAAATAGGGCATAGCATCTAATAAAACAAGTCGTTATTGGAGATTTCAAATACGTGTTTTTTTACAGTATGTGTACGTTCTTCAGTGAGAAGGTGCGTAATTATTGCAGTGAGAACTATGGAGGTGGTGAAAGTCAGAGGATATTGCAGATTTTATCTCAGCCTGCCACTGAGCAACTCGCAGCGAGTCTCGACGAGCCTCGCTTCGTCAAGACACATCTGCCACTGTCGCTCCTGCCTCCCGAACTACTGAACACCTCAAAGGTGGTATATGTGGCGCGTGATCCCAGAGATGTCATAGTATCGTGCTATCATCATACAAAACTGTTCAAAATATATGGTTTTGTTGGTGATTTCAAGGAGTACTGGACTATGTTCATCAAAGATTTGTGTACGTTTATTTAGACATTAGTTTACCTATAAATGAATATAATAATTAACTGCTAGATGGATGGATTACGGATGGAAGGGTCAAATGGAAGAAGCGTACCTATTGCGCCAACCCCAAATCATAGGGGTCTCTCTCTATAATCACACTTTTAATGATCCGTCAAATACACACATCAACAGAATCTAGGGATATTTTATATTTTTTCAAATATCTAAAAATCTGTGAAGAATTTTCTGATATAGTAAATGTCTTTAATAAAAAATAAAAAACATTTCGTGATGTTATTCTTAAATAAAAGAAATATGATTTTTAGTCGCCATAGAAAATTAGTACGATATATAAACTTCATTTCTTCTTAAAAACTATTGATTTTAATTAAAATGGGAAAATATAATATAAAATTTAATTATTAATAATCAGTGCTGCCACCTCTAACATTAATTACACGTCGATATCGATTGTTCATACTTAAAATTAAATTGTCAATATCTTGCTGTGGTATGAGATGCCATGTTCTTTGCAATTTGCAAGTGTTCGTAAAGTTGTTGTTCCGCCGTCAAATTTGGCGGGAAATCTCTCAAAGCTTTTGTTGTAGCATGTCCCAGGCATGCTCGATAGGAGCACAGTCTAATAGAAGCGTTTTACCTACCAATAAAACGCATATTAATTTACTTACCTTATTCGAAGCTTATTTAATTGAGATAGGCACTACGTTTCCCGCCTTGCTATTTCTGTCTCTTTTCTATGTATTCCTGTCTCTGTCACCCTTTGTTCCCACTACCTGGCAGAATTGCGTGCGATCATAGCTTCGCCATTTTGATTTCTCATTGAGTCGAAAAAAGATACCAGGCAGAATTTAAAGTATAAGCTTCGAATAAGGTAAGTAAATTAATATGCGTTTTATTGGTAGGTAAAACGCTTCTATTAATTTGACTTGACCGTTATTCGAAGCTTATTTAATTGAGACCTGTTTGTTATCGCCTGGTGGTGGTGGTGACACTGACAGACGCCAATGTGTATTATAGGCAATGGAATTGTAAAAGAAAATATACAAGTTATGATTATGAACTAATATATATTCATTCTCGTTTAATTAAATTATACAATCAAATATCTTAAAAATCAACTAATCAACAGGATCAAACAATATTGTAACAGAGGTTCTGGAAGGTGAGGGCATAATTGTTCGCTTATAGTATTTGCAAAAGGTATTTTGTGATCGCCAATTCCCCCTGGAGAGTATGTCTTCCATTGGGAAATTGTCGATCCAATTTTTTGACGCAACTGCGGATCGTATACTTCCTGGCGTTGCAGTTATGCCCGCATCTTTAAACAGTGATTTAATCCACCCTGATAGCATAGTTTTTGATGCAGCTTTTGCTTCACCTCTCACAGAAACAAATAAATTGAAGATTTTGGCGGATTTTCTACGACAATCCAATAAATCAATTGTTTTGGTAGCCCAATACATAGGATCTAGATTTTTATTTTCTGGATTGGAAGATAATCTCCAGCCAGACTGCCTGTAATCGGAAGAATCGGTCTTCGAGCCAAAAACAGGCCATAAGGTAATGGAGCTCTCCGTATAAATGCAATGATCTTTATCCGTCCTTAGCAAGGTGAGATCGTGGATCCTTCGACCAGAGCATAATAGTAATAAGGTTGCAGCGTGTCTTTGCACTTGAAATACATTGTCTTGATCAATGTTATAGGTACTAAGATATGAAGCTAAACTGTCTATATTCCAAATTGGTGGCTTAGCATGAATTGGCTTTTTTAAAGCTATAGATTTTAAAACTTGTCTGACTAATATATGAGAACTTATATGGCCCGCAATTTCTGAGTTGCAAAGAGTGGAAATAACTGATTTATATACTAGAATAGTATTATAAGATAGGTTGTGAATTAAATGTAAATCCGATAAAAATCTAGCAACATCACCGCCACTTGGATTGCGTGCGTTAACATGTTGCTGATCACACCAGGTTAACCATTTTTTCCAAGCGACGTTGTAAGTCTTTCGTGTAGAATCGCGCCATGACTTTGATAGGAGTTCAACTTGACTTTCACTCCAGTCCTTTAAGTTATCAGACCACCCCCACATTTCCACACTTCGAGGGTCATTTCCTGTACTTTCGGTGGCGGTAGACCTGTCGACACATCGATTAGGACTTGATCGAGATGTTGTAGCGTGAATGGCGCTGCTAATGCTCGGGCTTTGAGATCGGCCCGCCAATAGACTCGATCCCAACGTGGTACTACCAAGAGGTAAATCCCTTGAGCATTGTTGAGATGGCACAGCACTCTGGGTATCAGAAAAGGCGGAGGAAAAATCCATGCCAGAGGGTAATTCCACATCCGAGAGAATGCGTCGTGGAACAATGCTTGGCGATCGTTTAGGTCTAGGGACGCGTAATTCACTACGACATGTGCTCGACTGGAGGCAAACAAGTCTATTATCGGAATTCCCCACTTGAGAAACACTCTCTCTGTACATTGTGTTAAGAGGTGCCATTCTGGATCGAGGCGAAGTCTCGACAAATGGTCGGCATGGCCGTTGTAAATTCCAGGTATATGATAAATCTTCAGATGAATTTGGTATTTTTCCAGTAAATGATAGATCTGGTACGTTAATCTCATTAGTGGTACAGACCGCGTTCCACCTTGATGACGAAGATATGCAATAACAGTTTTGTTGTCGCATTGAATCAATACTGTACTCTGACGCAGGAGCTGACAATGACCTTGTAAATTTTTTAGTATGACTAGCATTTCTTTTTGGTTGCAGTGTAATTGTTTTTCGTGATTCGTCCAAAACCCTGTCAGTGAGCAATCGTCTAGCTGAGCTCCCCATGCAATGTCTGAGGCATCGGTCGTGAGATAATGTGACGGAGGAGGCATATGAATGGGTGAAGGAAGCATGTAGTTCTGCAGCCACCATTTTATATTGTTCTTGGCCTCGAGGGGAATGAAATGCCATTTCTGATCCGATTTCAACATTTTGTTGAGTAGATTTAACAGGGCTCGATAGTTGAGCCGGCCGTATGGTACTGTAAAACTCGCGAAATTCAGGAGGCCTACGAGACTCTGTATCTCTTTGAGGTCTATGCGTTCTTTGTATAGCGTTCGCGAAAGTTTGTTGACTAGGCAAGGGAACTTGTCGTTCGGGAGTTGCTTTTGATTCGTCCAAGGCTTCCACTGGATACCCAGGTACACTATGGTCTTTGTTGGAATCAAGACAGACTTTTTGTAATTGATTATCCACCCTAAAGTCTCCAGAGTGTCTATAACAATTTTGACGTGAGTTTTTAATACTGCTCTTTGCTGGTGAGCAATCAAGTAGTCGTCCAAGTACACGAGAATACGAATCCCTCTTTTTCTGAGCATTTGGGCCACCCAATTGGTTATTGTCGCAAAAGTTTTGGGAGCAGTACTCAGACCAAATGGTAAGCAAGTCATTTGCCATATTTGATTTTGATATATTAGACGTAGGAACCTTCTGTGGCCTTTTGTGATAGGAACATGAAAATAGGCCTGCGAAAGATCTATTTTGCATAGCCAGTCTCTCGGTTGCAGAAAGTCTGGCCACGAAATACATTTAGAAGTCTGAACTTGTCTACGATAACATAACGATTGAGTGCGCGCAGGTTGAAAATAGGGCGAGCAGAGCCGTCGTTCTTCGGTACTAAAAACATTGTCGAAATGAAGCTTGGTGATTGTGGTGCTCTTTCTAGTATGCCCTGATCTTTCATTTTGTTGATCACCGCGGTCATTTCGACAGAGTAAGGTACCTCTTGGGATCGGTTTAGCATTTTTGGATAAATTAGAGGAGGCTTGTGGTGAAAGGGTATGCGATACCCTGCTAGAATCTTTAAAATGAGATCGGGGGCATCTAGTCGCTTCCATTGGTTTAAAAACTGAACAAGGCGGCCCGATTTGAAAATCATGTCAATACTTACGTCGCTTAGTGTCTCTGTGGTTGATAGGCGGTGAGTACTCACGCTTGTGCCTAGGCTTAGACTGATTCTGGGACTTTGGATAACCTCGTGAAAATCCTCGTCCTCGAAATGTCCCACGATTATTCGGTGCGACCGAATGAGAGGTATGTCCCTGCCAGTGTGAGTTATAACCGCCCTGCCAGGGCGCCGGCACCATTTGACAACATTCATTTGAATTGTTTCGATTGAAGCACGATGAGTGCTGCGGAAAACCCTGCGAGGGTTTTTTGTTACTTGCGTGCTCCTGCGAGGAGACGCTTGGTTTATTATGCTCTCCCTGCGAGGTCGAGCTATTAGGCTTCTTCAGAGGCCAAAAACATTTACGCACACCACCTGCCTTTTCCACTGCTGTTGTAAACTTCTCCGCATTGAAGAGATTGGTGGATGTTGGGGGTATCTTCCGTAGCATGGCCTTGATCAAGGGGTCCTTAACTTGCTTGATAACACAATCCCGTCTCATTTGCAAGATTTCTGCACGGTGGCCACAAACTAACTGTAACATATCTGAAGAGATTTTTTGATAATCACCGCAGGAGATGAGTTCTGATAATTTATTATTGATAGCTTCACCGTTATGAGTATTTTCTTTAGCCCACTGAGCAAATTCACGTAATAAATTATGCAATGAATCCCTCTGCTTCAAAATACACAACGTTAAGGCTGCAAAAGCTTTATCAGTGTAAATAAGATGACGAGGGGACTGAAAGGCCGCAACTTCTTCGTTAACTTCTAAATCGGTAAACCCAGGCGTATGGTTGTACAATTTTTGAGTTTCAGAATACCTAATCTCATTCCACTTACTACTATCTAAGTGTTGAAGATCTTTTAATAGCTTTAACTGAGCTTCAGAGCTCTCAGGCATAGAAGGTTCTTTTAATTTCGTCCCGATGTTTAACGTTATTTCATTAACATTAGACACGTCTATATTCGAAGCGTGATCACTAATATCTTCGTAAAGGTTACGACTAACACCCGAGATAAATGATATTGAATCGTGTTCAATTGCATTATGTTCCCTATTACCTACATTATAATCGTTGTCCCTATTGGACAAACACTTTCGCAGATCACGTACTTCTTGAGATAATTTATGAAATCCCCGTTCAGAATAGTGGCGTTTATGTTTGCCCCCCCTTTTCTTTTTACGATGGCTACGACGCCGCTTTGGGGAGCCCGATGAAGAAGAGGAACTTTTTGAACTACTACCGCTACTCGAGCTTGAACTGGTCGACCATGATCTAAGTGGAGCCGAAGGTCCCGGTAATGGTTCGAGAGCTGCATTTCGACCACCATTACTACCTTTATCCATGCTATAAAGAAAAAAATTATAATACTGATCGTAATTAAAACACTCACAAACGGAGATAGCCGTTCGATTTAAAAGAAAGTAGGTAGGTACTTGTTAAAAACTTACAATCTGTTAATTGCAATGCATGCTTAAAATGATGATTTTCTTATTAATACGAACGGTAAAAACCGTTAGATTTCTAAATAAATGTGGTAAAAACTATGTATGTATCAGCAAGGAATATGTAATTTCAAAGGTGAATATTAAAATCACTTACATGTAAAAATCGAGAAAGTGTTCTGCTGATACGACCGTACCCGGCGGGAAACAAGACGCCAAATGAGAAATCAAAATGGCGAAGCTATGATCGCACGCAATTCTGCCAGGTAGTGGGAACAAAGGGTGACAGAGACAGGAATACATAGAAAAGAGACAGAAATAGCAAGGCGGGAAACGTAGTGCCTATCTCAATTAAATAAGCTTCGAATAACGGTCAAGTCAAATTAATAACCATACAGTCGTCCGACGCCTTTGATCTTGTGAAAAATGCCGACAACGTCTAGACAGTATCGCGACGGCCAGGGTTGTCACAAGTAAACAATATTTACAAAATAATTTATGGTCAAAGTTCATCTCACGACAATTCCAACAACCCCAAACATGGCTAGAATACGATGTTCCACTATGGAGTTCCAGTGCTTACCCTCCTACATCATCATCAGACCCTGAAACCATACATGGTCAAAGTTCATCTCACAACAATTCCAACAACCCCAAACACGGCTAGGATACGATGTTCCACTATGGAGTTCCAGTGCTTACCCTCCTACTCCATCATCAGACCCTGAAATCATACATGGTCAAAGTTCATCTCACGACCATTCCAACAACCCCAAACACGGCTAGGATACGAAGTTCTGCTATGGAGTTCCAGTGCTTACCCTCCTACTCCATCATCAGACCCTGGAAACCATACATGGTCAAAGTTCATCTCACGACCATTCCAACAACCCCAAACACGGTTAGGATACGAAGTTCCGCTATGGAGTTCCAGTGCTTACCCTCCTACTCCATCATCAGACCCTGGAAACCATACATGGTCAAAGTTCATCTCACGACCATTCCAACAATCCCAAACACGGCTAGGATACGAAGTTCCGCTATGGAGTTCCAGTGCTTACCCTCCTACTCCATCATCAGACCCTGAAAACCATACATGGTCAAAGTTCATCTCACGACAATTCCAACAAACCCAAACACGGCTAGGATACGATGTTCCACTATGGAGTTCCAGTGCTTACCCTCCTACTCCATCATCAGACCTATTGAAAAAAAAAAAAAAAAACAAACACTCATGCCCTGTGCCTGTTACCTATACCTGTGTACCTATTAGATATTTTTTACCGTCCGCCATTCGGCCATTTTGTTGGCGTTATTAACGTGACACGACATGACAAATATAAAATTATTATTGTATGCACTCTACGATAACAAACCATGATTTATTTACCTTTCGTCTGTGTGTGGAAGCTGATGAAACCGCAGATCTTTATTTAAATAGGATGGTGACTTGCAGTCTCTCACAGCACACGTCGTTTGCACCATTTTAAATAAAATAATTACAGACACAAACACGCGTTAGCCCTGAATGCTGTTTACCGAGCTACTAACATAATTTTGTTCGCAGGTCGGTAACGGCTTTCCCGCGTCTCGTCCCTCACACCCCGCACGATTGCCCTGTCTAGACGGCTTCGTCGACCGACTGTATGGTTATTAGACTGTGATAGGAGCGACAGTCGGGCGACTGTGCAGGCCAATCCAAAACTTGAATATCGCGGTCTGGGAGAGCGGCTGACACCAGCCGCGCCGTATGGGAAGGAGCATTATCGTGCATGAGTAGAAAGTCCTGGCCCACTTGTATTCAGTGTAGAACAATAACAGGCTCTACCTCCTCGTGGTATTTTTGTGCAGTCATGCTGCCTTGGATCCAAACGAGCTGTGTTCGTTCGCCAAGAGAAATTCCTGCCTACACCATGATTGTCCCGCCTTGGTATGAGTAGCCCTCCTGAGGGTGTCGTAGACGGCTAACTCTCCCTGGTGTTCTCCAAACGCGCGTTCGAGGTGAAACCCAAACCGGGACTCATCGGTGAACAGCACCAAAGACCATTGTTCACTCCATGCTAAATGCTCCCGAGCCCACGAAAGCTGCTGACCGCGATTGCCACGTCGCAATGCTGGAACACGTAGCGGTCTTCGAGCAATGAGACCAACTTCATGCAACCTCCTTCACACGTTTTGGTCGCTTACCAGCAGCTGGTGGTCCTCCTGGAACCTTTGTACTAGTTGCATCGATGTTATATTGGGTTGTCTTCTGGCGGTAATTTGGAGAAATCGATCTTGTCGCTGCGTAGTATCACGATATCTACCCGTGTCACCCGTGTGTCGTTCAGCTACATCCCCAGTTCTGCGATAACGTGACCACAACCTTAATATCACGCTTTGGTTTGTGTGTATGGCCTCAGCAACGACGCGTTGAATAGCACCATTTTCTAACATGTCCACGGCTCGTAACATTTCATCTCGACTCAAATGACAACGTGACATGACTCTTAAAAAGCTCACACGGCACGTTAAATTAAAAAAGAAAAGACAATGTAATCCCTTTTCATTAATTAATATTAATAAAACAATTTGAATTTTCCTTAACGTAACGAATTACATACAATTTTGCCGCCGTATTTTTTTTCTTTGGTTTTTTTTTTTAAATTTACATTTTCAAATTTTGAAAATAGAATAAAAGAGATTTCAATCTTTATAGAAACTAATAAGATTTAAAACTATAAAGCCGTAAATAGGTATCCCTAGATGCTGTTGATATGTTTTTTTTTATATACAACTTAGTTGGTAAACAAGCGTACGGCCCGCCTGATGGTAAGCGGTTACCGCAGCCATATGGGCGCTTGCAACACACGAAGCATCGCTCACGCGTTACCAATTTTTGCCCCTTCCCCTATGAGTGCCTATGAGCTCTGGTGACCTTACTCACGCGCAAGAACACAACTTTATTTACCTAACATAAGTTGTTTTGCTGCAGTATTTTGTAAGGTGGAGGTACTTCCCCATTCGAGCTGCTCTTTGAGCGAATAAACGCTACGCTCTACCTCTCTGTTTGTTTTCTAACCTTGATGTTATTTACTTACAGTTATTTTAACACCATACTTCGAGCACCTGAAGGAATCATGGGAGAAGCGAGATCATCCTAATATGTTATTTTTGTTCTACGAGGAACTTTTAAAGGTTCGGTGTCTTGTACTGTTATAGCTTTTTAGGGTTCACTGCCACTCTTCTGCCTATTCGTCTATACGTACTGTACTTGGATCTCTAGCTCGTAAACGGATTGATTAATATCAGAAATTCAGAAACTGAATATTGAATAATGTCATTTATTTTATATTTATTAGGCCATTAGGGTCGACAAACAGTTACAAATTATATTTAACACATATAGCACGGAGAAAAAATAAATTAAAATCCCTCTTACTCATAAAGCGCTATTTAACTAATATACTGTTTAAAGGGTCACGTAAATAACGTCACATTATTTCACAATGACAATAGAGTGACTTTATTCACGTGACCCTTTAAACAATATATTAGTTAAATAGCGCTTTATGAGTAAGGGGGTAAATGTGTAACCAGCCCCGCTTACCACAGGTTACAAATTATTTATTTATTTATTTATTTATTTACGTGAATGAAATAAAATAGAAATAGGTACTCAACATAAACCAAAACAAAAATTATTGCTATTATTACCATTTATTTGCAAATTTATTGCCAGAGATTGGTAAATTTATCTTTGACCATCCTTTTGAAATGTATCTTTGACCAATATGCGTAGCAAATGTGTCTATATGGTGGTTGAAATTACTATTATAGCAGTCACGCAAGCGGTAAAGTGGTGACCGCTTACCCCATCGACTTATAATCGCAAACAAACCGTAGAGAATCTATGCAAACAACTTATGACTACGGCTGGGGCGCAAATTAAAGGTTCATTTGGAATTTTGTAGTAAAATTTATTAATTTTAATTCAAAATCGTATTTATGGTTCAGATCTCACGTAACATCATCACCTCAACAAATTCGAAACTAAATATTAATTATATTTCAGTAAAACGAGCCAATGGTTGTTATGTTACCCTAGCATTATTAGAACTGACTGGTTGAGTAGATTAGTACTTGGCGTATATTTTTCATTTTTTTTTTATTACTGATGACTTACATTCATCCCTCAAATTATACGCCAAGTAAACGATACTTAGACACATGATTGTACTCATGAGAACAAACAACTTTCCCAGCGAAACAAATAGGGATAAATATCTTAATTAAATACTTAAAAGCTGATGGTGTAAGTACCTATTCTTATTCTTGTAGGTACTAAATAGAGCATGTACTAAGTAAATTAAAAAAAAAAAACCGGCCAAGTGCGAGTCAGACTCGCGCACCGAGGGTTCCGTACAAACCTGTAGGTATATAAGTAAATGGTAGTATAGACCTGAGTATTTGATATTAATTTCAATTTATGACCTATTAAAAAAAAACTACTTACTAGATCTCGTTCAAACCAATTTTCGGTGCAAGTTTCCACCGTAATGTACATCATATATTTTTTATAGATTTATCATTCTCTTATTTTAGAAGTTACAGGGGGGGGGACACACATTTTACCACTTTGGAAGTGTCTCTCGCGCAAACTATTCAGTTTAGAAAAAAATGATATTAGAAACCTCAATATCATTTTTAAAGACCTATCCATAGACACCCCACACTTATGGGTTTGATGAAAAAAAAAAATTTAGTTTCAGTTCTAAGTATGGGGAACCCCCAAAATTTATTGTTTTTTTTCTATTTTTGTGTAAAAATCTTAATGCGGTTCACAGAATACATCTACTTACCAAGTTTCAACATTATAGTTCTTATAGTTTCGGAAATAAATGGCTGTGACATACACGGACAGACAGACAGACAGACAGACAGACAGACAGACAGACATGACGAATCTATAAGGGTTCCGTTTTTTGCCATTTGGCTACGGAACCCTAAAAAATGTTTCTTTGGGAAAGTTGTTCGTTCTCATGAGTAGGTACAATCATGTGTCTAAGTATCGTTTACTAATTACCAGTCACTCTATATAGAAAGAAAGAAAAAAATTTTGAAAACGCGCCATTCGATATAATTTATCATCAAAAATGGTGGGCGGGCTATCACGTTGTCAGTTTATTTTAGAAAGTTGAGAAAAGCTCAATTTAAGTGAGTGAAGATTAAAAAGTAGCTATTAAATCAATTTAATTTGGACCTCTTCCTTTGATATAGTGTTTATTTTAGATTAACCCAATCTTTTCTTGAAACTTACTTGACTCGGGTATTGATTCAGGCATAATAGAAACAAAGAAAAGGAAAAAAAAATATTGCCCCACAAGGTACGTCATTTATAACAATAACATTTTTAAAAAAACAACATATGTTAAGTGTACACCTGTGGTGTACACATACACACATAATACTATAAGGACCCTACCTCAGCATAAAATTGCACTGCTCATAAAGCAGTGCAACCCTGGTATTCTAGCAGAGCCTTCACTGGACGAGTGACGATACGAACGGGTTTAAAAAGAAAACTTTTATAGGTTGCGGCGCGTAAAAGCTACGTTTTACGCTCCCTCTGCGTCATTCTGCTTGTCATAGTGACGTCACTTACCATAGTGAGATTGTGGTCAAACACAGGCCTATATACAATAAAAAAAAAAAAAAAAAACTTTCATAATGATAGCAGTTGTTAAAATATTCCAATTAAAATCGGGAGTTTAAATATTAAACATTATTTTGCCATTTTATTTATTTTTATTTGATTTAGCCCCTAACAGTTAGGGGCTATTTTTTTCGACGCGTGCACAGCTTCGACGCTCAATCTGGATGTATCCTTAATCAAAGGAGGCCTACGAAACATGAGGCTATATGGTACGAGAGCTACCAACGTTTTCGAGAAAGAACTTATGTACTTAGAATGGCTGTTTTTTTTATATTTCCTTGCTCATGGAAGCCTGATTGAGATATACCAAGTCTGGCAGCCGCAAGTGGTTGGGTTTCCTTCTGCGCATCCTGTTTGTACTGGTGAAAATTTCGGAGGTTGAAACATGAGTGAAGATTAAAAAGTAGCTATTAAATCAATTTAATTTTGACCTCTTCCTTTGATATAATCTTTATTTTAGATTAACCCAATCTTTTCTTGAAACTTACTTGACTCAGGTATTGATTCTCGTTCTATAATACAGGCATAATAGAAATAAAGAAAGAAAGAAAAGGAAAAAAAAAATATTGCCCCACTGTCATTATTCCAAGGTGCCATCATATTGCCGTTTGTTTATAATGTAATCCACACTCAAAAGTTTTGGTACCAATTTGTTACGGGGTATAAAAATAAAAATAATGGTTACTATGATCTATGACACTAGTTGTTTTAATGTTGGCAATAAGCTAACTGTTTCTGATAAAATAATTCCCGACTCGCAACTTGAGCACAGACTTGCACGGCATGTTTATTATTGTTTCACGCCGCCTGCGCGGGCGCCGCCCGTGCCTCTCGCCGTGCAAAAATAGAGTACTTACGTATCGTAACGTAATACTTGTACGTAGTATTTATATACTCTGAGGTAATACTTATACTAGTTATCTAAGCGTTTTAATGGCATCTACTCAATGGGTCAAATTTAATTCCAGGATATGCCAGCAGCTGTGAATCGCATTGCAGACTTTTTTGGCAAACAATACTCTGAGGAGCAAATAAATGGCCTCTGCGATCATCTTAGCTTCAAAAATTTCAAGAATAACATTGCTGTCAACTTTGAGGATTTGAGAGATACTGGCTTGCTAGCGTCAGACGAATCGTTTGTTCGAAAAGGTGCAATAAGTCATATTTATTAACAAGTCGTATATATTTATTTTATTTTATTTATTTAAAAAAACCAACAGCATATCTCACATAGAAGGTAACAGGTATAACATAAACTTAACATAAGCCAATTACAGGTTTTTCTAGATTAATTAAAAGTAACATTAAGTAATAGGAGTGGGTGGATACATTTAATCAAAATAAATAAATACAAATATATATTTACGTATAAACGTAGATGTGTGTACAGTGTGTGAAAGGTGAGAGTAAGAGTGTGTGGGTGAGTAGTGGATGTAGTGTTTGTGAGCGAATGTGCCTACCTATGTATGCTTAAAATTATTAAAAAGTCTATCAAAAACTTGCTTTTTGAAAGTATAATTTCTATTAGTGAAAATATCTATGTCGGAGAAGAGTTATGAGTTGTGAGTGGAGCAAATGCGATTGATTGGAGAGTTACGTAAATAATTGGTACGTTGGAGTGCAATATAAAATAATTTCGTGTGTCTGGTACGAGAAGGTGGTGCTGATAAATTTACTTCTGCGAGTAACTTAGGGTTATCTAAATGACCGTTGATTATTTTGAATAGCAACACTTGGTCCATCATTATTCTGCGATCTTCAAGTGTTAGTATCTTATGGTGAACACATCTATCTTTGTATGACCCTTTGTATGAAGATTAAATTTAAAGTCTAGGAGTTTCAGATATTTCTTTTGTAAACTTTCTATTTTGTCAGTGTGTACTTGATATTAAGGACACCAAATATTGCTGCCGTATTCTAAGGTGCTACGAACATAAGCGTGGTAAAGAAGATTTATACATGCTAAACTTTTGAAAGGCTGACATGTACGTAACACAAAACCAAAATTTTTGTATGCCTTATTAGCCATAACGTCAATGTGATGTCCAAATGTTAGTTTTTTGTCTAATAGAACACCCAAATCCCTGACAACGTCCACCCCTTCGATCATGGCCTCGTATCACATTTGAATAAATGCATTTGCAAGGTCATGGTGAGCTTTTTCGATTGAAGCTCTAATGTTGCAGTGGTGAATAAATTAATAGATTGTGAGGAGAGTATAGCTTGCAATTGCATTAGTGCGATTACCAACAATACCAGCTCAATCCACCATATAAAAAAAAAAAATTAAAGCAATTTTAGTAAAACCAGTCACTCAGACACATTCTAACGTCATATAAATGTATCAGGCAAGGCGGGCGGGTGGCGCGAGTACTTCGACGAGGACATGACGCGAGAGGCGGAGCAATGGATCGCCGACAACCTGCGCGACACCGACCTGCGGTTCCCGCACATGGGTCACCAGTAGCAGTGCATTGACTGAGACTATTGATCAATAAAAGTGTTCTCTTAAATAAAACATAACATAAGTTGTATAAGTAACATATTGGCTACATTCTTTAGTTAGACAAAACACAGTCTAGAACGAAGGACCTTTTTAGACATATTCCTTGTACCATCAGACATGTGCGTACGCCAAGGGGGTCAAGGCCCCCTTGGCGACGCCCATGCCATGAGTTTATTTTAGCTAAATGGTAAGCAACCAAAGTCTTTACTCCACTCACTTGACATGATTGACTTTTGTACTGCTACAATCGCCGTAGGTAAAGGTAGTAGGAGTGTTTAAGCTTTCTTTCATTAATTACTTAGGACTCTAGAAACAAGCTATTTATTATAGAATTCCACTACGACCATTGAATGAAGTAAGATAGCAATTTGCTTATGATACATCCCATTTTTTTACCACTAAGATGGCAAACAAGCATACGGCCCGCCTGATGGTAAGCAGTTACCTCAGCCTATAGACGATTGCAACACCAGGGGTATCACTCGCGTGTTGCCGACCGTGAAGAAATCCCTTCACACCCTTTTTGAGAACCCCATGATGTACTCCATTGGGAAAACCACTATCGGAGCAGCTACCGTCGATGACGGCTCTTATGCATCTGCTGGACAGAAAGCTGGCGACCCATTTGCATAATCCCTCTGGAAGCTCGTATGCTGGTAACTTCGTGAGAAGACCCCAATGCCAGACCCGATCGAACGCCTTCGCCACATCTAGGCTCACTGCTAATACCTCACATTGACTCTCGATGGTGAGTGACCAATGGTGCGTGAAATACACAAGGAGGTCACCGGCTGAGCGACTGTGGCGGAAGCCATATGGGCGGTCGCTCAACAACTCGTGATCCTCCAGGTATCTCAAAAGCTGCGTGTTGATCACACGCTCCATGACTTTGGAGAGAAGGGAGGTGATGGCGATAGGCCTGTAATCCGTCGGGTCTGATCTGTGGCCCTTTTTGGGCACTGAGTGCACGTTGGCAGTCTTCCACGAAGGCGGGACTTCATTTTTGGTGTAGGAAAGTGCGAAAAGACGCCTCAATACTGGACACAATTCAGGAGCACACCGCTTCAGCACCACTGCGGGTATGCCGTCTGGCCCACTCGAATTATGGATGTCCAGAGAAAGCAGTTCCCGCCGGACCTCCCGTTGGGTAATGCTTATCTCCGGCATGGAGCTAACACAATGCGGGATAGTAGGCGGTGTGGCGCACCCGTCATCCAAAGTCGAGTTCGAGGAATAGAGAGAGCCCAAAAGATCAGCTTTCTCCTTTGCACTATGGGCCAAGTTTCGGTCCGGCTTACGAAATGGTGGCAAGGACGACTGGCAAAAGTTTCCTTCAGCAGCTTTGGTAAGAAACCAGAAAGCGCGACTCCCAGAGGGAAGGCTAGTCAGCCTCTCACCAAACCTGCTGACGAAATCGAACATAGCCCTGGCAATCATTCGCTCACTGAACCTCGAGGCATCGTTAAATTTGCGTTTCGCATCAGAGATGTTAGGATCCTGAGTAGTTCGGGCCGTGGTCCAAGCCTCATACATTTGTTTGGGATATAACATTCTATTCCCGCCAGTATCGCCTCAGCGATGGCAGTTGCACAGGTGTCAGGATCATCTGATGCGAAGCAAAGCTGTCTCCACGGGTACAATGCGTAGAAATCTCGCAATCCATCCCAATCTGCTGACTTGTAGTGCCATACACGACGCCTTCCGGGAGGCCGGGGCGGGTCATGTCGGGCGCATGGCACTTGCGTCCGGACGAGACAGGGGTCCGATGAGCCAAGTGGCGCATCCACTGTCGCTGCATAGTTATCCGGTCGCGTAGTCAGCAGAAGTTCCAGTAAGGAACTAGTATGGCTCTCAATATCTGGGATTCTCGTAGGAGAAAGAACCAGTTGTGAGAAGCCGTAGGCCAGGGCAAAGTTATGAGCAGTCCTGCCCTCGAAGTCAGTGGACCGAGAACTAAGCCACTCAACGTGGTGAGCGTTGAAGTTTCCTAATATCACTAACTCCGCGGAGGGGTACTGCCCCAGTACCTACTTTGCCAGTCGTCAATTGCAGGTGCTCAAATATTTACCTATCTGGTGTCTGATTGCATAGGATTATCTATCTAACTACAAATCCTTCAAATAGTTAGTACCTATACACAGTTTAAACATTCCTTTCTATTCTGCCATAAGAACATTTCAAGAGGATTTATTTAATTATTGCAGCATAGCACACGTAAGACGTTGTCTCAGAGCTGACAAATCACATAGATTGTTAGCTAACATAATTAAATTATATCGTATTATGTATTCACTCATCTATGTTTGTATATAAACTGATAGAAATCTATATAAACTGTTGCATTTGATTTGAATAACTACTAAGCGCGCAATATCCTGTCAGTTCTGACCGTCAGCAGCGTGGATGGACTTTCACTTCGCCTGTTCTCATTTAGCACAACCGAATTTTATTTAAAAAGTTTATCGTAGCAAGTAGTTTAGTGTAAACATGGATGCAGAGAACAATTTCCCATTGGCTATCGAGGATGTGGAGCCAGAACTAGCTTATAAATTGATGAAGTATTTTACTGGTAAGCAATTTTTTTTTAAATAAAATTAATGCATTTTTGCAAAGATTACAGAGAACTTTTTAAATATAATATAAAATAAATTGAATAATTCATATTACCATCGAATTTTTGGGCATTTTTTTCTTTTTTATTCTAAAAGATATTTAGAGTTGTCTATTTTATCATCTGATAGTGAGTCTTTATTATATAAATAAGTATGATTTGACCTAAGTATAATTAAGGAATGAAAATTCACTTTGGTATATAATTGAGACAAGGAAATTTTCTAGTGGCTATTTAACTATGCTGAAGCTATTTATTTAGTTACCTAGTTTAGTAAATAAATAATAATAATAATAATATATAATAAAATCATTAATTTTCTCCCACATATAAACAAAAGAACAAATTTAAAAATTATAACCAGGTAAGTAGTATTTAACTGTGAATACAATTTTGAACTAAGTTGCTGAACAAGTTTTATTACCTAATTTAAATTGGTAATTTAATTTTAACTTACTAATATATATTAGTTAAAAATACGAAAGTTTGTATAGAGGGTCATTAGTCTATCACAGCTTAGGTAGGTACCTACCTAATGGCTAAATGGTTTTGTGTGAAACTTCGCATATTTAAAAGGTACGTACTGTAAAAAGTATAAGCTCAGAGTAGATAAATACTACGTACAAGTATAAGTAAAGCGATGATTTGTGATCAAACTCCCTAGATCCCTATATAGCGGTAAAAGAACAACAAATTTATTGTTTTTTTTCCCTGACAAAATATTCTAAGAACAAAAGTTTGTCAGTTTGATTCGTTATGTGATCATATTTAGCTTTACTAAACCCTATGCAGAACACCTTGTAATATCATAATTTATACTTATAAACCCGGTAAAACTTTAGACCTATAACTTTTTAGTGTATCAGCATCGCGGTAAATTTTGTTCGATGATTATCAGTCATTGAATCTTGACATTAGAGAGGTTTAAATAGATACGAAGCATTACCTATCAATTGTTTTGTTTAGTTTAAAATGTAAAAGTAGGCCACGCAGCGTAGGTATACACTTTCACTAATGAAGATCAACGAATGCAAAAAATTATCAAAATAAAAACTTCCATTCTTAAAACAAGACTTATGTAGTAGACATAAGTCTTGTTTTACGGTAAGTGGGTACTTATTTACTAACTAGGTACACTAATAATGTGTTGATTTTACTTATGGAATGTACAATATATTAACCATACCTTTACTGAAAAGAAGTTGGCTTAAACAAGCTAAATCTGTATTTACACCGTTGGTAAACTTGGTAATTACCACAATATGAATTAAAACTCTCTCCAATGGCCGCCATTGTTACGATTATACTTTTTCTGGTGTTGCCATTCCTTGATATTCAAATACTTACACAATATCAAAATAAACAGTTTTACACTTTCATAATAAATAATGCTGACAATTAAATATAATTAATCAATATTCAATGGTATGAAATTAAATAATATTCAAATAATATAATGTTAATGCTAACAGACGGCCGTCCTGTTTAACGGAATGTCCCTGTTCCGTTTCGGCCATTCGTATACTGTATGTCTAATAATTTTTTGCATTATGTGATATCACCATGTTTTATCCAATTTCCGTACTTCCAGCACTTAGTAAAATATTTGAAAAACTGTTGCTTAATCAAATGTTAGGTCACTTTAATAAATATGAGATACTGCATAGTCATCAGTTTGGTTTCACGAAGGGGAGATCTACATCAGATGCAGCTGCAAAATTATTAAAGCACATCTATGAAGCCTGGGAGAATTCACAAGATGCAATTGGCATTTTCTGTGATCTATCTAAGGCCTTTGACTGCGTTGACCACCGTACTCTGCTTGGATTTTATGGTATTCGGTGAAACTGCTCATGATCTTGTTTTATCTTATCTTAGTAATGTTTCTGACAGCTGTCAAAGAAGAAGTATCAGCAGAAATTTCTTAACGAATTATAAATTAGTTAAAACAGTTCTATGGGTTTTAAATTACCATTATAGTAGACATATCACAGTAATTCATGCGTGCAAATGTTTTTGTAACAAGTGCTGCCGGATTTGTGTACTTATAATCCAAATATTGTTCGGTTCAATAGAAGTGTTATTAAAGTTGTTTCGAGTGATTTAAACACCACTTCTACTTGCTACTACTAATGCAGTGCTAACGCATAAAGTGATAACTCGTCATAAGTGCATCATAAATTGTATTAAATAAGTGCAACTATTCGATATACCGCGCAAAACTGCGTAAGAAGATTGTACAGTTATTTTCTAATACCTCCACATACATTTTTATGACGAAACAGTACTGCACCGTATGATTATAAGTTTCGTCAACTCCATTAACGCATTGGGTGGCGCAGTGTGAACGTCCACGCCTCCGAAGCGAAGAGTCATCGGTTCGAGTCTCGGTCGAACACGAACACTTTTTAAAATTTACGTTTATTTGTTTTTCTGATTTGGTTGGTTGAGTTCGAGTAAATATTCTTGTGACTAGTTGGTGAATTAGCCACAAATATAATGAATTGCAAACTATGTAATAAGGAAGTTGATCTCAACAAGTATCTACAATGTCGCCACTGTAAACTCAAATACCACTACAAATGTCTAAACATCAAACCTGCGCAATTTGCAACGCTCACCAAGGAATATCGCGAATCTTGGACATGCCCGATGTGCGCTAATGTCACTCGTCGCTGCAAAACACCACCTTCTCAATCAACTCAAGTCCCAGTACTTGACGTTAGCATGGACGAGTCGTGTGATAATCATGTTCAAAATGCCCGGGATGTACACCTGGATGGTGCCATCGCATCTCAACCCGTTACAATGGAAAGTATTAGCCAATTGCTTGATACCAAACTGAATCACTCATTGTCCGCATTCATGGTTAATTTCCGTGCTGTCCTTAGACAAGATATTAAGGAAATTGTACTATCTGAAATTAGCCCTATAATTGATAAACTCAAGGATGAATTTACTACAACAACTGACTTTATTTGTGCCGAACAGAATGAGTTGAAGATGGAGATTGATAACAGGAACCAAATGATTAAACACCTCGAATCTGAAAATACTCGTCTGCAGAATTCAATGCAAAACTTAAATCAAAAGATTGCTTCAATTGAAAATATATCTCGTGCTTCCAATATTGAAGTGCAGGCCCTTCCCGAGTCTAAAACTGAAAATGTTGATGTTCTATTCAAGAAACTATGTGAAATAATAAATGTCCCTATAGATGACTCTTCGATTCGTGGTTGTCGGCGTGTAGCAAAGATGAATCAAAATTCAAATCGTCCACGTAATGTCCTTGTTAGTCTTGCCTCCTCTCGTCAGCGAGATGTAGTAATCTCTGCAGTTCATCGCTACAACAAAGCTCATAGGGCCGAACCCCTAAACTCTTCTCATCTTGGATTACCTGGAGATGCATGCAGAATTTACGTAGCTGAACACCTTTCACCAGATATGAAATCACTGTATGCCGAAACACGTAAAATTGCCAAAGAACACAATTTCAAGTATGTGTGGGTTAGATTTGGTAGAATTTACGTCCGTCGTGATGATTCTTCAAATGCTATCGCCATCCGTGACAATCTTTCTTTAATAAAATTAACAAAAGCCTAGTTTTCATTTGCTCTTTCATTATTTTCTTCTCAAGTTTTTGTTTGGTTCATTTTATTTTGTATCTTTTTGTAACTTATAATGCTCTTTATGGATATTTACTACCAAAATGTTAACAGAATAAGGTCTAAAATTAATGATATCTTTTTGAATATTTTAAACTCTGATCATGATGTGATTTGCTTAACGGAAACTAACTTTAATAGCTCTGTATTTGACAGTGAGTTGTTCGATTCCAGATACAATGTTTTTCGTAGAGATCGACATACTACTTGTATAAGTAAAAAAAATGGCGGAGGTGTGATTGTAGGAATTAAAAAAAAATTTAATGTAGTTCGCCTGTCATCATGGGAAAGCAAAGTGGAGGATCTATGGCTGCGAATCTTACCCGACTCTAATTCAAAGAAAGCTATTAACTTATGTGTATGTTATCTACCACCAGATCTTTCTTTAGAGCTTCTGGACACTTTCTACACCTGCTTACATAATGTTATCTTGGGGGCTGACGATGCTGACGAGTTTATTTGCATTGGTGATTTTAATTGTCCTAATATAACGTGGTCCACGCTAAATAACTCTCCTAAAATGTCTCCCGTAAATCCTCATGATACCAAATCTAATTTTCTGGTTGACACCATGGCCCTTTGTAATTTATCGCAATACAACAGCATCCCTAACAGAAACAAACGACATCTTGACCTTGTCTTATCAACATCGGAGTGCACAGTTACTGAAGCTCACCCCATTAGCTGCGTTGACGATCATCATCCCCCATTTCACATTCACGTTCCATATTACAATAGCCCAATGCTTTTGAAACGTAAGGTTATTAAGCGACCCAATTTCTATAAATGTGATTACATTCAGGTTAAATATGAACTTGAGCAAGTAGACTGGTATTCTGTTCTTTCCTCTAATGATGTAAACGACGATATCGCGTATTTCTACAATGAAATTACAAGAATTATTAACAAATATACGCCAATGAAACATAATGATTCTTCTTCGTGTCCTACGTGGTACACTCCTGCATTGAAACGCTGTCTTAAGGAGAAACTAAAATATCACAAATTATTTAAAAAATATCAGAATTCGCGAGATTATGATACATTTTCAATGCCCCAATTAGCTTGTTGTCGTGTTGTGCGAAGCTTTTCGAATCATTAGTTTATGACGTTATTTACGCTCACGTTAAACCCTTCTTGTCTCCAAACCAACATGGTTTTGTAAAAGGTAAGTCCACTACAAGTAACCTACTGGAGTATAAAAATTATCTTTGTAATACTTTTGCAAAACGTGGTCAAGTAGATTCAATATATACTGATTTCTCCAAAGCATTCGATAGGGTAAATCATCATATTCTATGCCGTAAACTTGAATCCTTTGGAATACATGGTAACCTTCTTCGATGGGTGGAATCATATCTAAGTAAAAGAAATCAGCTTATTACTTTAAAGGGATGCATTTCGACGCCTGTTACTGTCACTTCCGGTGTTCCCCAGGGGTCCCATCTGGGACCACTTTTCTTTGTGTTATTTATTCATGACCTCATAGACCGCATTTCATGTCCCTGTCTTTTATACGCTGATGACTTGAAAATTTTTACATCGATAGCCAGCATAGATGATGCAGTTGCACTTCAACGTGACCTTGATACTGTATCTGAGTGGTGTTCTGCAAATTGCATGCTTCTGAATGTGAGTAAGTGCTTTGTTATATCTTTTACTTTAAAAATAAATAAAATTGAATTTGAGTATTCCCTAAATAGTCACAATTTGGCTCGTAAATCAGCTGTAAAGGATCTAGGAATATTATTCGATGATAAATTAACGTTTAGAGCTCATTACGATTACATTGTCAAAAGGAGCTCTCAATTGTTAGGATTTATTTACCGCACTACTAAGCATTTCAAAAAACCTTCAAGTTTTCTTATATTGTATAATGGACTTGTTAGAAGCATACTTGAATATAACTCAGCTATCTGGTCACCATACTATGCCATCCACGTTGACCGTATCGAGCGAGTACAAAAGCGTTGCCTGAGATTAGCTTCTTATAAATCGAGCTTAAGTCGGTCCCTTCGTTCATACGCGGACAGATTAATCTATTTTAATATGGTCTCGCTTGAAAATCGTCGAAAGTGCAGTGAATTATTTATACTTTTCAAAATTATTAATAACTTAATCGATTCTCCCAATTTGGTATCATTCCTTAATTTCAATACTAATTTTCGTTTCCGTAATCCTAAAACTTTCATGCTTCGGGTATATTTAAATAACACATCTTTTTACAACCCTATTACTAGAATGTGTCGCCTTTACAATGAGCTCGTCAATAACAATGCCGCTATTGATTTATTTGATAATCGCCCTCATCGCTTCATGCAGCAAATAAGTAATGTTTTTAAATAAAATAAAATCAAGATTAATTTGTTGCATATAATGTGAAATATAATAATTAAATGTATATATATATAAATATATTTTTTGTGTATTATGTTTATTTACTATTAATTAATTCATTTATTATTGCTTTTCGTTTTGTTAATTATATTTCTGTCTGTCAATCCTTTTGTGTATACATGTTTAGAGTTACAACCTGTCCTTGTGTTTCTGTAATGTATATGTATTAATCTATTAATGTCTGTAACTTGTTTTGTATACGTATGTAATAAATAAATAAATAAAGTAATCGTCAACAAAGGGTAGGAATTAGTGGTACAACATCCAAGGGCTCTTTAGTCAAAATGGGGGTACCACAGGGTTCAATACTAGGGCCTTTTCTGTTTCTAGTATATATTAATGATTTACCATCAGTTGTAAATGGTCTCTCAGATATAGTCTTGTTTGCTGACGATACTTCGTTCATTTTCAAAGTAGATAGAAAAGACAAAGAACTCAATAAAGTAAATGACACCATGTCAATAGTTTCCAAATGGTTCACTGTTAACAATCTTTTACTAAACTCGAAGAAAACTAAATGTTTAAGATTCTCTCTCCCAAATGTAGCGCATGTAGACAGTCAGATATTAATAGATGGTAGCAGTTTGGAACTAGTGAACAAAACTGTATTCTTAGGTATAACATTACATAATAAATTACAATGGGGTCCTCAGGTTGAATCTTTATCTGGTAAATTAAGTTCTGCTGCATTTGCTGTTAGAAAAATCAAACAATTGACGAATGTCGAGACGGCCAAATTAGTTTATTTGCATACTTTCATAGCCTTTTATCGTATGGCATATTATTATGGGGAGCTGCAGCAGATATTGAGACTATTTTTATATTACAAAAAAGGGCCATTCGTGCAATTTATAGTATGGGACCTCGTGAATCATTGAAGGAATTGTTTAAGGAAATAAATGTCATGACTTTACCTTCACTTTACATTTATGAAAATATAATGTTGGTACGTAAAAGCTTAGACACGTTTAAAACAAACAGTGAAGTTCACAATATCAATACTAGACAAAAAGACAAATTAGTTGTTCCGTATTTTAGATTAGCGAAAGTTCAAAAGTCATTTCTTGGAAATAGTGTACGTTTTTATAACAAAATCCCACCTTCGGTAACCAAAATGACTGATTTTAAGTTCAAATCTCACGTAAAAAAAGTCTTGAAAGCACGAGCTTATTACAAGGTAGCCCATTATATAGAAGATAAAGATGTCTGGAAATAGCTTCACTCTGCACAAGTGCACATTGTACAAAATCCAGTAGATTACCTACATGATTTTATTATGAACCAGTGCAGGTTATTATTTTTTATTTATTTTGTATGTTGGTTTTGTTTTTGTTTTTTTTTTATGTTTATTCGTTTTGATGATTGTGTATTTTATTTTGTAAAATAAAAAGTATGTATGTATACCTACAAAACCAAAATGTTTTGGAAAAAATAGCCAATATATAGTCAGATTGTAAAAAAAAAAAAAGAAAATATTTAAAAAATGTAACTTTGCTGAGTTTCTTGCCTGTTCTTCTCAGTTGAAGGCCGACTTACGAACTGGCGGTAACTTCAGTAGCTTTGACCTTCATAGGTGCCCTTCTAGGGCCTAAATTGAATAAATGGCTTTGACTTTGACTTTATCATTTTATACTATTTTAGAGGTCGGCATACTCGCCATGAGTCGATTCGACTATATCGAGTTTTTAGTGATCACCGCATACAGCGGCATGTTTCACTTAGGAGTTTTTGGTGATCACTGCATACAGCAGCATGTTTCACAGGAGGTTTGAGTGATCACCGCATATAGCAGCATGTTTCATTTAGGAGTTTGTAGTGATCACCGCATATAGCAGCATGTTTCACTTACGAGTTGTTAGTGATCACCGCATATAGCAGCATGTTTCACTTACGAGTTGTTAGTGATCACCGCATATAGCAGCATGTTTCACTTAGGAGTTTTTAGTGATCACCGCATATAGCAGCATGTTTCACTTACGAGTTTTTAGTGATCACCGCATATAGCAGCATGTTTCACTTAGGAGTTTTTAGTGATCACCGCATATAGCAGCATGTTTCACTTACGAGTTGTTAGTGATCACCGCATATAGCAGCATGTTTCACTTACGAGTTGTTACTGATCACCGCATATAGCAGCATGTTTCACTTACGAGTTGTTAGTGATCACCGCATATAGCAGCATGTTTCACTTAGGAGTTTTTAGTGATCACCGCATATAGCAGCATGTTTCACATAGGAGGTTTGAGTGATCACCGCATATAGCAGCATGTTTCACTTACGAGTTATTAGTGATCACCGCATATAGCAGCATGTTTCACTTACGAGTTGTTAGTGATCACCGCATATAGCAGCATGTTTCACTTACGAGTTTTTAGTGATTACCGCATATAGCAGCATGTTTCACTTAGGAGATTTTAGTGATCACCGCATATAGCAGCATGTTTCACTTAGAAGGTTTTAGTGATAAAAGATAGGTATCTCTAGGTATTTCAATAATTATTTTTCATTGTTACTTGAATAATCCATATTACCTTTCGTTATTACATTTAATGTTGATATAACTTTATTTTTTTAATGTAGAATTATTCTATTATCAACCTTTTATTTACATAAACAACTGTTTACTTAAGATATATCTAAGAATCTTTGTTAGTGGCATCGTACTAGCCATAGTTGATTATCCGTCACGAGCAAGACACACAAAATAGAAAATAAAAAAATACATACCTACTGGTGAGCTGATTTCTCAATCCCTCTTCTGATATATTAACCATACCTTATTTACTGAAAAGAAGTTGGCTTAAATAAGCTAAATCTGCATTTACACCGTTGGTAAACTTGGTAATTACTACAATATGAATTAAAACACTCTCCAATGGCCGCCATTGTTACGATTATACTTTTTCTGACGTTGCCATTCCTCGATATTCAAATACACAATATCAAAATAAACCGTTTTACACTTTCATAATAAATAATGCTGACAATTAATCAATATTCAATGGTATGAAATTAAATAATATTCAAATAATATAATGTTAATGCTAACAAATAACAACTTTGTTACGTATAAGCTTATAAATGCATTTATTATCACACTATCCAATTCAGATAGTAACCGCTTAGTCTATTGCGTGACAATAAAGATATTTTCCTAGCAACAATAATAATGCGCACACGTCTGCGCACGTACCTGGAAAACCAACTGCCGATCACTCTCACTGTATACGCTCGTTGTGCTGGGTTACTAGGGCTGCCCAGTACCCTGAGTGTAAAGCTTCCAAATAATTAACGTAACTAACGCGTTTGTGTATTTCTAAGAGAACTTGTACTAAAAACGCAAACGCATTAGTTAAGTTAATTCTATGCAAGCTATTTACAGTGCGAGTGTAAAGAATTGAAGTTAATAAACACTTACTAATGCGTTTTCGTTAACTATAAAGAATGGGAGAAATTAGTACCATGAGTATTCCGCTAGAGGCGCTGTGCCAATTCCTATAGAGAAGTGTCGTAAACGCAAACGCGTTAGCAAGTGTTTACTAACGTCAATTCTTTACACTCGAGGTACTGAGTTCCTTTTTAGTCGGTCGCGATGACTAAATTGATATTTCGGTGTTGGGTTCTCGATGTCGTAGACGTAGAACGTAGTGAGTAGATGAAGGTATTCATCGCCGTTGTTGTGGTTCTCGGTTATTTTGAGGGTAGTACACAATTTAGTTTTTTGTAACCACCGTACGCATAGGACAATGAAGTGTTGCCCGTGTTACACAAGAAACTACCCCAGCATCAGTGCAATAGAGTTACTTTTGGCAAAAACTATGCGAACGTTTTACGAAGGCAAATTGAATTGCTAATATAATACCTTCCTATAGAGTAAAGTAACCCGTGTGTCCTGTTTGCTGGTGACATTTCTTTAATTATTAATTCAAATTTAAATAATATAGATTCCCATGAAAATATTACTAATAAATCTGTAGACTTAGTAATTAATGAGAAGTTTTCTTGTAGGTATTTAAAGAGTTGCTGCAAAATAACTAGGTGGCGCTGTCATCACCAAATTGAATTGTCAAATCAAAATATGCTGTCACATAACTTTAGTGTTGCCACATAGGCCAACAACGGAAGGTGTCCATCCTTTTTAATTCAAAATCAACAATTGAAAAAAAAAATATACAGATTTCTTTTATTAAGTGTTAATTGATATGAATGGCAACCATGAACATGATTAAATGAAACCAAATTTCAGAGGAGCAAAACTTAATTTTCTTTGCTTTTTGGTAACAGCCTGTTTTTTTTCGTACGAAATTAGTAATAAGAGGCGACAACACTGGTATGAGTGGATGTTTGTTTCCGTTGTTTGTTTTGTTGTGGAAGTCACGCTTAAGGATTATTATTTGTTTCTATCATTGTTTTGATATTCGTTGGACATCCACCCTTGTTGCTCTTATCCACTGTGACCTTAGTGGTTCATCAATTGGAAATGTAAGACGTCCCTTATTGGTACATACAATTCACAACTGCACAAACACGCATTTTCAATAGTTTTCAAATTATTCAAATCTAAGCTAAATTTCACAAAAGTTTTGAACAAAACACACATGATAGTGACATAATACCGTCAGTCACTCTCTAAGTATATACTGTAGTCTTTGGGCAGGACGTCGAAAGCTTCCAACCGGTATTAGTAATAATTATGAGGGTCCTGCCGCACTACACACTTTCCTACGGCAGGACGTACCTTGGCCGTGTCTCCTGCGTAATAATAAAAATAGGAGTCCGACATTGGAACGTCTGTTACCAGTATAAAGCCAAATAGTTATGGGCTGCGTTCAGTAAGTACGCCGTGTGATCGCCCGTAGATCATCGTAGCGTTCAGTAACAGTTCAATAACATGTGTAGTAACTGAACGCACCCATGAAGTTACATAGTTTTTTTTTTATTGAACTGACAGCAAGATAGTTCGTTTCAGTCATATTAACGCCATCTATTGAGACTTAAAGAAAAGAAAATTAAATACCTACAAGAAAACTTCTCATTGGTTAGAAAATAATTTCCTAGAAGTTAATGTATCTAAAACAAAGTATGTAAATTTTAAAATTAAAAAAGGACATCACAGAAGGACGGAGGAAGGATAGACTTAATATTTCTTATGATAATAATGTTATTAATGAATCTGATGAGGTAAAGTTTCTAGGGCTGATACTTGACAAAAACCTAAATTGGAAATCTCACATTTTACAGATTTGCAATAAACTAAATAGATTTGTTTATGTGCTAAACAGACTGCGTCGTACTGCAAAACCAGTTGCCAGTTATAAAAAGTACTCTGTGGTACTGCAGCTAGAGAAACAGTGTTGGCCGCGTAACATGGTTACGTTACGTGTCGTCGACTTTAAAATATGGACTCTTGATGTATGGAAATAGTACAGACGTAAATAAGGCATTTATAGCTCAAAAGAAGTGTGTGCGGGCCATCTGTGGTGTTGCTCCTTGGGATTCCTGTAAACCTTTATTTAAAAAACTGGGTTTGTTGACACTACATTCAATGTATATTTATGACGTATGTGTATTCGTCAAAAGTAATCTGCACTTATTTAACCTGGCAAAAGATGTGTATCATACAAACCAATACAAACACTAGAAATCCAGATAGGCTGGTATTAAAACACAATATTTCAACAGCTTTGTTCCAAAAAAGCTGTTACATTATGTACATGATGTGCATAAATATTTTTAATACCTGTAAATATTAAAACACTACCCTCAAATAAATTCCGCATTGATCTCCGTAAATGGCTTCTTGTTCATAATTTCTATTCGACTAATGATTATTTCCATGTTGTGAGAAAAACGTTACACATCTCCCCGTTAAGCTAATAACAATAAATGAAATACATAAAGTCTTAAATATTAAATCATTAATCTAATAAATGTAGGAAGGTTCGCTTAGCCCGATTGAGCGCACGCAGTGCTCGAGCAGTCGCGTCAGGCGGTGGTGACGATGCGGCCGGCCCGGGCCCGGGACACGGGCTACGTGGGGATTGCCGCTCGGACCCAACGTGTGGTGATTGCACGGTTTCGCTTATAAATAATAATAATAATACATTTTATTTCGCAAAATGATATACATAATTGGACTGTTTTACAAAAAACTTAAACCGACTTCAAAGTACACTAAAAAGTATTCAAATTCTGATTTACCTCTTTTCTGAGTTTACCGGTCATAATCTTCAAGACAGCTCTCTGAGCTCGTTCTAATTGTAAAAAAGAGGTTTTGGCAGCCCCTCCCCATACGGAAATGCAATAAGAAAGCAACGATTGGCATAGGGCATAATACACTGTTTTAAGGGTGTTAGGAGGTGCAAGAAATACGAAGTTTCTTAAAAACAAATATGAGCTTACGAATTCGCGATGTTAAGTTTTTTTATTTGTACTTGCCAATTAAAGAGGCTATATATGTGGACTCCAAGATATTTAATATTATTGGTGCGGGTGAGAGAGGGACAACCACAATTATGAGGGTTATTGTAGCATGAATGAGCTTGTACGTCATCATCACCGCTGGACGCGCCTTCCAATCTATCTCCTTCGGTCCCTATACTAGCCCCCGGTTCACAAGGTGGGGAACCAGTGTCCTCGGACACGGAACGTCCACTCGTTCGAGATAATAGGTTGGTCGGTATGCCTACGCCACTCTACCCCATTACCAGTCTTGAGTTTATACGTACTCGTAATCTGCTTTCTCAGCTTTGTTATCTGTATAATTAAAACTATCATTAATTAAATATCACTTTCCATAAACGATAAGTATTTTCATTTCCTGAGATTTTTCGTAGCCAAATAGTTTGAAAATATTGGAGAATCACAATAGTAATGTGCACAAAAAGTAGTAGGTCAATACTAAACAACGAAGTGAAATGCACGTTCAAGTCTTTATTCACAAATGCAATTATTTGACCAAGGTTCAATTTTTGCCAAGCGCATGCGTCGAGTTATTAAGACTCTTCGTCAAGTTGCTGATGACAATTTACTCATGCAATCGTACAGGGCACTTGGAGAGTGCATCACTAATTATTGTATAAGTTTGTGGGGTGGTGCAGCTAAAACATATTTAATTGAACATTTTTGTATCCCACAACTGCCTTGTACGATAAATGCAAAGTCCTCTCAGTTAGAAAACTATTTATTTTGCAGTGTTTGAGCAGGTATCACAGAGACATAGTTCCACTTTTACCAAAATCAACTAAGAGATTAGACAAATGTCCAATACCTAGAACTAGAAGTGCAATAGCACGTAGACACTTTGACTACCTTGCACCGGTATTATACAATAAAATAGGTGCTCACAACAAAGTTAAACAATTAAACTCTATTAAGATGAAGCAATCGATAAAATCTTGGCTAGATAACTATGATTACGATGGCAGTGAGGGGCTTTTAATTAGATGATATAATATAAAAATGCAAATACAATTATTTTATGATATTGCAATGATTGCTGTTATATAGGTACCACTGTAGTGTAAACTAACACAAAGTAAACATGCACTCTCCCTCTCTCTCTCCTACACACACAAATACACAACACACACACTAACACAAATATACTCGCGCACACACACTCACCCACAGATATAGTATTAGATAAGTTTAATTTTATACCTAAATATTTTGTAACTTTTTTCAATTATTTTTATTTTGTTTCTCTAGTTAATTTTTTGGCAATTTTGTATACCTACTATAGATTAAGTAAATGTTCCTATGTTGTGGGGAAGACACTGTCTCTTGTAACACAGTTAATACTACCACAAGAGACAGCGCTTCATATTTTTAATGTATTCTACTTTTTTGTACACAATAAAGATTATTATTATTATTATTAAATAGATAAGTTAATTCAATCAAGCGTTATATTCGACTTCAAATACTTACAATTAATTTGTGTAGGTACCGAAGTACCTACCGCTCACTGGTTGGAGCTATTCTTTTTTGCAACTTTGTCAAGTCATAAAGCAATAAGAAACGAATAGTATCTTACTGTATTAGTATTTTCAATAAATATTTTCACAATTCACAATATTTCATGTCGTTTGGTTCCCGGCATAGAATAGGGCCATCCCTTATTCCCTTCCAATCCAACCCGCCTGCCAAGCGTGGTGATTACGGCAGAATCCCCCCAAAGTTAATGGGAGAGGCCTATGTTCAGCAGTGGCCGTCCTTAGGCTGGTATGATGATGATTTTCACAATGGTATTTCATGATTTAAGGCGAAAAGACAGGCTTCGTGCGCGTCGGCCCCAAAGGCTACTTCCTTCCCCACAAGTACCGGCAGGAAGCTAGGAATATCTACTACATGCCGCTCAGGAATACCGACATATTCGTCGCCAGTTACCCGAGATCAGGTATCTTTATCATAATAATCTCTTATTCATTTTAGATATTCGAAAGTTATTTTATGGAGTCAGTTTGCCGACTTTGTTTAAAGACATTACGTTATTACCAACACATTTTTTTTTTGCAGGTACTACATGGACACAGGAATTGGTTTGGATGATAGCGAACGATTTAGATTATGACACATCTAATACCATTCCCCTCGTAGAAAGATATCCCTTTCTAGAGTAAGTACCTACCTTAGTTTCATAGTAACTGCTCTCCTCGTTCATCCTATATATAAAAGAGCAATATTTGTATATAATTACTCTTTTATAAAAGAGCAATATTTTTATATAATTACTCTTATATAAAAGAGCAATATTTGTATATAATTACTCTTTTATAAAAGAGCAATATTTGTATATAATTACTCTTTTTTATTTGGGGGTTTTTGGGGACGAAAAATCGATGTAGCCTCTGAGAAAACGCGTCTACGTTGGTGATATTGCAATTTTGTTGGCGATCGCCGCCCCAGTTCGAGTTGCTCATAACATAGTACGACAAATATAATGAAGAAAAATTGATTGGTTACAGATTTTCCGTGTACGTTCACCCACTAATGAAAAAGAAATTCAATAACGAAAACAGTGACAGTGAACGGAAACTAAAGCTCCTGGAACTGGTCACTCAACCTGGAACACAACAGTTGGCTGACACCAAGTCCTCTCGTTTCATCAAGACACACCTCCCCCTCTCCTTACTGCCCCCCACTGTGTTGGACACTGCAAAAGTAGTGTACGTGGCCCGCGACCCAAGAGATGTAGCTGTCTCCTTCTATCATCTAAATAGACTTATAAGAACACATGAATACGTAGGAGATTTCAAAACATATTGGAACTTCTTCATAAACGACTTGCGTGAGTATTTAGAAGTACCTACACAGTAGGTATCTCTTTAGTTCGTGACTGTACAAATACAAAATTGATAATATTTTTTATTATCACTTTAGATCACTACACACCATATTTTGAACATCTCAAAGAATCCTGGGAGAAGAGACATCATCCTAACATGCTATTCTTGTTTTATGAAGAACTCTCTAAGGTTGGTGGCATCAATCCTTGATGAGTCTAAATTAATCAAACGATTTATTCTTAATCTATTATCAATCAAAATCTCTTTTGCCTCTTAAGGATCTGCAAGGGTCGGTACGTCGGGTTGCTCGTTTCATCAACAAAGAATACACAGAGATGGAACTTGCTCGGCTTTGTGACCATCTCAGCTTTGAAAACTTCAAGAAAAACAAGTCTGTTAACTATGACGTCATGAGAGAGCTTGGTATTCTTATACCTGGGGAGCAGTCTTTCATTAGAAAAGGTAAAATCTTAAATAATTACGGTACGTTTTGGTATGTAAGTACATGAAACAAAACTAGGTATGCCATCACCACGGAAAAGAGAATACAGCCATCACGCACGCACGGTACACCAACAAGAATTTACTATAGTAGGTACCAACCAAAGCAATTACACCAAATTAAAATTTAATTAGGTACTTACTATTATCACAGAATATTCAATAGCTATTATCTCGTTGTTTGTTAAACGGTGGGTGGTTTGACCAATCTTACTCTATTTTGTAGTGTCTGTGGCTAAATATTGTTAATAGAATTAATGTTTTCGAATACAGAGAGGGCCCTTTCTGTATTTCAAGAACTAAGTAGATCACGCAGTGAATTGTATGCAAAGTACCAGAATTTGCAAAACTTTGTCGAAGCACTTCAGATTTTGTTGGTCCGTGATTATAAAGTTAAGGTTTGCAAGGTAGGTATCTCAAGAACTAGAGCAACTAGCTAAAGTCTGTTTGTTACCAGAAATAGTCACTTTGTCGAAAGACTCGCTGTATCTTTACTTAGGAAAAATGTAACAGAATGTACTGTTGACTTTAAATTCTCAACTGTTACTTCTAGAGATATAATTAAAGCGTTCCAATCTCTAAATTTGAAAAACACTGTTGATCTTTGAGGGCTTTCAGTTAAACTTATTAATTCTATAATTGATTGTATTGCACCTCATTTAGCTGTTATTTTTAATAAATGTATTGATTGTGGTGAGTTTCCTGATCTTATGAAACATAGTAAAGTAGTGCCTTTATTTAAAACCGGTAGTACATCTGACCCCACAAATTTTAGACCAATTTCCATATTACCGACATTCACTAAAGTATTCGAGAAAATTATACTTAATCAATTGATGGTACATTTCAATAGTAATAGACTGCTTTACAGTAAACAATTTGGTTTCACTAGGGGTCGCTCAACAACCGATGCTGGTGTTGAGCTTATTCAACATATTTTTGACGCCTGGGAAAATTCACGAGACATCATTGGTGTTTTTTGTGACTTATCCAAGGCTTTTGATTGTGTCCATCATAAAATACTGATCAGCAAATTACATCACTACGGCGTTAGAGACACTGCACTAGATCTTTTGATTTCTTACTTATGTGACAGAATTCAAAAGGTTGATGTTAATGGTAAAGTATCCCCTGGGTCATCAGTAACTATGGGTGTACCACAAGGTTCTATCCTTGGACCTTTTCTTTTTCTCATTTACATCAACGACTTACCATATCTTGCAGAAAAAAAACATGAGATAGTATTGTTTGCTGATGACACTTCACTTCTTTACAAAGTGAATAGACATGATTTTAATTCTGACGATGTGAACAATGCTCTTTCTGTAGTCGTTGATTGGTTTACTATAAATAATTTATTGCTAAATGAGAAAAAAACAAAATGTATCAGATTCAGTCTACCCAATGTGAGACATTCGGACACAAATATTGTAATTAAAGGCGAAAAACAAGATCTTGTTGAAATAACTGTATTTTTAGGTATCACTTTAGATAATAAGTTACAATGGAGCCTTCACATTTGTAAATTGGTGGAGAGACTTAGTTCTGCAGCTTATGCAGTGAGAAAAATTCGCGCTCTCACTAACGAATCTACGGCAAAATGAGTTTATTTCAGTAACTTTCACAGTTTGATGTCTTACGGTATCCTCCTCTGGGGTGCCGAAATCAATAGAATTTTTATACTGCAGAAAAAGGCTATCCGCACAATATATAAAATAAGGCCTAGAGATTCTTTGAGAGACAAGTTTAAATCTATTAATATAATGACAGTGTCGTCACACTACATATATGAAAATCTTATTCATGTGAGGAAAAACATAAATAACTTACCTAAGAATAGCGACACTCATAGTTTGAACACTAGAAATAAGCCTAACTTGCTGTACCTTTAACTCGGCTCAGCAAACTCCTTAACTCTTTCAAGGGGCAATGTATACGTTTCTATAATAAAGTACCCAAAGAAATCCAAGAGCTACCTATACATAGATTCAAAAAGATAGTAAAACAGAAGTTATTCAAGAAAGGGTACTAAGTTTCTGAGTGTGTAGATGACAAGAATGCATTTGAATGAATTGTTCGCTTCGCAGGCTATTGTTATATATATTTTGTAAATTGTAATATTTATAAGTACATTTAAAAAAAAAAGTATACTTGCTGAGTTTCTTGCCGGAGTCTTCTCAGTTCAAGTTGTATTTGGAACCGGTGTAGAGTCATTTGTTTACGTTCACAAGAGCCTTATCAGGGCCAAAATTGAATAAATGAATTTTGATTTGACTACCTAGTCACCATGTGAGCAAATTAGATTTTATCGACAAGATAATTTAAGTAATATAAACGATTTTGTTGCATAACTAGCTTTAGCCCGCGACTTCGTCCGCGTAGATTATTTCTTTTTTCTAGATATGAATCATTGTAACAATATAGAGCTTTGTTCATGGCTATAGCCCGCCACTACGTGTGATATTTGACAAAAGTTCAGGAAGATTGAGAGCTTACATGCAAACATGCCACATAAAACTGAAACAGTCCTGCCCGATTTGAAGAAGAAGATCTGAAAATCTACCGGCAGAAATATGCATACATACACTGTCCGATTAGCTGAAGAAGAAATATGATTTTTTTGGTAGGTGTCGAGATCGGGATTATTTATCTAAAATTACGCCATGAGACCTATCCACAAATTCCTCAACCATTTCATGACAGCTGAGATATTTGCTCATGGCACACGGACAGACAGACGAATACACCTATATCCACAAGTTCCTCAATAATTTCCAGACAGCTGAGATGTTTCTGTCTGTCTGTCAGTCTGAGGAGAGAATTTGCCTCCTTATGTGTGTACCGCTTGTACAACGGACAGTTCTCTGAAGAATTGTTTGACTTGATGCCCACGGGCTACCTTCTACCATCGCAACTCTCGCCATCGACGGGGAGTCCATACTCATATATTGGAACCGAAATGGTTTCTACTGTGCGGTTTCAAAGGAGTTTTCTAGCGCGTAAACTCAGGCTGTAGAATGAGCTCCCCGCCATGGCGCCAGGGTGTGAAGATATTTCTGTATGGTCCGCAACGCACGAGTGATACATACGGTGACCGCTTACCATCAGGCCGGCCGTATGCTTGTTTGACACCATAGTATTAAATTTAAATAATAATAATAATTTAAAAATTACCCGTAGAAGACAGACAGACAGACGGATCGACACGGGCGGAGATCTATCCAAAAGTTCCTCAACCAGACAGCTGAGAATTTTTCTCGTGGCAGACAGACAGATAGATGGGCGGCAGTAGGCTTCTTAATAACATGTGTACATTATTTTACATGAATACATAAATAAATAAATAAATACAAAATTATGTGAATGAACAGCTTAAATACAAAATTTAATCCCCCTGTTCACTCATTAATGGATCAAATTCCAACAACACCGATATTCTTTGCGATAGTTTCCAAATTTTAATTATATTCCAAGCTTATATAATAAATTTAGTATACACAACTTCATCCCTTTTTTACCCCTTCGGGGTCGGAATTATAGAAAACGCTGAGGCGCATATAAATTCATTTTCAATCATCAACCTAAACACAAAATTTGAAGGTCCTAACTTCCAAACTGATGGACTTTCATACAAACTCGCATCCCCTATTTTACCCCCATAGGGGTGTTATATTGAAAAATCCTTCGTTAGTGGATACCTACACTTTATAATTATAAATTTAGTGATGATTACTATGGAAATGAAAGATTCCCCCCTTAGGGGTGGAATTTCCAAAAAAACCTTCCTTAGTGGATGCCTACACCGTATAATAAGACATTTAGTGAAGTTTACTTTCAAATTGAAGGACTTGCATACACAACTTCATCCCCCTTTTCCTCCCTTCGGTGGTGGAATTATCACAATCGCTGAGATAACTATACATTAATTTTCAATCGTCAGCCTAAACACAAAATTTGAAGATCCTAACTTCAAAACTGACGGACTTGCATACAAACTTTCATCCCTTATTTTACCCCCTTAGGGGCGGAATTTCCAAAAATCCTTCCTTAGTGGATGCCTACACCGTATAATAATACATTTAGTGAAGTTTACTTTCAAATTGAAGGACTTGCATTAACAACTTCATCCCCCTTTTCCTCCCTTCGGTGGTGGAATTATCACAAACGCTGAGATAACTAAGTATACATTAATTTTCAATCGTAAGCCTAAACACAAAATTTGAAGATCCTAACTTCAAAACTGACGGACTTGCATACAAACTGTCATCCCCTATTTTACCCTCTTAGGGGTGGAATTTCCAAAAATCCTTCCTTAGTGGATGCCTCCACTGTATAAGGTATCTGTGTGCAAAATTTCAAATCTCTAGGTCCAGCGGTTTGGGCTGTGCGTTGATATATCAACAATCAGTTTATCATTTTATATATTAAGATTACAATCAGGAATTATAATACCAAAAACCAAAAACAAGAAAGTGGAGTTAATTTGAAGGGCCGGTTGGCTTAATTGGTTAAGATTCCATTTATCACGCAGCAGGTCGTGGATTCGATTCTCACCCAGGACATGCATTTGTGTGCATTTTTAGTCCTGTGGCTCGACCTGGTAAAGCCTTATAACTTATAAGCCAGATTATAACTTATAAGCCAGGGATCAGTACGATATATACACTCTCCGTTTTAGCTCGTCCCATAGGTGTTCGATCGGGTTCAAATCAGGACTTCGTGCTGGCCATACCATTTGTTGAATCCCGATCGCAGACAAGTAATCCGTAACGATCTGCGCGGTATGAGGTCTCGCATTGTCATGCATAAACAAGAAATTTTCTCCGACAAAACCAGCATACGGCATTACGTGGTTTTCAAGAATGTCAGTTATGTATCGGTCAGCTGTTAATCCACGTCTACCATTGCCATCGTTGGCGGGGTCGACGAAGACAAGTTCCGTTTTTCCGTCTAGAGAAATTCCTCCCCACACCATACAAGAACCACCACCAAAACTCACCGTTTCTCGAATGCAACATTGGGCAAATCTTTCACCAGGACGTCTATACACTCGGTTTCTCCCGTCATTGCTAAAAAGACAGATTCTTGACTCGTCAGAAAACAAAACTGACCTCCAGTCTTCTAACGTCCAATTAATGTGTTCTCGAGCAAACTCCAAGCGAGATCGGCGATGAGCTACAGTCAATTTTGGGCCAGTTGCTGGTTTGTGTGATGTTAAATTTCGTTCTTTTAGTCTTCGTCTCACTGTCCACCTACTGATTGCGACTCCTCGAACGTCACGTAACGCTTGCTGTAGCTGAACAGCATTAAGTCCACGGTCGCGCAACGAATTGGTTGCAATAAAGCGGTCGTCACGTTCTGTTGTTGCCCGTGGTCGGCCAGTTCCAGGTCGCCGAACAAAAGCACCAGTCTCCAGATACCTGCGGTATACCCGCTGTACCTTTGAACGACTCAAATGAAGTCTGCGTGCCACTTCACGTTGTCCGTGTCCAACCTCAAGTAAAGCTACAACTTGGGCAGCTTCCGTCGGTGTAGTATCCATTTTATCAGGTTATTTTGATTACACAGACACAGATAAAGACAACAATAACAAGTAATATGGGTATGATTAACAAAAACCTCAAATTTAATCTTTTCTTAACAGAGTACAATAAAAATGTCATAAGCAAATTAAATGCGATAATTTTATTCTACCCTTTAAACTTTAATAAAAATGAAATTTTGACAACTAACTACCCTCATTGTAAAGGTTATTAAATACCCTTTTAGGCGATATATGTTTCGAATCGATGCGTTCCTTAATACCAAAAATAATTACCATAATGCGTGAAAAAGGAAGTGGCTCGATTTATTTGCTCCCAAGTGTATATTATAATATTTAATATTTGGTGGCAAAATACGACAAATTAGTGACACAATAGCAATAGAATTGAAATCCGTGATGGTGGCCTTGCCAGAAAGTGCCACACTATTCTCACCGTTACGAAGTTTGAATGATCGTTTTTTTTTTTATAAGGGAAATCAGGAGGTTGGAGGGATTACTTCGACGAAGAAATGACTCAACAGGCGGACCGCTGGATGGCAGACAACCTGAGCGACACAGATCTACGGTTCCCTCATTTAATAAACCAATAACTCATTGCACACATTGTGATAAATATTATTGAATGAGACGTTTTCGTTCCATAGTTTTATAGAGTTGGATGAAAATACCTGTCAAATCGTGTACAAGGTTCAAATTCTAATTATCAAGTTTGACAGGTATTTTCAACCAAACTATAAAACCTTATGGAAAGAAAAGGTCTCATTGTGAAAGAAACAAACAAAAAGGGTGATAATCATTTATTAATAAAATGCTTTATTGTAGTATTTCTTTGTAATACCATATTAAGTTTACATCAACACATTGAGAAACTAGCCATTAAGTAAACAATGCTTTAAAAAATTCTAACGCGTTTTTTCCCATAATAATTTCAATTCCTACTCCTACCACAGAATATTTAATAGTACTACGTACAGAAAACCCACTTCGAAAACGACATTTAAACAAAAATCTACTCTTGGAACGACAGAATAAAGCGCAATCCAGTTCGCGCAGCGCTGCGCGCCTAAAATTATATTCACCTACAACTTCCCTCTCTTTCTATCGTATAACTCTATCCTGTATGACGCGGCACGTGTTACGGTAGGGTTGTCTAATGAGGTATTATGAATCTTCAATATTTCCTTATCGCCTATGTATGTCCTATTACTATTCTCTGTGTTTATTTTATTTCTATGCTATTCTCCTTTCGTGAACAATGACATTTAAAATATCCTAGCTAACTAGTATTAGATCAGAAAGTTATTTTAAAATGTCTACATACTTTAATCTAAGTTGTTAGACCTATACGTACTTTGTATACTGAATGTGTATTCTGTCTACGAAACTGAATACAACTATTTTGGGGAAGGGTTTTAGTAACATACATGCTTATCAAATCTGGAATGACTGACGACGCGACAAGAAACGGCACGATTACCTAGTCCGAAATTCACAATATTTGTTCTTAATAATCTTCATGTTGATTAAAGAAGTTTGTTATATAAAAATTAATAAAGAATTAACCAAAAAAAGGATATATTGAGTTACTTACCTACATAACAATAAGAATTGTTAAATTTTTCTGAATATTGTTCTACTGATTTTTGAAATAGTGGTATGTTAAATCTTAGTTATTCTAAGAGTTGTAAGGTAGAATTACTGTATATTTAAAGAGGGAACTCTCTCTATATTGGAACTACTAACAGTTTCTAAAAAAAAAATCGTCAAAATCGGTTCATAAACGACGAAGTTATCCGCGAACACATAAAAATAATTAGACTTCAAAGTACACTAAGAAGTAATCAAATCCTGATGTGATGACAATGGGACCAAACGGGAAGTGTACCTTTCCAGACAAAAAAAGAATTTTCCAAATCGGTTAATAAACGACGGAGATATGAGGTAACAAACATAAAAAAAAAAAAAAAAACATACAACCGAATTGAGAACCTCCTCCTTTTTTTGAAGTCGGTTAAAAAATATACGGTCGAATTGAGAAACCTCCTCCTTTTTTTGAAGTGGGTTAAAAATCATTCACATGAGTTTTCGAGGTCTAAGAGGCCCGTTTATACAAGAGGGTCTCTTCTGGTCGCTCTATCTTTGTCTCTTTTTAACACACTGGTATGTTATCAAAACGGGCCTATTATTATAATAAGGACTTTAGGACAATACAATGAAACAACAACAAAATATCTAGAACTATAAAAACAACGATATCTACACAATATAGTGTTAAAAAAAGAACAGTAAACACTTTATATAGGTAGTACGTAGGTATTTATACCCACACGCGTCTTGCGCTGCGTGCGCGTTGCAACCGACTAGCGTTGTTCCGGTAGTCCGCGTCCGCGCGATCGTACCTAAACATGGGAGTGGGACAGGCCTGCTCCTACGTCCATAAATAAAACAATGTATCAGTCCTTCTTCACATTTTTATTAAATAATACGGTTATACAAAGAAAATAAATTAAAAGCCAGATTTAATCATCATTCGTTGGTAATATAAAATTATAAAACAGACTTATAATCATAATAATGGATAAGGAGGCGCCTGAGCACAGAGGATTGAAGGGAACAGAGTACAAGCTTCTAAGGAGCGTTCAAAAATTATACCTATTTTGGTAGGGTTAGCACAGGAGAATAACATTAAATGAATATATACCTATCAGCTTTTTCGTGATGATAGAATATTGCTATTCACATATTACAGATTATTAGGAAAGGGTACTAAAATGCAAATCTAGTTTTGACGCTGACCATACCTGTGTGACTACGGTTTGCTCGCAAACTCGGCAGATCGCGTTGTACCAGAGATGAAATCTTGCTGAATCACTTTATCGCCCCCAAAACCCCCATATAGCAAATTTCATCGAAATCGTTATAGCCGTTTTCGAGATCTCAAAACATACATGCTCGTTAAATAGGATAGGTAGGTAGTTACACCTACGTATTTGAAATCATAAACATAATCATGCCATTAATTTACGAGAAAAGAGGCAATATAAAAACAATTTGCCAGAAAGCTAATACCTACCTACCTATTATATGCAAGATACTAAGAGAAAACTTATTCATTATATTATTGTTCATAGACTCAGTAAAGTAAACCATATTTACACATTTAGATTTAAAATTCTATTATTAAAATCTAAACGTAAACAAACACGATGCGCGAGTTCCCTGAGTTTGAGCACAGGCAGAGCCAGTATAAACCGGTTTCCCCTCGTACGTGACGAGCCGCCTGTGCTTTCGCACACACGCGCCTCAAGCTTGTAGTTGTGTACCTACCGTAGCGCGTTTGTATGAAGCTTGGTCTCTGTTCCCTTCAATCCTCTGTGGCCTGAGGGCAGGCTCGTGTAGTCGCCCTCACTCCAGTGACCGCGAAAACGAGCGGAGCCTCCGCCGCCGCCCGCGCCCCTCCACACGTACACCTCTATAAAAAGCGACTCTATAATATGAAACTGGGAAGAGTCTCCCGCACCTAACGACTCGCCCACGGAAAAGAGAGACTCGCCGCTCTACGAGCGACGTTAAAACTATCATACCCTTATAGAAAATCACAAAATTCAAGCGGAAATAATAGGAATCTGAATTCGATCACTGGGCGAATGTGTGTGTGGTGTGGTGTGGTCTACGCGATCACGTCGGGCAGCGCGGTGTCTAGCGGCGGCGCGGGCGGGCTGGGCGCAGTGTTGCCAACTGCTAGCTTTACTAAGTAGCTAGACATCTTTCAAAAAGTAGCTAGATTGCCAGATTTTGATACCCAAAAAATTTGCTAGAAGTAGCTAAATGTTTCTAAGTAGGTAGATAACAATAACATTGTTAAAGAGAATTAAAAACCAGTATATTAAATAGGTTTTTTTTTTCAAGGGTTATTAATTTTCACAATATATTAAACAGCGAGCATTAGTTTTAAATGAGGCGATTTCTTACGATACCTCTATGGTCAAAATACCTGTCAAATCGTGTACTTTAGGTTCAAATTGGATCCAAATATCAGCATTTTGACAGGTATTTTGACAATAGAGGTATCATAAGAAAACTCCATATTCCCGGCCACCGACCTATACCCACATCTAGGCCAATAGCGTCGCGTTTAGTCTTTTTCTATCGAGACCCAGTGCCCTATTACGAACTTTCGAAAGTATTGAAAAGTAGCTAGAAAAAGTAGCTAAATAAATTTAGCTACAAGTTTCATTAAATTGTAGCTGCCTAACACCAAAAAATAGCTAGATCTAGCTATAAAGTAGCTAAGTTGGCATCACTGGCTGGGCGGCGCCTTCAGCGGCAGCGGCTCCACCGTCCCGTTGCTGAGCCCGTTCGATTGCACCGGCTCCTTAACAGACTCTATCGACTTCTTAGGTACGCATTTCGGTACGCTTTTTATAGCTACGCCCGTCTTACATCATTATAATTTCATTTTATTTTAAAAGGAAAACCAACGGCATCCAATGCTGAACTTAAAAAATAATTTCTGTCGGAACAGATGGACAGGTTTTTGTAGATGCATTATAGCATATAATAATGCATACTTAGTAGGTAGCAATGATATTATAAGAGATAGATAGGTTACCTACACAAGATTTGAACTTCATAAATGTCACACTGTCATACATGTCGTCTCGTTGACGCTCTGACGCAACTCATAGCTAATGTTTTCTAACTAGTACAGCATTTAACGTGCCACTCGCGGAGCGCTTATAACCTATCTACCTCTTTTACTTATAAAATGATTGGAAGGCAGTATTAGATCATAATCATAACTTTAATAATATTCTGGGACATTCTTTACACACGGCTATCTGATCCCAAAAAAAGCAAGTCATTTACTATGAAAACTAGATATCTGATGTCTCATTGTCCAAGAGACACCAGGTGACCGAGTTTCTTAAAAAAACTGTTATAATATATGCTACTAATATGCTAAGGAGATAGTCCATAAAATTTTAAGATATAACTACGAAAAAACTTACGTTTGGTGAATTGTAACCATAGAAAAATATGGTTTCAAAGAGTTGTCCAGGGGACGTCTTAGTCTGACTCGCTCGCTCACCGAGGGTTCCGACCATCCTTGGACGCATCGATGAAAAAACCCTGAGTATTAATAGAACTTAAAGAATAAAATGTTTTTCTTTCTTTCTTTCTTTAGCTTATAACTCGACACTGGCAAAATAATTCCTAATTACATCGCAGAGTGACGTTGCGTTTTCATTTTTATTTTCATAAATTTTAGTTTTATTGCATACTAGCTGCCCGGCACGACTTCGTTCGCGTGGTGTCCTACTAACCTACCCTACCACTACCCCTACCGTACTCTACCTAGCCTACCTTACTTACCCTACTCTACCCTACCCTACCCTACCCTCGCAACTTACTTAATTTTTTCTTTCATAAAAACCTTCTCCTGACAATAACAAACACAACAAAAAAATAATTAGCAAAATCGGTCCAGCCGTTCACGCGTTATATAAGGATTGATATTGATTGGATATGTGAAATAGGGATTCATTTTTATATATATAGAATATTATATTATATATACATATAAAATGCTTTGTCCTGAATGACTGACTGACAATCAACGCACAGCCTAAACCGCTGATCCTAGAGACCTGAAACTTGGAGGGTGTGTTCTTTGTATGACGTAGGCATCACATAAGAATGGATTTTCCGAAATTCTACCCCTAAGGGGGTGAAAAACGGGGGCAAAGTTTGTATGGGACAACGTGATTCCTTGGTCCGATCTACTTCAAATTTTGCATAAAAATTCTTTAACAGAATTGATGGAAGACATGTTTCGTATTTTATTGAAAATCATCGCCTAACTGGGTCAAAAAGGGGTAGAAAGTTATTTTAGGGGTGATTTGCATTGAAGTTGATATCAATACTCCTTAGTACTTTTGATTTAATTAACAATTTTTATTTTGACACATATTTGAAATCTCAATCCGATTTTCACAGATTACAGAATAAGGCAGATGGAGCTTACGGAACACGGGAGGGAGGCCAAAATAGCAAATACAAATTGAAAAACACATACCTGGTATTCTTTTTTGAATTTGTATTTGCTTTGTTTAAAAAACTTTATTTAACGAAAAACACTCTCTTTTAAATAAATTAGCACACAGCAGATTTTAAACATAGCAAATACAAATTCAAAAGCGAATACCAGGTAGGTATGTGTTTTTCAATTAGTACCTAATTGCTTTTTTTGGCCTCACTCCCGTGTTTCGCGCGCTCTATCTGCCTTTTGTTCTGGAAACTGAAATGCTCTTTAAAATTGGAATGTCAAATATAAAAGAATATTATTTAAATCGGATTAGAATTTGAAATTTGTTTGGAAGTTCATTTTCTCCACAGACGTATGAATAGTACCTACAAGCAGACTAAGCATTCGCAAAAAAATTTAAAAACCTACAAAGAAAGTGTAGCTGTTACAGAGCCGAACTAAGGCCGGTAAAGATATTTACGTCTATGAATGAGGGGCGGCGGCGGCAGGCGGAGATAATCCATAATAATATTATAAATGCCAAAGTAGCTCTGTTTGTTTGTTTGTTACGGTTTCACGCCTCAACTACTCAACCGATCATCATGAAATTTGTTATACAGATAGCCTGGTATGGAGAAGGACGGTTTCAAGGTCAACCCGCGGGGGACATCTAGTAGTCTGTTTTGCACATATTTTCACGAAAATGAAAGAAAAGTATAATTTAGTAAAGGTTTTATTGAAAGAAAATCAATTCACTCAAAAAATTCAATTCACAATCATTTATTCAAATAGACCTTCGCAGGCAGTTATGAAAAGTCTGACTCTAATTCTCTAATACCGGTTCGGAAGGTTACATTTGCTGAGAAGAGCCGACAATAAGCTCAGCAATAACTCATATAAAACAAGCTTAGATTCATTACATAACATTTACGTTCTAATCGCACTGACAACAATTGCGAGCCCCGGCGCGGCGGCAAAACTAAAAAGTAAACTAAATGAATTTAAAAAGTAAATAAATAGTAAACTTAAGCAGACTAGCCCCCACAAACACCAGCAGTTCACAAGTATGACGCGTATGGCAGCCACAGCCCTCCTCGCTGTATTGGAGGGAAGTGAGCGACCCGTCACATGATGCCGCCGCAATAGGGTTTCGTTCCCGGGTCCCGGGAATTCCCGATTCCCGAAGTCGGGATTTTTTTTGCGATTTCCCGGGAATTCCCGGGAATTTCTTTATGAGATTGAATGCTCTAAAACACTGCAAATATTGGTCAAAATTAACGAAAAACCTTTGAAACACAAAGATGTTGCATACGTTCTTAAAACAAATGTCGATATCCACCGAAATCGAACGAACTGAATTACAAGCTTATGAGAAATTAAATAATAAATAATAATAAATAAATATCCTGGGACATTCCTCACACACGTTCATCTGATCCCAAACTAAGCAGAGCTTGTACTATGGAAACCAGATAACTGATATAATACATATACTACTTTTTGTTTGTAAATACATACTTAATATACATAATTGCTGAAAGGAAGTGTGTATTTGTGGAGATAACGTTTTTTTCTTAGAAAAATTTCAAGTTCTCCGAAAATACACATAAAAACATGTTTTATTTATTTTTATTTATTTATTTATTTAATGGTTCACCAACATTTGCTTACACTAAACATATAATTATTTCAACTGCCAAATATAAAGACTATGTGTAACAAACAATTATAGGTAAACACAACATGTAACACGACAAATTTTACTTAGGTATTATCAAATTAACACTAGCACAGTACACGAAAGAAACATGTATAGCAAAAGAGAGAAAAAAAAAATACAGAAAAATAAATGTGTGTTTGTATGTAACCTATCAAAAGTCAAGTAAAATACGTAATTTAATTTAATTACCTATTTGTGTACACTCTACATTAACCAAAGAAGAAGAAATATTGAGATACAAAGAAAGTATTACAGCCTACCTACCTGACTTACAAGATTGCTCCACCAACTCTGTGCAAACCTATCACGATAAAATAATAAATGCCATCTGCCAAAGCCTTCAGAGTGCTCGTTCAGCAAGGGAAAACACAAACAATAATCAAAACATACTATCAGAGCGCACTTTAACACTTTTGAAAAGAAGACAAGAGCTACAAAGAACTTCAAACAAAACTCGATCGCTAAAAAACGAACTCTCAGCACTGTACAAGCTAATAAGTAAACTTATAAAACAAGACTATACAATATTTAGATATAACACCATCGAAAGACACCTAGTACAGGCAGGCAGCTCAAAAAAAGCATTTAAGGAGTTACAAACATGCAAAACATGGATTGACGGGCTAAGTCGGGCAAATACAGTGCTTAGTAGTCGTAATGACGTTATAGACGTTGCAACGGAATTTTATAAAACCCTGTACAGAGCCAAAGAACAAAAAATTCCAGAACAAAATGACACGTACCCCACAGACCCCTATAACAAAGAAGCTAGAGCACAGTTTGACGTTATAGAAATAGTAAACGCAATAAAGCGTCTGAAATCAGATAAAAGCCCAGGCTCAGACAACATAACAAACGAAGCTATAAAAACAGCCTACACTCAACTAGCTCTACCTTTAACTCTTCTGTTCAACCGCATACTGGAAACTACCGAAATACCTACTCAATGGTCAGAGTCCAATATAATATTAATTTATAAGAAAGGTGACGCTCGTGATATAGGTAATTATAGGCCAATAAGCTTATTACCATGCTTGTACAAACTCTTCTCTTCGCTAATAAATCAAAGAATAAGCACTATATTAGAAGCGGAACAACCTATTGAGCAAGCTGGATTCAGAAGGGCTTTTCAACTATAGACCACATTCACACCTTGGAACTACTGATAGAAAAATATCAGGAACGACGGAGAGCTCTATACATCGCATTCATCGATTACCAAAAAGCATTCGACACAGTATCACACTCAAGCATCTGGGAAACGCTAAAAGAACAAGGTATAGATAATGTATAGATACAAGTGATTAAAAACATATATTGGAACAATAAAGGTAGAGTGAAACTGGAAAAAATCGGACCAAGCTTTCCCATTGATAGAGGTGTAAGACAAGGTGACCCCTTGTCTCCGCTATTATTTATTGCTATCCTAGAATCGATAATGAGGAAACTGGGTTGGGATAAGTACGGACTAAATATTGACGGCAACTACCTTAGTCACCTCCGCTTCGCCGATGATCTAGTTCTGCTGTCAGAAACAGTCACACAACTACAACTCATGATCTATTCACTGAACGAAGCCAGCAAACATGTCGGTTTGGAAATTAACCTGTCAAAAACAATGCTAATGACGAACAGCACAGAAACAAGCATATCAGTTGACAACGATGTATGATGTATGATGTGTAAGTACACAGAAAACTACATCTACCTGGGGAAACAAATAGGTTTTGACAAAAAAAACAATGAGTTAGAAATAGAACGAAGAATACAAAGATCTTGGAATAAGTACTGGAGCTTAAAGGAAATATTTAAAGGTAACATGGCAGTAAAGATAAAATCTAGAGTGATGAATACATGTCTCCTACCATGCTTAACCTATGCCTGTCAGACCTGGAAGTACACTAGCAAAGTAAAAAACAAACTCATCAGCTGCCAACGCGGGATGGAGCGCAGTATGCTTAACATCAAAAAAATAAAGCACATAAAAATAAGAAATATTTCAAAAGCTACTGACGCTCTTAACCATGCTCAAAGACTTAAATGGAAATAGGCAGGACATGTAGCGCGACTACAGGATGAGAGATGGACTGGGAAAATTACGTCATGGTTCGGTCCTAAAGGGAAACGCTACGGAGGAAGACCCCACGCGAGGTGGCAAGACGACATCACACGGATAGCGGGACCAGGTTGGTTACCAATGGGATTCTTTGGAGGAGGCCTTCACCCGAGGAGGGGTTCTTGCAAACCAAACAACTAAGCAGTACTAAAACATTAATCTTAGCATTAAAATATTTATCATAAGTTAAAAGTATATACATATACTAATACGAACGTAGAATAGAACAGAGTACCTACTGAATAAACATTATTTAATATTATATAATATATGTCGGAGTCAGCGACAGCCAAGCGATACAAAGACCACTACTAGGGTTCAGTGGTATCAGGATTCGGTGGGCGCAGTGCAGGCAATAAAACAACCTTATACCATCGCTTCGTAAAAGTCCCGTATGAGGAGAAGAAGCGACGCAACAAACTCCTCACGGGCCCAATGTGTTTATTGTCGTAATATTACAATTAAATAATCACTCCACTTCACTTCACACAATTGTACATTCTTAAATAAGTATAGGCTTAAGAACCGGGTGTAACAGCGATTGCACTGAGATGTGTACAGCTCGAGAGCTTGTGATAAGCTAATTGTCCCAAAAGCAATATGCATCCCCTTATTAACTTTGTTATTCACATTATATCAAATCAGTATTCTTACTTTTTACAAATACCCTCATTAAGTCTGTTATTTACGTTAAAGTCAAATCAGTGTTGCTACTATTTCACCCAACCCTTGTACCACGATAATAACATAATCGAACTGAGTTCAACTAACTATCTCATTCTCCGACACGGCCATCCTGCGAATCACACGTCCTCGTGTGAAAAGCTCTACCAGATGTACCTGAAACCAAAGAAGTCCAGCACAGTAACTGATAATTTCGCTCGGCCATTCCTGCCTAAACTTGATAGCCATTTTTGCTATTAATCGCTTCAGTTTAATCATTACACTAACGCTTACTCATACCAACCAATGACACAGTTCCAATCTTTTAACTTATCTCATAAATTCAAGACACACTAAAGTCAACAAAGGTAAGCAGTAAGCTCAGTTTAGACAATCCAAATGTAACGATTACTAAGATCAACAGCCCTACAGCTCCACCAAGCACGTTTACTACCTACGCACTTACCTAAGGGAGACAGTTTTTACTTTATAGTCTTCTAGGCAAGAATAGACAGTACTAAATCACTCTAAGCATTTGCTTATAGAATATTCGCGGACTACTCACGAAAATCTATGATCTCCGCACTTTATTGTGTTATGGAAACAGCCACCGCGCCGTTAATAGTGTAAGTCGCCTCCAATGGCCTCCACGCCTTCCAGATAACCACCACGCCTTCTGGACAGCTCCGTCTAAATGACCACCTCGCCTCATTGAGACAGACCTTCACGCCTTCTAGATTACTACTAAATCTGGCAAAGAGCATACGACCGACGATGGTATCCGGTTACCGCAGCCCTTGGACGCGTGTAACACCAGGGGTATCACACGCGTGCGTACTTACTCTGCAGAAATCTCTTCTAGATCACCACAAATTCTGGCAAAAAGCATACGGCCTCCCGGATGTTAGCCGGTTACCGCAGCCTTTGGACACTTGCAACACCTGGGGTATCACTCGCGTCTGCCGACTCTGTGTAAATCTCTTCACCTATCCTTCCAGATGACCACCTAGCCTAGTCAGATAACACCGTCTAAATTGCCACCTCGCCTCATTTAGACAACACCGTGTAAATGGCCAACTCACCGTTCAGACCCCTAACAGAACCATTAGTCATTTTAGCCTTCTTTTTTTTTCTAATCTTGCTTTATCGAGTTTGCGTTAGCACTTTGCACTATCTATCAATAGACCAGTGACAGCAAAATAGAATAGTGAAAGAGAGACAAGTTAAATAACGAACACTATTGTAGCGAACTAATCGATTCACTTCACGGACAACTTAAGTTTACTTAAGAGATACCAATTTCTATCAGGCTATGTCTACATAATAGCTAATAGTAAGGTCAACTTTACACCGGCTGATAGAATTTCACTCCAAAATGAACTACACTACCTAATTGGCATTAGTTTAAACCTATCGTGAGATTATATGACGTAAGAGATTAAAATATTGTGTGATTTTAACGACCTAGAAACATTGAGGCATTACATAACCTTACATGACCTTCACTATGAGAATAAATGTCAGGGACATAAACAAAGGACATTGCCAACCGCATATGGAACCAGCACAGTACATCGCTATCAAGGCACTCACTCAACTCCTAGTTAGTTGCTTACTTTTAACCATCATAGTTTATTTCTACCTACATTTTTCAATTCCGAAATCGACACGAAATCAAAACGCAATTTCACGATAATAAAATCAATTACAATAATCTTGCTAAAACAATATTGATGAGTACCGCATCAAAGTCTAGTCTCATTTGCGTAACAACTTAAACAAGGGTAATAATAAAGCATATCGTCACGTCACACTAACAACACATCTTGTTAACGTTTCAACACAAACTGGGATATTAAACTACGCAGCCTAGGTGCGGCTCATCTTATTAAGTATCACGCTAGTATTTAAATAAGCAAGAACAACTCAAATCATTAGGTGCCTATTTTATCTGACTATCCGATTATGACTATAATCTAGCTCCCATAATCTCTATGACTGCTAAACACTACTGGTAGTATAGTAGTTAGCAGTACGGAACTGTTTCCGTAATGACAATTATACCCGTGACTATCCCCGTGAACAAAACGCAAAATAATAATTTAAGACTCAAGAGGACACGCACTTAAATCCAATTAAAACGCTAACCAACTATATTCTCAATAACAATGGGTACTTGTACCTCAGGTACCTTCGTAATCCATTAGTAAACAACATGAAATCGACTCACAGAAAATAGCCATCTATCCAGTAGGGTTGCCGAATGCAGCACAGGTCAACCCGACGCTGGTTGTTGCTGTTGCTCACTGCACCGGTGTTGCTACCAACCGCGCTGCCGTTGCCACGACTGCTTTTGACTGCAGTGAAGTTGCAGACACGAGGGCAGTTATTCGCAAAGTAGCCAGCATCACCATATCTGTAACAGTTAACACAACACAGCATTTGGTTCCAGCTTAGACAATAAAATAATGTTAGAAGTAAAGGAACGATCACATGACCTGTTTTTCCCACACTCGAAGCACCGCAGACAAACGCGCAGCATGGAATCACCACCATCTAGCTATTATCATGTCGCGTATAAGCACGCGCATCTCATGATTCATTTAGTTACACGATTATCTGGCTGTTTCTGGTTATAGAAATGATGCCACCAAACTTTATTCAGTCTTCATTCTTGACGTCATCCCTCGCTTGGCAAAAGCCTCTATTTGACACGTATTCGGGGTTCTCAAGCACGTGGCAGTCCTCAAAGTATGTAGAAACAATTCAAGTATGGTTTTAATTGCCTGTCTTTATCCCACGCCTGATGTTGGAGTCAGCGACAGCCAAGCGATTCAAAGACCACTACTAGGGTTCAGTGGTATCAGGATTCGGTGGGCGCAGTGCAGGCAATAAAACAACCTTATACCATCGCTTCGTAAAAGTCCCGTATGAGGAGAAGAAGCGACGCAACAAACTCCTCACGGGCCCAATGTGTTTATTGTCGTAATATTACAATTAAATAATCACTCCACTTCACTTCACACAATTGTACATTCTTAAATAAGTATAGGCTTAAGAACCGGGTGTAACAGCGATTGCACTGAGATGTGTACAGCTCGAGAGCTTGTGATAAGCTAATTGTCCCAAAAGCAATATGCATCCCCTTATTAACTTTGTTATTCACATTATATCAAATCAGTATTCTTACTTTTTACAAATACCCTCATTAAGTCTGTTATTTACGTTAAAGTCAAATCAGTGTTGCTACTATTTCACCCAACCCTTGTACCACGATAATAACATAATCGAACTGAGTTCAACTACCTATCTCATTCTCCGACATATACATATGTAAACAAAATAAAAATTATAAACTTACCAATAGTTGTACGTAGTATTTATATACTCTGAGCTAATAGTAATAATAATACTACTTTAAGTAAATTAGAAAAATAAATAAATATATAAGTAAAAATAGTTAGGAACAAAATAGATATACTTAATCATGGGTATATACATATTTAGATATAGTATTAGATTTATTAGATTCATTCACTGTTATTTAGTTTCAGCAAGAAATAAAAGGCTTTTTTATTTTTTTATTTACCTATTTGTGTCTCACACACAAACATAAGTAGAAAATTAAAAATAATCATATCAAACTACAGGTCATACATAGTTACTATGGGTAGTTTCTAAACTGCTGATTTTAGACAAAATCTCTGAATGCGCATAATTTTGAAGAAAAAGAAAGTTACATTAATATTTTTTTTTATATATATTTTTGGAGATTAAGCTTATCAGCGTTTTTGTATTGAAAAATTTCAATATTGCCGAAAATGCATATTTTTTTAAATAATAAGTATTATTATTTTTGCCGACCAAAAGTCAAGTAAAATACATCATCATTATCATATCAGCCTAAGGATGTCCGCTGCTGAACAAAGACCTCCCCCATTAACTTCCACTTCGAACGATTTTGGGTCGCTTGCATCCAGCGGCGCCCAGCGACTCTGACCAGGTCGTCGATCCGTCTGGTGGGAAGTCGTCCCTAACGGCGCTTTCCTGTACGTGGTCGCCACTCGCGTCGTCTTCGAGCGATGTGGCCTGCCCATTGCTGTTACATCAGCTTACTATCACTAAGAGCTATATCGGAAATTTTTGTTCTCCTACGAATGTCGTCAATTCCCTGTCTCGTAAAGAAATTCCGAGCATAGTACGTTCCTTGTGAAATAGTAAAATTTTTTTTCGACACATGCTCGTAATTTGACATTTATTGCACCATCTTTAGTATCATAATGTAGCTTATGATGCACTAGTGCTTTTTAATTTACATTACCGCACAGTTTTATGATAGGTATAATCCCGATTATGTTAAGTTTGTAACTCAATGCTATTGATATGTGCGTAGACGAAGCATTCTTAATTTAAATGATTAAAACAGTTTTGCTCTCAAAAAAAGGACTTGCGCGCCCTACTTGTTGACGTTCAAATTGACCATTATCAAAAAATCTAGTTAAAAAAATACAAGTTTGTTTTTTCCCTCACAAGTGTGTTGAAAAACGTCGTATGACACGCGTGTGCGTTGATCATTACACTCTCGGGTTCCTTTGCTTAATAGGTACCGTCTCGTGTGTAATTACCAACTTTGCACACGTCTCATAATGTACTATTAGTTACTTCTAAGAAAAATTAATTGCTAATTTAATTAAATTACGTGGTTTACATGACTTTATATACGTTAAAATAACAAAACTAACAACTTTTTATAATTTCCCGGGAATCGGAAGTCATTTTTTTCATTCCCGGGTCCCGGGAATTGAAAAAGGTCGGGAAAAACAAACCCTACGCCGCAAGCAAAGGCCTTAAAGTGAGAATGACTTACTTAAGTCTGCCTTAGAAATAAAAAAATAAACTAAAGGGAAACTACTAATCACACAATTTGTTATCACTGTGAGTACTGTAACTTAACAAGTTTAGACTAAATATCATTTAAATAGAAAATATAAAAATTTGCCAGACATAATATATCAATGCATTTATCTATTTATATAAAAATTTACCCCTATTTCTTCTAGTCACGCTATAACCTGAGAACGGCTATACCGTTTTTTTTTTTAATACTTTCTAATACTTGATTCCTAGAAGGTACGTAGATTAAAAATTTAAGAAAGTTGAAAATAACAATGAGGGCAGGAGGAAGCATGGGTGCCTGCTCTTCGTTACGCAAGGGCGAAGGGGCTGCACTGCCCGCAGCGCCAGAGCCGATGCAGAAGTGAATTTATGCCAAAAAAACCTCATCCTCATACCATGAGCTTGCTTTAAGTTTGGGGGGTACCGGGGGGAAGGGAATTCCCTCCCGCACCCCTCGCACACACCTCTTACCCCTGCCGTGTGACGTCTCCGAAAGTTTTACCCAAAATAAATTTAATTTACCAAATCCGTCCCCTCGATACATTATATGTAAACAATATATAAATCTTTAGATTTCTTAAATTGTGTGTAGTTTCCTTTATATAAAACGTATGGAAAGTAATTTTAACATAATTATTTATCATATTTTCAAATTATCGCCTACGAATGGTAATTATTTCTTTATAAAAACACCATAATAAATATATTGAATTTGTAATGAAATCAAAACTAACCGATGAAACGTTATTCCTGGTAATTCCTTATGACTTGAACTATCACACTTATAGGCACTTAACCATATTTAATCCTAGATTTTCGCCCTATTTCTACAAAAACAATTAATATTTCGCAATAAAACCAAATAAAAACATACAGTTGTTGACCCGTCACACGGATTATCATGACAGATCAGATGACGGAAAATGACTTCAATTTATCTTTTTAATACTAGTATAATACGTAAAATAGGTTTAGTCTGTTAGTACTACTCATACGTCTGTGATTTTCTCGGACTTTTTGGCGGGAACTTGCAGAGTGACGTTGCGTTTTCATTTTTATTTTCATAAATTCGCTTATTTTGAGTTTTATTGCAAATTATCGGTGGTATTTTATCCAATAAAGATCAATCCATGTGCACCAGTGAAGTGAAATGAATTATGTGTATCGTGTCTTTTCAAAAGTCCGTGAAGAGTTTTAGTACATGACCACCACTGTAGTATAACATGACTTCTATGGACGTTGACTGTCTGCATGAGGACTATGCGAAAGTGATTTATCGTGACTAGAACTTATATAATATAACTGGAAATTGGCAGAATACACACCCGTGTGACGCCCATGAAAAAAATCTCTGTTTCATTAGAATATTTTGAGTGTAGTTAATTTAATTTCTTTCTCATTTGTTTTTATAATAATTAAATAAGATTCTTTGAGTTCGATTTTTTTGTGAAGGTATAGGAATATAGGTTTTTAGTTTTAATTGTAAAAATAATTGTTTTTGTTTTGTTTGTTGTGTCTAATAATCAGTGGCGTGCATTGGTTTTCGAAGGAGAAAAATCAAACCGTACGCGGGTGAAACCGCGGGGGTCTGCTAGTTATATTATATTATAGCGGAATAGTTTTGATGCTCTAAAAATGGGTGCTCTAACGATAATACTTTTTATCATAAAAATGATAATTTTTATCGATAACACCATAACACTAGAAGCTACAAAACCATAGGTGCTCAAAAGGGAATGAATTCTAATTTAATTTTTGTTCTCATTTGAGCACCGATCCAAAATATGAATCGGTGCTGAAAAGGGAATAGGATCGGTGCTCAAAAAATCGGTGCGCAAATGGGAATACTTCACTTTTGCGTGTGTATAAGTTGAGTTAGTAAGACCACGAAATCTAGAAGGGGAAGGTAACTAGCTCTTTTAAAAACAGGATTATGATTTTCTTTCAATGTTTTCCTTCTTACGGATTTCGATATCGGATTCAAAATCGCGGTAGTTTTAATCGCGGCAGATATTGTAATCAGTCCTTGTCGACTGACTGATTGTGATCCTGTTGTCCTGCTTTCATATATGAGGAAAATTCAGCCAGTTCACATTTAATAATGCATAGTGTTAGATATTTATTAGATATTTATTCATATTGGTTGGATCATATTATTATGGTAGAAGGATTGATTGATGTGGCAACACTGACCATAGCAGCTTATAAAAATGTGGGTATTTGTATTTGTAAGAGTTAGTTTTTTATCACAAGCTCGAGCTAACACAGCTCAGTGCGATCGTTGTTTTACCCGGTTCTGTAACCTATTATAATTTAAGTCTAAGATTGTGAAGTGAAGTGATTATTTAATTAATTGTAATATTATAAGAGTAAACCTATCGGGGCCCATGAGCGAGTTTGTTGCGTCGCTTCTTCTCCTCATACGGGACTTTTTCGAAGCGATAGTATTACGTTGTTTCATTGCCTGCACTACGCCCACTGAATCCTGATACCACATAACTTTAAATATGGTGTTCGCATCGCTTGGCAGTCGCTGACGCTATTATCAGAAATTGGGATAAAGAGAGGCAATGAAAACCGTACTTGGGTTGTTTCCACATAGTTTGAAAAGACCTCGTTCTTGAGAACTTCGAACAAGTAAAGAACTTAATAACAAAGTTTAATCAAGTTATTTGATTACCTAAAATAAGTGTATTTGTGCGAGTTTGTGAGATGCGCGTGCTAGACGGAATAATAGGCAGATGGCGGCGTGGGCGGCACGCTTGCAGTATAGTTCATGCTGGTAGCGGCCAGTGACGCAAGTTGGCGCCGGGTGTGCCATGCGAGTGGCTATCTGATGTAAATGTAGTGGTGCCTGAATTGTGGTGTATACAAATTGCCTTAATACTATTGTTAGCAACACTGCTCGGGTGTCGTCTCTCGGCGAGTGGCAACATTGACGGGTAGCTGTCATGGAGCAGGGACTAGCCGCGAGCCGACACTTTTGCTCCAGCGATCGAGGGCGCTTCATCTTGTGTTAATTATCTTGCATACTATTTTGTAATTGACCGCCATTTGCAATTTGTTAACCTCATTTTGATTATTTTATTAATAACGTGTTGAACCTATTTGTGTTTATATTAACGTCCTGTAAGTTACCCTCACATCAGAAGTGCGCATAGCATTTTCTCACGCCCCAGGTATTAAAATAAGCGAATAAAGAAAAATAACGTAAAAATAAACTCAAGAACGGGTTAAAGCGCTCTCGATCATTATAAATGCAGCAAGCATAGGCATTGGCGGTTTGTTGACTTAGGAGAACAGAGATGAGAGAGCCTGAGTAGGTATACAGCTTTCTACAAAATAGAAAGAGAGAGATTGGTTTGTATATTCATCTTATTGAAGTCCGTAAATTGAATAACTGTAGAGCATTAAAGATTCCTAAGTCTAAAGGAATAAATAATGCAGAAAACTACGGTAAGATTTGAGGGGACACGCAATTGTTGTCAGTGATATCAGAACGTAATATCAGTATTTATATACTCTGAGGTAATATGAATCTATGCTTGTTTTGAAGAGTAATTGCTGACTTTATTGCCGGCTCTTCTCAGCAAATGCAATCTTCCGAAACGGTATTAGAGTATTTTAGAGTCAGACTTTTCATAAGTGCCTGCGAAGGTCTATTTTAATAAAGTATTTGGAATGATGATGATGGTCATGATTGGTCGAGCTATCTTAACGTTTCATTAACATATTGTAAATGGTTTACAGGTATTATATAATACAACGAGCTGGTAGCAATTTCGGGTTAAGTCGTGCCTGGGGGCATGCACGGCGCAGGAGGGCCGTGTTAGCAACACTGCTCGGGTGTCGTCTCTCGGCGAGTGGCAACATTGACGGGTAGCTGTCATGGAGCAGGGACTAGCCGCGAGCCGACACTTTTGCTCCAGCGATCGAGGGCGCTTCATCTTGTGTTAATTATCTTGCATACTATTTTGTAATTGACCGCCATTTGCAATTTGTTAACCTCATTTTGATTATTTTATTAATAACGTGTTGAACCTATTTGTGTTTATATTAACGTCCTGTAAGTTACCCTCACACTATCTGGTGAGTCGATTTCATGTTGATTGCTAATAGATGGCGAAAGTATCTGAGGAACTATTAAATAATTGAATTATTGTTGAAAATATAGTCAAGTTAGCTAGATTTTATTGGTTAAAAGAATAAGTGTGGAATCAATGCTCAATTATTTATTGCAATATGTATAGGTAAAGTGGGTATTTATTCTATACTTATGACCCTATAATAGGGTGTAGCAATTCAATATAATATAACATTATCCTAGAAAGGAAGGAAGGAAGACGGACCGATACTTTGTTAAAATATAGTTTTAAATGAAGTAAGTACTATTAACAAATTGTGCGATAAATTTATTGTTACTAGCTATCTAACTAGTTTGGTGATTCTCCTCATTTTGCCGGTAGTTTTATAAATGTATTTTGTTTAAAGGGATTTCCCCAGATATATTGACATAGTGATGGTTATGACATATTTATAGGACGTTCAAAAGACAATGTTTTAAGGTTGAGACTTGAGTCGGTTCATGTACCGGACTACAAACCAGATAACAAAAAAAAAAAAAAAAAAAAAAAATTACTTTGAATAAGTGCTGTTTAGCTATGAGGGTCATGTTGGGTCAATCTGAAGTTGCAAAAGTGGAATGAGGTTAATGGTAAATTTTAATTGAGTGTGATGGTATAATAACTCCGGTAAGTTTATAAATTAAAAAAAAAAAAAAGAAATTGTAAAGTATTTTGATAATTCCTTTTAAATTGAATACGTAACGGTCATGTAATGGTGGTAATCTGTAGCACGTTAGACAAACGTATAGGCTAAAGTTCATGATCAACAGGTTTCTCCCGAGAAACAGATTTCAAATTAACGAAAAGAACACTGTTTTTCAGTAAATATCATGGATTTTATTTTATTTTAACATATTTAAGAGAAACTTACAGCTTATACAAAAATAATAGTACAGATAGTTAAACATAAGCCATTTAAAAGTTTCTTCAGAATAGCATGTTTCATTTGTATAATTTTATTTAGAACATTCTAGTAATGGTTTGCCAAGAAGAATCTCAAAAACAACTAAAAATCTAAAGTTGTACTTAATTTATTTAGAGATATTAATATTAATTTTAAATTCACAAGAACTACTTAATTTACAAAAAAAAAATTGATTTATAAATTACAATGTTAAAAGTTCAGTAAAAACTGTTATTTAGGATGAAAAACAACCTACTTCGGTGTGTATGAAACGGTCCCAGTATTCACACTATTCCCAATGTAATTCAAGGTGCTAAAGACTTGTATCATTTAGAATGTAGATTTAGAAAGTTACAAAGGGTTCAATTTACAGTTCAATTCAGAGTTATTTTAAGAGTTCAATCAACCCGTTAGTTCTCGCGAGTGACGCGCGTCCTATTATAACGGTTGATGTAATTGTTATATTTTTGGCCGCGAGCCAATGAGTTAAGGGTTCAACTTACAGTTCAATTTAGAGTACAATTAAGGGTTCAATTTAGAGACTCGGAGTTCAATTTAGAGTTGAAATAATGGTTCAATTTACAGTTAAATTAGAGTCAATTAACTGTTCAACTTACAGTTATATTTAGAGTTCTATTAAGGGTTCAATTTACAGTTCATTTTAGAATTAACTTTAGAGATCGAGTTCAATTTAGAGTTCAATTCAGAGTTGAAGTTGGTTCAAGTTTAATTCAATTCAGAGTTCAAGCGAGAGTTCAATCCACGGTTCATTTTAGAATTCACTCTAGAGTTCGAGTTCAATTAAGAGTTCAATTAAGAGTTTAATTAAGAGTTCAATTAAGAGTACAATTAAGAGTTCAATTAAGAGTTCAATTAAGAGTTCAATTAAGAGTTCAATTAAGAGTTCAATTAAGAGTTCAAGTTAGAGTTCAATGTAGAGTTCAATGAAGAGTTCAATGTAGAGTTCAATGTAGAGTTCAATGTAGAGTTCAATGTAGAGTTCAATGTAGAGTTCAATGTAGAGTTCAATGTAGAGTTCAATGTAGAGTTCAATGTAGAGTTCAATGTAGAGTTCAATGTAGAGTTCAATGTAGAGTTCAATGTAGAGTTCAATGTAGAGTTCAATGTAGAGTTCAATGTAGAGTTCAATGTAGAGTTCAATGTAGAGTTCAATGTAGAGTTCAATGTAGAGTTTAATATAGAGTTCGATGTAGAGTTGAGCTTCGTTTTCTTGACGTTTACTGAATAGTCCGAATAGTCTAATACTCTGTAAGCAAAAGTTTCGAGTGGTGTACTTTTGAAAGGAAATGAAATTAATTTATTTGCGAGAATAAGGGTGACAAAAATATTGATGGTAAAAATTATGGAGTTCCAAGCTTACTCTACCGAGCTTCGGTGTGCAAATATTAAAATTAAATGTTACATTAAGACATTGCTCAAATAGATAAGACTACATTTTAACAAATGTTACATATATGGTTAATTCAAATTAAAAATAATAATTAAGCTAAATAATAACAATAATAAATCATTACAAAATCGATAAACCATTCACCGCTCTGTCAAATAAACAATTATAAAAATAAAAAACAAGTTCATAAAATGTCTATTAAAAAAGTAATATACTTAAATGCCATGTTGGTATGAATCACATTTTGTCGTCAATTTTGTTTTGTAGAAGCTAAAACAAAGCTGAGGCTTTCTTCCTTAGGGTAGTGTGTGTGTGTAGCTAAGTCTGTTTGGCGGAGCTGTTATGATTCTTGATCTTAGTAATGTTCTAGCCTGGGTGTACTTTAGTTTGCTTTGAATTTATGTGATTTTCCCTTCACAAAGTTGAAAAGTAGAATTATTAACTCTAGATCTTTGGTTAATATGAGTAAGCGTTAGCAAAATGATCATACTAAATCGATTAATAGCTAAATTGGCTCGCAAATGTAGGCAGAAATGGCCGAGTGAAATTATTCATTACTGTGCTGAACTTCTTTGGTTTCAGGTAGAGTTTTTCACACCAGAATGTGATTGGACTTGTGATTCACCGTGGCCGTATCGGAGAGTTGGATTGTTGGTCGGACTCGCTTGGATCATAATGTTATCGTGGGATTGAGAACAAAAGAGTTATGAATATGAAAGTAGATATATAGTAGTAAATAGAAGTAGAAAAAGAGATGGATGAGTTGCGTGAAAAATATGACTAAGAAATTTAGATTTGGAAGTTGAGATGTTTTTTACGACGTAAGCTTTAGCTTTCCGCTCTAACAGTAGTAGCATACGGAATAGTAGTTTATAAAAAAAAAAAGTAGCTATAAAAATAAAAAGATATAAAACACTTGTAAGGACACTGATAAGATGAAATAATATTGAGAGAGAGAGAGAGAGTAGAGGTAATAGATGTAAGTAACAAAGTATAGAATTTATCCTAGTTAGGTTCGATAAGAACAGGTTTAATTATGATAAAAAAAAACAGTTGTTTAATTATGATAAAAAATAAGCAGATGTCCATTCATTTACGATAAGATGAATTAATATTGAGAGAGAGAGAGAGAAAAGGTAAAAGATGTAGGTACCAAAGTATAGAATTTATCATAGTGAGGTTCGATAAGATACAGGTTTAATTATGATTAAAAAGCAGATGTCCATTCATTGCAATGCAAACAAGTTCTTCAATTAAATCTTGTGTTGAAAAGTCTTGATGACAGACGTGCAGTCTTGACGATAGATATGCAGTATTTATGACAGACGTGCAGTCTTGATGTCAGATGTGCAGTCTTGATGTCAGATGTGCAGTCTTGATGACAGACATGCGGTCTTGATAAAATACATGCAGTTTTCTTCAATAAAATATTGTAAAAAAATAGAAACTTGATAACATACGTGCAGTCTTGTCGACAAACATGCAGTCTTAGTGACAGACGTGCAGTCTTGATGTCAGACATATAGTCTTGATGTCAGACATGCAGTCTTGATGACTAGACTTTAATGATAGATATGCAGTTTTAAGTATCAAGAGCGTAAATGAATAGTTGAAGAGACACTTCTTATAAGAAAATAGTTAGTATGACTAGTAACAATTAAAAAAAGAAGAGAGGGTGGGAGATGTTGATATAGCAATCTGGATAAAATTAATAGATGTTGATAGAGCCATCTAAATAAAATTAATAGATGTTGATATAGCCATCTGAATAATATTAAAAGATGTTGATATATCCATCTGAATAACATTAATAGATGTTGATATAGCCATCGAATATAATGAATAGATGTTGATAGGACCATCTAAATAAAAAGAGAGAATAGAAAAGATATTAAAGGATATGAAAAAAAAAAATGAAAAAGAAAAGATTAGAAATGATCAGAAAAGATTAGAAATGATCAGAAAAGATTAGAAATGGTTAGAAAAGATTATAAAAGATTAGAAAATTAAAAGATTAGAAAATGAAAAAGGGTCAAAAAGATTAGAATAGATTAGAAAATATATGGAAAGATTCTAAAATATTAGGAAATATTAGAAAATATTAAAAAATATATGGAAAGATTACAAAATATTGCAAAATATTATTAATAATAATAGTTTATTGACATAAAACTTATACAACGTATCTTAATGGTAAATTTCTTAGACTAGGTTATATAATTAAAAGCTTAGCATCTGCTGCTGAGCTAGGCAAAAGCCTGTATTACAGCATACAGCCCCAAATCCCCATGGACATTGTTTTTCTTCAATTAGGAAAGTTTAAAAAAATAAAAATAGATAAGGTTAGAGATAACGATAAATAGAAATTTGGATTTAAATATGTATTGTATTTCAAGTATAATCTTGTCTAATTAATATGGGAATGAAAGCGGATGAATGTAGTTGTGTATCTGTAGCATAAGTCTCGCAATATAAGCTATAATATCCTATTCTGTAGCGAAATGTGTAGACTTTATATTAAGATTCCACCTAAATTGTACGACATTTCTGGCGAAATAAACAATTTCATTTCATTAAAAAAAAATAGTCAATATGTATAATGAACTCTCACCGGACACAAGCCTTTCAGGCCTTATGTAATTTTGGTCTTTACCTATCATGTAATTCTGGTCAATTATATAAATAATAATAATATGAAGATAAGAAAAGATAAGGAAAGGATAGATAGATGTTTTAATATTTAATCTTGTCTAATCCATATGTAATGTAACTGTTAATCCAAAATGCTAAATCTCAAATGTTTTTGCATGTCGTCAATGCTACTTACACCTCGTGGAATGTCAACTACACTTAATTTATAAAGGAATAGATATAGATAGATGGGATTGATAAGATAAGATTTGGTGATTGATTTTGGTTGGAGTTGATAGCTGACTGTATACACTGTCGTATGTACACATACAATAAAAAGCTTTAGGGATAGGTGAACCGATGTTGAAGGATCCATCTGAGAAAAAGAGTAGTAGATATTGATGGTCCATCTGAGTAAAGTGGTGTATGTTTATCTGTATTATTTTATGTAAGATATTGATAACTTTTATTTGTTTACACGAAGTTTGAGGACAAACTTGAAGTCAGGAAAGGCCGAATGTTAGATATTTATTAGATATTTATTCATATTGGTTGGATCATATTATTATGGTAGAAGGATTGATTGATGTGGCAACACTGACCATAGCAGAGGCCTTAGCACGAACCACTTTCGTATCGCCTTCGTAGCGTCGTCGTATCGAGTAGATGTCATTTTTGACAGAAGTTCTATCGTCTACTCGATACCTAGCTTGCGAGCTACGTTAAATTCGTCCAGAATTTTGATTCATATATTTCTGATTTTATTGGTACACAATTATACAATATTTATTCCTAATAACATAAACTAAATTAAATAATCGGCTTATCTTATATTATTAGCTAACGAAATAAGGTATTATATTATGATTCCCATGTGAATGTTTCCTTATTCACTATTTAAATATGATGAATGTGAAAATATTTTTGAACGAAAACCATTCTTAACTGTCAAACCAAAAACCGCGCGTAGGTAGTTTTTTTTTTATTTCAGCAAAGAGTTCATGAATATTAAGGAGTCTTGTGACTCCGATAGAAATAAATTCGTCGATTTTCAATTCTAGATTTGTGTTTAGCAGTTTTACGGGATTTCATTTAAAGAGTGGCTGAACTTGAACTATCGAAATTCCATTTAAACGCTTATTATAATTAAGTATATATAAGATGTTCGAAATCAATTAAATCATGATTTTGCATCACAAGATTATTAATTCCGATGGAATATTTTCGAAAGATTATTAGAGTACTTAGTCATTCATTTCAATAGGTATAGGCACGAACTTTTGAGAATGTAGAATTCTTGACACGTCGTAGTAGTTTAATATTGTAAATAATTGGTATAGGTAATTTCGAACAATTTACATAATTATCAAAATTTTAATGTAAGCAAAATAAAATGGGTTTTCTTAAATATTTGAACTTCTCTTTAGTTTACCATTTAACATTACTTCCCAGAATTTGATACTTTTAAGTGACACTATGGGATGGCCCTATAATACAGGTGTGATTTTTTCGGAATTTTTATAAATTTTCGGATACTACTTAGTCAAATAAAACATGAGGCACCCCAATTGAATGTTTTAAATTTGAATAACTTAAATACCTACTTAATTAATGATTCACCATGTTTAGTTATGAGATTATAAATAAAGAAATACAAACTAAAAATCTTAATGCTTAAAAAAAAAACAAAATATTAGAAAAAAAAAAAAAAAAACTTTACGTGGGCTCTCACTGAAAAAAATACGGTGAGAAGGTTTACGTTAGCTGGCTTGCGAGTAGACGATACTATACGTTCCAATTTCAAATTATATACCAAACCACGTTTACGTAGCGTGACGTGAGGTTAACGTAGTTGTTCGTGCTACCGATTTAAACGTTTGACAGCATTCGAATGACACATTCCCATACAAATTTGAGTTAACTCTTTCGATACGAATACGTTACGCTTGCGATAGATTTTCGTGCTAAGGCCTCAGCTTATAAAAATGTGGGTATTTGTATTTGTAAGAGTTAGTTTTTTATCACAAGCTCGAGCTAACACAGCTCAGTGCGATCGTTGTTTTACCCGGTTCTGTAACCTATTATAATTTATGTCTAAGATTGTGAAGTGAAGTGATTATTTAATTAATTGTAATATTATAACAGTAAACCTATCGGGGCCCATGAGCGAGTTTGTTGCGTCGCTTCTTCTCCTCATACGAGACTTTTTCGAAGCGATAGTATTACGTTGTTTCATTGCCTGCACTACGCCCACTGAATCCTGATACCACATAACTTTAAATATGGTGTTCGCATCGCTTGGCAGTCGCTGACGCTATTAATAGATACCATTTTTTTTTCTTTTATCACAGGTCCTCAAGATGACTATGTGCGTGTTGGTTCGAAGGGCTCCTTATTGCCCAAATATTATGAGTCACAAGCATCCAGCATTTATAACATGTCTCTGAGATCAAGTTGTCACGCACGTAGGCTTTGGCTATCAGCTAACTATCAGCCTACGACCGGAGCATTCAAAATAGTAGATGTTGAAGAAAATGAAACTTATAGACTATCTTCCATACAGTTTATTGAGTAAAATAAAGAACTGTAACAATGAAAATATGATATAAAACACTTGTAAGAAAGAATAACCAAATATTTTGATATGAATACTGAGACAACAATTTGGGATACAAGGAAGTGGTGTTATGAAACGAAGGAACTTACCCCAGCTGGGTTCTAGTAGTATGTTAATTATTTATATTATAAGTGCACTGATAATGTCACATTGTACACACGGCTATATATAAGTATTTTACACACTGGTAACTTATTCAATAAATATATTCTGATTTGTTTTATTTCACTTGTAAAAACATGACCGCACAATTTAAGTTTTGTCTCAGAACTGATCGAATAGACTGAATGTCTGATGGACATTCTTCATATGAGAATTTCAAAAATTTGAAAATTAGTATTCGAAAATTTGATCATTTAGAAATTTAAAAATTAGAATAAAGATTTGTGACCAGAAGCAATAATTGAAATGGGAGAGGTCGCATCGTTACAAAGTGACGTGTTTGTGATTAGCTATCAAAGATCAGGTAATTTAACATACTATAGGTATTATATTATATTTAAGCAATAAACTTACGACGTCACACCAACCTCATTTAATAAATGATGTAGTACGGGCCGTCCATTACTTGGTAGTCTGGTACCTATTGCGGCAGTTCCCTTAGGGGGATGCCGACAGATAGGTAGGTAGGGTTCGCTTAAATGAAACACTAGAATAAATTCCATGAAACATTTAATTGCCTATAATTCAGTGGCCGCCTCACGTCTAGATTTTACAGGGTAAGTACAATTTTAGTGGGGAACACTGGCCTGCGCTGTAGTAGAAGTTGGCAGTTTTAGTGTCCACTCCGGCCTGGTCCAGTCCCAGGAGTCAGCGGCAGTACCGTCAGGCAGGCAGGATGGGAGGTAGGTCCCTCAGCTTTCGCAGCGAGTTATCACGCTGCGTTACATACGTTGGAAAAGGTAGTCGTGCGTGAATCCTGGAAGGCCAGAAACAAAAGGGCTAAAGCGTTTGCTGCGCAACTGTGTAGGTAGATAGTTCACAGTGTCCCTGACAAACAATGAAAATGAAGCAGCGCTAGCATAGATAGAAGGATGGCTAGATAGAACACCTTACAATAATAATAATAATAATATGTCGTATAGTGCGAAAGTTTTTGCAAGAATAACCATTACCTACTAAAATTATCCCGGAAATTCACTTGGTCCTAGACCCGTGAATTTTCGCAGAAATACCAAAATTGTTAAAATTTTGAGAAAATTTAAAAAAACTAAAAATAATAATAATAAATAGCTGCCAACACCGTGTCAACACGAACGTCTCGTTTTCACAATATCAACAGAAAATAATTTACACGCATTTTTACAATTGTTCTACAATATAAACTGAACCTGAAACCTGAAAACCATTAATAAACATAAAAAGAGATCAAAATACACCAAAATGAAATAGAATTATATTAGAAATCAACCGAATCGGAGGTGACATCTGTAATGCATGGCACCCCGCTCCCACTGGTAGAAGCGACTGGGGCAGCGACCACTCCTGGGGGATTCGTAGGTTGTGGTAACACTACAGCCCCCGTGGATGCTTCCGCTGTTGGTTTCGTGGATTCAGAGCTGCCCTTGATCCTAAAGAGTACTCTCTTGAAGCCAAAGACAGCCCTGAAATCCATTTCTTTTAGGGCTTCAACGGAGGGTTCATCCAAGGCCATGGTTACAGTGTAACCAGCCTTGTCCTCCTTACTGGCTAGGATACGCCAGTGCTCCGTATGAAGCCCTACATTTTGTACCCTCATAAGGTGGAGGGCATCCTCAATGGTGCTCACCTTCACCTTGGGTATAAAAGCTATGCCAACCGTAGGCTTAGGCAGTTCACCCTCCGGGATTACGGAGAGCTTCGCCTCAGACCACGGTAGCAGCTTTGGGACCTCCCTTTCGATCCATTGCTGGCTCTCCTGATTTTCACAGGTTACGAGAAGCCAGCCTGGTTTATGAGAGAGTCCCAAAAATCTCGGTCCGACACCGCTTTCGTCCATCTTTATGATGGCGTAGTTAATAGCTTGTCGGACCAAGCGCATCTGATCCTCACTCATGGGACTCTCATTACGGATTCCCACTCGCGAGGCACCAGCAATTTCCCTAAAAGTCGGTTTAATTCCTCCTTCTAGGGAAGTTTTTGGAGCTTTTTTAAGATGCTCCCTGGGGGACTCTTCTTCCGACCGTGTTCTTTTAACCGCCTTAGGATCAACCTTAGGCGAGCCCACGGGAGGAAGTTTGTCCTTCGGAATCTCGCTCCACGGCTTCCGGCAGAGGACGAGGGCTTCATTGACTCCCACGTTCGCCGTCTTAAGCCGTTGGAACCTCTTCCGAGCAGCACCCGACAGTCTAATCCTGCCAGGTTTTGGTACTTCGCCACTAGAGATCGGCACCATGATCGGTCTGGAGTCATTTAAGTCTCCATCCGTCTCACGGCTCGGCCTCACAGCAGCGGAGGTGGATGTCGAGGGCGTTTGGAGTGCATCGAGCACTTCCGCCGACCCTTCAGGAAAGTTGACCTGGATGGAATCCAGGGCAGAAATAATATTTTTTTAATAAATCTTTATTTTCTTGCATTTTTATCCCACGAGAAGCTAGGGAACTAAACGTCACAACTGGCAGAGCCCCGCTTGTCCAGTCGAAGGGCAAAAAAATACTCCCCGAGTTGCCCCGGTTTCGAGGAGACACCGTTCGCGACTGAGCTACCCCTCAGCCACGCATCCATCGGCACGGTACGAATTACACCTTGGATTGGATACAGCAGATTTAGCCCTCGGCTAGAGAGATCTGATCCTGAAAACACCGAACACAAGTATCCAAAATCTTCAGGACCAAAAGTCGCTAACCGACGCCCGGGGTACACCGGCCCGCAGCCTTCCCATCCGGAGGGAATGAGACATTCCTTCCCGATAACAAGACTACGTTGGCACACGTGGAGGTACTGCTGTCAATTGTACCCCAAAGTCTCTGTACTAACTCCCATTCCTTTTAATCCACTGAGACAATATGTTGTAGTGTTTAATAAGTTCTTAATAGCATTTATGTTTTCGTCTGTAATAGTTCTCAATGACATAAGTTTTTGTAAATATGAGTTAACAATCACTCGTTTGTTGCTGAATCTTTTCTTCAGTTTAGCCCATGCGGGTTCATTCATAGTTGTTTTCTGTTATTGAAATATTCTTCAGTAGAATCGCAGCTTCGCCCTTTAAATTTTGTTTAAGAAGATGTAATTTGTTGACATTGCTTAGTGAATTATTCTGGTGTACCAATGAAACAAAGTGATCATGGAATGAAATCCACTCAGTGTATTGACCATCAAAGCATGGGATTTGTATTCGTGGTAATTTAATTTGTTGCATTGATGTAGAAGGTGCATCTCGTGAAGATGATTTACTTGTTGAAGCAATCTGTTGTTGCGGAGGAGGAGAAACTTCTACAAGTTTTATCATCATTAAATCTCTGGCTACAGCATAATCCTCTTCGACTTCAAAGAATGTATTAAAGTAAGCCTCATCTAGCGCCACATTAGAATCTTCACTGTGTAGAATTTTATGGTTTTTTTGATAAGACTTCCAATATTCATCAAGTAATTGTAATTTAGTTTGAATATAATTCCATGTTAACCGATCTTTTGGAGATTTTTTAAAGTTAGAATGCGCTTTTTCTATTTGTTTACGTAACCCTAACTGAAGACTTAATAGTTTATTTGAGTCATGAAAAGAAGCTTCCAAGCTATCTGATACACTCATTTTTAGGGTTCCTTAGCCAAATGGCAAAAAACGGAACCCTTATAGATTCGTCATGTCTGTCTGTCTGTCTGTCTGTCTGTCCGTCCGTATGTCACAGCCATTTATTTCCGAAACTATAAGAACTATAATGTTGAAACTTGGTAAGTAGATGTATTCTGTTAACCGCATTAAGATTTTCACACAAAAATAAAAAAAAAACAATAAATTTTGGGGGTTCCCCATACTTAGAACTGTAACTCAAATTTTTTTTTTCATCTAACCCATAAGTGTGGGGTGTCTATGGATAGGTCTTCAAAAATGATATTGAGGTTTATAATATCATTTTTTTCTAAACTGAATAGTTTGCGCGAGAGACACTTCCAAAGTGGTAAAATGTGTGTCCCCCCCCCCCTGTAACTTCTAAAATAAGAGAATGATAAATCTATAAAAAATATATGATGTACATTACGGTGCAAACTTCCACCGAAAATTGGTTTGAACGAGATCAAGTAAGTAGTTTTTTTTTAAATACGTCATAAATTGAAATTAATATCAAATACTCAGGTCTATACTACCATTTACTTATATACCTACAGGTTTGTACGGAACCGTCGGTGCGCGAGTCTGACTCGCACTTGGCCGGTTTTTATTATTTAATTTATTTGAAATTAAAATTATTTAATATATCACTCACAAACACGACTTGACTTCCGAACTGTTCCTATAGACTACCTAACTATTCGCGAATCCCACTCGGGAGGACCATATTCCCGCCTATTAAAGGTCCTCCCAAAAAAACGAACGACTTCGAAATGAGATAATTGTTTAATCTCGCAAAACTCAAAAATCTACTCATAATCTCAACGACCCACATACACCGTGAGAACGAAACCATAGCCTGTTCCAAATGGAGCAACGCCATCTAGTATAGACCAACAACATTAAATAATTAAATAGAATCAACAGTTATTTTTGTTAAATCGTTAATGTATAGGAGAAAAAGAAGTGGTCCAAGTATACTACCTTGAGGTACCCCCGATTTATTAAGTTGGTAATCGGATCTAACGGAAGTTGATATGCTATTTTCATTAATATTTGTAACTTCTACACATTGCATACGATTTCTAAGATAACTTTCAATCCATTGTAATGCTTTCCCTCTGATCCCATCTAGATCGCGATGTTAAGATTCTCTTCCAAATTATGACCTTGTTTTAGTCGCATTGCAAATATATACCTTACCAATAGTAAAAAGTTCAGTTCTTTTATTTACATCAACCGAATTCAAACAAAGTGCTTAGTGTCCAGTGGCAGAGTGTTGTTCAAATATTTTTCGGTATCTCTATATGTTACCGCCGTCCTTTAATAACCAAATTTAAATTTACCGCTTCAATAGTATGACCTATTAGAGGTATCATTCCAGGTCCCTTTAAAATTAGTTACTTCGCAACCGACATATTTCCCTCTCTATCCCACACGCACCAAACCTTATTGGCGATGTCGCCGTCTCGCTCGCAAGATGGAAGTACCAAACTCGCAGCGTGTGGAACGCACTTGTTTTGAAGAATCCAATGGCGCGTATGCAGTTTTCTTGTGTGATGTGTATTTAAAATATAAACTATTGTTCGCGGCCGCGTTTAACCTAATAAACTAATACCAAAGTGAAATACACAGTGGAAGCAGACCAGAAGACCACAAGGAGATCAAAGGTTGGTGCACTCCAAGTTTCCTCGTGCCGGTTGCTTTCTTCACTTTTTTTATTTTATAATCTTTACGAATCCTAAAGTCACAGTCCACTAATTAAATAATATTATATCATTTAAGCTCCACTATAGATAGCCTTGAAAGCTATCCACTCCCTCGGGTTGCCGTCGAAATGATGCAACTCGTTTATGTACTTTGGTGCAGGAGCAGGTTTGCTTTCCTTCACGCTCTTGATCGCGCTCACGATCGCGGATGCAAGAGTAGACACGTCCCCTTTTTCCGGCATCCTATTTTTCTTGAGGTTTGCCTCGCGCTGTCGTTGAATGGATTTCTGTCGTGACGTGACTTCGCCACCCAATCCGATACGTAATCGCTTCTGTCCACGTCACTCGCATTCGATGAGTCTTCCTCGTCCTGAAGTTCGATCAATTCCAGTTTGGTTTTCGCCATCGCAACAGCCGCATCTGCCTTCTCTTTCTGGCTTCGCTCGAGTTCCAATCGTGCTTCTAACGCGGCTCTCCTTTGTACTGAACTTGATGAAATCACCGAATTTGATGCTCTTCGTGGCCCGGTCCGATTTACCACCGTACCTTCCCTTGACACGCGTACCTCCTGGGTTTTGGACATTCTGTCCTTCTGCGACTACTCGGATTTCTCTGTACTTTCGGTACTCGTTTCCGTGCTGCCTGTGTTCTCGGTGCTTCCACTCTGCACCGTGCTAGGAGTCTCCTTCTGAGAACTCCACAAACTGCTCTCCGGAGCTGACTCCTCTTCCTCCCTGGACTTCGTCTTGTTTCTTCTTGCTTGACTCCTGGTGCTCATCTTCGCCTGGGGGAGATCTTCCATGCCGTCTTCCCTGTTTTCCTACCTCCCTAACGTCCCTTCCCTACAACCCTATCAGCCTGTTTGAGTGGTTCTTCGGAACACGCTCTCCCAGGAATGGAAACGTGCAGGATTGGAAAGGTGGAAATCGCCCGGCAGAGGGATATGAATGAAAGCAGCGTGCTCAGGTATGGGGGGATCGTCCACACCCTCAGCCGTGCCCTCAAGAGGCCGTCTACTTCACCCACACCGTACTGGCGCGATCGGACTGTACAGCGCGCCTTGACAAAGGCACCACTGGTAGTGTCGTCCGGTCCACTACTCCCGCTGTAGAGGTTTCATACCTTAGAGGAAAATAATAATTCTAAATTTGGTTTTGACAAAGAATATTGTATGTCACTCTCTATCGATTTTTTTCCACGTCATTTTATAAATAATTTTTGTAATAGTAATTAGTAAATCTCCTTCAACCCTAGACCTATGAGTTTTCTTTAAACTGTTCACATGAGACCATAGGTAGACCGCACGCATAAAAAAGAACCCCTCGATTCTACGACATCTGGCGACCGTGACAGGACCGTGCAAAGACGGAACGGAAGGTAACCCGGCGCAGATTCACCATATGTGCCAATAAGTTGGACGAGTTGCTCGCCGCAGGTACGGAAGATAGAGACACTATTACAATTTTATATAAAAATCTAGCAAAAATTGATGACGAATTATTAATCGCCCAGACTAAAGTTTTAAATATGTGGCTAGATGATGAACAAAGAGATGAAGCTCTATTTGACCAAGATTTAGACGCTTCAGACGAATATCTAACACGTTGGTTTACGTTAGAACATAAAGCAAATAAACATATTCAGTCAGAATCTGCATCTACATCTAAACACTCTTGCATGACAAAAAAGGACGTGAATGATGAAGAAACGTCATCAGGAGATAGACATTATCGTCATTTCAGATTGCCGAAACTAGAACTGCCGAAATTTAACGGCGAAATAAAAAAGTGGCTAGCATTTTGGACACAGTTCCAAAAAATACATAATGACGATGACATAGATGAAGACGATAAATTTCAATACTTACTTCAATGTATAGAGCGCGGATCAATTGCAAGAGAATTTGTTGAAAGTTTTCCACCGTCAGGAAAAAATTATAAAAACGTAATAGCACAAATGCAACAGAGATTTGCAAAAGATGAACTTATAATTGAACACTATGTAAGAGAGCTACTACAATTAGTACTTGCTCAAGCTAAATGTGTCCAGAAAGTGTCCATTAGATCCTTGTATGATAAAATTATTACACAAATACTGGCACTTGAGACAATGGGAGTAACACAAGATAAGTATGCTTCTTTTCTCTACCTATTAGTTGAGTCAGCTTTATCAGAAGACCTTCTTAAAGCATGGCACAGATCTTATTTGAATTCCGGAAATGACTCTAATTTCCTGTCAAAACTTTTGAACTTCGTCAAACAAGAAGTAGAGTCAGAGGAGAGGATTAATCAAGCAAGAATGGGATTTTCTACAGATGCAAGGAACGCAGCTAGTCCTTCAACATCTTGTTTTATGACAACTGACAAGGGAAAATTCAACAAAGGTAACCCCAAGAATTTCGTAGAAAGTACCGCTAAGCCCTGCATATTCTGCGACAAGAACACACACGTGAGCTCGGAGTGCGTGACAGCTGTTAATAAAACATTAAACGAACGCATACATATTGTTAAGGGTAAGAACGCATGTGGCATATGTTTGAACGTTGGGCATTACTGGAAGAATTGCAGGAGGCACCCTAAATGTGTCATTTGTGGTAAGAGGCACTTTCCTATTATGTGTACGAGACAAATGGCGATAGATGAAAAGGTACCTTTAAAAGATGAGTCAGTTACTGTAACCCAGGCAATAAGTGCATGTAAAAAGACTGTTTTGTTACAAACTTTGAAATTAAAGTTAGTTAATGGTAATAATGTTATTACTGTAAGAGCTCTTTTGGATTCTGGCTCACAGCGTTCCTATTTAAAATCGGATATAGTAAATATATTAAATTTAAAACCGATAGGTCAACAGGAACTTAGTCATAATCTCTTTGGTGGCTCTGTATTAAAAAGACAATTGCATAAACTCTTTAATGTACAAATATGTAGTTTAGATAGTAGTTATACTTGTAATTAGGGTTTCGTTCCCGGGTCCCGGGAATTCCCGATTCCCGGGACCCGGGAATACGTCGTTCCCGAAGTCGGGATTTTTTTTGCGATTTCCCGGGAATTCCCGGGAATTTCTTTATGAGATTGAATGCTCTAAAACACTGTAAATATTGGTCAAAATTAACGAAAAACCTTAGAAACACAAAGATGTTGCATACGATATTAATACAAATGTCGATATCCACCGAAATCGAACGAACTGAACTACAAGCTTATGAGAAATCGCTGAAAGGAACTGTAGGAAGTGTATTTGTGGAGATAACGTTTTCTTAGAAAATTTTCAAGTTCTCCGAAAATACCCATAAAAACATGTTTGTTTGTAACCTATCAAAAGTCAAGTAAAATACGTAATTTAATTTAATTACCTATTTATCTCACACACAAACATAAGTAGAAAATTATAAATAATCATATCAAATTATAGGTCAGACATAGTTACTATGGGTAGTTTCTAAACTGCCGATTTTAGAGAAAATCTCTGAATGCGCGTAATTTTGAAGAAAAATAAATTTATATTAATATTTTTTTTAAATATATATTTTTGGAGATAAAGCTTATCAGCGTTTTTGTCAAAGTCAAGTAAAGCACATCATCATCATCATCATATCAGCCTAAGGATGTCCGCTGCTGAACAAAGAATTCCCCCATTAACTTCCACTTCGAACGATTTTAGGCCGCTTGCATCCAGCGGCGCCCAGCGACTCTGACCAGGTCGTCGATCCGTCTGGTGGGAGGTCGTCCCAGTACCGTACAGTTAGGGATTGCAAAATCCGGATTTTTTTCAAATCCGGATTCAAATTTTATCATCACATATAAATCCGGATTATCCGGATTTTTCGGATTTTTGTATTTTTTTTTGCAATCTTTTGTAATTTTAAATTGTACGCGTAGTTTATGCTTAATTATTAGTAGTTTGAAGAGAGGTGTTCTATTTTATTGTATTTCCATTGCTTGCTTTTGAAAAAAAATTGGATCTTGTTAAAACAACTGTATTTTTAGGTATTACATCAGACGATAAGTTACAATGGGGTCCACACATACATAATCTAGTGAATATACTTAGTTCTGCAGCGTATGCAGTGAAGAAAATCCGTTCTCTCACTGACGAATTTACGGCAAGATTAGTTTATTTTAGTTATTTTCATAGTTTAATGTCTTACGGCATCCTTCTTTGGGGCAGCGGAGCAGACATCAATAGAATTTTTATCCTGCAGAAGAAGGCTTTTCGCGCAATATATAACTTAAAGCCAAGAGATTCCCTTAGGGATTCAAATTCAAAAATCATTTATTCAAATAGACCTTCGCAGGCACTTATGAAAAGTCTGACTCTAATACTCTAATACCGGTTCGGAAGGTTGCATTTGCTGATAAGGAGGGATAAGTTTAAAACCATAAATGTAATGGCAGTGTCGTCTCAGAACATATATGGAAACTTAATTTATGTTCGAAAAAATATACTTAACTTTCCTAAAAATAGCGACACTCATAGTTTAAACACTAGAAATAAGGACAAACTTGCTGTACCTGTAACACGGCTCAGCAAAGTTAGGGATTCTTTTAAGGGGCAATGTAAAGAACTATCTGTGTATAGATTTAAAAAGTTAGTTAAACAAAAATTGTGTAATAAAGGGTACTATAAAGTTTCCGACTTTGTAGAAGACAAGAACGCATTTGAATGAAGTGTTCGCTTTACAGGCTATTTTAATTTAATTATCTAATATTGTCAAATTTAGTATAAGATAATTAAAAAAAAAAACCTTGCTGAGTTTCTTGCCGGGAGTCTTCTCAGTTTAAGTGTATTACGAACCGGTGGTAAAATCAATTGTAACGTTCGTAAGTGCCTTATTAAGGCCTATATTGAATAAACAATTTTTGAATTTGAATTTGAATTAAACTGCAAGTAATATTTAAAAATAAATGGGCTTGTATTTGGCTACTGAGCCGTCCATAAAGGATAATGACGAAGCCTAAGGTGCAGCACGCTAACCCAAATGGAACCTATTCATTCTGGCCGTGAAAGTCCCTAGATTCTAAGAGTCAGGAAATACAGTCGCCGGAAGCAAGTTCCACTCCCTTGCTGTCCGCATTATAATTGAGGATACAAAAGAAAAAAAATCCCCGTGTCTTGTGGTTCGGAGTAAAAATAGGGATGGTGGTTGGAATAAGGTTGAGCAATTCCTACACACACTCTCAAAAATATATCCTGTACAAAACCGATAAGGCAAGCAACCTTTCTTCGATGGTCGAGCCTCGTGAGTTTCGTCATAATTAGTCTCATATTGGATGAGTCTTCTGGCTCGGCGGTTTATTGAGTCGAGGGCGAGAGCCTGGTGGAAAGGGCTCCGTTTGGTAGTGAAAAGACACACCTGCGTCTTGGTAGCATTAAAAGTGACCAGATTGGTATTGCCCCAATCGGAGACTGCCCATAAAGTTACGTTCAAACGCTCTACCATGGCCTCTCGCAACAATTGGATCTATGAAAACGGTGCTATCGTCTACGTACCCAAAGATACCGGGCTTCACCAGATCGTTAATATGCAGCAGAAATAAGGGTGCAGAGAGAACTGAATCTGATCTCTGTGGAATTGATTGCGAAAAGGTCCGACGAACACCCGTTTATGACTACATGAATAGACCGTTCGCTCAGGAAATTGGAAATCTAAGCGCACAGACCACCTGAAATTAAGGAAGCTTGCTTAGAAGGCTGGTGTGTCAGACCCTTACTTGTTACTTGTTACTTGTTGTGGGCTCTTCTTTTCCGCAAGTAGGCCGCTTAGGTGGGCCCTTTTTGCGTGAAGAAAACGCCGGCTACAACTTTAGCCAGCCTAGCTCCGCCCAGAAGCGCAGGACTTTCCTGGGCTGTCCACAGGCTTCGCGGAGCGACCTCACAGGTCCGAGGATTTGTGCCCGTTGTTCAGCCACTCCCACACATTCCAGGATGACGTGGGCAGCCGTTTCCTCTGTCCCCATGCAGACCCTGCACAGAGGACTATTGGTAACACCTATAAAAGATAGATGTCGGTTAAGCGGTAAATGTCCCGTTAGTGTTCCTACGATAATACGTAGGTCTTTACGGTTTAACTGTAGCAGATTTCTAGTCAGTCGCTTGTCATATGTAGACAGCGCCATCTTAGATTGCCTGCAGTTTTTGACATTTAGCCATTGGTTAATATGTTGATCTAGAGTTCTCTTACGCGTCCAAGCCTTGAGCTGGCTAAAGGGGAGCGGGAGTATTGGCTCTTGGCCTACCACGTTGGAGTTCGACCCAGCTTTAGCCAGCTCATCAGCTGCGTCGTTACCATGGGATCCGCTGTGGCCCTTGATCCATTGTAGTGTGACTTTATTCTTGGTTGCGATCACCTCGAGGATGCGATGGCATTCCAGTATAAGCCCAGAATCTATGCGGTTGTTGCTTAATGCTTTCAGGACCGCATTGCTGTCTGTGAGGATCTTTAGAGTGTAGCCCTCCATTCTCCTGTTATTTATAGCAGAGGCTGCTTTTGTAATGGCTACACATTCACATTGGAATATGGAGCTGTGAGCACCTAGTGCCGCTGATACATGTATGTTCAGGTCCGGTGAGAATACTCCAGCACCGGTACCTTTGTTCATTTTAGAACCGTCGGTGTACACTCTGATCTCGTGTATGCCAGATTGGTCCTTTAGTTCTTCATGTAACTTCACCTTATAATGACGGTCAAAGACATGTGTTTTGGGGATGCGATCACACGGTGCCTCCGTGAGCGGCTGGTAGTCAGCGATGTCCACGAGTATTCCCGAGTGTGATCCCTTAATGCTGGTTTTCCAGAGTCCCAGACTTCTGAGCCTCAGAGCCGCCATCGTTGCTTCTTGCTGTATGAAGAGGTCCAGTGGCGGCAGCATGAGTATCATTTCTAGGGCTTTGGTTGGAGTGGTTCTCATGCAGCCTGTCGTTGCTGTGCATGCTAGCCTTTGGAATCTTAGGAGCTTGTCTCTAGTTGTGGCAAGTTTGGTTTTAGGCCACCAAACGAGAGCTCCGTATGTTAGTATTGGTCTGATAATGGTTGTGTAAAGCCATAGTGTAAGCTTGGGTGACAGTCCCCAAGTCTTTCCAAGCATCCTTTTGCATTGCCAGAAGGTGATGCTGGCTTTGTTTATCTTTGCTTCGATATGTTTGTTCCATAGTAACTTATCTATAGTTATACCTAGGTATTTTACTTCAGTTCGGTTCCACATAGTTGTGGTAGTCGTAAGGTTCCGATGTTCCTTTTGTTAGTAAACAATACCAGTACAGTTTTGGAAGGGTTGACCGTGAGCCCATTCTCATTGCACCATTGTTCGATTATATGTAAGGCCTTCTGCATGATGTTGCACAGGGTGCTCTCGAAAAGGCCATTAACTAGTATTACTATGTCATCAGCATAGCCCACCGTGAAAAATCTGTCGTCAGTTAGCTTCCGGATCAGATCATCAACAACTATATTCCACAGCAGTGGGGATAGGACTCCTCCTTGCGTGCAGCCCCTGGATACCACTGCCCGAACGGTGCTGTTGACGGTGAGTTGTACAGCTCTGAATCGGAGCATGCAGTCTATCCATTCACAAAGTGTGTTGTGGACTCCATGTCTCCTCAGTGCCGAGCTTACGCTGTTGAAAGTAGTTTTGTCGAAGGCTCCTTCGATGTCAATGAAAGTGCCTAGTGTTGATTGTTTGTTAGTGAGTGAGCGTTCTATGTATGAGACCACGCTGTGTCAGACCCTTTCAAAAGTAACAATTTTCTGAGATCAGCCGATGTACAAAATCCTTTCAGCGGTAACCCGACTTTATAGAACTATCATTCTTGATATTACGTTATGCAAAGAGTTGTTACTCGCGCCGCACGCGCATCGCCTCCATCTAAGACTCACTGGCCGACTTAACTATTAGCTAGATGGATGAGCGGTAGTAGCTAGCCGCGTGTGAGCCGAGCGGTGTATAGATTTCAGAGTAATACTGACCAAATCTACTGGATATTTAATGTTTTTTTTTTAGTTAAACATCAACTATTATCAATTATGATTAAAATTCGAAAAAACCGGATTTTATCCTCAATATTCGGATTTATAATAGGCCCCTAAAATCCGGATTTTTCAGTCATTTTCGGATTTCGAAGTATCCGGATTGCAATCCCTACGTACAGTACAGGAGTACGTGGTCGCCACTCGCGTCGTCTTCGAGCGATGTGGCCTGCCCATTGCTATCACATCAGCTTACTATCACTAAGATCTATATCGGTAATTTTTGTTCTCTTATGAATGTCGTCGTTTCCCTGTCTCGTAGAGAAATTCCGAGCATAGTTCGTTCCTTGTGAATTAGTAAATTATTTTTCAACACATGCTCGTAATTGGACATTTATTGCACCGTTTTTAGTATCATAATGTAGCATATGACGCACTAGTGCTTTTTAATTTACATTACCGCACAGTTTTATGATAGGTATAATCCCGATTATGTAAGTTTGTAACTCAATGCTATTGATATGTGCGTAGACGAAGCATTCTTAATTTAAACGGTTAAAACAGTTTTGCTGTCAAAAAAAGAACTTGCGCGCCATATTTGTTGACGTTCTCATTGACAATTATCAAAAAATCTAGTGAAAAAAATACAAGTTAGTATTTTTCGTCACAAGTATGTTGAAAAACGTCGTATGACACGCGTGTGCATTGATCATTACACTCTCGGGTTCCTTTGCTTAATAGGTACCGTCTCGTGTGATTACCAACTTTGCACACGTCTCATAATGTACTATTATTTACTTCTGAGACAAATAAATTGCTAATTTAATTAAATTACGTGGTTTACTTGACTTTATATACGTTAAAATAACAAAACTAACAACTTTTAAAATTTCCCGGGAATCGGGAATTCCCGGGAAGTCATTTTTTTCATTCCCGGGTCCCGGGAATGGAAAAAGGTCGGGAAAAACGAAACCCTACTTGTAATATGGATGTGTTGGAACAAGGTGTAATATGTGGGCATTTACCTCAAATAAGACAAGGTGAACTTATGTCTCAATTACAAAGTCTAGGAATTTCTATTACTGACTGTACTGATGATATTTCAGATATAAGTATGTTAATTGGGTCTGATGTTTTAGGTTCTTTGTTCACGGGACGGGCAGTACGAGTTGATGATATCCTTCTGGCAGTTGAGACTAAGCTCGGTTGGACTGTTCAGGGTCCAGCAGTTGGTGTTTATTGTTCTACGAATTCCAATAATAATGAAAATACTTAAAATTGTACTTTAAACATAGAAGATTTCTGGAAATTTGAAACAAACGGTATAAGAGTTGGTTACAAACAAAAACACAGAAGAGGAAAAGTAAGGATAATTTATAGGGACAATGGTACGAATTTTCGTGGCGCTAGTAAGGTCCTTAGTAAAGCGAATTGGCAGGAAATAGCACAGAAGGTATCTGTTCAAAAAAGTTAATGATGTTTTTCTTTCCACCTTCAGCACCATGGTGGGGAGGGTTCTTGGAGAGGATGGTGAGGACGCTTAAAGACATTATGAGTAGGATTCTCGGTAGAGCAGCGTTAAAAGAAAACGAGCTGTACACTGTTTATGTGAAGTAGAAGCTGTCATTAATTTAAGACCCCTCACATACATAGCTGACAATACCGAAAATTAACAGGCGTTAACTTACTCTACCGTTTGGCACCGTTAGGTGGTAGACTGTGAGCCGCGGGCGCACCGCGTAAGAAACGAAGACGTTTGACTGTGTCCGCCACTCTTCCTCAGTGAATCCGAAGTCTCGACCGGCCGTGTTGTTAACTCGCTGCAGTGGTCACGACGATACCCGCCGTGTCGTTCACACGCTGCAGTGGTCTCAATGATACACGCCGTGTCGTCCACACGCTGCAGTAGTCTCGATGATACCCGCTGTGTAGTCTCGCCGCCGGGCACCGATTTGCGTTCGTGGCTGTAGCTTGCCCCTCGAACCCAACGTTCGTGGCCGTTGCTTGCCCCTCGAACCGCGCCAATCCCAATGCCCTTGAGAACCCACAGCTTGCACAGTCTGCCCCGATCTTCCAATGTTCGCTGCTAACAAGCCCGACGAACCGAAGTGGAAGAATATTCATATTCATTTATTCTGCAACTAAGCTACCTAACTAACTAATACCGAAGCTTCTTGCACTGATTCTTGATTTTTTCTTCTATCCGGCTCGAAGGACCAAACGATGTTGACGAACCCTACCAGGAGTAGAGGTCTAGACGGGTAGCAAAGTATACTGAAAAGTGGCAATACCGTAGGGAGAGCCCTATCAAAATTCTTTATTAAAAATACCTTATTTCTAATCAAATACAATATAAAACACGAAATAACTATAAAACAATAAAATATCTACTTATGTACTTACAACTAAACAATAACCTAACGCCTTAAAGTACACATTAGCAATAATAATAATTATAACTTAATAAAAGTAGGTATATAATAAAAGACCTTTTTTTGGGCAGGCATACATAGCACAATGTGCTATGTGCGGGTCGAGGGACGATTAAGGCATGTTAGTAGGTATAGTCACGACTATACCTACTAACATGCCTTAATCGTTTGTATATAAACTGATAGAAATCTACATAAACTGTTGCATTTGATTTGAATAACTACTAAGCGCGCAATATCTTGTCGACACCATACCAGTTCTGACCGTCAGCAGCGTGGACGCACTTTCACTTCGCCTGTTCTCATTTAGCACAACCGAATTTTATTTAAAAAAAGTTTCTCGTAGCAAGTAGTTTAGTGTAAACATGGATGCAGAGAAAAACAACAATTTCCCATTGGCTATCGAGGATGTGGAGCCAGAACTAGCTTATAAATTGATGAAGTATTTTACTGGTAAGATTTTTTTTTTTAAATAAAATTTATGCATTTTTGCAAAGATTACAGAGCACTTTTTAAATATAATATAAAATAAATTGAATAATTCATATTACCATCGAATTTTTGGGCATATTTTTTTTTTTATACTAAAAGATATCTAGAGTTGTTTATTTTATCATCTGATAGTGAGTCTTTATTATATAAATAAGTATGATTTGACCCCTAAGTATAATTAAGGAATGAAAATTAACTTTGGTATATAATTGAGACAAGGAAATTTTCTAGTGGCTATTTACCTATGCTGAAGCTATTTATTTAGGTACCTAGTTTAGTAAATAAATAATAATAATAATAATCTATACATATAAAATGCTTTGCCCTGAATGACTGACGGATCAACGCACAGCCTAAACCGCTGATCGTAGAGACCTGAAACTTGGAGGATGTGTTCTTTGTATGTCGTAGGCATCCGATAAGAAAGGATTTTCCGAAATACTAAGGGGGTGAAAAACGGGGGCAAAGTTTGTATGGGACAACGTGATTCCTTGGTCCGATCTACTTCAAATTTTGCATAAACATTCTTTAACAGAATAGATGGAAGACATGTTTCGTATTTTATTGAAAATCATCGCCTAACGGGGTCAAAAAGGGGTAGAAAGTTATTTTAGGGGTGATTTGCATCGAAGTTGATATCGATACTCCTTAGTACTTTTGATTAAATTAACATTTTTTATTTTGACACATGTTTGAAATCTCAATTCGATATTCACAGATTACAGAATAAGGCAGATGGAGCGAACGGAACACGGGAGTGAGGCCAAAAAGGCAAATACAAATTGAAAAACACATACCTGGTATTCGCTTTTGAGTTTGTTTTTGCTTTGTTTAAAAACTTTATTTGAAGAAAAACTCTTTCTTTTAAATAAATTATCACACAGCAGATTTTAAACATAGCAAATTCAAAAGCGAATACCAGGTATGTGTTTTTCAATTTGTACCTAATTGCTTTTTTGGCCTGACTCCCGTGTTTCGCGCGCTCTATCTGCCTTTTGTTCTGGAAACTGCTCTTTAAAATTGGAATGTCAAATATAAAATCGGATTAGAATTCTAAATTTGTTTGGAAGTTAATTTTCTCGGACTTTTTGGCGGGAACATGCAGAGTAACGTTGCGATTTCATTTTTATTTTCATAAATTCGTGTATTTTGAGTTTTATTGCATATTATCGGTGGTATATTATCCAATAAAGATCAATCCATGTGCACCAGTGAATTGGAATTAAATGAATTATGTTTATCGTGACTTTTCTAAAGTACCTACGTGAAGAGTTTTAGTACATGATGTAGTAAAACATAACTTTTATGGACGGTGACTGACTGAGGACTATGTGAAAGTGATTTATTGTGACTAGAACTTATAATTTAACTGGAAATTGGCAAAATACACAAGCCGTGTGACGCCAATGAAAAAATCTAATGCAATAGAGAAAATTAACTTTTCATTTTCTCTATTGCATTAGAATATTTTGATTGTAGTTAATTTAATTTATTTTTCATTTTTTGTTATAATAATTAACCTGCTAAGTTTTTTGTTTTAATTGTAATAATCAGTGGCGTGCATTGGTTTTCGAAGGAGAAAATTCAAACCGTACGCGGGTGAAACCGCGGGGGTCTGCTAGTATTTAATGTAATTTTCTCCCACATATAAACAAAAGAACAAATTTTAAAATTATAACCAGGATGTAACCAGGTAAGTACATTTAACTGTGAATACAATTTTGAACTAAGTTGCTGAACAAGTTTTATTACCTAATTTAAATTTGGTAATTTAATTTTAACTTACTAATATATATTAGTTAAAAATACGAAAGTTTGTATGGAGGGTCATTAGTTTATCACAGCTTAGGTACCTACCTAATGGCTAAATGGTTTTGTGTGAAACTTTGCATATTTAAAAGGTACATACTGTAAAAAGTATAAGTAAAGCGATGATTTGTGATCAAACTCCCTAGATCCCTATACGGCGGTAAAAGAACAACAAATTTATTGTGTTTTTCCCTGACAAAATATTCTAAGAACAAAAGTTTGTCAGTTTGATTCGTTGTGTGATCATATTTAGCTTTACTAAACCCTATGCAGAACACCTTGTAATATCATAATTTATACTTATAAACCCGGTAAAACATTAGACCTATAACTTTTTAGTGTATCAGCATCGCGGTAAATTTTGTTCGATGATTATCAGTCATTGACTCTTGAGTCAATGACTGATAATAATAATTAGAGAGGTTTAAATAGATACGAAATTGCATTATCAATTGTTATGTTTAGTTAAAAATGTAAAAGTAGGCCACGCCCCGCGTGCCAGCGTAGGTACTTACCTACGCTGGCACGCGGCGTCGTGGTGGGTGACAGCAAAGGTACCGTTTTACTTAATCAAAAATTATGTTAAAATTAGAATTTAAAACGAATTATTAAATTTCATTTATTTTTTGTATGTAAATCAGAAGAGTTCTGCCTACAACAGATATATGAATAGGTACCTATATCTACTTTTGAATTGGTGTCAATGAGTAACTAATTAACATTCCGGTAGCCTGAATGTAAATACATAATTCAATTTAGTATGTTGCATTTTCTAACATTATGAATGGAAGCGCTCGTGGTGTAGCATGATTAGCCGTTCTTAATCGATCGGCAAAGTTAAGATACGTCTGTCTTGGTCGGTACCTGGATGGGTGACCGCCTAGTGGTATATCAAATCGAGCGTTTCCGTGCTTCGGAAGGCACGTAAAGCCGTTGGTCCCGGATATCACTTAATTGTGGCTAGTTGGAGGCCTTCTAGGCGACTTGAAAACTCCAAAAGTAGGTTGACCACTAGCCTACCTCCACCGATCCGCAGTGGGCACGCGTGGTGGAGTATCTGCCCATTCCCTTTCACCCTGATTTGTGAAAGGAGGCCTGTGCTCAGCAGTGGGACATTATGATGATGATGATGATGATGATGATGTATGGGAGAACTAATTTCTCCCATACATACCTAATGTTAGAAAACGTAACATAGTGAGTTCTATGAACATTTCGCGAGAGGCGCTGTAAAAAAATCCTATAATGAAATAAAGAAAATGGAATCGCAAACACGTAAGCGTTCAAACTAACTTATTTTTTTACACTTTCACTGATGAAGATCAACGAATGCAAAAAAAAATCAAAATAAAAACTTCCATTCTTACCCCTACTACATAAGTCTTGTTTTACGGTAAGTGGGTAGGTACTTACTTACTAACTAGGTACACTAATAATGTGTTGATTTTACTTATGGAATGTAAAATAACAACTTGTTACGTATAAGCTTATAAATGCATTTATTATCACACTGGGGCTATTATCTACCTATCCAAATCGGATAGTAACCGCTAAGCAATAGCCTTAGCGGTTACTATCCGTGACAAAAAAGATATTTTCCTAGCAACAATAATAATGCGCACACGTCTGCGCACGTACCTGGAAAACCAACTGCCGATCACTCTCACTGTATACGCTCGTTGTGCTGGGTTACTAGGGCTGCCCAGTACCCTGAGTGTAAAGCTTCCAAATAACTAACGTAACTAACGTGTTTGTGTAAGAGAAATTGTACTAAAAACGCAAACGCGTTAGTTACGTTAATTCTATGCAAGCTATAAGAATTGAAGTTAATAAACACTTACTAATGCGTTTTCGTTAACTATAAAGAATGGGAGAAATTAGTACCATGAGTATTCCGCTAGAGGCGCTGTGCCAATTCCTATAGAGAAGTGTCGTAAACGCAAACGCGTTAGCAAGCGTTTACTAACATCAATTCTTTACACTTGAGGTACTGAGTTCCTTTTTAGTCGGTCGCGATGACTAAATTGATATTTCGGTGTTGGGTTCTCGATGTCGTAGACGTAGAACGTAGTGAGTAGATGAAGGTATTCATCGCCGTTGCTGTGGTTCTCGGTTATTTTGAGGGTAGTACACAATTTAGTTGTTTGTAACCACCGTACGCATAGGACAATGAAGTGTTGCCCGTGTTACACAAGAAACTACCCCAGCATCAGTGCAATAGAGTTACTTTTGGCAAAAACTATGCGAACGTTTTACGAAGGCAAATTGAATTGCTAATATTATAAAACAAAGTTGTGATACGACAACCTACGACTACTTTTATTTATTAAATTTAAAATATCTGTAGGTATTAATAGGTTATTAGTATGCAGCTTATTACGCAGTAGTGCGTTTTACTTTACATTATCGCACAGTTTTATGATAGGTATGATACCGATTATATTAAGTTTGTACCTCACTGCAACTGATATGTGTGTAGACGAAGCAATCTTAATTTAAATGGGTAAAACCAAGGTAAAACAGTTTGAAGGAGCATCGCTGTCAAAAAAGACCTGCGCGCCATTTTTATTAACGTTCTCATTGTGTGGTTGATGATTACCATCGAACAATTAACCCAAAGAAGCGCCATGACGTTCATTTTGGTTGAAATATATTCCGCCAATTTCCCACCGCCGACAACGCGCTCTGATTGGCTAAGTCAAGCACGAATGCACTCTGATTGGCCCAGTCAAAAACACACGATGCAGTGATTGGTGCTTACTGTTCAAATTCAGTGTCAAATCACTGACGAGTTTCGGAATTTGATTGTTCATTATTACTACTCTAAAGGGATCTTTCCTCGATGATGATTACCTATCAAAAAATCTACTTAAAAAATATAAGTCTGTCATTGAATAATGTAATAATTCAATGAAGTCTGTTTTTTTCCTTGCATGTATGTTGAAAAACGTCGTATGACACGCGTGTGCATTGATCATTACACTCTCAGCTTCCTTATTGCACACATTGCATGTTGTATCACAATGCACTATTACCAACCAACACTGTACCGCATTATACAAATAAATACTTTGAACTTTCTCTCTCTGTGTAGGTATAGCAGTACTTATCTATTTGAATGTTTATGCTGAAGATGGGTTTAAATTATAATTGGTTGGGATTTCATATCTTTTATGAGTGAAATGTTTATGCTATAACCTCGTAATCTGCTTTCTCAGCTTTGTTATCTGTTTAATTAAAACTAGCATCAATTAAATATCATTTTCCATAAACGATAAGTATTTTCATTTCCTGAGTTTTTTTATCTCTTTCGTAGCTAAATAGTTTGAAAATATTGGAGAATCACGATAGTAATGTGCACAAAAAGTAGTAGGTCAATACTAAACAACGAAGTGAAATGCAAGGTCTTCGCATGAATCAGGAAATTCATTCACTGCACGTTCAAGTCTTTATTCACAAATGCAATTATTTGACCAAGGTTCAATTTAATAGATAAGTTAATTCAATCGAGCGTTATATTCGACTTCAAATACTTACAATTAATTTGTGTAGGTACCGAAGTACCTACCGCTCACTGGTTGAAGCTATTCTTTTTTACAACTTTGTCAAGTCATAGAGCAATAAGAAACGAATAGTATCTTACTTAGTATCTTAATGATATTAGTATTTTCTATAAATATTTTCACAATTCACCATATTTCATGTCGTTTGGTTCCCGGCATAGAATAGGGCCAACCCTTCCAATCCAACCCGCTTGCCAAGCGTGGTGATTACGGCAGAATCCCCCCAAAGTTAATGGGAGAGGCCTATGTTCAGCAGTGTCCTTAGGCTGGTATGATGATGATTTTCACGATGGTATTTCATGATTTAAGGCGAAAAGACAGGCTTCGTGCGCGTCGGCCCCAAAGGCTACTTCCTTCCCCACAAGTACCGGCAGGAAGCTAGCAATATCTACTACATGCCGCTCAGGAATACCGACATATTCGTCGCCAGTTACCCGAGATCAGGTATTTTTATCATAATAATCTCTTATTCATTTTAGATATTCGAAAATTATTTTATGGAGTCAGTTTGCCGACTTTGTATAAAGACATTACGTTATTACCAACATATATTTTTTTGCAGGTACTACATGGACACAGGAATTGGTTTGGATGATAGCGAACGATTTAGATTATGACACATCTAATGCCGTTCCCCTCGTAGAAAGATATCCCTTTATAGAGTAAGTACCTACCTTAGTTTCATAGTAACTGCTTTCCTCGTTCATCCTATATATAAAAGAGCAATATTTGTATATAATTACTCTTTTATAAAAGAGCAATATTTGTATATAATTACTCTTTTATAGAAGAGCAATATTTGTATATAATTACTCTTTTATATTTGGGGGTTTTTGGGGACGAAAAATCGATGTAGCCCCGTGATGTAGCCTCTGGGAAAACGCGTCTACGTTGGTGATATTGCAGTTTTGTTGGCGATCGCCGCCCCAGTTCGAGTTGCTCATAACATAGTACGACAAATATAATGAAGTAAAATTGATTGGTTACAGATTTTCCGTGTACGTTCACCCACTAATGAAAAAGAAATTCAATGACGAAAACAGTGACAGTGAACGGAAACTAAAGCTCCTGGAACTGGTCACTCAACCTGGAACACAACAGTTGGCTGCCACCAAGTCCCCTCGTTTCATCAAGACACACCTCCCCCTCTCCTTACTGCCCCCCACTGTGTTGGACACTGCAAAAGTAGTGTACGTGGCCCGCGACCCAAGAGATGTAGCTGTCTCCTTCTATCATCTAAATAGACTTATAAGAACACAAGGATATGTAGGAGATTTCAAAACATATTGGAACTTCTTCATAAACGACTTGCGTGAGTATTTAGAAGTACCTACACAGTACCTCTTTAGTTCGTGACTGTACAAATACAAAATTGATAATATTTTTTATTATCACTTTAGATCACTGGACACCATATTTTGAACATCTCAAAGAATCCTGGGAGAAGAGACATCATCCTAACATGCTATTCTTGTTTTATGAAGAACTCTCTAAGGTTGGTGGCACCTATCCTTGAAGAGTCTAAATTAATCAAACGATTTATTCTTAATCTATTATCAATCAAAATATCTTTTGACTCTTAAGGATCTGCAAGGGTCGGTACGTCGGGTTGCTCGTTTCTTCAACAAAGAATACACAGAGATGGAACTTGCTCGCCTTTGTGACCATCTCAGCATTGAAAACTTCAAGAAAAACAAGTCTGTTAACTTTGACGTCATGAGAGAGCTTGGTATTCTTATACCTGGGGAGCAGTCTTTCATTAGAAAAGGTAAAATCTTAAATAATTACGGTACGTTGGTATGTAAGTACATGAAACAAAACTAGGTATGCCATCACGCACGGCACGGTACACCAACAAGAATTTACTATAGTAGATACCAACCAAAGCAATTACACCAAATTAAAATTTAATTAGGTACTATTATCACAGAATATTCAATAGCTATTATCTCGTTGCTTGTTAAATGGTGGGTGGTTTGACCAATCTTACTCTATTCTGTAGTGTCTGTGGCTAAATATTGCTAATAGAATTAATGTTTCCGAAAACAGAGAGGGCCCTTTCTGTATTTCAAGAACTAAGTAGATCACGCAGCGAATTGTATGCAAAGTACCAGAATTTGCAAAATTTTGTCGAAGCACTTCAGATTTTGTTGGTCCCTGATTATAAAGTTAAGGTTTGCATGGTAGGTATCTCAAGAACTAGAGCAACTAGCTAAAGTCTGTTTGTTACCAGAAATAGTCACTTTGTCGAAAGATTACCTAGTCACCATGTGAGCAAATTAGATTTTATCGACAAGATAATTTAAGTAATATAAACGAACGAAGCGCTCGTTTTTTTTTTTTTTTTTTATACCACTTAGGTGGCAAACAAGCATACGGCCCGCCTGATGGTAAGCGGTTACCGTAGCCTATGGACGCTTGCAACACCAGGGGTATCACGCGCGCGTTGCCGACCCTGCAGAAATCTCTTCACACCCCTTTTGAAGAACCCCATGCTATACTCCATTGGGAAAACCACGGCGGGGAGCTCATTCCAAAGTCTGAGCGTCCGCGGAAGGAAGCTCCTTTGAGCCCGCACAGTACGAAACAATTCAGGTTTCAATATGTGAGGATGGACTCCCCGTCGATGGCGAGAGTTGCGATGGTAGAAAGTAGCCGTGGGCATCATCTTAAACAATTCTTCAGAACACCGTCCGTTGTACAAGCGGTAGAACACACATAAGGAGGCAAAGTCTCTCCTCAGACTGAGGGGCTCTAAACCACTTGTGAGCTCGGGATCGTCAACAATTCTGATGGCACGTCGTTGAACCGAGTCTAAAGGATCAAGCTGGTATCCAGGTGCCCCCGCCCATAGATGACAGCAGTACTCCATATGAGGCCGGACTTGCGACTTGTAAAGTTGCAGCCTTTGCCCCGATGTGAAGTACTGCCTCGCTCTGTTGAGCACTCCGAGCTTTTTGGATGCCAGCTTAACCTTGCCTTCTAAGTGACTTCGGAACAAAACGTCGCTAGAAATGTCGACGCCAAGGATCCCGATGCTTTTGCTGATGTTCAGGGACGTGTTCTGGAACTGTGGAGCCACAGCAAATGGGGTTTTCTTAGCGGTGAACGCGCAGGCTTGAGTCTTAGTGGGGTTGAAATGGACTAGGTTTAGTCTGCCCCAATCGGAGACACTAGTTAGTGTACTCTCGATTTCAGACAACAGCCGTTCGCGGCTTTCCTCCACCTCGGAACGAGGGATATTAGCACGGCCCGTGTAATAAGCGTCCCCTGTACTGTCGTCCGCATAACAATGAACGCCGTCAATAGACAGCATATCATTGATATGCAGTAGGAACAGTGTTGGGGACAGCACAGAGCCTTGCGGGACGCCGGCATTTATGTCCATGCTGTCGGAGCAGCTACCGTCTACGACGGCTCTTATGCATCTGCTGGACAGAAAGCTGGCAACCCATTTGCATAATCCCTCGGGAAGCCCGTATGCTGGTAACTTCGTTAGAAGACCCCGGTGCCAGACCCGATCGAACGCCTTCGCCACATCTAGGCTCACTGCCAATGCCTCACCTTGACTCTCGATGGCGAGTGACCAACGGTGCGTGAGATACACAAGGAGGTCACCAGCTGAGCGACTGTGGCGAAAGCCATACTGTCGGTCGCTCAACAAATCGTGACCCTCCAGGTATCTCAAAAGCTGCGTGTTGATCACTCGCTCCATGACTTTGGAGAGAAGGGAGGTGATGGCGATAGGCCTGTAATTCGTGCTCGTGGCGTAGCATGATTAGCCGTTCTTAATCGATCGGCAAAGTTAAGCTACGTCTGTCGTGGTCGGTACCTGGATGGGTGACCGCCTAGTGGTATTTCAAATCGAGCGTTTCCGTGCTTCGGAAGGCACGTAAAGCCGTTGGTCCCGGTTATCACTTAATTGTGATAGTCGTTAAGCTAGTTGGATGCCTCCTAGGCGGCTTGAAAAATTCCAACAGTAGGTTGACCACTAGCCTACCTCCACCAATCCGCAGTGGGCACGCGTGGTGGAGTATCGCCCAGTCCCTTTCACCCTCATTTGTGAAAGGAGGCCTGTGCTCAGCAGTGGGACATTATAGGCTGATGATGATGATGATGATGAAACGATTTTGTTGCATAATTACAATCAGGAATTATAATACAAAAAACCAAAAACAAGAAAGTGGAGTTAATTTGAAGGACCGGTTTTCCAAGGGTAAGATTCCATTTATCACGCCGCAGGTCGTGGATTCGATTCCCACCCAGGACATGCATTTGTGAGCATTTTTAGTCCTGTGGCTCGACCTGGTAAACCCTTATAACTTATAAGCCAGGGATCAGTACGATACCTTATTCTGTGCTAGGGAGCTACCAAATCTGATAATCGGTGACAAAATTAAATGGATCTGAAGAACTAAGAACACCTAGCGAATATTTAATATTTGGTGGCAAAATATGACAAAAATCCGTGATGGTGGCCTTGCCAGAAATTGCCACACTCACAGATTACAGAATACTCAGATGTAATGTACGGGACAAGCACTGTGAGGCTCGTATTTAGCTATGTGTGCGTGAGAGCACTGTAGGAACACGTGTGACAGTGTGCGTTTAGGGATGCCAGGCTGCATTTAAGGCTGCCAGGCTGCGTGTAGGGCTGCCAGGATAATGAAGAAAAAACTCCCACGTTTTTTATTGGATGGTTATTGGCCCTGATTCTGTTGTTTACAACTAAACTAATTTTAATCCCACTATGTCTCTTTCTAACAAAGAACATAAGAAAAGGATGTAAGAAATTTAGTCCTGTCAAATTAGTCCAATGCTTGTTTTCAATATAAATTTAGTCGCCATCTATCGCGGTTACGCCTAAATACACGCAAAATAAGACGGCAGAGATTAATTTGACAGCTTTAAATATGTTCTGTCCTTTTTCAATAATGTTCGTGAGAAAGAGATGAGATGTGACTAAAATTAGTTTAGTGCGATTTACAACAGAATCGGCACCAGTATCAACTTAAAACTATACTTTCAAATAAATAAATTCTGAAAAGGCTTGTTATTTGAGAATGGATTAAGTCAATAAAAATATGACCAAATTACCAGCATTATACTAATAATCCATGTAAAAAAATAAAGAATTTGCCAAGTTCAATTAAGAAAAAAAAGAAATGAATACAGAGATGTCATCATTTATTAAAATAGAAATAGGTAACATACATTATAGTGGATTTCAAATAGCATGACTTCGGTGACACATGATATTTTATTAGATTTCTCAATGGTTAATGTTCATTTCGATATAATAAAGGAATACTATACTATAATAGAGCGAAGTTTCATGAAATATTGAGAGTACTATATCAGAGTAATCAAATGGAATTTCACAAAATATTGGTAAAAAGCCCTTGACCTTGACGACTCATCATATGTGAAATTGAGTTTAACAGCCTTTATTCTGCACTAACTTCTTAAAATATTGCCTTTTGTCAGCTATAACTCTAGCATTCGTTTCTAATTTTGCTATATAATGAAATCTTATATTAGTATATATTTTTCTATTACTATTTTTATTAAGCTCAATAAAATGTATGTATGTTTAATAAAATGATATTTTATATTTTACTAGCTGACCTGACAAACGTTTTTCTCCCATATCGGCTCGACTTCGTTTGCGTGGTACCCTACCCTAACCTACTTTACTCCACTATTACTTTTTTTTTTTTTATATTTTTATCATAATTCGAATACAAAATTTCGGCACCTTATACAAAAAAACATGTTTCATATTCAATATGTTTGAGTAAGCAATATTTAAAACTTATCTTCAACACCAATACCATTAGTGGTTGCTGAAATGTAACGCTGTGATAGACGGACAGACGGACGGAGTCACAACATAAGGATTCCTTTTTATTTTTTCGGTTCTATTCGGAAACATTCAAAAAATGGCGTTTGGAATCAGGGTCATCATCAATTACCTATAAATTCTAATATTCAGCCCGTTCACATAAACTATAAGCGCCATTAATTTTTTCATCTGGTACCAATAAATTTCTCTTGCCTATTTATTTTTGTTAAATCGATCGATCTTACAAGGCCCCATAATACCACGACTTCAAGGAAAATACTTTCGATGTAACCTAGCAACACCAACTGATTTTTGTTGAGGTTTTGTGTTCCTAGTGATCAGTGACAAATACACGAAAAAATAATACAAATAAGTGAAAATATCTATAATTACCTATGAAACGACATTCCGTCTTCCTTTTTTGTTTTTGGGAACAATTTTTACAATATTTCAAAATGCAGGACGGCATAATTTTTAAGAACAATTTTGCCACTAGTGACGTACTTACAATACGAAGCCTTGTTTCGTACTGACTCAAGTTTGTATTTACTTTTGAATCTGTATTTGGTGTGTTGGCCTCACGCCCGTGTTCCGTGCTCGATCTGAAGTATTCTGTAATCTGTGGCCACACTATTCTCACCGTCATGAAGTTTGAATGACCGTTTCTTTTTTATTTATTGTTATAAGGGAAATCAGGAGGTTGGAGGGATTACTTCGACGAAGAAATGATTCAACAGGCGGACCGCTGGATGGCAGACAACCTGAGCGACACAGATCTACGGTTCCCTCATTTAATAAACCAATAACTCATTGCACACATTGTGATACTAATATCTCAGAGTATATAAATACTACATACAACTAATATTATTGAATGAGACGTTTTCGTTCCATAGTTTTATAGAGTTGGATGAAAATACCTGTCAAATCGTGTACAAGGTTCAAATTCATTCAAATTATCAACAGTTTAACAGGTATTTGCAACCAAACTATAAGACCTTATGGAAAGAAAAGGTCTCATTGTGAAAGAAACAAACAAAAAGGGTGATAATCATTTATTTGAATAAAATGCTTTATTGTAGTATTTCTTTGTAATACCATATTAAGTTTACATCAACACATTGAGAAACTAGCCATTAAGTAAACAATGCTATAAAAATTTCTAACGCGTTTTTTCCCATAATAATTTCAATTCCTACTCCTACGTCCATAAATAAAACAATGTCTCAGTCCTTCTTCACATTTTTATTAAATAATACGGTTATACAAAGAAAATAAATTAAAAGCCAGATTTAATCATCATTCGTTGGTAATATAAAATTCTAAAACAGACTTATAATCATAATAATGGATAAGGAGGCGCCGCGGGCGGCGCCGGGGGGCAGGCTCGTGTAGTCGCCCTCACTCCAGTGACCGCGAAAACGAGCGGAGCCTCCGCCGCCGCCCGCGCCCCTCCACACGTACACCTCTATAAAAAGCGACTCTATAATATAAAACTGGGAGGAGTCTCCCGCACCTAACGACTCGCCGCTACGAGCGACGTTAAAACTATCATACACTTATAGAAAATCACAAAATTCAAGCGGAAATAATAGGAATCTGAATTCGATCACTGGGCGAATGTGTGTGTGGTGTCGTGTGGTGTGGTCTACGCGATCACGTCGGGCAGCGCGGTGTCTTGCGGCGGCGCGGGCGGGCTGGGCGGCGCCTTCAGCGGCAGCGGCTCCACCGTCCCGTTGCTGAGCCCGTTCGATTGCACCGGCTCCTTCTTAACAGACTCTATCGACTTCTTAGGTACGCATTTCGGTACGCTCTTCATAGCTACGCCCGTCTGAAATAATTATAATTTCATTTTATTTTAAAAGGAAAAACAATGCTGAACTTAAAAAATAATTTCTGTCGGAACAGATGGACAGGTTTTTGTAGATACATAGTAGGTAGCAATGATATTATAAGAGATAGATAGGTTACCTACACAAGATTTGAACTTCATAAATGGCACACTCATACATGTCGTGTCGTTGACGCTCTGAGCCTCTGACTCTGACGCAACTCATAGCTAATGTTTTCCAACTAGTACAGTTATATTATAACGTGCCACTCGCGGAGCGCTTATAACCTTTTTTACTTATAAAATGATTGGAATGCAGTATTAGATCATAACTTTAATAATATTCTGGGACATTCTTTACACACGGCTATCTGATCCCAAAAAAAGCAGGTCATGTACTTTGAAAACTAGATATCTGATATCTCATTGTCCAAGAGACAGTGACAGAGTGTCTTAAAAAAACTGTTATAATAATATGCTACTAATGTGCTTAGGAGATAGTCCATAAAATTTTAACATATAACTACGAAAAAAAATTACGGTTTTGTGAATTGTAATCATAGAAAAATAGAAAAAATATGGTTTCAAAGAGTTGTCCAGGGGACAGGGAGTTGTTCAGGGGTCTTAGTCTGACTCGCTCACCGCGGGTTCCGACTATCCTTGGACGCATCGAAGAAAAATCCCTTTAGAGTAGTAATAGAACACACTTCCCTTTTTTTTCTTTCTTACTTTAACTTATAACTCGACACTGGCAAAATAATTCCTAATTACATCGCAACAATACCTTGGGACTTTTTGGCGGGAACTTGCAGAGTGACGTTGCGTTTTCATTTTTACCCGACTGACCCGGAAGGAGGGTTATGTTATTCGAGTGTATGTATGTATGTATGTATATATGTATGTATGTATGTATGTATGTATGTCTATTTCTTTGGCACGCTCTGCAGCCTAAACGGCTTGATGGATTTAAGCATATGAGGTGTCCTTAGATTCGTCTGAACTGTGGGAGTGTCATAGGGTATATTATTTTTATATGGCGTCTACGGATAAGAAAAGAGGGGGGGTATTAAAAACAAAAATTTCGTTATTATAACAATATGGATATCAAATGAAAGCTTGTGAACAGCCCATTCCATATATGTATATATTGTAATACTTTTGTGCTACCATTTTGACGTAAACTGCAAAAAACCATGTTTAATGCAAGGACAGTACGTATAGGTACTATGAGCGGTTACCGTACGTAAGTTCTCTGTATGCGATCTCTGTTGCGATGGTTGTTAGCGTTACTTTACCGTACCCCTCATTTACTTACTAAAACTTACAACTCATTCTGTATAAAACTAAAAAGTCTGAAATAAATTAAATTATTAAAAGAAACAAAAAACCCGACTGCGTAAAACAAAAATTAACTGAAAAGAGAAAAACAAGCTTTTTAATCTATAGAATTTGGAATATAACTTGAATGTTATAAGGTATTGCAGTCGGGGATAAACAAATATTTAAAAAAAAACACATACTTAGGTTATTGGTTTGTCCCCGACTGCAAGACCTTATAACATTCAAGTTATATTCCAAATTCTATAGATTAAAAAGCTTGTTTTTCTCTTTTCAGTTAATTTTTGTTTTACGCAGTCGGGTTTTTTGTTTCTTTTAATAATTTATTATATTCGTAAATTTGAGTTTAATTGCATATTATCGGTGTTATTTTATCCATCCATATGCACCAGTAAAGTGAAATTAATTATGTGTATCGTGACTTTTCAAGTTGCTTCAAAAAGTCCGTGAAGAGTATTAGTACAATGACCACAACTGTAATAAAACATGACTTTCATGGATGGTGACTGTCTGAGGACTTATGTGAAAGTGATTTATTGTGACTGGAAACTATAATATAGCTCGAAACTGGCAGAAATAAGTCCTAGTTTGGATTTGGTGGCCAAACTAAGAAGAAGAACAATACTTTGTTTGTATTATTGACATTTTATTTGATTGACATTTTATGATGGTCAAGATGTCGGTAGTCGGACGGACGGACGGACTGCGGAGTCTTATGAATAGGATCCCGTTTAGCACCTTTTGGGTACGGAACCCTAAAAAGGAGAACTAAACTATTTGAAAATCCAATCCAAAAAACATAAATAGCTAGTTGTATAGATAAATGACTATCCAACAAGTCATCTCTCAAAAGCACCGTACTTAATTTTATAGGACTTTATACACGGCTATGCCTCACAGAGGGAAGTGCTTACAAGATTGCTGAAAGACTTTTTTGGAAGTACGGAATCGTCATAATTGAATGTGAAATTTTACTGTCTTCTTTTTACGCTAGTGTATAATATAATCAATCACCTTAGGAGCGGTCGTTCGTGGCGGTGCAGTCTTGGCGGTGATCCGTTTGTTGGCGAGATCTTTACTCTGTTTGTCCAGCGGCTGCGTGCGCGGCGCCGGCTTGGGGGCGGCACTCCTGATGGCAGAACATTTATTTAAATAAAATAAATATCCAGGGACATTCCTCACACACGGTCATCTGATCCCAAACTAAGCAGAGCTTGTACTGTGGACATCAGGGGCAGTAGACAAGATGGTTATCGACAATCGTTATCGTTAGTAAACGATGAACCTTTGTATGGGATTTTACTAACTGATATAATAGATATACTACTTTTTGTTTGTAAATACATACTTAATATACATAACTAGCTTTCCGCTCGCGGTTTCACCTGCGCCCCCTTCTTTACCCCTTACCTACCTAGTAACTACCCTGCCTACTCTACCCTACCCTGCTAAGGTTACATTAGAAAAGTTTATATTGTTGTTTATGTTTTAAAGTTTATATTATATAATAAGATTAATTAATAACAAGATTAAGTTTCTTAATGTTTTTAATGTAAGAACCTTCTCCTGACAATAACAAACACATCAAAAAAATAATGAGCGAAATTGGTCCAGCCGTTCACGTGTGATGGCGTGACCAAGGGAAATAGTAATTCATTTATATATATATATATATATATATATATATAGATTACACCCAGACACAGGACATACAGATATGTTCATGCACACAAATGCATGTCCTGTGTGGGAATCCACGACCTGCGACGCGACAGTTGGAATCTTACCCAGAGTCTTAACCAACCGCGCCAGCTGGCCAATCAAATTTACTTTATTTGTTACTATTTTACTTTACACTTCAGATGACAAAAACACCTGCAATTTGAAATCTCCAAGTGACCTTGAGGCCGTGATTATGCCTTATAGGGGATAATTTTGCTGTATGAGCATTATTGGCTCGTACAATAACGATTGTTATAACCTCCAAGTGACCTCAAATTTTATAGGATTTTTCAATGCAAGAGTACCGCCGCTTCGCTTATAGTGCGTTCGAATTGGAGTGATGTCGTTTTTAACAGTTTCAAAATGGGCATTTTTGTTTAGGCGTTCGAATTGGAAAATTTCAACAATTTTGCAACTTTTGCCACATACGATATTTCCCAAATCGAACGATTAGATACAAAAATGACATTTCCATGCTGATCGCCTGCTTGTCACTTGTCTCAACCTACCTTTTTCCTTTAGTTAATCATTAAACAAAGTTAATCTAACAAATTATTCTCTTACCTGTTAGTATTTCTATAAAATTTTACAATAAAAATTAGAATTTTCGCTTCTCGTATGAATTTTCCGAAAATTATCTGTCAGATTCAAAGATGTCAAAATATGATTACAAACGACCCTGCCTCGGAGGTGGATCAAAATTTGCAGTTCACGATGTCGTTTTTAACTGTTTCCAAGCAAAACGAACGGTGAACGAAAACAGTTCAAAACGCCAATTTCGCCCACAACTTTCCAAATCGAACGCCAGTTGTGATCGTTTTTGGCATTTTTGACTGTTATTTTTGCTACCATACCCCAATTCGAACGCACCTTTAGATACAAAAAAATACCCATTCAGATCGGAACTCACTTAGCGGACTGCGCGGCGGTCGTGGCGGCGGCGGGCGCGCGTGTGATGGGCGCGCGGGGAGCGGGCGCGCGCGGCGCCGGTCGGGCTGCGCCGGCGGGGGCGGCAGCGGCGGGCCTGGGCGCCGCCCGGCTGATGGGCTTCGGCTCCTTCGCGTCTCCGTTAGCCAGCGGCTTCCTCTCGGGTGCCTTCGGGCGCGCTCTCGGAGCGGCGGATACGGCCGCCGTGGCGGGGCGGGGGGCCGGCCGGGCCGCGGCCGGGGCTGGACGGGGGGCTGGCCGAGCCGCAGCCGGTGCGGAGCGCGGCGCCGGCTTAGCTGCCGGGGCGGTGGCGGGCCGCGAGCTCGCGGCCGACTTGGGCGCGGCGCGGGCGGCGGGCGCGGAGCGCGCGGAGGTGGCCGTGCGCGCTGCAGCGGGCGCCTCCTTGGCGGGCGCGGGCCGGCCAGCCGGCTTCGTGATCGGAGCCGGCTTTGCGGCCGGCGAGAGCACGGCGGCCGGCGAGCGGGCGTTGGCGGGCGCGAGCGTCGCGCCGGTCGACGGTTTCGAGGCGCCGGTGGAGGCGCGCGAGGCGGCGGGCGCGGGCCGCGCGGCCGCGGCCTGCGTCGTCGTCCGCCTCGGGGCGGCGGCCGCAGGGGCTTTTTGTATCGGGCTCGGCCTCGGGGCGGATTTCGGGGTGCGCGAGTCGGGTTTCGCGTTGGGCGTCGTGGGCAACTTCTTTGCGGCGGGCGATTTCGTCTTGGCGGCGGCGACGGCCGCCCCGGTGGCGACGGCGGCGGCCCCGAGTGTGGCGGCGGCGGCGGCTAGGGGCGCGAGGGGCGCGGCGGGGGTGGGCGGCGGCGTGGCGGCGGAGGGCGGGTGTTCGGCGTCGTCCAGCTGGATCTCGCAGGTGAGTGGGACGCAGATCTCGTGCGCGCGCGACTCGGGGATACCGATGTCTATGTCTGTGACGAGCTCGGCGCGCGGCTCCGCTCGCTCCTCAGGTACTATGTCGGGGGTGGGGCCGGCCATGGCTTCCGCGGCGATGCCTGCTGAACATACAAATCTTTATGTGGCTTCAAAAATAATCATAACGGCAGATTAAAGAAAAGTCATTAATATTGTTATTAACTGACCCCGCGTTCCCTTGATAAAAAGTCGTGGGATAATGTATTGTATTGTAATCTGACTTTGTCCTTCATAATTCTCTGCAAAGCCTAAATGTTGGCTTGGACTTCAAAAACGATTGTTACCGCAAATCAATGCAGTCTAAAGGATAGCCTGATAATATAGCCGACTTATTGGTTTAAAAAACAGTTTTTTCAACACACTCGCTCGTAGTGACATTTAATGCACCGTTTTTAGTATCTTAAAAAATCTACTTAAAAAAATAAGTCTGTTTTTTCATCGCGTGTGTTGAAACACGTCGTATGACACGCGTGTGCATTGATTATTACACTCTCAGCTCACTTATCGCGTTCGCCTACCTCACGCGCTTAATACCGCCTCGAGTGTTAATAACCAACTTTGCACACATGCATCATAATGTACTATTATAAATACAGGATGAAGACAATCAAGTTATGTTGTTTACTAACCAGTTTCCACCTCAGGAATCTGCAGCTCCGGCTGCATGGGCGTGTGCTCCCGCGCGGGCTCCTCGGCCTTCGCTTCGAGTGCCATCTCAGTTTGTATATCGACGGGCGCCTCCTCGACCGGCAGCGCTTCTACCGCCGCCTCAATCTGTGCCTCGGGACTGTCCACTCGCGCAGCCTCGATTTGTGCTTCAACGTGGGGCTCCCCGAGGGGTAGAGTTTCACTAAGCGTTTCGACAAGAGAAGCCTCAGCCGGTTCCGCATGGACGGGGGTCGGGGAGCGGGCGAGCGTCTCAGGCTCCGCGGGCGGGGCCGGAGACAGGGCGGGTGCCACTGCCACCTGTTCTTCGAAGACGACGGGAATGGGTGACTCGACCGGTAAGGAGGACTGGACCGGTAATGATGACTCGACCGGTAATGGTGACTCGACCGGTAAGGATAACTCGACTGGTAAGGGTGACTCGACCGGTAAAGGTGACTCGCGTGGGAGCGGCACCTCGGCCGGTAAGGGGGACACGCTACGGAGCACCTCCGTCTCCACCGGCACTAGGGACTCCGCCGCAGCAGGCTCCGAGAGCACGGGGCTTACTGCTAACAGTACAGCTTCCTCCGGTTGCAAGTTATCACTCGGTAGCGGGGACACCCTCGGCAGAGGCGACTCCGTCGGTAGCGGAGATTCTGACGGTATCGGAGATTCGCTCGGAAGCAACGCTTCGCTAGGGAGCGAGGATTCTCTGGGTAGAGGTGACTCGCTGGGGAGAAGGGTCTCGCTCGGCAGGAGTGCTTCATTTGGCAGCGGCGACTCCGTGGGCAGTGGTGATTCTGCCGGTAAGGAAGGTTCCTTCTGTAAGGACTCGCTGGGCAGTGGTGATTCGGTCGGCAGCGGGGACCGTAGCGGGAGGGGAGACTCCGTGGGAGCGCGGTCGGTATCCAAAACCTCCGGAGTTAACCGGTCACACTCTAGTCTTATTCCTGGTAGTTCGAGCGCACTCTCTTCGTCTAGTGCAATATCAGCGTCATTTGCCCCTTCGATATCTCTGTTGTCGTAATTCTGTACAATTTCTACCTTATCGTCGATAACGAGAACGTCGCTATGTGTTTCTGTGTGTGAATGTTGATGAACATCTACAATAATATTTTCCTGGACGTCGTGGGAGGGTTCGGGTGACGTAGACTCCTCTAATTTATTGGTTTCTAATGGTGCGGGTGAAGCTGGTATTTCAGTGGAAGGTGCTCTCTGAGCGGCTAGATCAAGTGCGGATTCTACGATCAGTTCAGTTTCATTTGTTTCTACAGGTTCTGGTGGTATCTCATCTGTTTCAATAAGATGCACAGACTCCACATTTTCGTCTTTAATTTCCATATGGGAAGTCTCGACATGTGTTTCTATGAACGTGGAATCTTCAATTTTATTATCCATATCAATATCTTGTGATGGTTCGTCTAGTGGTGTGTCTCCTCTGACATCTTTTTCACTCTCTGAGGGATCTTGTGTGTCATCATTTGTAAAGCCTAATTCTGAACTTTTACCATCTGGTATCTCAGGAATTTGTTCAAATAGTAATTTATGAGATTCTGGGGTATCCGTTTGCAAAACTGTATCCTGAGGAATATTACATGCCTCAAATTCAATATTAGAATCTATGAAATTGTCTCCCTGGCCAAAGTGTGTCACATTGGCTACAATAGCATCGGATCTATCGTCAAACCTAATTATATCGTTATTTGGTTCATGGATGTCTCTTTCTATTCCAAATAAATCTGGATGTTGCTGTTCTGGACTTATGTTTTCCTTATCATTCAATTCACAGATACCATTTGATTGAATATCCTCGTCGTCACTATCGGGCAGGGTTTGAACAGCATTTAAATCTACGTGTGAATCATTTTTGGCAAACCTTTCACAAGTATCATCATCTTTTTCTTGATAAAAACTCATGCTCATCGGATCTCGCTCCTTGTTTTTCAGCCTTTCAAATAGTTCATCATTACCTTCTACTGTAAATGGATTTGTTTCATTGTGTGTCTGGAATACCTGCAGGCAAAAAATATTTTAACTGAAATATCATACCTATTTATTTTTACTATTCGACTCCTGGTGGTCAAAATTCGAAATACATTATCGCGTATTAATGTAATAAACAAACTATGACATTATGATTATGTTTAACATTGACATTATGATTACAATTAAATGCATAATCATATTTTTAATCTTTTGGACAGTGGTTAAAAAAATAGCTAAGATGTCAATTGTTATAATAGGACGCGCGTCCCTCGCGAGAACCGACGGTTTAATAAATGTTTCATTTTCTCAATTAGGTTCCTATTTTGTGTTTTCAATGTAAAGTTAATATTAATGTTTTTCGTCACTTTATCAAAAGTTGAAACAATATCTCGAGTCAATATCTTAAGTTATTTTAAAATAATAAAAGCCTAGTTAACCAACCTGAATATTACAAAAGTCTGTAGTATCTTTCTGTATTCTTTCAAAGTCCTGTATGAGACCAGTATCCTTGACTTTTTCAGGTTCAATGTCATCATTGAATCCAAAGCCCAAACTATCCATGTTGCACTTGTTGTTCCCGTTAAAGTGTTCCTTGACTTCATCTATTGACACATTCTGGAATATAAAATTTTGTAACATTAATATTATTAGTACTTTTTGATTCTGTTATCAGATCTTTGTATTGCATGTGGTTCACCTTTTGGGTATTGTCAAAGTTTTTATTTTGGCACCTTTAATACATTTAACAAACTAAAAAATATTCATAAATAAACTTGGCATTAAATAATATGTAGGTTGCGTAGAGTGATTACCATTCTCAAATGATTTTAATTATTTCAATTTCCACTACACATTACAGACATTCACTGATAAGCATTTATAAAAATAAATTAATAATAGGTGATAGATAATGCTTCCTTGAACTCTGTCTTAGAAGCTTATTCACAAAAATTATGAGTAAAGCAAAAGTATCAAGAATTATAATAGTAATAATATTTAATGCAAATACTTTTCCTCAAACATAAATACCATAGTGTTGAGATCATAATTCACCTATTTCAATATAATTATGTATAATTTACCTTTACATTCAAGGTATAAATCATACTTATATAAAAAATACTCGTTTATTCTATTATTCGTAAAAATGCACGTAATACAATAAGGAAATTAAAATTCTTAAATATAGAATAGCTAATTGGAACTTCCTCTGATAGATTTCAAATGAATTTGCAAGGCAGTTTTCGTCTCTTTTAACTTTTACAATGCATAGAATGATGTAGTCACATCGGGTTGAATATTCAGGTTTTTGTCGTCACATAAAACAGGTTATATATAGCTCATTAAAGTTTTGATGATAAGTTATCTGTCACCCATCCTGTTATATTGAATAAAATATAATAGCTTGATAACAAATTTGGAAAATCGTTTAGAACTTACTACCTGTTATTCATCCACATGTTTTGTCATGGACAAGCAGGATGTATTAAAACAATCAGTACAAATACGGATATATCTTTTATAAAGCCCCTTTATCAATAATAAACAAAGGAAGACAAATTTTTATTTATGAAACTTATAGTTTTATTTATTGAACTAATATCATAAAAACAGTATTACTGCATGCTTAGTGTTTTTTTAACTTTTTTTTGATATTACCAACATTTAAAGAATTTCTTCCTGAAGGTTGTGTTATATTAAATATTACCCAGAGAAGCTAGGTAGGGTCACTAGTACATTAACTACTTGAAAATACTACTCACATGATGACCATTTAATTGGTCACAATTATCCAAATCTAGTAATTCTGCAGGCCTGACAATGGCTTCTGTTTGGAACTGTGCAACATCTGGCAGCTCAATGTCGTCCATTGGCAGAGGCTTGCGGGGAGACTCGGCTAATAGCACATCCGAACCCGCCACCGAACCCGGCACGAACACCGGAGCATCAGGGTTCAACGGTGAACTGTTCATATCTACTGAGCTGCTTTCCCAAGCCGACTGGAATGTTACAATTGTCATTTTATTAAATTTTTATTCACAAGTAGATATACCGGTCTTGTTTATTGGACACAAGCTTGCTTTTTCTTGAATATGTGGTAGGTACTACATACCAAAAGTGCTTTCATAACAACATAATAATTTGTAGCACATTTGTACCCTTTTGTTCCACCTTGTGTTTGTTTTTTTATTACATTAGTACCTATTTTAAATTCATACAAACACAATCAATCTATTGAGGCTTATACGAGGTCAAATCAATTTATTAAAACTACTATTTATATCATAGTCCTCATATTATAGAAATATATGATTATAATCATATTTTTCAGGAAAATAATCAAATAAATTGTCAGAAATTACTTATGTAAACTTTCCCCTAACCAGTGCCCTAACTCATACTAAAATGTGTTATTTCAACATGCCACTACACTAATATGAATGTTCGTAAGGTACTTTAGTTTAAGTGCTAGTTGTTCTGCAACATTTTTTCTGACTCATGGGATTTGAAGGCCATTCAAAATGTTAACTTTTATATATCAAAGGTGAACTACATAGCAGAGATATCAAATTTTAAATGCTTCATAATTTAGATTATATTTTCATGTCAATAATATAACTTTTGTATGATCTATCTATAGCACCATACATACATACCATATAGTGTGACCACAATGGCACCATGGTAAGTGATGTTGTGTCTAAAGGCACAGAAAGCCTTGAAGGGAACTTCTGGCTGGCTATCACAAATCAGCCTTCCACCATGCTACCTGTACTGGGTTACCTTACAAGGTTTGACTAAAAACTGGAGCTTGTGCAAGATTGAAATGGTTATCACTGCATTCAAAAAAAGGTAAGATATTGGATACAATCTATAATAATAATAATATCCTGGGTCATACATTCTATGATCATTTGATTGATTTCATTATGATACAATTAGGCCTGCTTCATATTGGATGATAAATTGTGATAGATGATTGTAATTTTTGACGGCTAACAAAGAGGTTAGAATATGTATTTGAGTAAAGGGTACTCACATTATCCTGGCAGGGTGTTTCGGAGCGCGGGGGCTCGTCTTGCTCGCCTTCGCCTTTGAAGTAGTTCCACTCGTCTTCGGACTCCTCGCCACTCTCAGCTACATTATCCACCAAAGCACCGTCTACGTGGCCCTCCTCCACTGTGCACACCACAAAACATACCCTTTATTTACTACACAACACACTCGCCGGCTGAACGAACACCTGGTTAGCTAGCCTTCACACAACGCTCACCCTCCTCGCGTTATCATTGATATCAACAGGTAACACACCCTTGTGTTTGCCAAATATTCGATCGTACAAATAAAACAAAGGGACGATAACAGCCCAATAAAGTGGATAACGAGCAGAGCGGCGTTACGAGGACGTTTTACCGGTCGCAATTCAAACTCGCGAGACATTCGCGGACGCCATTTCGAGCACGGAGACACGCCCGATAATATGTTCAGCTACAGTTGGAAACTAGACGAAATACGAGTGAACCTGCGGGAATCCTGCGATCGCCGACGTCTCCGAGGGATGCGCTTTCGGGCGATCGGTTCTATTTCCAGAACACCGCTCCGCATGAATCAACACAAAAATAACCTTTCACAAACCGTTCGGTATGTGAAAATAATCAACAACATTCGCTAAAAACCACGTACCGTGAACGGTAATTTCACTGCACAGATTAGTATCTTCACTAGCGGTGTAATATTCGAGCCGTAAAAATGGAGACAAAAGCCCCGATTACAATAGCAGCTAGCGGCTGTAGAGAGTAGCACAGATCCGTCAGACGTTCAATGAGCGACTGCCAGAGGGACGAGCGGGAGGCGCGCGAGGGGGGCGCCGCCCCGCGGCCGGGCGTGCGGGGTCGCGGGCATGCACCCAGATAGGGATGCCATGTCATCCACGTTTATTTTATATTAATCCCCAAAATGAGAAGTGAAATATTTTTATTTTTTAAAACATCTACATATAAAAAACCTCCGCTGGACCGATTTGGCATGTTTTTAAATGTCCGTAATTATTCCGAATAAGGTTTAGGATACTATACGAAAAGAAAATTGGAAAAGTTGTCCGGGTAATTGGAAAATTCGGGAAAACTTGAAAGTGCTTTTTTCACGATTTTTTTAATGAACGATAAAGATATACTATATACCTACTTCGTTAACGTAGATTTAGCGGAGCAATTTTTTTTTTTGAAGATAGGTACCTAATTACATAGTAAGGTTAGACTTATTTATTATAAACTGTGGACTAGCAAAGCTTCACGAAATTGAGAATATTATATGTCAACGAATATTTTATGTTAATACCTAATAATAATACCGGTATTATGTAAATAATATATTTGCTATAAGTATTGCTTTTATTTATTATACATTGAATGTATTTTACGAAAAGTACCTATATAAAAATCTTCATTACAATGGACATATTTTTTTGCTGGCAACACAGTTCTGTGAGAGCGGGCAGTCACCCTTTGTATAATTACAGCAGCTGATAAGAATCTAACCACCAACCATCAACTCATCATCTGCATACAATACAATCACATCTGTAAACTGCATACCATACCAGCAGGCTACAGGCGGACGTGTGTATGTGGGTGAATGTAACAATCAATAAAGCGTGACACACACGATTCTTACTTTTTCTTTTGCTCTCATTGAAACTTTGATTATTTAGAACATTGAAATGTGGTTCACACTCGCAACTCGAGGTATTACTTACTCACTAGAGGAGCATGATTTATGTTTAATAGTATACTCGCACTATGCTGTCGGAGATGACAATAAACCTGATCTTCATCGTCACATTTTATAAAATAAAACGTTTCTCAAGCCAGCTTTCACAGTAAGTACTATATACCTACCTACACTACATCTATGTCACTGGTGCCGTGAACACATTGCAAAATAACCAGATTATATGTTTATTTCACATTACGACGCGCGACGAAATTTTAAAGTTTATTTATTAAAATCCTGAATTTATTTTTACTACATGTTTCTATTTAGAATTAAGATAGGAGGTAACCCTAATCGGTTAATATTTTGCTACATACATCAGCAAAGTAGGTAATTAATTTACCAACATCACTTAGGGGGCGCCCATAAATTAAGGGGGGGAGGGGATCGAGTCAAATCTCATTTAATCTTACGTTTGAGAGGGGGGGGGGTCTCGGCAAATATCACGCAATTTTTTTACTGATTGAAACAAAAAAAAAATATTTTGGTCCATTTAATCCAGATTGCACAATCTTAAAATTTAATCTTAAGCGTAATCGTAAAACGATTAAGATCATTCACTAATTCGTTCGAAAGAAAATAATTCCATTCATACTTCGACGTTATACATCTACTGACTGGTAAACCACCATATTTGTTTTATACCAAATAGCTCAATTTAATCTGAATTTACGGTACAGTGTAGCCCGTCCTTTGTTTTCGCGCCACTGTATTCTATTGTAATTTTTTTATTACACATATAATTAAACTCTCAGCAATATTGATTAACTAGTCTTAACTAGTCGTAAATAAAAGCACGAAGTATTTTTTTTTTCTTTTTACAATAACAATCCAACGCGTTTACGTAAGAAACCCACATTTTGAAAAATCTCACGTGAGATTGGGGGATGGGGGATGAGGTTTAATAAAATCTCACAAGGGGGGAGGGAGGGGCAGAAAATTTAAAAAAACACCTCACGTAATTTATGGACGCCCCCTTATCTGCAACGGATTAGTAATCAAATTCGCAAATACAATACAAAAATGTGATCGATCAAAGAAAAACATACCAGCGTGTGCGGGTGGCGTGGGCGGGGCAGGCTCATGGTTCCTAGTCTCAGCGTCCAAGTCGTCCGCGTCGACAGCAGTCTCCGGGCCTAAGTCTTCGCTGTCGCTGTCAGAGTTATCCAGGCCGTTGTCCGCGACGTTGGCTTCGGCGTCATTGTCGGCGACATCGGCGTCCGCGTCGGCATCGGCGGCTGCAGCGGCTTCCACCTGCCGCTTGCACGCCTCCGTGTCGACGGCGAACGACGGTGCGTTCACCAACGCGTTATCCAGCCTAGTATTAAAAGATTTTTAAGTCTAACAAAGAAACCTGTAACTCGTTGTCGTTCTGGCTAAATACCGTATCTTGCTGCAATGAAGGATCTGCTCATAAGAGTCAGAAATTTCGCTATTGGCCAAATAGCTAATCGTAAATAGGAACCGTGAAAAAACTGCTTTTGTGTTAGATTTCCTATTAAAATACTGCAGACAGTAATAAGCTAAGCTAGGTTATATGGTCATAATGATAGCAAAAAAACAAAAAAACTCTTTCCCCCTTATTACAAAACATGGTTTAAAGCAAAGCCAGGTTTTACTGTCATTTGGTCACTTTCTAACGTCATATAATAAAAAGGGACGAGGCTATTTTAAAACCTGGTTTTCCTTTAAACCATGTTTTGTAATAAGGTGCTATAAACATGGTTTAAAGCAAAGCCAGGTTTTACTGTCATTTGGTCACTTTCTAACGTCATATAATAAAAAGGGACGAGGCTATTTTAAAACCTGGTTTTCCTTTAAACCATGTTTTGTAATAAGGTGCTTTAAGACTAAAATCATAACTTGTTCTGAAGAAAATGATTTCATTACAAAAGTTGGTCGATCGAAGTCGATGAAAGTGACATCATTAAACTTTCATTTTCAGAGTCACAAGATAGAAGATAGGCAAGCCAGGTTTCAAGGTCGTCTGCTACAAGTTAAATAAGCCTAATGTCACGTTCGCGCAACGACATTTTTACCAAACCGGTTGAAAACCGAATCTCTCTCACAAAGGTCCGCGTAATGATGGACGTATGCATTAATTAAATGTTTCTTTCATTTGTGTATGACACACGAATATTAAAAATGTGTAATAATTCAATGATTACAAACATCGCTATAGCTATTACAAAGCTTTTATAAATAACTAGCTGCCCGGCGCGACTTCGTTCGCGTGGTGCTACCCTTCCCTATAGTGCTACCCTACCCTACCCTACCCCACCTTACCCTACCCTACCCTACCCTACCCTACCCTACCCTACCCTACCCTACCCTACCCTACTTTCTTTGCTTTAAACCTCACGGAGCCCGAGACCTTTCCAACGAATGCAAAACCGTGGAAATCGGTTCGTGCGTTCTGGAGTTATAGCGTCAGGAAGGAAAACCCGACTTATTTTTATATAGTAGATAAAATGACATCATGCAATGATAGGGCGGCAGTTCTAAAATTAGGTATTAAGTAAGAAACGCGGCTATAAATGTTTTTCGTCACGTATTAAATAATCTAGAAATAAATGGCATTCTTGACATTGCTTTTGTGTTGAGTGGACATTCGTCTGCTAATGCATACTTCTGTATTTCATGGTATGACATGATGGACGCGAAATGCGTCCGATACTTTCTGTTCTATTATTAAAGAGTTACTTGACCCTGAAGCGAATTCTTTCACACGATATTCCAAGATGTTCTTTGAAAATATTGATTTGTTTTTTACATATTTTTGTGTTAAACTAAAAACGACGGCCTAAACATGATCGGTGGAACGATGCTCGCAGTGCTTACCTGTGTTGGATACCTAGCTAAGACTTAATACCTGCGAGCGACAAATATCAGCAAGAACATAAATCAAATGGCACTCACAAAGAGTTTGTTTACCTTAGTTCTTTGGTAATAGACACGAATGAAATATCTTTTGAAACAGCAGAAAAAATGTACCTGCCAACAAATACTTACCTAATTTGGCCTGCTAAGAAACTTCCGGTCCAAGCTCTTATCAAGAGGATTAAAATGTCTGTTGAATAAGGCCTTACTAAGACTAATATTAAGCTATGGATCAGACAGAGCTTGCTGTTCAGCTAAAACGATGAAGATATATTCAGTGACAGACTTTAGCCCGAGCACGAAATATCATAGATATAAAAGCGGTGTTTTAAGAAAGAATCTCTTATTTAATGTAACTCAATGTTCTAGGGCAATATCTTGGCAAGAAACACGAACTTTGCTTTCTTGTCGCAAAAATAACTATTTCAAGTTTGAGTAGCAGAATGTCAAAGAACACTCACCCAAGGTCCATGGGCGGGCAGTTGTCTGCGACGATGTCACGCGGGTCCTTCAAGAACACCACGATTATGGAGATATTATCCGCGGAGCCCTGCCGCTTTGCCAGCACTATCAGGCGCTTGGTCACCGCCTTCAAGTCATCTGTACAGACAAACAACAACACCTCATATTGATTGTCACATGCGAAGCCAGTTAAAATCTAAGTGCAATTTCCGCCGCGTCTGCGGACCGACAAAATTTCTTAACGCAGTTATTATCCTTAAAATATCAATGTGTCATCTAGCGCAAAGTGTTGCGAAGTCTATTATGTTTGCAATTTGTTGCGGCACAATGGTGAATAGCGCCGACGGATATGGAGTAACGATGTTTATGCTTCGATTTGAAACAGCGCCGGCTGTATGTGAGGATGTCCTTGTTCTGACTCAAGCCTGCTGGGGCATGAGTCACTGGCCACCGCACCGCTATTGTGCCCCACAAAATCTGTACGTGATACGCGTTCGATATCCAAACCCGCTAGCCTTACAATTAAATTTCACAAAGTCAATATGCAATTGACGATGAGGCGCCCATACACAAATGGGCCAACCTTGAATCGACCGTTGTACTTTGTGGTTGTACGGTATCAACCCTTATTAGCTCTAAGTGAAAATATAATAAATATATGCGTTGAATACACCCGAGGCTAATGTTAACCCTCGTCGACAAAGGTCAATTAGTTGGAGCCCGAGCGACAGACACATTTTACGACCGACCAGTAGCTTGCTAATATTTAACGGAGTTTACCTATTTTCAATTATAATTAGAGTAATAGGTGTTAGAAGGGTTCGTTATTAAAATAATTGTGCCTAAATATGGCAGTTAGCGCTTTCATGGTGTGATCATTCGATAGACAAGGCACGCCCAGTCCTGCTGGGTGCGCCCGCTAAATAGGTAGTGTGACCGGTATTTACGCGTGTTTACTGGTATTTGAGCAACAGTAAGTTGGTTCAAACATACAGTTACCACGTCGTCTAAGCACACGCCTTGACTTTGCTCGCTATTTCGGGGCGCGGTCGTCGTCGCCGCCGCCCTTGCTTTTTACCCTGTTTGGTCTGGCTCGTAGCCAACCGCGCCCCGTCTACTCTTATTTCAAACCTACTCGGTAAAAAGTTGTTATTATTATGATTTATTAAAATATGTACAACATATAACTATATGTACTCTTGGCACCACACGAATATAACAAGAGATATATAAAAAAAACACGTGAAATTGCTTTTAATTTAGATAAAAAATAAACCGGCCAAGTGCGAGTCAGACTCGCGCACCGAGGGTTCCGTACAAACCTGGAGGTATATAAGTGAATGGTAGTATAGACCTGAGTATTTGATATGAATTTCAATTTATGACGTATTAAAAAAAAACTACTTACTAGATCTCGTTCAAACCAATTTTCGGTGGAAGTTTGCATCGTAATGTATATCATATATTTTTATAGATTTATCATTCTCTTATTTTAGAAGTTACAGGGGGGGGGGGGGGGGACACACATTTTACCACTTTGGAAGATTCTCTCGCGCAAACTATTCAGTTTAGAAAAAAATGATATTAGAAACCTCAATATCATTTTGGAAGACCTATCCATAGACACCCCCACACTTATGGGTTTTATTAAAAAAAAAAAAAAAGAGTTTCAGTTCTAAGTATGGGGACCCCCAAAATTTATTGTTTTTTTTCTATTTTTGTGTGAAAATCTTAATGCGGTTCACAGAATACATCTACTTACCAAGTTTCAACATTATAGCTTTTATAGATTCGGAAAAAAGTGGCTGTGACATACGGACGGACAGACAGACAGACAGACAGACATGACGAATCTATAAGGGTTCCGTTTTTTGCCATTTAGCTACGGAACCCTAATTAAAGAAACTATAGATCCTACCTACTACTGTTATCTCGTGCTATTTCTTTATTGTTGTTTTGAATACATTATGTGATTAATTATGCAGCTTAGTTACTAATTACATCATGAATTACATATTATTTTTAATTTCATTAATTGAATCTTCATCTATATATATAAAAATCAATGCCACTTTTCGTTGTAATTTTATAACTCAAGAACGGGCTCACCTATCCAAACCAAATCAGTTTCGGCTTTGTTCGGACTATTTAGTAGATGGTTTATGTGAAGTTTGCACAAAATCGGTCGAGCGGTTCTTCATTTATCACATTATTTGTAACAAATGAATTGAATAAATGGCGGATCATTTTATAAATGGGGATTTTTCTGTCAAATTTAAACTTTTTTCAGATGGGGATTGTGCGGTAGGGTAGCACCATAGGGTAGGGTAACACCACGCGAACGAAGTCGCGCCGGGCAGCTAGTTTGATATAAAAATATTCAGTTGGGTTGGGTGGGAGGCAGGTACATATTGTAAGACGAGCACGAAGACGTTATCATATAATCATAGTGCGGAAGTAGCCCATGTTTATATAGGTACTTAGTTGGGTTTATCGCGTCCACAGAGAAAAGAAATATAATAGAGACGCTATGCTAGCGGAGCCCGCGCGCCAAACATGACATCAAATGGGCATATATCAACCAAAACACGCGTCAACGCTTCGTAGTATCCGCCATACTTAGCAGAGGTGCGTAGCTCCGCGAAAAATATTAATTATGTCGTGATGCGCTATTATTTCCTGTAGGAAACGAAGTGAGGAGTCGGAGTGTAATTCAAGGAGGGATTTCCTTTCATCGATGAGTCTACAAACCTTTATTTCATTGTGATATTTATAAAAATGTATTCGAGATTATGATAATTTTAGGTGTAAACGATAAACTCTGATACTACTGCAAGATTATACATTGAAGGCAATGTACTCACTTTATTTGTACGCAAGGTAGCGAGCGCAACTCCGCACGTAATGTATTGCGTTCTTTTCACATTCGTCGTGAGTCGTGACCTGTCGTGACCCCAAAACACGTGCACCGATAGTTTTGTTCGATCAATATCGATAAAATTCATCTTTTTATCACTGATTTGATTAAGGCAATAGTTGAAAGTTCACAATCAATATCCGCATTCATCTGTTAAAATTAAGCTTTCAAAACGAGAATTTCGAAACAAATAAATTTTATTTCAAGGGCAATAAACCGTGTAAAAATAACTTTTTTTTTATTTACTTCATCATGTTAAACGTTTTTTTTTACAATTCAGTATTTTTAGCACAATTATTCTTATCGAACGTGAATTTTCTTACGGAATTTCAAAAAATAATTCAATTTAATATCGACGAAATTAAAATATCGATAATTTTATTGATATTTTATCGATAACTTTCGCTGCATTAAGCGAATAGCAATAAGTGTTGCTACTCGACGCCAGTCGACGCAGCTATTACGCAATTATCAACATTATGTCTAATGCGTTTGAGTTCAAAATTGCGTTCCATGAAAATAACGCCATCTAGTGCCGAGTGGCAGAACTTTTTCGTCGATTGAATCTAGTTAGTTTGTAGATTACAAAACGACGTAAATACTTTGTACGCTATAGAAAAATAAATTTTATGTTAACGAAAAAAGGTATATTTTCATATGTATGACCTGTGTGATTAAAGCTATTTTTGAGTAAAATAGAAACGACCAATCAAAAGGATTGTTTATTTGTAGTAAAATATATGATTTAACATTTATTTGTGTGAGTTTGGCGACGCTGGTTTCGATACAAATTCTAACGCATCGCCCTTCCAGTGTATTCTCTTTTCCGTGATCGCGTCGGTCGGTCAGCTCGCGGCACGGGCTGCCGGCGGGGCGGGTGAGGTGATCAGTGCGGCGATTATTGCCGGCGGCTAACGGTGATGCGGATGGAATGCAAGCCGGCCATTGTTACCTATCACTCGAAGCAAAAACGGATCACGGCCCACTGACGCATACTAACCCACCACAGAAACACCTGTCGTGTCGTATACTGGAATTTTAACACTTCAATAGGCTAGATGACGAAAAAATCTATTTAGTCCGTTTTTCTGTCAATTAAACAAAAAAAAAAGATATCGTGCGTTGAAGTTCCGCATGACGTCACGTTAGAGTACACTTTTTACTCTAACGTGACGTCGTGTGACGTCACGAGCCCGCACTCGAGAACTTTGAACCGCTTTATCTTTATAAATTTTTTATGATTTGGTTAAACATACGTGTCCAATATTTTTTGATAATCTAACTGACTGACTAATTAGAATTATTGTTTTTTTTTTTTTTTTACCTAGGAATCATCCCTAATATAGCAGTCGTTTGGTACTCATGAATATTCGCTTGTTCCAGTTAAAAATAAATATAAGTTACACTTGCAAATCGTTAGTGCATTGTTTGCAATGGAGCAGCGCCAGGTTGTATTGTTATTCTCATACATATTAATGCTATCACGGGGAAGGTGGGTAATTGTAGTAGGTCGGAAATCGAATCAGAGAAGTAGAGGAGATGCCGGGGGGAAAAGGGAGGGGCCTCGAGTGCAATTTTGCAATCGCGCACCAGCAGACAGTAAAATATTATTTCCATGTCCGCCACACGGCTATGCAATTCCTCTTTTAATAATAAGTACTCGGGTCTCGGATACAGCGAACATTATACACCGGGAATTAAATTATAATATCTGCTCGGCGAATCTTGCTGCGTAATGTTAAGACTCGATGAGATCTCGTGAATGATACGTTAGCAGTAGCGCTACGGTTACAGTTATGTATGAGGCTAGATCATAAAGATGTAGAGCAGAAGGCTTTTTAAGGCGATGCACGATGATAGCTCAGTGGTAGTGACGTCGGATACAAAGACGAAGGTCCCGAGTTCGAATCCTACAATGAGCTTGAGCTTTCGGTGAAGGAAAACATCGTGACTAAACCATAGCACGGTGGTACTTTGTAGTACCCATCTGGCTGGCTACCACTCTCAAGTTGAAAATCTGTCGCCAAGCACCTATCGGTGTGTTCCGTCCGACAGCTGCACTTGAGAGCCAGTTCCTTCTAGGCTTTGTGTGCTTGCTTACCACCTTCGGCCACATCATCACTCACCATGGTGAGATTGTGGTCAAACACAGGCCTATACATAATAATAAAAAAAAAGGTTTTACAAGTTTATCGACTTAAGAGCAATTATAATTTCAAACTTAAATGCGACCTTATAACATTAGCAAATCTGTACAAGTACCTGTTGGAATTTAAAACGTATCTTCTATGTAACATCATTAGTAAAGTTTTACTTTTTCACGGAAGGATCTCTAAAATAGTGAAAGAACGACAGCTGTTTGTATACCTAGCTAGTAGCACTTCACAGTATTATATCAAGGTGAACGCTACAGAGTGAAATAAAAAAGGGGGATGGATGAGCCTCCCCGTCGACATTGTCATGTTACAGGTTACTGTCTGCACTGAAGTATGTAGGTAATCCCCAAACTACTTTTATTATGACCAAAACTTTATATATTCTTACTCAATTCTATTCAAGCATTTTTTTTTTGCCAACAAGTTTTTTTATTGAAGGGAAGTACCTACTAAAAACATTGATTTCGTTGATGTTTAATATATGGAGAAACTATCTAACTACTCGAAGTAAGAAACATGTTTCTCTATACAATTGTTATAAAATGGGAATTATGTTATGCTGGTAAACCAGCCAAGACTGCTGGTCATACATTTAGTCATGATGTCGAAAAAAACTGTAGTATATTTCGAAATAAAAACACACTCGTCAACACTGCGTATTCGTCAATTCGTCTTTCAAAAACAAAACACGACAACAAAATCATTGTGTAAATAAAGAGCAGCTCAATTAAGATTACTTGTTAACGGACTATATCTTCAACTTCTTGATTGAATGACGAAAAAAAAATCCAATATTTTCTGATAATCTAACTGACGGACTAAATATAATTATAGTATATATTTTACACAGGAAAGTACCTAATTCTTTTAACGTTTAGGAAATTACGACTTTTGTCAAGCAAGACCTATAAATAAACTCATCATTGTTTTTTTTTTTCATTCCCCTCCATAATTGAATGGGGAATATACCTAATTGCCGCGTGCGGAATGTGCGTGCATTGTGCAAACGGGAAACATACCCCACACCAACATCTGCGGTCTAACTGTATACTACGTCGATGTTTGATGCTATTGCATCACAACTATTTATAATGCATTTATACTGTACCTACTGTAGACCACTCTAGATACTGCCTGCTAAAGATACCAACAGCTGGGAAATGCATATCGGCACTGGCGGTACTGATATTTCAATGCGCGATATATTAATCCACTTAGATAGTCAAGTGTTAATTAAACGAATACGCAAATAAGCGAGTCAAGCGCGACGCTGGCAAGGGGAGGCAGATATTTACAGACGCATTATAGTAGGAAAACAAACTTGACAAGACTACTTAGAGCCGGGCCTCGGTACGTCTACACGAGTAGGCAGTAGGCACCTATCACCGTCTCAAATCGGCTCAGATGCCAACAAAGACGCGACAGACGACAAACACTTCTTGCCCGGCTAAAAGCTTTCCTTTGATACAACGTCAACATTCAACACGATATCGTTTACCGGATTGTCTATCAATTGCACAGAACTAAATTAAATGTTAAGTTACATTTCATGGTGATTCTTTCTGATATATTGCGTCAGTGTAACTTATTAAACTTTACTGTTTGCTTTTATAGAATTAATTGCGTAAGGGTTAGCCACTTACATTAAATACTTCATCAAGTGAATAATCGGCATTTAATGGCTGCAGCGTTAGAATTGCCTATTTCATTGTTTTCCAATTGTTTTTTTTACGTACCTATTGCAGTCAAGGCAAACATAATCTATTATAACAATTATATAAGTTCATTCGACTATACTCATTCATCGTGCACATCTTCTTTTTACAGAATTTCTTGCGATGTGTGTTGTGGTGACTATCTGATTATTCTGACATACAATGACATCTGATTCCTGATATTATAATGTAGCTAGTAGTCACAGTATATGCCGTAGACCGACGATATGTATTCCAGCACATGCCCTCGTAATCAATAAGTAAATCGTAGTTTTATAGAAACCTCTCTAATTGTTAGTGGGCACAGCGGAGCGTAATGAAATTGAGTGGGAACTTTCGTGAACGCTTGGCGTTCATCATTTGGCCGGTAATTGGTTTGCGAGAGCGCGAACATGGCTCGCAAGTTATATGTAGCCACGTAGCCGTGCGCCACCGGGAATCCTTCTAATTAATGCTCGCAACAACTGCCGTTGATCCCATTGCTCGCGTAATTGGAAGGCTGCTCGTCTGACTGTCCATGTCGCCATGGACCACCTCACCTCTACAACCTTCCGTCGCGTTTGACATCAAACTATGTACAGGTACTTTTACAAGTTTCCTTTTATTCACATAATTAGGCGCTGGCCTTTAGTCGGTTGCAATGCAAGCGACATTGTTGTTCTCAGAGTTATATAAAATTAAAAATTAACTTTCTGAAATAACAGATTTCGAAACGGTTTTAACAATGTGTGTCGTGGAAATGTAACCACTAATCTCAATGAGGAAATGATAAACGGGCTGCATGAGCTGCATCCATTTATACAATGTGACCTAAATGTCGACACAGAGCTTTATGGACGTACAGTTGTGTGTGAACTGTGAAAGATGAGCATTATACCAATTGCTGAATTTGATGTTCCGGGAAGCAGCATTTTTTGAGCAAACAGTAACTATATGAAAAGTAAGACCACCTACGATTCACATTTGTTATAGAAACCGTGTGTAATAAATAATAAATTTAACAGGATTCGAAAAGGAGGTTTATATCGGCCTCCGTTAAATTCTTCGACAATCGCATGATACAAGGGGCCGTCGACCACGATCCAAGTTATTATGCTGTTCAGCATTAAGCGAAGGCGAGTTGTTTTAAACGACAAATCACGCCCGCAGTTCGCATTTGTATGCAAAAGGTTTTGATCCCACGCAACAAGTACTGGTTGTGGCACCCGATAACCCTACATTATTTACAATAAGGTGTTCTATTTCAGAGCCAGTTTAATGTGATAAATATTTAATACCTTATAAATTTTAGTGCTTAAATAAAACAGTAACTACATCATAACAAATTTCTTGGAACAACGTGTCCAAAACAAAATTTATGATACCTGATCGATAAACAGCTAAAATTTTATCGCACTATCAGACGTTATCAGCGACTATTTAGCATGCATGGTCGTTATCGTAATACATGCAAAAAATATTGTATATAATAGGTAGATTACTCCCGGTGATTGCATCTTAGAACTGTAAGGTTCAGCTTATAGATCGACACAGAATAACATTTATTATTTAAATCAAATAAATACCATTACCTGGTACGCTGGTCTCAGACTTTTGTGCTCACTGCAGGTTAATAGCCAGATAAAATATTAGCGTAACCACTCTAGGTACATATTCTTCCGCTCGGCAAGCTTAGTGTCAATGATCTTAACTGGTAAACGTCAAGCATTAATGGCTTATTATGTATATGCAATGTTGTTTGAAATCTGAATTATAAAGTGTCTACCTGCCGTGTAAAATTTCAAATTGTCTTGAACAAGCTTGCCCGTCGCCCGCGCCATCCAAGCAGGGCAAATGATTCGCAAAGAGATCACGTATTGGATTGATTCGGTGAAAAACAACTCGAGTGTCTAATCATAAGCCCGAGCGCAGCCAATCTAGGCATGCCTAGGACTCCGACCTCACTAGCTCCAGCTAGACTCACACAGATTTATTTAATAGTTACACAGACATGTCTAACTATTAATAAATTAATTCATCTAAACAATAATATTAAAATAACTAACTTAATGATACTTTCTATCAAATTTCATAAAAACTGACGGGTTTACCTTCATTCGTATTGGGTTTCTTATTTTGAGTAGGACTTGATGAATTACATTCCACAGAAGAAGAATGAAAGAAGAAAAGAAGAATTTTGGTAGAAGTATTGTTTAATGTCGCAATGTTTATAAATAGGGATTTTCATATAGACAGAGCAAGTCACGAGCAATGGCTTGTCTTAACAGTATGATGATTAAGCCAGACAATATTGTGTACTACCGAGGCCATCTCTGTTTGTAGTGCAATTATGTATGATTCATCTTCACTCGGTCCCCATGATTCCGCTAAAGAACTTTATGTAAAGCAGAAACGAACGTGTTGTGGCAAAAACTGCAACATTTTTGTGCCGAAGTGTTATTTATCTGGTCAAGTTTTAATTACAATGAATGAACTAGAATTTACAATTTACTTAGAGATTCCAATTACGTTGATAAGTTTTGAAACCGGTGTACGTAGGCCGACTGCAGTGAGCTCAGTCCAGAATACCAGATATCAGACGTATATAAGAATATTGATAAAGTGCAGTTCAATATACGTTATAAGCGGTCAGTCCGGTAGGTGCTAATGCAAAATCCTTGTACCACTGCAAATATTTGTGAGGGCGGAGGCTGCTCAGCGGGATGAGGCGCGGCAAAGAGGGGCGGAGAGTGGTTAGGAGCAACGTAACGTCAGGGCTGATATTTTAGTAAATATACTCGGTAGTCGATTGAAATTGTTATAAATGAGGTAGGTATTTACTGCTTTGAGCGATACAGGAAGACAATAATAATTTCCCTTGTGTATGCAATTGTTGACGTCAAATATAGGAAAAAAGGTATCGGGTGCGTTGTATGTTAACTCTAGATAAAATATCACATATAATGAAGAAAAAAGTTTGAGGAGAAGACGATCTCTTTTGATTTACGGAAATGTATGACATTAATTCTCCAATTTTTTTTCACATATATGACCATGAATAAACAAATGTCTATGAATTTCCAAATTGATTCAACTTCCCCAGTTTCTTGTAAGACATCGAAGATAGTGTAATCTAAAACATGTATGTTCTATTGAGTAACAAACAACCCTACGGAAGTACCTAATTGCATTACCGATATTGCAAGCCTGCACCCGGTGCTCGGAGCACTGCGCCTGCGAGTCACTTCATCAGCCAGCAAGCCTATCCTGCGACGCAATCACTGTAATTTCCGGAAGTTCATACGCTCCGGTTATCGAATTATCCGCTCTAAGCTCCAGAGCCGGTTAGATCCCTAATTTCAATCATGCGATTAGGTAACTACTATGAAATAGGTATAGTGGCCGACCGACGTAATCATCCGAACAGGGTTTAAAGAAAAGACATAAAGGCTTGATCGAAGTAGTTCTGATGATGTATAAGAAACATTCGGAAAACATAAACAATCTGAAAATACTCGGATGCGTAACATTAGAATCCGGTCTACCAACTACCTGCCAACATATTCAATAATTATAAAACTTATTACACGTATATTATAGGATATAGAAGGGGTTTTTGGAAATTCAACCTTTAAGGGGGTGAAAAGGGGGATTTCGTTGGTGTTTTTTTATCCCTGGGGTTTATTAACTTGAAACTTTTTTAGCACGATTACTAAACTAAATAAATAATAAAGTGTCTCATAATTCATGTTTCAAAACTAACCCTCACAGATGTGTCAGTGTATGGTGTTAAAGTTTGTATGAAAGAAACTAAACGCGAAGCTCGATTAGTTTGAAACTCTGTTTCTTTTAATAAGTACCTTGGACAGAAAATACAAAATATGAGATATTGGATTTATCGAAAATCTACCCCCTAAGGCAAAAAAGGGTAATGATGTTTTAAGGGGAGGAGAGGATTTCACAGCGTTGGCCATTGCTACGTTTTGTAGCTTAAAGACTTTTGGAAATTCTATCTCTGAGTGGTAAAGTAAGGGTGGTCGTAAATAACGAAAATGTATCACGATGATGCTAATATTTTGTGCAAGTGATGCGATGCGAAGCAACTACAACTTGCAACCTTGCAAGACTAATATCGAGCTGGCGGTTAACGACCCGTTCAGTTAAAAATACGCTCGCGTCTCCCTCCCACGCCGGGTCAAGGGTATTATGCTATTTTATGTTGCATGCTCCTTACCCGGTTCGCACCGGGTATTACAACCAGTGACTTGTGGCCCGTGACGAGTCGCAATTACAATACCACAACAACACAGAGACAGCCTGCCAAATCAAACGTCACGATAAAGCCATTAATACAACAATCCATCGGAGATTTGCGAAAGAAGCCTGCGAATATGATCATGGAATTACAAAGTTAATGTCTAGATGGCCAAACAGTAAAAGTAACAGCTAGACACAAACTGCAGTAATAATCTTCTGTTGTATTTTAACTGAATATCAATGATGTTACAGTCATCTTCCGAGTCTCTAAGAGTTATCGACTCACGAATGGAGGAAAGTTATCGCTTCGTGAATCTGCGAGTCTCTTCATCACGACATTAATCGTGAGAGAAAGACATACGCTTGTAGATAAACAAACAACAAACGCTGTGTTGTCAATTATTATGAGATAAGACAGGGTCTTAATTTCTATATAATATCCACGGAGGAAAGAAAGAAGTAATATACAAATATAACTTCGCATACTCCTTTGAAATCCCCACCAGCTATCAGGACTTGAATTCAATGGATCAATGTTTGTAAACAATACTATCATCAAAGAAAAGATGATCCAGTAATATGTCCTAATGAGAGAACTTTTTATTTCGTTAGACCAGAATTTTAATATGGTATGCACAAAAATGGTTTGGACTCAATTGCAGTTGCCGGACGGAGCACACCGTTAGGTGCTAGGCTAAAGATTTTCAGCATAAGGGTTTCACAACAATTGTTGTTACTCTTTATTTATTTTTGAAGAAATCTGCACAATTAAACCACTACCAGTAGCTCTATGTAGAGTACTAACAATACCGCATCCTATTAATGTGAATAATAGTGGTGGTTCGCTTTCTCGAGGATATGCACGGCGTCGTGGGTGCCCACCTTCGCCTTCTTTACATACAATCATACAATGCAGCGAGCGCCCCAAAGCCTAGCGCACAATGCTCCGCGACAGCCCACATCGCGATTGTCTGACTCACCGACGCCGACGCCGCGGCGCCGGCGACGCATACGGGTTTATTTACACACGATACGATTAATAACACTCGCTGAAACAATTTATAAAGAGATTTAGTACAATTACCAATTTGCTATTAAATCTAAATAAAGTTCACCGCTTTTCGGACAGGATATTTATTTATGTAATTTATCTGGTGAGGTTTAATTTAGTTCAACCATTAAGATCCTGATGCCGCCGTTACGATTTCAAATCGAATGATTTCGTTGAGGCAGATTAACCCGGCTAAGCGGGTCTTAATACAATGATTTATCTCTCGTACTTAATTAATTAACATAACTCGCCATGAGATATAGAAATCAATACATTTCTAAAAGGAGATCTTTCGAAACCTTAAAGTGATGTGCCCTGAGCCAGATTTAAACCAATGTCTCTATTAATGCACACATATGTAGGTATTTAATGAGGCGCAACAAATTTAGGGCCTTCATAGGTACTTAATGTAAACTGTTGAGTGAGTTGGTTAACAAACATTTGGGCCTGAACCACTGTTGTACAGTTTGGTCGATGATTCACCTAGTTCTATTAAAATTATTATTTACCTAATTGCAATAAAGTATTATCTACTCCATAATCAACATTATCTTTTATACTCATATCAAGCGTTTCTTTGTTCTTGCAATAAGTTGCTTTCTATTGGTAGTGTTTTTCAGGTGAAAACACTTCATATCATTTTAATGACACTCTTTCACATTGTACCGAAGGAAACGTTATAATTGCGGCCAAGGAGTTGTCGGCGATCAGGACACCACAATTTATGTATCCGTCTATTGTCACACTTGTAGGTCAGTGACAGGTGATTTAATCATTGCTTGAAGGTCGATTTAGACAGGCTTTTATTGTATTTTGAAATGATCATTATTTTTCGTCTTAATAGTGATATAAGAATATTTTGCATTGATACAGGAAACTACTAATTAATAGCACGCCATCAAAGGTTGTTTGTTGCTGGTTAGTCTATAACAGTGCAGAATAACCGTGTCGGAAAACATCAACCCGAGAAGACGAATCTTCCTACGATCCGTGATGGGCAATTGCGCCTAGACACAGAATATTCAATAGTACTACCTAACTAAGCCGAGCACGTTTCCATCCAACGCGATGAACATGCCAGCATGCAGCAGAGTACCTCTATAGGCTAATATAATGCAAATGCTACGGTGACTGCTTGCCATCGTATAGGCCGCATGCTTGTTTGCCGGCTTGGTCACATAAAAAAAAATAAAAAATGTATGTAAAGGATTCCTTCGAAAATATAATATAAGAAACTGATTAACAAAACATGATTATTATTAAAACGAACCGTGAGAATCTGCGGCCTGTTATGATAACATCCAGCCGACAGCCAAAGAGGTAGAGCCATGGAACAAAGGGGTTTTTCCTCGATGGGTAGAGCATAGCGTTTATTCGCTCAAAGAGCAGTTCGGCCGGGGAAGTACCTACCTTACAGAATATGGCAGCCAAATATTTTGTTTTCCTGCGCGTGATTAAGGTCGCCAGAGCTCACGGGGGACGGGGGAAAGGTCGGTAACGCATGAGTGATGGCTCGTGCGTTGCAAGAGTCCATGGGCGACGGTAATCGCTTACCATCAGGCGAGCCGTTTGCTTGTATACCGACATCATCGTACTAAACATAAAAACTCAAAAAAATATTTATTTAATCCATTCCATCATCAGTCATGATGCGCATAATATTTTATCGGGGGTAACATTTCAAAAGGATTCCCAAACGAACGTAATTAAAGTTGACTGTGATCTGTAAATAGTAAAAGAAATCCAGCATTTTTACTTGACTAAGCAGACATGCGAGGAGCCCTAAATTATGTGGGGGCACGCAACAGGAGACATGGAGCACGTAATGCGTTTGTAAAGAGTGGAGTGCCCGACGCCATAGGGTTATAAAAGGTTGGTAAAATAAAATTTATCCGTTCTATACACGTGTATAATTTTGTGCGTGTTAGAGGCCGAGGTCGAGAGAAATCGAAACAACGCGAAGCCAAGTTCACTTCATGTTCATTAGGTCCATATGTACATCTTTCAACTATAATAATACACAGTATCAAAAAATTTCAACCTTCTGAATTATTTGTAACGAGCAAATATATACATGCCAAACATAGTACCTTCTAAACCACTGGCTACGCTACGACCCTCAAATTGAACATCTGTCGACAACCAATCGTAGTCTTCCGGCGGCAGCCCTTGCGAGTCAATTTCTTTCTAGATTTGTGTATTTGGTATTTTGATGCTCATCACCGCAGTATTTTAAGTAACTATGAACACACATATTACTCTGAAGTTGTATACGTATTAAAAGACCGGTGCAGCAATTAAAAGAATTAATTTCACTCCAATTTAGAAACCAAGACAGAGGAACTGTTCGTTGAGCACCGGACGAAGCTGTAGATAATTCAAAGTTAATAGAGAGATAAAGTTAAGCGATAGCAATACGAAGACAAAGAAATAATTTAATACAATCAATCCTTTCATTATCAATTATAAAGAACCAATTTAGTTAATATCTAAAAACATGTAATTGAAAGTGAAAACAAGGAGACTGCTTGCACTCGTTACCTCAAAAAAGTATTTTTTTTAATGCTATAAAAGTATTAATCAGTTATCTCTATTGGTAGAGCTATCGCTCTTGTGATATATTTCGATCGGAGCTTATCTTGCTACACCGTTGCATATTCGGGAGGAACGATTTATTTCAACGGTGTCATCTTAAGGTGCTATATTGGAAAAAAATGATATCTTTGTGTCCCTGTATCTTAATTAATACAAGGGTTGGGGTTCTGAGTTTTTATTATATGATTTTTGAGATCTTAATTGAGTTTGCCAATGAAGGAAAACACGTTTGATAGAAATTATCTCGATAAAGTTTAATTCCAAAGTAGCCTCTAAATAAAAATCTTTTTTACTGTAACTCCGTCAAGCAGGCGAATTTTACAGTGAAATTTAATGCAAAAAATTGGTAATTCATTCTTCTTATGATGTGAAGAACAGATTTTCTATACATTGCATGGTTATTTTATAAACAATTTATATTTGGTTTGGTACTTACGTCGTTTATTAAAAGCTGCCGCTTGCCTGGGCGAGTACCTGAGAGCACTATAGTCATCTCTTTTTGGCACATACGAAATTACGGTGAACGTATTTATTACTACTCTTGCATCGCTAGGATTATTCGGCCGTAGCCTTTGTCGACGACGGACCTATGCTAGTTGTCGCGACCGGCTCTCGTAGTTTTAAACATAAAATATTTTCGTAGCATATTCTTTATTGTCTTTAAAGATAGTATTATAGTTTTTAATATCGTATTAATTTAAGTTTAGTGTGATAATCTAGTTCAATAGTGCTTGTAAATATAAAGTTAGTTGTGTAGTTTTGTTTTTATTAATTTTATAGTATTTTTTTAGTGTTAAAGTTGATTTAATTATAATTTCACGACATGGGTAATATAATAAAGACCAGGAAAATCAGCATTGGGAGCAGCATTTTAGCAATTATTTATTACAGTTACATCATTATCAGTTTATCGATAGATTTAAAACGAACTTATAACCCTTCTAAGTAAAGTTTACTGCTGATATTGTATGGTCTGCATTCCTCGTACCAACCAACTTGAATTAGACGGGCTACATCCAAGGGCATTGTACTCAACACACACACATAGATATCTCGCTCCCGCCCGCCATCGTCACACAAACTGCTATCCGTCCGAGTGCGAGTTACAGACCATAAAAGCTATGATAACAACTAATTTGTTATTATATTTACGGATTCTTATTCTATTACTTTATATTACATTTTATTACCAAATACCTATAACATGATTTGATTATTATAATTATTTCTTATGGTGTACTTAGGACAACTATCTCTTTTTATGCCTAATAATGAAGAATGTTCACTAATTTAGATTTTTAGGTCTCCGTATTTTCTATAGAAAATAAAAAATACGTGTGAAAGAATTATTTCGATACGTCAATTAGTTTCCGAGATATGGAATTTTAAAATGAGCGCGCGACGCTGGATTCCACCGGCCCGTACTCGATGCGTGTGACGTCATGTTCCAACGCTCGCTCAGTCAATCGCGCTCACAGAACAAATACCCTGACGGGGTCGCGCTCTTCCGTACGTTTCCCTAGATGATTATGACTTTTTTGGTTTTTACCCGACTGACCCGAAAGGAGGGTTATGTTTTTCGAGTGTATGTATGTATGTATGTCTATTTCATTGGCACGCTCTGCAGCCTAAATGGGTTGATGGATTTAAGCATATTAGGTGCCGTTAGATTCGTCTTGACTGTGGGAGTGTCATAGGGTATATTATTTTTATATGGTTATTTGTTTCTTTTAATTAAATTTCCAATATAAATACTAGAAAATCATGTGTTGTGCCAAAATGTAATAATACAACCACCAGTCCACCGGAAAAGTTGATTTTATAATCGTTCCAATGAATGTCCAAATGTGAGAGAAATGGGTAAAAACTGTGAAGGGGTTGGATCTATTTAGAGACGAAAGCAAAGTTTATTGCTGTGAAGATAGTTTTGACGTAAGAATACTGACAGTCTATCTACTATGTACCTAACCACTTTTGTAGTGTGCAGTTATTTGATTCCCCAGCGCAGCCGCGGTTTCACCCGCATGTAGCGTTTTAATTATTTTGCGCGAAACCCCTTATAAATTATCTGAAGTAAAAGAATCTTAAGTTATTCCTTATAACATCCGCTATCTACCAGTGAATGTCTCGTCTATATCGATCCAGCCGTTTGGAAATCAGCCGGAACAAACTAGTGTTTCACCCGGTTACAAATTGATATTTTGATATTACATATTCAATTTTATTTATTTGGATAAATAAAGTAGATTGTGTTCCTGCGCGTGAGTAAGGTAGCCAAAGCTCATTGGGGAGGGGGGAAAGGTCGGTAACGCATGAGCAATGCTACATGTGTTGCAACTATCCATTTGGCTACGGTAACCGCTTACCGTCAGGTGGGCCGTACGTATGCTTGTTTACCGACTTAGTCGTATAAAAAAAGATAAGACATAGAAAAGGTTAAGTACATCTATTCAACTCGCTACATTTGCAATATATAAATTTATTTAGTTAAATTTACTAAGAAGAGTATAAATAGGTATAGACAAACATAATTAATTTATTGTCTATAACATGAAACTTAAAAGGTAAATAAGTACCTACTTGCGTTGCAGCTATAAAATAATTATTTTAGGTATATTAGGCAGACAGGAGTAAGCATTTGCATTCTTTCTTCTTGCTTTTCGGCGGCAACGGAATAACTATTCGTCGATAAATAATAAAACTTTTAAAATATATATATGTGATTTGGACATCTTATTTAATTATGTTGTTTTATTATATTACATTGATTATTAGATTCAATTTAAAATAGTTTTACATGCTATTCTGTAGCGAAATGTGTAGACCTTATTTTAAGATTCCACCTAAATTGTACGACATTTTCTGGCGAAGTAAACAATTTCATTTCATTTCAACCAAAAGTCCATTTATTTTATGTAGATTTTACAGTTGCCCTTTTTCAAATCCAAAATACTTTCCACTAATAGCGCAAGATACCTACGTACCACCGCTAGCGGCTAATATGAGTGAACGGAGCGTTGGAACATGACGTCACCTCGCGGTCACGTGACCGTTAGCGGGCCTCGATATTTAGGGGAATTTTAAATGTCTGTAAAATCATAACTACTTGGTTTTTTTGAACGAAACAAAAACTAATGTATTTGTATACGTAATTGCTCTACTGATACAAATTTTCAAGCGCTTTTGCATACCTATTAACATTCCTCAATTTTGTAGATGCTATAAATGAAATAAAATATTTATGATTCACAGGGAACAATCTCCACAAAAATAATCCGTAGTGAAAAGATCATGGTAGAACCCATAGAATAATTTTTGGCATCCTTGGTATCGCCCGCACCGCAGCCAGCCTATGATGTCGCAGATAATGTACCACCAAAAGCATCGCATTTTTTTTGCGATTTCATATTTGGTACCGTAGTAAAAGTTGACCGTATACAGGAGTACTTTACGTGGTTTCATTTAATTTCGTATTGTCGTATCCACCCCGTATACCCTTTTCATTACCCGCAGCATATATACTTCATCATCATCATCATGATCAGCCTATAATGTCCCACTGCTGAGCACAGGCCTCCTTTCACAAATGAGAGTGAAAGGGAATGGGCAGATACTCCACCACGCGTGCCCACTGTGGATTGGTGGAGGTAGGCTAGTGGTCAACCTACTGTTGGAATTTTTCAAGCCGCCTAGTAGGCATCCAACTAGCTTAACGACTATCACAATTAAGTGATAACCGAGACCAACGGCTTTACGTGCCTTCCGAAGCACGGAAACGCTCGATATGAAATACCACTAGACGGACACCCATCCAGGTACCGACCACGACAGACGTAGCTTAACTTTGCCGATCGATTAAGAACGGCTAATCATGCTACACCACGAGCGCTTCCTTATATATACTGATATATACTTACACAGTAAAAACTCGTATTTACGTACAAATATGAGTAATTACTATAGCTTTTGGTTAAAAATCGTTTATAACAAGTGTAATAAAAAAATAAACTTTTACTGCTCTCCTATAAAATATACTTTGTAATTTAAACGATGGCGGTTCGGCTTTCGTGTTTCTGCCGGCGTCGCTCGAGTCCGGCCGAACGTATCTAGCGGTGGCGGGATTTTTTAAAACTTTGATAGTTCTCTAGGGGCGGTGCCCCCCGCGCGGCCGGCTAGGCCACGCCTTTCAAGGAACGATTTATTTACTGCAAAATATAACTACTACACTGAAAAAAAAATTTATTTAACAGTAACACAAAATTTTACTACCAATAACCTAAACAGAGTGACTTGCGAACTAAAAATTACCAGTAACAAAACTAGTTTTGGTTCATTACTAAATTGTTTGATTAAATGTAAGAGATATAAGATTAAATGTAACTAAAGTTAGTTTCCAGACAACAAAACTTCAAAATACATAACTAGTTTTGTAGAACCTTTTTTTCAGTGTATAGGTACGTGAGACAAATGTCGGATACGATTATCTTGTAAGTACTTAATTTACGTTAAGAAAATATGTTTAATTGATCACGCAATTTTTTTCAACTCTCAGGATGATGAGCGTTCGATAATAGTCTTCATCTTTTTACACATAAGATATCATCTGTATGTTAACATAAGCTAGCTAGCTTGTACAAAATACGTAAAGCTTTCAAAAGCTATCTCCTTCTCGAGAAGTAGTATTGTTAACATCTTCTTAAAGTTGTTTTAAGTGTAAGTGTTGTAACTTTATTTCTTAGGTTTACTCATATATTTGCAGTATTTCCAATCTTCTGTAACGATCGTCAGTGCCGACTAGAACTTCAAACGTAGTACATTAGTAACGGTAATAAACGCACAAATTTCATAAAACAGAATACAATTTCACTTTACATGGAATAATTCCGGTCGCCGTTGTTAATATTAAATCGCATGATATAAGTGAATAAAATTCAATTGAAAGTTGTATAGAAACAGAAACACTGTAATATGATACGTATAGTAATGATCGAATTACAAAAGAAAGTCTCTTTCCCGGCAAGTCGGCACACCTCATACAGACATAAATAGCCAACGTCTTTTAGAACTTAACGCATACAAGGTGATTTAAATCGTTTCAAATAAAATAGCATCCGTATCTCCAGCAGCGAAGTGCATTGGTAGTGCACCGACAGAATTATCTGAGTATACCGTGTGGGGAGTGGGTTATTTCTGTACGTTTCGCGAGAATCGTCGTTAACATCCCAGGATAATATGACCGGCATAACTTGCGGAACATCGTTCGTGCGCGGTGCGCGCCGGACACCGTCCAAAGCACCAGATGGTTGCCATGCGCGGATACAAACTATTAATGAAGTCAATATTTACCCCAATGCAAGTATATTTGCAAAAGAGTTATATTATGTGGGTAGCATTAAACGTGCAAAATAATAATATCTACATTCAAAGAAAGCGTCACATAAAAACACAAGTACCTACCAACATAATGACAAGCACCAGACCAGAGCACATCAAAGAAACAGTTTATGGCTAACTTCATCTTATGAAAATAGACGGCAAGTCATAAACGTTTTGATGACTATGACTTTTTTGTCTTAATATCAAAACCCAACTAACGGAAACGTTGGTACAATCTCAAACAATTAAAGTTCACTTAGGGAAATAACGCACGGCTCTTACAAATAACTGCTTCAGATATTTTGTGAATATTCCAGCGGATTTTTATTTTTTGCGTGAAGTTGAGCGTGGGTTTCTCGCTGAACCGGTCTGGGAATCTCTTTTCCAAAAGTACAGATATGCACCACCGATAATTTTGTCATCACCTTCACATAAATCAAGGACAAGTTATTGCAATTACATGAGAGCTCCAAGCAATGAGCCATACTGTTGGAATACATTACAAAACCTGCGCACAGCACAACGCTGTCGCACAAAAACTTTCTGCCGAAAGCGGCTTAACTGGTCATACTCAATCTGAGAAATCAACGCCTTCTTTGGAATCAAGAAACATCAGTCCACTACTTGAAAATATACGAGCGAGAAAGTATTCAGTACAACCAAAATACATATCGTTATGTGGACAGACAGGTAATATTTATATACTGGTTTGTGTACAGGGCGGTGCAAATGGAGCGTGGCTCAATGCTTGCTTCCACTCGCGTATAAATAAGTTCGTGGAATGCAAAAAGACCTCAAGAATCACGGAAGAATGCGTCGCCGCGTCGACGACTTTGCAGATGTCTATTTATTTAACGGTTGAATTAAAAATTTCGTGCCTTTAAATTTCCCATTAAAACTATTAACTATTGTTACGAGTACAAATCAGTTCATGCAATCGATAGGAAGACATAGATTGACATAGGAGGAGATATCAAAACATGAAATTGTTCGATAATTAACCTACTTTCAGATAACCGTTTCAGTCGTATCTTATTGTTTGATTACATTTAGGCAACTGACAATATAACGGTTCGTAAATAAAATACAGCCTGTTAGATATTTTAGTATTGGATGAAGTCATGGTTTAATTAAAGGAATTTTGCAGTGGGAGGCGACAATCGGGTTAAGCAGACAAAATGTTAATAATTACAGATGCTTATTGTACGTACAGTATATAATGGCTCTTTAGCAGATATTCAGTGCCTTGCAAAACACTAGAATACAATAAAATTCCAGGAAATGGGAGCCAACAGGAAAATGTATAATATTAGATGTGTCGCAGCACATAAATAGGTAGGTACCTCAAACTAAAATAACAATTAACTATGACTGTGCAAAATGTGCAAACTTTTCTTAGATTCCTCAATGCCTGAACTGCACGTAGATAAAATGACTCAGTCGAGGTTACACCTGGGGTCAGGAGGATGGCAAGTACGTGGGCGTGGAACTAACTTGCAACAGGAACCTGTTTAGGTCATGCAACTCATGCCGTGCTATTTAAATCTAAAGACTTTTCTGCAATCACCCAAATGCAGGCATAAAGTGCATGGTGTCAGACACGAGATGGCCTTCGACTATTTATAGCTGAAAGCAACTTTTTGTATGGTATCCAGCAAAACATAGAGGTACCTATTAGACTTGGCCAGCTTAAACTAACAGGTTTTAAGTGCAATGTGGATAATAAGCTTTAAATTAGATACGATTACGGCGAAACTCGATAGCAAGAAAATACAAAAGGCACATCTGACAAAAGTATTTTACATATCATACATACGGTGCGGCCGCCGAGAGAACGCGTTTCTGACACCTGTTAATGTTGGTGGTTAATAGTGGTGGTTAATATTGACAATAATTAACGAGTTGCAATAAAGCCGATCTGAGCAAAATATCGGTTCGCTACCTACGCGCTACTTAATACTGTAAAGCCGTATAACGTGGGTGGACAACATGAGTTATCCTGAAGTCTGTAATGACGATCAGTAAGATAACACCAACTGATGCCACTGTTAGCTTTGTTTACTGTACATCGCAAACTGTACGTGAGTAATAGTTTCGACATGATAGCTTATTGTAGGATTCGAACCTTCCTCAAAGCATTCCACTTCGCTCTCTACCTCTGATCTCTCTATCATCGATTGCCTTGACTTATATAAGTTGGTCTTATAAGTGGGCAGCATTACATGTAGGAGTAACTGAATTGATACATTTTCAAATCTGGTTCCGTTTCGCTGAACAAAGCGTATTATTTAGTAGCCCATTGTTTTTCGAAAAAGCTTCATTGTTCTAAGATCGAATTGTAATTAGATGAAACATTGGAGCCAGTATTTCTTTTAAATGATCGTTCACAGAAAGAACATAATCAATATGGTAATGTAACCATTACACCATATCGGACTTCTTCATTGTGTAATACTGTTACATGCAGACAGCAGCGCGGTAGTGTAAAATGGCTTTATAAATAATTGCTATAAATATTCGTGTTATAGAAGCGATACCATAAAATACTTTTAAATTAAATTACCTTAATAATTACCTAGTGTTTACAAATTTACATGCAAGTATTACATGTACTATTTATTCACTGCATAAATACCATTTCAAGGATCTCTTTCTAGTATCTGTATTTAGAACACGACACGAAAATACCAACGCACGCGTTCAAATGAACTGGTTCCTAAAAGCGCGATGCATTCCTACGAATCGTCTTTGTTCTTCCTCTGTACATAGCAGACACAAATAAATAGTAATTTAAAGTTACAGTTGGATTAGATCTATTTCTATTTACTAGTTTAATAATTTTTGTGTGGGCCTCTTTACAATTGAATTTGCAATGGAGAAGTAGCGGTGCCGGCACACAGTATAGAAAGTAGGAAATGGAGGGCAAGCCTCCGCATGCACCATGTTGACGTCAACACTATGACTCATAAAACGTGGACAAACTGCGATTCGCAAAGGATCAGAGAAATCTTGAATTACGCACAAAAAGATTTCTTTAGAACTAAGCAGAAAATGATCATCAAACGTTAGTTATTGCTATAATTCCAAATGAGATCGTGGTGGCATTTAATGCGGATTATATAGGTCCTTTCACAAGCGCTTGACATTTAAAAGTAATCACGGCATGAATCACGATCCCTCTCTCTTTAGAATGCATTCTGCATGGAAACTATAGCGATTTCGTTTTTTAATGATTTCAAAATTTACAAAAACTATAATTGAGATTTGATTCATGCAATTAGCAGTGAAACATTAGCACAAGAAGTTAGCACAAGTTAGCTTACTAATATTCAAATTTTTCAAAGTCAGTCTGAATCTAAGTAAACCTATTTGTGTTACCCTTGACTTCACAACTAGACACAGAAACCATTATTTTCAGTAAGAAAAACAGAAATCCTGCATTTTCACGCAATTAGCGGTTAGTCAGTCGTACAGATAATAGACTTTTTGTCATACTTCTTACGATATTGACCTCATTAGTTAACAGATTGAAAAAATAAACGATTTCCTTTATTCAGTCGCAAATCCCGACGTGCAACTAACTGCACCGAAACAACAGTCGGAGGTTGACCTTCAATTCAATTGTTGTAAAGAGATTTGGTTAAGCTGCGTCTACGTGATCGCAGGCATTCGCAGGCGATTTGAACAGTGAAACTCTTATCACCAGTTTCTACGTTATCCGAATTTAATCAAATCTAAATATGCTTGCTGCTATATTTGGTAGCAAGTACAAACTGTTGCAAAATTTCTGAAATATTTTGCAAGGATCCTTCTAAAGACCGTTGTTGTGGCACGTGTCACGTTTCTTCGGTGCTCGCTCGACGCTCCGCCTACTACCATAATTGCAGCCATTAAGATGAGTCACGCTTAGCGACGCGACTTGAGCTCCGCCTGCCTTATCAATCGCAATCGTTGGATTCGATGCCTCTTTGTTCTTTGCTGCTCTTTCACTTCAAAATGTTATTTAGTACATTACGGTCACCCGTAAGGGAATTTTAACTCTTATTATAATTATATTACTAGGATTATAACTTTAGGTGTCGCGTCGGTCATCGGTGAACTTGTAGGGCAGGGCAGCTGCTATAACAATGCTAGGAGCTTCGTTGCTGCTGCACGGCAGAGAAAGCGTCGGTCGTTGTCGTTTCCGCGCGAAGGCGTCAGGTAATGGCGTGCCGAAGCCACGCTCCCCACGAGTGATGTCAGCACTGCTAATTAGCAGGCAAGTGCTACCACACTCTCGTAGCACCGCTTCGCTCCTAGCAGCCCGCAGGAAACCGACGCTTACATCACCTTCCTACGTGATCCATCCTTATTTATTCTCTTCGTCTGAATAAAGTAATCCTTCTACGTATATTTATATCAGTAACATAGACTTAAGTTTCAAATAGAATTTTAATTGCACCTGGATATTTATAGACCTGAGATAGGTAACACTAACAACATATACGCCGAGTCGCTGACCGTCTCGTCGTATGCCAATTAAGTATCAAGGACAACAGTGTAGTGCACTGTTAAGAAATAGGTAGAATTTAATTACCAAACTGTCAGACACATAATAGACTCATTTATTTATTTTCTCTAACCACCAAAATAGCAATGGCAATAATTACTGACAAATTATTGAACGGTGGTTTTCATGCTCATTTTACCAACCAGGGTGCATTGAAATCAATATGTCAATGACAAGGCTAATCTAGTCCGGTGCCACAAATTGGCTTCAGTGGACGTACCGGCGCAGTCGGGTTCTGTGTTTCGTCAAGGGGACTCCAGGGCATCAATCACCCTCCACTCTTTGAAGTTCGCCCCACGAGCGATATTGACCAACATCACAACTATTAATCTTGTCGCATCTCTTCTTTCCAATAACATCTCAAATGTGTTACACTTAAATTATAATATTAATAATTAACTTATATGCTAGAAAGATTTTTGATAAAACTAACAATGGCTTAAAAAACTTAGCATGAGCATAATTGAGCAAGACGAATGAGATAGCGAACGTTCGAGAATCCAAACCTTATATTCCTATTTTGGGGGAAGATTCTCTTAGACTAGATTACAATAGCAAACGAAACGAAAATTTATATATGAGCGATCTAAAATGTTGTAGCTTTTAAACGCTTATAAACTGAACTGAAGCATTGATATGAAACTGGGCGGGAAGGAACATGTCTAAATAAGGTCGGTTTATAAATAGCCCGTGACGGAGTAAGAATGGAGATTTCGAACGGAATAAGCTTACGAGCGTAGAGGGCGAGAGAAACAGAATAATATATCGTGTGACATATGACAGGAGAACTAATTTAAGTCCCGCGACGGTCGCAGAGCCCGTAAATCAAGCCGCTCCCGTACACGAAATGTAAATATGGCTATGACTGAGCACGCCCAACATGCGACGAAACCTGTGATGGTGTTAATAAGCCCAACACATGCATATTAATATTCATAGCGACACGTAAACAGCGAATTAGAAAAAAATATAGGTAGGTACAGTGACCAATTTATGCCATGCACGAACATAGGTAGCTCCTTTATCACAAACTGATTATTATCATCGATTTGACCTATCTGTAGCGTACCTATATAAATACAGAGGCGTGGTGCCGAAGGGCCGAGAGAACATCGTGATGGAACGTGTCGTGTAATAGGACGCCCAAATTATTTAAACGAAAGCTACCAATGTTAACAATAGCTTTCAACTTCAAGCCGATAACGGAATGTGCTTTATTATCTACTCTCACTCCAACCAATTTCGAATATAAGATTCCATGAGAGGTAACGGAGTAATCACATGCTTTAAATTATTTAGCCCTGATTTAAATTTTCATATTTCTTTTTCAATAGCAACTGTATATTAAAACGACAAATTTGTATATGAAATCACAAAAAGCACAATACACGTTAGCAAAAGACTTGTTAGTTTTAATTTGCCACCGAAATGTAAAAACCTTATTGCAATTTTACACCGTTTATTAATGCCTATTATTTTCTTTATCCTCGCTTCTTGTCGTTACGCGAATTCGGCTTTCTTATTCCTCACTGTGTATTCCTTCACGCATCAATCGCCACTTTGATATGCGGCATACTCAAACTCATTTGTATACTCAAGTTTTATTCAAGTTATAACTATAAATACAAAAACATTACATATATGCACGTAAAGTTATGGCTGTCACGACTAGGCTCTAACATAAACCATTATTCACAAGCGTATCTAGGTAGGTCTGGGCAATCCTATGACCAGGAGAAAGAAAAGGTTTAAAGCGATGAGCATTGAGCATACATACAACATATCGTCTAAAACATACATTGATGTTAGGAGAATTCCAAATTCCACATCGGATTCATAGAGTAGTAGAATAACTGATTTGCAACTAAAGAAACTTAAGCATCAACTTCGTCGAAAATATTCACAGTGGGATTCGGAAAAACTTGACGGGACCCATGATTTTGGTCATTCTTTTTTTTTTATATAACCTAGTCGATAAACAAGCATACGGCCCGCCTGATGGTAAGCAGTTACCATAGCCATATAGACGCTTGCAACACACGAAGTATTGCTCACGCGTTATCGACCTATCCCCCCTCCCCTATGAGCTCTGGCAACCTCACTCACGCGAAATAACACAACTTTACACAACATAAAGTTATTTGGCTGCGGTATTCTGTAAGGTGGAGGTAAGTAATTCCCCAGTCGAGCTGCTCTTTGAGCGAATAAACGCTATGCTCTATCCCTCTTAATTAATTTAGCTAGCTATGATACTGAATAATCAGAACAGTAAATAAGACTTATCATTCTAGGTATAAAGTTAAATACATAGCATAGCACACTCTACGCTGATTCTTTGAAGCTACATTTAACCTATTGGTGAACATCCCTTATATAAAGTTTATGTAGATTCGATGCTGCGGCAATTAAAATTCCGTGGTTCACTTGAGCACACTACACTAATGAGTCGCTCAAAGCACTCGCTCTCCCCTTGCGCCTACACCAGCTAAGTTATAGAATAAAACCAATTAATAAAATACATCAGCCAGCAGCGGTACTTATACAGTTACTTTCCACTTTTATTAAACATTGCCTGTAGAAAGCATGCCACTTCGCTTATTGTTTATAGATGACTTGAGTGATATAAAGTAGCTTGACTCGCTAGCGCAGACAAGTGCTGGCTATTTATTGACTTGACTTGAGTGATCTACTAAGCTTAGAGCAAACTAAAGCCTTTGACGTACTCATAAAGAATATAATTATGCGCCTGTCGCTTGTACCGCATCTCTGTCCTATATTGTGTTTAAAAATAGTAATAGTCAATTAACTGCGGCACTCCCGTGCCCATAATCGATTGAAATAGGAGTTCATGCCCGCCGACAGGGGACATTTCCTCACGTAGCAAGCCGATTGCCAGCCCTCATTCAGGGAACAGTGGGTACGTGCATGCAATCCACAATACGAACCCATGGGCGATTTAAAATCTAATGCAGGCTTCAAATCGATATAAAGCTCCTATAGTAAGAAACTACGGTAAATGTTATGCAAAAAAATTATCATAATAAGAGTACGCCGTCCACACGCCGTCAGACTATTGAACGATGTCTCATCGCAGATGCATTTTTTATACAATGAAATAAAGAGAAAATAATCATTTTTTTAAACAGTAAAAATATGCTCATGGAATAACTGATTTTAGGGCTGATTTTTGACTGATTTCATCTCTATGATATGTGTAAGGCGTACAGAATTTTCTTAAAACAGCGAAGGAGATGAAAGTATATTTAATAACAAATTATTATATGAGGCGAATTAGCATCATATGAAAGTATCTAATTAAACATCTCTCTTATATGTTTGATATTTGAATAATAATATCATGTTGGTTGAAATTAGTAGTAGGTATGCTGGGCGGAGATTACTTCGCGTGACGCTGACTACATGAACATGAATGTGCTAAAAAAAAAAAAGCGTTCGTGCTGATATTACCAGTGTCGCCATTACAATAACGGCTACAATAGCTTGAACTGTTCTAAGCGATAGTGGTAACTGGAGAAATTTAGATATAAGCGTTTTTAATCATAACGCCATTCTTCGAACGCGCACAGCATCTAATCGTTTACAATATCGTATGTAGTTAAACGTGGCTAGCATTCTTATATAATTTGTCGAAGCTCTCATGATACGTGTATTATATAAAATGCGATAGTTTATGTTACAAATTCCTGTGAACTTACTTCATTATAATAGCTATAGTGACATAAATGATATAGCGACAAAGGCAAGAAGTGCACTTGTGAGTCAAATGAAGGAGGGATGGAATTTTCGCCCTTATTAACAAGAATACAAGTCCCACGAGAAATGTCGGAGTCAGGTGGGGTGGCTGGATGACACAGGGGTCGTGACATCACACCGCCAGGATAGGACCGTGTTACAATCGTAGTAATGCAATATATTGTAACTTGAAAATCTATAAGGGAAAGAGAAACTTTCATTTAATAAATTACTACGGACAAATAGCCACATGTGAATGGTATATGATAAGGAGGATGAGTTCTCTTGAATCTAGATTAATTGTCCTACTTAGCTATAGGGCACGACCTAAATTCCGAAAGAATGTTTCAATTTTGAAACACTGTAGATAATAAAATTGATTGATTTTAAGTTATACAATAACAATATGATTTAACCAATTATAAGATAATGCATGCAAAAACTTTGATGATGCAACGAAGATGGATGCAAAAACCTTAAGAAAGTTTTCAAAACATACAGAAAACAAGATTCGTAGGATTGTAGGTTGCCCCAGGTCGGTAGTCGGCACGCCGCTGGCCGGGGAGGCGTACTGTACGTACAGGTCGTAGGTATAATACAATAACTTATTCATGATTCTATGTAGGCGCAGCGAGTAGAGGGTGGAAGACGGTCAACGACCGCGACGAGACGTGACGTCACCCGCCCTACAGCTGGATATGACGTCACCACACCGCCCTCCACCAGACCATAACAAATCAAATTGCACTCTAGTAAACAAATGTTAAGACTCAATCTCTCACAAAGCGCCTAAATGTGGTTAGCACATGTCCTCGTATATGATATTAAAACTCGATATCGTGTGGTCACGTAAATGAACGTCTTGATGAGAGCTTAATTAGAACAATTTTGGTAGCTGATTAAACTAACATCAGTTCCAATACTTAAATGTCCAAATCAGTTTACCTATTACGTACATACCTATACATATACCAAAAGCTTTAAAATATATACTTACTTATTTTCTTATATTTTTGTATTGAATAGTTAAATTAAAGAAGCAAAATTTTATTTTAGCTTCCGTGATGACCCACCCAATTTAAAAGCTGCAGCGAAGTTGTGAAGTCATCTGCAGAACACTGAAGACTGTTTAAATGATTAATTGACCGCATTGACAAGACGAAAGACATTAAGAGAAAATCAACAGCCATACAAAGTACCGTAGCGGAGAGTAGCGGAGAGTAGCGGGATTGCCATGATTTCTCATCACACTGCTGGCACCGACATCTCGTCCGCTGCGGTCGGTAACACTCCAAATTGTACTCTCGAATAGCACAAGAATATTTCATGTGCAACTGTATCTAATGACGGTACCAACGGTAATAGTCTGGGAATCCACCTAGCAAACAAAGTATTTAACATACAGATACTAGATTAGAACGAAAAGATAGCCTAAACAATGACTGTACGAGCTATATTATGCAAATGGAACAGCATTGTTCCGATATTGCAAAAACCTTAGTACTCCGAGAACGGATGGTTTGTAATTTAAAGTTTTCCAGTAGCCCCCACTCTTACAGAGAACCAAGCTGTAAATCAATTTGATTCATAGATGACTAACACGATGTTTTTGTAAGTGCTGAAGCGGTGCTCACGCGAAACGATGAGCCATCTTTGGCCCCATATTATGACTACTCAATTGAAAATTAAATTATTAAAAGAAACAAAAAACCCGACTGCGTAAAACAAAAATTAACTGAAAAGAGAAAAACAAGATCTTTAATCTATAGAATTTGGAATATTACTTGAATGTTATAAGGTATTGCAGTTGGGGACAAACCAATAACCTAGGTAGGTAAGTATGTGTTTTTTTTGTAATATTTGTTTATCCCCGACTGCAATACCTAATAACATTCAAGTTATATTCCAAATTCTATAGATTAAAGATCTTGTTTTTCTCTTTTCAGTTAATTTTTGTTTTACGCAGTCGGGTTTTTTGTTTCTTTTAATAATTTAATTTATTTCAGACTTTTTAGTTTTATACAGAATGAGTTGTAAGAATTAGTAAGTAAATGAGCGGTACGGTAAAGTAACGCTAACAACCATAGCAACTCTGTGAGTTACCTACGTACGGTACCGCTCATAGTACCTACTGACATGGTTTTTTGCAGTTTACGTCAAAATGGTAGCACAAAAGTATTGCAATATATACATATATGGAATGGGCTGTTCACAAGCTTTCATTTGATACCCATATTGTTATAATAACGAAATTTTTGTTTTTAATACCCCCCCTCTTTTCTTATCCGTAGATGCCATATAAAAAAAATATACCCTATGACACTCCCACAGTCAAGACGAATCTAACGACACCTCATATGCTTAAATCCATCCAGCCGTTTAGGCTGCAGAGCGTGCCAAAGAAATAGACATACATACATACATACATACATACACTCGAAAAACATAACCCTCCTTCCGGGTCAGTCGGGTAAAAAAACACATCACACATAAAATAAATTCAAACAGATGTAACCAATCTGTTGGCTTTAAGCAAATCTATGAATTAACAAAATAAATGTGATATGAGTGGCATGGAAGACAATTAATTGTTTTCTGCAATGTATCAAATGACATCAAATCTAATCGGATCACTTATCCGTTGATATACAACAGGTAGTAAAAACCCATGAGTGATAGACGACTAGCGTGATGCCGGCAAGCCGTCGGAAGATATTGCTCGACACATTTCGGCCGCTAACGACGACATCAACACGGCGATCGTTCAGGTGGTCCCTTTGTATTACGACAGCTCAATAGTACATACATCTGTCTAGATTGCTATATCAGCTTGGTTTGTTGCAACGAGGGCAATTGCAACAACTTGTGCTCTAGCCACAAAGCAGGCTTTAATTTATTAGGATGTTAGGTGCTGGATATCCTTTTTTTACTTGCACAAAATCTTGCTAAAGTTTCTGTAATTTATCGGCTTTCTGATGTGCTCGCTTGAATTGCATTACAAAGCAGGTTTCATAAAATTATTCCTGGTGATATATATTTATCCTTTTTTTAGAGATGGTTTTCTCTCTCTGATCTGAGATCTTTATTAAGCATCATTAGAAAGCCTGTTGGAAATAATTGAATTAGCAGAAGCTTTAATGTCTTGACTATAATATATTGACGGATAATTTTCAGACCAATGCTGCGGTAAAACGACTGTTCTGGTAATTAAACAGTTTAAAATAAGATTTGCCTGTGTTCAGCAGATAATATTGGTAAAAATCATAGCTTTATAAACAATCTTAATAAGATCACAACACTTCCTATAACGCCCGAAGAATGTTAATGGGTACTCTTTTCAACGGGCTGTTAAATAACAAACACAAATTCCGTTACATGATTAAGATCATCGTAACGATACCGACCTAACCCTTCCGCGAGTTGAGCTGAAACACGATTTTATAATGGCAAACTTTTACTATGGATAAACAATTTATTAATTCCGAATACCTATACACACGAAACACTAATCAAATGAATCCTGTATTTTTAAGAAAATTCTTGCAATTAGGCATAATCTATGAAGTAGAGAGAGAATGTTGAGGTCGGTGATGATGGTGGAGAAAAGTGTACCTTTGTTTATATTAGAAGAAATCAGCTTAGGCTCGTTGTGATTGTCAATTATCTCGAGAAAATAAACAGGATAAGCTTGAATGGGTGTGAAATTTGAAAAAAATTAGTTTATTATCATAAGCCGACTTCGAAAATATTACAAAAGTGGAGCAAACTCCTATTTTAATTGCCATGGCGCCGATATTTTATAAAAGAAGACAAGATAAAATCCGAGTTATAACAACAAAACCGCATCGGCCGTCAACGTAGTTATTTATTACGGAGCAAAACGAGCTCAAAATAGCAGTTAAGGCCATCGTGCAATAATCCCATTTCCACGGTAGAGGTTCGTAGACCTCCGTTGGATGTCGGTCCGTGCCGGTGTGGCGAATGTGACGATAGCGTTGCCGATGGTCCGACCGCCTGGCCGCCCGGTCTCCGCCGACCGGTGCTGTGCCGGGTGGCGGCCGCGGCGGGCTTGCGTGATCGCACCACATCGCGATGCCGATGCCGCCCAACGAGGATACACTTAATTAATCTAATTGAAAACTTAAGTTTATTATGACCACCATTTTGTATGGCTCTACTGTGTAACATAATTAAAATTAACTAATTAGTGATTCAGTTTACATTAGTTTGCTTCACGGGAAAGTTTATTTGCAATGCAATTCCGTTGTATGTATATAAAAGATGGCTTTCTTCCTGAGGTTCCATAAATCATCATTGATAGATAATTTAATTAGGTGCTAAGTATTTCTTATTAATTTAGTTCAAATTTAATAAGAGAGCAAATCTATAGCTAATTATGTATGTTGAATTAACAAAACCAGCTTCTGAAACACAATAAATAAACAGACTATTCATCGCATTACACCGTGCACTTATTTTCCCAACATCAGAAATACACTATAATGAGGTTAAGAAGAAAGCTGGCCGGCCGGCCGGCGTTGCCGGCTCGCAGATACCGGTCAGCGCGCCGCGGACGCCGGCCGGCACGGCAGCGGCGCCCCGTTTGTACGCGTAGGCGTAGGTGTGTAATCGCTGTTTCGTAGACTCACATGTGTACAGCACGCAGGGGTGCGATCGCCGCTGGTCCTGGGCGGGCGGCTGAGTCACTCACTGAACAGAGCGCGGGTGCAGATATCGCGATGGCCGTTCGCACGGCCGGTGTCTCGGGGACTGGCGACTGGTGCGCGCCTCACGCCGGGCCCGGTGCAGCGCCCGAGCGCACCCCGCGAACCGCACGCCCCTCCGACGCCCGCGCAACGCGCCCTCCACATGTTGCCGAGCTGAGCGCCTGTCGCCGCACACAGAAACCTCCACGATACATAGCCATTTTATTCGTGACTTATAGGGATTTTGACGGAGAACAGGAACAGGACAAAAATAAGATGGTATATGAATATAGGTATCAATATCACTAACGACTCTGGAACAGTAGTAATGAAATCGAAGATTTATTTGCCATTGAGGAAATCCAAGGGAATTCCGATGCTGTAACATAGAATTTTGATTGGAGCAAACTATAGAAGTCACAATAATTCATAAGCATCGAGGATGGCAATGGTTGCAGCGACCCCGCGACGGCTACGCTCCAGCCACGGAAAAGAGAATACACTGGAAGGGCGATGCGTTAGAATTTGTATCGGAACCAGCGTCGCCAAACTCACACAAATAAATGTTAAATCATATATTGTACTACAAATAAACAATCCTTTTGATTGGTCGTTTCTATTTTACTCAAAAATAGCTTTAATCACACAGGTCATACATATGAAAAAATACCTTTTTACGTTAACATAAAATTTATTTTTCAATAGCGTACAAAGTATTTACGTCGTTTTGTAATCTACAAACTAACTAGATTCAATCGACGAAAAAGTTCTGCCACTCGGCACTAGATGGCGTTATTTTCATGGAACGCAATTTTGAACTTAAACGCATTAGACATAATGTTGATAATTGCGTAATAGCTGCGTCGACTAGCGTCGAGTAGCAACACTTATTGCTATTCGCTTAATGCAGCGAAAGTAATCGATAAAATATCAATAAAATTATCGATATTTTAATTTCGTCGATATTAAATTTAATTATTTTTAGAAATTCCGTAAGAAAGTTCACGTTCGATAAGAATAATTGTGCTAAGAATACTGAACTGTAAAAAAAAACGTTTAACATGATGAAGTATATTAAAAAAAAGTTATTTTTACACGGTTTACACGGCCCTTGAAATAAAATTTATTTGTTTCGAAATTCTCGTTTTGAAAGCTTAATTTTAACAGATGAATGCGGATATTGATATAACTTTCAACTATTGCCTTAATCAAATCAGTGATAAAAAGATGAATTTTATCGATATTGATCGAACAAAACTATCGATGCACGTGTTTTGGGGTCACGACAGGTCACGACTCACGACCACTGTGAAAGAACGCAATACATTACGTGCGGAGTTGCGCTCGCTACCTTGCGTACAAATAAAGTGAGAGTACATTGCCTTCAATGTATAATTTTGCAGTGGTATCAGAGTTTATCGTTTACACCTAAAATTATCATAATATCGAATACATTTTTATAAATATCACAATTAAATAAAGGTTTGTAGACTCATCGATGAAAGGAAATCCCTCCTTGAGTTACACTCCGACTCCTCACTTCGTTTCCTACAGGAAATAATAGCGCATCACGACATAATTAATATTTTTCGCGGAGCTACGCACCTCTGCTAAGTATGGCGCATACTACGAAGCGTTGACGCGTGTTTTGGTTGATATATGCCCATTTGATGTAATGTGTGGCGCGCGGGCTCCGCTAGCATAGCGTCTCTATTTATATTTCTTTTCTCTGTGGCTCCAGCGCTCCGTGCGCCGCAGCCGCCTTGCCGAAACTTCGCACTTCACTTTTCTACTAGGAACAGTTCAAAGGCGCGCGAACCGTGAAATTACCGCAAAACTGACGCGTGACGCAACAAACTGCAGCCATCTGTCACATAAGCTTTGTTAATATGTAAAAACTATCTGGTAAGTATGGAATCTACCAGTCAATAATTACGAAATCTCGGGAACTACATATAAAACATAAAGCCTAAGAAGACCGTTGACAGGTAGGTCCTGTATCACCCTCACCCTTTAAAGATCCTACAGCTAAGCATCCGCATAAAAAGCAATGTTATTATGAAATTCAACGCCTAAAGGGCGTTTTGAAAGTTGCGTTTTCACGACGGAACCTATTTTAATGAATTTCGGTATTGGCGTGCCATGCATCACGCAGATAAACATACGTCATTTATAATCCTGGGAATGCGGGGTGAAAAGGCTGGGAACAGGCAGTACTCCGTTATGTCACATGTAATTTGTAGCTGACTCTACATCTAGATAAAGTAGCTTTCAAGTGTTTCAGATAGTGTCGTGTGTAACTTGCATTAAATTACAATGCAGACAACTCTCATGGAGCAATTAGCCTTTCTAACAACAGCCTTGCTTTCGCCAAATCTAGAAACTTAAATGGGAATAGTTGCTTGCACAAGCGTGAATTATCATTCGGATACGGATGATTAGTCGATTATGTACCTATCTATTCCCGTGTTACTTGTATTGTTTTATTTGTATCAATAACACACTAAATTATATCAGTGGCATGAAATCAGATATTGAAACGACAGTGTTCAATATTGGTAGATTAACAAATCTGGTGAACAATAGAGACATTACGAGGTGGCCGGATAAGGTGAAGTTTGGTCCACGTTGCGTCGTGCTGAATGGCAATGAGCCGGCATGGCTCGCGGGTTCGCGGTTCACTCGGCTCCATACCTCATAGTGGAAGCTATTGTAATACACATGACTCATGTTAAGATCACACAAAGTTTTTGCGCAACACGTCTTGGTAACTTTATTGTAAAACTTCGTTGCAGAGAGTAATTTTTAAAGACAAAACAGTCAACATAATCATTCATTTTCGGTAACCTATGACAGTACAAACAAATACTTGATACATATAGATAGCATTTACAGTTAGCCAGCGGATGTCACGATGTCTTCGTTTAGTGGCGATAGCCTCTGTCGCCAATTACGGGCCATTACTCATGCGTGTGATATTTATTCATAAGTATGAATATTATCGAACTAAAACCATCTTGGTTTTAGTTCTTAATTTAGAAATGGTTTACTTCTTACTAAAAGAGACCAGATAATGAATGATATGCTCTAAGCAGAGAGGAGTGAAATGAAGGAAATAATATTTCAAGTGCCTATTCATTATCCCATTCAAAACGTTCTGAATGTAAGTTAGAAAACGCTTAACAAAGAAATTTGGTGAGATGCTGTCCCGCGACCTGAAGACTTTTTCATCTTAATCATTTGGAGGCCGGGTGTGCAAAAATTGCGGGGTCAATGAACCAGCGCAGCGTCCGCAAAAACAACACAGTCTACTGTGGAAGTGCGTTCGCACGGATCGTCGCGGTCGCATGCGTACACGTGCCTACTTGCCAACAAGATCAGGAGAACTTTTCTAAAAAAAATGCAAAATGTATAAATAAGGATTCAAGGTATTACATAACACGCAGCAAAAATATGCAACATTTATTCATGAAATACAAACACATGCAATGGATAAGACACTCCATGTACATATTGGGCTAATCTAATGTATTGCCATCACTCTACGTCGCGTCGCGTCGTAATCGATGTTTAAAACATTGTCACATCAAATAATATATTTTCAACGCAAAACTAGTTTTTGGATTATTACCATGGCAAAACCCGGATGGCTTATGCATGCAGCATAATGGCGGAACGCAAACATGGACCAGGCTAAACATTGTTCAGCAAACAACACAGACCATTTTGCAATCCTCAATACCACATGCAAATATATTCAACAAAAAATATTCTGAGCTTCATTTCAGAATAAAAAAAATTGTTTCCCGATTTGGAAACACATTATTCGGAGCCTTGTCTTTTTAATCAATTTGTATGGCTCTACGAGGCTGTGTTATACAGGTGGAAATTTTTAAGGATTTTTTTGCAGGGAAAGTACTCTTAATACTGTAGATAGCAAATTTTTATTCAAAGGAAACATTCCTTTATCCTCAAAAAGAAACAAATCTGAATTTAAAGATTTTCGAAAATTCACTTGCCACACTCTGGCATCGAACCGGGCTAAAATCAGAAAAAATAATTTCCTGTACTTTTATGGCATCAATCGATAGGGTCAATCATATGGATCAAACCTCTCTAACAAACATGATAAATGAAATTAAATCTAAACATTAAATTCAATGGGACAAGTTAAAGCACTTTAACTCAGAGGTCCATCAGATGACTTATGTTAGTACCTAAATAACAATTATCTTTGACGTCAATTATTTATTAAAAATACAACTGTAAACGAGTTAAGAGCTGAGCTTCGTATTACGATTTTCAATTTTCATCACAACTCGCTATTAAAAGTTACAGGAAATTAATTCCTTAAAAGAATAAATGTGTGTATTCAACAAAATGGAGCTCATTTCGAGCAACTAATTAGTTTACCCTTTTTAGAGTTCCGAAGCCAAATGGCAAAAAACGGAACCCTTATAGATTCGTCATGTCTGTCTGTCTGTCGTCCGTATGTCACAGCCATTTTTTTCCGAATCTATAAGAACTATAATGTTGAAACTTGGTAAGTAGATGTATTCTGTGAACCGCATTAAGATTTTCACACAAAATAGAAAAAAACAATAAATTTTGGGGGTTCCCCATACTTAGAATTGAAACACATTTTTTTTTTTTTTTTATAAAACCCATAAGTGTCGGATGGGATGTCTATGGGTAGGTCTTCAATAATGATATTGAGGTTTCTAATATATTTTTTTTCTAAACTGAATAGTTTGCACGAGAGACACTTTCAAAATGGTAAAATGTGTGTAACTTATAAAATAAGAGAATGATAAAACTAAAAAAAATATATGATGTACATTACGATGCAAACTTCCACCGAAAATTGGTTTGAACAAGATCTAGTAAGTAGTTTCTTTTTTAATACGTCATAAATTGAAATTCATATCAAATACTCAGGTCTATACTACCATTTACTTATATACCTACAGGTTTGTACGGAACCCTCGGTGCGTGAGTCTGACTCGCACTTGGCCGGTTTTTTTTGTTCTATTAATATAAGTTTAGATTTCATGATTTTCCTTTCATTTATTTTAATGTTTGTTAGACAGATTTGATCCTTATGATTGACCCTATCGATTGATGCCATAAAGGTACTGGATTTTATTATTTAGGATTTTAGCCCGGTTCGATTCCTGAGTGTGGCAAGTGAATTTTCGAAAATGTTTAAATGCAGATATGTTTCTTTTTGAAAATATGTTTCCCTTGAATAAAATTTGCTATCTCCAGCCGTCATAAGCCGTCTCTGTAGCCAAAAACTTGAAAAAGATGATAAGGAAATTAAAATAAGATTTTGTTAAAAATTTCATTTTTAATACAAGCTATTTCTGGTAACTGAACTTTTTGTTGACTGTACTTGCATTGTCATCCAATATACTACTGTTTACCAAATATGAAGTCAATCCGACCACTGGAGTGGGTGACATTCGACTTGCAAGATTAGAGAAGAACATACATACATTGCAAGTTGAATAAAAGCTTGTAATGAATGGCCTTCCTGAAAATAAAATTCACTGTTAATTACATTTCTGTCATACAATAGTTCTTGTAGTAGTAGAGGTGTGTAACTCAGCTCTGAACCAGCTCAATGAATCAGATCACACGGGTTTGAGCCGTTGAGCTACAGCTCAACATAAAAATGACTAGCTCACAGCTCAATCCAACTCCTCTTGTATCTGCGACTCCCTCCATAGATTATTCTTGTGATTCTAATCTACGAATTATTATTTCGTTCTAAACCATTTCAATAATAATTTTATTCAATAAAAAAATATGTGACAAAACTAGATAATATAAAAAAAAAAAACTCTAAAGTATGAAAAGAGTCGCACGGCGGAGTCGAACGAATCGCGACAGCTCAGTCGACTCGATAAGACGCGCGATACGCAGTGAGCGTGCGCGCTTAACGTGGACTATAGGTACAAATTGAGCTGATCTGCGAGCTGAGTCATTGAACCGGCTCACACACCTGAGCCGTGAGCTGTTATGCAGCTCGCGTATTTTTGATGAGTTACACACCTCTATGTAGTAGCGAAACGGCCAAGCCACATATTTTGCCTAAGGTGTAGAGGTTGTGAATGTAGGGCTTGTAGATTTAGGGAATGTAGAGCTATAAGCTTGGCTCTACATGAAATACGATAACATTTTGACAGGGCGAGCCATATGTTTTTGGTGGGATACCTTTTACCTCTTTACTTTCATTGTACATAAAAAAAAAATTACTATTTGTATGCGCTATAATTATTTATTAAACCCGTTGGCTCGCGGATGAGCTATAATATAACTGTAAGCTTACCGAATGTACATTATTGTGTAAGTAGCATACATTAACGCCGCCTTTTTAACCGACTTCAAAAAAAAGGAGGAGGTTCTCAATTCGGCTGTATTTTTTTTTTTTTATGTTTGTTACCTCATAACTCCGTCATTTGTTAACCGATTTGGAAAATTCTTTTTTTGTCTGGAAGGGTACACTTCCCGTTTGGTCCCATTGTCATCAGATCAGGATTTGATTACTTCTTAGTGTACTTTGAAGTCGGTTTAAGTTTTTTGTAAAACAGTCCAATTATTAGTCGTAGCATGATTGAGCTTTGATTAGCTCAGAAATATACACAAAAACGAATTCTTGTGTAATTTCAACCAAATTGTAATAATAATCTAGGAAGTGACGATTATTATAAAGGTAAAGGCGGAAAAAAAAATATAGCCTATACTCGGGTAATGTGTAAATCCGCCACTGATGTGTGGTGAGATTTTGTAAGAAGGTCTTGACAGTCTGTATTGTTACGCCTGTTTCTCGTTGAATCAGGCAGAGAACACAACACTGCGGACACACCACTTTCGCCTCTTTCATGTCGGCATATGCCCATATATGTACGTATGCTCGATGATTCATGTCTATACGTACCAATAATAATATAACTTTACGCAGATGTTTGTAGATGTATAAGTGTCATACTGATTACAAGTTTTAGATTTCAATAAGTAATATGTAGTTCGAAACAACGAAATTTTAAAAGATAAGCGCAAGCATTTGACACTTATAAGAACTAATTAAAATGAAAAGAAACAAATCGACGTAATTATGAACGTTGACGACGCCTCTCAGCTAATGCAAAGTTGATCGCTAGACCGAAGCGATGCATTCTGCAACACTGTTCATGTGTGAACTCAATTAGATAGTTTCGCTATGTATCGTGACAGACATCGTCATGTCCGCAATTTGTACCCAGCGCGAGTACGATAGCAAGATTAGTTGGCAAAGGCGATTTGACGTAGTTAAATTACGATAACATCGACGACGCCGACGTTCCTTGCTGCCGCAGTGAACAGAGCCAAGCGAGCCACGACGCCACGCCAGACGCCAGACACCCCGGTAGCGCCTGCCCACTTTCTCCCGCAACTCGCAACATGTAAACTGAGCTTACATTACATTTCAACACGTGTCGTTAACCTTTATACAAATCAGTTTACATTAGATAGGTACTCACTTGCTTCTATTTAAAACATAAGAGTGCTAATCAATGCTGAACAGTGCTGCACAATGCAGATGTACATGCATGAGTAAACATTAAAAAACTTTCACTAGATATTTTTAACTTCTTTAAATACATTATTCTCCCATAAGCCGCGGTTTCAACTTACAGGATTCGTAATTTCAGAGATAATAATGCTACAACTGAGAAGCGCTCAGTTGTTTCATAGCTATTATAGAGAAAAATCAAATGTTAACTTCTAAAACACAATATAAGCTGAAAGTGCTGAAACGGTGTGGCAACAATGGTATAAAAAGATTCACATGACTCGTGAATAATGCATCATTGACCTAAATGCGAATAGAGAGCATTAGGGTCAAACCACCTGACATCGGATAGATGGAGGGACACGCGTCCGGATGAAACGCTAACATAACCGGAGTCGACAGCCCACGAACGCAGGTTCGGTGTTATCAGATACGTAATACCTTCATGAGGAGGGAGAAAACCACAATGAATATAAATTTCCATGTATACCACTAAAAGATATCATGTAAGGAATCCTGCCCCCGACGACCGTAGATATCTGACAGACAATACGCCAAAACCCATCAGACGTCGTGAAATAAATCATGATCAAATTGACATATCTACCTCCAGCGAGCTTTATACATTTGAAGAGAAGTAATTCGGAGGCTCTCTAAATGTTTCTCTGGTAATAATAGATATTATGATAATAGTTTTCAGTGATTTAGGATGAAAACTTGCTAACGATTTAGTTCAGAGCCAAATTGAGCATAATGGCACTCTGCGTTATAAAATCCGTATTTTACAAACGCCTCTCATCATAATAGGTGCAATTTTGTTGTCATTGTTATTGTTGGAGTAATGAAGGAGCGACCGACCTCCCACGTGGTCCAGGAATCGCACGATGATACAGACGATGTTTCTGGATGCGTTCCAATAGACAATTTATTGAGAGTTAAAATTAACATGTGCAATATTCCAAATAACGCGTCATCGATGCTTATGTACCTACTAAGTGAATTTGCAAATTTTATTTGAATATTGAATACGGCCGCATTGATACTGTAAATTTTAGCAGCCCACATAAATGTCGCTAGTGTAATCCCCTATTATTCGATTGAAAGGATTATGGTGTTCTTTATCAGCCCTCCGGAGGGGAGCAACTGGTTACACAAAAGACAATGTGGAAAGCGAGCAGAACCATCTTTACTTTAAAAGTGTATCTTAGATAAAGCTTGTTCTTGTTAAACTCGTTGTTGCATAAATCTGGAAAGTTATTTATATGAAATTTATTATAACGATATTGGTGCTTTCAGAAGCCATGAAAGGAAGGCGATACAACAAGTTCGTTATTCTTATATTTTTCTGTACCAACATGCCAAACCATACATAATAAACAGTAAACTTTGCCGACTATACAGTGATAATAAATCAAAACATAAAAAAGTTATTAGCTCCCATTCCATCACAGAAAAACATTTTCCATTGAATGAACTTTTTCGTTTGAAATAATCTTATTGGAATTACCCAAAGTTTTCGTTCCATACAATATCTTCGCTGGGGCCTATTTCTGATAATACTACTGTAATTTTACTTTGCGGGTATGAGACAGGGGTGGTTACAATAAATGTAATGATGTCAAAACGGCGGAGGCCAGGCTTTGTGCGAAGGCAGGCCTCCTGCAAAGTATATATTTTTATTGCAGCAACCCCTCTAGACAGAGGGCGAGCGGCGAGATCACTTGAATGTTAAATAATATTTATTATAAAATCAGCACGGACCATACAGTAAACGTCGGTAATAATTTAGAAGAATTCCCGTTTGAGCACCAATGCTTTCAGTACCTATGGTTACCACTTACAAATACATTAATGTTAAGGCAGTACATTTTATTATAGCTGCACATAATGCAACCAGGCACGATACTTTCTCGTAGGAAAGGATGTTTTTTTTTTTTATCTATTTTATTTTTTGGGATTTTTGTCAACACGGACATGTCAATCCCATCGTATCATGCACCTAGTTTATCATGAAAGGAAGTTAAACAATATACCAATAAAGTCACAAATATAAAGACTATACAAACCTAACGGAGAAAAAGCTAGAAATTTCTTATACTTTGTTCTAATAAACATGTGGGTATTATGTTCGTGCTGTACAATTTCTAAAATCCACCTACTGACTATTAAATAATTCTACACAATATCAATTTAAAGTCATCAACAAAAAGGGAATTTCTAAAGGGAAAAAAAATAAAATGATAACACAAGTGTGAAGATTGATGAGCCACAGACAGCATTAGTCAGGCGGAGCATGCCTAGACGCGTCGGTCACCGCGACGCGTGTTTACAATGCAAATTCATCTAGCGACGCCTACGCCTGTACCTGCGACAGCGCGGGCGCACATCGAGGCGCCCGATATGTCATGTGGAGCGAGACTCAAGCTGTACTTTCATATCAAACATTATGTACACTTTCGACAACACTACCCATTGATTATATGTTTACTTACTGTAAATATGCATTTAAAGTATATTTGCTACCGAAAATTGTGGCATTCTAAAAATCTTACCGTTTTGCTAAGGCATTTCATAAATTAATAGCTTAACGCAAATAGCAGGAGTAAATCCGATAGGAATTTAAATGATCGAGATTCCTTTCTAGGTGATTATCTCGTAAATGTAGTAGTATTATAGCGTAATGCATAGAATGTCAAGCTAGAACAGTCCAGTTCGAATGTGTCTTTTATTGTGAATAGTGGAAAGGGCCGCGTTTGTCTACAATCTCTCGGGTAACAAATGCTAATGAGCCAGCAATAGTCCACGGCTTGTTTGGCAACTAGGGCTACACTCTCATTAATCAATACACTACACATTCTCTTTTTAAACGGCGCATTTATTTCTTTAAAAAATCCAAAGCAATTTTATGCGCCAGCCTTTTGAAGTAGGTAATTGTCTAAACGCTCAATTATCTTGATTAACTGTTTTTAGGTCGGCAATTGTTACAAATATTTCTAATGTTTTGTTTCTTCTAATATTGTAATTATGCTTGTATGACTGACATAATGATGTATAGTTAATTGCCGAAACAGACCGATCCAGAAACGTATTCCGAATCCCATTAACATCTATTACTTATACAAATAAATAAACTTGAAGTGTGTGTTTGTCATGTCAAAATAACAGCTTTTCATTGAATCTCCGAACTGGACCGATTTTGACGGGACTTTCACTAGTAGATACTTTGCTGATGTTACAAGGAGTAACTTATAATAGCATTATTTTAGAAAAATAATCTGCGCAAAAAAAAAACTGTACGCGGGTGAAACCGCGGGGCGGTCAGCTAGTTTCTATATAATTCTATATAAAACTAATATTTACGTGCTTATTTTCTCTATATGTTCTATATGTTCTCATTCTTCGATGATTCTCGTTGACAAACAATGAAACGCTGGCACATCACTTATAGTAGTATAATAGAGTCGTATATTAGAATGATATGATAAGCAATGAATGAAAGCAGTTGGCAGATAACATGTTCTTCCAACAGTGTCAAGGTCGCGACGCGTGAGTTGTTGTGATGTGCCCACTAATGCGCGCCGGTGCCAACTAATATAACTGCGCCGATGACGGCCACATGTATCCAAAATACTGCAGCATAATATGACAGATATTTATCTGACTAATTTTCAATAGAAGAAGTTCTTTAAGATTTGCCCCACGAAGGATTCTAAAATTAGAAAATATGTAATTATTCTACGTATTATGATTTGGAAAAATATTTTGATCACAGCTATCTTACTTATCAGATTCGTAGTAGGTATCAGATCATAAAGAGCCTTTCTGTTTTATGAAAATTCTTTGCGGAGTTTCTTACTTCAATGTTTTATTTTAGGCTCCGTTACCTGCTTACAGTTACGATTTTTTTAATGGTTTAAGGAAAAAGGCATATAAATATGAGTGTTATTTCACAAGTTGAAAACAAGTGCGATGAGTACTTAGAACAGGGCGTTGCCAGTGCAATTTGCAACTGCAAATAAAGATACGCATGCGCGCGCGCACGTACTTAGCCAGCTTTTTAATCGCTTATCGTTTATCGCCCTATCAGCGAGCACAATGTTATCAAGCGGTGGGATCGCCGAGCCACACAGACTGCGCGGGATATCTCACCAACGACATCATTTAAAAATACAATTTTTACTCAATTGATTTAGAAATAACGTGTCAATTGCAATCTTATCTAGCAAACTATTCAAATTATTTGTTCATAGATATAAGAGCTAATATCAAGTGTCAACACAATAATGAAGAATGTAAATACACACATACACGCGAAATACTATGTTCCATACGAGTAGCGACTAGCAGAGAAAGTGTTATATGAGAGGACTTACACCTGACTGATAATGACATACAGAGAATTTACCTGTACACATTACTCATTTAATTATGCACCTTTACGTTCCGTAATAAGAGTGACATTTAGATGTATATAAAATATAGGGGCATAATCCAAAGGCCCCGGTGAATTAGCGCCAACTGGCCACCCCTGTTTGGACGACAGTTTTAAACTCTCAAATCGCTTAATCCAATAAAACGGCTCTAGTATCCATTGGTGCGTTATGTTGAGAGGGATTTAGGATGTTATAATGAATTTAAATGAATATTAAATTTACTTTGGAGCAAGGGCTTAAACGTTGTCAAAGTGAATGATACAAACTATTCTGTAAACCAACCAAGTAATATTTAAAATAGTCAAATGTAGATTAAGACTATGGCAAAAAAAAAATTACATGATGTTCATTTCATAGCGCTAACAATTAGAAAGGCTTCGCAATGGCGGGGCGAGGCCGCGCGGCCGGCGCGGAGTTGCAATAGGGGGCAAAACAAAGTATCCAATTTCTCCGCTTCCCCACTTCCGACGCAATTACGACACAATATTGTGGGGCTGTGGCGGCGGCATCGCCGGCCGTCTGACCGCAGCTTGACTGAAATCTAGGCACAGCAGCAATCTCGTTACGGAACATAAAATACACTCTTATTGTTCGCCATTTTTTTCGCAAGGCCTGTTCAAACAATGAAACCTGCACAAGAACTTTGGTTTCAACAGTAAATAAATAAGCTCGTTCCTTCACGTTCGAATGGAGATAAATCACAATGAATGATTTAAGATATTTGAACAGCTTTTGAGAGAGGTAGAGCATAGCGTTTATTCGCTCAAAGAGCAGCTCGACTGGGGATGTACCTCCATCTTACAGAATACCGCAGCCAAATAACTTTTTGTTGTGTAAAGTTTTGTTCCTGCGCGTGAGTAAGGTCGCCGGAGCTCATAGGGGAGGGGGGAAAGGTCGGTAACGCGTGAGCGATTCTTCGTGTGTTGCAAGCTTCCATATGGCTACGGTAACCGCTTACCATCAGGTGGCCGAATGCTTGTTTACCGACTTAGTTGTATAAAAAAAAAAGTACAATATGTATTCCGTCAGATTAACATTTCTTATGAAGGTTAAATAACATAAATTGTAAAGAAAATCTTTGTAATCGATGTTCATTTATCAAACGTTGAAGTGCAATGACAGCTTTCCGACATTTCGGTCCGATGTAGGGGACATATCCCTTTATACTCTGTGTCAACAAGCTGGATTATATTCACTACACTACAACTTCATTGTTATGATTTATTTAATAGCGAGCGAATTTTCGATTCCAATTTTTGTGATGTTAAGAACACCCAAGAGGTCTCAAGAGGAGTATAATCCTATATCAGTTCTTTCATTACATAAATGAGTGAAACAACCCACGCCCGCAACCCCTATTTTATCTCAATAAAGTACAATAAAAAACCCTAATATTTACAAAATAAGAAAAACCTTTTGAACAATACGCAAGCTCTTATCGCCCTCAGCGGTTTGTTCCATTAAAGGCACTTTACAAAGATTTAAGCACCTTCGCTAACATTACTGTTTCCACCAAAATACAAGGATCCACCCCGTACATCACAGCGATCCACCGAAGGGTGGAAACATAGGGATGTTAATACAGGTTTTGAGGTCTCACTCGATTGGTCGAACAAGGGTACTCAGCTTTCACACCAAATAATCGTTGTGTCATAAGCTGTGACCCCGTATGACAATACACTACTGTACTTGAAGCGTGTCAGTCAGCATCAGTCGTATGTCGTATATTAAGCAGAATGATGACTTAATATAACTTGTAATAATTAAGTGCAGTAACACTTACCATATTTGTAAACATTCGCTGAAACCTTGTAATTTACCTCGTTTTGTCTCTTGAATGCAATTTATCCTGTCTACCAACTTCAGGTGACTCATGCGTTGATTGTGTATGTGTAAGTGTATTTACCCCAAGGCCATACGAGCCGATTGATAGCTACGAGTTACTTAATGTACCAGTAAAAAGTTTAACGATTTAAATACAATTTATTGCTGCCAGCCAATGCCATATTGCCATGTTAACAGCAAAACATACTAAGCTGACATCACCACTTTCAATCAAAGTGATAACATACGAGATTTACATGTATGCGGTAAAAAAAAAAAAAAAAACAAAAAAAAAAAAAGAATTTTACGTGTCGTTTGAAATCATGGCACCGGGTCATCTATATTGACAAATATCGACTGGTTTATAAAATATCAAATGCCACTTACCAGGGTCCGCAGCCAATTGCCTATAGACGGTCAACGCGACGTCGTCTTCGCTGACAAAGTCCCAGAGACCGTCGCAGGCGACGACCACGAAGTCTTCGTCTCCATCCAAATCCACAGTCGCGATGTCTGGCCGCGCTGTCACGTACGGCTTGTATTGTGCGTCACCTGTACAATCAGATCGTCTATTAGCCGAGTTTCCGGAAAAAACGGTTGAGAGCGAGTAAGGCCGGCAAAACTAGGGTTCCGTCCATACTAAAACAACAAAAGCAGTGATTTAGTCACTTTACAGTAAAATTAATATCTTTTTGTTACTGTTTATTCGAGTGATGTTTTTTTTTAATAATTTTGATAAATAAAATTGACCTCCGAGGCACCATTGTAGAATTATGGGTTATTTTAAGAACAGCCATGGTGATTTAGAAAAATATAACATAAAATTGTAAAAGAAATATTTTTAATATATCTAACTCTTTGAAATGATACCCCACACGATATTAATCGAATCGTTTCTTAGTCTTCGAAAAAACTTCCGTGACAGACGGACGGCCGGAAGCCAGAGTAATCTTATAAGGGAAACCGTTTCTTCCTTTTAAGGTTCAGAATTCAGAACCCTAAAAATTGTTGAATAGGAGAAAAAACTATGTTTCGGTTGTAATTGAAATCCATAGTAGATACGTTTTGTTAGTAGGTAAAATAAAAGTATGAGGTTGTTTTGTAAGTACAAACAACTATGACAATGAATACTGTTTCTATAGGACCAACTGTACATTATATTTACTTTAACTCTAACTACACTAAAGAAACAATAACAATTTAAGGCCATTTAAGTAAGACATCTATATCTAAATAAATTACTATTACAATGAAAATGAAAATATTTTTAATTCATATTGGCCTTCACAGCTTAATTGTCAGACCCTAATTGGGCTCGGTTGAATGAAACTATGTTTTATGATCTAAACCATAAACGCTATAATACTCCAATAAGCGTATTTCATACCAAACTAATTTCGCATGAAAGTATCGGGATAGCTTGGAACATCTCCAAGGGGAACTATGGTAAACGTTACGGAACTTAATCTCCCGTGGAATGCCAAATCGATGAGTTTTGGTTCCAATACGCGAGGGATAAAGGACCGAAGCGGGGAGCTGTGAAGAAAATGTCAACATTATATTGTTACTATCCCGCACTCGCCAGATACGTATACTTTTTTCAAGAGATGGGATACATACAACGCGACATCGATACAGATACTCAAGATCACTCAATATTCCTCCAAATTGAGATACTATTTCCATTTGTTTTATAAAGACAAAAACATAACGACCAGTTAGCGCAGTTGGTTAAGATTCACCTTACGCGCCGCAGGTCGTGGGTTCGATTCCCACACAGGACATGCATTTGTGTGCATGAACATGTCTGTATGTCCTGAGTCTGGGTGTAATTATGTATATTAAGTATGTATTTACAAACAAAAAGTAGTATATGTATTATATCAGTTATCTGGTTTCCATAGTACAAGCTCTGCTTAGTTTGGGATCAGATGACCGTGTGTGAGAAATGTCCCAGGATATTTATTTTTTATTTATAACATATAATATAGCATTACATAATAAAAACACATAACAAAACTCATTTTATTGTATCGTGATACTGCTATTGAATGATAGGTTAAAGGATATTTTTTACTGGTCAACAATTTGGAATCATTCAAAGTATTTTATTTAATGGCGCAAAAAGTCCGTAGTGTATCTAATCGATCGACACAAATTCTAAACGCTTAGTCTATTGGGTAGCCAAAAAGAAACAAAATATGCTCTCAGTGAAATAGTTAAGATTGAGGATTTGTTTTTCATATTCTATCGATTACTAAACAATTTATCCCATCACTAAAATGCACCGCGTGTCCGAGAGTGATCGATATAGCCTTGTGTGCAATGTGGGGTTGTAAACGTAGGCATAGGGAGGGATAGTTCGTTCACGCAAAGGGTGACGGGCGACATATACGACACGCCGGCGCCCGACGCGCGCACCTTCCCGCAATTGAGTTGTAAAATGATACACCTATGCTCTATTGTGTGCTTTTGTTTTAAAAGACACGTCGTTGAAATATCTTTAAAAAAATGTTTGAATACAACAGTTTCACATGTTCCCGGTGGAATTTAAAGTATCTAACCCATCCAGGTTTAAAGTTAATTATCAAATTCAAAATATTAGTAAAGAATATTAAGAATGATTATTAATATTTGCTATACTTCCTACCCCTATTATTAATAAAGGGTGAACGATAAATAATAAAGGTTAACATTTTACTAAGACGGTCATAAGCGAGTTAGACTCGATAAATTAGGGTTCCGTCTGGCCGTACAAAAAAAAACCGTCAGTTACATAAATGACGTAATGTGAAAGACTTATTTAATCTATATATCTCAATGCAATAAACATTTTGGATGTCAGTGATAGTAGCCGAGTATGATAGACAGAAGATTCCAAATAAAACTCTAAGGTTAAGACTTTATTTATCGGTTTATTTATGGTTAAGTGTTGTTCTTGTGGCTACGGAACCCGAAGAAACGTTGGTAAAGATGCCATTGTTGTGAGGTTTCTTGTATGGGGGTTCAACCTTCCGGATATAACGAATCATTACACTTAAATGACGTTTGTGAGTACGGCAGTTAGTAGTACAAAAGTACCGGTAAGGTGTTGACCGCATATCAGGTCATTTACCAACAATAAATCTATTAATACACAATTAGTCGACCCGACAGATTATCTTAAACTGCATGACACAACAAACAGAGTATTTATCCCCTAGAAAGGCGGGATGCTAACAGCTTAATGGTCGGCACACGTCGGTAATGATCGCGCTTCATCGTGAAAAATGAGTGCGCACCCGCGACTCGCAATAACAATAAAACGACCGATTAACTTGCACGTTCGAGCGCAGTAGGGTTCTTTTATGAAAGAAGTCAACCCCTTTGAATAGAGTTTTTGAAATAACAATTAAAAATATAATGAAGTCATTTTATCATTTAACGGGTCAACAAGCCATCAGGGAGCCCTGTTTTTAAACAACTCAAACTATTGCAGCTCAAGAACCTTGTTTACATATTCCACATGCAAAATAATGTTTTATTACTTTAATTTATGCACTAAATAAATTAAAACGCGGCAATCGTGGCCTGTGAGTTTTAAATTACAGTTGTATTAGTCAAGCCACTTTCTTTAGTTCGCCCAGTTTTTATTTCACCAAAATAAATTTGAATATGAAAACATAGGACCATGGCTATCCTCTGAACATCACTATGAAAATGTATTAAATATATTACGTTTATTTAATAGACGATAAATATTGAATAGTGTGTACATAACAATTTTCAGACCAGAATATTTTCTGGTGTCATACTTATTAGAGCGTAATTTTTCAGTAGTCGGGTTTTCTATTTTGAACATACTTTTTTTTACTCATAATATATTCACACGTTTCTTTCAGTCGTCCCTATCATCCATTTTAATATTCATATATTTTTTTGTAAAATGGCTTTGGCTTTCATCCCTCTTCATAAAACGTCCATACCACGACAAACTCTACCCTCTCTACTTTTCAGTGACGCTACTTCAAACTTCCTGTTAAATACGCATTCCTAATGTTATACATTCTTGCCAAAAGTAATCCGCCCCCCCCCCCCCCTAATGAGTCGTAACTCGTTTTATAATAATAATAAATCCGTCCCCTTTCCCCGGTTACGGCCCTGAACCTGAAAGTTCGTGCCCCAACTGGGGCGCCCTCAGGCGTAGTTACCTAATCATAACCCCAAAAATAAAAATAAAACATTCTTGTCACTCTACAGGTGCATCTCAGCTGCGTGCAATTGTCTTTCATCCGTCACCTTTACTGCACTACATTATTAACCATACATTAAGACAGCCATTATTAATTTTACCCTTTAGCATCAGAGACCTCATTGGATCACCCATTTGCAGTTAACTCTCATATTGTACTCAAAGGAAAATACCGTTTAACAAAATGTTACTGTAAATTTTTATCGCTTCCATAAAACTTAAATCACGGGCTGAGTTCTCGTGAAAATGTCGTTTTGGAGCATAAAAACATGTCGTATTCACGCTGTAAAAACGCAGACATTATCCACGTGTTGTTTCGGATCGCTTTCGGAAACGAGCACTCGTAACAGAGTTTTGGGACTATAATAAAAATAAATCATTTATCGCCATCATAGGTAGCACTGATATTCACATGAATAGTGAGGTATATCGTCGTAAAGAATTTAGATATAATAATACTCTGATAATACCCTTTGATATCTCCACATTAGACCATCTGACCCAACTAAGCAGAGCTGTTATTCTTTAATTTTAGTTTTTTTTTTATACAATTTTACCACGACCTGTTACATGGCAGTGGCCCACAACAACCGGCTCATGCGTGAGTCTGCCAGTTCCTGAAAGCTAAATCAAAGTTAATCTATAGTCAAAACTGTTACCGTCTGTAACTTTAGACGTCATTGAGAAAGAAAGAGAGAGAGAGAGAGATTAACATTGATCAGGCTTCTAAAAACAGGCCACGAGTCATACAGATTTATCATTTTGTATCGTACCATGGAGCGAGATTTTTTTCTCATTCCTAGGACGACTTTACACAATAGATAAAGATTTAAAACAATCACATCTTTTAAGCCGGAAAATAGAATCGCTTCATTTTCACAGCTTATCTCTAACGAAGCAGGTTAAAAGAGTCATCTGGTGGAAAGCCACCCTTATTTTTATCTAGTTCCATATAATTAAGTTGCAACAATTCTTACCAATGGCACGTGAAACGGCAAGTTGTCCATTGACTCGCCAAGTACCCCAGTACATTACAGTTCCGCCTGAAGACTCTATTCGATCTTTTTCATCCTATAAACAATATTCAAGCTTAATATTTTGATTAAATAATCAGAAGTCCTTTTTATAGCTCCAACACATATTGCATTCATTTCAAATAACTGCGGATTATATGCCTTAAAATAAAGAGTTAAGCTCCATTATGGAAGAATTTAGCTACGTGAAGGCAAAGTTACATTATTTGATAACAGCAGTAATCATAAATTGATATTATCCACTGACTGCCAAATCTTGATAGAGAGGGACAGAAAGAGATTGCTAAGGCCAGTCTTTAAACGTCAATGAAAGCAAGATTGCAACAATTGAATTTCAATCTTGGACCTATCACACTAGGTATATTTTCAATTTACTCGATATATCCTAGAATCTTGAATTAAATTGAAATTCATCAAACACAAGAAAGAAATACATTCTTATTTTATAATAATTTATTGTTTACAGTATAATATAATATGTTTTTGTATGACATGTATATTTTCTTTATTTTGATAACGAATCTAAAGGCTGTGGTTTTCCTCATTTTGCACAATTAATGCATAATACAGTATGCACACTTCTATGATCGTTTCAGCAAATTACGTATTTGTTGTACTTTTATATTATCAGATATATTATGTGCTCGATTTTATATGCAAAGTCATACAATATTTAATCTTTACTAAGAAAATCTGACTGTGACTACTTTAATAAATTATTTTTTCTCTCAGTTAAGTAGGAATACGTACCGTCTTGCAATCAAGTTGTTTAAATATTGTGATATAAGATGGTATCTTAATTAGCGGCATGTCAGATACAATCAAGGAAAAAAGTGTTTGTAGCTCCAAGACGAGATTGAGACACAAGTAACCCATAAACAAGTATGACCCAGACCACTTATTTCATTATGCAGTAAAATTTTAATTAAAACTAACTTTGGTCCTGCGGGTTCGCCTGTGACTACTGTTTTTATCGATATAAAGAGATAGGAGTCCACCTACTATGAATTCGTTATAAATACAGGTGTTCCTAAAAATATGGATAATATCGAACAGATACACCGGGCATTTTACTCCACCTACGCCTATTATTTTGACGGTTGAAAGGATATGATCAAGTTGAAGTTGTTTAAGATTTGGGTAAACAAGCGATTGGGCCGAAAAATGTCGTACTATGGAAATTAATGAAGATGGAAAAAATGTTGGTATCCATATTTCCAGGGACACCCTGGATAACGCTCAATAGTAATTAATCGAATTTGATACACTGTGAATCTAATTCCTGTTTCTAATCCCTTTTGACGATTAATTAGTTCAATACGTAAAGAAACATAGCCGAATTAATTATGAGTAACACGAGAAAATCAAAAGATCACATCATCACTTGTAGGTCAACTCCTCGAGAGCGACAATACTTCGTGTCGCCATAACCGTAAATTCTGTAAATGTGATCATAAGAGAATATTTCACAAGGTAGATTACTACTGTAGTGCGATATCTTTTAAACCGCGTAGAATATGCACGGGATGTCGAAATGTTCAGCCAATATTGGTAATTTATTTTAACCATGATCAAAGTAACTATATTAATTTACTTATTTATGGGGTAAAATTGTAATAACTGACTACTGTTGTGACTCTTCTAGAAGTTACAATGGTTACAAAATGTCCATACAAATAAATCAAATAACTCGATTCGGGTACCTCTCTAAGTCTAACGGTGCTCTACCTCTAGACTTTCGAACCACAATAATTCTTGGGACCTGTATATGATATCATCATCATCAGCCTATAATGTCCCACTGCTGAGCACAGGCCACCAAAATACACACACACAGGCGTCTAAAATTTCAATCCAGTATACAGGTTGAATTTTTTAAGTTTCAGTATTTTACCAGATGAACATTTATGGTTATGGCTGAAAGAACTCGATTAATACAAATAAATTTTAGTACGGGACCAACTTTAAGAGCCCGAAAAAACATTTCTTCCATACAAGTGTTCAATCGAAATATTATACCAAACATCACATTTTATTAAGAGATGGTCCCGCAATAAAAGTATTCTCTTGGTACACATAATAAAATTGATTCTTGCAATCTGGTGCAAGCGAAAACCAACTCTAAGGTGACGAACCTTTTCATTCCGCGACTGTACAATGAACTTTAGATTAAACAGATGAACCTTATTGTAAAGCAATAAATTTCATGAGTGTGACAATGACAACTATGGCGTGAAGTTATTTAGTGCGAGTCGCCCGCCCATGCTGCCACCGCCGTCCTGCCGCCGCATGCGCGCTACGACACAGAACAGTACAGTAACAACATCTTGGCACAAAGCGTAAGCTGCGCAGAAGCCAAATTTTAGGTCTCTTTGGTGTTGGGGTGCGGGGGAGCGAGCGCGAGTCCCTCGGGACCTGCGCAAACCGCGAGGACTTTTTACCAAGAAGGGATGTGTACCTGTCTGCCGGGCTTGTGTGGCCTGACGAGCTGCATGAGGCGCATGCGCTTGGCGAGCAGCGCCAGCGAGTCGCCCGCCCACGCCGCCACCAGCCGCCGCGCGCGCACGCACACCGCCACCGCCGTGCTGCCGCCGCACGCGCGCTACCAATACACACAACGCCACATTTATACACTACACTACTGACTACTACTGCTAGTCAAATAAAAAAATAACACTACGCAACACAGAGAAACTAAGTTTCAGATTTAAAAAACATATTTTGGTCCTATGAGACATAGTCCTATGACATAAGGTTTATTTTCGATTAAAACAGTCTATTTTCTTGGACTTTAAAACTTTTGTCTTTTAAACGTCACTTTATCAATATCACTAAAACAAGCATACGGCCCGCCTGATGGTGAGCGGTTACCGTAGCCATATGGACGCTTGCAACACAAGAAGCATCGCTCACGCGTTACCGACCCTTTCCCCCCTACCCTATTAGCTCTGGCGACCTTACTCACGCGCAGGAACATAACTTTACAAAACATAAAGTTATTTAGCTGCGGTATTCTGTAAGGTGGAGGTACTTCCCCAGTCGAGCTCCTCTTCGAGCGAATAAACGCTGTGCTCTACCTCTCTCAAAACATTCGAGATGGATGAAAAAAATCAGTATTTTTTTTTATTTTTATTATTTTTTGTTATAGCGGCAATAGGCTCACTGACAGACAGACGAATGGATCGTCAGAAAGGCTTAGTAATAGGGTCCCATCGGCACCCTTTGGGAACGGAACCCTAAAAATATAAAAATGGAAAGAACGAACGCGCCGACGACACGGTGCGCTCTCACAGTCGGACGAAAGTCAGCCGCGTATAACAATTATATACATCTTCGATTCAATGCATAAGCATTTAAATCAGAAAAAAAAATTACCTCCTGATTGCTTTTCCTGATAAACTCAGCATCAGTTCTGAGGAAGGCATCGCGCATAGCTCTCTTAAGGTCAGTGGTGAAGTGTGGACTCTCGACGAGGTACTGATGCAAGTGAGCCGCGCAATACGTCGCCGCGGCCGAGCCCGCGTGCCCGTCGTATACTGCGTAGAAACTAGTCGGCTCTGTGCTCTGGAACAGTAATGTAATAAAATAAAAATTATGTAGCAGGTACAAGCTAATTTGGACTTTACTGCCGCGTGACCAGAGTAGCTATTTACTTAAGTGTATTTGCAGAGTCATTCTTCTGTATGTTAGTATTCTATGCATTCTGTGCTAATGGGAGAGTTTTCAACATAAAAGTTGCATTATTTATTGTATTACTAATTGGTAGTTGTCATATAAGGTAGATAAAATCCAGACAACAATCAATAAAAGCCTATCTGTCACGGCTTACAACACCTTTGTGTAAATGTAAAACAACTGATAAAATAATGCCTTTGTAAATAACTCAGTATCTACTATACATGCTTGAATGAGTGGTTAAATAGTTAAATACATATGAATACATAGATATACAAAGATAGATGCACATAGTTTATCACAGCAATTACATATTATGTAGATATATGACGTGTATATTAATATTCTGTAGGTGCAAGGATAATAACCAGAACTGTCTTTGCATCCATTCATAATGGAATTTATGAATGCTATTTCTCGTAAATATTACTAGTATTACATTAAAAATTGTTTCGTAGTTCATTATCATCATCGACCTATAATGTCCCACTGCTGAAGCACTGGATGAAGTATTTCCCCACTCCTTTCACAGATGAGTGTGAAAGGGAATGGCCAATACACCACGCGTGGACACTGCGGATCGGTGGTGGTAGGCTAGTGGTCAACCTACTATTGGAATTTTTCAAGCCGCCTAGCTCCAACTAGCTTAACGACTATCACAATTAAGTGATAACCGGGACTTTACGTACGTTCCGAAGCACGGAAACGCTCGATTTGATATACCACTAGGCGGTTACCCATCCAGGTACGCAATTTTCGATCGATTAAGAACAACTAATAATGCTACACCACGAGCGCTTCGTAGTTAACCAACATAATGTCAAAATAAAGATAAAGAGCAATCAATCAAAAACGCATTGTGTCAATCAGCTTATCTCTTATTTATCATTGTTATTTTCAACGTACCTCAACTCCAAACAGTGCTTCTAAATTGCCGATCTCAACGTGTCTATCCTCCATGACTCTTCTGGAATTCTTTGTGGCACAGGAGACTGTCTTGAGTTCGCGCTGCTCGAGCGGCGGCGGGGGCGGGAGCGAGTCCAGGCGGGAGTTGTCTAAGTACCTCAGGCATACTGCGTTCACTCGCGCTGTCACCGCCTGCATTAGCCTTAGGGCTATATATACTGGAAATATTCATGATCATTGTTAAATCTAGTCGTCATCGTAATGATGGCTAGCCTATCCAAAAAAAATGTTAAAACCCTTAAATGTAACTGAAAAAAAAACATTATACAAGCTGGAGTGTGGAAGTGGGAGTTTCTTTAAAAACAATCTGAAGACTATAGTTACAAGGAAAACTATCACGCCCAATGAGTCTTCTAATAAATGAGCTACAGTCGACCGAAATATCTTGCTGGTAACAAACTTAAAGAAAAAAAAAGTTTATTTTAATAAAAAACACAACATAATTTTTTTCATTTGTACTGCACTCCGCAAGCCAATTACTCAGGCGTACTAAGGAACCCTATGGTGTGCCTGGTCTAAATACTTGGCCGCTTTTTTGCTCAAATGTTATTCCTACATTTATAAGTACTCATCTAATCATGTATATGGTACATAAAATCTATATGAGAGTAGCTATTCCTAGATCTTATGACATGACTCACTTTCCATGTATCAGTTTCAACATGCGAAGGTTGACTTATGTACCGAGAAAACCAAGAATAAAATAAAATCAATGTTTCGTCTTAAAACTGAAACAGAACGAGAAATATGTAAAATAAGTCTTATTTTGGATGCAAATATGCAACATGACGCCATCTTATATAAGCGATGTTTGTCTTTCTAGTGCAGATATAAAACTGTATTGATTTAATTATATTTAGTTTGCCATAAGCGGTCAACTGCAATGTTAGATTAAGCAGCTGCAGGCTAAGATTGCATTGATATCGTCCTAACAGATCCTGGTCTCAAAAGTTCAGCACCCCAAAGAATGACACATAAATTTGTCCCTAATTTGATGACAATGGGACCAAACGGGAAGTGTACCCTTTCAGACAAAAAAGAATTTTCCAAATCGGTTGATAAATGACTGAGTTATGAGGTAACAAACAGAAAAAAAGATAAAAAAAAATACAACCGAATTGAGAACCTCCTCCTTTTTTTGAAGTCGGTTATAAATGTAATCTACGCGTAGAAATCTATTATTATCATTATTATTTGGGTTAAGTGGCTGTTTCAAGTCTTCCAGAGCTTGTAGGTATTACTACGACCAGACTAGATCTATTGTAATCGCCACGTTAGTTAAATTTCACCGCCAAGATCGTTATCAGAAATCAGAAATCACCTATGTATCTATCTATACAAATATTATAAAGCTGAACGCGTTAATCTCAGGAAAGATTGCGCAACGCAAAAATAAATTAGTCCGATTAGCATAAGTAATTATTTTTTCAACACATATCTACCTATCATAAATACCTATCATAAAACTGTGCGGTATAAATACCTATCATAAAACTGTGCGGTAATGTAAAGTAAAAAGCACAAGTGCGTAATAAGCTGCATTAAGATACTAAAAACGGTGCAATAAATGTCAATTTACGAGCGAGTGTGTTGAAAAAATTATTACTTATGCTAATCGGACTAATTTATTTTTGCGTTGCGCAATCGTTATGATAAGTTTGTACCTCACTGCAAGTGATGTGTATAGACCAAGCATTCTTAATTTAAACGGGTAAAATAGTTAGACAGATCACCGCTGTCAAAAATAAAACACTTGCGCGCCACATTTGTTGACGTTCTCCAAAGAATTTAAAACGTCCAGAAGGATAGTCGCCTCTATGGCAACATGAAATAAACAAGCCAGAATTGACAGTATTTGACAGCCGTGCGCAGTACGAACTGAGAGCGATTTGCTCAGGGAGCCCCTCAAGCGGAGTGAAATTAAATGTCATGCTTTAGTAAGGCGGATTATCCATCTGGGTAGAGGCACGATGCCCTATGAAAATCTTTGACGTTCTCATTGTGTTGATTTGATAATTATCAAAAAAAACTACGTAAAAAAATACAAGTCTGTTTTTTTCCTCGCAAGTGTGTTGAAAAACGTCGTATGACACGCGTGTGCATTGATTATTACACTCTCGGCTCACTTATCGCTTAATACCGCCTCGAGTGTTACTAACCAACTTTGCACACATGTATCATAATGTGCTATTACGTTAGAAAGCAATGATTTTATAAGTAAAAGAGGCAGATAGGTTATAATATAAGCGCACCGCGAGTGGCATGTTTAAACTGTGCTAGTTAGCTCACTTTAGCTATGAGTCAACAACACGATATGTATGACAGTGTGCCGTTTATGAATTTCAAATGTAATCTAGCCTCTTTACTTAAAATATCATTGTAAGAAAGCCAGAAAGTAAGGATACGTATATCAATGGCTTTCAGAAACTAAATAATCTTTTTTTAAACCATGAATCTTGTAGGTATATCATGTAATCTAATTGTACACACCTGATTCGTCAGATTTGTACCCAAAGTCATTGGGTTGTTTTTTAGATGCGATTCGCACTTCGTCTAGTATAATCCGCCGCAGCGGGGTCATCAGTGTCAGCGGGCATTGTCTGAAAACAAACATGTTTTATTATAATCATCGTTTAAGCAGAAGATAGGTTTGGTGGCAACAAGCAGGTAGACTGTCCAGCTGATTGTAAGCGACTATGGACATTTACAATACCATATTGCCAATATATTTATGTCAAAAATGACATGCTGTACAACTGCTGGAACTCCCGTAACACAAAAGATGTTGAGGCCTAGACTTAAAAAATTAAACCTTTACTTTCATCCAATCAGGGACTCTACCGCGTATCTTTGGTGGTAATCGTAACGAACACCATTGCTGAATTTCATCCAATCGAGGCACACCAATGGTCATCGTCGTACCGCGTCTTTGGATGAAATCATTAATGGTTTGGTTAATATTACCAATGATACGCGACAGCCCGGCAGAAATCGATACAGTTGGCGACCGATCGACAGGGTGACATACACATAGTACGGGGTCAGTTCTACGGCAACACACGTGGCCTAGTTACACATAAATTTGATATCAATAAACAATATCCCACCTCTACATTTTCATGTAAAATGTTGCCAAGACGAGACCATATAGCTCCCACTGTCAAAAAGTTATTAGATCTCATGTAGAGCCAAGCTTATAACTCTACACGGCCTGCCTCTACATTTCACTACTTTTTGTAAGTTGCTTATGACAAAATTCAAAATCATTTATTCAAATAGACCTTCGCAGGCACTTATGAAAAGTCTGACTCTAATACTCTAATACCGGTTCGGAAGGTTGCATTTGCTGAGAAGAGCCGGCAATAAACTCAGCAATTACTCTTTTCAAAACAGGCTTAGATTAATTACATAATATTTACATTCTAATCGCACTGAAAACAATTGCGTGCCCCGGCGCGGCGGCAAAATTACAAAGTAGACTGAATAAATATTTAATAAGTAAATAAATAGCAAACTTAAGCAGACCAGCCCCCACAAGCAGCACCTGTTCACAAGTATGACGCGTGTGGCAGCCATCGCCCTCCTCGCCATATTGGAGGGAAGTGAGCGACCCGTCACACGACGCCGCCGCAAGCAAAGGCCTTAAAGTGAGCATGACTTACTTAAGTCTGCCTTAGAAATAAAAAATAACTAAAGGGAAACACTAAACACACAATTTGTTATCACTGTGACTATTGACAAGCTTAGACTAAATATCACAAAATAAAAAAATATAACAATTAGACAGACATAATAAATCGATGCATTTATATCAAACTAAATAAAATAAGAACATTGAATTGAATTAATTTAATTACAATAGGTAATATAATCTGTAACCTAAAAATATAACTTATAATAATAATAGCATACTTTGAATTAAAATGGACCTTGAACTATCTGCTCAGTGAGGCAGGTGCAGAGAGAAGCTACTTCCATACTTCCTTGTCGTCAATATAATGAGACACTTTATAATAAGCCCTACTCAACAGCCGCTTTTTGATATGTTCCTTAAATTTAAAAAAGGACATACTGGTCACGGTAAAATTTAATACAATTCCCAAGAAAGGACTTATTTACTTTAGCTAATCTAAATCTAGGTACAGTTATTTTGTCTTTGTTTAGAGTGTTTCTATCATGATAGTCACTATTGACTGGAAACAAATTAATGTTCTTGCGGACATACATAATATTTTCAAAAATGTACTGAGAGGGCAAAGTTAGTATATTAATATCCGGAAATATATTTCGTAGAGACTCGCGAGAACCCAAACAGTAGATGGCGCGAATTGCCCTTTTTTGTAATACAAAAATTGATTCCAAGTCTGCGGCAGAGCCCCACAGCAAAAGGCCGTAAGACATAAGACTATGAAAATATGCAAAATAAATTAATCTGGCTGTATTATTGTCCGTCAGTTGCCTTATTTTGCTGACTGCAAACGCAGCGGAGCTCAGTTTACCACCTAAGGCTTCCAGGTGAGCACCCCACTGCGATCTACAGTCTATAGTCAGACAAAATACTGGACCTCTAGCATTAAAATTTGCAAAAGTCTCATACAAACTTCCATCCTAGTTTAAGGGGTTTAGGGGTAAAAGTTTTTTGAATTAGTTTGTTTGTGTATTTCAAATTTCCAAATTTCAGATTTCTAGGACTTCTGGAAGTACCCTTAGAATGTTGATGATCATCAGTGAGCCAATGACGAAATCGGGTTTTTTTAGATAAAAAATAAAATCTAAAGTATAAGAGCTATGCTATTCAAACATTATATTTTTAAGTCCACTATTGACATCATATCCCGAGAATTTTATTTATCTGGTAAAACGCAAGTTATGAGAGTTCAAAAAAACGACGAAGCGATTCGGTAAAAGGTAGGTAGTGCCCTTGCACTTCGCTTGGCTCGCCTTGGCGGGGGCACTACCGTGCACCCAGATACCATCACGTTAGGTCATTCGACTGGTGGACTGCAATCTAAAGATAAAGAAATACAACAATAACATCTACTCGCGAGTGCGACAATATGATATCTTTATCAAAATCTTTGCTTATTTTTAAGCAAATCAGACTTCACTTGACATAATAATGTCCAAGTTACTAGACGCGCAGTTTGTTCAAGTACCTAATGTTTTAAAGGATTTTTGCGAGAGTTAACAAAATGACAGTTCGAGTGGATTTCGCGCACGGAGTTTTTCGTAAAATAATTAAGTTAATGAATATACCTAATATATGTTTATTTTACTCTTTTTTGTTTTACTATAGATAGTTTGCTCTAAAATCAGACCAATTTAGAGGCTTGTGTATGTATTCCCTTGGGAATTTAGGATTGACTTTTTGTTTGTAAGGGTAAACATCAGTTCATCATCATCATCAGCCTATATTGTCCCACTGCTGAGCACAGGCCTCTTTTCACAAAGCTGGGTGAAAGGGAATGGGCAGATACTCCACCACTCGTGTCCACTGCGGATCGGTGGAGTAGGCTTGTGGTCAACCTACTGTTGGAGTTTTCAGGTCGCCTAGAAGGCCTCCAACTAGCTTAACTACTATCACAATTAAATGATAACCGGGACCAACGGCTCTACGTGCCTTCCGAAGCACGGAAACGCTCGATTTAATATACCACTAGGCGGTCACCCATCCAGGTACCGACCACGACGGTGGTAGCGTAATTTGCCGATCGATTAAGAACAGCTTATCATGCTACACCACGAGCGCTTTATCAAACATCAGTTAAGAGGCGGTTTTTTTTTCGAGTTTTTTATTTTTTTAACTTCGTAGAACAATATGGATAGATATTTCAGTGATTCTTAAATTTTTAAGCAATAGTAACGATACGATGGTCTTCGCTAGCTTTAACATTTACTGGTCTTTAAATCTAAGTCAGATTGTAACAACTTTACCGTAAAATTCAGAAATAATTGAATTCATTCAACTAGGTATCCCAACGCCACAAATATTGTGTCTAATCTAGTACTTCCATCTAACTAAAGAGGACAACACAGTTCTATATCAGATCAATAAATTCAGTAGAGTAAACAAACAGTGCGGTCATTCACATATTCTATATAAACCGAACATGTGTTAGTATCCCTCGGTTTTCATAGCCTGTGTTAAAATCCGGACGTGTACGTCTATCTGTCTGTCTCTACAATACATAAAGAGGGTAGTGACCCCCTGCTCTCAAAACGAATGCCCAACTGACTCACAGAGATTGACGTTGTATTTGAAACATATGACTTGTATGCTGACAAATGGATTGACACGCAATTCATATAATGGAATTCATAATTCATACTATTGCAGTTTCTACTCAAACAGGTAAGTGTTTATCAACAATCGACGTACCTATCGTAAACAAAATAATTACACGTGTGTTGTTACGAATGTTCAAGTTACACCAAATGCCTCGAAGTATAGTGGTATAATAAAAATATAACCAACAGCCGGGCTTATCGCGTATCTTTGGTGGTGTGGTTGTCGTAACGAACACCATTAATGAATTTCATCCAATACGGGCCCAATGATGAATGAAATCATTAATGGTGTTCGTTACGATTACAAAAGATACGCGGATAGGATAGAGCCCCTGGAGAGCTATTAGTTTGGAACACGTCGTTTTAATAACTTACCTATTTGTATACAAAAAAGTCTTGAGAATTATATGTAATGCTCTCAATATAAGGTGACACTTTTCGTAATGTTTATTCGGATATACAAGTAGCTAGGTACCTAGCAGAATTCGTCATCCTGAGTAATTCTGTTTGATTAACAAACGTCAAAATTACGCTTCCGACTGTGATAAGGTGATGCCACACCTCTAATTTACAAAAAATTGTAAATAAAGTGTGCAGTGCGTTGACACCGGTCCGTGTCGCGTGCTATCACGAGCATCCGCACCATCCCACGCAACGCGACCGTCTCTCGTGCCAATTTATGCATCGCGCCGTCATCCTACGACCTCAACCCACAGACCCTAGAGAAATCAAAGTTTCTTTTTGAAACATTAATCTTATCCACTCGAACAATATGGCAATCAATTAGCAAAGAATCCAATCTTTGCTTCAAGTTTAAATAGAGAATGCATTCATAGATGATTCTAATTGATGACCTCAATAGGCACAGTCTGCCAAGTTTCGCAAACATCTATTTTAAGATTGTTTCGTACATATAAATATAAAGAAACCTCATGAGTAGTTTATTCCGTTATTCAGGTGCAATACCTATAATGGGATTATTATAGGTATCAGAATTGTTTCTGAAAGGTAACAAGCAATGTGCTGATTCTGTTGCTTACAACTAAACTAATTTAGAATCACTAGGTATGTCTCTTTCTAACAGAGAACATAAGAAAAGGATGTAAGCAATTTAGTCCTGTCAAATTAGTCCAATGCTTGTTTTCAATATTGTAGTCGCCATAAATCGCGGATACGTATAAATACGTGATAAATACCCACAAACAAATGAAGACGGCAAAGACTAATTCGACAGCTTTAAATATGTTCCATCCATCCTTTTTCAATAATGTTTGTAAGAAAGAGATGTGATGTGACCAAGGATATTATATATATACTACGCAACTACCATACCAAGTATAAAAAATCCTTGGATGTGACTTAATTTAGTTTAGTGCGATTTACAACAGAATCGGCACCTCAGTGCTTACGTTTGCAGACAGCAACGTTACCTACGGTTTTGTTATCTTACATAATTGATATTGAATTAATTCTGAGAAAAACAATCTACGGCCCCACTGTGGTAACAGGTTTATAAGAATAGATTTTTGCTCATTTCAGTCGATATTTTTTTTTTAAGTTGCTCTGACTCTTTAAATAAATTGCATTGTTTTGGACCTCGGTTGGAAAGTTCAGTACATGTCTGTAGTGTATGCGTAAAAGAGATGGATGTATACTGTCGTCTCCCACACATGCGCGGAATAGACTAGTGTCGGTGGAGAGGGCACTGTTGGAGGAGTGCGAATGGCGGACGGAGTTGAGTACACAAATTATAAGGATTTAATGATGAACGCGTGTGTGTGAGCCGATACTGCGATACAGTAAGTAGTAAGGAGTGCAACTATTACAATGGCGACGAGGTCAAACTGTAAGTTATCTTTTATTAATTAAATTGATTTGACGAAAAGCAAAGAAATAAACTGTTGCAACTTGGGTTTGCGAATTCAGAATACACTTGCATACGTTTTATGTGATTTTCTAAAATAATTCAGGGTTAGAAGCGTACTGGAAAATAATTTGGAAAGAAAATCATGTAGGAAGACATACAGTTAGTTTTTTTTTTTTGTTTGTTTTCAATTTAAGCGCCATTTTTCATCTATATGTAGTAGTAGTTTATTCATCCATAAAAGGATAGGCAAGGGTCAATGAACCATACAGCCTTTTTTAAGTTTGTTTCTTTGTTGGGGTTTATTTTTGCCAATGTCGAGTTGTATCGAATCGCTTTCGTATGGGCCGCGCTGTCGGTCACTGACCGCGATGGGTCGTGTTTTGGTGAAATGGTGGTCACTGTGCCGGGGCTTTTCATATATATATTTTTACAAGTTGAAAAGTCACGATAAGCGTTCTTTATAGTAAAAAGTATACATGCCTAGAATACGAGACTTTTGGTGCTCTAGACAAGAATGAAATGATAGACGGTGGCAGAAAAAAAAAAAAAAAAAAAACAGTATGATAATAAAAGAAATTTGATAGTTTGTATGGATGCTATGTTTGTTGCTCTTTCACGAGAAGACTGCTGAACAGATTTGTATGAAATTTGGCTTATGGCACAGACATAATTCTTCAAATGTTTGTGGCTTATGGCTATTTATACTGGACAAACATGTGAAATACCTACTTTCTGTGCCGGAAAATCATGCGATCCCTCGGAATGAGGTTGGAACCGCGGGAGACAGCTAGCTGGTAGTGTTATATAATTTATTATAACGATTATGGAGTTGGACACTTTTATGAATTATATAATCGTACGTAGCTAGTTGATGACTGCTACTACGTAGGTACTTACCTAAGTACCTTTATTTGGTTTGATGAAAATTAGATCGTACTTAGCTAGTTGATGACTGCTATTACGTACGTACATACCTATAAGGTTTGATGAAGTTGGATGCGTTGATGAAAATTAGATCGTACTTAGCTAGTTGATGACTGCTATTACGTACGTACATACCCATGAGGTTTGATGAAGTTGGATGCGTTGATGAAAATTAGATCGTACTTAGCTAGTTGATGACTGCTATTACGTACGAAAATACTTACCCATAAGGTTTGATGAAGTTGTAAGCTTTGAAGCTACTTACCTATAAGGTTTGATGAAGTTGGAAGCGTTGACGATGTTTTTGATGAAGTCGGAAGCTTTGATGCTACTTACCTAAAAGGTTTGATGAAGTTGGAAGCTTTGAAGCTACTTACCTATAAGGTTTGATGGAGTTGGAAGCGTTGATGATGTTTTTGATGAAGTTGGACGCTTTGATGATGTTGGATGCTTTGATGAAGTTGGACGATTTGATGATGTTGACGCTTTGATTATGTTTTTGATGAAGTTGGACGCTTTGATGAATTTGGCTGATCTGATGATGTTGGACACTTTGATGATGTTGACGTTTTGATTGTGTTTTTGATGAAGTTGGACGCTTTGATGAAGTTGGTTGACCTGATGATGTTGGACACTTTGATGATGTTTTGATGACGTTGGACGCTTTGATGATGTTGGACGATTAGATGAAAAGGTTAGTCGTACCTACTTAGATGGTTCACGACTGCTATGTTTCGTACGAACCTTTAATTAATAGGTATTTATATGGTTAATTTTAAGTTATGCGTTCATAGCTAGTTGACAACTGCTATGACGTATGTATTGGATTGGAATAGTATTATTTATTACAAGAAGTGATCATCGATCATTGACCGGATGACAGCTGGAACGTTTATCAAGATCGTTTAGAAGTCTCACGAGCTCACGTTGAAAAATTCGAATGTTAGGGAGGCACAGGTTCTGTTGGGGTCAGAAGTGGTATGATGGAAGAGAAGTTAAAATATCTATTTTGAAGCCTCAGGCGAGGCATAGACCCCACTAGAAGGAAGCGGTCGAGTTTGCTGCAAGGGAGGAACGGAACTTCAAGAAATTTCCTATAATTTATGAAGCTGATGCAAAAGTAGGAGAAAATGCGAAGCATGTTTTCGAAATAGCCTTAGAGAAACTTGACGAATATTTTGCTCGTAAGTTGAGTAAAAGATTTGAAAGGTATATATTCAGAAAAAATAAGCAGGAAGAAAATGAAAAATTTGAAAATTTTCTTGTACGACGTTAATGATTATCTTATTGATAGACCAACAAAAATGCTGTTCAGAAAATGTAAGGAAAATAAAAATATTGAAGTCGGGCGATAAGATGACATTAAATGATATAATTTTCGAAGCTAATTCCTTGGAAGTTGTTAGCAGACAGTTAGAGGATTTTGAGAATACTAAAAAATATACCACTTATACATCAAATTGAGACTAGAACAAGAGATAAAGATGGAATGAAAAGAAGGAATGTTTTAGACGTGGAAGTTAAGTCACTTGCCATTTCATGAAGTGTCCAGAAAAATAAAAAAATGCATAAAGTGAGGAAAATGGGTCATTTTATAAAGCAATGTAAGACAAATACTCTAAAGAGAAAATTTGAAGATGAACCAGTCCAATACGATAGAAAAAAAAAAAACCAAACAGAAGTAAATAATATAAATGAAGAAAACGATGAGGACACAGAAGGAGATATTCACTATGTTTTTAATATAGATAATGACCAAAATGGTTACGTGCTTAGTTGGAGGAACACATATGATATGTTGATAGATTCGGATAGCAATCATAATTTGATCACGGATGAGACATGGACTGTACGCGGGATTATTGTTTCATGACTGTATGTAATGAAGAAAAATAATGTTAAGATAGTTAATATAGATAATGATCAAAATGGTTACGTGCTTAGTTGGAGGAACACATATGATATGTTGATAGATTCGGATAGCAATCATAATTTGATCACGGATGAGACATGGACTGTACGCGGGATTATTGTTTCATGACTGTATGTAATGAAGAAAAATAATGTTAAGATAGATAGATAGATAACTCTTTATTGTACACCAAAAAACAAAAACTAACGGATTGCGAACGCCGTTATTACCAAACTAAAGAAGAGGCTTTAGCTTTGGTGTCGGCATTTGAGCATTTCCGTAAGATTGTTTTCCATATTGAGGTCAGTGCGATTAGAATGTAAATATTATGTAATGAATCTAAGCTTGTTTTGAAAAGAGTAATTGCTGAGTTTGTTGCCGGTTATTTGCTCTTCTCAGCAAATGCAACCTTCTGAACCGGTATTGGAGTATTAGAGTCAGACTTTTCATAGGTGCCTGCGAGGGTCTATTTGAATAAATGATTTTGAATTTTATTTGGCAAAGAATTTGAGCTCATCACGGATCATAAACAGCTTGAAGCAATATTTAGTACTAATTCAAAGCCATGCGCAATAATGCACATGTATTAAGCGATAGATATTAAGATTATAATCTTATAACTACGGAGTTATTTATATACATATATATATATTGCTGCGGGGAAATAAATGATCATTCCTAAACAAACACGAATGCGGTTTCTAACTGCAGCACATGAAGAGTACTCAGGGATTGTCGCAATAAAGTCGAGACTTAAAACGAAAGTTTGGTGGCCCAGGTATGACAAGGATGCGGAAAGATTATTGAAGACTTGCAAAGGATGTGCAATCATATCTGCATCCAATCCATCCTCTTAAGAGGAGAGAACTCCCAGTACATTCTTGGGTAGACGTAGAAATAGACCTTCTTGGTCCTTTGCCGACTAGGTAGTGATTATCTCTTAGATGTGGTCTACTATTCGAGGTATAAAGAAATAATAATCTGTTTAGACATAACTAGCAAAGAATTATATTAAAGGTTTCTATACCCTCAGATAATGGAAAGCAATTTGTCAGTGAGGAGGTTAGATTATTTTGCCGGTGGTTTTAAACTTTATAACTCAATTCCATATTGGCCACAACAAAACGGGGAAGTGGAAAGGCAAACCGCGACATACTTAAAGATTAAAGATGGAGAAGATAACAAATTGAAAAAAGTCACTCTCAGAATATTTTGTGGTGTATAATAGTTACATTGTTACTGGAAAATCTCGAAACTCGAAAACGATAATTCAGGGATAACATTCTTATGATAAATAACAGTGAGCAGATTATTTATGTAATAATTAACAGTGAGCGGTTGGTGGGTGATGGAGGTAAGGAGTAATAATAATAATGAAAAAAAAAAATTAAAGGGGAAAGAATATGCAGACAGAAAGAGAAAGACACAAAAAAGTGATTTGAACCGGGAGAAAAAGTATATGTTAAAAACAAAAATAATAAATTAAGTTCAAAGTTTAAATCTACATACATACCTACAGTTAAGGAGACGTACATACAAGTTCAGAATGATGAGGCTGGACAACAAACTCAACGAAATGTGGTTCACCTGAAACGACTTGAAGGAGAATGGTGTGTGAGTGATGGTCAATGGATGATAATATCGAGACAGAAAATTATGAAAAACTGAATAACAACTAGTAGATGTAAATATTGTATGAAGTTGTGAGGTATTTAGGAATGAGGTAAACTGGTTATATTATTTGGAGCTAAATTGAAGGAAGCGAAGGAAGCCTATCTGATGATTTTATATTATAGGAAGTTGATGGAACTATTATTGGCATATTTGATGTTGAAGTGGAGAGTAAAATAAAAGAAGATTGATTGAAGTAGTTAAGTACTGTAGAGACTGGATTTTTATTAATTAAAAATAAAAACAATAAGGAAGGGATGTAGTGTATGCGTAAAAGAGATGGATGTATACTGTCGTCTCCCACACATGCGCGGAATAGACTAGTGTCGGTGGAGAGGGCACTGTTGGAGGAGTGCGAATGGCGGACGGAGTTGAGTACACAAATTATAAGGATTTAATGATGAACGCGTGTGTGTGAGCCGATACTGCGATACAGTAAGTAGTAAGGAGTGCAACTATTACAATGTCTCTTACCCTACTTTACTATTGAATATTCTGGGCTCCTACCTGTGCTCCTACTGTGAGATATTTATTACGTAAAGTTTTTACGTCGTCATCAACGGGAATCATCGGCTTCGTAACACACAATTTACGCTTTCTTACATCATAATTATGATTAAATAGATCGTCTAGCAATAGCAAGTTACATTTTAAATAACACACTGGATCAGTTTTATTTATATCTATTGGATATCTTCGGACAAATACGTATTGGCCAAGGTTACTCTACGACATACGACCGGTCAGTGAAAGCATTAAACAAGATTCTAGCACGAATAATAAACATTATGTGTATAAAATATAATTTTATTCTCGCCACAGTATCAGATGATACTGCGTGCGCGATAAGTTGAGACTCGAGTGGAATGCAGCTCCTCGGCTGCTTCCCCTGCACTTCCCTGATGGCGCCCGATGATACATAGGAATGATGCACTAAAGCAGCGTTTCTCATTTGCCCGGTCGCGACCCGGTACCAAGCCATCAAACTAAAATACCAGAGCCAGTAGACAAGATGCTTATCGACAATCGTCATCGTTACTAAACGATCAACCTTTGTATAGGATTGACATTTCAAATCGAAATATCACGTGATTTTTAACAATCTCTTATGTCAATCCTATACAAAGGTTGATCGTTTACTAACGATGACGATAGTCGACAACCATCTTGTCTAGGGGGGCTGGTCGCAACATTCCGCAAACTTGATCTTTGGTAAAAAATAAGCAGCAGCTCCATAATTCGAACTACCAAATTTAGTGACTAAATAGGCGATACCAATGTATGTAGTATTAATAAAACATTTTACTATTAATAAATGTGTATTATTAATATTAATAATGGAACCAGCTTGGGTTTGAAAGTATAAAGTGGGTCACGAAGGGGCAGTGTGAAAATTACTGGGCCATGGCAGAACAATTTTTAGGAAACAATGCACTAAAGTCACTAAACTATATGGGTGGCCACACTGTCATTTGATTTGATTATCAAGAAGGAAAATTTATTTATAGGATTACCAAGGAAAGTCACTGCTTGGCTATTAATTATGGCTTCTTTAGTAGAATTTGGAAATTTTGGAATAAGGAAAAGTTGCCACAAATGCGTCAAATGACAGTATCAAAACCACAGTGTAAAGTATGACGCATCATTAAATATTGGCGTAGTTTTCCTCATTATAAAACGGATAGGCTGTTTGCTGACTAGCCTACACCGCAATGACCGGGCGCGGGCGCCGAAGCTCGGATGAGTAAGGCAGCCACACGGATGGCAACGCGCTCCGATTGTCCCGTCGACCATAAAAATGTGACGCAAGATGGACGCAAGGTTTTTTTAAAAAAACAGATATTATGCTCATAAATTATTTAAGTGCACCTGACGACGTAACACGAAAGTAAATAAGTAGGTAATTCATAACAGAAACATATGTACCGAAACTCGTTCTGCCTCAACATATTTTCTGTAAAGTATGTGTACCAAAGCTAACATGTTTGAATTAACACCTGTTCAAATTCTTATTATACCAAAAACCTAAGGTGTTCTGAGCCCTTGGAAGCCTTTTAAGGTTAATGTCCTCATGAAAGTTCAATGATACAGGCACATAAGGTTTTAGGTATAAGCTATATATATGATATATAGTGGATGACTCAAAAATACAGATATTTAATCTCATTAAATCCATTTGTCAATTAATGTATAAATGCATGCGACAAGACATGTAAAATGTGGGGCAGATCTAAACAGTCATCAAATGTCCTGCACCAGACAGCTTCCAATATTTACCAACTCAGTGGTACAGTCTGCCTATTTTAGGATTCTGTACAAAAGGAAAACTATTACATCTGACTGTTATGTTGTTTTCCCCTATGGCCACAATTAAATTGTTTTACTTTTGTATTGAATTTAAGGCTATTTTCTTATCTATCTCATATGTTAATAACATACAATAATAAATCTCAAGGATCATAAACTCATAAATGCCAGGAAAATGTTTTAAAGACATGAACTTAACACATTTTTTTATGTCATTGTTACTTGTCTAGTATTGTTTATGATTACCTTTACTTCATTATGATTAGAAGGCAACTAATACAGGAGACCCTTGGTAATCCAAACTACTAAAAAACAACCCCTGTTTGGACTCACAGAGTGTATGGATTATAGTATGTTAGGAAAAAATGCAAGCATCTTTTGATAGAATATATTTATTGAACTTATAAGTTACTTATTCATAAACTCATCTATTATAGTCTGGCGAGTTCTATATACCGACCAAGAAAAGGCTTTGTCTCTCAAATCTGCGAGATTGACGGTTACGGTAAGATAGAGGGAAGGGCAGTTGGCAGTTCTGATCATAATGATGTTTGGATTAGCCAAAGTATGGATTATCGAGGCTCTACTGTAATATGTCCCGACTCAAACATTCAAAGCAGCAACTTTAAGCAGCAAATATTGCTAAACCAGTTGGACTTATATGAACTTATTCATATATTATTTTATTATGTAGATCAATAAGACAAACACCACAAAAAAAATATATGTTATATAAGCTATTGTTTAATAATTGTTTGTGATTCCAAATATTTTTCCATTATAATTTTATGGTGTTGTGTTATTAGTCAGAGGAAACTGAAATTTTGTTGGATTGTTTATCTTTTGAGTGCAGTTGTATTTTTTTTACTTGGTACCAGATATATTAAAATATACTTTTACCAAAAAAGGCCAATACCTAAATTTTGTTTAATAATAGCTGTACATTAGACATTTTTCTGAATACTATTATTAAACAATCCTAGAAAGTCGTCAATCTGAACATATTAAATAACCGGTACGGGTAAAATACTAAAAAATATCAGCAATTTACAATTCAACAGGTTTAAAAAATCCTTAAATTCCTACTAAATTTGTATAATACAAAATGTGGTGTTTGCCCCATTTTCATTCATGAATTTGGTAAATGTACAGCTTCGATCATGGTGATACAAACTAGCTTATTTGATTATCCCAGAAATACCTATTGTGGAAATTCGCAACCATCCAATATAGGTAATGCAATCAAGCTATTGCCTACAATAACAATTAGATATTTCAAATTATTTTGAAATAGGTATAATAGTATCCAAATGATAGTAATAACAGGAATTAGGTTTAATCTTTACTGGTAACAAGTGAAAGCTTGTTACCATTACCAGTAAAGATGGGAAGAGGAGTCTAATGATTTCCTGGGATCAAAAGAATGATTATTTGTATCCTGAGTATGATCTATGTACCCAAAGTCATTCAAATCGATTCAGCTATTATGGTTGACTAACAAACTTATTTAGTAAAGAATATGACGTAATTTAACAATAACTACTTACTTTTCAGTTAAATACTGAGTGATCCAATACAAGACTTCGCCCGGTAGTTCAGATTCTGTGATCGTGTACCCTGCGATGTTCACTGGCAACTGATCTTCAGGATTAACAGTAGCAGCAAAGTTCTCGAAAAATACACGATACGATGTCAAGTAGTCCTCCTTTTCACCCATGTTAACACTTTATATCCAAACCAACGCAGAGCCAAGCAATATAACTTGTAAATAATCGATCAACAAATCCTTGTTGAGTTTACAAGAACTGGAGCAAAATAAACATAAATATATTGAGAGCTTTTTAATTGCTAAGCACTTTTCCTTAATGTTAAATTAACAACTTATTATAAATGAATACTATGTTTCATGACAAATTTTATAAAATCAAAACATAAAATCAAAACGATTTAAGTACCTAAAATCCATTGATTTGACTTCAATTCAGGGTGACCATCTCAAAAATGGTGAATCTGGCCGCCCGACACCATGGACCAGAGATGGGTAGCTATTCATATAACTAGCCAAAAAACGGCTATTCACAAAATAGCGACGGCTAAGAATGAGGAGTTTTCTTATAATACCTATATGCTGAAAATACCTGTCTAACTGTTGATAATTCGAACCAAACCAAATTTTGACCATAGAGAAGCAATCCTCCTCATTACGAGAAGTTTACGTAACGCACAGCGGGTAGCCGCCTAGCCGTCACAGGTTACTAGCCTCAGTAGCCGCCACTAGCCGGTAGCTGGCCGGCTAGCCAAAGCCATTCTAGCGTGGTAGGCGAGTAGCCGATAGCTGTGTGTGCGTGCGCTCACTGCGAAACTGAGTTGTGCAAGTTCTGAAATAGTGAAATTCGAGTGCATGTCGTTATTATTAATTCGAATTTGAAAGGTACTAATTATACGTATTCACACCTTTTTTTTAAATTAAATTTTTAAGTTCAATTATTCTGTAATATTATTGGGTTTTAATAAATCTTTAAAATCATCTGAAGCAGCGCGACATCTATGGTTTACTTGCCTACAACTAACGACTGACTCGATGTACTGTGAAAGCTTTTAGTTCATATCGATACATAGAGACGACGTTATTGTTGATTTTCGATGTTTTTTTTAGTAATACGTATGACCTATGAGAGAAAGTCATTTCTTTTCAAAAGGGAATACAATAAAATAAAAACTAAATTAGAAACAAAATCATTACATCAATTTATTATATTATCATCTAGACTAGACTTGTTGCAGTGGCGAGGATCAAACTCGGTTCGCACTTGAACGTTATTCAACTAGCTGCTGGCCCCGCTCTAGCCAAATAGACAAAATAGCTGACTAGCTAGCTGGCTTTTACACCACATATAGCTGGCTAGCTAAGCTATTGAAATTTCGGCTATGTTACCCATCGCTACAAAAAAATCAAAAATCGGCTAAAATCTGCCAAACTCGACTACAGAAAATATGCCATCATATTATTATTACAGTAGTACACACGGCTACAGATCAAGCTATACATTTCCAGTATAAGCTGATCTCGCATGGTATAGGATTTCTGTACAATGGGAGGTCAGCTTATACTAGAAATGTATAGCTTGATCTGTAGCCGTGTGTACCAAGTACCCAATAGATAAGGCGCGTCGTGAATCTTCGTTCGCACAGAAAAGAAAGTATGGCCCGAAGATTAACGAAAGAATGTTTAAAACTTACAAATTAACCTTAGATCACTAACTACTATAAGGTTAAGGTACGAAAAAAAGTTTACGTCTTATTCTCAGACCTATAGACAATCGGTCAAGCCGTTTTTTACAAACACTGAGCCAAAGACGCAAAGAGATTGACTCCCTCCCGTACGGCCCGTACCCCAGTTACGTGATTTTTCTGCTAATACTTATATTTTTAAACTCATGATATAATAACTTTTGAATATAAAAGTATTGAATCAGTCTTGAATTTTTATTTTGATAAGGATTAATACCAAGATACAAATAGAGAGCCTTTTCTAGCGGCGGCATTTCAATTAAATTTTTTAAATAGAAAAACACTTATTGTGGCATAACTTTAATAGTTAGACATATGGTATCGCGACACTTTTTGTAAATAATAATGTGTTCTGCAAAGTTGTAGTACATTATTTTATTCTATCATCAATAGTTTTCGCAGCGCACGCGATGTAATGAATATTTTAGTTAATTTTATTACACCTTGGGTTACATTATTGGAGTTTTAGTAAGGATCCCAAATTTTTTTTAAATATAATTTAGCCCTTGTCACTCGGGGATAGTGTAGCTTCCCAACAGTGAAATAATTTTTCAAATCAGTTCAGTACTTTCGAAGCCTATTCAATGCAAACAAACAAACAATCAAATTAGTTAATTAATTCAATGATATTAGCTCAGAGTATATAAATACTACGTACAAATATTAGTATAGATTTATTAACGTATGGCGTAATCACCTATATAAAAAAAACGAGATATCCCCGTACTATCTTATCTGGCATGATACAAAAATTACCAGTATTGTAAGCTTTGGAAACACAGATCCCGGAAGAGAGTTCCAGTCATTCTTCTGATTATGAGTTTCTCTTCATTTCATTTCACTTCACTGGTGCTCATGGATGATCTTTATTGGGTAAAATACCACCGATAATATTAGTGTTTGTTTTGTAGTAGTTTGAGTATTTAGTATGAATACTAAATACTCAAAGCTACTACCCTACCCTACCCTACGTACCTACCTATACATACTGACCTACCTACTATAAACCATCTATAAACCTATAAACTCAAGGACATTATATAGTACTGTTACGCAGGTACGCGTAGTATAAAAATTCCTTGCTACTACTACCTACCTACTGTGACGCAATATATCTCTAAGTAAAAACTGTTCTTTGCTGTGACGTAGCATTTTGAAACTGTTAAAAACGACATCACTCCAATTCGAACGCACCTATAGCAACCTATAAGGTGCGTTCGAATTGGGGTATGGTAGCAAAAATAACAGTCCAAAATGCCAAAAACGATCACAACTGGCGTTCGATTTGGAAAGTTGTGGGCGAAATTGGCGTTTTGAACAGTTTTCGTTCACCGTTCGTTTTGCTTGGAAACAGTTAAAAACGACATCGTGAACTGCAAATTTTGACCCACCTCCGAGGCAGGGTCGTTTGTGATCATATTTTGACATCCTTGAATCTGACAGATAAGTTTCGGAAAATTCATACGGAAAGCGAAAATTCTAAATTTATTATAAAATTTTATAGAAATACTAACAGGTAAGAGAATAATTTGTTAGATTAACTTTGTTTTAATGATTAACTGAAGGAAAAAGGTAGGTTGAGACAAGTGACAAGCAGGCGATCAGCATGGAAATGTCATTTTTGTATCTAATCGTTCGATTTGGGAAATATCGTTTGTGGCAAAAGTTGCAAAATTGTTGAAATTTTCCAATTCGAACGCATAAACAAAAATGCCCATTTTGAAACTGTTAAAAACGACCTCACTCCAATTCGAACGCACTAATAGTGGTCTATGCTTCTGTCACTGTGATTTCAAGTAAAACATGACATGAGCGAGCAATCATGAACACAAATGACAAATTCAATGATGAGCAAAATGTGGAGCAAAACAAAGCGGTCGAGAACTAGAGGCGCAGCTTGAATTTTTTTTTATGAGGTTCCTTTACCTATCTTGTTATAACTTGTGGATAAAAAATTTGGATAATACCTATATTGATTTGAAAATGTGATTGTATACCTACCTAGTTAATTGTGAATTTCTATATGATAAGTTAACTTATCAATTTTCATGGTACGTGATTGATAATACTTACGATAAGATACCTAATTGTTTTTTTAATCCTCGGACAGAAATTGCCTAAAAGGAATAATATCATTAATTGATCAGGTTTCATTATATAAGAGTGTAAAATGCCATCGATCCCTGGCAAGTATCAACACTATAAAAATGAAAATATTGAAGACTATTTCACTGCCGTGGGTATGTACCATTTCGTTGAGCTGAACAAAATTTTAATATGTATACAATTTATCTGAAAAATTATATCATGGTTACAGGTGTACCATTTATGGGACGAAAAATGATGTCAATGTCATCACCTCTCATGGAAATAACTTTAGATGGTGATAACATGACTATCAGGAATGTATCTTTGTTGAGGACTGTTGAATATAAATTTAAACTAGGGGAAGAATATGAAGAAAGTATGCCAAATACAACTATCAAAGTAAGGAATTATTGAATAACATACTTGTTATTAGTCATATATCCAATAGAATCTTATTCGTAAAAAGGTGGTGTGAGTCACAGTGTCTACATGGTACCGAGAAGTTTTTAGCAAATTGTGCGAATAAATTGCCTCATACTAGTTTGAATATTTATTTATCACTAGCAGCTAAAAACTGATTAAGTGTTAATTGTCAAGTCTATGTTTGAAAGAGTTTACTGATTTTACACTGATAAGTCTCTGGTAATTTATTTGATGAGACAAAATTGCACAAACTTCAGACTTCATATCCACATGATGTCTCAATTTCACCATTTTTTACTACTCATACACACTCTGTAGATAAAATTGCTGCCATATGGACCAACTAAGTTAAAGTCTATTTATAAAAAAAAATATTTAGATTGACTATTCTCATTGTTAAGCTGAGGAAAACTATTATTTTTCAGAGTGTTACATCTATTGTTAATAACAGTGAGCTGCAAACTAATTCAGTGATACCAGAAAGTGGAGCAAAGTGTGGACGCCATTATGAATTCACTGATGATGAGTGTATAATCGTAAGTATTTAAATACCTACTGGAAAAAATATTACAGATGTTTTTTCTGGGGCTTAGGAAAATTCAGAAATATGATAACAAGGAAATTCAGAAACTTTCATTGTTATTCCATATTTGAGGATATAAATAGGGATTAGTATTAGGAAGTATAAAAAAATCAAGATACCTACAGATTGATTGATTTCAGAGAGTTCTTGAGATAGGTGGAATCTTAACCATCCAACAGGCCCGTCAATGTTTGGAGCTTAAATATTTGACAAAACTGAGATGAAACTCCAGTAAATGCACCAAAATGCTTATTTTTGACAATTAGAAGGCCAATGCATTAAAAAATATATTTTATTTCAGACACTTACCCATGATAAAGCAAAAACTCCAGGCAAAAGATACTTCCGTAGAGTTAATTAGGGGACATGGTTTAGGTAATTATTGTTTTTTAAGAAAGTGCAACTCTCTTTATATTCCATGGGTAGGTATGTGCAAGCATAATTGAGGTAGTTATGTAGTGTAAGAGGGTTGAAGGATAAAATATCAGCTCCATCAAATGGTGATCAAACCAACTTAAAATTATTTTCCCACACCCTCTCACACTGCACAGCTCAGAAATCCAACATGTTAAATGTATCAATGTTAATAGTAGATACTGTTTTTCATTGTAACAGAACTGATTTTATATTTATTACTTACTCTTATTTTTATAATTGTTTATATTTTTGTAAATTTTATATTGAAATACAATTTTTTTTTTCATATCTTTTATTGACGCACAAATACAAACAAAAATAAAATCACAAAATAAAGCTTTTATTATTTTATCGAACTCACCGTGTGCGAGTCGACTCTTGGCCGGACAAAAATTTATGAAAACTACATTTTGCCCGCGCAAACTTCAAAAATTAACTATTAGCACTAGGCATGGAAATTATTGCTACTTTAAAGGAATTCTCATTTGATGATATTATTATTTTTTATAGCAAGATTTCACTTGCGATATATGATTTGCAATGATTTGTAACCTACGTCATCGATGCTGATCGACGGTATTTTTCACAAAATCATGTGCGAGTATCTCACGCAAGTGTCAAATTATCACTGATGCAAAATAATGCAAATTATATATACTTTCGTAGCAAAAAATTATTTTTCTATCCTGCTACATAACATGTTAAACTAGTTAACACTTTATGTCACTTGATTTAAGGTTTATTTTTGAATACTCTTAAAAGCTAATCAATGATAAAGTTTTTTTTTTTTAAATTTGTTCATGACCATGGATACAAAGTCCTTCAGTCGCATACATTTTATTTATATTCTTAAATATTCTTTATAACATGTAACAGGCTATGTCATGGATGGTAACAGATGTGACATATGAAAACAGAATCATATTCTTTATCACCTGCTACTTGTGATTTATGCCATGCCTAATTAGCACAGAACACTATTCTGTAATCAGTGTATTGAGATCAAGCTATACATTTCCAGTATAAGCTGATCTCGCATTGTTTATGATATCCGCACAATGGGAGGTGAGCTTATACTAGAAATGTATAGCTTGATCTGTAGTCGTGTGTACAATCAAAGAGAATATAACGCTATGTACAATGACCACCATTGTAGTAAAACGTAGTGGTTATGGGTTATATACTCTTTGAGTAAAACAAAACATGACTTTTATGGACGGTGACTGACTGAGGTGAGGAATAGTCTGGCACACGAAAGTTGAGCATGGAAAAGCGCGCCAAATTTAAAAAAGTGGTAACACTAAGTACCTACAGTAGGAATAAATTGTTTTGATACTTTACAAAAAATTAAGTAATATTTGCATGTAAATGAGTTTTACATGAAATACATAGGTACATAATAATAATATTCGAAATATCTATCCATATTGTTCTACGAAGGTAAAAAAACTCGAAAAAATTCAAATTTGCCGCCTCGGTACTGATGAAGAAATAAAATTACTGATGTATTACCTAATCATTAAGGTAATCGAAAGAATGAGAAGGTGGACACTATAACACTGATTTAACTATAAAGCGATGATGAATAAAGGGTTGGTATCAAAACTGGTTCTGGTAAACTAGTTGACACTTTTTATGCCGGGTGATGAAAGGGACATTTATAGAATGTTGCCATTTAAAGAGTTTCAAAATTACAACCAGGCTCAATTTTCGTAGACCAGCTACGAATAAAAAACTCGAGAACTGCAACTCGAGCTCAAAAATGGTACCACGCAAACTAAACCGCGGTGGGCTTTGCCGAAAATCTGAGCCGCACCGCGCTGACAGTTCGCCGGTATCATTGAGTCGATGCGTTCGTGTCGCGAGGGATTTAGAACTGTGATTATTATTGTGTTTTGCGTTGTTTACATTCTGCAAATATGCCGTCATGTGTTGTTAAGTGGTGTAGAAGCCATACAGATATGAAGAATGCTGGAATCACTTTTCATATGTGAGTAAATAAACATTTTGAAGTCCTATACTTGTGACTCTGGAAAGTGTTATGCAACATGAACGTAACATGAATATTTATTTAACACGTTTTCATTTAAACTGTAATAAACCTAAGCTAATACCTATAATTATAAAGGGGACAGAACCTTTGTGGCATAGCATGCTAGCCGCCACTTTAGTTTTTTTTTCAATGTTGCGGCGCACGGTGTAACTGATGTATATGGGTAGACCGTTATAAAAACAAAAAATGTTAACCAATATAGCGGCTTAGTGTCACGTTTCCGAGATATTTGGAGGTAAAGATACTTTAATAAATAGTTACAACACATAAAGAAACATTTTAATCCAAAAAGCACATCATAAACTTAATAAATGTAATATAATGTTTTAGTTAAATTACAACAAATTAATCCAAATTATATATGCATAGTGCAAATATACGATAATTTTCATTATGACTTATCCTCTTACAATCAATGCATAACATCGTCCACGCATCTCGCACTGCATCAGGCGGGTGAACCAATTAGAATTATCTGTTCCACCGAGAACCAATCATCGCGCTTGCCGGTATACAACGCGTTAGGCAAGCGCAGCTAATTGGCTTATTTGCATGTGTGTTCTTTCGTTCGAATATTAGAGATATTTTGTCAATGTAGTGAACTGTGGAGACTGGAGCCACATTTCGCGTTGATTTTGTTCACAGTTAGGCTTCCTTAGTTTTTTATTCGTAGTGGGCCAGACTATCTGTGAAACTGTTATTGTGACTGGAACTCTGGAACTGGAAACTATAATATAAACTTGACACTGGCAGAAATGAGCCCTAATTTGGGCTTGGTTGTTGCCAAACTTAAAAATAAGACTTAAAAGAATCTATGGAATAAATTAAGAAAAAAAAATACAAATCGATGTTTTGTTTGCGAGTGTCTATTAATGCTAACGTCTTTCTTGCTAACGTTTTAAAATATTTTATGTAAGTAAAGTAATACAATACATTCATCAACAATCATTGTTCGCTGTACAAAGACCTGTACTTTATCCGTAAGTTCGAGAATTTCGTAGTACCAGAAATGGCGGAAAACATTATACCTCAGAATCAGGTAGGTACTACATTTTAAATATCACCTACAATTTATAGACCCATGGTATGGGGCATTGGTAAAATAAAATAATACCAAAATACAATTAAATTATGTTTTCATAGGAACAGCAAGTTAAGAAACTCAAGCGACTATTAGAGGGATGGCGTATGGCGTTGTTGCCGCTAAAGTCTGTAATGGTATGGGAACAACAATGGCACCCTTGTGCGATAATTGGCTCAATTTCCTTCTTGTTCCTCCTCCTCTGGTTAATGGACCTAAACACCCTAACAACATTTGCTGTGATTGGCCTTTTTTTAAATTTCACTGATTTTATTGTGCCTGTGGTATGTAATTCTATCTATGGCCCTAATTCTTGGACTGGGCATCATGAGAAAATGTTTGAGGATATTTGTCGATGTATTGTTGCCAATTATAACAAGACATTGCATAACATTTGGTCATTCTATACTCTGAGGGAAACCAGCCCTTGTATGGTTAGTATTATAACTGTTCATTTTAGCTACTATGAAGGTGGTATTGTTTAACATCTTATAATGTTTTGTATGTTTTTTATTTTTCAGTATTACATAATTTCCATCAGTATGTTGTGTACATTGGGGTGGTTGGCTTCCACAATTAACAACATTTTCCTGCTGTACATCCTATCCACCGTGATACTGCTCTGGCCGGGCATTCAGGAACGGGGCATCTTCAACACTATTTTGTCATTACTGAAAATGGCACCAAAGAAACCTTTTTTTAAATCTGATTAGTGCTTCCTGCAATTTACTCTGTGATTGTTTTTATTATTGTAATTGGTCTGGTCATAAGATGTACGATTAAGCTTAGCTTATTCATGTGAGCCTTAAATTTTTGTATTCTAATGGGTAGTAAGTTATTTATTGTAGAGCCAAAGTATATATAACATGCTTTTAATGTTCAGGCAAAGCTTGTTCTGTAGCAGAATTTGATATGTGGAGAAATGAGGAACTGTCAATAAAAAGTATAAAGAATTATAATATGGTTTACAAAATGGCATTCAGTTTTAGTTCAAAATAAAGTAGTCATCAATTTTTCCTGTGACTTGCCATGGCAAGGCCATCATGGTGGATTCTGAGTGGACATAAATAATGCTAATTTTTCTCAAGACCAAATACCAGATTAAAAAGTATTAGGGTTCTTATGTGGCCCTGTAACTTGAACTAGAACCAGAGCACCTAGCAAAGATCTGTTTGTAAAATAAAAGTATTTACAATTTAATATCCTAGCTAGAATAATGCAAATGTATAAGTAATGAACACATACAACAAGAAAACAGAAATTCCACACATTTTTCTGGTTGATGTTTTCATAGAATTATATAGTTTCAGTTGTACTATCAAATTAACCTGTGTAAACCATAATAATATTCATTGATAATTAAATGCTATGCCAGGAGTGTTATTTATTATTGTTTAAGTATGTACACATATTAGCTTTACATGTGTTTAAGATTTTTGTTGAGACAGGGTATTATATTTTAGCATGAAATAATAAGATTATTCAATTGTAACAATATATTTTTCCATAAATTCTTACTAATATGTGTCACTAAGTCAATATTTTGTTTATTGTAAGCACTTGAGTTGAGTTGCTATAGTATTACATATATACAATGACAAAAATTAACTCTGAAGGGTATAGAATATAGAAAACACATTGCATTGTTCATTTATCTAATAAATAACTTTTGCTTTTGATGATTCAGGATGTTCAGTATCTGAAAGTTTATGAGAACAAATTAAATGAGTTCTTTTAAAACCTATATTGATTTATTTCATACCTGTAAAACAACTCGAAATATATTGAAAAAATATAATAAAGGCAGAATATATACCTATATTATAATTGATGTTTTATATTTGTATATTAAGTGTGATTAATACATGATCATAGAAACTATATTATGTATACATATACATGCGTTTTCAAAAACTTTAGGTCAATCTAAGTATGACATATTGTATTACTAGGTTCTGCCTGCTATTCGTGCTAAGTCACATTTTATTTTAATTTAATTCAATTGACTACATAACAAGTATATCTAAGAATCGCCTATTTTAAAACCTGGTTTTACAGATGAGTTTTTTGCTTTAGTTATGGAAGGTACTATAGTTTCGGCCGGAGATACATTTGTAGAGTTGTTGTTGGACTTACTCTCATTTGATATGCTCGGCCTCAACAGTTCTTCTGCAACAAGAGTTGTCTTAAATCTAGTGCCTGAAAGTGAAGCTTGCGAGTTGAGATTGCTTTTTTGTGCACTACTATCACTATATCTTCTACTTCCATTGTTCAAGACTTCATTTCTTTTATGTTTAACTTTACTATCTCTGTTCTGCATTATTAACGAATCCATATTAGTCAAGCACTGTGAAGTTTCTACTTTGGAACTTTTATATTTTACATCACTATCTATGTTGAAATTTTTACTACTAGAAGGCATGTCCTTATAATAGGTCTCCTTAGTTTGTTGTATATTGAGTCCAAAGAATTCTGTGGACACTTTGCTGGTCGATGGTTGAATGTTATCGAGCCTAAAAGAGGCTCCGGTGTATGTTTGTGGGCTGAGATCATTCTTTATCAATTTCACAGGAGATCCGCAAGCGCAGGGGTCTACCGATAGAGTTTCTTCATCGTCTTCGCCTTCGGCACTCTGTTGAGGTGTAAACGCACTATAAGTAATATGCTTATCGTAACACTCTATTTATTATAACAGATCGGTATAAGTAGGTACCAGTAAGTCGTGGTCAGTGATAGAGCCGGCGGTGGCCTCGTTGCTGTTGAACTCCAGCTCCGAAGTTATCGATACCGGAGTTACGTCGCCGCTAATAGACGAACCTATAATTAAATAAACTTATGTAGTACCTTCAAGATTTTTTTTGTTGCATAGAGATGACATTTTTATTTTAAAACAAAAACATTTTAATGTATATGAAATATGGTAATCAGCGTAGATTTAGAATTTAGCTTAAAACTAATATAATACGAAATAAAATTTTAAAAATATCTACGTTTTTAATTTCCAATTCAAAGTATTTTTTATTATTACAACGCTGACTATATTCCAGAGATTTAGTTTAGTCACAGTCGATGTGAGAATGTAAATGATGGAAACAATGAAATGAGTGCAAACCTGACTTTTAATTTCATGCAAAACTTAAATCAGATATAGAAGACGTGCTTTAAAATAAAATTTAATTTGTTTGTGTCATGAATAACCACTGGTACAATTGAATGTATAATTGAAATTCAAAATCATTTATTCAAATAGACCTTCGCAGGCACTTCTAGAAAAGTCTGATTCTAATACCGGTTCGGAAGGACGGAACAAGCTTAGATTCATTACATAAATCAATATATTACCATTGTCATCACGTACGATGTGGTAATAATGAAGAAAGTGTTCATTCGTAAATTCTAAAACCATTTATTTTATACTACCGGGATTTAGAATTTCAATGAAATTTTTTTGTGGCACTTCCTGGCAAGGCCACCCTCACGGAATTGAATTCTACGTCTGTCCCTCATCATCACCAGCCTATAATGTCCCACTGCTGAGCACAGGCGTTTCCTTTCACAAATGAGGGTGAAAGGGACTGGGCGATACTCCACCACGCGTGCCCAATGCGGATCAGTGGAGGTACTAAGGGAGGTAGGACTGACTCTAGTACTCTAATATCGGTTCGGAAGTTTGCATTTGCTGAGTAGAAAGCATAAATTACGATTCCATCACCGTGCTCTTTGGATCGCGGTCAAAAATAACATTGAAATCAATTGTCATTATAGGACGCGCGACCCTCGCGTGAGCCAAAAGACAAAGCTAGCTTTTGTTAGAGGCATTTCAGAGAGCTAGCAATATTTCTTTTTATTTGTAAGGGTCTTTTTATACCACTAACAAATATAGCAAACAAGCATACGGCCCACCTGATGGTAAGCGGTTACCGTAGCCTATGTATGTACGCTTGCAATACCGGGGGATAACCCGCGCGTTACCGACCCTGCAGAAATCTTTTCACACCCTTTTTGAAAAAATACCATGCTATACTTTATTGGAAAAACCACGACGGAGAAGTCATTCCACAGTCTGAGACCATCCAACCCATAGATGACAGCAGTACTACATATGAGGCCGGACTTGCGACTTATTACCCTTTTTGGGCACTGGGTGCACGTGGGCAGTCTTCCACGAAGACGGGACCGAAAATTGCTTGAACATCAGTAAAATAATCAGGATCCTTAGCGTCGACATTTCTAGCGACGTCTTGTTCCGAAGTCATTTGAAAGACAAGGTTAAGCTGGCATCCAAAAAGCTTGGAGTACTGAAACAGAGCGAGGCAGTACTTCACACTGGGGCAAAGGCTGCAACTTTATAAGTCAAAGGTCCGGCCTCATATGGAGTAGGTACTGCTGTCATCTATGGGCGGGAGTACCTGGATACCAGCTTAGGCCCTGTTCAGCGTCGTGCCATCAGAATTGTTGACGATCCCGAGCTCACAAGCGGTTTAGAACCCCTCATTGTAAAGATAGACTTATGTGTGTTTTACCGCTTGTACAACGGAGTGTTCTTTTTTTTTTTTTTTTTATACGACTAAGTCTGTAAACTAGCATACGGCCCGCCTGATGGTAAGCGGTTACCGTAGCCATATGGACGCTTGCAACACACGAAGCATCGCTCACGCGTTACCGACCATTCCCCCCTCCCCAATGAGCTCTGGCGACCTTACTCACGCGCAGGAACACAACTTGACACAACATAAAGTTATTTGGCTACGGTATTCTGTAAGGTGGAGGTACTTCCCCAGTCGAGCTGCTCTTGGAGCGAATAAACGCTGTGCTCTCTCTCTTGTTCTAAAGAATTGTTCGACTTAATGCCCATGGCTACCTTCCACCATCGCAACGCAACTCTCGCCATCGACGGGGAGTCCATACTCACACATTGAAACCAGAATTGTTTCGAACTGTGCAGGCTAAAAGGAGTTTTCTTCTGCGGACGCTCGGACTGTGGAATGAGCTCCCCGCCGTGGTTTTCCCAATGGAGTACAGCATGGGGTTCTTCAAAAAGGGTGTGAAGAGATTTCATCAGGAATAAAAAAGAAAACTTCCATAATAAAATATATCCCCTAAAAAAATTGACCACGCCGCCGCCGCCGACAAATTCAGGCTCGGCGCGCATGTCTAATCCGAAGCACGGAAACGCTCGATTTGAAATACCACTAGGCAGTCACCCATCCAGGTACCGACCACGACAGACGTAGCTTAACTTTGCCGATAGATTAAGAACGGCTAATCACGAGCGCTTCAAGTCTGCTATTTTGTTAAATTTGACAATAAATATTAATTTTGTCAGCCAGAACGGGCCTGTCCTCCAAAAAAAACAGGAGGAGTACCTACTTAGAACGCGTAACTTCGAAAATAATTTAGTATCCTAGGATCATTACATAGTTGTATTAAACGTTGAGTAGATGGGATTTCTTAGGGTGTGTGTAATGTAGTGTATTGTGTATAATAATGTAGTGTGGTTGTGAATGTGTGTGTATGTGTAGTGTATACCTGTTCGGTTGGCGTGCGGCATGAATGGGTGCAGGGTGGCGTCGAGCGCGCACAGAGTGGCCGCCTCGCCGTCCCACTGGGGGAGCTTGCTCGCCACATTTTTACTCCAATTGCTACTGGAATCGCATAATGTTCTCATTTACCCCACTATCATGTTCAAACCCCCGAAAGGTATGAGAGAAGCAAATATAACTTGATTTTTAGCTTTCATTATATTTTACAGTTGGTGCAATACGAAAACATTATAACAAATTGACACAGTAAAAGTAAAATCAAGCACAGTAGTGAATTTATGACATAAAAGAATAGAGTGAGATCGTGATGTTTACTTGAATGACTATTCCAAATAATTAATAGCACCTACATAATTTTAAAATAACTCCACTTCATTCTAAATAAGATAGAAAGTCGAAAACACATCCAAGTTAGTGACCAATGACTTGTAATTTGATACATGTAAAAGTCAAACCACTAAATATGAACAAGACACTATAATAATAATGTGATACCTTTCTGTGGAGGTGGTCTTCTGCTCCGAGTTGGAGGCGTAGTTAGAGTTGGGTGATGAAGGGCCTGAAGACGAGAGGCCGCTGGGAAGCTCGCCTGATGACGACATCAATGAGGACGGACCGCTCCAGCCGACACCTAAGAATATTTTTTGAAGGTAGTTAGTGCGTGGATGTGTTCGCCGGACATACATCTATTTCTATTTATTTAGTATCTTTTTTCTTTCATTAGGTAATTTCTCCCAATGTCAGTACTATTTACTTCTCGAGATATTTAAAACTAGCTGTCCGCCGCGGTTTCAACCGCGTTCCCGCGTTCTCTATGTCCTTCTCCGTGCCATAGGCTATCTGCGTGACAAATTTCATCGTGATCGGGTGAGTAGTAAGGTGATACGTGAAAGCGTAACAAACAAATAAACAAACTCACGTTTGCTTTTATAATATTAGGATAAGGATAAGTTATGGTCAAGTTTCACACAGTCAACTCGAAGTCCGTCATCGTCCGTTCCACAGAGAAAAGAAATATAAATAGAGACGCTATGCTAGCGGAGCCCGCGCGCCACACATGACATCAAATGGGCATATATCAGCCAAAACACGCGTCAACGCTTCGTAGTATCCGCCATACTTAGCAGAGGTGCGTAGCTCCGCGAAAAATATTAATTATGTCGTGATGCGCTATTATTTCCTGTAGGAAACGAAGTGAGGAGTCGGAGTGTAACTCAAGGAGGGATTTCCTTTCATCGATGAGTCTACAAACCTTTATTTAATTGTGATATTTATAAAAATGTATTCGAGATTATGATAATTTTAGGTGTAAACGATAAACTCTGATACTACTGCAAAATTATACATTGAAGGCAATGTACTCACTTTATTTGTACGCAAGGTAGCGAGCGCAACTCCGCACGTAATGTATTGCGTTCTTTCACAGTCGTCGTGAGTCGTGACCTGTTGTGACCCCAAAACACGTGCATCGATAGTTTTGTTCGATCAATATCGATAAAATTCATATTTTTATCACTGATTTGATTAAGGCAATAGTTGAAAGTTATATCAATTCATCTGTTAAAATTAAGCTTTCAAAACGAGAATTTCGAAACAAATAAATTTTATTTCAAGGGCAATAAACCGTGTAAAAATTTTTTTTTTTTAATTTACTTCATCATGTTAAACGTTATTTTTTACAGTTCAGTATTCTTAGCACAATTATTCTTATCGAACGTGAATTTCCTTACGGAATTTCTAAAAATAATTAAATTTAATATCGACAAAATTAAAATATCGATAATTTTATTGATATTTTATCGATTACTTTCGCTGCATTAAGCGAATAGCAATAAGTGTTGCTACTCGACGCCAGTCGACGCAGCTATTACGCAATTATCAACATTATGTCAAATGTGTTTAAGTTCAAAATTGCGTTCCATGAAAATAACGCCATCTAGTGCCGAGTGGCAGAACTTCTTCGTCGATTGAATCTAGTTAGTTTGTAGATTACAAAACGACGTAAATACTTTGTACGCTATTGAAAAATAAATTTTATGTTAACGTAAAAAGGTATATTTTCATATGTATGACCTGTGTGATTAAAGCTATTTTTGAGTAAAATAGAAACGACCAATCAAAAGGATTGTTTATTTGTAGTACAATATATGATTAAACATTTATTTGTGTGAGTTTGGCGACGCTGGTTCCGATACAAATTCTAACGCATCGCCCTTCCAGTGTATTCTCTTTTCCGTGGTCCGTTCAATTCAGCACAGGTTAGGTTAAAGGGTGGCGGTTCTAAAAAAAAAAAATCACACACTTTTTGAGACAGCTTGAAAGTCACGCACGATACACGCATTCATCTCACTCGCCCGGCGCACTTGCATCGTTCTTTATAAAACGCCATCGATTATCATCCCTGGAAAACTATAGATACCTCGAGAACGCGGGTGAAATCGCGGGGCAATATGAAAATGTTACGAAGCAAGTTCTCGTCAAAAAGTCGTAATAGCATCTGTTTGGTACGTAACTTACTGTTGGTAGGCGATGGGTTTTTGTTGTTGTTGTTGGTGTGTTGCGCGTGCGCGTGAGTGTGTGCGTGCGAGCGCGCCAGCGCCACCACCGGCGCCGCCGTCACGCGCTCCAGGAACACGTCCAGCTGCCGCAGCGACAGCGCGTTGTGCAGCGTCTCCAGCGGACGGATCGCCGGCACGCCGCCGAACCCCTCCAGCGCCGCTGACACACCACATACCACACGCTCATACATCACATCACATACATTACAATCTAATTAGTACGCGTTTCATTGATGAGTTGTTGCTGGTTATTGCTGTTGAAGCCAATTAAAAGCAAGGGATTTAAGAAATAATCTGGCCTATTAAGTAAAGTGCTAGTAAAAATGCAAAAACTGTGTGTAGTGGCACTGATACTGACCGTTGTTGGATGATGCAGTGGGTATCATGACGCGCAGGTTGGGCGCAGAGCTGGAGCCGGAGATGACGGCGGTGCTGAAGAGGCCGGCGCCCGCGCTGCCGGCGGGCAGCTTGCCGCGCACGCCGAGCCCCAGCATCTTGAGGTAGCTCATCTGGCCGGCGATGCTGTGCCGCTGGCGGCGCCCCGTGGCGGCGGCTGGCGCGGGCCCTGCGCGCCCCCCACACACGCACACGCTACAGTCGGCCGCCTCCCCGAGCCACGGCCACGAGGGCAAGCGCCCCCACCCGAACGAGATCGCGGACAGCGGCAGCTCGTTAGTGGACGACTCCACGCCCTCCATGTTCACGTACGGAGTTAGCGGCTCCTCCGTGGGGCTCGGGCTCGGGCTCGGCCGCGACACCGCCCCGCCCTCGCCCTCCCCCTCCCGCCCGCATGGAGTCGTCAGTGTTAGTCGCGGCGCGGGCGCTGCCGCCGGACGGTTATGGATCGCGAGGGTTAGTAGGGTGTTACGCGACCGGGTGCGGGTGCGGTTACGTGGTATGCGAACGATTGTTGTTAGAAAACAGGGTGGTGATAGAGAAAAATATATTAGTGATATTGTAAATTAGATATATAATATATAGACGAGTAGAAAAATATACTATTTAAATCATATTTATATATATAAAGGTGCTCCGAAGCGTGCTCGTGATGATGATAACGACCGCCTTTTATAGTGACGAGTATCGCGACAGACGCCCCAATACTGTATATCCCATCACCGAGGGTATGCGGCGGTTTGACGAAGGTTGGCCTGCTCGTGAAACGTAGTCTTCTACGGCACGAAATTACTCCATTGCGCACGCGTCGCGTGATCGATGGAGAACATCGCGGTCGGAAAATTAGGTTTCTTCAAACTTAAAAACTACAATGTTAATCGTAGTTAATGAACACCACACCATGCATTTAGCAAACGATAGTCAAACGCACACACACGCGAACGAGGAGGAGCGAAAATGCAACGCAAACACACACAAGATCGCCGGCCAGACTGAGCTAACAGCGGATGTCGGCGGCGGCCGCGCCTCGCGGCTAACGCTACGAACTCCAAAGTAATTAAATCAAGTACACGCACAAATAGTTATACAGTCGGTGTGCCACAACCATTGTTCCGCCACACATACACAATGTCTTCAAAATTGGTGGCACCTTTATCTGCTTCTCGTTCGCTCATAGATTAGGTAGAGAACAAGAAGTAAGTAGAGTCGCTACAGTTTTCAAACATTATTTATGTGGGTGAGATATAAAATTAATTAATGATACAATGCAATTTAAATAGTAATGTTTGGTTTGTTGCAAGTTTCATTGTTGTCAAGTGATCGTAATCTCATGCAGGCATGCTGCTTACCTTCTTCCAAGGGTCTACGAAAGCAGGTGATTCACCCGAAGAAGGTATAAATGTATTGTACTTACTGCCCACAAAAGCTATACTAAATACTCAATATTGTGTATCTTCGTCTCCAAAAATTTATATTGATATACAACTGAAGTGAAACTGATAAATCCAAATTTTAAACTCGAAACACGACGTTTGCGGAAAACGCTAACCATCCATATCGGTATAAAAAAAACTCAATTCCCATATTGGAAACTTACAAGCTCATAATATGCGAGCTGGTCAAGACAGTTCGTTCTGTAGATCTAAGGGGAAGGCTATTAAGCTATTATTAATTTTTGACCACAGAGCAAGGAGTCTCACCGCCAAGGAGTCCTTCAGTCTAATATCGACTCTATACACAGACGTATGAGTAGTAGGTACCTACAACTCTATACCACTTCACTACGTGTCAACTATATGATCAGACAATATATAGTATGTCACCTGTAAGTAAAATCTTGGCAAAACGGTGCCGCCCACTTTGAATAGTATGGAATATTTAGAGCAAGGCGTCAATATTAGGGTGCGAGATTTTTTCTCATTGCTCTGTGGTTGTGACCATACCTGTGGCATGAGGTAGGTACGTGCGTGCGACTGACCTTGGTTGTCGACGGTCTGCAGGCTGCGGTATCGCATCGCCTCCAGCTCGCCCTCGCCCTCGCCCTCTGCCGTGCCACACCACCACACCACACCACATCATACCACGCTCAACTCACTTAGTACACCCACTCATGCAGCTACATTGCACTCATTTATACATGTCCCAAAATTCAACTATAAGCTGCCACCGCAGGGTGGACTTGCACATTAATACTCGAGAAAAAGTTTTTTTTTACAAGCTTTTATTTAACTTGCCATGTATGTATGTATGTTTGTTCGTTCGGGTGGAATCTTGCAAGTAGAATTTCACCCACATCCAGTGGTCAGATTGACTTGATTTTTGGTACACATAAGAAGTATATTGGAAGACAATGCAAGTACAGTCAACGAAAAGAACAGTAACCAAAAAAAGCTTCTAGTAAAAATGAAATTTTTGACAAATTTTTTTTTTTAAGATTCTTTCGAAATTTTAGTGACACTCCTACGATATTTTTAACTACCACGACCACAATTTTTCACATATTTTTCTCGAGAAGTATTGTTAAATTTTAATTTTTAAACACTTGTATATAGGACATACTGACCATACTATACAATATTAATTCAATATAAATTTTATTTTATGTAATTTTATAATATGTGATATGGTATTCTATCCTATGTATATACGACTGCAATCTATGTATTTATAAAGCACTTAAAAACTTATTGTGGTGAAGTTGCAATACTATAATTGTATATGATACTTAGAACTTTACTTAGATTTAATACTTATATACGGAAATTGATAGAAATAATATTATAGTTAAATAATATTCTACTAAGGAACCACCCCCGAAATTTAACCAGATTACTAAGCGATTAGGTTCTTAATTATTATGTAAAAATACAAAAAAGTTTTTGACCACTACATGACAATATCTAGGCTCTGTGCTTACCACTTTCGGCCAAATTATCAATTACCATAGTCAGACTGTGCTCAGAAAAAACAATCTGACCGTTCATCGTAAAAAATAAGCTTTGTGATCAGATCTAGCTGTTCGCCCTTTAACATTTTAACATAATTCCTGTTTACAATCACAACTGCAGCTTTACATAGATAAAAAGTCACTCAGAAAATGTATGAATATTCATCATGTAATATTTACATTGCAGTGGTCAGGTCAAACAGCATGCTATTGTTAGCATGTACTCGTACGAGTGTGCTGTTAGCAACAACAAGAGCAGCGCAGCGCACTTACCGGAGTCGGTGTCGTGGTGGTGGTGGGCCTGCTTGTGCTGGTCGTAGCTGCGCGCGCGCGGCTGCGGCTCCTCCGGCTCCGAGCACTCCTTCTCCTCGATCTGGACACGCTCCGATATCATTCATTTGCCTTTGTTGACGAACTCGTCAAAAAATGAGGAGGTTCTATGTTCGACTGAATGTATTTTTTAAAGTATGTTCACCGATTACTCCATACCGCTTGTGCGTTTAAGATCGTTTAAACTATAATATGTCAAGTCAGATCCCAAGTCCCATATAAATTTTATCGTGATCCGACCAAAGAAATTGAAGATATGATGGAATTCCTCAACCTCAACGGAAAACAGCAGGAACATCACGATTGAAGCATTTTATTAAATATAGTCGACAATTTATCATTGATATGCACATCCTCGGTTAGTGACAAAACTTGAGATGTATTGAAAACGCACATGAAACTCAAAATTGAAAAATAAATTAACTTGTTATCAAAAAAAAAACAACCGTCTTCAAAGTACACTAAAATGTAGGAAATAACTAATCTGACACTGTTTTGAAGTCAGCGAAAGAGCACGACGTGTTCCATTTAAAATAAATCTTAATTTACTTTGAAGGCGGTCCTATTTTTTTTGTTAAGAAGTTAATTTATAGTATCTTATAATGTTTAACAAAATTATGATTATAACAAAATAGCCTTAGATATATACCATAAAGGAAGGCGATAGAAGAATACAACTGGGCAGCTTTCGGAAAGATTCGCAGTCTTTACCGCATTTTCAAGTCAAAGCTTTTTGAATAGCATGGTGTTCGACAGTTGGCTTGATCCACAAACAAGTTTAAAGTTGCTGAGTGGGCAATGGAATTCTATGCTCCGAGTTTCTCTCAAGGACATTGCAGAGTTCGCAACAATGAGATACAGCGAACAACTAAACAAGCTCTGAGAATAAGCAAGCTAAAGTGGCAGTGGTCAGGCCATATATATCGCAGAACTGATAACCGATGGGGTAATCGAGTTGTTGACTGGAGATCAGGCAAGCGAAATGTGAGCCGTCCCCCTGCTAAGTTGACCGATAATGTGGCCACTAATGGGAAAGGTCAATGTCCAGCAGTGGACGTCCACAAGCTGATGATGATGAGCCTTAGATGAGAAATTCATTAAAATGCGTTCTTGTCCTCCATAAAATCCCTTTAGTAGATATACTTTCTTGTAAAACTAATCTTTATTTCGATGACAACTTTTAATTCAGAGGGTTGTTATATCACGGGTACTAAACAATACAATACCGTCATTGTTGTGTCTATAGATCGCTGTAATGTATGTATGTGTACCTGAGGCTGTTGCGTCTGATTGCGCGCGCGCAGTTCTTCATTGAGCCGCGCCGCCAGCGTCGACGCCTCGTGCCCGCTCACTGTGTAGTGTAGGTTGCTGCAAACAACACAACGTACCAACTATTCACTTTTAAATTCACTACTAGAGTAGTAATACCGATATTTGACCAAAGGGATTTTTAACATACAAAAACATTATAATACATTTTTTTTTTATACGGCTAAGTCGGTAAATAAGCTTGCGGCCCGCTTGATGGTAAGCGGTTACCGTAGTCATATGCACGCTTGCAACACACGAAGCATCGCTAGGAACACAAATTTACACAACATAAAGTAATTTGGCTGCGTTATTCTGTAAGGTGGAGGTAATTCCCCAGTGGAGCTGCTCTTTGCTCTACCTCTCTCAAAAGATTCTCATTGAGTTGACGTTTTAAATGCGACCGGAATGCCGGCTGCTTCCTCGCTCCATACCGACAAGAACATAATTATCTAAGTAAATTCTTTGAAAACTTACCAAATTGGTATTGGATCCGAAGGTCTTATTTTAGTCTTTGATATTTTTTTCGGTGAAAATGTATCCATGTCATCGTCCTGAAAAATATAATATAATGAATAAATAATTATTAACAGGGTTACAGCATATCTAGGTAGAGACCCCATTTTCAAGTCGTCTACTACAAACTCACAGGCTGTAAAGTCTCCTGGCTGGCCATATTATCGTCCTCGCTTTCTTCTTCAATACATTTCACTTCATCCGACGAACTTTGCTGTTGAGAACAATGGCACATTATTTTCATACCACGCTTTAATTTTTGGACACAATTGAAAAGGTTTTTTTCCCTTTATTTGGGTTCACAAACAGTAACACAGGATATTACAAAGCAATTTTACATAAATACAATATTAAATGTGTTACCAACTACAAGAACCTCATATAAAAACTGTAATGATGTTTTAAATATGTACCGAGTTATTAGTGGTAGAGTGGTTGCGGCTATGTGGTCTGAAGCCAGGTCCAGGAGGTAAGTTCTTCTGCACGCAGCAGTTCACTCCCGGACTGAAGTGTAGCTCCACATGGAATCTGAAAATAGCTTTGTTTTATATGTGTTTGGTTTATAATCCGTTTGCGCAAGCAGTAAGCATTGCTCTTTGGAAAAATAAGTGAATGCTATTTCAAAGTTTCCATTGCATATACAGGTCGGTTAAATAAAGTTGGTATGTTCAACACATTTACACGTTGCGCTTGTAGTCTCTGTGAATAAGCGCGCGGCGTGTCGTCGCACTCGTGCGCATCATGAAAAGTCTGTCCGTCTCTCTCGGGCGCGGTCAAGCTAGCTTTTGCTACTGCTCATAAAAGTAGAGTGGTCTTTTTTGTGTTTCGGAAAAATACTGAACCGCACTTTTAGGTGTAAGTCTACAATTTGGCAGTACGATAAACTCAATTATTTAGGTCGCTCCCAAAGTGGCGATTCTGTTTTTAGCCGAAAGTATCATAAAACTAAAGTAACAAATTAAACAGACCTTTCTTCTGAACAGGGATCTTTGGTAGGGTCTTCGTAGAGCATCACAACTATTTGCGACATGTAGTTGAGTTCCGACACCATGGACACATACTCCATGGCGCGTCGCCATTGCTCGTCTTTAAGCACCTGATACAAATATAAATCTATTAGTTTTGAAGCTGGACATGCAGTTTAATTGTAATTTATCAAGATAACTGATAGTGGAGATGACCTTAAAATAAACTTTTATGGGTGCGATTGTCTAAAGAAATAAAGGCGGATGAACACGCACTGAAATAACGCAAACTGGTTGGGGAATATAACCTTACTGCGTATCAATTTCTTACTTACAAAAGACATCTTACTTTATGTATGTATGTATGTATATTTAAAACATGAACAAAGTTGAGCTTAACCTAATAAAGAGGAAGACACGCCGGTTTCTGTACACACGAATTTTATGTTTAGGTATAGTCTTAACCAAGATGGCATGATCGATGTATGAACATGAAACTAATACTATACTATAACACATACGTCAAGTAATCCACCAAATCGTAGGACGGTGAGTAGCGAGTGCACGTGACTCTCGCTGGTGAAGTACAGTCGCGTGCGCACGTGCCGCCCCGGGCTCGACACGCCGTGACTGTACCTGGAACAACACCGCGATTGTAGACGGATGGAAGGATGGATTATTGGCTACTTTTAAGGCGATCATAGCTGGTATATTACCAACCGCCCCAATGCCCACATCCCCATTAATGAAGCCATTGGGAATTTAATAAAATAAATTAAAATTGTTCTCGTTCTCCCCATTGATGCAGTGGAAATCGGATCTCGTCTCCGACACTAACCTCCTACGTACACAAACCACTGGTAACTAGCGCGGTACAAAAAAAATTACAGTTTGAGTGTGTATTCATATAATCATTTATTTACAGATTTTTAGTCGCTGATATTTGTAATTGATTCATCTGAGATTTGTAAAATAAAATACGCCATAAATATTGTACCGTATAAGTGTTTGTATTTAATCAAAAAAAAGGTCAAGTAAATAAATGTTAACATACCTAGGATTCAATCTGTTGACAGTCTCCTCTCCTGATTCCTCAATATTCCTCTGTAAGTCCGCTCTTATTTTCTTGAGTAACGGCGTACATATTCCCTGCCCTATCGTCAGTTTCTCTTGCATGGTAAGGCCGTATTCCTAAAAATATATATGTATAAGAAATATGAACGGGTATGCAATCAGCTTATATAGAAAAAAAACCCGTAGCCAGGGACGTATTCAACCCGGCAATACGATTGTTTCATAAGAGCTTATTATGTGATAAGCTTTGAAAATGAACTACATCTCTGGTGGAATGCCGCCCTTATATTTAAACACGAACATACGGCGTGAATTGATGTACAGCTCCACTTATTACAAATACAATGTCACGGATGATGTTTAATAATGTGTGCTATAGGAATAAGAATCCTATTGTGTTACAACTGGGTTCACTTATTAAATCAACAGTTTATGGTTTGATGATACAGATGTGTCTTAATCATGGAGGTTTAAGGTAAATTTTTCTACATTTTTAAACGTCACCCAGGACACTGGATTTGGAATAGGCCTTCATCATCATCATCATCAGCCTATAATGTCCCACTGCTGAGAACAGGCCTCCTTTCACAAATGAGGGTGAAAGGGACTGGGCGATACTCCACCACGCGTGCCCACTGCGGATTGGTGGAGGTAGGCTAGTGGTCAACCTACTGTTGGAATTTTTCAAGCTGCCTAGGAGGCATCCAACTAGCTTAACGACTATCACAATTAAGTGATAACTGGGACCAACGGCTTTACGTGCCTTCCGAAGCACGGAAACGCTCGATTTGAAATACCACTAGGCGGTCACCCATCCAGGTACCGACTACGACAGACGTAGCTTAACTTTGCCGATCGATTAAGAACGGCTAATCATGCTACGCCACGAGCGCTTCGAATAGGCCTTAGTGCTTCTAAATGGTAGAAATACAATATGCAGTATAGTTGTATACTAAAAGTTGTCCAATGAATTAAACATTAATTGTTCCGCTTATAGAATGACAATAGGATTAAAAAAAATATGCAAATCCAGTACAGTCAGCAAAATAATTAGCTGAACAGATCTAATTTTAATACTAATAATAGTAAAACTTATAACTTCCTTCATCATACAGGTGATTTGTTCAGCTACTTATGTCGCTGACCGTACCATAAACAATCTGACACTAGAAAACCCACCTGTGGTATGACAATATCAGCCAAGTATTTAGCATACATGTACAATTCCTCGGCTAAGTCGAATTGTAACGTATGTTGATTGTGCTGCAGATCATACTTGATACAATCATAAATATCTGGGATTTTAGAGATGTCGAAGTTCTTGTTCTTTGTGCAGAAGTCCTTCTCTATCTTACCCCATCGTCTGCCCATTAACTCCCAGGTTTCACCGTGGTACAGTATTGTATCTGTAAAATAAAAAATCGGTCTTAAATTATGATCTAATAAGTACGGACTAGAGAGACAAATGATCAATAATCTTTACCAATGGGAAGGCTTCGTTTATGGTATAACTGTGAAATAAATTCTGATATACATTGGCAGTGAAGAAGTTTCGTACCAATAATCCTAATAGACACCACATTAACAACGTTTTGCATAAGAACACTATCGTAAAATGTAGGCTGGGGAAGAGTGGCCGGCATGTTACGGTCAGTTTTTTTTATTGGTCATCCGGTCGCCCCTTATGCAGTACCGTTGTGAGTTATCCGGCTGCTTGGCGTTTTAACGCTTATTGATCTGTGTCAGAGATGAATATAAAATACTTTTTATCGCAGATATTTGTTTAGTGTCGAGGGAGCTAGCCTAGGTAGCAGCTGGGTTGATGTAGTGTAGGTAGGTGAGGTACCCTTAGTCTTGGGGTCGTCCTTCTTGGCGAGCACGATGTGCACGAGGTGCTGTATGAGCGTGTGCACGTGGGCGCAGCACCGCACCGGGTTCTTGACGAACTCCATCGCGGCGCTGATGGACACCGACTCGCACGGGTCGATGTGTGCATGTAGTGTAGTGTAGGTAGGTAGGTGTGGTACCCTTAGTCTTGAGGTCGTCCTTCTTGGCGAGCACGATGTGCACGAGGTGCTGTATGAGCGTGTGCACGTGGGCGCAGCACCGCACCGGGTTCTTGACGAACTCCATCGCGGCGCTGATGGACACCGACTCGCACGGGTCGATGTGTGCATGTAGTGTAGTGTAGGTAGGTAGGTGTGGTACCCTTAGTCTTGAGGTCGTCCTTCTTGGCGAGCACGATGTGCACGAGGTGCTGTATGAGCGTGTGCACGTGGGCGCAGCACCGCACCGGGTTCTTGACGAACTCCATCGCGGCGCTGATGGACACCGACTCGCACGGGTCGATGTGTGCATGTAGTGTAGTGTAGGTAGGTAGGTGTGGTACCCTTAGTCTTGAGGTCGTCCTTCTTGGCGAGCACGATGTGCACGAGGTGCTGTATGAGCGTGTGCACGTGGGCGCAGCACCGCACCGGGTTCTTGACGAACTCCATCGCGGCGCTGATGGACACCGACTCGCACGGGTCGATGTGTGCATGTAGTGTAGTGTAGGTAGGTAGGTGTGGTACCCTTAGTCTTGAGGTCGTCCTTCTTGGCGAGCACGATGTGCACGAGGTGCTGTATGAGCGTGTGCACGTGGGCGCAGCACCGCACCGGGTTCTTGACGAACTCCATCGCGGCGCTGATGGACACCGACTCGCACGGGTCGATGTGTGCATGTAGTGTAGTGTAGTGTAGTGTAGGTAGGTAGGTGAGGTACCCTTAGTCTTGGGGTCGTCCTTCTTGGCGAGCACGATGTGCACGAGGTGCTGTATGAGCGTGTGCACGTGGGCGCAGCACCGCACCGGGTTCTTGACGAACTCCATCGCGGCGCTGATGGACACCGACTCGCACGGGTTGATGCGCGCGCGGTCCGCATCCGTGAACTCGCGGTCCACCTGCATCGCCTCGTGGAGACGAGCTTTCGCCCTGCCGATGATCAGTCAATAATTACGTGAAGGGAAGATGCTTGAGTTGTGGATCGGACGGTGCGCGCCCAGTAATAAGTAAATTATAGTTTTTAACAATAAAATCTCTTTTCAATTATTTATCAATTTTACACTATCTATATTGCTCTAAAAAGTCTATACAAACACTTCTTATCGATAAATTCTGAATAACCTAACCTAACCTTATAAAACTAAAACTTACATATTCTGCACTTTAGATGAATCGCAGTCATTATCCAGCAATCCGTTAGTATTGGCAGACTTGACCATCTGCACCAGTATGGGCGTGAGTTCTCCCTCGAGCGCCAGCAGCCCCTTGGCGAAGGCGGCGGCCGTCATCTGCACGCGGCCCTCGTCCGACGCGTAGATCTTCAGGTCGTGACGGAACGTCGAGTGCAGCCGGAGGAGACCTAGCCCTTGAGTGCTGCCTTCTCCTGTGCCATTACAATTTATAGAGATCAGTGCAAAAAATCGAAGAAATACTTCTTATTTTAAAACAATACCAAGAAAAGTAGTCCTTATATTTTCACATTTTCACAATATAAGGTTCATCTAGCTAGATTATTATTTAATTTGACATAAATTTAACAGATAAACCTTAGAAAAGTAATTCGTTTTTTTCTTTAGACATTAAACGACAAAAGGTCTTTTCAAAACTTAGGTCCGTATTTTATAATGACAATAAAATCTTTAGTAAAGTTTTGATTCGAGATTAAAGCAATTGAATTTGGAACCTGCTCCCATTAAAGTGGAGGCTCTCCCTGCGGTCCACTTTTTATTCCATACAAATACACTGCATAATTACTCTCGCTCTGCACTGACAAGATACAATATCGCGCACATTCTAATAGGTTTTCGTTATAGGAACCATAATTTTCATGAATTTGTCGGCGATTTCCCGATACTAACCGGGTATATGTCGGCCCTGCCCGCCCGGGTACATGCAGCGGAACATCCGGCCGAGCTCCTCCGCCTGTATGCGTCCCGCCGGCGTCAGCTCGCCGCCCCACTTCAGTATCAACACTAGACTTGGCTCGCCAGCGCCACCTACTGTTATACAATATACATTATATATAAAAAGACCTCTTTTAACTCTTAAATAAAGTACACTAAGGTGGTATATTCTGTGATCAAAGGCTCATGTTTTGTATTTCGGGTTCTGGAATCTCTCACGCATGACGGCATGCTGAGATTGTGCAATCATTGTGAAGTGCATACTTATTGTGTCAGTCAATAATAAGAATTTCTTTATGACGTTCAAGAATGTCAATGAAAAATAAACCTTATTTCTATAGCAATAAGAACAGTTGTATCATCAAATAACATCGTACCTAAAGTTCATTTGTATCATAATCATACCTTATGGTAAAGGAAAAAAGTTCATTTTCCTTGTATTTTTTAAACGTCAAAAAGAAAATGTCTATTCATGTTAACCATTATCCCCTTTACTCATAAAACGTTATTTAAATAAAAGACTGTTTAAAGGGTCACGTAAATAACGTCACTCTATTGTCATTGTCAAATAATGTGACATTATTTACGTGGCCATTTAATCAGTATATTAGTTAAATAGCGCTTTATGAGTAAGGGGGTAAATCTCTATCTCACTACGGAAGCTCTCAAACAATAACTATGAAGCTGCACTTGTCTTTACAGCGAGCGGTAAATAGTGTAGTAATGAAAAGCGTATACCAAAAACTTTACAGTTACCTAATTTCTTGTACAAAGAAGCACGTCACAACGGCAAACTGATACTAATATGCCTACATTATGTAATTTTAATCAGATGCTTAAATAACCGAATTTAATCACGCCAAGCGTTGCTACTATGTATATAGAAACATATACCTGGATACTCACAAATCACGACAAGGCTTGGAATTTGCAGTAACTTAAAAATATGTATTTACTATGCACTATGATATATCGATTACAGAAATATTAATACAGGGCCCAAATTCAGACCTTTGTCGAATGTATGACGAATGGGAATTAATTGACGTCAAAAAGAAAACTAGGCCAGGCATGTTATCGACAAAATATTCGTCTTAACAAAATGAGCGACGTAGTCGGTTTGAAAAAACTTCGCGATAACAAAGAGAACAAAGGTTCAGATATAGTTATAGCTTGGTGAATTTCGTCAAGCTAAACTCGTCCGTATGTTGATACAATCAGAGTGCATGGTAATAATAAGCGTGAGTATAAGGCGTGAGGCAGACCGGTCGCAGGCGGGGGCGGGGGCGCGTTACCGTCGTCTGAGCTGGAGCCCCGCGGCCGCCCGCGCGGCTGGTACTTCATCTGCACCTTGCGGTTGATGCCCGAGAAGTGACCGTACCTGCGGACGAGTATACTTACATATTATAAAACATAGTCCGTCTGCCACGCGATAAACTCAAAACCACTGACCGGATTTTCATGAGGAGAGGTTTTGTGTAAATTGGCTCGAATATGTTATATATATATATGTATATACAATACATAGTTATATACATATACTTTGTAATTTTGCCGCCGCGCCGGGGCACGCACTTGTTGTCAGTGCGATTAGAATGTAAATATTATGTAATGAATCTAAACTTGTTTTGAAAAGAGTAATTGCTGAGTTTATTGCCGGCGCTTCTCAGCAAATGCAACCTTCCGAACCGGTATTAGAGTCAGACTTTTCATAAGTGCCTGCGAAGGTCTATTTGAATAAATGATTTTGAATTTGAATTTTGAATTTGAAAAAAAAATATGACGATGGTTGTTGAATATGTTGGAAGAAATCATGCCGCGCGGATAAAACTACTCTGCTACCCGTGCGAAGCCGGGACAGGTCGCTAGTACCTACTTACTATTTTTGAGTAATCACATAGTATAATGAGATAGTAGTCAAACATGCGTTACCAAAACTGGATGGGAAATCTTACTGTTATTTTGAAATTCTTTATTGTTATAGATTGAAAGACTATTCGTATTCGCCCTTTTGTGTTTCCTTTGAGATTTCAACAAGTGACTGGGACCGAGATTCTCATGCTTTCGACATTGACTTCGCATTCGACATTTGTAAAAAACATGGCGTATATATGCCATGTTTAGTTATATAACTCGATTTTTATAAATGTGCACTTGGAGCTGTCAGTCTTTAGGTTGGCAAAATTGAATTCGCTCACTTCCCTCCAATATGGCGAGGAGGGCGATGGCTGCCACACGCGTCATACTTGTGAACAGGTGCTGCTTGTGGGGGCTGGTCTGCTTAAGTTTGCTAATTATTTACTTATTAAATATTTATTCAGTCTACTTTGTAATTTTGCCGCCGCGCCGGGGCACGCAATTGTTTTCAGTGCGATTAGAATGTAAATATTATGTAATGAATCTAAGCTTGTTTTGAAAAGAGTAATTGCTGAGTTTATTGCCGGCTCTTCTCAGCAAATGCAACCTTCCGAACCGGTATTAGAGTATTAGAGTCAGACTTTTCATAAGTGCCTGCGAAGGTCTATTTGAATAAATGATTTTGAATTTTGAATTCACCCGCCCGCTTCTCTTCTTACCTCTCCTCTGGCGCCTATTGGTACAGTCAGCACTGTCTTGTCGTCTGCACTATTATTATGCTATACATTTTATTTGTTTTTTTTGTTCAATTTGTTTGGTGTATAGTTGTTATTGTTTGTTATAATTGTGTTACTAGTGTCTCAATGGAAAATAAAAGTGCTTATTAAAATTAAAATATTGAGCTTCATTTAAATTGCTGTACCTACAATATAACTTGAAAAAAAAAAACTATGAAACATAATAAAATAATTGTTAAATAATTTAAATGTTACAAAAGTATTACTCTTTCTCGTAACTCGAGCAGTCGGGTAAAAATACTATTGCTGACGTTACCAATGCACCCACCGTGACAATATTTTAACATCGACAGGTGCACAGTTATAAACATTGAGTTACATCTTAGACATTCAGATGTTTCATTCAATCCTTTTGACATTACGCTACAAAACATTAACCGATGGCATTAACTGAACCAATGACACTGATTACAAATTACTTTATTATTTTCCCTGTAATGTTTCATTATAAATAGCATGTACACAGAAGGACTTTTTATCGTTGCAAATTATAAACATTCTATATAAAGAACAAGGCGTCATGTTTTCAAGGCAAATTATTCTGCAGTAAACAACAACTTACATTTCTAGAACACTCTTTAATTGTTCCAGTTTACCCTGTTTTTCTTCAATTTCAGGGTCAGCATGTCGAGTATGTATATCTGAGAGTAATGCTCGTGCGATGTCCAGGATCTCTTGTAACTGTTTAGGCTTTTTAAGTTTCACATGACCTCGTTTGAACCCGTCGTACTTCTCGAATATTTCGAAGAATCTGTGGATGTCGACGAAACAGGTATGAGCAATCATACTTATGAATTACGTACAGGTCAGCAATTTAACGTTTCATTAAGCGATTGGAAAGCCACGTATACTAAGAAGACATGAGAATTGGAATAGTCAGCTAAAAGTTTTTTTTTTACAGTAAAATTCTAAATTAATCAAAAACAGCGACCCACATAACGTCAAGCCCAGCTCAAGTTAATTTTGGCCTACTCACAGGCTTGCTACAATTTAAAACAATACTAAAGGAATTCGGATAGATGACGAATATGTAATTATAATACGATAATCTCAGGTAATATTAACTGTTTTGTTTTGCTTTACCAAACGTAGGTAACTAATTAATCATCCAATAACAAACAATCTACTAAAACTAAATATAGATATCTGATATCAGTTTATAATAGTTATATAACATAACATGATAGCTTGACGTGCCAAAGTATAATCATAAGGTGATTCACCACCATCTTTGTTGACCGTACACACTTACCTAGGATGCCTTACTTCCACTTTCATCTTCTGCTTAGGGGTTCTATCCCCATGTCTAATGACAGCCACCACGCATCTCAACTCCATCATTTTGCCAAATGTAGTGGGTACAATTGGCGGGTCATCTAGCTGAAAGGGCACAGACCAAGGGATATGCAACGTTGGAGCCAGCTCCCGAAGGATCATATTCCCAAGTATCTTAGCACAGTCGTCATAGTATTTGTTGGAGTTTTTCACAAAAGAGAATCCGTTGACGTCGCAGACGAATGATTTGCCGTTGGCTCTGTGAAACAATGTTTTTGAAGATGAGTTGAATTCTATTTTCAAGTACCCAGCTGAAATGAAGTGGCTGCTTTTCGAAACATGATCTATGCCTTACCTCAACAAATCAAAACCGCAAACAGTTTGTTTAAACGCCAGGCACACTTTCCTTGATATCAGCTTCTCTTGGTTAGATAATATCACAGGGTACCTAATCTCTTTGCCTTCAGAATCGCGTTCTACTTTCCCATCAAGTGCTGGACTTTTTCGTGCCTCAGCGTGCGCGTAATCAGGTCCCACGGTGTATACTTTCACATCGGTACCATCAGTGGGCATGAAATCTTCATAAATAAATGATCCAGTCTTTCTTACCCTGGATTCTGGCGAATAAATACTACTACGACTTCCTATCTAAAAACAGATATAATTTGTTACTAGAGAAGAAGTATCTTTCAATTAATAAGGACAGTTTGGATATCTTACTTTTCTAAAAAGGCGTTGACTACCTCCACCAGCAGAAGTGGGGTAATATATGTAAATATTATGATCTTCAGCAGACACCGGCTTTTCTACGAATGGTTTATTGAAAACTACGCCATTGACTTCTACATGATCCTCGGATTCAACAAGTTCGTGATCTAAAAAAATATAGAGCTGGTAAATAAATGGACGATATAATTGTGATGTTAAAAAATATGCATATTTGAAGTCATAAGGAGTGATCATGTACTTACGTTTCGGATCTGGGGAGTCCCTATCTAAAACTGCATACCTTGGTATTTCTATACCCTCACCTTCTAAAATGGCGTATACCCTTCTACGGTCCTGTTCAATAAAACAAAAATATTATAAACAGTAAAAAAAAACTAAACTAGCTTAAAAATAATACACACCTGAATATCGTACTGCATATGAAGATTGTTTATAACATAAGGCTTCTGTAGTTTCTCATATTGAATAGCTTTATCCAGGGGGAAGCCTTTTGAATGAAATGAGATCAAACAATCACAGATTGGCCATTCTTCTACAGGTTTCTGCAATTTATATTTCAATCGAAATGTCAGTTTTACCGTTAAATGCAAAAGAGTCCAGCTAGCAATGGAGAATTCCCTCAAGGTGCATTATGTGCGCGATATATACAACAACTTACTGAATCAATGAATAGCTGTGAACTTGAGTAATATTATGAAGTGAACACTCCATTGCAAGCTAATTCGTAACATAATACCCCGCGTGACACAAAGCAAGTATACATTACTGAAGCCATTCAATGGAAACGTTAACGACTACACATAAGACGGGTTGCTCAAGACTGCATGCTATAGTTCATGTTGATACAGAGGTGCAGAAAAACAAATCACCAAACAAGTTAATCATGAAAATAGTTAATAGAACACATAGTGAAACAAAATAAACATGAATACTGTCAAGTACAACATTTGGATGTTTACTTACTACAATTTCTCAAAGACAATTTCAACTGGTAAAAATGTTTTCAATGTTGAACTAAAGGTATAAATTAGAAAGTTTCTTAATGTAGACAATTTGAGATTGGTCAAACTTGTATGGGATATCCAGGACAATCTTAGTAAATTACCCTAAAAATTGTCAATAGAGGCAAACATACACTAATAATTAATAATGCAGACTGAATTTGTGGATTATTCAACACTGTGTATATTAGTTTAATCATATTGTAAAACTAACTATATTCATGCAATCTATTAATGGGCAAGTACTTTAATAAATCAAATAGTAGATGGTCCACTATCTATATAAGTCATAACACTAAAGTATTAAAAAAAGAATTGTATGAATAAAGGAACATTCAATATGGATGTTATTAGTGTATGTGGCATGAGACACAAATTTTCTTGGAAAAAATAAACAAATGAAATATTATTTTCATGGATAAACGTAGGTTTGTATTACTGTTTGCCGCCCATCAAATTGCTACTACCATTAAAAAATGCAAATTCTTGCAATAAATACTTTCTAAAAGTGCACAGTATTTTGTTCCACTGCTTGTGTTAGACAGTGAAGAGAACCTTAAGGATAACCTCCTCAGGGAAGACTAGCATCTTGATGTATTCAAATTCGTCGAGGCGTGTGAGTATTTCCTTCATGGGTTTCGACTGCGACTTCTTGGCCATGGCGCATACACCGACCACCACCTTCTTGCCCCCGCCATCGTACTGTGGGTCTAAGTTCTCACACAGATCCAACTCGCCCTGACAAATTATAATAACAGTATTTAATAAAAATATATAATTTTTTTAGCACTACTGGAACATAGGACTCTTTTGTTAAATAACAAGTAATAGCTTTATTCACATTTATTGTGTTTTAATTCATAGCAAATATAAAATAAACATTTAAATTTCCTTTTTATTATTTTTCTATTTATATTTCAAAGTCCAATGTTAAATGTAAGCATTTTAATGAACTTGGGATATTTAGTTTATTAATCTCTTGTTGTAATTCAAAATTATTCATTGAATATCAACATTAATAATTTTAAAAGTTAATAACTGAATGAACATCTAAATTATACTGGTGCATTTGGCAATAGTTATGCACCAGTCCACCATTTATAAAATCCTAACATTAACATTTTCCATGATGAATAATTGATGCATAAACAATATTATAACTGCAAAGCATCGAGTAAAACTGAAATAAAATAACAAAATCTAATTATAATATTGAGACACTTGCCCTCCAATTACATATTATAAATAAATGATTCCACTATCTATGACATGATTATAATTGAGTGGTAATACAGAGTATTAAACACAAAATTTATTTACATTTAATTACTAGAAAAAGTCTCTAGCTTAGAGCTTACATCTGGTAAACAATCATCACAATAACAAATGTCATCATCACTCTGCTCCTTCTTTTTGCTGCTTCTCCACCTCTTGAGCCGCCACCAGTCTTTAAGCCACTGCCACTCCATCACTGCTCACTATCTAACTGCCACTAATATCTCCATTATATCAAATTTTATGATAACCAATATTATAGCCTTGCCAGTGATTGGTTGCCCGTACTTCATACTTGATAAATAAGATAAACTTGACATAAATTAACATACTACATTACCTCACTTGCCATTGTCAGTATAGGCTGTGCACCTAAATATAAAATTATATTATCCCCTCATACATTATAGTCATATTCATGAAGCGGCCAGAGCCAGTCACAGTGTAGTTAATTTTTCGTAGCCACCTATGCTGTTAATAATTCAGTGTTATCTGAGTGTTTGATCTAAGACAAAGCAGGGGTGAACCAATGTTTGTTTTATCAGCTGTTTACAGTGCAATTATTTAATTTTTGATAAAGCTAACATTCCTGTAAGTTTGTGTTCGATTACAAGTGAATTTTAGTTCCGTTTGGATAGAAACTACACATCGCTAAGACTGGCTAATGCAATTTACAGTAATATAATCAATAACTTTGCATGAAAGATTAATAATGTTGAAAACGATAAGGAGTGTTTTTCTTCACTTTCGAGTGCGATTTCACGAAATAAATATTACACAACAATAGGGTTTGCTTGAATGACAAACACACTCACAGCTGATCTTATAGGAACGAGATTTCCATCATCGCCGACGTAAAACTGTGGGTGGTTGGCTTGCCGCAATCCTTGATATCCATGTTCGAGCTCAGTATATGACATTACCTACATATAAGAATTAATATACTGCTCAATCTACTACTTAATTCGTAATAAGTTTCTTTAAATGCACAAAAATAAAAATATAAAAAGAAAATACAAAAATATTTCTGCGGATTTTACTTATTTCGTATCCACAGATAATAATTGGATAATAAGATACATACATACCTACACAGAGGCTCCATTCCGAATTGAATAATATCGTTCACAGTGCTCACAGCAATAATTTGCGTACCGAGTTAGATATCAGCTGAGAACTGTCAACAATTCTGAACAATTGAGAACATTCGAGAATTTAATTAAAATCTGAATTAACAATGCGCTAGGACTCCTTATATATTTTATAATTTGACTCGCAAAAAGTAATATTCGCGTTTTTTATTATTTTTCTCTCATACAATCATAAAAAGTATCTTTGCCAAATAGAAAACTTATTAGACTTTTTTCCGAATACACAATAATTAACCGTCACTTTTGACAGCGCTCACGGTGATATCAGTTTCGGTATGGTCAGTGTGAGCGCAATATGGCGGATATCATGACGTTTCACGGGACATCGTTATCTGTCATTATTCCATTCGGTATGGGTTTAAGGCTTTAAGCACGCTTAAATCGATTACAGCGATTATAGCTTTAATTCGGAATGCAGCCGTAATATAGCACTTATTAGGACTTTTTGGCGGGAACTTGCAGAGTGACGTTGCGTTTTCATTTTTATTTTCATAAATTTGTGTATTTTGAGCTTTATTGTGTATTATTGGATATTGGTGGTATTTTACCTACGAAGAATAAATGTCAAGAAACGTAACTCAAGCTCAAAATGGTTCCACGCAAACTGAACCGCGATGGGCGTTGCCGAAAATCTGTACCGGACAGCGCTGACAGTTCGCCGGTATCATTGAGTCGATGCGTTCGTGTTGCGTGGGAACACAACGTGGGTTAGAACTGTGATTATTATTGTGTTTTGGCTTGTTTACATACTGCAAATATGCCATTATGTGTTGTTAAGTGGTGCAGAAGCCATACGGATATGATGAATGCTGGAATCACTTTTCATATGCTTGTAAATAAACGTTTTGAAATCCTATACTTGCGACTCTGGAAAGTGTTATGCATCATGAACGCAACATGAAAGCTTATTTAACACGTTTTGATATTTCACTTAAACTGTGATGCATTATTAGGTACCTATAATTATAATTTAATGTCACAAATGTACACACACAAATGTCACAAAAATTATGTATTGCGAAAAAAATGGGTTAATGCGGTTCGTTATTCGTAAAAAAGTTGCCTGACCAGGCTTAATTCTTTGCAGGCGGCTAAATAAATAATAGGAAGCGCGTTCTTCGCGAGAACCAACGGGTTACCGGGAATCAAGAGGTCAAGAAATATTTTAATCCAAAAAGCACTCGTATCATAAACTTTTAAATAAATTTAATAATGGTTTAGTTAAATTATAGCCAATTAATCTAACTAATATGCATCGTGCAAAAAAATATCATTTTTATTATGACTTATCCTCTTACAGGTCGGTTAACTAAAGCTGGCACGTTTCAACACATTTACACCGTCTCTCTCGCGCAAAGTCAAGCTTATGAGTATGAAGGAGACAGTTATTGTTTTGCTTTTGCTACTGCTCATAAATATAGAGTGGTCTATTTTTGCATTCGTCCATTAGACTTGACTGATTGCAAATTTATGAGTACTGTGAACGTGCCAGCTTTCGTTAACCAACCTGTACGCTCACTCAATGCATATCGTCGTCCACACATCTCGCACTGCAGCAGGCGAGCGAACCAATTAGCATTAACTGTCTCGCAGAGAACCAATCATCACGCTTGCCGGAATACAACGCGTTAGGCAATCGCAGCTAATTGGCTTGTTTGTATGTGTGTTCTTTCGTTCGAATACTAGAGATAATTTTGTCAATGTAGTGAAGTTTGGAACCGAATTTCGCGTTGATTTTGTTCACAGTTACGCTTCCTGACTTTTATTCTTCGTAGTATTTTACCCAATAAAGATCATCCATGTGCACCAGTGAAGTGAAATGAATTATGTGTATCGTGTCTTTTCAAGTTGTCTCAAAAAGTCCATGAAGAGTTTTAGTACAATGACCACCATTGTAGTAAAACACTTCTTATAAAATATGCCTGTGGTAAAACATGACTTTTATGGACGGTGACTGACTGCGGACTTTATTATGACTATGATTATATGACTATTTATTATGATTTATTGTGACTGGACACAGACATATGAATATCAAATGTTTGTGCATAATCACACACCCCTTCGCGACGACGGGATTACCTACCTACGTGGATCGTACCTATTTAAAATTCATGCAAAATTATAGTTGGCAGCACTACCAACCAACCTATCACTGTCATCTGTCATTGTAGTTGAATGAACTTGAATGTTGGCTGTTTGTTTGTTTGGGTCGTGCATGGGTCGTGGTGTGATGATCGTGTGCTTGCTTTGAGTACCTAACCTACCTATTCCATACCTATTCAACTCAATGCTTTAACACCCATATTCTAAGTCGTGACCTCGAATGCTCCTCGACTCACAACTCGGTCGAGGAGACCTCAAGGCGTGCCTCGAAAGTCCCTCAAAATCGGTATTCACAGTCGTCCGATTGAGGGAATTATGAGATTCCTCGAATGAGTGTGAGTCGAGGTGATACGTCACGAATACGTCATTATTTTGAGAAATATTCGGTTTGTTATATTGGCTAAACTTATTTTTAGAGCAGTCTGTGAGTACGTTATCTGTGATTTCAACTTGAAGTGAAGCTTGCATGCTGTCAAATGAAAGTAAATAAATAAGTAAATATACCCTATTATTTTATCCACTTGAACCAAAAATCAGGATACTAGAGAAGTGGATGGCTTGGAAACAAAAAAAATACTGCTTTAGGAGTGTTTCATTATTATCAGTCCTGTGTCGTTAGTGTTTACTTATTCGAAATGGCTGGAACTGGGAAATAAAATTGGGATAATTGGAAATCCCGACGTAAAACTATATAAGCTGAAGAGAAAAGGGAAAGGATGAGGACAGGGGGCCCTCTAGTCAAATCCAGGTACTGGAAGATGCTCTTGCCGATCAAACTGGTGTCGAGCTATCGGATGTTATAGATAGTGATTACACACATTTTGCAGGTAAATCATATTACATATATAATTTATATAATATTTTTATGCTAGAATCTTATTTAAATTAGCTAATCCCCGATTATCCCAGAGTATTTTAATTATCTGTGAGGGACAGCTAGTGTTTAATATATTTGCTTAACATGGATTTTATTTCTTACATTACAGGATCTAGAAATATATGGACTCGAGTTATCCAAAAGGAATTCTCTATCCGTCAACGGTCTTATGACAGATCCCAAAAAAGAGAAGAGGAGCTACATAAACTCAGAATAGCTGAGAGAGAGTGGATGCTGAAGGCAGCAGAGGAAAACTCCATCTGAGCTAAAGCTGAGAGAGAAGCTATGGACGGACTGGTCCTCTGCAATAGAGCTAAGAGAGAAGAGGCTGAATTGTGTTGGCAATATTTAGAAATAAAAATTAAAACTTAAAAATGGTATTTTATTTACATGTCCTTCATATATATTTAGCAGACATAGTTGAAAATACGCTTAAAATAAGGCTACCTACTCAAATCAAACACCATTAAAAACTTGAATTTGTAAAATGTATGAATCTGTAACTTGAGTTTGGTACCTAAGTAGGTACTTATAAATAATATGTGTAGATAATATTTACCTATCTGATTTACAAACTAAAAAGAAAGTGACATATATTATAACAGACACATAACATAGGTACTTACTATTTCAATTGTACCTATTAACTTGATGATGAATAAATAAATGAACCCCCCAAATAACGCTACCTAGTGCAGTATATCTAGTGTGGGAGACTGGAATAGTTAATATTTATAATGGGTTCAGGCATTTTCTTAGTTAGTTTTATAATTATACAAAACAATAGCGGTATCAAAAAGCTCACCAAAATGTCTATTGTGAAAAGTTCTAATGTTATATTCATTTTCATCATAAGCCATAAAAATTTTACTTTAAAAATGATATTTATTTACATGTCCTTCATATATCCACATATGTGACAATATTATTTAACAGCCATACAGGTGATAATACACTAAAATATAATTACCAAAATGAATTACACTACATTACCTACCAATAAAATGTATCTCATAATTAAAATTCATATTAGAACTTGAATATGTAACGCAGTTGTGCAAATAAGATTCACATGAGATATAGTAGGTTGGAATTTAAATAAGAAGCTACTTAAATACAACACACACACAACACACAGATATATCCTACTACAAATTTACATTTCTAGTTCATAACAATTTCTTTAGTGAACCAAAATCTATTTTAAATTCATTTTCATTCCTTGATCATAAACTTCGATTGGATTTTCTGCATCTCGTAAATAGCGTCGCGATATGAAGGGCACAGGAAAAGAAGGAGCTCATTAACATTTTCATTGTTTCAAGTAATCATAGAATTAAATCTAAAATTTCAGTTTCTACACTTACACCTCAACTGGAATTTGATTTGTACCTATCTAATAAAGGAACAGTGTATATTTAACATAATAGATAGCAATTTTATGACATAGGGTTGGTAAGTAAATAATAATTTTAACTTTAACTTTCTAACTCCAAAATTTAATTGAAAAGAAGGTGCTCATTGTCACAATGAGCTCCTTTTTACAACTGAAATGGTGATGATAAACAATATTTATGTTACATAGCTGTTTTTCCTGTTTATTCAGTTATGAAATAAAATACATATTATTTAGCACAATATTTTATTTATGAGGTAAATTTGTGTAATATGTTATACTTTCCGGGGAACAAAACTTTTTTAAGTCCTGAAGGTCACTATATTTTTCAGCAGAAATTGGCAAGATGTCTGTATACGACCTTCCAGGCAAAGTGAACTCTCTTTTTGGTAGTCTTATAAACGTAATTTTCATCACAATCACTATTATTATTGCTCATTCTGAGATAAACAACCAAAAATATAGCGCACAATGTACCACGACGTAAAATTTCTGCAAGGACGCGTAACTGACAGCTGACACTTGTATGACACAATAATTAAGATGGCGGACTATGAGCGCGTTCTTTGTTACAAACGTTGCGATCAGCCCGTTCTAGCGTGGTTTCATAGACAATGGGCACCTTTTTACTAAGTATGGAATGCAATGGGCTCGTTTTATTCTAAACTTGGATTTTTTAAAATGAACTTCTATGTATAATGAGCCCCTTTTATCATGTTTAAAATAAAGTGCTCTGATTGGCCATAGAATTATGAAGTAAATGGTACAGTTAATTCAAAAAAGGTAAAAATGTTAATGAGCTCCTTTTTTTCCTGTGCCCTTCATATGTAATCGTATGGATTATCGCACAAATATTCAATACAATAAACTCTTCAAAAGACATTGCAAATCGGATAAAATTCGCGTTGTTTTGGTTAAAAGTTCCCTGAGAACGTCCTCAAGGTAGATGCCGACGTACCTTATGTTTGACAGTTGGTTTCTCAACTCCAACTCACCTCAAATGAGGAAACTATTTGAGATGAGGAGTAAAATTGCGACTATGAATATCAAAACACCTAAGTGAGGTTGAGTCGAGTCGAGGAAATTATGAGGTTTTGACTTAGAATATGGGTGTGAGTGTTAAAAGTGTTCTGTGGTTTATATTTTGTGAATACAATACAACAAATACGCAAGACAATTTAGGGAGTTACACGGATTTTTCATCTCAAAGATATGACTGATTACTATTCTGAGCACTCCGATAAAATATCACTGGAGTCATTCTGGCAATCCGTTAATATTTTAATAACAAAACCTCACGTAATCAACAAAAGGTTATGGGGTAGCAAAGTGTGGTTCCAATATAAATGTTTGTCCATAGACTCTGGTCAGTGGGAATCACCGAAAAGTTGTAAAAGATTCAATCAAATTGTAACAACCGAAAATATAGATCAATGTGTTTCGCATATTTATCAGGAGCTAAAACTTGTATCATACAATTCTAATTGTGATTCTAATGAATCTTGTGGAATAATAATAGAAGTCATTCTTATCGAACTACTTCCAAAAAACTACAGCAATAGTCATGCATACCAACTTATATGTTTAGACAAGACTTTGTTGACAGTAACATTCTATGATATTTCTCCTGAGAAATCCAACCAGATTTTATGCCCTGACTTTCCATATTGTTTAAAATTGAAAAACAAAGAAATTGTATTAATAACCAGCTGTGGTATGTTATAAATAACATTTAACAGGCATAATGTGCGTTTTAATTTGATTCTAAAAAGTATTTATATTTTAGATTTAAAATCAAAATCTTATGAGTGGATAAAGGCAACTGTTTTACCACAATTCAGAAAATGGGCCGAAGAGAGTAGACACAAAGACAAATTATTATTTTGCATTGAGTCTTTGTCTTTAGTTTCTAAGACTAAATACTATGTAAAGTATAATGACCTGAAACTGAAATATGGCAAAGAATTGGTTAAGGTAATTTCCAACATTGTATAAAGATGCCAAATAAAGACTATAATAATAATATAGGCAATTTTCTTATAACAGTTATCATAATATGTTTCCAGATTTGGCCCGAATGTACAGATCCATCAAAGTTTGTTTATGAAGATGTTGCTATTGCTTCATATTTATTGCTTCTTTGGGAAGATGGAGACATCTTTACAAAGCAGTCATTTGTTGATCTTGGATGTGGAAATGGTTTACTTGTGTACATATTAACAAAAGAAGGTCATAAAGGTGTTGGAATAGATGTACGAAAGAGACAAATTTGGAATATGTACTCTGATGATATTAGATTAGAAGTAAGTTTTTTTTTTGTCATTGCTGCGTCTGACTCTGACACTTGTTATAAATATCTTTGTTTACACTTACAGGAAAAAACTATTATACCTTCAGATTTCAATCTGTTCCCTGAAACAGATTGGATTATTGGTAATCATTCAGATGAGCTCACTCCATGGATACCAGTCATAGCGGCTAAGAGTTCCTTTAAATGTAATTTTTTCCTACTTCCATGCTGCACTTACAATTTTGATGGTAGTAAATATCAACGAAGAAACTCATGTAAGAGTCAATATACTGATTATTTAGAATATATTAAAGGATTATGTGAAGAATGTGGATTTGCAGTCCATATAGATAGATTGAAAATACCCAGTACTAAAAGAATATGTCTTGTCAGCAAAGGTAGAACATACTCTTCTGAAGAATACTATAAAAATTGTGATAAAATACAAGAAGTCATAAATAGGGATTCATTAAAAGAAAGTGAAAATGATACAACCTGGGTTAAAGATTTCAAACCAAGGGAGACCGTTGAAAGGGTAAGAAATTGCACTCAAATAGACAAGACACTTATTGAATCAATAGTAAATTGCATTGCAAATTATCTATTACTTGAATGTAATTCAAATGACACTGAATGGTCTTGTGATAAGATTGTAGAACTGAATGAAGTAGTGCAATTAATACCTCAAAGTCAATTAAACATATTGAAATCAGAATGTGGTGGTATTAAAACCCTTTTAAAAAATAATCATCATATCTTCAAAGTAGAAAGTGGTAAAGTACAATTAAGATATCCAAAAACGATTGAAGAGGTTAATAAGAACATTAAAACTAATAACTCAAAAAATAAATCAAACAATGTGAAAATACAACAAAGACCATGTTGGTTCTATAAAAATCACCCACAGGGTTGTCCTCTAACAGAAGCAAATTGTAGTTTTTTACATGTTATAAGTTGATTGATATTAAAAGAACATTTAAAAAAAATAGATATTTTAATTAATAATTCAGTCCCTTGCCCACACTATTTCATAATGTAGTAACTACTTACAATATTTTATGTTAACATTATCATCAAAAATCATTCAAGTCAAGTTCCCTTATCTTGTTTTTTCAACAATAATCACTGTTATCTACATTGGAAAATATACCTACAAAATAAAATATTTATACAATATCAAATTATTTATCATGTTACCATTCTGACTATTATGTCTTGATCATTTGCCAAATCCACTTAATATTGATGAATTAATCACATCCACTATTCTATCTCAAAGTGCTTATTTAGCTCCGTCAAGTTTCGTTCATCTACTAACTTTGCAACATCATGCTTTCCCAAAAATGAACAGACCATTCTCAAAGTTGTCCAAATTGTTGATGAACTTGTATCTGCTGATGTTGAATCTGGATACATACTTTTGGCTTTACATTGCTGATTCAGTGCTACGAGAAAATGTTCTGCTGCTTGCTTGTGAGCACCTAAATTCATACAAGTAATACCAACATTGTATCTTGCTCTAATGAAACCCGGTTCTAAATTAAGAGCTTCATGATAAGCATCAACAGCTTCCTCAGATTTCTCACTGTTGGCAAGTGTGGCTCCAAGTCGGTTCCATAACTTTGCATTATCATTTGCAACTATTAAAGCTGTTTTAAAACAGTCAACAGCTTTGTCATATTCTTGACTTATATTGAAAACAACTCCTAGAGCATTCTGAATATCTGCATCAATTTGTGTTGGATTTAGTTGGGCTGCCTTTAGATACAAAGACTTTACATGGGCTTCAAGTCCTCTAGAATCTAGTTTTTTAGGGTCAACATCTTGAGGAAATAAGTCACTGTACTTGGGACTGGCTTTTAACCAGTCTAATAATGATTTAAATGCATACTTTGACATATTTTCATTGGTGTATGCTGCTGCAAGCGTGATATAAGCTTCTAACTGCCTGGGATCTATTTCTAAAGATTTTTTTAAAGCAGTGATTGCTAAAGGATCTTGTTCATTTTCAGCTTGTGTTGTTCCCAACAAGAACCAAGCCTCTGCTGAATTAGGTTCTTGTTGTGCAGCTGCCTCAAAACACAAAACAGCACCTGGGATATCACCCATTCTCAATTTCTCTTTCCCAATTTCTAGAGCACTTTTGTTTTCTGTCATCACATTACCTTCTGTAAAGTTGTATTCCTCAGCAATACCATTGGCAGTTTCTGAACTCCAGTAATCAGTAACATCACTCAGCTTCTCCCACTCATCCTTATATTTTTCTGCCATTTCTTCTAATATCTCATCTTTACTTAATTGCCTTTGACTATCTGCAGAAGTTTCACCTAAGTTTAGTTCTCCCGCACTGATTTTTTTCATAAATGACATGAACTGATTGTATGCCAGTTCATCATCACCTTTTACACTATCAACATATTCTTGAGCTTTAGCCCGGACATTGCTATTATCAATAGTTTCAACCTCTGACTCATTCACATATTGTATTTGTATATTTGATGACTGTGGCTGCCTTAATGGTTGCTGTGGTCTATATAATTGCCGTAACACTGGTTGTTGAGTGATAAAAGAACTGGAAGGTCCCGATGTCCATGGAATATTCATGTGTGATCTGAGATTCGAAACCTGAGATGCACTAGGTGTTTGCATATTATTTTGAATGTTGACTTGTTCTGCCTGTGGTATACTGTTGAGTAGAGCATTCATGTTGAATGTTTGAGGTGCTTGAACATTCTGTGCCATAAACTCATTAACAAATCGGTCTGCTTGAGACGCTGGCTGAGAGATGGCGGCATCTCGGCTTACGATATTAGATAGTTGAACAAGTGAATTATTCCCACCGCAATCTCCTCCAACTAATTTATTCAAAGACATATTGTTTAAAAAAATGTTTATATCTACTGCGTAAAGTTATAGATCGTGCAAGATTCACAATGGATACATTATTATGTACAAAGGTCAATAAGGATCACAGCACAGGGTATTAGATATGCCTATTGATCATAAATTACAACGTAATTTAAAATATTACATGGAATCACTTCAACCGATAAAGTTTCTGAATACATTATACGAGCAGCAAACACATATTTGGACACTTTCACAATGAGGAGGCACACTGACAATTTATCCCGCTAGGTGTCGTATAGTCGCTGGTGCCGTCTATTTGTCAAACACCATAAATTTTTTACGTATTCGTTATCAAATAAGTTATTCAATAATTATAATGCCTTTCTGTAGTGAATTTTAATGCAATAATAAAGGTTTACACCAATTGAAAGGAAAAAAGCCGTGGATTATTAAAAAAAAAATGGACACCAAGCTCATAGGAAGATTATGCAGTTATCACTTCAAACCTAAAGATTTTATTATAAAAGCCGGTTACTGGTTGGTTTAATTAATTGAAATTCATGAAAATCCATCAATTCAATATCAATGACAGTTACCAGTGAGGGTGGCGCCATCTGAGATTAGCTTTGCCTGTCCCTCCCCATTCCATAAACTCAGTGTTTTGTGAGTAAATCGGAGGAGTAGGTAAATGTGAATAAAAAAAGAAAGTACCACAGACTTAGTAGAGATGCTAACGCAATGGAAAGTACCTAGTCCCCTAGTCCAAATTCAATAAAAAAAACAACAGTCACTAACCCACAGTGCTGCCAACTCTTCTAACTAAAAAGGAGCTGCCAGTCCCTTGAAAAAGCGCTAGATCGAGCTAAATACTGTTTAGACGATAAATAAATTACAAAAATAGACCGCAGTTGGGAAAAACCATAAATTCAGTACCAAATTCAAACTGTAACTTAGGACCCAATAAATTAAAGTGACTACCATGCATTTTTTTATAATAGGTATTTCGCATAAGTTAGCACGACTGAGATAAAAAAATAACAAAGTAAACAATTTTTTTTTTAAATTTTCAGAAAAGGTAGTTAAAATGTATTTGTAATTTCATCATCATCTGATTTTTGGGACTTGTATTCAGTAGCCTGTGATACGCTCCAAATGTAGCAGATAGTCGGACTGTGTCAGTTTTCAACACAATTTTGACTTTTGGAAAAAGCGCTAGATTTGGCGCTAGGCGCTAAAAGGAGCTGTACACACAAAAAAGCGCTAGATCTGGCGCCGAAGGGCCTGCCTGCACTGATAACCAAACTACCAAACTTTTAATTTGTTCATGACCATGGATACAAAGTCCTTCAGTCGTAAACATTTTATATAAATATCCATTAAATAGTGATTAAATATCACTTTGATAGTCCCACAAACTAAGTAGAGATACTACGCATTATAGTCCGCACATTAACTTTAACATAGTCCGCATATTAGTCACCGTCCAGTCATGGTTTAGTAAAATGGTGGTCATTGTACTGAAACTTTTCACGGAATTTTTTGAGACAACTTGTAAAGTCACGATACACATAATTCATTCTTCACTGTTGCACATTCCTTGATATTTATTGGATAAAATATCACTGAAAATATGCAATAAAACTAAAAAAAAATACGAATATATGAAAATAAAATCGAAAACGCAACGTTACTCTGCAAGTTCCCGACTTAGCCTTAGGACTTGCTTAGGATTTAGGGCGATCGCTCATTAAAAACATCCGGCAATGGCAACCCTGACCCTGACTAATAGGTTTATTAACTTTAGTTCTCTTGGTAGTTTGTGGGTTTATTTTATATGGCAATACTGACAATCAACGTCAACCACAAAATGTTTTTATAGGTTTTTTCGTTTTCTCTAAAAAATATATAATAATTAAAACTGAAGAAAATAAAACAAGGTTTTGATTCTTCAAATAAATAGTATAGATCATAAATTTTTTATTTTGAATTGGTTTCATGAGGTTATGTAAGTCAAAGACAGGTTAGGTAGGTAGGTATTGCAATGTTTGTTATTATACGTAGTTTAATATGACGAAAACGACAGAAAACCTTAGTGAAATGGATAACAATGCAGAAGAAACACAAGCATTCGAAAAAACTGAAGTTGAACCAGAAGATAAATGGTTGGTAAGTTAGTGGAATCAGGCCTGCCGAGCTTGAATGCATCGAGAAAATAAATTCGCATTTCTATGACAGGATATTCTATATCTTATTAATAATCTATACTCGCAGGCCCGCGGAATTATACTGCTTTTATAATCTTACCAGACATGTAATTTAGAAAATCATTTAATGAATTTATTTTTAAGAGAGGTAGAGCATAGCGTTTATTCGCTAAAGAGCAGCTTGACTGGGAGGTACCTCCACTTTACAGAATACTGCAGCAAAATAAGCTTATGTTGTGTTCCTGCATGTGAGTAAGGTCACCAGTAAGGTCTCATTGGGGAGTGGGGAATGGTCAGTAACGCTTGAGTGATGCTTCATGTGTTGCAAGCGTTCATATGGCTATGGTTACTGCTTACCATCAGTCAGGCTGTATGATTGTTTACCAACTTCGTCTTATAAAAAATAATAATAATGAATTAATTGATGATCAACATAGTCATAGACCATTGTCATCAGTTTAAATGAAGTTGCTTCTGGCCCAGGGCTTTGGCCTCATAATAAAACAGAACAATTTTTTACTTCACACCCACTAAGTGATACTAGGTCATATTCAAACATGAGAATCAAGTTCAATATGAATGTACCATGTAACACATAAATATCTCATATCTGAGAAAACTTGTAACTGGCCTTCCATATCTTTACTTCAGTGTACTTCTGGGTCTAATTAAATTATTGATTCTATGAGTGATATTATAGTACATCCTTCTAAAATAAAGGAGTTCAAAGAGTTTTATTCAAAAGTGTACTTTTTGTACATAATGTACTCATAGTACCTATACTATAATAGAAACTACCACCATAGAATTTGTACAAATATTTTATAAGTAAAGGAGTTGGAAGATTTTAGTATTGAGCCTGGAATTCCTATCATTCCGCCATTTTATTTTATTTCAAAATGGCGTCCACAGTTGACTTATATAAAAATCAATAGCTGACATCAATACAATCAATAAATATTCTGTGACAAAACCTCATAAGTGTCACATATCATATCTGAGTGTACTGAGTCTGGATCAGGGAGAATCAAGCTCAGATGTCTGGATGAAAACAAAAAAAAAAGAATATTATGTAATACTAGCTGACCGGCACGACTTCATACGCGTGGTGTCCTACTAACCTATACCCTAACCTACCCTACCCTACTAGCCTAACCTACCCTACCCTCGCAACTTTCCTATTTTTTCTTTCACCTGACAATAACAAATACAACAAAAAAAGAATTAGCAAAATAGGTCCAGCCGTTAACGCGTGATGACGTGACCAAGGGAAATAGGGATTCATTTATATATATATATAGATATCAGGTATCTGGTGGCACAAGCGAGTAGGTAATATGAAAAATAAATAAATATAATTCAAATAAAATTTGTGTTTCCAGATAAGAGAATGTGACTTATATAAAGATGAATACAAAGAGTGTACAAGCTTCAGGGGCAGATTTCAACAGTACTTCATATTTGGTGAAACGGCAGACTGCAACCAATGGAAGAAGGACTATGATAACTGCTGCAAATGGGAGAGCAGCAAAGATGTGAAAGCCGCTGTAAGCATTATATTTGTTTCCATTCTACTCTACTCATATCTAATAGTTGTTTACAATAGTTGTGTGATAGAGCTATTTAAACAAATAAGTATATTTAAATCCTGAATTTCACAAAACTTGGTTTTAACCATCTCATGACTTAGAGGAGCAGGTCATAAAAATATATAACCTGTATTAAAGAAGTTAACGCTTTGGAAATTGATTACTTTATATAAATATGTTTTTTTTAAATTAATTAAAGGATGCAGTAATAAACAGTGAAAAGGCACGGCGGTTAGAACGGCTAAGGGCACACTATGGAAATGATATCTGGCAAAAACGAGATGCACCCCCAAGTGACTGGAATAAACCACTACCTAAATGGATGGTAGAGAGGGACGAAAACACCTACCTCGCTCAGAAAGCACAAGATATTAGAGAAGGAAAAATTGATGATGATAAAGGATTTTGTTCCATTATGTGATTTTATTAGAATTATTTATTGTTACATTTAGTAGGAAATTAAACAAATTAATACCTTGTAACTAATTGTTTCAAATTCTTATCATTTCTTTCCAAAATATAAATATGCTATTTGTGGTGTCTAATAGAATTAAGATTACTTTCAACCAACTTTATGTGCATTGTTTCGATAGAAAATGAAAATATAATCTCCTTATTCTTCAGTAGGTTATTTATAATTTGAGGAGCCAATATTACTTATAATCCTGTACAGTTGATTGATTTGGATCTAAAGCAATCTCAATTTTCCAATATAATATTGTATACCTCTAATTTGCCAGTTAAAGTAGATAACGCGGCTCCTTATCTTAAACGAGAAACAAATCCTATTGAGTAATCAGGAATTTGAGTATATGAAGTCATACAGCTAAGTATTACTCTATTATGTCCAAAATTAATTATTATTTTTCATGTTGTTTACAAATCATATAGCGAGAGTTATCTAATAGTCCTGACCCAGCAACTGTATTCTTATCACTGAGATAAGACGTAGCAGTGCCTTTAATTGTTCACAAATATGATAAAGCTACATGTTTACTAGCTCGCAGACGAGATTGTAACACAGTCGACAGTAAAACAATACTAATGAGTCGCGTTCTGTGCCGAGCGGCATTTTCCCTACGTTTCACTCAGGTGCCAATGGCTCGTAACGCGTCAGGTTTCCTCATTGAGGACCCCAAATACTCGTTTCTGAAGGAGTTGGGACTGCAAGAGAAGAATGTTGGCGTGTTCAATGGAAAATGGGAGGCGAATGGTCAGGTAAGTAAAATTAAACCTAAAAATGAGTGTCTTATAGATTAATAAGTAGGTTAATGAGTTATCTTTGAGTGTAGTAAGACTTTATTCAAAAGCTATATGTAGGTACCAACAATCCTTTTAATAATGTGAATATACGCTCGTTTATATCTATCTACTAGCTGACCGGCGCGACTTCGTTCGCGTGGTGCCTACCCTTATCACTTAGGGGTATGAACAATAGATAGTAGCCGATTCTCAGATCTACTGAATATGCATATAAAATTTGGTAAAAATCAGTAAAGCCGTTTCGGAGGAGTAAGGTAACTAACATTGTGACACGAGAATTTTATATATTTTTTTTTTTTTTTTATACCACTTAGGTGGCAAACAAGCATACGGCCCGCCTGATGGTAAGCGGTTACCGTAGCCTATGGACGCTTGCAACACCTGGGGCATCACGCGCGCGTTGCCGACCCTGCAGAAATCTCTTCACACCCCTTTTGAAGAACCCCATGCTGTACTCCATTGGGAAAACCACGGCGGGGAGCTCATTCCACAGTCTGAGCGTCCGCGGAAGGAAGCTCCTTTGAGCCCGCACAGTACGAAACAATTCAGGTTTCAATATGTGAGGATGGACTCCCCGTCGATGGCGAGAGTTGCGATGGTAGAAAGTAGCCGTGGGCATCATCTTAAACAATTCTTCAGAACACCGTCCGTTGTACAAGCGGTAGAACACACATAAGGAGGCAAAGTCTCTCCTCAGACTGAGGGGCTCTAAACCGCTTGTGAGCTCGGGATCGTCGACAATTCTTATGGCACGTCGTTGAACCGAGTCTAAAGGATCAAGCTGGTATCCAGGTGCCCCCGCCCATAGATGACAGCAGTACTCCATATGAGGCCGGACTTGCGACTTGTAAAGTTGCAGCCTTTACCCCGATGTGAAGTACTGCCTCGCTCTGTTGAGCACTCCGAGCTTTTTGGATGCTAGCTTAACCTTGCCTTCTAAGTGACTTCGGAACAAAACGTCGCTAGAAATGTCGACGCCGAGGATCCCGATGCTTTTGCTGATGTTCAAGGACGTGTTCTGGAACTGTGGAGCCACAGCAAATGGGGTTTTCTTAGCGGTGAACGCGCAGGCTTGAGTCTTGGTGGGGTTGAAATGGACTAGGTTTAGTCGACCCCAATCGGAGACACTAGTTAGTGTACTCTCGATTTCAGACACCAGCCGTTCGCGGCTTTCCTCAACCTCGGAACGAGGGATATTTGCACGGCCCGTATAATGGGCGTCCCCTGTACTGTCGTCCGCATAGCAATGAATGCCGTCAATAGACAGCATATCATTGATATGCAGTAGGAACAGTGTTGGGGACAGCACAGAGCCTTGCGGAACGCCAGCATTTATGTCCATGCTATCGGAGCAGCTACCGTCGACGACGGCTCTTATGCATCTGCTGGACAGAAAGCTGGCAATCCATTTGCACAATCCCTCGGGAAGCCCGTATGATGGTAACTTCGTTAGAAGACCCCTGTGCCAGACCCGATCGAACGCCTTCGCCACATCTAGGCTCACTGCCAATGCCTCACCTTGACTCTCGATGGCGAGTGACCAACGGTGCGTGAGATACACAAGGAGGTCACCAGCTGAGCGACTGTGGCGAAAGCCATACTGTCGGTCGCTCAACAAATCGTGATCCTCCAGGTATCTCAAAAGCTGCGTGTTGATCACTCGCTCCATGACTTTGGAGAGAAGGGAGGTGATGGCGATAGGCCTGTAATTCGTCGGGTCTGATCTGTCACCCTTTTTGGGCACTGGGTGCACATGGGCAGTCTTCCATGAAGACGGGACTTCCTTTTTGGTGTAGGAAAGCGCGAAAAGACGCGTCAGTACTGGACACAACTCAGGAGCACACCGCTTCAGCACCACTGCCGGTATGCCGTCTGGCCCACTCGACTTATGGATGTCCAGAGAAAGCAATTCCCGCCGGACCTCCCGTTGGGTAATGCTTATCTCCGGCATGGAGCTGTCACACCGCGGAATGGTAGGCGGTGTAGCGCCCATATCATCCAAAGTCGAGTTCGAGGCAAAGATAGAGCCTAAAAGGTCAGCCTTCTCTTTAGCACTATGGGCCAAGTTTCCGTCCGGCTTACGTAGTGGTGGCAAGGACGACTGGCAAAAGTTTCCCTCAGCAGCTTTGGCAAGAGACCAGAAAGCGCGACTCCCAGAGGGAAGGCTAGTCAGCCTCTCACCAAACCTGCCGACGAAATCGTACTTAGCCCTGGCAATCATACGCTTACTGAACCTCGAGGCAGCGTTAAATTTGCGTTTCGCATCAGAGATGTTAGGGTCCTGATTAGTTTGGGCCGTTATATTATAAGATCTATCAGTAGACAAAAGCTAAAAGCTGAGTTTATATGCAGTAGGTAATTAGTAAATTCATATTGTGAATTGTGTATCCAAACATATTATCGTAGTGCAAATACTTTCGCTTTTATCTACGTAACTACCTAAACATATCTTACACATAGTTACTTATAGAAGAACGAGATAAGTCTATTCAAATGATATAACTAGCAAATTGCTAGTAGCAATACCTACCTTTTACCAAAGTATACCGAATTATATGACATCAACAGTTAACTGTGAACAGGTAATCCGATCATTCAGTCCAGCTAATGGTAAAGTAATAGCGGAGGTACAAGGCGCGAGCTCGTCTGATTACGAGGCTTGTGCGGCGGCGGCGCAGGAAGCGTGGCACGCGTGGGCGGGGCTGCCGGCCCCGGCGCGCGGGGACCTCGTGCGGCAGATCGGGGACGCGCTCAGGGAGAAGCTGCAGCCTCTGGGACAGCTGGTGGCCTTGGAGATGGGTGGGTGTAACTTATGTAGCGTTGACCTAGGGAATGACTTTGGCTTGTGAAAGTGGAGATGTGCGATGATATGGTACTGAGGTGCTGGATGTAGTCGTATTGTATGTACATACGTTAGATGACGCAAGCGAGTTACTTGCTTGGTCAGTAATCGTGTAGCTACCGAAGGAACTGTCTTCTTTATACGATATATGTACCTGTCTTATTTAAAGATGTATTGTATCTATCAGGATTGATCGAAATAATTAATGATTTCGTCAGACTTCTAGGTGAGTATCATCATCAACCTAATAAGGCATGTAATTTACAACACTATAGTACCTATTGATATCTGCCATTTCCTTTCCATCCTTGTTAAGAGGAGGCCTCTGCTCAGCAGTGGGACATTATGGGCTGATATACAATCCATCCTAAGTATTAAGGATAGCACTTACCTATAGAAAAAGAAAAAAAACTGGCTCGAAGGAACAATAATATTACACATATTGTAACCGCTAACAACATATCTTATATATCAACAGACTAATAATGACACATGAGTAGCACAAATAAATCATGATAATTCGATTTTCATCAGGTAAAATCCTGCCAGAAGCGATAGGTGAGGTTATAGAGTACATCCACGTGTGTGACCTGGCGCTGGGTCTGTCCCGCACTCTCCCCGGCACGATCTTCCCATCGGAGCGGCCCGGGCACGCGCTCATCGAGAAGTGGAACCCGCTGGGTGCGATCGGCATCATCACGGCTTTTAACTTCCCCGTTGCTGTGTTCGGGTGGAATAGTGCTATTGCTATGGTAAATTAAACGTTATTATATTGAAATATATCAACCATTTTTGAAGAGAAGTAATAGTTAGATAACAACATTAATAAAACAGTTTCGGTAATGATTAAAATATCGAAATAGATAAGATTGTTTGTGACTTACATTTAAGAAACAGGCATAATTATACAATCTCTATAATAATAGATTGATGTCATTAGATAGTGTAAACCGTACCCCCACAAACGTGTAGGTACCTATAAATGGATAGGTATCTTTTCCACTAAACATAATATATAATATACTGAGACATTCCTCACACACGGTCATCTGATCCCAAACTAAGCAGAGCTTGTTCTATGGAAACCAGATAACTGATGGTATACTACTCTTTTTTTTTTTTGTAAATACATAATTACACCCAGACTCAGGACTAACAGACATGTTCATGCACACTAATGCATGTCCTGTGCGGAAATCGAACCCACGACCTGCGGCGCAATAGGTGGAATCTTTACCAGAGTCTTAACCAACTGGCCTGTCTGTGTGTATCTTAATTATTATTTTAAAGCCATGTCCTACCCCTAGGTATGCGGTGACGTGAGCGTATGGAAGCCCTCTGACACAACCCCTCTAACAGCGGTAGCAGTAACAAAGATCGTCGAGAGCGTGCTCCGTAAGAACGACATGCCCGGTGCGATCGCGTCGCTGTGCGTCGGCGGGCGGGACATCGGACAACAGCTCGTTAAGGATGAGAGGATGAAGCTTGTCTCTTTCACCGGCAGCACTGCTGTTGGACAACAGGTGGGTTTGTAGCTTTATAAATGGTGTTGGTACACGTGTGTTGTAAGCCGATGATAATTCACATGGAGAATAAATTAGAAGAAAACAGACTCTAACCCTATTATAGAACTAGATTATAACTCAAGAATAGATCGTGTTGGTCGAAAATAAACCTAATATCATTGTTGCAGGTTATAAATTCAATTGGTTTATTCTCGTCTCAAAACTTAAGTTTAGCTTTTTTTTTATTTTTGACTAGAATATTGCACTACCTAGTGAAACTCAAAGAAGAGTTAAACGTGTCGGATTTGCAAACGGACGGTTCCGTACAATATTAACTAACTCATTGTGCTATGAAAACAAAATACAAAAAGTTTCTTGTATGGGCGCCCCCTTTAATTTTTGATATTATTTCATTTGGCAATAGAAATACATATTCTCTGAAAATTTTAGCTGTCTACCTATTACCGTTCATGAGATACAGCCCACATGGACATGGACAGACAGATGGACGGACAGTGGAGTATTAGTCCCCGTTTGGCACCCTTCGGGTACGGAACCCTAGATACGAATTGTGAACTTATTTTTTGTTTGTTTTTAGAAGTCGATTAAAAACCAACTGTGATCCCCGTTTGTTAATCTATTAAAAACTTCAGATTGCGCATATCATAATCTTACTTAATCAAACACCTATCTGCTTGAATTTGATTCATCACATACAACATTTTAATTTAAACCTTATATACGTAACTATAATATTCAGTATTGAACAGTAAATGCATGAATGAGTACAATCCTAAAGATACCAACATGATTACTTATCGGTGGTTGTCACCAGGTGGGCGTGGAGGTTCAGAGGCGCTTCGGGCGGCACCTGCTGGAGCTGGGCGGCAACAACGCGATCATAGTCAACTCGGACGCTAATCTAGACTTGTTGCTGAACGCGGCGCTGTTCGCTTGCGCCGGCACGGCCGGACAACGGTGCACCACTACTAGGAGGCTGCTTATTCATAACAAGGTATTTTAAGTGCACAGACGAAAGACGCGCAATGACGGTCAGTTTGCTTGAATTTTTATGTTTCCTGAGTAAAAAAAAAATTATTCTAATTAGTCCGTCAGTTAGATTATCAAGAAATTTTGGACACGTATTTTTTGCTTTACTAAATAATTAACAATTGACGAAGAAAAAGCACAACTTTCGGGAGTGGGGTTCGTGACGTCACTTGTTACTAAAAAGTGTACCACACCGTGACGTCACGCGCAACTTCAACAAACCATATCCTCGTATTTTTTTTGTTTAATTGAGAGAAAAAAAAATACGTGTCTAATATTTTTTGTTAATGTATATGACGGACTAAATAGTATTTTTCAGGAAACTAGCCCATTCTATTCCACCAATTTCTCACCACCGACAGACAATGCGCTCTGATTGGCTAAGTCAAGGATACACGCGCTCTGATTAGCCAAGTCAAGAACACACGATGCAGTGATTGGTCCTTACTGTTCAAAATCAGTGCTAAAGTGGTGAATTGGATTGGATCGCTCGGTTTTACTACTCTAAAGGAATTTTAAGTTAGTTAGGTAGTTACTACATATAGGGTTATTTTGCAACATCTAGCCAAATTTTCAGGGGTTAATGTACTCATAATTATTATGATCAAAATAGAATAAGTGATATTGTCTAAAAAAAGTTGATACATAGTACCTAAATAAAGTCACAAATAAACGTGATGAGGCGCCTCTTGCAGATTTTACCTCTTACAGATTTGATCCGTATGATTGCTACCATAGAAATACAAATATCTTTTGAGTCAGTCGGTTCGATTCTAATAAAGGAGATTTTCGTTTGAGTTATTATTTAAGATACGTACAGTAGTACCCAACTGATGTGGCGCGTCGTGAATCTTCGTTCGCACAGAAAAGAAAGTATGGCCCCGAAGATTAAGGAACTTACAATCAACCTTAGATCACTACTATTAGGTTCATAATTAAAATTATCTTGCGTTGTTTTTCGAGCTTAGTTTCAGACAATCTAATAATTTCTATTTAATCAGGTTTACAGCGAGGTAGTAAACCGTCTGAAGAAAGCATTCTCCGGTGTGGTGAGCAAGATTGGCGACCCACTTCTATCGGATACACTTATCGGACCGCTACACACGCCTGCCGCTGTTGAAGCTTACAAGAAGACTGTCGCTGAAATTGTCAAACAAGGAGGCACCATTGAATTTGGAGGGAAAGTAAGTACTTACCCACCTATCAGAAATGAGGAATGTCGTTGAGCTTCAAATTACCAACCAAAAGTTGACGATACCAATCAATTCACAAAACATCGGTATTACAGGATATTCAGTAGGTAATACACATTGTCACCAAAATAAGTGGTATGCAAATTCTTGCTTGACCAGACAGTGCATTGTTTAGCTGTGTGAGTCCGTGTTATATAAAGTAACATACATATTTGTGTAGACACCCTAGAGTTTAAGGCAGGCCTAGACTGAAAAAATATTTTCCGGAGAGGTATACTTCTTCGCTCCTTTTTTTTCGAACGATGGCTCATCTACTAGCAACTTGTAACGGAATGAGAAAATGATATAATAATACATATTATTAGCAAGGCCGTAAAAAGATAATGAACCTCGTAGTGCGGTGACTTTGGTTATGATTTTAATTCAATAACCTTGGTTGGAAGCAAAAAATATATATATTTTTTGTTATTTTTAGCTGAAACTTTTTATAAGGAGTTTATACCTGATGAAATCTTCACCTTTTTATTATAGATATATATACCCTTTCTGTTAAACTTTGTATAAATACTAATGTTGTAAAGCTGAAAACTGCAGGGCACTAGCTATATAAAAATTTAAGCAAGAAAATAAAAGACGATATGATTTTGGTCAAATCGATGTTTAAAAAGCTACATTAAAACAGGTGATCGAACGCGAAGGATACTTTGTGGAGCCCACGATCGTGACAGGGCTCCCCCACGACTCCCCCCTCGTCAAGTCGGAGTGCTTCGCGCCCATCGTGTACTGCATACAGATCCCGGACTTGGAAACTGGTATCAAATACAACAATGAAGTAGAACAAGGCTTGTCTTCCAGTCTATTCACTGAGAACTTGGGTGATGTGTTCCAAGTAAGTTATTTTTTTATTTATACATTATGAAACCTTGTTTTTTTTTATAATCGTCTATTGACAAGCTTCATTATGTCGTCCGAGTACTTTTTGTTGCATTACTATTCCATACTATGGTGGATGATCCCCTTTTTTACAAGCTTTTATTTAACTTGCAATGTTTGTATGTATGTTTGTTCGTTCAAGTGGAATCTTGCATGTCGAATTTCACCCACTTCCAGTGGTCGGATTGTCTTGATATTTGGTATACATTAGTATATTGGAAGACAATGCAAGTACAGTCAACAAAAAGTACAGTCACCAAAAAAAGCTTAGATTTAAAATGAAATTTTTCAAAAAACTTATAATTGTGATATTTTTTGCGTTTTTATTTCATAATAGGCTAGCTAGATGTCAAACGATCTTGTTTTTTGTTGGGATCAAATGTCTATATGGGACCAATTATCCCCATTTTCCACATCCACCTACTCAAGCCTTATTCACCTATGATTTTTAGATAAAAATTTGTTAAACAAAACTCAATAACACGATATTTTGGCAGTGGATCGGCCCCCACGGTTCGGACTGCGGCATCGTGAACGTGAACATACCGACGAACGGCGCGGAGGTGGGCGGCGCGTTCGGCGGCGAGAAGGCAACCGGCGGCGGCCGCGAGTGCGGCTCCGACGCCTGGAAGAACTACATGAGGCGCTCCACCGTCACCATCAACTACTCGGGCACCATCAAACTGGCGCAGAACATCAAGTTTGGTGATCAATGAACCTCAAAATATATGTTAGAAACACCTATTACCGTTCACTAAATTAACTGTTTATCAGTTAAATCTATGGTTATTTATATCATATAGATAAACCTTATAGAGACGCAATATAGTAAATTTTGCTTTGACATTCTTAAATGTCTGTATTTCTTAGATTTAACACACTGCACTACTACTGATACTCAGGGTGTTGCAAGTGTCTATAAGCTACGGTAACCGCTTACATCAGACGGTCGTATGCTTGTTTGCCGACTTTGAAAAATAATAATAACAGTTACTAACTAATCTGCACATACGAAGATACTCAATGGTAATTGTAAAGCCTATATTATAGATCGAGATAAAACCTCAAGAATAGATCGTGTTACTGGAAAAAAACTCTGTTTCAAATTCATTGTTTTAATATCAACTCAAAACTTGACTTTTGCTTTGATTGACGTTCTAAAATATGGACCTTAATCACTTGTCAACAATATAAATTCCAACCCTCTTACCATGATGTCTACTAATTCATGAGATGAAGACACTATCTTACATGTGCTAGTGGTTGGTTTTGTTTCAGTACTTGCATATGAAAAGGGCCATGATTTCCGCCGTTTGATATCTCCTACATGAAATGATTTGTTTATCTATCTGTTTATAAATTTTAGCTTTATTTTATTCATTTGTAAAGTTGAAGACTGATTTGTAATAAAACACAAAAATTATCCAATTTCATATTTATTATACCTTGAGTCCTTTTTAATATTTATCATTAAATAACTTAAAAGTTTGTGTCATCTTATCATACAAAACTTTAGATTACTTATCTACAATAATGTACTACCATAGTTCATTATAGCAATAGCTAATGATCGAGGGGTCGTAGAGTCTAACACACCAATGAGTCCTAATACAAAAGATATGTGATCATGAATGTGGATGGTGTACTCTCCAAAGGTCTACTGCAATGTCTAGCGTGTCGCGCCGATGAAATCTGTAAGTTTGTGGCAAATTGAACTTTAACTCTGCTATGACGCTGCCTTCTACTCCCCAGTCTTTGATTTTCTTGTCTACATAATGCCTGTAAGAAATGGAGCATTTTTAATTAATGTAATAAAACTAAACAATTCCGTACCTTAAATACTTCTTCCGTAATAATAAACATACCGCGTAGTGGATTTATGTAAAGAGTACACACTATTGCAGCTAACATGGACGCCCCTCTTGAGAAACTCGATGTCTATTCCAGCATTGTTCTTGGTACCAAATGGTGGATTCATTAGCACTGTATCGAAATAGTTATCCCATCTGAAAAATGAATACATTACGGACTTAATTACTCTGACATGGTTTGATTATCAGGTAACAAAGATAGCATTGAAAATTATTCAACGTAAAAAATAATTTGCTATGCTATGACATTTGTTGCCTCAAGGTTAATTGCTACAAATCTGTAAATTGATGAATATAAACTGTTCTAAAATAAATGTACTTCAAGAGACTTGAAGGCGTGCAACCAAAGCTTACCTATATGAATCTGTTTTAAGAAAGTCACATTGAACAGCATCAATATTAGGCATATCCATGTCGTGAACGTTTTCGTGGAAGACTTGTAAAGCGTCATCGTCAATGTCTAGGGCTGTGACCGCGGCGGCGCCCAGGAGCGCGGCTCCCACGCTGAAGGCGCCCGGCCCGCACCCCGCGTCCAGCACCAAGCTGTCTTCTAAACTTCCGAATTGTGTCTGATGTACATCAAAATACACTGAAGTTATATAGGGCATTATATAACTCATATTTTCTGATCTTTACTACTCTGTTTAGTTTACTATTGGATTACCATAGTGTGAAAAAGGGAAGGATATAAATTGTTTGCATTGTGTTCAGTAAAAGAGTTCATAGACAACTGAAAATAGTTTGGACAAACTTTGCTGTCAAATCATATGCGATGATTGAGGAAAAATCCATATAGAGTACCTAATACTGAACAATCAAATTCCACAACTAGACAGTGATTGACTTGGCCAATCAGAGTGCATGTGTCCTCAACTTAGCCAATCAGAGTGCATTATCGGCAGTAGGAAAATGGCAGAATAAGTGCACTTCTTTGGGTTAATTGTTTGATGTATGCAATTAACCCATCCATATACACAATTGCAAAAGGTTCAACAGCAAACCATTCTATGGCTTGGCCGGACCATGTTCAGTAGTCTTCATTTGTTGTTTGTTATCTGCACTTTTAAGACAAAGGCTATGTAAATACAAATACAATTTACCTGTATGGTAAAAAGGGCAACGGCAGCAATATGTGCAGGTGTCTCATACTGCTCCAAAACAATCTTAGGTTTGTTGAACCCATTCAAGCCTTGCAAATGACCCTGTAAAGTCTTTAACTTCATCACTGCTGACATTTTTACTTGTTTTCAAATCGAGGTAACACTGGTAATATCTGATTTCCAAATGAAGAGTCTTGGGAGACGAAGTAGCCACAAGATGTGGCGTTTGCGTGCTGCAAGGCTGCCCTGTGACTTGTATTAACTATGTTAGCTTCAGGCAGTTGTGGAAAACCCTAAAATGTTTAAACTTAGTATTAACAAAAATAGCCTTCGTTTTGTCCACATTCTGACCATAGTAATTGATGAAGTGGCCATAGATTGTAAGCTCATAAAAGGCTCTCAAAACCTAGAACATAACTGACTCTCAAATGCAGCTGCCATAACACTGGTTAGTGCTTGGGGACTCATTTTCTACTTGAGGATGGGAGTGATAGTAAGCTGGTTGAGAGTGCGATTACTCATTATCTTAAGGCTGTATTAGCATTTTTATGTGAAAACTGTTATTGCTAAGTAGTCCATGTAAAAATTGCTAATATATGCATATTCACAAAGTAAAATAAAACAGGTAAATCAAGCAAAATATGCAATCGCAAATGTATATCCTCTATAGATTTCTACTGATCGTAGTTTAAATACATGTTAGGTGATACTCATTACTTACAGCTGTTGCAGATACTGGTGGAATTGAGCACATAGGCAGCTGGCTGACAGGGTTCGGTTGTGTGAGGGATATAGATGTGGCGGTAAGAGGAGCAACTGCACCCTGCTTCAGAAGCATCTGTTTCTTCAGCTGAAGTTCCTCCAAAATTTTCCTGTTTGTTAATTCTGTTGAATAATTTTATATAGCCAAACTGCATTATTCAGTCACTCCACACATACAGAGCATATAATTACTTTTATGTTACTTTATTTTGGTTAGAATGTTTTATCTACTTGTTTACGCTGCAACTAACCTCTTTGGGCGTTAGGCTGAGGAAACGCCATCTAATATCGATCAAGTGATGAATATTACAGTATTCGCATTTAGCTACTGATCTAAAATATTTTTGTAAATAACTCAAATTAATTCGATTTTATTTTACTATGTTGTAAGTTCATTCAATCCAATAAAGCAGAAGCACACAAGCACACATCCACAAACTACCAAGAGAACTAAAGTTCACACATCTCACACTTGTCTCAAACACAACACAACACGGATAATGAATGAATGAATTCTCTAGTATAGTGTATTATCTATGGAATGAATCCCAGATCTCTAAGTATATACTGTAGTCGTGGATTAGGACTGTAGTCTTTGATCCCAGATAACTATATTAGTCGGAGAATGAATCAGAATGAATCAAAGACTACAGTAGGTATATACCAAGAATCATATTCTAATATATAAGATTCTTGGTATATACTTAGGAATGAATCTTTGCTGAGGACTATAATGTGAAAGTGATTTCTTCTTCTTCTTCTTATTTTTAATTTTGGCAACCAAGCCCAAATTAGGGCTCATTTCTGCCAGTGTCGAGTTATATTATAGTTTCTAGTCACAATAAATCACTTCACATTATAGTCCTCAGTCAGTCACCGTCCATAAAAGTCATGTTTTACTACTGATCACACCACTACCTGATCTGCGACTATTGCGCCCTCTAGTGTTTTTAAAATAAATAAAACAACATAGAAGATAGTGAATGTAATGTATTAAAAATATTTCAAATTATACTTATGTTATTCGTGAGAACGAAACCATACCGCGATGTAATTAACAACTAGCGCCATCTAGTTTACTAACATGTAAACACCGTGAACATAAGCCGCCCACCAAGAACGACTGTTCTTAACTATATTTACTACAAAAGTGCATAAAAAATCAAATCACAATAAGAAAATATAAAAGAAAAAAAAACTTAAATCTATCTTATCCTTTTAATATTAATCTGCTGCAGGCAAAATACAAATTTTAGATACAGGTCTTTTAAAACATGAATTTTTGCAGCGCAATGTAACCACTCGAGTAATATTATCTGCACCAGGGTGCTTTTGAATAACACGTCCCATCAGCCATCTGGCTGGGGGTAAATCCGGTTCCCTTACTAAAACTACATCGCCCAACTTAGGTTCAGGAATCACACGTGACCATTTGTAACGCTGCATCAAACTAGCTAAGTACTCTTGGGTCCAGCGACGCCAAAAATTCTGCAATAAGCGTTGACATAATTGCCATCGTTTTAGAGAGCTAATTTTAGTAACTTCGTAACTACGGTCGGGAGGTAAGACTAAAGGTTCACCTATGAGGAAATGTCCCGGGGTCAAAGGCATGGGGTCACCCTGATCCTCTACATAAGAAATTGGTCTTGAATTGAGACAGCTCTCAATTTGAGCGAGCAACGTAATTATCTCTTCAAAAGTCAATGTATTATTACCAATTATACGATGAAGATGGTATTTAGTAGATTTAATACCAGCCTCCCATAATCCACCAAAATTTGGGGCTCGTGGTGGGATAAAATGCCACTCAGTACCATTTGTAGCCAACCATTCAGAAACATCCGGCACAAATTTTGATCGTTCTACGTTAAATAACTGCTTTAGATCTTTTGCAGCCCCTATAAAATTTGAACCATTATCACTGTATAAGTCACTACAATGTCCACGCCTTGCAACAAATCTTCTGAACGCTGATAAGAAACCTTCTGATGTCATATCACTTACTGCCTCTAAATGTATGGCCTTTGTGGACATACAAATAAACAAACAGATATACCCTTTATAGGACTTATTACCACGACCTTTAGATACTCTAATACTAATAGGCCCAGCATAGTCTACTCCAGTATGTAAGAAAGTTCTGGTCATAGAAACTCGGGACAATGGGAGTTGACCCATCATTTGATTTTTATGATTAACCTTATAGCGAATGCAGGTAACACACTCCCTGTAGTGACGCTTAACTAAATTCTGTACCCCAATAATCCAGTATTTTGCACGTATGAAATTAAACATTAATTGTGGCCCACCATGTAAGGTTTTAAGATGGGCGTCTGCTACTACTAATTTTGCTAAGAAAGAACTATGAGGAATTATTATCGGATGCTTAAAATCGTCCTCAATATGTGCATTTTGAATTCGCCCGCCAACTCTTATTATACCGAATTCATCTAAAAATGGACACAATTTAGAAATTTTTGAAATTTTATTAACTTCCTTTCCTATTTTTAAATTCACAAGCTCTTCTCTAAATTCTTGAGTTTGACACTTTTTTAACATTATAATCAAAGCTTCACTTATTTCCTTTTTCGATAGGTAGGTATGCGTTTCTTTCTCTTCTTTCTTCTTTAGGACTCGCTTGCAATAAGCTACTACTCTTAGCAATTTATTCAATGAGGAATATTTTGACCAAATTTCATCTTTGTCATCTTCTATTGTGGCCAAATTTACGGATTTTTCTTCTAGGTGTGTTTCTTCTCTATTTTGTCTTATACGATTAATCTCTTTTTCCTTCAGCCATTTTGGACCATTTTTCCAGAGTAGTTCATCCTCTAAGTTTTTGGTGCCCCGTGATGCACAATCTGCTGGATTATCTTTTGAAGAAACGTGTAGCCATTGATTAGGTTCCAATGAAGATAAAATTTCCGAAACTCGATTTGCGACAAATACCTTCCATTTATTAGGCTGACTATTCAACCATGCTAAGACCACGGAAGAATCGGTCCAAGCGTAGATATGCCTTTTGTCAAAGCTCATAACTTCGGCTACTTCAATCAACAGGCGTGTTAACAGTACTGCACCGCACAACTCAAGCCTTGGAATAGATACTTGCTTTATTGGTGCAACCTTCGTTTTAGAAGTAATTAACGAAGTGTGAACCGTTCCATCTTTTTTAACTACTCTTAAATATACGACAGCTGCAAACGCTTCAGAAGATGCATCGCAAAAACCATGCAACTCCTGGATAACATCATCTTCTTCCGTACTAATCCATCTGGGTATTTTAAATTTAGAAAGCTGACTTAAATTATTTCTATAGTATAGCCATTCCTTTAGTAAATTTGGTGTTAATTGTTCATCCCATCCAATACCTGCGAGCCATATTTTTTGAATAAAGATTTTAGCTGTGATGATAACTGGTGCCAACCAGCCAAGTGGATCGAATAGTCGCGCAATATCAGATATGACCGTTCTTTTGGTTACAGGTTGTTTCATATTTGGTAGTTGTACTGAATATGTGAACTCGTCGTTTTCCCGATTCCAAGTTAGACCGAGTATTTTTGTCACCTCATCTATTCTCACCTGAAATTCGGTGTTTAGTCCTTCTTCATTTTCCTTGCAAATAATTTTCAATAATTCTTTACTATTACTAGTCCACTTTTGAAGTTCAAACCCTCCTCCTTTCAACAATTCTATTATTTCTTTATAAATTTGTAATCCTTCTTCGATGGACTGACAACCTGTCATCAAATCATCCATATAAAAATCATTTAAAACTATGTTTACAGCCTTCGTAAACTGACCCCCATCATCGTGAGCCACTTGCTGCAAACATTTTACAGCAAGGTAAGGAGCCGATGCAGTTCCAAATGTGACTGTGAGTAGTCGTAAATGTTGTAAATCTTCATTAGAATTAGCACGCCATACTAACCGTTGGAAATCCACATGTTTTTTGTTAACCTTTACCTGTCGGTACATTTTGACGATGTCAGCTACCAAGCATATAGGATGTCGGCGCCATCTCATAATTATGTGACGTAAATCAGCCTGTAACGGAGGACCTACCAACAGATCATTATTCAACGAAGTATTATTCGCCCCAGTAGAAGACGCATCGAAGACGACTCGTACCTTTGTGGTTGTTTTGTCTTCTCGAACCACTGCATGATGAGGTAGGTAGACAACGCCTGAAGTGGAACATTGTTCTTTTGGTATGACCTCCATATGCCCAAGTTTTAAATATTCTTCAATTACCGCTGCATATTGAATTTTTAAATCTGAATTTTTCATCAACCTTTTTTCTAGATGAAGAAACCTTTTCACTGCTTGATGTTCATGATTATCATATTTGCATGTAGGATCTTCCTCTTTAAATGGCAAATTTACTATATATCTACCGGTAACATCTCTTTCCGTTGTAGAAGCAAATATTTCTTCACACCTTTTTTCTTCATTTGATAGATATCTTTTAGACGACTGATTCTCCTTTTCTAGCTCCCAAAATTGTCGCAATAACATATTATCATCAATTACAGTATGCAGTGTCACTATCTTAGACTTATCTGGGACTTGGTTACGAGTTTTCACCACACCTGATAGAATCCAACCTAACGAAGTGGATTGTGCAATTAAAGATTCACTAGGGTCTCTTTTCACACCTTCTTTAATAACTTGACTATAAACTTCGGCACCCAACAAAATGTCAATTTTATTGGGTGTGTGAAATTGAGGATCTGCTAACTGAAGCTCTTTTAATTCTGGCCACTCAAATGCTATTACCTTTTTACTAGGAAGATAAGAAGTGATGGTTCTGATGACGTATGCTTGTATTGATATTTTTACTTTTGGGTTCACCCTAGAACTTATATTGATGGTTACCATAGCATTACAGGCGATATCTTTGTTTCCATTTAAAACTGAAATCTGTCCTTTAACAGGAGTCTTTTTTAGACCCAAGTATTGCGTCGCTGCCTCAGTAATAAAAGATGCTTGGGACCCTTGATCCAGTAGCGCCCTTAAAGTTTGGCTATCACCGTTAAAACAATCCGCTTGCACTAGCGCGGTAGCTAATATAACTTGTTTATAAGGAAGGATTTTTGAAGATGAAAAATATGATGCCACAGGTTGGGTTTCTAATGATGGATCTTGAGATTCTGAATCACAGTCGGCCCTAGCGTGAGCTGAAACATTAGTTGAGTTTGTACTACTTTGTTCACCTGTTGTTAACAACTGATCAGAATGACCCGATTGACCTTGATCACCGTTGGGATGATGATGTAACAAAGTGTGATGTCTACCTTTACAGAGGCGACATGATAATAAACTCATACAAAATTTTGCCGCGTGATTCCTACCCAGACAATTAAAACATATATGATTCTGTTCGACAAAATTACGTCGGTTGGTTATATCTTCCATTGCAAATTTTTTACACTGTGCTAACTTGTGACTTTCATTACAAAATTGACATTGAATTTGTGTTGCATGAAATGCTTTAGGTTTATTATTATTATTCCATTGTGAATTTTGTGACTTATTTGATGAGGATCCAGAATCAAGGAACTCCAAAGCCCGATATCTATTTGTTATGAAATCTTTAAACTGGACAAATGTAGGTAATTCATCTGAAGCAGTACTATTTGTGACCTTAAGTTCCCATTGCTTCCTCGATTCTGGGTCCAACTTCAACGTAAGTAAATGAATAATTAATATGTCCCAATTGGTAACATTAATCCCTATGTTGGTTAATGAACTTAAACAATCAGATGTATTATCAATTAGATTCTTAAGAAAGCTAGCCGATTCATAGGCAGCATTCTTTTGACCCAACAATCGGCCTAAGATACAATTGGACAAATACTTCTTATTGTTATAACGAGAATCTAACAACTCCCAACATCTAGAATAGTTGGCACTAGAAATAGGTATATTTCTGATCAATTGTTCAGCTTCACCCATTAAATAGCCCTTTAAATAGTGTAGTTTTTGCACACAATCAATATCATCGTTATTATGAATTAATGACACATATAAATCTCTAAAGGTGGGCCATTCTGTATATTTACCTGAAAATGTAGGTATTACAATTTTAGGTAGTTTTATATGAGATTTAGTTTTTTCACAGGCCACTGAACTAAATGCTTTTATTTCTCCGCCATCATTCTTTGCAAATGTCTCTAACATACCTTTCAGTTCCGATTTAAATTCAATGTACAATTCTTCAACACAATCAAATAAATCATTCGTAACATAACTGCTTTTCTTAAAATTTTCACCAAAATTTCCATTAAGTAATTCCTTATGTGTTATCGTAAAAGATTTCCAAGCCTCTTCCAATGTTTCTAATCTCGATTCTACATGCTGCTTAGTTTTCCTATCCTTTGGAGTTTTCTTATAATTAGACTTATTTTTAGTTATTCTTTCATAAATATGTTCTTGAACGCTTAATAAACTATCCATTTTCATACACAATAAACTTGACAATTTAACTATATTCTGAAATTTTTACAAGTGTTTTTGGTCTTTAATTCTGGGCAAAATCGGGCATAGGTTCCCCGTCTGTACCGAATTTGCGTAATTATTCTAAGTCTAATAAAGAGTAAATTAAACTAAGTTAACACTACAATAATTTTTCTAAGTCTTTGTAATATTTTTAAACTGTAAGTTCCTATACTTTTTATCTTTAAACTGTACTAAGTTCCTTTTAAATTGATGATGAAAGAAAAGTACTCACGGTTTTTCACTCAACACTCATTCACTGCACTATCACCTGCTGCTGCTGTGCTGGTACCGTTGGAAGTCCCACTTGATAGCTCCTTCCACACCTCACCTCGTCTCGTCTCGTCAGCGGCCGTCGCTGCAGCGTGGCGCGTGGTTCACCAGCTTACGATTCTTCGACAAGCAGCTCACTCTTACACGCCACCACTGACGTAATCCGCCCCGAGCAGCGATCCACTGCCCCTAGGTGCGTTAGTGGGTTTGGTACCCTCACCAGTATACGGCTCTCGAAGGACCAAATGATCACACCACTACCTGATCTGCGACTATTGCGCCCTCTAGTGTTTTTAAAATAAATAAAACAACATAGAAGATAGTGAATGTAATGTATTAAAAATATTTCAAATTATACTTATGTTATTCGTGAGAACGAAACCATACCGCGATGTAATTAACAACTAGCGCCATCTAGTTTACTAACATGTAAACACCGTGAACAACTACAATGGTGGTCATTGTAGTAACACTCTATACGGAAATTTTGAGACAACTTGAAAAGTCACGATACACATAATTCATTTCATTTCACTTCACTGGTGCACATCGATGATCTTTATTGGGTAAAATACCACCAAAAATACACAATAAAACTCAAATTACACAAATTTATGAAAATAAAAATGAAAATGCTACGTCACTCTGCAAGTTCCCGCCAAAAAGTCCGTGAAAGTGATTTATTGTGACTGGAAACTATAATATAACTCGTCACTGGCAGAAATAAGCCCTTTGGGCTTGGTTATCAAACTTAAAAAGATTAGTTAGTTGGTGTTGCTCTATATCTAGATCACAGACATATCTAAATGTACACAAGAGAAAAAAAATACGTAGGTATTTTAATAAAAAATCTATCCAATAAAATATAAAAAAAAAAACCTTAAAATAAATGAAAAGAAAAAAAAAAATGAAAAAATCGTTGTCAGAGGAGGGCAACGTTCCCAGAATGCTGGCGGCATCGCCACGTTGAATGGCAATGCTGATTCTCTAACAGAGGAATACCACAGGAACACGCCAGCATTAAGAAAAAAAAACCTATACCTAGCTTTCTCTGTCTACGTTTATACCGTATATAATAATATACGTCTCGGAGAAATTAGTACCTACTTACGTCGATGAAAAAGCAATAATTCCACTTCCCGACCAATAAATCTATGTTTATTTGTTTCTCATGTAGGTAATCTTCTTTTGCTTCATGAGGGGTTTTTAATTTTTGAGATCGTTTCGGACGTCGCACTGTGGATCGAAAATCAGCTTTCGAAGACATAGGGATTTCAATTTTTAAATTTCGTTTTTTTTCTTGGTAATGGATTTTGTTTACCATTACTATGCTCAAATATTCACATAAGTTTCATTTAGCATACAAACGGACGACTTATGATTTTTTTTCGAAAAAATTGTATGGAGCTCGTATGAAAAATGCGATTATCTTTGGAACAGCAAGTTAAACCGTAATATCCTTACAGTGAGTTTTAGAACTAATTTTTTATGATTTATTGACATACCACACATAACGTTATCTACTGCAGAAAAAAAGAAAAAAAAATAAGAAATATATATATTTTTTTTAAATTTTGTATTTACTCGTTTTAAAGCACCAAGACAAAATACCAAGTTTATATTAGCTAATTAGCCTGAAAAAGTGATATTTAATCATTATTTTGTAGTACCATGACCACCATGCAACAACACAAATCACAAACTATTATCTTATTCTGGCAAGTAGGTAATTAGGAGTTCTAGTAAATATTTTCAATAATAAAGCACTTTAGCTAACACATCTTTAATGAGCGTAGTTAACAAATATAAATCTCTAATGAGAGTAATTAAAAAAAAGACAATTTGCTAATCACCTATGGTTTTAATGATCTATTAACAGCTATAAATAAGCTAAATTTGACTTTATAGTTTAATATATTCCAAATTTTTGGACTGCGAACATTAAATCTGTATCCTGTGACCGTAAAATATTATAATGGAAAGTCTAACTACCAACTTAGACTTGTTTGTTTTTCTAAGAAGCGGAAATACTTCATTTGATCATGAAGTATTGTTCAGGGCAGTGGGAGCTCGTCTAGGTGATCGCCTTTTTGAGGAAGATCGTGTAACGCTTAAGGAATTTTGTCGAAAATTCACACGAGCTGCTTCACAGAGGTGGCAGAAATCTCACCGTATCCTTGATACATTCAGGAAGCATTACGAAAATTGGCTTCAGGCTAATGTTGATTGGCCAAGTTGTGTGCCAAATAATTTTGTCTTCCAAGAATCGAATGAAGAGAGAAATAGTGCACATTTAATGTCTCCAGAACCGTCGACATCGTCTATTGGTACAATGACAAAAATACCTCGAAAAGCATTCGAAGATCTGGGCAGCAAACAGAAGAAGAGAAGGTCTGACGAACATAAATTCGAAGATCCAATTGAATTGGCCAATTCAGCTGCATTACTTTTAAGAGAAGATGGTCGTGAGGATACTGCATTCGTAATCGAATATATGCTGAAAAATCCAGATGCAGCTGCAAAAATTAAGGAAATGCTTGATAAACCAATTAAATCTTTATTTACACCACAAAAAGCACTAGGGTTGCTCCTTTCACTAAAACTGTCTAAGTGGCAATACATCACGTTGCGAGAGACAGCCATAAGGGAAGGTGCTAAAGATATTTACCCGTCTTACTACAAAGTTCAACAAGCCAAATTGCAATGCTATCCTCCGAAACAATCAGTGACAGTAACGGATTCATCAGCTAGGATAACACTTCAAGCATTACTAGATATCACGGTGAAAAGGATCCTTGAAAGTCTTTCTGGCAATGTAGAAAATAAGGATCTGAAACTAATATCCAAGTGGGGATTTGATGGTGCTTCCAACCAAAGCCGATATAAACAAAAAATGGAAGGGGGACAAGATGATTCAAGTATATTTATGACCTCCTTGGTGCCACTCAAGCTGACTGCTGGAGACGAAAGTTTATGGATGAATCCTAAGCCATGCTCAGCCTTATATTGTCGTCCAGTGCAGTTCACTTTTGTAAAAGAGAACGAAGAAGTGGTCATCAGTTGCAAAAGGCAAATGGATGACGAAATTAAGGATCTTATCCCCACTAAGTGCAATAATAATAAGGTGAGTCATCAACTTATGATGACAATGATCGATGCTAAAATTTGTACGTATTTATCGGAAGCTAGATCAAATGCATCATGCTACCTGTGCTTAGCCAAACCTACAGAAATGAACCGTTTAGATGCTGTATCATCAAAGACTGTGTCAACTGGCGTATATGAATTCGGCTTGTCATCACTACACGCCCGTATAAATTCTATGGAATGTCTTTTACATATTTCATATAGACTCGACTTCAAAAAGTGGGCTGCAAGAGGAAATGAGTACAAGGCATTATTAGAGGCAAGAAAAAAACATATACAGGATAAATTTAAAGATGAGCTCAATCTTTTGATTGACATTGTAAAACAAGGCTCAGGAACCACAAATGACGGGAATACAGCAAGAAGATTTTTCGAGTTCCCCGATAAAACTGCAGCCATCACTGGGTTGGATGAAGAGCTTGTTCGAAGATTTGCCGTGATTCTGCAAGCAATAACATCTGGGGAGCAAATCGATGTTATCAAATTTAAAGATTATGCCCGCAAAACAGCCGAAAAGTACGTGGAGTTATACGACTGGTACCACATGTCTTCGACCGTCCATAAACTGTTGATACACGGTGCAGACATCATCGCCAATAACGATATTGTGCCAATTGGGAGCCTTTCAGAAGAAGCCTCAGAGGCCCGCAATAAAGATTTTAGGAGGTTCCGAGAACATCATTCGCGGAAAAAGAGCAGGCAAGCTTCCAATGAGGATATCCTCAATATGCTTGTTCTTTCGTCTGATCCTTTGATCAGTGCACGAAGACCTAAGTTAGATACCAACAAAAGCCAGGGTTTCTTCGCTGAAACTAAAGAACTGATCAAGTTTCCGGAAGCTCAGTTTGAGTTTTTGGATGTATCTAATTTGGATCCTGATTCCGAATTGGAATCCGACGAGAGCGATATTGAATATTAATTATTGTATAATATAGGTAATTTTTATAAGTTTGTATTGTCTAAGTATTTTTTATTATTATGGAGTAATTTAGATTTTTTGTAGAATCATGCAAATACAAACATTTATTAAAATAATTATTGTTGGTATTTTTTTTTTTTTTTTTTTTTCTTTTTTTCTGCAGCAGATAACGTTATGTGTGGTATGTCAATAAATCATAAATAATTAGTTCTAAAACTCCCTGTAAGGATATTACGGTTTAACTTGCTGTTCCAAAGATAATCGCATTTTTTATATGAGTTCCATACAATTTTTTCGAAAATAAATCATTAGTCATCCGTTTGTATGCTAAATGAAACTTGTGTGAATATTTGAGCATAGTAATGGTAAACAAAAGCCATATCCAAGAAAAAAAACGACACTTAAAAATTTAAATCCCTATGTCTTCGAAAGCTGATTTTCGATCCACAGTGCGTCGTGTCGGTTTGAAGTTTACATTCTCAGACCAAGAAAAAAATGTAGACCTAAGTGAGGCAAGTAATAGCCATAGGAAGACAAATCACACGAATATATGAAAATTTAAACAAAAATGCAACGTCACTCTGTGAGTTCCCGCCAAAAAGTCTGAGGAAGTAAGGTCTTTCTCTTTCTACGGTTTTGGTCAAGGATTGAGAAGACCTTGAAGACAATTGGGTTGGGTTGCCATACCTAAAAATAAGAAGAGGAAGGTAGGTTTAGTTCAAAGAGTATAGTAATATCACAGTTTTACTGTAATATATCGGCTTATATCGGGTTTAGTTTCAGTTCTCCAAAATAAACAAAGCTTTGATTAAGGATACTGTCGCAGCTGTGCACGCGTCGATAAAAATAGCCCCTAACTGTTAGGGGCTAAATCAAATAAAAATAAATAAAATTGCAAAATAATGATCATTATTTAAATTTCTCCCGATTTTAATTGGAATATTTTAACAACTACTATGATTATGAACGTCATTATGACAAGCAGAATGACGCAGAGGGAGCGTAAAACGTAGCTGTTACGCGCAGCAGCCTATAAAAGTTGGCCTGTTTAATATATTCGTGTAGTAAGGCGACGTTCTTTCTAGGTATATTTATTTCTATGGCTAAAAGCAATGCAAAAAGAAAAGGTTCAATACCACACAGACGTATGAATCAATACCACAATAACAATAGATAAAATTAAGCCTTGAATGATTTGAATTTATTATAAATAGGTTTGGTTTTAGTATTGAATTCTAGGTCGAATTTTAAAATTCAATCTTTGCCACCTTTGAAAGAAAAGCTAGTGTAATTTTTGAAAGAATAACTACTAGGTGTAAACTGAGGGTGTAAAATATGCATAGCTATTGAGTCACTGGCATGGAAACCTCGTTGACTAATCTGGAATGTCTTTGTCAATATTAAGTTCATTAGGTGAGTAATTCTGATGATGGGCAGAAGATCCCTACTCACATACCGACTTTCAACATTTGGGTAAAAATATCTGGCCCAAAATGGCACATTTCATTAATGTAAATAGAAAGCAACAATAAGTTTTATATAAAAGCATTTATTTTAAAACAATGTAGGTAATAATATACTTTCTGATTCTTGGCAAAACAGTCTCACATAAGCAAGTCAACATTTGGCCTCTCTTAATTAAGAATAAACGTAAGACTAACATGCGCTGCCATAACTCATAATAATGAATAAAACTGAAATATCAGATAAATAATAATATAAAAGGACAAATATAAAATGAATTTTCCATTATGTCTACATTGCAGTTAGCATTGCATCTCTGTTGAGCAATCTTAGATTAATTTGTTTATTAACGTAAATTATTCTAAATAAAAGGGAACATTAACATTACTAGAATTGACTCACAATATATCAGCAATATACATATAAAAAAAACCATCTACTGTACCTAATTAACAGTTTTTCACAGACTCAGACATTTACAGTCCACAATGAGTTTGTGGTTCAGTATTGATAAAATTTGTTAATAAATGCACAACAAAAATATAATTTAAGTTGCCTTTGTCTTTTTAAGTTTATAAAAATATTTATATAACAATTTAGAAATAATTATAACAGTTTTTTTCCTATAAACAATTTGGAATAATATTGCACAAGCTCAAAGCTAAATCATTATGTGCACTTTTTTAAATACTATAAATATAGTAACAAACCAACACAACTCTTCGTAACCCTAGGCAATTAGATTTTATGACTCACTTGTTGCTAATGACACTCTTTGCGTATAGTTCGACAACTGTAAGTAACGCGTTCCTACTTATAAATGCACAAAACTAAAAAAACTACAGTCCGAAAATCCTCAGGAGATCATTATGAAAATAACCAGAAAAATGTTACTGCAATTAAACAATTTCCATAAATATATACGTATTTTGATATGTTATTTCAATGCTCTTATTCAGAAATGGTACCTAAAGTTGTCGAGTTAATAATCCTACATTTTGACACAATACAATCTATTTTTCTTTCTCGCGTATAATGAAAATCAAGCACTGGTTGAAGTCCTTATCTCTCATATGAACAAACGACGCGGGTCACACTCGCTACCTCACGTCTTTCAGACGGAGGTTGATATATTCCACTCTCCTCGCTCAAGTCCTGTGACTCCTCGTGGAATGTAAGGCCCTCGACGTAACCCGCTATACCTACACCTAATGAGAATTAAAGATAAAATATTCCTTATAAAATACCAGTGCTCCAATTTCATTTTGGTAAAATATTCGTAAACAATAGTTTACAAATCTCATAGGACTCACAAAAAATTCGATCACATTGTGTCACCACCACCACCACCACAGTGTTGATTTGTTAGAAAATATTTTCACAGCACAGGAACAAACACATTCTGGACTAAATAAAATCTGAAAATGATAACAACATTTGTTTTTAAAGACTAGCACGTAATTTTGGCACAACGCTGCGTCTTTTCAGAGCACAGTGGCATCGATGTTGTTCTTTTTATATACAAAGTTTATAAATTATTATTTGTTCTGAAACAAGGCACATTCAAACAGACACGGGAGATGTTTGCAGGGCTCGACCGAGTTAAATGTTGTCAGTATAAGATAACAATTACCCGACTCTCAACCGTGATGCGATGTTATCAAATCTGCGAGGAGCATCCTACTGCGTGCACATACCCGGCTCTGTTTGATTATGCATGTATTACTAACATATTAGGGTTCCACGAGGCCTACTCCAGTCGACACTACATTGAGGAACAATGTTTAGTTTTTGATTATTACACAATAGCAAGCAAAGAAAGCATTTTTTTATCAATATTTGTGCCCAATGTGTCATGTTCGATGTATCATTTTAATTTATCTATGAAACCCAAATATAACACAGCGATCGATTCTATCGTCACCGTAAAATGGACAGCTGCCATTACAATCATAAAATGCAAAATAATGTATATTAAAATTTAGTAAAAATTATCGTAAATAATAAAAACTTATTTGAGTAAATAAATTCTCTTGTTCCATTGCTCATTCAGTGCTTTATAGACCAGAGTGTAAAAATAACTGTAGTTCACAGAAAAATAAGCATTTTGATTAAAATAGATTTTTACCCTGTTGATATCGTAGGAGGTTGTACCATGAAAGTTTTAGTAATTTGATCATTTTCATACAATTTTTGGTACAATTCTAATTTTTGAGATTACACATACAAAAGCTATGCTAGGGTATGCGCAGCGTCTAACGCGGCGGCGACGTGGACGAGCTCGTGAGGTACTATTATTTTTACACCCTGCCACAATGAGTATTTTCCCCAACAACACTCTTAATTCCAAACAACAGTACATACCTAACACTTTCCCTGTATAAATATATTATAGTCTTGTAAAAGAAACCTTTGAAACCTCATAGGTCATTAACACTACGTGAGAAATTACACAAGAGCATTAGGATACAATATATTGCTACGAGTTAACTTATCATTTGGCACTAAATTAACATATTGCATCTCGAGCATTCGTCACAAAGTATTTATACTTGCAATTCATTTTAACTCTCAATTTGTTCATTCTAAATTACAATTTATATTTTTCACTTCGAATTTTCTAATGATATAGTTTTCATTGGGCCAATTTGTTATGTTCTATTTGAAATTTGTTATCTACGAAAGAAAAAACATATTTTATACATTGAGCAATCTGTTCATTCCCTTTTAACTTTCAAATACCTAATGGCAACTTTAGGAACGGGAATGTCTGCTATTATATCGAACATTACAATACGAAATTAATAGACAAGTCGCGTTTTCGGCAAGTAAAATTTGGCAAAATTGAGCATTAAGACTTTCAATTGGCATCGTAAAATATTACAAGTTAGTAAGACTTTACTATGTAGCACTGCGCTGCGTGACTACTTACATATCCTAACTCTGGTAACTGTAACTTATTCATAGGTACACCAATCAATCTCTTACAGGCGACTGCTAGACATGTGCAACTCGTGTACTGAACTGCGTACACTCGAACCATAAAAACGGGCATATTACTATGTCTACATTTATTTCATATTAAGTAAAACGATTTTTTTGGCACAAATATAGGCGTCATTAACACCAAAAGCCTCTAGCTGCCCGATCGTGTACACAGTGAGTGTTCGTCGCCCACACGGCTGGCTTACGTACCTATTTCTACAATTGTTTCACAAATATGCCGACCTCTATCAACGATTCAACGATTTCAATTACTATAGTGACAAATATCTGCGCAATATACCGTTTTTATGATCCGATATTATATAAAGTGTACAAGGGTACAAAATATAAATCGAGAAAAACTAAGTATTATAAAATTGATATGACGTTTTAAAACGGGAGAATATAATTATTACGAGGACTTTATTACCGTTCAAAAGAACTCTATAAATGACCGTGGACTTCTCAGAAGACATTTCCAATTCACTAACTACATTTATAACAACTCGGTTAAAATAGTATTTTAAAAACGAAATTTTTATTATTTATCAAATAATAGTTATTGCTTTTTTTTGATATGATAAATACATCCGTGTGCAGATGTGTGAGTAGAGACTTATGTCCACTACAGAACAGGGCCGGAGCGGGAGCGGGGCCGGAGCAGGGCCGGAGCCGGCGCGCGGCGGGCAAGCGTCGCCGGCCCCTCCGGCTCCGGGGCCCTGACACTTCACGCTACTTACAGATACTCCGTACACTCGATATAATTACGTTATAACTCTTAAATGTATATTTTAAAAATATGACTGCTTTATATCCATCATGATCACAGCTCTCCGAAGACTTTACATTATCCAAACCTGACGTTCCAAAATAAATTCTTTATCAATTACACCTATAAAACGAAATGACTATAATATCTCTATGTTAGCTCTAAAATTATGCCATTTTGATATATTTACTTTGCAATTGCAACGGTCCCTCGTACAGCACTTAAATGCCTCATATACAAATTTTAACGTAACGATGAAAATGACTTTTTTTAAATTAATAGTAAAATAAAGAAAGCGATCGAACGTCCGACGTTCGAGAAATAATTTAGAAATAAAAGCGGCAGTGTTCGCGAAAATTCGTGCAATAGAACCTAACTACAAAACATGTCTTAGGAACCTGATAAATTATTGCTAGAGCTTCGGGCGCGACTCCACTCCCTCCCCTTACAAACGACAATGTATCCCCGGCGCGGCCGGCGGATCCATAACGAGATAAAATCTTATCAGTAGCCAATAGAAAAATATCACCTAAATAAATATGAATATGTAGACGGGCGCCTCGCCGCCGTCCGCGGCCGCGTCGTTCGAGCTAGCGGCCGACTGGGGCCGGGCCGGGCCGGGCCGGGTCGGGCCGGGCCGAGCCGGGTCGAGCTGGGGTCGGGCGGCAACGGCGGCGAGCGACGAGTATCATTAGATTTTCTCTTTTTTTTGGTAAAAAATAACAAGATTATGAAATTGATATGCAACACAGGTGGTGCGTGGGCGGGCGTGGCTGGCGTGGCAGCGGCATCAGTGCGCGTCGCCCTCACCCTCGCCCTCGTCGGGGGCGGCGCGCGAGTACTCGCCCGCGCCTGCGCCTGCGCCGCCGCCTCCGCCGCCGCCCCCACCGCCGCCTCCGCCTCCACCTGCTGACCCTGGACCCTTCGATGCATCGCTGCTGAAAATACAACAAAATAAAAATTAATCTATTGGAACCTGTGTCTGTGTCCATTTTAAGTCGTAACAGATACTTCTCTTCCTTGAGCGAAGTACGATATTTTGAAGTCAATTGACGTGACGCTAAAATTCATATTGCTTCGCTCTGTACCAGCGAGTCGGCTAGGTCACACGCACCAGCGCCGCTCGCCACGCGGCACGTGTAGCGATAGGGTTGTATGTTCTGAAGTTCTTAGCTGGATATCTGCCTACATCTAACAATCTACCAATATCTTAGCCTACCGCGAGTCTTTCAAGGCGCGCTGTCTCCGAAGAATATGCTATCATGGTCGAACAAAGACTGAATTGTGTACAAGTGTTCGCGTTGGCTTACGGCGGCCCTGTTACTTGCACTGCAAGATGTGCACCAAGCGGTAGGCACTTATCGAGCGTCCTTGAGTGAGTGAAGGAGCTGTGCCTGTGTACGCTTTTGCGTACTAAATAAAGTTCTATATTGTATCGCTAGTAGATATTTGTCACTTTTTACGATCAGCAAACGAAAATACGTTTAATTGATTAAGCTTAGCGGCCTGTTGCGTAATTTTTTGGCTTCCGTAATGAATTTACAATTTTAGGCTTATTCCGTATGCCACAGCCGGCAGAAGATTAGAAGATTATTGGCTCTTTATAAATGAAATTTGTAAGGTAGGATAGGTAGGTTTATTATTAACACAACCATGTACGTAGAGAAAATACGAAAAAGTTGCGGTGGCTCTCGATACATGTATTTGAGGGATGAAATAATAATTCCAGTGCAAAATTCGTGGAGTGACGGTGGAAAACCAGCCTTAATACAGGTTGTAAAGTATGATACTCACTAGTTAGAGTATGAGGAGCGAGCGCTCCCGCCGGGCGCGTCGTCGCAGGGCGGGGGCCGTGAGGCCGCGCTCAGCAAGTAGTTGGTCGAATCACTGAAACAGTTCGAAAGCCTGCTACAAATTGTATTACTGCCTCGATTGGCGCGGAAAAAACTTATTGTAAACACTGCGGAAGCACCACACTACATAAAACCAAAAGTAACTAATTGATAAGTATTCGTACACGCATCAGTTTTAACTCTACGTAGTTATAATGTATTTAAACATGATTAAAAAGACATAAAACACAACAAACTAGGTATCAAATTGTATTTTATAAACAACACGAAGGCGGTTAACATCTTTTTCTTAAAACATCAGTTTCTCTTTAAGCAGACATGCCAAGGACTATGTTTCTGGTTCCTTATCGAATCTTATCTACCTAACTTTTTTCAGAACTATTAAACCAGCAAACGGTCTGATGGTCCGACCTTCATCGAACAATTAACTCAAAGAAGCGTATTCCCCTAAAGGGATGTTTCGTGGGTAAAAAAAAAAATCATTCTAATTATACCGTCAGTTAGATACTTTCAAAAAATATTGGACACACATTTAGTGCTTTACCAAATCATTAAAAATTTACAAACATAAAGCGCCTCAAAGTGGGAGTGGTGGGGGCTCACTTTTAACTCACTTTTGAGCAATACTTAATTGAACTGTATTTATTACAAAAAACTTAAAGCGACTTCAAAGTAAACTAAGCAGTAATCAAGTCCTGATCTGATGACAATGGGACCAAACGGGTGTACAACAAAGTGTACCTTTTAAAATAAAAAAAGAATTTTCCAAATCGGTGATACATGACGGAGTTATGAGGTAACAAAAAAAAAAACAACCGAATTGAGAACCTCCTCCTTTTTTTGAAGTCGGTTAAAAAGTGTACCACAACGTCACATCACGCGGCATATCTTCGTAATTTTTGTTTAATTGTCAAAAGCAAAAAGACGTGTCTAATATTAAATGCTACTTTAAAATACGGAGGAGTATATAAAAAAAAAACAGGAATTCCCCACCATGGACAACGCGCTCTGTGATTGACTAAGTCAAGGACACACTAAACATTTAGATGCAGTCATTGGTCAGTAGGTACTTTTATTAATCAGGGCAAAAACTAGTTGTGGCATTGCTCGATATTAGGTACTACTCTAAAGGGATGTTTCCTTGACGTCGCCCCTTAACGTTTTCACGGCTTATTTAGATTATGGCTTATTTTTCAATCAATTGTAATATTTAACTGCGTGTTGGTTATGTGTCAGAGTGTTTTTCATGTTATAAACATTGATAGCATTAAATATGCTATGCGCTATCAGGTAATACCCATTATTAGAGTAATGCACCAACATTGCAGTAAACCTCATTTAGATTCGTCAGAATGTGATTCAGCTCTGTTTGTGGGTAAAACGTAACAGCTAGCCATATTCTATACGTCATAACTTAACACTAAGTAAAATTTCATAAATTCATAATTGCAAACGCCTGCAACTTTTTTTGAAATGCATTTCAAGCAATTATGTCAATTATTTAAAAAACAAAACATAACAACGAAACGTAGATTGATTAAAGCTACAGATGACCTTAACGTATAAGCCAAACAATGATTAATCAATCCAACGGAAAAGTTACTAAATACGGTATAAATGATGATGACGACCATAATCGTAAGGTTCAGAAAAAATTACTTGTCCTTCACAATATAACGGTCCATCTGAAAATCAGTTTTTTTTAACTAGGGCTTCAGGTTTAAATGGTTCACAATTTGATATTGGCCGCTATTGGCACAAAACCATTTATGGCTCTTAATTAAACTTAAACACGTCAACACGTCGTCAAGAGAGGTAGAGCATAGCATTTATTCGCTCAAAGAGCAGCTCGACTGGGGAAGTACCTCCACCTTACAGAATACTGCAGACAAATAACTTTATGTTGTGTAAAGTTGTGTTCCTGCGCTTGAGTAAGGTCGCCAGAGCTCATAGGGGAGGGGGGAAAGGTCGGTAACGCGTGAGCGATGCTTCTTGTGTTGCAAGCGTCCATATGGCTACGGTAACCGCTTACCATCAGGTGGGCCGTATGCTTGTTTGCCGACTAAGTTGTATAAAAACAAAAAAAAAACAAAAAAAACTTTACATATTTTCTTTATCTGAGTAAATAAATGATTACATATATATCAAAAAAACCCTTAACTCAATATACCATAATCGTCAAACTGATAATGCCTGTTATGTCACGTCTTTTCCTTTATATAGTTGTCTGTACACTTTGTATTGATGTTTGTGGTGTAAAGTCTAATGATATCATACTATACCATAGATATCATAGTGTGGATGGCCGCGCGCGTGGTCTGACCACTACCACTGTCTCATTTATATGTAATAATGATAAGACGGACGTAGCTAGATGGGGTACTGATAACCTCATGATCTCTATTTTAGGAGTGATATAAACATTTACAATAACAAAGCATATTGTTTACAATGAGGCGTGAATGTTTATGGAAAATGGATGGATTAAATACACACAATTATATTTGTGCGACTCGGTTTTCTCCTGCGATGTTCTATTCCCTTAGTAGGGGGTTGAATTTTCTTAAGTCCAACAAAGGCCGTTCTTAGTTTATAAGACACCTGTGAGCAAAATTTCGATTTTCTACCTAGACCCTGCGGTCTAAACTAAGCTCAGTTATCTGTTTTGTTAGTTGTACAGTCTACCTTTTGACGTTTATAAAGACAAAGATAAGTAGTCCTTAATTCTTTACAATAAGATTCTTTATATTATTAGATATATAAATAACCATAGGTTTAACAGATAAACCTTATAGTGACGCAATAAAGTTATGTTTGCTTTGACCTTCTTAAACGTCAAAAGGTATAAGATTTTTTACTCGCGCATCCGTTAGTAATACTTGTAGCATAGTAGTTGACAAACAAAAACATGATAAATCAATACTGGACTATCATAAATTTTAAACAATTATGGTGATAGCCGACCCTATGGAGGCATCTAATAAAATATAAATCCAGTTCAAAAATTATCTTCGCTCTTATCACGTAAAAGCAGGCTGCTGTGTCGCTTATAAAGCTTCTAATGTGTGTGTGAGGTGCGAAGTCTCTACGTCGCGCGTCGCCAAATTTAAATTGCATTCATGAAGCTCAATGACCTACCTAATCTGTATGGATTGACGTATCTAATCTAAACAACATATTATTAAGTTCCTTGCTTGAAGAACACATACTCTTATTTGTAACGCAGCGGGCAAAGGATGAAACTTCAATAATCTAAAATTAATCATGCAGAACATGTAATCATGGATCCCCCTGGATCCGCTAGTGGTCGACAGGCACGGACCATGACAGAGGTAGGTCAAGCATCGGGCATGAGGAGATAAGTGCAAGCAATCGTGTAAATGTCACCTGGCAGTCCTCATCCGGAGCGCGGCGCAGTTCTCCTTGCACTTGTATGCGAGCACCTGCTTGATGCGGCTGACCTCGACGTCGGGGAAGTGCCGGCTGACGTACGAGATGAGTGCGTGCACGCGGCGGCGGTCGAGCGGCGGCTTGGTGGGGCGCGACTCCTGCCCGGCGCGCGACCAGCGCTGCCCCGTCACCGAGCACGTCGCCAGCTCGATGGGCGAGAACAGCGCCGCCGCCAGCCCCCGCGTCACCTTCCTGTAGTCGCCCCACTTCACCCCGCGGAGCAGCTCCTCGCGGATCTCGACGCCCTCGCCCAGTTTTATCTGTACACACCGCGTACTTTTGTTTTCTCGCCGTATTGTTACGATAGATAGCGCGCACTCGATAGAGCCCACGTGGACGGCCGATTCTTAGCTTAGCAACCGTCGGAGTCGATTTGCCGTATCAGATAAAAAAATAATTAAAATTAACTAGGTGATCCGATAACTCGCTCCTACTAGACGTTCGATGGTGGTATTACAATGTTCCAATGCTACATGATAAGTTTGCCGAACAAGAATTAAGACTCATACTGGGTGGAGAGTTCGAGATAGCATATTTTCGAAACCTATTATGGGTAAGCCACGCTGAACAACTTTTACTATGGAACTAACACTAAATACTCAAAAAAAATATTTTACTATTCATACATTATGATCGAGCAAGGTTGATATTTACTATGGCAAAATAAAAAATAAATAGAATTCGCTATTGGTTCCATAGTAAACGTTGTTCAGCATGACTAACCCAACATAGGTTTCGAAAATATGTCAACTCGAAATCACCACCTGTTATATGGATGGAGTTGATCGATGGCCAACTCTAACGTACCAAAACGGCCTACTTTCGCCAGTTTGGATTAAATAGTAAAGGTAACCTTAAGTGGCTGCGAGCGGAAATAAACGCTGCATTTAAAACATCTAGGTACGAAGGCCTAAAGAGATAGTGTGAGATAAGTTGTAGTTGTAATTGAGAGGCGGTGAGTGGCAAATACTCACGAGCCTGGGTGCAGCGGCGCCTCTCTCGTTCTCCCGCTTGAGCACGAAGGGCAGCGCGCGCCGGTGCTGCTCCAGCCACACGGCGTCCGGCACCGGCCGGTTGCGGCGCCCGTCCCACCGCCCTACTGACACACCGCACACATCCACTACATCATTATACATACACGTGTCAATATACAAAAATTATGCTCTCAGGAGCATGCAAATCAAGATATACTCATAATTTAATACCTACATATATCTCTCATGGCACCATGTATCCCAGCAGTTTGATAAAGCCATACCACGTGTGTCACGCGAGGACGCTTCGCTAGGCGCTTAAATTTCATTACAAAGAAGTGAACAAATTATGCGAGCGAGCTTATCGTCATGTATGTCTCGATAGTCATGCGATTTAAGCGCTAGTCTGATAGGCGGTCTTGCTTTCTAGCGTGCAAATCGCAGTATGGCCTTTGCGTTAACTAAAAATCATTAGTATATCCAAGATTGTAAAGACTGTAAACAATTTCAAAACAAAACCCCAGCGTATTTGCAATACTTTATTGTTTTTTTTATATTTAGTAAAAAAATTACATTGACGTATTTATATACAGGTCGATATTCTGCACAAAGCATATTGCGCAGATAAACACAATATAAATACAATCAAAGATACATGATTGTTGTTTTAATGCACAATTGAGTTAACAAAATAGGCTGTGGAAAGCTTGTGGAATCCATAATTACTATTGTCATTAAAATTTTTAATATTTCATTAACCTATTAAAAACTCTTTTTATATTTTAAAACAGCATTACTTTTATGGCAATAAATAAAGCTCTCATCGAGTTGACACAAACGTTTGTAGTGAACCATGCAATACAACACATGTGACTATATTGCAAACACGAACCGAGTCTGGCATCCAATAAACATATAACATTATTAGATAAGAAGAGTATACGCTGTTAAAATCTTAAACCGATAATTGAAATCATTAATACATACCGCATAATTTTTTGTTTTAATTACATCCATAAACATTATTTATCATAATGATAAAAATTTCTAATATTATAAATTCCTATTCAAAGTCAGCAAGTGTCAAGAGATTCTTTTTACTATACATTAACATTTTTATTGTTATGTTAATATTGAAAGCTGCGCCTTAACATATTAATTGGGATTAAAATTATAGTAAGGAAAGTGCTCTTTTTAAATTACAATTACTAATACGTATAAGCGATTACTTTTAAGAATTATTATTATTGCAATTAACTTTCATTCATAAATTCATAATAATAAATTTTAAGATTAAACATTGTTCAAAATAAATGCAAAGTTAAATTTAGAGATCATTGAAACAAAGTCACTTGAGATCACACATTACTCCGATACATTTTACAATTAATTTCCAAACGATAAACTAATATTGTAATTCACAACCCTATTCATACCTTTGATAGTATCCTTTCTAAATGCTTTTTGTTACAAAATGACTAGATGTGCTTGTTCATGGCAATCGTTTTCATAAATCTACAAACGAAAACATTCAAGAAATAACCGATCAAAATTTTAATTCATATAAAAATATAATCAATTAGAAAAAAAAACCTCCCCTTAATGCTAATTTGTAAATTAACTTGTGTCGTGTCGACACCGGGTCGTGGGATCCATGGCAAGTGTTTCGTCTTCATTAACTCAATAACTAATATTAAATTATAAGTAATATTACGCATCGTTAACCAATGTACGAATTTAAAGACATAATATTCTTCACTAAATCTGAGATTTTGTACAATCTATTTACCGGGAGCCGTCCAATCACTCAACAATAACATTGTGTAAAGATAAAACTATTGTGTATAAAAATATCACTATTGTTGTTCAGGGCATCGGGCGTGCGCGTTGGCCGGCCAGCACTTGCGGCCGGGAGCCGCGCAAGCTCGCGCATTCGACAAATAAAACGGATGCCATCGACGCTTCCCATCGCAACACTTCTGTCGCGATACAAAAAATTATACTTTATTATGAAAATACACCTCATTCTTTATTTTATGTAGGTACGCGATGAAAAGCGTCGATCAAATGTGGATAACGTGTATAATGTATGTATGTATAACAATTATGTAACCAGTAAATAACCTATGTCATGTAAAATCAGCACCGGTCGCAACAAATGCTTTAACAACGATCAGTCTATTGTCAGAAAGGAAGGTACTCGTGTGTTTCCCTTCACCGAGCTCCCATTAGTCATGTAGCTGGAACCTTTATCCACTCCGTGATTCAACTATTCTCATGTTATTTTTGCTATTACTCATTGAAGACGGCTTAGCGGGCGGTATTTCCATGCCAAATCCCCGTACCTAAGCTACATAAAGATGCTGAGTAAGTATCTTTATTACTATTTCATTTCAATATACTGTCTACGTCATTATGTATGTAGAATCAAGTATTTATTTAAAATATGACCAAAGGGAACTCGCTCAAGCGGCACACATCTGGCACTCGGTATATCATAGAAAGGCACACAATAAGCGGAGAGGTGTGACGGCAAATAGGCCCCCGGCGACACTCCGATCACAGACTAGATATATTCTATTGACAGTCTTCGTTACGACTTAATAAGCCACATCTTCACGATGTCACCGTACAAAAGACGCAATACCGTCGCGTCGTGACTATCGTCAAGTTTACCAGTGTGATCGAGTCTTTCGATAGATCAAAGAGGAAATTCGTTGAAGAAACGTTCGTTTGGATCACCACGTAATAGTTCGCGAGCGGCTCCTCGATGTACATATCGAGTATTGAACAGTATTGCGTCTCATGATCGGCGTCGGTCCTCGAGAAACAGTAGGAGAGAGCGCGCGTGCGAGCCGGCGCGGCGGCTACTGTTGGAAGTGCTGTGCGGGCCGCAGGGCGGGCAGCGGCGGCAGCGGCATCGACGGCGGCTGCTGCTTGGATTGCAGTCTCGGGGGCGCGTGCTGCGCCAGCGTGTGCCGGCGCAGGTAGAGCGGCGTCTTGAAGCAGCGGCCGCACGTGGCGCACGCCACCGGCTGCGCCTCGTGGATGAGCCGCACGTGCTGCCGCAGGTTGGACGCGTTGCTGTACCGCCTGCCGCACAGCGCGCACTGCACCCCGACGCCCGCGCCCGCACCCGCGCCCGCTCCACCACACGCGCCCGCTCCCGCGCCCACGCCGCCCGCTGCCAACAACACCACGTTCGCACTGCGCCCCCCGACAGGGACCGCGTCTCCCGCACCTCTCGAACGCGCCCTTCGCATCGTTCGCCGGGTAATCACCGCGTTCAAATGCTAATAGAAACGCGCACCGTGAGCTGCCATCCCGCCTGCGTAGTTGGAATCGGCGTATTGACTATTGGAATATCATTACCAAAACGATCCGATGACTGATGGATCCGACTGTATATTATGCCGCAGCTTTGTAACAACAGACAACATTTGCATCGCGTTTTTAAAATGCGACTTTGTCGATAGTAGTGGAGCTCCCGAGGCGGTTGTACCGATTGTATTAGCATTTGAAGGAGATAACGTCGCGATACGATGGTTCGGGCGGCGGCAGGGCGGGAGAGCGGTCGCGCCGCGGCGGCCGCGCGTCGCCACGACACCCGCGCGCCTAGCCACCAGACTGTTACGAGATCGCGCGCGCTCTCTTCTCTACGACCGAATCGTTCGTTAATGTGCTAAAAAATAGGTTCGCCGGGGGCGCGGCTGTCCGAGTCGACGTGTGCGTGTGACAATGACGTGATAGTGAGCGAATCAAAATGTGTATTTACCTTCCGCGTTCTCGTCCCGTAGCTCCGTGTTCATCCCGGTCATGAGATCCATATTACCTGAATTGGGAATAATTTTATGTTACTTTATAATGTAAAACAGATTTAAATAAAAACTTAAGTATATATAGAAACGTTCACTGACCTTGCATCGTAGCGAAGGGATTAGCCAATGCGTTGTTCTCGTTGTAGTAAATCTGCGGAAAATTGGAACGCTCTTCGTCACTAGCCTCCTGTTCCATCATTTCCATTTTTGGTTCTAACAAATCTGACGCATTGAAATCCTGGCACTTCTCTGGCCTTTCAGTGTCCCCGGGGTCCATGAGTATTTCACTCTCTTCATTTTTCACCTCCGGCGCTTCGAGATCAGTTTTAACCCTCAAAGAAGGGTAGTTGCACATTTCGCTATAGTCATCATTATTAGGCCTCATTTGACTAGAAGTTTGCAAGGGAGCTTCATCATTGAGATTGTTTCTGGCAACATCGGGAGAATTTCTCGTGGAGCGACGATTCGCGCTCTGTTCTTGATCATCGGCAGAGGTCGTCTCGACGGTTTGGCTTGCGGCTTTGGAGGAGGAGGTAGAATGTGACGGCTTGGCGCTGAGCAAATTACGTAGTTGGGAAGGAGGTGATTTTCGATTCACTTTCTGTAAAAGTCAAATGTATTAATATTTCCCAGACAATGAATGCACAGAAATGTAAATAAACAATGTTTGTTTACTTTGTCGTTGTGTTGTGAACAATCTGTGAGGCCGCGGATCTGTAGCGCGTCGGCCGTGCGCAGGAAGGCGCTGAGCTGCGCCTGCGCAATGTTCACTTGCCCCACGTACATGAACTGTAGGAGCGCCCGCACGTGCGACACCTCGCAGTCGCGCATGAATATTATAGGATGAGGACATGGGTTGTTCTGAAAGTAAAGTCTCTTGTTTACCTCATACACTTATTTTATTCACCTTATTATACTCTCAAATATAATTAATAGTTGGAAATTGATTGTTATACGATAATGTTGATTTCCGTTAGTATTTATTTGGACTGTGGGGAAAAACCCATTTTGGCTAACTGAACCATAATCTAATTGAAGTTTTAATTCTCTGCCTTATAGCTATTTCGAAAAGATAACTAATTGATCATCAGAATTACAATTAAAGGAAAATCATTGGTTTCTATTAATATTGGGTTATAAGAGAAAACTAGTGCAAATGATGTGTGACTTTAATAAGAAAATTACTAATACCATATAATATGAAACTAAATGTCAGCAAAAAATTTAAGGATCCCTCGATGCACGAGTCTGATGTTTGCTTGTCATGTTAATAACTTCTACAAATTAATTTAATCAAATGTGAAACATATTTTAATGTCATAAAAAATTTGTTATTTAACAGATAAAAAATATATTAAGCTTTTTAATTTAATCTCTATCTATACCTATTATAATCATCATTATGATAATATATTATAATGTACCGTTTGAAGCTGATCTACAATGAACATATGAAGTTCTTAATCCTATTGAATAATTGCTATCTTTCTGAAGTCCAAAATTCACTGAATGACTCTGTTATTTACGTAATTAAATTATTATTTTACTTTAAATTTAATTGATGAGAATTAGATAGATTTTTCCTAGCAAAACTTATACATTATTGTCAATTTTCCAATTTAAATAATATGTCAATCTCTGTATAGAATATTAAAGAAAAACAAGTAATAAAGTAAAATATCAAATTCATGAACATCCTTTTATAGTTCATTGCTGGACTGAATATAAAATTAAGTTCAAATTAATAAATAATTACGTTGTTATTTTGTTGTTTTCTTTCAATATCTTACAAATAACATTGTTCTTGAAGAACTTTCTAAAGGGCACATACACTAGCTATCATTACCATATCATACATTTTTAATGTGCACCCATTTAAATTGCTAAACACAAGATTTAGAAGTCACAGTTATATCCCATTAACCTATAAATTGATGACCTTCTGAATTAAAAATCATTATAAACTAACAAATAAGTATAATTTCAAAATCAACTTTCAAATTTGTACTTATTAATCGACTTCAAAAAAAGGAGATTATCAATTCGACACATATGTATGTAATTTTAATGGAACTGCACTGCACTTCATATATGATAATCTATTGGGGCTTCCAAACAAATATGCAAAATTTTACAGGTGTATGTATGTTTGTCCACGCATGTCTCCGAAGGAAGTTATTAATTGGATTGTTACCATTCTTTTTTTATTGGCATACATTATACAAATTTCATCAAAATTGGTTCAATAGTTTTCAACATATGGACTAATATGTGTAAAAAAAAACAAATTCAATAAAAAGTATGAAATAACTAATCTGAAACTGTCTTGAAGTCAGCGAAATATTTTCAATGGAATGTGCTTTTACATTGATATTTTTTTTAATTACTTTTTTGTTCAAATAACAATATTATAGTAGTTGAAAATTTATACATAAGTAGACAACAGATAAATTGTTATCTTATAAAATACTGGTTTCATTATTTCTTCAAATTCCCCATTTCCCATTTCAAAAACAATCTTCCGGATGATGTTAATGAACTTGAGACACATAAGTTTCTAAGAAATGGCTTTTTAAGAGAGAAGAAAAAAAAATGGAACAAATATTTGCTAGCTTTCTTGTATGGGATGTTAGGTTGAACTTGTTTATTTGTCATTGAACCAAATATTATGTGAAATGTCCACTGTGTATTACAGTTGAAATATAAAACACTGCTTCAGACAAAAGGGAGGGATGGTGCAGACTTTGTAATATACTTTTATTAACTGGAAATCTTCTAATGTTAGGTGAAGAATTCAAAACCTTTTTGTTAAACTTTGTGTTTCTCTTGTTCCAATAAACTAAGCTAACACCAAATATAACAAATTATCAAAATTATTGAAATCATGTCTTTGTGCGTAGTCCTTTGTTATGATTGCTTTGTCATGGTAATTAAGCTAATTACCTTATAAGAATAAAACCTACAAGAATTCTTCCAATGGAGGGTGTCTCTGTCGAACAGAGGCTACTCTCTGACCTCTTAATCTAAAAAGCAAATGGATACAAGAAAAGGCTATTTCTAATAGAATAGAGGAATGCTGGCAAGTCTAAAACTTTCTAAGACCAGCTTTATTTAAAAAACAGAAACTAAATGAATACAAAAGAAAGGAATTTTATATTAATTCAATGAAAACTACATATTTAAACCTATGACTGTTTGTAGATTCACGCGGGCGAGGAAAACATTAGAAGTCAATTGTTATTTTTTAACCACAAGTCAAGGGATTAATCATGTAAATCAAGGTAGTTACTGCAGAATTTTAATATGTAACAAATGTACAATAGGTATATTAGACATGTGTGGTATGTAGCATTGCTATCATCGAGAGAGAATGAAACAGTTTATACTAGAGAACACTCTTGATACACCCAAACTTATAATATGTCCAAGACATGAATTCTCTAATAACTGAATCAATTTGTTTCCCAAATAAATCACCAAAAGATGTAGTCATATATATGCATTTCATAAATATACACACATTAGTTTTATGTGAAGAACAGGTTAACAAGTTTACATTATGAAACCAAGTGCCCCAGACAGAATCATAAATATGATTACAAAACTATTTTTAATAAATTAGGAAATAATGCAGACATGGGTATTAGCATGAATTGTAATGGTCACATTGTATGTAAAAGGAATTCATGATATTGCTTTCATGACACACATGTAGGTAATGTATAGCCCCAATGGTAATGAATGAGTTAATTAGAAATTGTGAAACAGAATTTTAAAGTAGGTACAAATAAATGAAATCACGAGTACTTAACCGGAACGCGAGACATGGCATTTGTAAGTAGATCAAGTGTTTTATACATAACAACTTTCACTAGAGTCATTGTAATGGTGACACATCAAAGTGTGGGGAGTGAAAGATGGACTTACTTTAAATAATTCCTTGAAATAAGGACTACACGCGGAGAGAACCACTTTATGTGCTTCCAACCTGTGTCCTTCGCATGCCAGGGTGACATCCACGAAGTCCTCATCATCGCGCAGTGCCTCGAATTGAGAAGTTATATTCGCTTGAAAATTGTTCCATCTCAAACAAAATTGCTGGTCGCCACCCAGTTCTGTACCTTCCATTACTTATAGACATAACTCGATATCCCTGCTCATTTAATTGGTTGATAAGAATAGTTAATTATTGAAAATAAATATATCACAGTAACTTGCAATTTCAGTCGCCGTCTGGCCGAAAATCTTATGAAAGAAAACAATCAATAAAATCTCCTACCAATATAAGAAAAATAAAACTTTTTAATTTGTCATTTGGATGGTACATTCACTTCAACATTCCATTCCACGGCTTCACGCTTCGGTTAGTTTCCGGTTTTATGTAGTGAAAAAATATTATTTTAAAAACAAAAGCTAAAGAGCAATGAATTGAAAATAAATTTAGCAACATTTAATCCTATTATAAAGTCAATTGTTGTAAAATCCTTAATTATCGAACTAAAGATTGAAGTCGTAAATAAATAGATAAAGATGCAAACTCATAACCCATGTCGGTGGAATGGTCGAAACAACCAAGGACGACCAAATACACCTTGGTCTAATCGGAGCGCGCTACACACACATGACAGGTTGTTCGAAGACTGTAGTCTTTGGTTCGAACTCTGTAAGCGAAATCGACTCTACAGTAGTAGACAATTCTATAAATTTCTATATCTATGAAGGCTCACCTGAGGGAAATTTCGAATCATAGGCCAAAAAACGGTATAGCGAGGGGGAGGAGGAAGACAGATGATGAATTCAAAATCAAATCAATCTGAAATAAAATGTTACTTTAACGCTCTTCAGTTTGACCGTTTATAATAGTTATCGTTAAAGTTGTCGTGAACCGGTGGTGGTCGGCCAAAAACATACGAATTCATATGTCTGTGTGGTCGGCAAACTGGCATATTCACCCTAGTTACTATTGTATACTCTTTGGTATTTTCTTCTTCTTAGTTTTAAGTTTGGCAACCAAATCCATATTAGGTCTTATTTCTACCAGTGTCGAGTAATATTATAATTTCCTGTGAATATAGGGGTTTTCCCAACTGCTGTCTATTTTTGTCATTTATTTATCGTATTAACAGAATTTAGCTCCATCTAGCGCTTTTTCAAGGGACTTGCAGCTCCTTTTCGGTTAGAGGAGTTGGCAGCACTGATCGGGTTACTTTACTTCTTACCAGTGCTGCCAATTTAGCGCTTTCGGCGCCAGATCTAGCGCTTTTTTGTGTGTACAGCTCCGTTTAGCGCCTAGCGCTAATTCTAGCGCTTTTTCCACAATTCAAAATTGTGTCGAAAACTGACACAGTCCGACTATCTGCTACATTTGGAGAAAATGAAATCTTATCACAGGCTACTGAAGAAGTCCCAAAAATCAGTTAATGATGAAATAACAAATACATTAACTACCTCTTCTGAAAAAAATTAAAAAAAGTTTATTTACTTTGTTATTTTATTATAATTAATTAATTAATTAATTTATCTCAGTCGTGCTAACTTATGCGGAATATTATAAAATAATGCATAGCTCCTTTTTGGTTAGAAGAGTTGGCAGCACTGCTTCTTACTTCGATGACTATATGACCAAAGACTACAGCTTAGGGATGGGCAAATGGAACAAAAATATCGATATTTTTCAAATATATCGATATATATCACCCAAGAAATATCGATATTTCGATATATCGATATTTTTTGCCCAGTTTGCAATTATTTATGAAAAATGCCTAAATTATCGAAATTTTAAAGCATATACACATCTGGCTGTTCAACATAAGTTTTATTATTTAAAAAAAAAATTTCGAATTGCTTGACATAAAAAAAAGGAAACAAAAAAAAAATTTAAGAAATCGGATTGGTCAAAATCATGATGTGACGCATGAGCAGACAGCAGAGCTTTAAAAATATATCGATTTTGATATCTGAAAATAAATATCGAAAATTGATATATCGCGGGAAAAAATTTCGCTAATTAGTATCGATATTTTTCTGAAAAATATCGATATTGTGATATATCGATATTTTTTACCCATCCCTACTACAGCTCTCGTTCGTTAGAGAGTACTATAGTACTATATTCCTTGGACTACAGTATTACTTAATGATGATTACTTGCAAAGACTACACTACAATAGTATACTGGCTAATTACTTGTATATGACTTGAAAATCCCTACCTATGTAGTGTTTAATAAGTAACATAGAAATAAAACTATGCTGAATGTAATCTAAGTTGACCGTGGAAGGCTTAGCATAGGGTTATTAAACTTTACACCAAACCAATTTTACAAAAATGTTAGGTACCTACCATTGACTACATTGGATATTTTCGAATCCTACTAGAAAAGTAGAGTTTGCTTGTGATGCAAGCTTTAGTTTCTCATTGTGACCATACCAGGTTGAAAAGAACAAATAATAATGTACTAGTTGTCCCCTGTGGTTTCACCTGCAATCCCAGGATAACAAGCCTATAACACTTGAGGATAATGTAGCTTCTGAAATAATTTTTCAAATCAGACTGGATGGTTCCAGATATTATATTATTATTAGTTCATTTAAAAATTGAAAAAAACAATAAACAAAAAAACTTCAGCTTTATTATATTAGTATAGATTTGTAGTAGTAGGTATTCAAACATATAAAAGTTTGGAGATTTTTATGAACCAAAGTTATACAGTTTACAAAGCTTGTTCTCCTTCAACCATTTCTTTCAAGTTCAATAATTCAAATTGACCCATCCCCTTTGTCTCAGTTCTAATCAATTCATCCAGATTTCTGAAATTTCCAGGATCTATTAAACATATGATATTTGCTGTTCCTGAGTCCCAATTTTCTTCTTCAACACTTGTAGCCAGTTTCACAACTTTATCCTTTGTTTTGCGTGCATCTTTGCCCGTCAACAAGATTCTTACTCGCATTTGGGCTCTCTCCAGTGGTATTTCTTTTTTTAACAATTGTATCACATCAAGTGCTTGCTGCTTAGCATTTCTGTTTACATTTACAGAAAAATGAATATCTTTCATGGCTTTGTCTATAATAGAAACTGGGTATGGCCTCTTTGTTTCTGGGTTTACACATTTGTCTGATACAGTAGTTGCAATATCTTTAAATAATGCATCTATTTGTGAATGTCTCTCTTTGTCTGATACCTGAAGTTCTCCTTTTTCCAATATTTCCTTACATATTTCCGTTTGATCATCTTTGCCGAATATTTTAACTAAATCCTCTTTTTTAGCAACTTGCCCTTTGGAAACATTTGTGAATACTGTGTGTGTCTGCAGTACTTCATCAATGTCTTTTTCCCTGAAAGATTGTTTAAACTATTGTTACTTGACAATACCAAACAACTACAGCAAACCAACAAAAGTTAAACAAACAACCAAGTGAAGAATAGGCAAGGAGATAGCCATGGTTGTATTTATTATAATTAGCAAAACATCAGGGTTCTAGAGTTCTAGGTCAGAGAGTAGCCTTATAGTAGGGTTTAGGTTCTACTTACACTTTGTTCCTCCAAGATAAAACTTTATTTTTGTAGCAAGCTATTTCAAACCTTTTTCCACCTTTCTTTAGCCGCACTATTGCGACATTCGTTAATCTTATTTGATTTGTTGGAGTGAATATTTTAGACATGTTGGTGACAGTTAAGAACTGTCCAAGAATGAATTTGTTATTGATTTCAAGTACTTAGGTAGGTAACAACAAACGGGCGTGCAACTAATTAATAAATTCTGCGAAACTATTCAGACAGATAGCGAGCGTAAAGAAATCTATTAATAACGTCTGTCCACAAACCACAGATTACTATATTAGTAGCTAGCTACCACAAACTACCAAGAGAACTAAAGTTCAGACCGCCATCTGACGAACATTGGTGATAAACCGTATGCAACCATAGCCAGTGTTGCCAACTGCTAGCTTTACGTATAAAGTAGTTAAGTTGGCATCACTGACCATAGATAATACACTATACTAGGGTGCGTTCAGTAACAACGCCGTGTGATCGCTCGACGATCATCGAACCGTTCAGTAACACTATCACGGTGTGATCGCCCAAGAGATCACACCGAACCGTTAAATAACATCGTCAGACGCACAGACATGTCAGACGGCGTCCGACGATCGCACCAGTCGCACCATTGAGTCGCACCGTGAAATAGGTGGGTGAAAATGACACCAATGTCACTTTGACAACTAAATAATAGAAAAATAGCGCCAATACTTTTTGAATCGTAGTAATTTATTTTTCCTGAATGGAAAACCTATTTTACTACATACATAATTACTTTATTTATATTATTTAACAGCGAAAAAACTATAATAAATGTAATCGATTTATCAAATAATGTCAATGATATGTCAATGTCACTTGTCAGTTGGGAATTTACGAAAATACATGGAAAATACGAAAGTCGTTCAGTAACGTCGGACGACTGAGGAGCGAAAGTCACATGGCGATTTTCACACCCGGTGTGTAGTAACTGAACACATCCCTAGAGACCAAACCATGGTCGCAACACGGTAGTAGAAAATTCTAAATCTATGGTCGCACCCACCCTAGGGGTCGCAACCAAGTCGCAACGTTACGTACCTACCTAGTATATAATTTCCTTGGTCGCAAGACACATTCGCAACAGTATCCCTTTAGTAGTTTATGTTCACAACAAAATAGATTGCGACTTTTATATTGAAAACAAGCATTGGACTATTTTTTAAGTACACAATTTCTTATATCTTATTCTTATGTTCTTTGTTAGAAAGAGACATAGTGAGATTAAAATTAGTTTATTTGTAAACAAGAGAATTAGGGCCAATATCACTTAAATATATGTATAGTCCGCTCATTAACTTTCACATAGTCCGCATTATCAGTCACCGTCCAGTCATGTTTTAGTAAAATGGTGGTCAATAGCATAATTCATTTCATTTCACTTCACTGGGGCACATGGATTGTTTTTTATTGAATAAAATACAACCGATAATATGTAAAAAAAACTCAAAATACACGAATTTATGAAAATAAAAAATGAAAACGCAATGTCACTCTGCAAATTCCCGCCAAAAAGTTGCAGAACTTTTATGGAGCCCCGCGATTCTTATTTTTAATTTTGGCAACCAAGCCCAAATTAGGGCTCATTTCTGCCAGTGTCGAGTTATATTATAGTTTCCAGTCACAATAAATCACTTCACATTATAGTCCTCAGTCAGTCACCGTCCATAAAAGTCAAGTTTTACTACAATAGTGGTCATTGTACTAATACTCTTCACGGACATTTTGAGACAACTTGAAAAGTCACGATACACATAATTCATTTCATTTCACTTCACTGGTGCACATGGATGATCTTTATTGGGTAAAATACCACCAAAAATACACAATAAAACTCAAAATACACAAATTTATGATAATAAAAATGAAAACGCTACGTCACTCTGCAAGTTCCCGCCAAAAAGTCTCATCGCATTTCATGGAGTCGCGTTTAGTGCGTTAGCAGATTTTTTGCCAGTAACAGGCAGATTCGCGATTTTTGAGATTCCCCTGATAGCAGTTGGCAACATTGAATCTACGGCTGTGTCAGACGCAAAGCGACGTGTTTCTTGAGAAATTGGCCGTCATTTTGTTATATTTGTGTATTTTGTCAGCGATTTTATGTGATTTAATCATTAAAGATGGCGAAATTGGTTGATATATATAACAGCGATAAAGATCCTGTAATAAAAAGACGACAATTACCGTTAACAATTTATGAAAATCTTACTGTAAGTAGCTGCTGCACTTTGACATTACCACAAACGTAGATTAGTCAGGAATACGATTTATAAAAATCATTAACTTAATTATAATCTTATCTAGTGTAGATGTTAGAACATGGTCCATGAATGTAATGTATGGCGTATTTGCGAAATATTCGTTGCCCCAGCTCATTGATTTCGTCTATAATAGTGACGTTTTGTAGTTGACCTTATTTTGTGACTAAATTTCTTTGTTGAATCGTTATGTATTTTGTTTTTGTTTGCAGATGATCATGGATTTAAACACAATGGGTCTGATTTGTGATAATCCTCAAGTGAAAGGCCGGGAATATGAAGAATTCATGCGCAAATATAGAATCCTCACTGTAGACGAACTGAAAGCAGCACTCAGAGTAGATGCAACTGATATTTTTAATGTATTAAATCAAAGCATTCCATGTGTTGGCTGTCGAAGAAGGTACACTTTTGATTTTAGATAATTATGACTAATATAATTCTTTTCACATTGCATGAGTTTGAAAGTTGTGAATTGATAAATTGTTATAGAAGTTGACCAATTCTGAATAAATTGTGAATGCATGAATTTCCTCACTTGTCATCATGTTACTGATTTTCTTTAAAATTAGTAAATGATTAACCATCACACATACAAAATGTAGACAAAGAATATAGTTATTTGAATTTAAAAAAATATTGACTACATTTTGCGTAAAACCATACAATAAGAGAAATAAACGGCATTTTAATTTTATTTTGAATGAATATGAAAATGTTGACAAAATCACAAAAAAACTACCACCGAAGTGCGTCATAGTTCAAAGTTCCAAAAAATATGTCACCCAACTCATTGTGAAAAGAGGTATAGTAACTGTAAAATGGTATCTAGTTTGCTTTTCATTTCTTTTAGGCATAACTATATACATATAAAAATTAATGCCTGTTTCGCTTGGTCACACAGTAACTTGAGAATGACTTTACCAAGTACATCCATCTTTTTTTTAGTTTTCCCATACTCTTGAGAAGGTTCTAGTAGAAAAAAAATTTGAAAATTGCATAGAAAATATAATAATTTTATTATAATTATTCAATTTCATATCAAGGCATATTGATTGAAATGAAATGGGTTCAAGGAAAGCATGGGTTTGGTTACTTGATTAACATTCTATAAGAATAGTTTGATTGTGTGTGAAATTTTTCATGTTTTTCAAAACCCTTCTTTTAAACGTATTTAACTCGTTGGTTCTCGTGAAGTGATAATAACAATTGACGTCATTGTTATTTTTTCAACCACAATCCAAAGGATTAAACTCTCTGCATTTATTTTACAAAAGACTGATTCACAGTGAAGGTTTGGTTTTTCGAGAAGATTTGTTGATATTGAAACAACTTTCATTAAGTTGGCAAAAAACTAGTTGTTGGAGAGCCATTATCACATGTACTATGTATAGTTTGTGATGGGTGACAATATTTTGTCCTTTATTAGTTTTCAAAAAATCTATGATTGAAATAACTAAATGTCTGTCTTCTGAGGATGACGATAATGATGAGTACTTTGTGAAGCTATTTTAACTGATATAAATTTTAGTTATTTTAAGCAATAATTGTAGATCAAAATTTTCCTTTAAGTAAACCAATAATAATGATGAATATCTTAGAACATCGAGGAAAGATCCCTTTAGAGTAGTAATAGTGAACAATCAAATTTCGAAACTCGTCAGTGATTTGTCACTGAATTTGAACAGTAAGGACCAATCACTGCATCGTGTGTTTTTGACTTGGCCAATCAGAGTGCATGTGTCCTTGACTTAACCAATCAGAGCGCGTTGTCGGCGGTGGGAAATTGGCGGAATATATTTCAACCAAAATGAACGTCATTGCGCTTCTTTGGGTTAATTGTTCGATGTCTTAGAAGGTATCACAAGTTGAATACCTACAACAAATAATAACACTGTCTCATTAGATCCCTTGTAAGAAAAACCTACCCGGTTGCTAGTTAAACATAATTTTGAATGTTCTGAGACTTCTTATTTTATAAAATGGGATCTTGTGTTGATTGTATTGATAATGATTGGTTGATATTGTTGTGTAGTGTCAGCCATTTGTGATGAATAGTAGAAAAGTAAAACAATAATGACAAGACCATTACCAGAAGAACTTAGATTACGCAAAATATACCATGTCAATTTGCCAATCAAATTCCTGTCTACAATATATTATGGTATTTTTAGATGTGTGTGAAGAAATGTCACAGGAATTTATTATGATTTGTACCTTTCTTTTTGAACTTCACACCCTGGGGACTGGTAAAATATGTTGTCTTGCACCTACAAGATCCTATCTTTGCATATTGAAGAAATAGATACATTTTATTTTAGAAACTCATTCTCATGTTTCTTTTCTAGTGTGGAACGTCTTTTTTATCAGTTGTGTAAATCAGGACATCCAACACTGGATCCATTGGTTCTGTCAACAGATGAAATAATGTCCATTAGAGATGATAAAATAGTGCATCCACAGTCGCTTTGCACTCTACTTAATGGACACAGGTATATCTTATCTTTTTCTTCAAATCGAAACAAATTTTTAAAGCCATTTAAACATGCATAGATTTCATATTTCATGGATAAATCTAGTTATCTACTTATACCTGTACATATAAATATGATAAATATCAATGTTTGTCTGATTGTGAAATATGAATTGTGATAACAGTTATCCATTTGCAATGAATTGCAGACACAACAGAAAAGGAAATGTACACACCATAATCTGATATTCATTTGGCTTATTATCATATCATCATCACTGGACAAAGATTATATTTTTATTATACAGGGATATCTTAATAATATGAGGGATAGTGACATATTTTGTATGGTATATCAGACTGATCAAGTGATATTTTACAAGAGATGGCTTACATTAAATCAAATAGAGTATAGTAGAAGGTTAATATAATTGATGGTGTATTATTTCAGTTCGGGCATCGAATGCCTGATTATCAGTCAGCCTCGTTGGAAAAAGTCCCAGAGATGTACTCTACACTCACTGGAGGCGGGCACAGCTCGTGGATGGGGGGCGGGGGCTACAAGTGCGGGTCCAAGCGCGGCGAGCGGAGGTGGCACGGCGAGCGCAGGTGCGGCGGGCGGGGGCGGGGGCGGGGGCGGTGGCGGCGGCGGGGGCGGGGGCGGGGCGAGCGCGGGGGCGCCGTGCGGCTGGGGCTGGGGCGCGTGGGGCTGGGGCGGGCGCGCGGCGTGGCGAGCCGCCTGGGACGCCATGCGAGCCTCCGCCCGCGACCACGTCACACTAGTGCACTTTAATACTCTACACGACACGCTGCACAACTATTTGAGGAAACATCGCTTCTGTGCCGATTGTAAAACTAAGGTATGTCCTTTTTAGGGTTCCGTAGCCAAATGGCAAAAAACGGAACCCTTATAGATTCGTCATGTCTGTCTGTCCATGTATGTCACAGCCATTTATTTCCGAAACTATAAGAACTATAATGTTGAAACTTGGTAAGTAGATGTATTCTGTGAACCGCATTAAGATTTTTACACAAAAATAGAAAAAAAACAATAAATTTTGGGGGTTCCCCATACTTAGAACTGAAACTCAATTTTTTTTTTTTTTCATCAAACCCATAAGTGTGGGGTGTCTATGGATAGGTCTCCAAAAATGATATTGAGGTTTCTAATATCATTTTTTTCTAAACTGAATAGTTTACGCGAGAGACACTTCCAAAGTGGTAAAATGTGTGTCCCCCCCCCTGTAACTTCTAAAATAAGAGAATGATAAATCTATAAAAAATATATGATGTACATTACGGTGCAAACTTCCACTGAAAATTGGTTTGAACGAGATCTAGTAAGTAGTTTTTTTTTAATAGGTCATAAATTGAAATAAATATCAAATACTCAGGTCTATACTACCATTTACTTATATACCTACAGGTTTGTACGGAACCCTCGGTGCGCGAGTCTGACTCGCACTTGGCCGGTTTTATTTGTCTATGTTACATTTACATCAAAACAATCACATCAGCAACGCAAAAAAGTCAATAGTGAATTAACTAAATAATAACAAGATCTTAAAACACTACAACCAATATTTTCTGCATAATAACTTGTTAAATACAGTACTGGATAACTTTAACAAGTGTGAAGAAGGTGAAGTAATTTTATTTTAATTTTATCAAAAATTGGAGGGTTAGCAAACACGACAATCAGCGACTCGACGAAGGCGAAGCCATTCGTGTCCACTGACCCGTCGAAACAGAAGCAAACTTTCGCAACTTATAGAAGATACAATTTGGCAGTGTTATAAAACGCTCAGTATTACGAGGACGCGCGAGTCCGGAGTTCAAATCTCACTAAAAAGTTTTTGTTTATGATCAATTTCTCTAAACGCCATCAAGTTAGAAATTGAAACTATGGAATATGATAATCAAAATGTTACGATGCGTAAAAATAGAATAATAATGAATAAAAGTTTTGATTCATCATTTGCATCATCAACACACTCAGCAGATGATTATATGATCAGAAGTTTGCCTGATCTATCAACTGCAGGAAATATTTCACGTGAGGAAATCGACTCACTAAAAAATCAGATACAACAATTAAAAAGTCAACTGGAAATTGCGCACAACGAAATTGACAACTTAATTTTAGAAAACAAAACCCTAAAAACCCAGACATTACAACAGCAAAACAATATAAGTCAATTAAAAACTGTATGTACAAGGCCAACACCTGGCAACATTAATAGATCTTCGTCTACAAATAAAACACGTAAAAGAATGCTTAGAAAATCATTGAATGATAAAAACTTGGATGACAGTAGCGTTGATTTGGGTTTAAAATCAGATATAGAATGCTCAACAGATGGCGTTACGACAAAGTCAGTGCCAACCGATGAGGCAGCCGGTACTTCCAAAGTCAGCGCGGATAGCGTTCCGACCGAAACAACACTAGATGGCACTACGTACGACTCAGGCGACAAACTTGGAAAACCACAAATTTTGATTTTAGGTGGACAACAATGCTCTGGCTTATCTTTAAGGCTTATTCAGTCGAGAGTTAACTCAAAATATGAAAATTATATTATCTCCTCCGTTACTAAGCCACAAGCCAAATCGGAGGAAATATTGAAATCGTGCCAAGACCTACCAGACTCTGAAGAAAATTATTTAATTCTATGTGTAGGTGAAAATGATGTCAATCCGAATAAGTTATTAATTGAATTAGCTACTACTTTGAAAACCATAAAAAATACTAAGGTACTTATTTTGAGTGTTTATCAAAACAGATCTTTAAATGAACCATTATTAAATGCACTTATAAAAAATATATGTCAAAATTTCGTCAATTGCACATTTGTTGATATGGGGATGCATTGTTACAATAGAAAACAGTATCAAATTGATGTATGCTTAAAAATTAATAGTATTCTTGATATAGCATATTATGATAAAAACTTTTTGCATTGTAAAAATATTATTGCCATGTCTAAGTCAAAATGTAGGACGCAAATAATTGCGCCACAAAAAGGTACAATTCCCTACTATTTTCCGATTATAGAGAATAACAAACCCCGACAGTTTTTTCGAGAATCGTAAGCAAACAACATTAGTTACTCTATTACACCAAAATATTGCAGGCCTTATAAACAAGCAAGATCAGTTAGAAATCTGCTTAAATGAATTCTCTGAAAAAAATCAGCCTGTAGATATTGTTTGCCTTTCAGAGACATTCGTAAAAAATGGTGATGAGAGAAATATTCGATTAAAAGGTTTTATACTAGCCAACTCTTTCTCAAGGTCCACAGAAAAGAGGGGGGGCGTCTGTATTTTGGTTCGAAAGTCAATTTTATCTGTTCAGAGTAAATTATGCAAAGATTTATCCACTGAAAAAACATTTGAATGCTGTGGTGTCGATATACCATCATTGCAATGCATTATTGTTTGTGTATACAGAGTACCAAATTCAAACATAAAATTATTTTTTAGTAAATTAGAATTACTATTACACAAATTATCTTCAAGGAAGCAAAAGATTATACTTACGGGAGATTTGAATATTGACACACTTAAAACTAACGCTATCTCAGAATACTTAAAAAATATTTTATTAAACTATAACCTAAAATTGCATATTAACGAGCCTACCCGAAAGACGTCCTGTATCGATCACATAATAAGCAATATAAACAATGCAACTGGCGAAGTGCATCAGCTATATCTCTCTGATCATAATACTGGCCAAACTATATCCTTCCCAGCAAAGAAACAAAAAATATTGACTCACTGGTTTGAAATGAAACGGGATTATAGTAGTGAAAATGTGACTAAACTCAAAGAAGCACTTTCAAGTTTATCCTGGTGTGAGATCCTTACGGAACCAGAATCAGATTGCAATGAATCTTTTAACAAATTCCATGAAACATTTTCATTGTTTTATAATCTGTGCTTTCCTACAAATATAATTAAGATAAACTCAAACAACACTAAACCAAAATGGATTACAAAGGGAATAAAAGTATCATCCTTGACAAAAAGAAAACTAAGATATAAATATTACAAACACAATACCGAGAAACATCAACAAATTTTTGTAAAATATGACAAGTTACTAAAGAAATGTATAAAAAACTCAAAAATTAATATTAACAATAATTTTATTAAAAATGCTAAAAATAAATGCAAAGCCTCTTGGGATATAATCAAAGACAAGGTAGACTATGTAAAATCTCAAAACAACATTAAAAACATTGAAGTAAATGGAGAAATTATAACTAGCCCAATTAAAATTGCAAATTCTTTTAATGATTATTTCGTTTCAATTACAGATAATGAACATATGATAAATCCTAATTACACCCGACTAGACTCTGTTGACTCAACTTTATTTTTAACACCAACCACACCTGATGAAATTATAAAAACGATAAAATCGTTGAATAGAACCAATGCGGTAGGATACGACTCCATATCAACAGGTATCATAAAAAAGTGTAGTAGTGAACTTTCAGAAATACTTAGCTACATAATAAACCTGTCGTTCAACCAAGGAACTTTCCCTGAAAAATTAAAATTTTCTATTGTGAAACCGATTCATAAAAAAGATTGTAAAAGCAATCTAAATAACTATCGACCTATCACGTTGATACCAATATTTTCAAAGATCTTTGAAAAACTTATGTATCATCGCGTTATGAGTTTTTTGAATAAATTTAATGTTATAATTGATGAGCAGAACGGGTTCCAAAAAGACAAGTCAACTACACTTGCTGCTTTCTCGTTAATCAAAAATATAACTTATAATATAGACAAAAGAAATAAGGTATCTGCAATATTTTTTGATATGAGCAAAGCCTTTGATTTTGTTTGCCATAGGATCCTACTCTGTAAATGCGAACGTTATGGAATCAGGGGAAAAGCTCTTCAGTGGATTGGTAGCTATCTTAAAAATCGTAGTCAGTGCGTTGAAGTTAATCACATAGACACAGAACTAGTTTCCACCACTGTGAGATCTGAATATCAAACAATTAAATCCGGTGTTCCCCAGGGAAGTGTACTAGGTCCACTTCTCTTCTTAATATATATAAACGATATCCCTAAAATAACTGAACACCAATGCATACTTTTTGCTGATGACATCTCTATAATTGTACCCAAAAACAAAAATAATGATTATGAGCTATCTCTCAACTCTACTGTACAATCTGTAACAAACTGGTTAAATGAAAATAACTTGACAGCTAATATATCTAAAACTAAAATAATCCAGTTTGAAAATTATAGAAACAAGCACTCCGATCTAAATATAAGTTGTCGTGGGGAAAAAATTGAAGAAGTCGACGATACAAAGTTCTTAGGTATAGTTCTCGATAAACATTGCAACTGGAAAGCACAAGTAAAAAGTATATGTATGAGAATAAATAGATTTGTCTTTCCACTAAGGAGAATAAAACAAATTACAGACGAAAAGACAGCTAAAACCGCTTATCATGGCTATATTGGGTCAGTTCTAAGGTACGGGATACTATTGTGGGGAAATTCTACAGATATTGAAAAGGTCTTTATCTCCCAAAAAAAGTGTATAAGAGCGATCTGTAGCGTAGGACCATATGAATCTTGCAGGCCGCTTTTTAAAAAACTTAAGATTCTCACTTTAACATCGCTCTATATTCTAGAAGCTGGAACATTTGTTAGAAAGCATCCCCACCTATTTAGAAAGGCAAATGAAAACAAAAGATTTTTATCGCGTGACCCTACTAAGTTAAACATACCATCATGCTCTAGTACGCTTAATAAAAGGAATTGTTACATTATGGCTATAAATATTTATAATAAAATACCTAAAACTATTAGAGAATTGCCTTTGACATTGTTTGTAATTAAATTGAGAAATTGGTTGGTAGAATATTCTTTTTATAATATAGCAGAATTCATGACATTTAAAACTAAGTAAGGAATTTGTTATTTTTTAATGATTTTGTATTGTGTTGTGTGTATTTTTAATTTATTTTCTGTACTTTATTTTAATTTAATTTGAACGACATTTGGTATTTATATTTTTGATGACATTAATTATTATATAAATACCTACTCAATTTTGCACGCCGTCACGGCGAAACATGTAGAACAAAAACATTATTTTAAGATCTATGTATTCACCATGATTCAAGCAAATAAATTATCTTTATCTTTATCTTTTTATCTTTATCTTTTTATGATCTATTACTATACGATGGATGTTTGACATGTCCGTGTGGACAAAAAATCCCATATGAATTTATGAAGTGACTGTGAGATTTAATCTCCATTAATTTTTACTATTTACTGTATATCATATGGATAGATAAAGGTTCGGGTACTAGACTCGTTTTTTTTTATTCGCAAGAGACAGATGTCTGAGAATCCTGGTTCCTGGGACATTTAGTTGATAACTGGTACTTTTAAATAATTATATTTAGCAGGTAGAACAAACAGACATAACAAATATTTTTCCTGGATACAAATCGAACTCGTCAGATTCTGACTTCTGACCAATGTGTGTTCTTTGTAATTTGTAATAACTGAATATTGCAGGTGTTAAGAGCTTATCAGCTGTTAGTTGAAGAAAAAGAGCCACAAAAAGAGAAGGGATATGTGGGCGCCTTGTACGGGGGTATAAAGAGATGCCTTTTGGAGAAACATCTGCACCTGCAGGCCAAGACTGACTACATTGCACATCTTATTGCTAGAGCAGAGCCAGAATTACTAGGGAATCACAGGGAGAGGCACGCGAAAACACTTGAAATTGCACAAGAAGAGGTGAGTTAGTTTAAATAGGTTATAATGTCCTGTGGTAAGTGATTAAACGGGTTGTAGGCAATGGGCGGCTAGAAGACGACGGGTAATTGTGGTTGCAACAAGCGATAGTACAGTAGGGTGCTGAGGGTGGTATCAAACTTACCCCAGGATGGGCTATCACAGCATGTCAAGTGGAGGGGGGCAATCCTAAGGATAGCTCACTTGGTATTAACATACACAAGCACATGTGACGAATAACTATGTAGTACAGCATGGGGTTCTTCAAAAGGGGTGTGAAGATATTTCTGCAGGGTCGGCAACGATACCCTTGGTGTTGCAAGCGTGCATAGGCTACGGTAACCGCTTACCATCAGGCGGGCCGTATGCTTGTAGGCGGGCCGTACCGTATGCTTGTTTGCCACCTAAGTGGTAAAAAAAAAAAAAACTAGTATTTATATTTAACAAAAAAAACTTGACTAAATGCTTTGTTTATTTGTGATAGGTGTTGATTTGCTTGGGTATATGTATTTACGAACGTCTTCAACGCATCTCACTGCGACTGAGAGAAGAGGAAGGCACGTGTCAGACCCTTGCGGCCGTCACCGTCGAGGCCCTCTATCGTAAGTTCGAAACTGCCGTCGAGCAAAAGAGCGGCGTGTCCAAGCTACAGCTGCTGTATGACGAAATCACTCAGGAAGAACTAACCAGGCAACAGAGAAAGGAACAGAAAAAACTTAAACGACGCAAGAAGAAGGAGCGGCAGGCTGTCGAAAGCAAATGCAAGGTATATAAATTATTGAAATGTTTATCTATGCATAATAATCACTTGTTCTGAGTCCTGACTGATTCATCATTGCAGAACCACTGGGGTTAGAAACTAAAGTTTTGCGCACATATTCCTTTTATAAGCCAATATAGGGTTTTTGGAAATTCAACCTTTAATTAAGGGTTGAAAAGGGGGAATTTTGTTTGTATGATAAAATCTTATTTATAAACCTGAAACAGCATGATTACTTACTAAAATATTAAACATCATCAGTACATACTACTACATAGTATAAAACAAAGTAGCTTCCCGTTGTCTGTCCCTATGTATGCTTAGATCTTTAATACTACGCAACGGATATTGATGCGGTTTTCACTATGAGCTAGATAATTTTTCCAGGAAGGTTTATATATACAGAACATATAAAAAAAGTAATGCTGTCTAAACTTTATGAGATATATCAAAATGATGTACTACAGAATTATGATCTTAAAAATATCTACAAAAAAGTCCACGATTGTATATGTATATCCTATGGATAACCCACAATAACCATTGCTTCGCGATTGAATTTTTTTTTTTCGTGGGTTAGTTTTTATTTTTAAATCTTTATTTGCATAAAAAGGGAGTTTGTTCAATTTGAACATGTCACCCCCGTAAGGAAAAACAATGTAGCTGATCTAACGTAATAATTAAAATAGATGATTTCCTGAGTGGACGGTCTATTCGAGTGGTCATCGATGGCTGCTCGTCTGAACTAAAGGCGATCAACGCTGGTGTTCCTCAGGGATCTGTTCTCTCTGCTACGCTGTTTTTGCTGCATATTAATGACTTGCTGAGACCCGGAATCTATGGGTACGAAGATGACAGCACCGTCACAGAGAGTTATGTATCCGATCCGCGGGCTAGTAGGGCCACAACAGAGTCTCTCAGAGAGGGTATGGTTACGAGGTTGAACTCGGCTCTGCAAATTGTATCCGAGTGGGGTACCGCCAATAGGGTCGAGTTCAATGCCTCTAAAACACAGGCCTGTCTCTTTTCTGCAAAGAGGAGTCTCTTTAACCTGACTCCCGCATTTCGTGATGTATCTGTACCGTTATCCAAACACCTAGACCTTTTGGGTCTCAATTTATCCTCTGACCTTAATTTCGGACGGTCCATCGAGGCCAAGGCCAAGACTGTTGCCAAAAAACTTGGAATCCTGAACAAGGTGAGACGGTACTTCACAAAGGAACAGCTTCTAAATTTATACAAAGCTCAAGTTCGACCTTGCATGGAGTACTGTTCTCATCTGTGGGATGGCTCAGCCAAATATCAACTGGCAACTTTGGACTCGTTAGATAGGCGCGCTCGAAGGATAATTGACGATAGCGACCTAACGAGCAAGAAACTGCAAAACCTGGATCATCGGCGTCATGTTGCAAGTGTGACGGTATTTTTCAGATTGTTCCACGGAGAATGCGATAAAGAACTCCATAATCTTGTCCCTCCATCCCCGTTCTTCTATCGGACCACTAGGCGTCGGGGGGTCTCCATCGCTTCGTCGTCGACATTCCATCTTGCCGTACCAAGCGTTTCGCTTCCTCTTACCTTATACGCACGGCCAAGTTGTGGAATGCTCTCCCGGACAACGTGTTTCCAGACACTTATAACATGGGTTTATTCAAGGCCAGAGTGAACAGGCATCTTATGGGTACGCGCGGTCCACCCTAGACTACATCTTCGCTTACCATCAGGCGGGATTGCGGTCAAGCGCAAACCTATTTAATATAAAAAAAAAAGACTTAATAAAACTTATAACACGTTTCTGGACTTAATACCTAAATTAACCATTTTGTACAATATATATAACCAGGCTTCCTTTGAAGAAGGAAAAGCCAGGACGGTGTTACACCATCCGACTTTGGAAATTCCATTCCTAAGGGGTAAAGAAGAAGGGGGCGCAGGTGAAACCTCGGGGCGGAATGCTAGTTTGTTGCATGTTTTAACAAAATATAATTATTCACAGGAGGCTGACTCAGAGGAACCTGATGAAAAGTGCCCATGTGAAGAGTGCTTACTAGAGGAGCGAGACACACCGACCGACCTACTTACACCACATGATTACAATATATGTTTTGAAGCGGTTAGCGGAGACGGTTGTCATTCGTGCCAAGATGACTCGACTAGCAAACATCGCTCACCGAAAAAGTCAGGCAAGAAACGGACCAAGAGCGACAATCTTTCTCCCAACGAACACTCCCTGGACTGCGGATACTCTTCTGGTAACAATGGAGGTTGCTGTGAAACTATATCTGGGTCATCGTCACTCATGAGCTCTCCCGAAGGATCAGAGGTAGCGTGCTCCGAGGGATTCTGCAATCACGAGGGAGGCGACTGTTTAGACTTGACTAAGAATGATAAGACTTTGTGCACCGGTTTTACATGTTCTCTACAAGAAATGTTAATGGTGAGTATTGTATTCAAGATTATCTGCCTATTATTTGACTGATATCTCAGGATTATCCCATTGGCCCAAGAATGGAATTAGTCCTTAAATATTTTCTTATATTCCAGGACAGTTGTTCATCAGACGAAGAAGAGGACACCAGTTATATTCCTATAGAAGAGGTTTTGGAATTTAAATCGCGTAGGAACATAACGGAAAAAAGACAGGAGTTGCGACAAAATCTCCGTCAGAAGTTTGCCCAGTTATGCGTGAACAGCCCACAAACAGTACCGCAGAAACAAGATAAGCAAGTAGCTTAGCTCACATCTACCTACAAACTCATTCAACTGAACTACCTAAAATAATTGCCAAAATAATGGCACAAACTATATCTGCTTCAATGATCCGTAGTTGAGAAACAATAATTGTCTTATAATTGTAAAATGTCACTCTTTATTCTATTAGTATACCACAGTCAGTCTCGCATCCTATGGTCGGTAAAATTAACTTTGTTTGCAATAGATTATCTTGGATTAAGCGATGTTGAGGGCGCATTAATAAATTTTGTTTTCGACCAGATTTGCTGAGTAAATATCTCCGGGGTCATTCATAAGCAATACTCGAAAATAGATTGCAACAAAGTTGGTCATGTTTATAAAATAAGAATATGCCCAATGCTTTTAAAATGATTCAATGATATCTGACTATATAATTGGCATGTAAATATCTATTTTATTTTTCAGTAAAAAGACTTTGATATTTTTATGCTATCTTGTATTTGTATAATTACAATCGTGTTTCCAATAATAAATGAATAAATATTTGTTATTTAATGGTTATATATAATCATGTTTAATTGAATTATAGATTTCAAATGCATGGTTTTGAATTCATATCGGAATTCGATTTATAATCAAATGGTCTTTAATGAATTACATCTAATACAGATGGTCTTAGTAACCCATGTGAAATAACAAGTGCAAGTGAATGATTTCAACTATACATACCTATAATGATAGATTTGATTGACTGGATAAATGCCAGCATTTACAAATATTTACTATTATAAAATAAAACATTAGAAAGCTTAGAAATGATATATTTAAAGTAGCATTTTTTGATCAAATTATTTTATTTTCAATGCTTTTGTGACTCAATTGGTAACTACATGATGAAATTATTGCTTATCAAAAGCTTAAATAAGCATGAAGTTTGGAGTTACCTTGGCTATTTTGCCATTGTTATTAAAGTCGAAAACATTTGTAACTCAGTTTTAAATATACTATAATACAGTGAAGTATGTTTTATTTATAAAATTAGACATCATTAAATTAATGGAAATGGGATATCAATTCTTTGTTTAGAAAATTACTATAGTAAGAAATATTCTTACAATCTATGTAAGGAATAAATATATAACATAACATCTTTATTTAATAATCATATCTTTTTTTTACTTATTAGAAGAATTAATTACTCATTGATATAATAAACTACATGAAACTGCAAAAAAAAACACCAGCAGTAAGTATAGAAAAATAAGTAGGACCATTAAGAACATTTATTTCTAAAATTATGGGAGGTACATGTTCATAGGACAATAAGAGAATAGAGATAAGAGGGACAGTTTACTGTGCATGGTCACAGTTTTACCATTAGGCATTTAATGCTGTGGTGTGGTGGAGGACTCTGCATACCTTTACCTACTACAAATTCTTTGATTGGTCGGATAGTCAGCACATGAGGCTAAATATGATTATTTCAATATGGGCTTTGGATTTTTTTAATCATAATTGTGCAATACATAAAGTTGCATTTGTACCACCAAAACCGAATGAATTTTTCAAAGCAATTCTTCTGTTGGTTTCCCATTTCTTAGGATTATTAGCAACATAATTTAGTTTATCAACAGGTTCATCTAAATTCAAAGTAGGCGGCAGAATACCATGATAACAAGAGAGAACAGTAAATACTGCTTCTAGATTTCCTGCAGCTCCTAATAAATGACCATGGGCACCTTTTGTTGATGATATAGAAATATTGGGGGTGTGTTGATCAAACAATGATTGAATAGCTTTTGATTCTATGCCATCACCAATGGGTGTAGAAGTTGCATGTGCATTGATATAAGTTATATCTTCTTTCTTAATACAACTGTCTCTTAGGGCTCGAGTCATGGACAATACTGCTCCACTGCCATCCTCTCTAGGGGTAGTTATATGTGAAGCATCTCCTGATAAACCATATCCCAAAATTTCAGCATACATTTTTGCTCCTCTATTCAATGCATGCTCATATTCTTCTAAAATTAGCACTGCTGCTCCTTCTCCCATGACAAATCCATCACGTTTTCTATCAAATGGTCTTGAAGCTTTTGTTGGCTCCTCATTGAATGATGTACTCAGAGCTCTCAGTCTACAGAATCCTGCAATTGCAAGAGGGCTAATGCAAGCCTCAGCACCACCACAAACCATCACATCTGCATCACCATTTCTTATAAACCTTAAAGCGTCACCAATGGAGTGTGCTCCAGTTGCACAAGCTGTTGAAACAGAGTGATTTGGACCGCGAAAGCCATACTTAATGCTTATTTGTCCAGCAGCCATATTAGGTAATATCCTTGGCACAAAAAATGGACTTACTTTATTGTAACCTAGTTTTAATAATTCATTAGTGTCACAAACATCTTTTAGGTCTATCATTCCCATGCCAACTGCTACTCCTGTTACTTCATTATCTGTGTCCTTCTGGGAGTGCCAGTTAGCATCTGATAAAGCTTCTGCAGTTGCAACCAGCGCCAAACAAGTTGCAGGGGCCATTGACCTTAAATTAGATTTGGACCAGGCCATGGCAATCACACCATCTTGTCTTGAAGGTATGATTCCAGCTATTCTACATGGTAACCGAGAATATTCTTCGCCTTCAAGGTGAACAATGCCACAGTGTCCCTTGAGAAGGTTCTGCCATGCTAGTTCAGTACCTGTCCCAAGAGGACTTACTACCCCTAATCCTGTAACTACTACCCTTCTTCGTGATGTGTCATTTGCAAGAGTTTTTAGTGTGCGAAAGAAGCAGGATTTCATAATAGCGATTGTTACAGTTAATCCTTTATTTACATTTATAAATGTGATCTGTGAGAAAATTACTCTATTTATTTTAATGTTCAGAATGTGTTTAGTAATAATTTGATTTAACCTCACTTCTACTCGGCGCTGTATTCATAAATTCACAGAAAAATACGTTTTTGTGAATGAAATGAAATCATGTTGAAGACATAATCGTTGAAGAATGAAGATAAAAACAGGACAAAAATACTGTTTATGTGAACCTATTAGTCCCACAAACTTATCAGGAAGAGGAACTTACGACGCCATTTTGAAATATCAATCGCCATTGGTCATAGAGAATACAAAAACTACGTTCATTGGTTGTTTGCTCCACCAAATGCGATAGCAGTGATTCTCTCACCGGGCCAGATAAGTTTATGGGACTATATATGTCGTTTTCAAAATTTATCAGCTGTTTTGTGTCAAGGTTGTTGTTTATTTCGGCCGCCAAAAGGCAGGCAAAGGTTTAGAGCCATACAGGCTTATTTGAATTAAATCGATTAAAACCCTTGAGTATTTAGTCTAAAATACACAAAGTTTAAAACTAATGCTCGCTGTTTTAACATTATATTGAAAATGGCAAAAAAAACGTACGTAATTTACTGATTTTTAATTCTCTCGTGTTTGATTTAATAAAACGTAATTTGTTATTGTTTGTTATCTAACTACTTAGTAACATTTAGCTACTTCTAGCACCTTTTTTGGGCAACAAAATCTGGCAATCTAACAACTTTTTGCAAGATGTCTAGCTATTGGATTGGGTTGCCGAATGCCGATATATTACTATACTCTTTGCTATTGGGTCAAGTTGGGGTCAAAGACTACAGTATATACTTAGGCTGCATTCCGAATTAATGATATAATCGCTGTAATCGATTTGAGCGTGCTTAAACCCGTTCCATATTACCTTGAGCGCCATCACGATGTCCCGTGAAACGTCATAGATGACGTCATGACATGCGCCATCTTGCGCTCACACCGACCATGCCCTAAACTGATATCACCGTGAGCGCTGTCAAAAAGTGACGGTTAGTTATTGTGTTTTCGGCAAAAATCTAATAAGATTTTTGGTTTTCCATATGGCAAAGATACTTTTTATGATTTTATGAGAGAAAAATAATAAAAAATGCGGATATTCCTTTTTCGGAGTCAACTAATAAAAGATATAAGGAGTTCTAGCGCATTTTTAATTCAGATTTTAATTAAATTCTCAAATGTTCTGTTTTGAATACTGTGAGCGCGATAACGGGCGTTCCGAATTGTTTACAGTTCTCAGCTGTCATTATCGTGATATCTAACTCGGTACGCAAATTATTGCTGTGAGCACTGTGAGCGATATTATTTAATTCGGAATGTAGCCTTAGAGAGTCAAGCTAGCGGTTGGCAACACTGGTGTTTGTGTGATTGATGGATGGATATTTTGATATATTCCCAACCCAATGTACATATTTATTATATTACTCTTTGTGATATACCCAAGATATACTATACCTGATAAACCTACCTACTTACTTTCATTTCAAGTAGTTTCAAGCTACCTAGTCTACCTACGTCTATTTCTTGATAACCATTAAAATTGGTGTCGTTGTGGTCTCCTAGTTTGTATTCTTTGCTATGCCGTAGCGTAGAAGTCTGTATCGTAAACAGAGAATCTCAATCAATCTCAAATAAATATTTTTTATCAACTCAACAGTGCTGTGATAAAAATGGTTTTCAGGGAACTTTTAAATAGAAATATTGCAATAGTATCGGTATTAGTACTTGTAGGAAGTTTTATATATAAAAATAATATCGATAAGGTTTATTATAACATAAACAGTATTTTTAATGAAGTTATTGAACTGGATAGTAATACAACTAATGTATATGCAGAGTCTGAACTGGCGCAATATGATGGAATCTTAAAACCTAAACTCTATCTAAGTGTGTTGGGTTCTGTTTTCGACGTCACAAAGGGAAGCAAACACTACGGAAAGGGTGGATCCTATCATTATTTTATAGGTAGTAAAAAATGTTGTTTAAATACAACCTGCCAAACTCACCTCAAGATCCCTAATATTATGTTCTAAGTCTTCACAGCACAGGGATAGAATTGACTGAAGCTATGTGCTGCCGCCAAATTTCTTAGCTGGTTCTACACTAAAATAGTACATAACTCCTATATTATTTTTATAATTTCTCTCATATGTATGTCATGTAATTTAGTGTCAGCTACTGTTAGTAACAGAGTACAAGGCAAAATTAAATATTTTTAGGCAAGGATGGTTCCAGAGCTTTAATAACAGGGAATTTTAAAGATGAGAGCAAAGACAAAGATCATGTTTTAGATCTATCTTGTGGTGAATTATTCACTTTGCTAAATTGGAGAAACACTTTTAAACAAAAATATACTGAAATTGGTAAGAAAACAGCTGCATGTTTAAAATTTTGCTGACACAAATAGCATTTATACAAGTGGTTGTTTAGGTATTGTTAAAAGAAGCAAAACATTATTTTGTCTGTAACTGATGTATATCTTTATAGGAGTACTTAAAGGTCGATATTATGATTATACTGGTAAAGAAACAAGCTACTTCAATGAGCTGAACATAAAAATAAAATCATGTGAACATGAAAAGGAGATAGCAAGAAAAGAGGAACTTAAGTTTCCCTCATGTAATATAGCCTGGAGTGCAGATGAGGGAACCAAAGTATGGTGTACAAAAACAAGGTTGGTACACCTGCATTTAAGCGATATATATACTTTAGTCTTAATCATCAACTATAAGAAGTTACTAAAAAACAAGATTGAATTAATCCAATTTGGCCACAAACTTTATTTGGGACCAATTGAGGGGATTGGCAGTGTGTTGTGCACTTGATGTTACTAGGGGTTACTACTCTCAGATATGCCAACCCAAGCTTATGAGTGTTTGTAGAACATATCTAGGAAATGGATCCTATATTATTGATCACAACTGTACCTATGTATGTATTGTATGCATGGTAAGAAAAGGCAATGGTTTGATTGATAGAAGGTAGAGAGTAGGGCCAGCTCATTATGTAATGTGTAAAGATCTCAGGTATATGATAATACTGTCACTCATATAGTGCTTTTATTTTGTCAACTAAACCTATTTTTTCTTTTATTACAGTGGAGGTATCGCAAGGAATTGGATTGGGGTACCACGTCAGCTCTTCACTCCTGGCCAAGAGAAACCTCGTTGTGTTTGTGTCAAGTTAGATCAAGATATAAGTTCAGCATTGTTTAAAGAATATGATAACTGTCCTAATACTTCTACTGCCTGTAATGTACAAATAAGTTGAAATTATTTTTCCATTCTACTAGTTTAAACAAGTATATTGAATTTAAATGTTTTTTTTTATATCCTAAGTTATTTCAAACTCAAGCTGGCTGAGTGATAAAAATATATAGATTCAAATAAAAATAACCATGGCTATTCCATTATTTGCAGTTAAATGAGAAGCTGAAGATCTTTCATAGATTTTCATATTCATCATGAAACAGTTACAAAAGTTTGTCTGTGATGTGATGTAACATATAATGTGCATACTGCTAGGTTAAGATTTCTCTGAAAGAGGCTTTAGTTCACCATAAGTTGAAATAAAAACAGTGTTAAAGGAAAACAACCAAAATAATTATAGGTAAAAAAAACATTGATTTTATTATTATTACATAGGTGCACAAGTGCAATGTGACACAAGTAAAGAGAATAGCACATAATCAAATCATTTAGTCTCGTCACTATTTTGAAGTGGGGGTTCAGTTTGTACTTCATCTAACTCTAGACATTCAATATTTTTGAGGAATGTATGCATAGGAATTTTTTTCCTATTTAAGAATGTTTTGTTACCCAATAATTTCTTAATTTTTGCTCTACGTTTTTTGATTTTCTCTTTAGTGTACTGGTTACCTAGCTGGAATGTAAGCAATCTTTTCACTTTCCTGCCGCCAATGAGTGTCTCTGAGTTACTGTTTTGAGGCTTGGGCTCCTCATAAATAGTCTCTAGCGTTTGGGACACTGTTTTCACTTTTCTATTGAGATATAAAGCTTCGATCTGTTTAGGATTTGAACATTCCACATTTACATGTTTACGAGGTTTCATGTTAACCCTTCGATTAGGTTTGCTAATTTCTGGAGCTAATGATTTTCTTTTTCTTAAAACTCGTGAAGTTAACTCAGGGACATGTACGTTTTCTTGTGATCCTTGCGATGTATTAATGATAGCAGTTCCATCCACTTCCATTATATCTAAATCAGCCATTTTACTAGGAAGTTCCGAGTCTACTCTGTAAATAAATGAATACAGTCTAAATAGGTACCTATTATGATAAACTACGAACTAAAAAACTATAACTGCGGCAAACAAAAACGACAGCTTACCGTAAAGCTTCCATTCTTCATATAAATTAATTCCCCGTAGTGACAGAATACCTACGTAATGTAGTGATCAACTCCTTTAATTTACTTGTTCAGGGCAGCTTCTCGCTTGCCCAGTGCCGGCGTGATGTTAAATAATATAATCTCCATCCATCCATCGAAATATTTAAAACGTTCCTTTTTTTTCAACTCATATAATTTCAACCGCACCAACCCGAGTGCAGGGGTTGCCAACTGCTAGCTTCTGCTAGCCAGTCAGTGTTGCCAGATGCGAAAGTTGAAAATGCGGTAACGGTACTCCAAAAACGCGGATTTTCAACAAAAAAAGCGGAATTTCCTGTTTTAACGATAGATCGATTTTTCTCACTCAATTCATACTCATATTACAAATCAAAGAGTAATAAGTAATAACACCATATTTCAGTCATCAAGCTTTAATAAATTATGTTTTTTCGTATAAGTACTTTGTTTGCTATTATCATTGGAAGGAAAACACATCCTCAGCATTGTCTCCAGATTCTCCGACCCCGACCTCCGCTTTTGGGAAGTTGTAAAGTTTGGAAGTCATTTTTGACAACATGTTTTGAGAAGCTTTGAAATTTTTGCACAGAAGAGAAACAGAAGGTGGCTCAGTGAGGCACAAAAGATATCACTTAAGTTCAATCCACATTCTCACAGTCAGAGAAAAACTTGTAGCTCGATCTGAACTTGCGCGTGTGCAACTTCATAACACTGTGTACCAACATGACAACAACAGTGATTAATTTGACAACATACATTTCAAATTTCACGGACTATATGTTGGTCAACAAAGGGACAGCGCTATACTAAGAAAAGAGATACAAGTATTTCTGTCTTGCTTTCTCGTATAGAGCTGTCTCCCAATTGGCGTAGTTTTGGCAGGAATGAAGAGCCCGCTTAACTATAGACATTTTTTAGGTTCTTCCATTTGAAAGGGTAAACGGATCGGTGCCCATACAAATGTCTTTAGTGGGAAGATAATATTTTAATCCTCATGTCCTATCAAAGTCGAAAAAAGCGGAACCGCGCTGGCTAAAAGCGGATGGCGGATCCATTGTCAAAAAGGCGGTGTAAAAAGCGGAAAAGCGGTATAATCTGGCAACGCTGTAGCCAGTAGCTAGAAGTCTTGCAAAAAGTTGCTAGATTGCCTTTTGCTACACTAAAAAGGTGCTAGAAGTAGCTAAATGTTACTTAGTAGGTAGATAACACTAATCGTTACATAACTGTTTTTTCTGTTCTGTGGTTACATTCTTTGAGTACCTATTTATTAACCGTCTTACTAATAAAAATATGGAACACGGTCGTTTAACCGCTGTATAGTTATGCAGTGTGTAAGCCTTACACAGTTGCTATACACTCCCTTTACTAATAATCAGTGTGTAAGCGTTGTATAGTTATCTATTTGTTAAAACAAAAACGACTGGCAACTTTTTAGGAACGTTTTGAAACTAAAACTATCTAACTTCAAAATACGGGAGAAAATATGGGGAAAAATGTGAAGACACCAAAAGATACTGAAAAATAATTATATAAAATATTAATCATATCATAAAAATCAGGTTTCTTTTTCTTAAGCCAATTTTTATTTTAATAATTAAACAATAAAATTACTTTTAAAAAGATTCAAATAGCTAATGGTGGTATTGAACGAAACTGTCTTGTGCTTATGGTTACAGTAGCCATTTAACCAAAGAAGAAGAAGAAAGAAGAACGTCATTGTCAAATTACAAATGTTACGTCAACAAACGAAGCAAATGGCTGTGCCAATGACTTCAAAACTAAGGATACACCTACCGGAACATTTTGCATAAAGTTATCAAAAACAAATAAATTGTCAATTTTTGTTTTATTTTATCCATAACTCCAGTATAAAACACAAGCCTTTCACGACGCAACTAGGCATTTTTATGGCAATTATAAGCAAACAATGAACGAATGAACTGTTCCGTGGGCCGCAGTATGACCGCAGTCGACTGAGTCGCGTTGGCCCTAAAATGACTTTTTAGGGCCAGCGCGTTGGTGTCATTTTGTTGCGCGGTTGGCCTGGTCCGTAGTAAATGGACACAACACTTGATTGTCAGACACAGCTGATCTATTGAAATCCGCCATAATGTTCTTATACAAACACTAAACAAGGGTCCTGGCCCGTGTAAGCCCTGTGTAAATTTCCTAGGTAACTAAAACACGTGTATACAGGCTTTGTGTCAAAAATGTTTTTATTAGTAGCAATTATCCTATAACAGATGTGTACACCGCGTGTAACTTTTTATTAGTAAGGCTGTAAATACTCAAAACGTTCACCTTTTGTTTTACTTGGAAACAGTTAAACAACGACATCGTGAACTGCAAGTTTTATTTTAACCCACCTCCGAGGCAGGGTCGTTTGTGATCAAGATTGAGACAAGTGACAAGCAGGCGATGGGAATGCAAATGTCCTTTTTGTCTAATCGTTCGATTTGGGAAAAGTTTCAAAATTGTTGAAATTTTCCTATTCGAACGCATAAACAAAAATGGCCATTTTGAAACTGTTAAAAACGATAAAACGATAAACCTTATCTACGGTAGTACCTAGGAAATTCTAAATCTATTTATTCCTAAACACTGCAACACTTTAGACAGCTGTCACATTCCGAAAATAGAGAATTGTCTATTCCTAACCTAATAAATTAATAAATCCATTGAAATTAAATCATTTTGTTCACGGCGCAAAGAAATTAAATATAACATGTTATAATTTGCTTCCCTTTTATCTTTAGGCAATGTCATATATCTGTCTCATCTCTTACCAAATCTAAAATTACGTACAGCGGGTTTGGAACGAACGTCAATAATACACAACTCACAACACCAGTTGACCACAGTTGTACCAGTAAAGAGTACAGTAGCAATAGCAAGCACAACCTGAGCGAGCACAACTTACTTTTTGTGGAGATGAGTTTCGTTGAGAGGTGAATTTTAGTGAATTACTGAATTGAAAGGTTTAAATTGTATGTACGCAGAAATTACGAAGTAGCAGTTGTTATGATGGCATATACGAAAGATTTCGTTTTTGAGCCCTATAAAGTAACAGAAGTTAAATGTCGAGGGCCCGAGAGCCCCAGACCTCGCAGTGGGCACAGAATTGCTTGTAATGATGTAGATATTTATTGTTTCGGTGGATATAACCCGTCCTTGCCGCTGACTAACGTTCCAAGAGAAAATCCGACATGGAGCCCGGCGCGGCCGTTGTTTAAAGAGCTATGGAGCTTTTCAATAGCCTGTCGGAGATGGAAACAACATAGGGTGCTAGAGAACATGCCAGAGGAGTTAGCATCCAATGCTATGTGCATGCACGGCAGATATTTGATGGTATGAAAGTTTCATGCAACATGAAGCTAACCTATGTACACTTGAGTAATAATATTTTCTGTTTTAGATTTACGGAGGCACAGGCGCTCCTTTTGGCAACAGATGTAGCAATGATGTGATAATTTGGCACACAGGAACTGAAGAAACAAAATTAGAAATTCTGGCTGCAACTGGAACAAGACCTCCAGGCCAGTATGGACAGTCTATACTGTGTCACAATGGCTATTTTTACACCATTGGTGGTACGAATGGCTTTGCCTATAATTGTGATATTTATAGGTAATGTATGTTTATTTAATCTATTTTCATAATGACAGAGATCTAAAAACAAAAGTTTACATGCTCAACCGAAAAAAATATAAGGATGCAATACCATCTGGATCAGTCATCATCCCTAATTTGTAATAATTCTTTCAGATGATATATTTTTGATAGGCACAATTTTTTACTTTATTTTTAGTGAGATTCACTTAAAAACCTTGTTGGTCTGATAATGTTGAATAACATGCAAATTTTAAATTCAGTGTTATAATTATATTGTTAATTAATTTACAGGCTGAATCTCCAAACATTGGTCTGGGAGCCCGTGTTTGTGGGAACCGGTCAAGAAGGCGAGCCAATCGGCAGATATAGACATGAAGTTGTACGAGTTAACAACAGGCTGTACATCATAGGTGGAGGAACCGGTGAATTAGCATTTGAACTCATGGAAGTTCCAATGTATGATCTCGAAACAAAATTATGGACTATACTTACACCAAAAGCAGATGATACTCTGAAGGACACCCTGGCTCCATTACCCAGGAAGTGTCATAGTGCAGTGCAGATTGATACTCCGCGGGGTGTGCAGGTGTTTGTTGCTGGAGGCTCAGATGGACAAGCAGTGTTTGAAGATATATGGAGACTGAACATGAGTGATTTGCAATGGAATCTCATGCAAAAGACTGTGTTACCACACCCACTTTACTTTCACTCGTCAACTGTCACGTCATATGGTTGTATGTATGTGTTTGGAGGCATAGAACCTAAAGATGACGCAACAAGTAGAAACAACATTTTATATAAAGTCTGGTTGTGTATACCAAAGCTTAGTGAGATAAGCTGGGAAGCTATGCTGCACTTCCATCCAGCCATTGATGAAGTAGATAGAGGAACTCTATTAAATATTGGAATACCAAAGCATTTTGTAAACAGAGTGCATCCTCAGTGAAGCTGTTATTAATTATTGCTGTAAGCATTGATGTGTTCTTATTTATATTAATTGATGTATTTATAAATGTAAAAAGACGTATTTCAGTGATGTTATGTTGACTAATATCAATAGAAAATATATTTTCATTTTAATTATGTGACTTTAGTGTACCTAATAGACTTCTAATGGCATCAACGTGAATTAAACTTGAATGTTTCCTAAGAAATCTGTATTTTTATACTGGGTGGAGAAACACTTGCACCCCTCTGTTTCTATTTGCATTCTAAATTAGGATACCATTTGAACCAAGGATGTTAAAAGAAATCGGATATATTCTCGCTAACATAAAACCAATAAAACTGTCGCTTAAATCGGCCACCCACCATGCTGTACGTACAAGCCGGCACGCACACTTACACACATTAGTCGAGCGAGGTTAAACGGCTATGTGCAAACGGCCAAAGACTACAGTATATACTGCAAACGGCGACAGTCCGTTTCCCGCGGAATAGTCAACTAAAATGTGCGCGAGAGGTGGCCGACACTCATAGACAATTTTTTCTGAGCGAAAATCAATGTCCGACGTAGTTGTGCATTTGAACCTTATTAATATGATAGTCAATGTATTGTATTTATATCATGATTAATAGGTACCTAATCATAGCTTCGAGATAACAATCGTAACTACACAGATTACAGAATAAGTCAGATGGAGCGCGCGGAACACAGGAATGAGGCCAAAAAAGCAAATACAAATTGAAAAACATATAGCTGGTATTCGCTTTTGAATTTGTATTTGCTTTGTTTATAAAACTTTATTTAACGAGAACCACTTTTTAATAAACTTTGTTTAAAAATAGCAAATACAAATTGTGTTTCGCGCGCTCTATCTGCCTTTTGTTCTGTAATCTGAGCGTAACTAGACCAAATTATAATAAGGTAGAAATAAAATGTAAGTGAGGTTTTAGTATGGGCATTAAGATCTGATGAAGTAAGGTTTTGAAAGCTTAAATAAGTTTTCAAAATAAATGATGATCATAAAGATATAAGTAACGACTCTTAACGGTATGTAGGTAGAAGGAATTATGCACGGATATTTATTTACCTACTTATAATATCCGACTTATATGTGAGTATCGCGAACTTGATTCTTTTTTCAAGGGTAAGTATGTGGCAACGGCTACAAGAAGTGGTCGCGCGTCGGCGTGCGCTGCGCCGGGACGCCGCGGACGGCGGCTAACACCGGACGACGACGACACCGCGTTTTCGCGCCAAATCGCAACCGCAGTGATGGGAAGCACGCCTCGCGGGCGGGACGGGACACGCTCGCGATTCGCCTCATCCGCGCCCGTTTGTGATACGAATCCGAACAGCCGATAATAAGTTTCTAACTCGAAAGTTAAAGAATGCCATTTAAAAAATAAACGAACTAACTTTCAAAATGTCTATTTACCATTCAAAAGTCAGCAATTATGACACATCATCGATGCCGAAAGGTTTCCAGCACAGTGTGAAATTAAAAGATAAAAGAAGTCATGGCTGTGTAGTGTTAACTGGATAATTATTTATAACAATACCGTGGAATATGTTCGGTTCGAAACAGTAAAAGAAATAATCGTGGATATGGTTGAGGAAATGGTGACAGAGGAGACGTCAACCGCGCCGGCTCCTCACCGCTCTCCTACTCCCGAATTGCACGCTACGTACACGAGTCTTGAAATCCTAGTGGCACTGGTGGCCGTCGTGGGTAACGCCATGGTGATACATGTGTTTAGATGTGAACGTAGACTGCGGAGACGCACGAACTACTATATAGTTTCTTTAGCTACGGCAGACTTCTTGGTTGGTCTTCTCGGGATCCCGTTTGCAATACTGGCGTCAGTGGGATTGCCCAGAAATCTGCACGCTTGTCTCTTCACAGTGTCGTTATTGGTGATGCTGTGCACTATAAGCATCTTTTGCCTGGTGGCTGTATCCGTAGACCGGTACTGGGCTATTCTGCATCCTATGTGCTACTCAAGGAATGTGCGAACCAGAACTGCGATCGGTGAGTACCTAACGCTCGATGTTTTTTAAAATTTTATATCCGTTTTGGTCCTTCCTTGGCGGTTAACCTAAACACATGAGTTATCAGCATTTAAACGCAATTTAATAGTACCTACGTAGTATTGCCTTCCTGTTGAGGAAGAAAACTTAACTACAGCAGCAGCATGCATCCAATTTTTGCTTTATTTTAACTGGTATTTGGGTGGCATAGTTAATAAGTTTTTATTGCTATTGACCATATCTGAATACAATAGAAATCAAATCCTATCGATGTACATGTACAAAGAACATACATACCTAAATAACAAGCCTGGCATACGTTGCATGTGTTATTTTTTGTACCATAGTAAAAAAATAGGCAATTTTGTCGTTTTCTTACCAAGAATTTAAGAGAGAGATTATTATGCAGATTAGGTTAGCGCAATCAAAAGTGTATTCCAATAAAGAATCATCTGTCAATCCATAGATAGGTAGCTAATGGCACGTGAGGACTTATAACTAGGCTTAACGACACAATAAATATAGTTGGTATATCTATATCTGTGAGTAAGACAATGCCGCATCGTTGTGGTAACACAATATAATACCTACCCGTGATACCGCATCAAGGAAGGAGGAAGGTGTAGGTAGCTACCGTCTATGACTGTATCTTACATCCTGATTAAGAAGACCTGTGTAACTTTGGCACCAGATTGTTGCTTTCAATACCATGACGTCGTATTTGAATTGAATAATTGCCGTGTAGGGCACGGACATCGAACTGTCCGAAATTATTAGGCCGTCTGTGCTATGTAGATTCACTTTCAGACTTTAAGGTGATGACAGGTAGTTAGGTAGTAACGTCAAACACGTCTTGGGGACTTTTATTATTCGTAGGTTCTAATGATAACTATCCTCTCCTATCTACTCGTATTATAAATGCGAAAGTTAGCTGGTTTATTACGCCTTCACGTTCACGCCTCAACTACTCAACGGATCATCATAAAATTTGGCATGCAGATAGGCTTTTTATCCCCGTAACGCGGGTGAAACCGCGGGGAATAGCTAGTCCTACGATGAAGGAAAACATCGTAAGGAAACCATAACATAAACTAGGGTGCTTTATAGTACCTGGCAGGCTGAGCTGGCTCTCAAGTTAAAGATGATATGTTGTCTGTCACGCATTTCTGTTGTGGCAGCTGCATTTGTGTGTATGAACATGTCTGTATGTCTTGTGGCTGGGTGTAAGTATGTATTTACAAACTAAAAGTAGTATATGTATTATATCAGTTATCTGGTTTCCATAGTACAAGCTCTGCTTAGTTTGGGATCAGATGACCGTGTGTGAGGAATGTCATGTAACAGGGTATTTATTATCTTGAATAAATTAAATAAGCTTTTATTATAATAGTAGATTAGTTTCCGCCCTGCGCTGCGGTTTCCACGTTCCCAAAAGATCTATCTTTGCTTATATCGGGATAAAAAGTGTCCTATGTGCTAATCCAGAGCATATTCTATCTGTTCGGCAAATTTCATCCAAATCCGTTCAGCAGTAGATATTACATACAGCCTAGAAATTGTGTACTGTTTTGAAGTTAGCGAAAGAGTAGCCGATTTCTATAGATTTTTTTACTCGATGTGCTACCCTCAGCATCGTGAAGCCTTTGATTTATCGATATCAGTTTCTCATGACAGTGCATCATCAATCAACTTTGACCTTCGTCAACATTTTCGCAAAAAGTTTCGCTCAAGTTTATAGGATAGGTACTAGCTGTCTGTCGCGGTTTCACTCGCGTTCCCGGGATAAAAAGTAGCTCCGTATCATAGGCCATCTTTTTTTTTATACCACTATGTTGGCAAATAAGCATTCGGCCCGCCAGATGGTAAGCCATTTTATTGGTAGTTACCATAGCCTATGGACACTTGCAACACCAGGGGTATCACTCGCGCGTTGCCGACCCTGCAGAAATCCCTTCACACCCTTTTTGAAGAACCCCATGCTCACTCCATACATGCTTACTCCATTGGGAAATCTGCGTGCATTTCATCGTGATCGGTTGGGAAGCTATTATATTAGTAAGGATCTAAGTGATTTTATGTCCATAAATTTTATCCTTAAAGAAAAGAAGGGTATAACCTAAACTTCAAGAGAAATCAGCAGGGGCACCTGTTTTTTACCGCCATTGGCACCTGCCCGCGGAATATTATACGCCTTATAGTGACCTTGGTATCTTTTTTTTTTTTTTGTACGTGGGGAAATCCTCATGGATACCCGGGCACTCCGGGGGGAGCAGCCGGGTTATGTCAGACTCCTACTGACTAAAACCCCACGGTGTTCCTACCTGTCGCTGCCGGCTGGATATACGGGGGCGCCGAAGCATTCGTCCGCGTATCCAGCAGCGACGGCCTGATCGGAGGCCTCCTCTTCGTCGACGGCAGAGACCGGAGATCTTGTCTCAACCTAACCTAACCCTTTTGCTTTGATACTTCGTATCAGTCCAATTTTAGTCCCATTGGGTCTTTAAATCCTCATCATAACAGCCATTATTGTATGAATCAAAATTTTATTACCAATTACCGTCTTATTTGCATTATTGCATTATTATAATGCAGCATTATAAAAATGCCTTCGCGCAAATACTCCAGCGACGTTTTAATTTTTTTTAGGGGATGTTTGGCCGCTACGATTGCTCTGGCTGCTTGCAAAAAGTATTGAAATAGTTCCCTGAGTAACATATAAAATTAGCTCGCAGAATATAAGAAAAGTACGGAATGTGCATAACATACCTACCTTTCATGCCTGGTACCTGAAAATTGGCCGACGGGACAAGTTAGCAGGTGTTCATACGTCTAAAGTACCTATTAAAACTTAATCATAAACTTAGAGTTACAGGAATGAATTCTTAGGGGACCATAAATATTTTCTTTTTTGACCCCGATCAATCTTACAGCTTGACTCGAAGTTTCAAAAATCATTTCTTTTATTGAGTTTCGAGTATGTTCACTATGAGTAGATTACTAACAAAACCACAGCTTGCTGTTTCTTTAATCGTTCCCGAAGGCTGAAAGTCAAACAAACCTATTAATTACACCTGTCGTTATTTTTTGCCTAAGATTCACAAATAGTTTATAAAACTATGCTTCTTTTTTATTTCCAATGCCGAGGAATCAAGTCGAGTTACCGAAAAATGCTATGCTCAACTTCCCAAATGTTTTTTTTTTTACAGATTTTACATAAAATAATAAGTAGTAGGTAGGTAAGTTCATGTGCTGAGATTTTACTTCCGGAATAGTAAATCTGATATATTTATGGCGGCATTAAAGTCTTTTCTGTTTTTCTAATTTCAGGAACTTCTCTAGATAGAGCATTTGTTACGGCTCTATCTAGAAAACACTATTAGGTACGTAAAAAGCCACAATTTTGGTAACAAATAGCAGATAAAAGTAAAATATATTGGTGAAAATTTAAAAAAATATCATAAGTATGTTAAAACAATATTTTATTGCGCTTACTAGCAGGTAATATAATTACACAGTAGAGTTGCAGAGCCAGAAAAAAAAATGTTTCATTATTATTGTAGGTACTAAACCGACGTCCGACTCCCCTGACCGTTTAACATTTTAGCTGTCGATCTGAGACAATTTGGTAGGGAACTACAAATACTGACATCGGATTAGGTATAACAAACTGAAGTGGTAATGTAGAGATGATTGTGATTGCAAACCCGACAGACGATCATAAGCGATAAGACCGCCCATTGTACAGTCTTTTTAATATTAAGAATTTATTGTTATTTTTGTTTTTTACTTGTTGGTATACAATAAAGATATATCTATAATCTAAGAAAGCTATGCAAGCAAACGACGGATATCATAAGACACAAAATGAATTAAATATTTCAAATTACTCTGGATTCTAATATCGGTGCATTTGGTCAAACTAACAATAGAAGTTATTCAAAATCATTGAAGGGTCGCGGTCGCCGAGATGGTCGCCGAGATGGTCGCAATGGCTCGTCGACAATGGTCAGGAAATTGTTCATCTCGGTTAGTTACAGGAAGCGCGCGCTTGCGTGGAGGCGTGCCATTATCCGCACGAGTCAGCTATGAACCTATGACCGACCGACTAGTGAACAAAGTTTAACAATTAACACTACATAAATCATTATTAATCCTTAACATTCAAAATAAGTTCTTACTCTATTAACATTTGTCAATTTTCTTATGCCTGCGACCCATTGATTCCCGTTACCGATAACCCGTTGATTCTCACGAGGTACGCGCGTCCTATGATAACAATTGATGTTATGTTATTTTTTTACCACGAGCCAAAGTATAGGCCTTTCTGACACTAAAGCATTTTACACAGTTTATTTGATCATCAATTTGACATACAACACTATAATTTTACCTCACCACATAGTCCATTAAAGGGATTCCATTCATTAAATTTCCCGATGCCATTGGCTAGAGGGGGCGACTGACTGGCGCCACTAAGTCTACATCGGCGCCATGCGACCTCATCTCCTGAACTACGGCAGTCGCGCGCCGGGACCCGCCCTCTACGCGGCAATATGAAGTCCATTTTCGCTGTTTTTCTTTATACCTTTGTGATAAATGTGCTGTTTGTGAGCTCGAAAATCAGTGGAGGACCGCGAGGTCGCTTTGACAAAGTGATACATCGTCGATCCGCCAACAACCACCACGTTAGCGCTCATCATGCGCATTACTCGTACCACCCGCCGTCTCACATCAACTTCGTGTGTCGTTATTGTTCAACAACAACCTCCTACCCCGTGTACCACGGCTTGCCTCCGACTTACGTGTACAAATACAGAGAATCTGGAACCAGATTCGGGGATCTCATGACGGGATTGGCCTTATTAAATCTAGGAAGGGTAACGAGTGAACAGTGGCATTCTACGCACTATTACACAACACATACTGAGGAAAGATGTTCGTTGCAAGTTATCGATCACGCACACTTTGAAGAAACTAGATTCCCATGTTTCATGATGTCTTCATTTATGGAGCCGTCACCTTCACCGTCACAGGAGCATAAAGCCGATCCGGATGCCTTTTTGCTAGACATAATATCATCTCAAATTGATGTGAAATCATACTTGAATGAGACTGGATCACCATTAAAGGTCAACAATGACCAGGAGTGCGTGTTGTGGCACAATGTGACGCTGTATAGGGAGAGGAACCACGTGCCCTGCGCTCTCTTGAAGGAGTATGCTGAGACCATGAAGCCCTCCGGAGTACCTGTTTATATTTGGCTGCCAGTTTTAATATGTGTAGTGATCATCATTTCTTTGTTCTGCCAGTGTTGTTGGAAGAAAAAGAGCATTGGAAAGGAAGACGCCCCACTTAATGATTTGCCTGTGGTAGGATACTGTTCCAATCATTAGAGCTTAATTGATTCCATATATGGCGTATTATTCCATGGCGTACTTAAATTTAGATAATTGCCTTGAACTTGTAGTCGATGCACATTTTGTACCTACCTATACATTTTTCTTTAGACTATTGTAGGTAATTATTATAATAATAATAAATAATAAATTGTTTTATTTGCTAGAACATGGTGGTAATGGTGACAAATAGAAAATAAGCAGTTCACATATTCAGCCAAGAAATGGCATGCAAAAATTAAGTAGCACAGCGTTAACAATAATCCACATTTCGCGTTACGAAGTAAGTTTATTATTATGTTATTTTATGTGATATAGAATAGTTTCATCATGTAATAACTTCTAAATTTACATATGTTTATGGAAAGTTAAAATAATCTAAGTCATTTTCATAAAAAAACATATTACGCTTTGTCGACTGATACGAGTATGTAATTAGAATAAGTAACTACATATTTTGAATGTGTAAAAAACAAGGTGAAAATGAATAATATTATATGTATGAGTTCTGAATGTTGCATGTTGATTAACGTCACTTATGTACCTTCTTATGATAATGTTTACTTTATCAAAGCGCACAATCTTATTGTCTGGTTTTTTATAATAAAAATCAAATGTAGAATGTAATTTTAATCTTGTACTTTTTTTTACTGTTTATAGGCCTGTGTTTGATCGCAATCTCACCATGGTAAGTGATGATGTAGCCGAAGGTGATGTTGGGAATTGTGCCCAACACTAAACTAACTAAACTGCAGCACAAAGCCTAGAAGGAACTGGCCCTCGAGTGCAGCTGTCGGGAAACTCGGAAGACACCGATATGTGCTTTGCGTCAGATTTTCAACTTGAGGATGGTAGCTAGCAAGATGGGTACTACAGAGTACCAAATAACCCCACCACCATGCTAAGGTTTCGTCACGATGTTTTTCCTTCACTGAAAGCTCAAGTTCATTGCAGGATTCGAACCCGGACCTTCGTCTCGGTACACGACGTCACTAACACTGAGCTATCATCGCCTTAAAACTACATTTGGATGTAATTTGCATTTCAACATGGTTCAATTAATATGTGGGCGAGGATTTAAGCACACAAAACCTTAGAGAAAACTGGTTCCTTTTATACCTGTTATCCCATATCCCATTAAAGAAAGATTAATATGAGGAATGAAGGTATACTTGCATACCGATACACTTTAAAACAGTAACTACTTATTAAAGGTTCCACAACCAAAGGGTGGTCAACGGTACCCTATTACTAAGCCAACGCTATCTGTCTGTTGTAAGGGCTGTGTAATTGTAACTAAATATATGTGGTTGGTACACATACCTGATAGATAATTAATATTAATATACTTACTACAAACAAGGTACCTATTACTATGGTCTCTATTATGATACGTAATGGTAAGTCATGACAAATAAACTATCGTTAAAACAACTACTAGTCATCCAAGGCTTTTATGTATTAATTTTACTTACAACTTTTACTTATTTCCAATAGTGATAAGTAAAAGTCATACCTAGGCCAATTAGTGAATGAGAATAGCTTTCTATTACCTAATTTGTTTAAGGAAACAAGAAAATGGTAGGTTTTTTTGATAAATGTTGTGAGAAAGGTGAATGCTGTGAAAGCGAAATATTGAAGCCAATTCTTATAAGGATCTAAACTAGAAGTTATAAATAAATGGAGCATGTAATTGCAGATATTTCATGTCACCGATGATGCGTAATATTTTTGACGTGAAGTGGGGTAGCGATATAATATAAAAGCTATTTAATGTTAGTCGATAGAGTAGATGTCGTACAGATATATTTTTATTTATACCACAAACTCATGGAAAGTAATATGGCTGATGGTGGTAAGCACGATGCTTTCCTTCACTGAAAGATCAAGTCATTGCAGGATTCAAACCCCCGTACTTCGCCATGACATTTGACGCTACTGCCACTGAGTTATTATAGCATTATAAAAGGTTTGAAAAGTCGTAAAAAATCTCTGTATGATCAGATTTAGAGTGAAATAAAATTTGAATGGGAAGGAAAGTCATTCTAATACCTCCTTATTCCTGATGGCCTGTGCGCTTGGATTTCCGATTTCCTGAGTGAACGGTGCTCGTTGGACCTCTTGGCAATAAATGCTGGAGTTCCTCAGGAATCAGTTCTTTCTGCAACCTTATTTCTGCTGCATATTAACGATCTGTTGAATCCCGGTATCTTTGGGTACGCAGACGACAGCACTGTTGCAGAGAGATACATTTCCAGCGTGCGAGCTACCAGTGACGAGATCTAACTTTTGCGAGAGGCCATGGTAGTGCGTTTGAACGTGACCTTACAGGCAGTCTCAGATTTGGGCAAAGCCAATCTGGTCACTTTTAACGCCACCAAGATGCGGGCATGTCTTTTGACCGCCAAACGTAGCCCTTTCCAACAGGCTTTTCCTACTTCCCAAAATATATCCTTGCCAATATGCGATCGGCTTGATTTCCTAGGCATAACATTAACGGCCAAAATAAGCTTTCGTTGTTCTATTGAGTCGAAGGCAGAAACAGCTGCTAGAAGCTGGGTATCCTCTCTAAGGTCAAGCGGTACTTCACGCCTGGGCAGTTGCTCCAACTTTATAAAGCACAAGTCCGGTCATGCATGGAGTACTGCTGCCATCTTTGGGATGGATCCGCTAAGTACCAGCTTGATGCCCTCGACTCAATAGACCGCTGAGGCAGGAGACTCATCGGAGATGAGTCTTTAATTAAGGCGGAACTCACGAGGCATGTACATCGAAGAAATGAAGGTATGAGTTGTTGAGTATATTAAGCCTATCGGTTTTCTACAGGATATATTTTGGAGAGTGTGCGCAGGAATTGTTCAACCTAATTCCACCATCCCCATTCTTACATCGAACCACAAGACGCCGGGAAAAGTTTCACCCGTACGTTGTTGGTTGACATACCGAAAATACGGACACAGCGTTTTGCTTCCTCATTTATAATGCGGACAGCAAGGGAGTGGCACTTGTTTCCGGCGTCTGTGTTTCCTCACTCATACAACCCAGGGACTTTCAAGGCCAGAGTGAATAGGTTCCTTCTGGGTAAGCGTGTTGCATCCTAGGCTTCGTCTTCGTCCCTTATGAGCGGGACAGTGGCCAAAAGCCCATTTAATAAAAAAAAATACATAAATTACCGGTCAAAAGCGATACAATCCATTGAGCTATTATTACTACGTATAGAGAAGATGCCACACATCACAACTATGTTCCGTTCAAGTTTGGCTTTCCGGCCACACTTGTTGTTGTAGAAAGATGATGAAAATCACGGTGCTTGCGAGAAAAATACTCCTAAAAGCGTTCTGATAGCGCTACATGTTTCTACTGTCTGCTTAGACTAATTATTGTTTCAGCGCTAAAGAGAACTTTAGTTGACTCTAAAAAAATGGGACATAACCTTTGCTTATGATAGCTTCTTTTGCCTTTTAGCCTTTATTTGCCATTTCAAAAAAGGCTAGAGACAGAGAGCAATGGAAAAAAATGGAGGAGGCCTTTACCCTACAGAGGGGTTCTCATTAATAATAAGGAAGAAGAATTCTATAAAATAAAAAATAAAAACAATTCAAAATTCAAAAATTCAAAATCATTTATTCAAATAGACCTTCGCAGGCACTTATGAAAAGTCTGACTCTAATACTCTAATACCGGTTCGGAAGGTTGCATTTGCTGAGAAGAGCCGGCAATAAACTCAGCAATTACTCTTTTCAAAACAGGCTTAGATTCATTACATAATTGCATACAATGAAAATCGATTGAAATTAATATTGAAAATTAAATTAACGAATATAAATTAAAATATGATAAAAATATCTCAAATTCATAACTATCCAAATTGTTAAATTATAGTAGGTACATAATTATTATTATTTTCTTTTGTTGCATTTAAGCAAAAAAAAATGTAAAATTGCATGAAATGAGAAATAAAAAGGCTTATTTATTTATGATAGCTTCTCTATGCGTAGTAATAATAGCTCAATGATTCAATCTCGCTTAATTAGAGTTCAGGACGTAAAAAATAGTCAGTTCGGGGTATTTTTGGTTTTCCTAAAACTAAAACTTAATTTTTAACCGACTTCAAAAAAAGGAGGAGGTTCTCAATTCAGTTGAGTTTTTTGTTTTTTTTTTTTTATGGTTGTTACCTCATAACTCCTTCATTTATGAACCGATTTGGAAAATTCTTTTTTTGTCTTGAAGGGTACACTTTCCGTTTGGTCCCATTGTCATCAGATCAGGATTTGATTACTTCTTCGTGTACTTTGAAGTCGGTTTAAGTTTTTTGTAAAACAGTCCAATTATTTACGATATTTTTGGTTTTCCCAAAACTAAAACTTCATTTTTGTTTTCATTTTTCTAGGCTGCTGATATAGCCCAAAGCGACTGTAAGGCACTCTCTGACCAGAAAAATATTGTATTACAGAAAAGTAATTAACAGTGAATAAAATCACCTTACGCCTATGTGATGGTAGCGAAACGGCCAAGCAACATTTTTGACTAGGGTGTGTAGAGTTTGTGAAGTTAGGGCTTGTAGAGTTAGGGCGTTTATTGTTATAAGCTTGGCTCTATATGAGATCTGATAACATTTTGACAGTGCGAGCCATATGGTCTCGTCTTGGCAACATTTTACATGAAAATGTTTTTGGTGGGATCATGTTTTCGAGATAACTGTAACCGTAATCAGTTCAAATATTTAGCATTTGTATGCGATAATGGTGTATCTAGCCGACAGCGTCATTATGTTGCGGCATTATCGAAGTAATATAGACGAATCGATAGGCTTGAAAAGTGCCAACTATCTATCATACATTGGTCTGGGACCCAATTCTCACTTCCCACGAACTAGCCTTCGAATCGAAATTGCAATTTCGACCGTAAAATTTCGAGGGGCGGAGTTAATTTTTCGATTCCTGTATTCTCGGCACTAATCGAACTAACCTTCGAAATAATTTCGAGTGTAAGGAATAAATGTTGCCATTATGATACATACAAATTGCACGACGTGTTTCGTTTCACTTGATAATTGCGTTTTGTTAACGTACGTATCTTAAATTAAATTCTAAAAACATAGGAATGACTATGACATATTTAAAACAACGTTTTACACTTTTTATATCTTGATATAATCGGAATTCATACATTAATCAATTTAATTTAATAATTATAAATTAATATAAAAAGTATTGACTGTGCGTAACGGAAATCCTTATGTTTATCTGTCATTACATTTCCAAATGACAACCTAACTGTTTGACGTATGATAGTTCGCATTCGAAATACGTTTCGGACGGTCCCGACCAGTCGAAGTAGTTCGAGCGCTAGCCCTCGAAAAATAAGACAAAATGACGGTTTCGAAATTGTCAGAATAGCCTAACTTGATTTTCACTCGAATAAAGTACGAGTTCGAACTTTATTTCGAACGAGTGATGAATACGAGTGAATGAGAATTGGCTCCCTGATGAGCCAGTATAATACAGTTCAGACAATCTGATAACGAACACACGAAATATACCCTTGAGATATTTTTTTATGTGACGAAGTCGGTGAACACGCGGACGGTCAACCTGATGGTAAGTGAGTAACCGACCCTACCCCCTGTCCCAATAAGCACTGGAGATCTTACTAACGCGCAGATATACAACATAAAGTTATTTGGCTGCGGTATTCTGAAAGGTCGAGTCGAGCGAGCTGCTCTTTGAGCGAATAAGCACTATACGCTCTACTTAAATGGTGTATAAATATGATTCACTACACTATTAGAAATTATAAAATACTAGCTACCCGGCGCGACCTCGTTCGCGTGGTGCTACCCTACCCTACCCTACCCCACCCTACCCTACCCTACCCTACCCCACCCTACCCTACCCTACCCTACTCTACCCTACCCTACCCTACCCTACCCTACCCTACCCTAACTTACCCTACCCTACCCTACCCTACCCTACCCTGACAGCAAAATCCCCATTAACAAAATGATCCGCCATTTATTCAATTCATTTGTTACAAAAAATGTGATAAATGAAGTACCGCTCGACCGATTGTGTGCAAACTTCACATAAACGATCTACTAAATAGTCCGAACAAAGCCTAAACATTTGGTTTGGATAGGTGAGCCCATTCTTGAGTTATAAAATTACAACGAAAAGTGGCATTGATTTTTATATACGGTACGTAAAGTATCCATTTTCTCATAGCAGTTTCCTGTACATTGATACCAGTAACTAGAGAGCTATAAATCAAAAGGCGCCTCAATTACGTCGGAACGGCTTGGCGAATTTGGGTGAAATACGACACACAAAAATATGGGTTGTAGGAGGCTGTACCTACAGCCATTTCTATGTGGACAATGGTCCACATATTTTTGTAATATTCTTACAAATCAATTGAATAAACGTAGTAGTTTTTCACTTGATATCGTTCGTTTGTATTATGTGGTAGGTAATGTATATTTTGATCTCCTTGTTCATAACAATAGTAGCCTGTTAACCAAGAGCTGAAAGTCACCAACCACACGTTCTAATAGGCGCCAATAGTTCGAGTGTGAGATTGGTAACTTTCAGCCGAGTTAAACAATCTGCTTTTCATTTCGAGTATGAGAATAAATCAAAAACAAGATAGGTATGCAAAAAATAACAATTACTTCCGAAAAAAATTGGTACTAAACTTGCTTTCCATTTTTCTTTAAGGTTTATGTTTTTTGAGTGTATGTATGTAAATATGTATGTATGTTTGTATGTCTATTTTGCACGTTCTGCAGCCTAAACGGCTTTATTCTTCATCATCTTCTTTTTGTTCATAATACCTAATTATAAAAAAATTATCACAAGATCACAACTGACATAATTATATCGAAGTGTGTTTGTATAGGTTTCTGCCATTGTTTAGTAGTTACAAAAATTGTAAATAATTTTCTATTTTCCTTTTCTTTCCTTTAAAAATTAACAGTAGCAGCTGTCCCCGCGATTGTTCTCTCGTATGTAGAGGGACATAGGCCATCTTCGTGCCAAATTACATCACAATCGTTTGAGAGGTTTAATCATGATGGGGTAACAAACAGACACACAGAGTTAATTTCGCATTAGTAATACTACTAGTTTTCCCCCACCGTTATACCTGTATTTCCGGGATAAAATAATGCCTATGACCATCTGCGTACCAAATAGTAGTCTGTTAATAAACAGATAAACAGTAGAGTTACTTTCGCATAATATGAGTGATTAGCAGGTATGAAACTTGATACAGAGGCAATTAAAAAAAAAAGACCAGAATAAAAAAAAGTGAAACCTAGTTAAATTCCAGTTTATTATAATACCTGCATGTTGTCCACATAAAAATGTAAGAAGAGTAAAACGAGACAGTTACATCACGAGTGTCCTTCGTATTTCTTAATTAACTCCTTCTAATTAGCATTACTCTAAGGAGTGAACCGGTCTTGGTAAATAGATACTTGTACTTCGGTTACTGTGTCATTTGTTATCCCTTCATTTTCTTCAATTACAGTTCATTTTATTTAAAAGTAGATGAACGGAAGTACAAATTAAATTCTTGAGAACATATTTCGGAGTGACTCTACAATATTCTAAAACATTTAATTCTGGCCTGACTTTTTTCGATTTATTGCAGCCAATGTAAGCCATGTGATACAAAAGAATAGAAATACGTATAAAACAACTTGTAGTAATGCAATGAATGTCAAGTGCAAATCAATGATCATCATCATCATCATATCAGCCTAAGGATGTCCACTGCTGAACCTCTCCCATTAACTTCCACTTGGAACGGTTTTGGGCCGCTTGCATCCAACGATGACGACCTCCCGCCAGGTGGACCGATGACTCGGTCAGAGTAGCTGGGCTCAGCTACTCTGACCGAGTCATCGGTCCACCTGGCGGGAGGTCGTCCCACACGGCGCTTTCCAGTACGTGGTCGCCACTCGAGAACCTTCCTTCCCCCTGCCTGCCATGTGGCCTGCCCATTGCCACTTCAGTTTACTAACTCTACGAGCTATATCGGTAATTTTTGTTCTCCTACGAATGTCCTCGTTTCGGACCATGTCTCGTAGAGAAATTCCGAGCATAGCTCGTTCCATAGCTCGCTGAGTGACTCTGAGCTTATTTATGTGGCCAGCAGTAAAAGACCACGTCTCTGTCACGTATGTCATCACTGGCAACACGCACTGATTGAAGACCTTTGTCTTCAGACTCTGAGGTATTCTGGACGTGAAGATATGCCGTAGCTTCCCGAACGCTGCCCAGCCGTGTTGGATTCTTCGGTTGACCTCTTTGTCGAAGTTGGACCTACCTAGTTGGACAATTTGTCCTAGGTAAACATACTCGTCTACAACTTCGAGAGCAGTGTTCCAACAATCACCGGCATTGGCGGAATATGCACATTAGACATAATTTTTGTCTTGTCCATATTCATCTTGAGGCCTACCTGTTGGGAAACTCTGTTGAGGTAATTGAGCATGATGTTCAAAGCTTCTAGCGATTCCGCCATTATGACTATATCGTCGGCAAATCGAAGGTGAGTGATGTGTTCGCCATTGATGTTTATGCCATATCCCTTCCAGTCCAAGAGCTTGAATACATCCTCCATTACAGTGGTGAAGAGTTTCGGGGAAATTACGTCACCCTGTCTTACACCCTTCTGCAACTGAATTGGTTTCGTACTCTCGTCCTGGACTCGGATTGACATGGTGGCTTTGATGTAGACTCTGTAACACCGCCCATGTCTCGACTGAATCGAATGCTTTCTCATAGTCCACATACGCCAGGCATAATGGCCGATTATACTCCTCAGTCTTCTGTATAATCTGGCGGAGTGTATGTATGTGGTCTATGGTAGTAAAGCCTTTACGGAAACCGGCTTGTTCGGGAGGCTGGGCGTCGTCAAACCTACGTGCGAGACGATTCGTAATGACTCTCGAAAATCTCTACGAAATCAATACGCATCTAATAATACTCTCATTAATGTGGAATAGAATTATTCTAGTCAGTGTATACCGTACACCTTGATACTCGAATCTTGTATACATTTTCTTAAAATGCTCTCAATTTTGACACGTCTTTGAAGTTCTCTTTTATTTGAGTAATATAGAGATGAATACTGTAAGAAGGGTATCTATACTTTAACATACCTTTCAAGATTAGAGTAGGCATGTATCTATAATGCAGATTCGGTATTTAGATAAATCGGGATACAATAAACTTTACGTAGAAACTGGTACTGGCCTAATTGATTGGGTTTGGTTTATACGGAAATTGCCAGTATGTTTTTATTAGAGCTCTGGTTTATGTTCTTAGTAAACATATATTTTGTAGATGTACCAACTTTTAAACAATATTGGAGGTAGCAGGATTTTCTTATTTGTTTTAACCTGTTGGTGCTCGCGAGGGACGCGCGTCCTCCCAAGCAGCACGCAAGCATATTCTACATCAATAAACCAGCCCATTTAGAACTTAGAGTTCTTTTAGAGACTTACAAGAGTGTAAAGAACAGTTTTAATACTTATAAGAGTGATTTATGAGATATTATACAGCTCTAGCTGTATAACATTCTTAGTAAGGGATCCGCGTCAGCTTAGGGTTCTTAAACAGAATATCAAAACTCTACTATACAGCGTTAAGAATTTAATAACACTCCAAGCTGGTTTTATCTTTAAAGCTGTATATAGGCTGTATAAAGGGATCCGCGTCAGCTTAGGGTTCTGAAACAGATATTATAACTCTATAATACAGCGTTAAGCTTTTTCTGACACTTCAAACTGGTTTTATCGTTAAAGCTGTATACAGGCTGTATAAAGGGATCCGCGTCAGCTTAGGGTTCTGAAACAGATATTATAACTCTATAATACAGCGTTAAGTGTTTTCTGACACTTCAAGCTGGTTTTATCGTTCAAGCTGTATACAGGCTGTATTAAGCATGTGTTCACTTACTTAATACAGCAATAAACGTTCATAACTGACTTAGTACAGCTACTAAGACTTATAACACACTCCAAGTATCGTTTAGGCTGTATAGCAAATTGTCGACATTTTACATTTACAATAACAACATTTAAATTACAATTAAAGGAATATTTCATAATAACTATAGCCGTATCATGGTTATCATCTTGAATAATGATCTTGTATACTCATATCTATTATTTATAAATATATTTTTAACTTCCTAACCTTAAAAACAAACACTTATTTACTGTATTTAGTATAATTTCTTTATTTTGGCTTGATTATTTTGTTGGCGCGTGAATATTTTGACGGAAAACATACACAGGTTCACAATAAATTAAAATTTGCACATTGAATTCATCAATAAACAGCATTAGACATCCATGTCCAAGATTTTATCCTTTCCATTTTAATAACAATATTATGTCGCCATTCAATATGGCATCGTAAATAGTTTTATTTATTTTATTCTCACATAATTCTCTTCGACAACCTATTTAGAACTATTATTCTTACAAGATACTTATAAGAGGATATCCGTAGAGTATAGGCTGCTCTATACACCTAATAACAGCCCTAATACAGCTTTTATACTTGTCTTTTGTTTATACAGCCTCTATACACCTCCAATAACGAAATAAGCTGTGTAATGTGGGCCCTTTTTACACTTATAAGGCCTGTATAAGCGCTTATACAGCCTTTTTACAGCCTAAATATTCAGCTTTTAGTATAAGAACGAACTTTAATACAGCCTTTAAACAGCTTGTTATGCTACTTGGGCTATTATAACAATTGATGTCATTGTTATATTTTTAACCGCGAGCCAACCTATACATATACTGTTAGGTCTAAAAAAAATTGAACTCAAACTCAATACTAATTTATTCAGTTTAGACCTTGTAAAAGCACTTATGAACGTTTTTATTGACTCTACCACCAGTTAAACGACAGTTTAAATATTTCTGTATAACGTTCCCCAGAAAACCAAATTAAAACATACTTATATTGCAAAGGCACGCTGTCTGTGATGCAAACGGCGAACTATATGCTATATTTAGAACCCTTTTATGTAGCTTTAATTTTCATAAAAGTTTTTTAAGTTTGTTTAAATAAATAATAAATTTAATTTAATGAGGAAAATATTTTTCAAAATATTATATATTTCATTGTGTGACCACGGAAATACATTGGGTAGACATTTTTTGTCAACACCATAAAAGTCCATAAAATGTTTATGTTACGTGGAAAGTGCCCATTTGCCTAATGAAAATATATCAAGCATTTATTGGGGCTTTCAACTGTCTATTCAAAATATTGTTACCAATTTGTATTCAGGATCATATGATAAATTACGGACGTGTCATCATCAATCGATATGCGTAACGAAATCGAGTTTTTGTTATAGGGGCTCGTAAATGAACGAGATAAGGTTATATCGAGCATGGTTATTTTTTATGCTGATAATTCTATAAGGTTATATAAAGATGATTGGATTCAAAAACTTATTTTCTTCGTGCAATCATCACCTTTTGCTCGCCGGCGATGTAGAGCTCAGCTAGTCTTTATTCTGCGTCTCAACATAATATCTTCGCAACCGCCTCAATCGTCCACATAAGACTTCAGTCCAAAAGAACTCCTCATTACTGTTTACCTATATGGGGTGCCGTAAAAGAGTTCTTCAAGGTCGGCAATACATCGGCAATTCATGAATAGCAAAAGGTAATAGGCGAGCGACGCCTTCGTAAAATTAAATCTAGTACCACGTTCCATCTGTCAGTCATACCTCTCCAGTATAGTATATTATCTATGGTCATACCTCCGCGTGTAGTAGAGTCGATACGTTTTTACACTGCTTGTGGAACAGAATTCACACTGTTGAACCAAAGAATTTAAAACGTCCAGAAGGATAGTCGCCTCTATGGGAACATGAAATAAACAAGCCAGAATTGACAGTATTTGACAGCCGTGCGCAGTACGAACTGAGAGCGATTTGCTCAGGGAGCCCCTCAAGCGGAGTGAAATTAAATGTCATGCTTGTAAGGCGGATTATCCATCTGGGTAGAGGCACGATGCCCTATGAAAATCTTTGTGTTGAACATAATTTCACTATGGTAAGAAATATGGCGGAGAAGCATACATGATTTCACATAAGTTAATGGTCTTTTAAACACGTCATTCTAATTTATTCATGCTCTTACGTCATCTTAATGGTAGGTCTATCAAGACGCTTATGGTCAGTGAATGGTCAGTGAATTTTACAGCTTCAAAGCGGCGCCGACAATACGGCAGTTAGGTATATCGTTGTTAAATATGATAGTGTATGACTTTAGTGTGAATTAATTATAATAAAATCTTGTGTTGATTGTTATGCTAATTGAAATAGCTATAAAATCTGTGTGAATTTAGACTGCGTATTTAAATGTGATTCTGTTCAGTAAGAGGAAACGGTACTAGGACAGAAGCGCTTTTGTTGTAACTAATCGTTAAGAGACTGACAGAGACAGATTAGTTTGCCAAATGTATAAAAGGACAACAAATAGAAAAGTGTTTTTTTTCTTCCTGCAGATAATTTTGATGACGAATCTTTTTATTACGTACTAGCTGTTCCCCGTGGTTTCACCCGCGTTTCCGGGAAAAAACTAACCTAAAAGCTTCCTAGTAGTGAAATATTTTCTCGAATCCGACTGGTAGTTAGACCCGACGGAGATTAGCCCGTTTAAACATACAAACAAAAAATCTCTTCCACTTTATAATATTAGTATAGATTAAAACTATTAAAAGCAATTATTTTTATTTACTTGAAAACATGATTGTAGTCATGATAACAAACAACTTTCCTAAATAAAATATGGCTAAATCCAAAAAGAAAGAGTTTTCAAATTGAAATTCTCTAGAATGTAACTAGCGTTAAAGCAAATATAGTATTTGTTAATAAGAAATTCTATCTCTGTTACTCGAATTGAAACTATTATCCTAACTAATATTATAAATGCGAAAGTGAGTTTGTTTGTTACGCCTTCACGCCTCAATTGCTCAATGGATCACCATGAAATTTGGCATGCTGATAGTCTATGGTATGGAGAAGGACATACGCTACTATTTATCCCGGGAACGCAGGTGAAACCGCGGGGGACAGCTAGTAATAAATATTGTAAATCAACTAAACAGGCCGTCCGCCAACTTTGTATAAGTACTAATTTACAGTTGCGGAAACTTATTAGTAGCTTTAAATATTGTTTTATTTCATAAAAGGAATCTGTTAGTTTCCCTTAATTATATAAATAAATAAATAAATTATTTCACGTACATAGGTCCCCAAAGGTGTCTGCCTACTATTAATTTCGTGGATATTTGTTTCAGTCGTAGCACGTAACGTAACACACGTGTGGTAATATATACCTAACAGTTCTTCTGTGACACTTATTGCGCGTGTATATTGGCTTGGCTTTTTTACAGTAAAATGTCCTAATAGTTATAGCAAGGTCGAGGTAAATATGCGTTAATTCGTTTTTAATGGTCAACACATTGTAGATAGATTGTAGTTTCATTACCATATTAAGGTTTCCATTCATACTTTCTAATATTTGAAATAATTACGATTGTTTGTTTTTTTATGAATATCGGTAATTCAACCTCTACTCATGTTTTCTCATTATCTGGGGGCACGGTAGTGCCCTTCGCCAAGATGAGCCAAGCGAAGCATACCACTACCTACATTTTCTCGAAGCGCTCCGACGTTTTTTTGAACCCTCATAACTTTGGTTTGGACTATACCAGATAAACAAAATTCTTGATATATGATGCCAATAGTAAACTTATTAAACATATCCACCTATCGCGCTGCAGGTCGTGGGTTCGATTCCCACCCAGGACATGCATTTTTGTGCATGAACATGTCTTTATGTCCTGAGTCTGGGTGTAATTATTTGTATATTAAGTATGTATTTTAAACAAATAGTAGTATATATATGTATTATAATCAGTTATCTGGTTTCCATAGTACCAGCTCTGCTTAGTTTAGGATCAGATGACCGTGTGAGAGGATTGTCCCGGGATATTAAGTTTGAATAGCATAGCTCTTATACTTTAGATCTTATTGATATCTAAAAAAAAACGATTTCGTCACTGACTCACTGATGATCAATAAAACTCTTAGGGCTACGGAACCCTAAAAAAGAAAGTCCTGCAATTTGGTATGTAAGCTTGTATTAGTTTACAAACAACAGAAAAGGTCTAATACTTGAAACATTTACCCAAAATAATAATAATTACAAAATAAAAATAAATTGTCATAAGCAGCCTCCAATCTCCCCCAAAGCCCCAAATTGCTCTCACAGAGGAATGGGAGAATATTCCCCAAAATCGTATAAGGAACTTGGTGTACAGCATGCCAAACCGCGTAAACGCAGGAATGGAAGCACGAGGAGGCAATACATATTATTAAAATTCAAGAAAATCGTAATGTTGTTCAAAATGTCATGTTTCCTATTTTTGTTTTAAGGCGAGATCAGCAGTTTTTTTTATGTAATTTTTAGTAAACAAAATGTATTGACTCATAAATTTTATTACTTTAATTTAAGGCGTATTATTTTGTTTATTAAACACAATTTATTTCATTAAGCTAGCATTCTTAGTTTCCGAGATTTATAGGTTTCTTTAAGTGACCCGGATTCATTGCTCTCGAATTTGTTACAAGAAAACAAGTGACGATAAATCTGAAAGCACGTGTGCCTGGTGCCTATAGCTTGCGTAGAGCTTTATTATGTTTACTACGAAGTCATGTTTATCTCGTAGCACCGCTACGAGTCCTTGCTACATATTGTGCTCTACTGTCTATATATAACATTTGAACATAGCAAAATATGAAAGAATGTTATTGAAAAACAATTATCAATAAACATAATGATAATAAGGCATTTATTTTTCTTTCACGAAGGTTTTCATTATCATAAAACTAATAATACTAAACTGAATACTGTTTGTTGAAAGTATTGGGCAATGAAAAGAACATTGTGAAGGTTGCTAATATTAGCACGTTGTGACGTGCGTACTTGGATAAGCAATATAAAACTTTTTTATTGTTATCTATGACCTACTTACTTGATAAGTTTTGTAGCTAACTGGTTGAGTTATATAATATTTATATTTGCACGAAAATAGTCTGTAAAATTTCAATTATTTTGTTACAGCCTGTATCGTTCATCGTTACTATAGCTGATATAGTCCTATATTATATAGAACTATAGATTACAAAAACGTTCGTAAATGCGTTCATCTACTAAGAACTTCCGTCGACCATCATCTTCAAATGCAAAAAATACTTTATTTTGAGCCAAAACACCATCCATTAGCAGTAACAATACCAAACGTGATCTGACGACAAATTGGAGCAAACTTCACCTAAATCGTGATACAAATATTAATTATCACTTCCATGTTACTTTATTACCTCGTATTGAAACTGGCTTCAAGTTGCATGCTATCGCTGAACTTAATGACTTTTGTGTATCTTAATACCCTGAACCTTCATGTTTTGATTCCCTGTAAAGCCATTAACTATCATTGTCATACTCATCTTATTACTATAGTATACTAGCTGCCCGGCGCGACTTCGTTCGCGTGGTGCTACACTTACCCTACCCGTACCCTACCCCACCCTACCCTACCCTACCCTACCCTACCCTACTCTACCCTGACAGCAAAATCCCCATTAACAAAATGATCCGCCTTTTATTGAATTCATTTGTTACAAAAAATGTGATAAATGAAGAACCGCTCGACCGATTTTGTGCAAACTTCACATAAACTATCTACTAAATAGTCCGAACAAAGCCTAAACATTTGGTTTGGATAGGTGAGGCCGTTCTTGAGTTATAAAATTACAACGAAAAGTGGCATTGATTTTTATATATATAGATTCACTGGCTGATTGACAGATTTAGGCACAGCACAAGCCGCGGTGTCTAAAAATACTTTTCCGTATAATAACCATGATGCTAACTAAGGGTATTTTTAATTTGACGCGAGTGAATCCTCGAGCCTCGGGCGTAATTTGCAAACTTTGAGCTAGACGTGCTCTGACTTTACGCAACGCTAAGATTTATCGTTGTCTCTGATAGCCCATTATTGGAAGGTCCAAAAGGGTTAAATTTGTTTGGAATAGTCTCGAATTACACCATAATTAATCTAGCTACAACTATCAGTTTAATCTAACCACTATTCGATCGGGGTAACACAGTAACACATTTAAGTATAGTTAGGTTTATCTTCTATCTTTGTATACCAATAATAGTCATTTTGATAATATAATTTAGGTTTTAAGTTGTTTGACCACATTCTCACCATGGTAAGTAGGGTGGCTGAAGAGTAAGCACACAGAGCCTTGAAGGGAACTGACTCTGAAGTGGAGCTGCAGAAACACATAAGTAGGTGCTTGGCGACCGATTCAACTTGCGGCTGGAACGTCAGGCGAGTCCTAAATAGTACCCTTCCACCGTAGTTTCCTCACAATATATGCCGTCCCCGAAAGCTCAAGCTCATTGTAGTCTAACTAAACCATAACCTTCGCTACATCTGGCATTCGACTACCGCTGCGATAATACTGTAATGAAAACATTCCTGTTACTGCGTAGTAAGCGAATTGGAATCTCTACAACAACATCAAATAAACGAAACAGTATTTACAAAAAAATACTCTTATTTTCCGTGTGCAGGAATTCGAAACACGTGGCTCAGCTTAGAGCTCCGTCTGAATGGCATAGTAATGAAATATTTGTATAATGCGTATCGATAATTATTTATTTGCAAAGCTTTCCGTTGTTTTTATGAATGTTGAATGTTGATAAATTCACGAACTTGTGTATATTTCAGATTTTTGATTCTTCTTTTAGGTAAGCATTTGCGTGTTTTGATATTTCAGTGTTTGAAGCAAGCAGCATCCATTAGTTAGGTACATTTTTTATGTTTTTATTATGTTAAAGTAAACCTCATATTATATGAATATACTAGAATGTTATTTTCTTTTTTTGTGCGCTCAATAAAAGGGCAAATAAATATTTTTTCACGGTAAGTACAAAGTGCACTCAGGAATACCTCTCTCCTTCTAAGACGCAGGTGTTTAGCATACAACAACATATGCAATGAAAACAATAACGTGTTATTAGTGAGTGAGTACCTACATAATATATATACTACACTAAAACTATCCATGATGTTGACATCTATAATATATATAAATAATCTTTATATTTTTTTGTATGAAGACAGCATACAAAAAAATATTAAAAAAAAAACATTCAAATTGGTCCTGCCGTTTAGGAGGAGTTCAGTGACAAACACACGTACAAACCCTTATCAATCTACTGAGATTTTCTATAGTGGCCACCTTCACCAACCGCTAGGTCATAAAAGACGGCACACTATTCCTGGCAACCCCTTACGAAGCGTCAGAGACCATCTGCGGTAGGTCACGCCGCCAGAGTACTTGCCCCTGGTACTCTTGAGAAAATGACAAACACACGTACAGTTGATTTTTTTTGTATGCGTTTGGGTGACGCCCTGGCTGGTTTAGATAGGGTAGGGTAGGGTAGCACCACGCGCCGGGCATCTAGTATTATATAATGATGGGCCACTGAGCTATTATTACTAGGTACGTATAGAGAAGCTATCATAAGTAAAGGCCCATTTTTTTAGAGTCAACTAAAGTTCTCTTTAGCGCTGTATTAATAATTAGTCATTATGGCAAAAAAAAAATGTCATTAGCAACTTACAAAAAGAAGTGAAATCCCACCAAAAACATTTTCATATAAAATGTTGCTAAGACTTGACCATATGGCTCGCACTGTCAAAAAGTTATAAGATATCATGTAGAGCCAAGCTTATAACTCTACACGCCCTAACTCTACAAGCCCTAACTTCACAAACTATACACACCGTTATAGTAATCTGTGACACCGTAGTCAAAATATGTGGCTTGGCCGATCGCTACCGTCACATGGGCGTAATGTGAAATTAGGGCTTGTAGAGAACCATATGGTCAAGTCTTGCATGAAAATGTTTTTGGTGGGATTATGTAATCCATGCGTTTAATTTTGTTTGGTCACAGAATAATTTTCTTTTAATACAATATTTTTCGTAAGTTTAAATCGAATCCAGTCTAATTCTTGCCTGCCTTGTAGAGTCATTTGTTAACGTACATATGTGCCTTATGAGGCCATAAATTAAATAAATTCTTTTTGAATTTTGAATTTCTTTATCAGAAATTAATAAAATGATTATATAATTTTATAAGAATATATTTATTACTACAAAACTAATATATTAATTTTATTTGTTATTACATAGATCTAATAAGACTTCGTTCAGGGAAATTAATTTGTTTTATTTTAATTATTAAGTCGTGGAGTGAAACCTTAAAATATTTCAAGTGCGTAATTTCATCTCATCGTTTCTTGCACTGTTTCCCGACACGAATTGTTGTTTTTATAAAAATACATTTTCAAAAAGGATATTGCGACTTATTTTATTGTTCGCATCTGGGTTGCAAAATATTCGAGAAATATTATGCAATATATATATAGAAGCGCTCGTGGTGTAGTTCTAGCTCGTAGTGTAAGCCGTTCTTAATCGAAGCTGCTACCGTCGTGGTCGGTACCTGTATGGGTGACCGCCTAGTGGTATTTCAAACCGAGCGTTACCGTGCTTTGGAAGGCACGTAAAGCCATTGGTCCCGGTAATCACTTAATTGTGATAATCGTAAAGCTTGTTAGAGGCCTTCTAGGCGGCTTGAAAATTCCAACAGTAGGTTGACCACTAGCCTAGCTCCACCGATTTGCAGTGGGCACGCATGGTGGAGTATCTGCCCATTCCCTTTCAACCTCATTTGTGAAAGGAGGCCTGTGCTCAGCAGTGGGACATTATAGGCTGATGATGATGATGATCTAGGTTGCTAATCTTCAGGCATAATAATATGAATATTCCCTCTTTGCGTCGGTATGCTATAACGAAATCAAAGTTAATTAAGCTCTATCCACATTGCAACTAAGCCCTGCTGGGTTCGTTAAAAAGGTATTACTGTATTATAGCGTGTTCGGTTTGAAGAGTGAATGGTTTTCCGCTTTTCTTTCGCCGCCAGAATCCCCACTTCCATTTTTGATTTATTTTTTGGAGACACTTGCTCCAATAAAAAAGTATTGTAGGTATTGTAAGTAGTCATTATTGATAGGCCGTTGTCTAAAGTTTACTGTAACAATGCACTCCTATTGAGTTTATGTCGCAGTACTCGTAAGTATTTGGTTGAAGTAGGTGATTTATAACAGCTATACTAATTAGTATCATAATAATGCCTTATTGTTGTGGGATCGCATTGATTTAGAAATATCGTTACTTCTTGAACATTGCTTATATTATTTATGTCAAAAGAATTCGGCGTACAAAAATAACAAGCTTGTTTTTGTGAGTACCGTATCGACGACATGTTTGTTTATATAAAGCGCAGATTTGACATTATACCGTATATTTCACGAGTATTACTGACTGCCAGATGAAAGATCTTTCTTCAGGAATGATGAACGCTAATTATTAAGTGTAAACAAGGTCATTGCAATGTTTAAAGATGCTTTTAACATAATCAGTTTTAAGATCAAAGGGTAATGCCGAGTTTTCAAATTTTACGTAATATTTACCAAACATAAAATTACCTAACGATTAACGGCCTTGGTCATAAACCGCTATTTAACTAATATACTGATTGAATGGTCACGTAAATAAGGGCACCATGACAATAAGTGAATTATTTACGTGACCATTTAGTTGGGCAGTATATTAATTAAATAGTGTTGTAAGGGTTAATATTTACAAATAACCTGTATCTTACGCGGTTTGATCTGCATTTTTAATGTAACGTACCTAAATTGAATGCCGGAGTACGGGAGAGAGAGAGTAATAGAGTTTACAAGCATACCGAATAACCACAAAAAAATTACAAATATCGTATGGAATTAATCAAATTCCAATCTGTCAATGAATTGAATTATATAAAATAAGTCACTATTTGATCAATAAGTACCTACAGGACTTACATAGGTTCTGCGCAGAATTCGGAAAATTAACTCTATTCAGCAATATTTTAACCTTATGGGTTAAACTTTGAGTAGTTATTAGTCTTATGTATGGAGACTAAATATGCATAAACATCTTGATTTGAGCCCTTTAGCCCTCCTGGGTCCGCTACTGCCCAGGATTATAACCTTGAGCCGTGCCATAGTGTGTGTCAATCATATTAGTCACTTCACCCCTTGTTAATGACAATAGTGATAATTCTCGAACCAATTAGCATTGGTCGCTGTAAGTCATTCTGTTCTAATTTAATACAATAGTACCACATTATTATGATACATGGGTGCAAACAATTAAGGCGACCGCGATAAGGGAGCCGACACTTAGTTAGAAGTTTAATTCCCTTTGTTACACGAGCATAAAAAGTCTCATCTTCAAGCTATCTCGGTACTTGGAACTAGAAAGTATGGGAGATATTTCATGTAATATAAACTTATTATCTTTTACATTTATCTTATCAATCCCTTGAGTCTTACTATCGCTTAGACTTTGGATAATCTTAATTGTTTGAGTATCACTTATTTTATTCAGCCTGAATGAGACAATAGGATCATTAATTATGTACTATCAATCAATTAATGGCATCACCCGAAACAACGATGGCTTTGATGTCGCTTGCAAAAGAGAATGCCCATTTTTGTATAGACAAATGTACTGAATTAATAATTTTTGTGTCTTCATCAAATAACCTTAGTTCTACTCTATAAGATGTCTAAATACTTCCTCAAAAAATTCGAAGTCATCTGACATCGCATTTCCAAAATATTTACACAAATAAAATGACTACTTTGAGGTTACGCAGTCGCCATGTCTAATATATCACGATTCACGAATAGTCTTTATTACTCATATAACACAAGAAACACACTGTGCAGCGGCGTTAGAATGTGGAAGTATGTTATTTTCTTGGTTTAGTCACAGTAACGGAGGAAAAGTTCAAACTCGACTCACAACGTACTAAAACCAACAGAAAAAACCTTGTGACAAACTGATTTGATTATTTCGAAAAATATGACAGACTTGGACTGTCAAATAGGGTTGTACCCGTGTCGATAAAATATTCGAAAACATCTTTTCTTCGAGACCAGAGATTAAAATCTTTGTTGTTTTTTATCAACTTGCATGTAGTATTAATAATCTCATAGCATTATTGTTTGGATACTTACATATCTTTATTAAATTATTTATTTAAGCGATTATGCAACAATTATATTTTCAACAATAAATAAAAAATAACTGCGGTACATAACGTAATCGACTAGCGACTATTGTGGATTATTTTGTATGAAATAAAGAAAGTCATGGTAGGCTGCTGCCGCAAAGATGTTTTTTTGCGCACGCTATGTGGTCCACATACCCCTAACTATCGGTAGTTATATAACTTGACACTGGCAAAAATAAGTCCTAAAAGGATTTGGTTGCTATACTACAAAACTAAAAATAACACGTAATACTCGTAACCAGAGATTAAAATCTTAGTTGTTTTTTTTATCAACTTACATGTAGTATTAATAATCTCATAGCTTTATTGTTTGGATACTTACATGTCGTTATTCCTCCTACGCGTCTTAAACACAGCGTCTGTGTTTAACGAATAAGCGATTATGCAACAATTATAATTTCAACAATAAATTAAAAATAACTACGGTACATAACGTAATCGACTAGCGACTATTTTGGTTTATTTTGCATTCATTCATACCCCCAACTATCAGTAATAATATAACTTGACACTGGCAAAAATAAGTCCTAAAAATACTCGTAATAGTAAAAAATGCACATCCCTAATATCGACATATGACAGTAAAAATGGCGTACTTAAAAGCCGGAAACAATAAAATATTAATTAATATTTAAAAAAATACCCCATTATAAATATTAATTAAGTCTTATTAAAAAAAAAAAAAGATTTTAGATTGTTTATGCTTATTAACTTTTTGAGACACAACATATTTCTCAAGAGTACTGCCCCTGGGCAATCTCTTTTATTAACGTTTCTTGATTTAATTTTAAAATGCATATTAATCGTATTATGTTTAATTTGCTTATGACCGGTTTCTATAAACAAAAACGAATCGTTTTGCTTACCAATGATAGATTTTTTATTGCCAAACTGGGCATATAGATCATTTCGTAAGCTAATTTTACCTGTTATAGCTACTTCGATATGGGAGGGTTTGCTATGCAAAGCTGAGGTATTTGCTTCATTATTAATAAAGATATGAGAGTCTTAATTTTAACCGATAACGGTCCGTAAATTATAGGAATCGGCCATCAGTTAGTCTATTGTTAATTTCCCACATTTTCTTTTTACTCATAATTTTTATATTACCTAGGTCAAGTAATGTCATTTAGGAAATCCGAGAATTACATTTAATAAAATATGACTTGTAAAATTTTAAATAAGGAAATCATTTTAAAGTCATATAAACAAGGTGAATAGCATCGGAAAGGATTCTATTTCAGTTTGATTATATAGAAACGTCCCTGATACCTTAAGCGGCAATTAAGTTAATGTTTCCAAGTTAATTGACTAGATTCCAATCATGCCTTGCAATTTTGAGGTTAATTAACAAAACTCGTACCTATTTAAATGGTTGAGAAATTATAATCATCGTTTGAAAATAATACTGTAGTTACCATATTTCTTAGTTACGACAAATATACAAAATACAATCAAATAGAAAATTTCCTCGAGACTGTCGCGCTGCATGTCAATCAACGCCATAATTACGTTTCCAGCTAGTTTTTTAGGTTTCCGTAGCCAAATGGCAAAAAACGGAACCCTTATAGATTCGTCATGTCTGTCTGTCTGTCTGTCTGTCCGTCCGTATGTCACAGCCATTTATTTCCGAAACTATAAAAACTATAATGTTGAAACTTGGTAAGTAGATGTATTCTGTGAACCGCATTGAAGCATGAAGATTTTCACACAAAAATAGAAAAAAAACAATAAATTTTGGGGGTTCCCCACACTTAGAACTGAAACTCAAAAAAATTTTTTCATCAAACCAATAAGTTTGGGATAGGTCTTCAAAAATTATATTGAGGTTTCAAATATATTTTTTTTCTAAACTGAATAGTTTGCGCGAGAGACACTTCCAAAGTGGTAAAATGTGTGTCCCCCCCCTGTAACTTCTAAAATAAGAGAATGATAATTCTATAAAAAATATATGATGTACATTACGGTGCAAACTTTCACCGAAAATTGGTTTGAACGAGATCTAGTAAGTAGTTTTTTTTTAATACCTACGTCATAAATTGAAATTAATATCCAATACTCAGGTCTATACTACCATTTACTTATATACCTACAGGTTTGTACGGAACCCTCGGTGCGTGAGTCTGACTCGCACTTGGCCGGTTTTTTATATATTGAGTGAGATTCAATATCTATAATTCTTTAACTAAACCATATAGTAGGTAAATAATATACTATGTACCCTAAACTTTTTCCACGATATTCTAATTACAATTCGCACAAATATTTCCATCTCTTAAGGTCATGTATAGTTTTTCATACCCTTCAAATTACAGGTTAACCTATATGACAAGATTAGTAGCTTAGGATTACATAATCACCATTATCGAGTCGATGTTATTATTATTGTATAGTGTTTACAAAATTAACCATGGATTTCAGAGTAACTTTAACTTAAACGTTTGTTTACTCTGAGCTATGGATTCTGACGTGTTGATCATAAGTTGTTCGTGTTGTTGTAAGTACAGTGGGGCTATTACGTTTTGGTCCATAGACCTAAATCGTGGCCTAAGCATATCGTCTGCTACCGCAAAGCCCATACAGACGATTATAGTCACTAGAAACCATGTCCCAGAAGAAATACGTAAGTTTTTCGTTTATTTTAGACAGGGTCAACAGTGATGAGGGTAAACACATATCGCATACTTGGGCTGCATTCCGAATTAATGATATAATCGCTGTAATCGATTTGAGCGTGCTTAAACCCGTACCGAATTGAGTAATGACAGATTACGTTGTCCCGTGAAACGTCATAGATGACGTCATGATATCCGCCATATTGCGCTCACACCGACCATGCCCTAAACTGATATCACCGTGAGCGCTGTCAAAAGTGACGGTTAATTATTGTGTTTTCGGCAAAAATTCTAATAAGATTCTTGGTTTTCTATTTGGCAAAGATACTTTTTATGATTTTATGAGAGAAAAATAATAAAGAACGCGAATATTCCTTTTTGCGAGTCAAATTAAAAAAGATCTAAGGAGTCCTAGCGCATTGTTAAATCAGATTTTAATTAAATTCTCAAATGTTCTGTTTTGAATACTGTGAGCGCGATAACGAGCGTTCCGAATTGTTAACAGTTCTTAGCTGTCAATATCGTGATATCTAACTCGGTACGCAAATTATTGCTGTGAGCACTGTGAGCGATATTATTTAATTCGGAATATAGCCATAGTAAACGAGAGGGTGCAATTTACTCATAGTTAACAATATGCTACGTATTTTATATCGTAAAAAAATATACCTTTGACGGGCCCGTTGGCGCAGTTGGTTAAAACGTGGAGTCTTAACCTATAGCGCCGCAGGTCGTGGGTTCGATTCCCATACAGGACATGCATTTGTGTGCATGAACATGTCTGTATGTCCTGAGTCTGGGTGTAATTATGTATATTAAGTATGTATTTACAAACAAAAAGTAGTATGTGTATTATATCAGTTATCTGGTTTCCATAGTACAAGCTCTGCTTAGTTTGGGATCAGATGACCGTGTGTGAGGAATGTCTCAGGATATTTATTTATTTATTTACCTGTTTTCATATATCTATTTATTATAAAATCTAGTTAAAGCCTGACTAATGATAATAGTAGAAGCTCATACTGAATTTTTATGTTGTAGGTAAAAGCTAGTGGCACTAATTATTGACCAATAAGTAATATTTTCGTAACACTACCATATTACATAAATACATGTGAATATCGCGTTTTAGTGTTAATTTACAAGCACATATTCGTACATCTAGGGAAATGTGTGTAATGCATATTCATGAGCATGGACTCAAACATAGAACTTAAAGGGGTGCTATTAGGTTCCTACCTCGTAGGAAGTTCCACGAGTAGGGTGTGAAGAGGTAGGTATATAAAGTAGAAGTTTGCACTTCGCTCTCCAAGGGTGAATCTCTTTACTTGAAAGGATTACTGTTATAGAGATAGAATGGACGTATGGAGCAGAGTGATAGCGTAAACAAAATAACATTGTGCGAATCGTGAGCAGTTTGCATATACGAGTAGGATTAATAGATATATACACTAGGGACTTACTATTCTCCTGGGCGCAAGTCTGTTATTACAATTGTTTTCCAATGAACTTTCGGTAGTGTCAAAATTTACACATTTTACAGTTTTGACAACACTTACATTTAATTGGATCATAATTGTAATAACAGGCTTGGGCCCCTGGTATACTCAAGTTCGAGAAGAACATTTGTTATAGTCGAAAGAGTTCGTGTCGCGGATGCGTTGACCGTACTTGTGTGCTTATGGCACATAATCTAGTACGATCACTCTACTAATATTCTATCTCTATGGTTACTGTATATATTATTATAATAAAATGTAGAAACTTATTTGTGCGCATTATTATAAGTATGATTAAGTCACCTGTATAAGTTATAACAATATTATAGGAGGTACTCTATCGATCTAAGAAACATTTCATTTTTAGTCTTCATGCTAGCAACACACGAGGCATTACTCACGCGTTACCGACCCTTCCTCCCACCTCGATGATACGACAGTACTCACTCGCAGGAGTTCTGTAAGAAAATATCGCTAGGCTCTACCTCCCTTAACTTATAGGTATTCCAGTTCATTTCAGTTGACTATAGTCTGATCACGGTAACTAATGTGGTCGAAGGTGGTAAGCATAAAAGCCTAGAAGCCTCTCTCAAGTGAACGAATAACGACGAAAGTTTATTCCGTGATTTCTAGGCACCAAATTAAATAGTGAGATAATAAAGTTGTAGATATCTAGTCAAGCTATTTAGATACGCGACGTGAGTCAGTCTTTATCTGATTGTTTATTTTATTTTCACAAGATAAGATCAGCACTTCAAAATATTCTATATTTTTGTAGATTCGTGGAAAAAAAATTAGGAAACTTCCGAGAACTATGGAAAAAATTCTAGTAGGTTTTATAAATCTCTACTATTGCTTTCTGAGATTTAATTAATCTACTTTTAAACTAAATATCAAATAAAGAAATGCTTACGAATAATAAAAAATAGCTAAATATTTCAACGCCTCAACTTATTTAATTAACCTTATGACCAAATTGTGTTAAGAACCAACCAAATTTAATTGGTAAGAGGAGCTGACACCTAATACGTACCTACCCAAGGTCGGGTTGGGCGGGATAACGCCCAAGATTTTCACGGGATCAGTATAACCCGTGACCTTGCGAGAATTTCACGGTCAAAAAGGATAGAAATGCCAACCCTTATTGCGTGCTACACCACGTTGATTTTGTTTTTATATTTTTTCTTATAACAATACATTATTTATAAGGATTATTCGGGAGCAGAGTGTATAAAAAATTGATCTCGAGCAATATTGAATTTACATCACAATTTTATGTAATTCCAATATTTTTTAGGTAAAATTTGGTATTTGTATATATTTTATACGTCATATATGTAATTCAATTCATTTGCAGATTCGTATTATATTAATTGCATAAATAAAAGAATTCCTGTTACGAAAATATATTTTCATTATTACTAAGTGAGCTTCAAAATACTTAAAACTGAATCGTTTAATGTTCCTACTTCATTAAACATTGTAATTAATTACCCAATTTCGGTGTTTCCATTAGGAACCAGATTAGATCATTTTCTAGCCATGTTAGGCTGGTTACTCAATAACGAATATTAAAAGATGGCTATTACATATACATTACTATAAAACCTATTACGGAATTAACTTAACATGCTGTTTAATACTAACTACTCGTATACGCACCATATGCAAGCACAGAAAAGTTAATATCATTGCAAACATGACCTTGTCGTTTTCCCGTACTATTAATTCATTATTTGTTGTGCTATATTTAAGAGATTAAAAGCGACAATTAGTGTTATGTGACGATTGATAGCAATATAGTATTAGTTAGATAAGAAATCTAAGTCGTTGATAAACAGCTAATGGCTCTAGAATCGCTGTGTAATCCGCACCTTAATAGAATTCAGTTACACTACACGACACTAAAGAAGCGTCGACGAAGATAGATGGAGGACATAAATAAAAAAAAAATAAGAATACGTGGTGGTGTATCTATGGATCTTTCAGATATAATTGATAAGCAAGTTTAATATATAGTGGAATCCGTCTATTTAGGCTTCGTTTATAACGCCTAGCCTTTTTGTGCGACGAACATGCTAACAAATGAAAGGTTTCATACAAATGTACTATGAAATCCATCCTCACACATTGAAACCAGAATTGTTTCGAACTGTGCGGGCTCAAAGGAACTTTCTTCCGCGGACGCTCAGATTGTGGAATGGGCTCCCCGCCGTGGTTCTCTCAATAGAGTACAGCATGGGGTTCTTCAAAAAGAGCGTGAAGAGATTTCTTCAGGGTCGGCAACGCGCGAGTGATACCCCTGGTGTTGCAAGCATCTATAGGCTACGGTAACTGCTTACCATCAGGCGGGCCGTATGCTTGTTTGCCACCGTAGTGGTATAAAAAAAAAGGAATGAAAACATCCTTTTAGTACGACTCTACGACTTCGGTTTAAGCGACCAACTGCTTATTACAACCTATTTTTCCAACGATACCGTTGCACACCCGTCACCCCGAGTCTTCTTTCCTCCACCGAAGTATGTGGGTGGATTAGCGCGCGTAATCCACAGTCAGTATTTTTTATGAATGTCGTGACAAGGACAAGAATTCGTTATGAATGCAGAAATGAGTTCCGTGAAGCGAAAGTGTTTCTCAATGACGGAATAGAAATCTATTCCGTGGTTCAATGAAAGAAAAACACACTGAAACCTTAGCGTGTGAGGGCAAGTAATTTTAATATATAAGTAATAAAAAACCGCCTAAATAATCCGGTGGTTTTGTGCGTCGTCCGGTTAGTACGACCAAATTTCGCCGGTATAGTAGTAGAGTAGAACGAAACAGCTACATACATGCTGCATGTGTCATCGTTTCTTGATTTAAATACTCTTTTCTACGCTTAATAATAAAGTTGCAATCACTCTGTGGGTCAATTCCTGTGACAGGGTTGACTGCTGAGTAATTAACAACTGTACACTATGACACGGCCATCTGAATCCCCTGCGGTACTGTAAACGCATTGCATTGCATTTGCAATCAATGAGAATACGAATCTATACATGAACGAAAACATAATAAATATCTTTTATTTTTTTATCTATCTATATATATAAAATGCTTTGTCCTGAATGACTGAGAATCAACGCACAGCCTAAACCGCTGATCGTAGAGACCTGAAACTTGGAGGGTGTGTGCTTTGTATGACGTAGGCATCCGATAAGAAAGGATTTTCCGAAATTCTACCCCTAAGGGGGTGAAAAATGGGGGCAAAGTTTGTATGGGACAACGGGATTCCTTGGTCCGATCTACTTCAAATTTTGCATAAACATTCCTTAACATAATTGATGGCAGACATGTTTCGTATTTTATTGAAAATCATCGCCTAACAGGGTCAAAAAGGGGTAGAAAGTTATTTTAGGGGTGATTTGCATCGAAATTGATATCAATACCTCCATAGTACTTTTGATTTAAATATTCTTTGATATTTGACATTCCAATTTTAAAGAGCATTGCACCGTAGATGGAGAATTACAGGTAGACAGGCCAAGATACGCATATGTCAAAACGTGTATGTGTGAGCAAGACTAAGCGTATTTCTTTGTCCCTATCTAGCGTACAGGTTGTTATTGTTTGACCTCAGTGTCGTTGAGGCCAAAAAAGTTTGGGTATTATGATATTTTTTTATGAGAGCAGTGAAACTGTAAATTGTATGTTATTTGTGACTTTGTATCGGCGTTGCCAGACGACCCGATTTTAAGCCCAAGATTGAATGTTCCGCGCGTGACAGGTTCCCGCTTTTCGAGGATTACTCGACGGTGAAATCATTGTTGGACGTAGAAATCGAAAATTATAAAGACACCACTGCACAGAAATGGCACCTGCTTTCCGTGTCGCGTCTTAAATTGGCTGTAAAATATTTAGTATTCCGCCCAAAAAAATTCAAACCGTTCGCGGGTGAAACCGCGGGGGTCTGCTAGTCGTTACATATTTAACTATAACATTATAATTATTTGAATTGAAATTCCGGCCACTAGATGGCGTCAACAAACTGCTGCACAGCAGTTGCTCACAGCGCTTAAATTCAAATAATAGGCAATTTTAATTAAAAAAACGTTTCACAAATTTTTTCAAGCTTTTTTTTATACCTTGAAGTAGTACTTAAAAAATTAGCAGTCCTGATTCTACATAATCACAAAAAAAAACTGGAAATTTTCACACACTAGAAAAAAACGCTGGACTCTCTCCAGCGTTTTTTTCTAAAAACGAGCAACACTAGTTTCTGCCCCGGTTTGAAAAAATCGTAGATCCGGGGCTGCTTCCCATTCAACCACAATATCAACTTGTGGTAAATAATGATGAGTACTTTACATTGTTTTTTTTATTTTTTTTTACCTCATAACTCCGTCATTTCATTTGTCAACCGATTTGGAAAATTCTAAAAGAATTGAAAAAAAAAGATTTTCATCACATCAGGATTTGATTACTTCTTAGTGTACTTTGAAGTCGGTTTAAGTTTTTTGTAAAACAGTCCAATTATATCATTGGAAATTCAGCTTATTAGCCTAAAGTGGCGTCACTTTGCGAACATCTCAGGACGTTTTGTATACTGGAATAAAGACAAAGAAAATTGTCTTTTCAGGTTCCATTAATAATTATATGAAAAAAAAAACATTAGTTTACACTCACGGACTCGCGTATACATACTAATCTCTTACTACTTCTTGATATAAGTAGGCACTTTAGAAAACTCTGTGTGCTCGTAGCAGCCGTCTCACACAACGCATAGATCAAAAGATTACTTTATGAGTTTAAGGCGATGATAGCTCAGTGGTAGTGACGTCGGATACCGAGACGAAGGTCCCGGGTTCGAATCCTACAATGAGCTTGAGCTTTCGGTGAAGGAAAGCATCGTGAGGAAACCATAGCACGGTGGTAGGGTACTTTGTAGTACCCATCTGGCTGGCTACCACCCTCAAGTTGAAAATCTGTCGCCAAGCACCTATCGGTGTGTTCCGACAGCTGCACTTGAGAGCAGTGGCGTGCATTGGTTTTCGGACTAGGTACGCAGAAGAAATCATGGCCATACACGCCTAAATATGCCTCCTAGATAGATTATGTTTTTTGACTCGATTCGTAAAATTGTTTAGGTCAGCGTATCATTCCACCCACACACATTTGGTATGATTCATTAGCAAACAAAATACATAATAATAGATTCGAATAACAGCACCCAGATAGCCAGGTGTTTAATAAACATAATATTCTGTGTTAAAATGTCTAAGATTTTTACCTTTGATTTAAATCCATGAATGTTTTGGAGTTGGTCTACAGCAAGTACAAGCAACAAACGAAAACTGACTAAAGGAATAATTTATCGACATTTTGCATCTTCACCACAAAATTTCTTCATTTCACACACAATACACTTCATAGATACACTTCGCAAAATCACAATAAGTAAATAACAACAACATTGCATACAATACAATGCCAGCGAAACCATAAACAAACTAACACAAATAAATTGCGAAGTTATATTTGAGTTGCTCTAATGTTGGTAAAGTAGTTGTAACTGTAGTCTTTTTAATTTGGATGGGTTACTTTACTTACAACAGAGAAGGTAAGGTTACTTTTGGTCCATAAATCGCGAATGTCAAATGTCAGTATGCTACGCATAGCAAAAGCGTGATTTATGCTTTCGTCGTATTATCTTAAAGAAGTGTGTGTTTGTGTATGAATATGCCGAAATCGTTTTAGTGTGCGTGAATTGCCGTGAATTTGAGAGGCGAACTCGCGAGTGCCTGCGCGGCAAAGTTTGAAATTTCGTATTGAATGTTAGGTTAGAATTTTTATTTAAAGTGATTATGTAGTTTAATTGAATCAAAATATTATTGAATTGAATCTTATGAGGTAGGCATTGCTTATTTGCCTATATGGAATGCACGCCACTGCTTGAGAGCCAGTTCCTTCTAGGCTTTGTGTGCTTACCACCTTCGGCCACATCATCACTTACCATGGTGAGATTGAGGTCAAACACAGGCCTATACATAATAAAAAAATAAAAAAAAAAGAGTTAATTTTATATGATATCTGATCAGAATTGAATTAGCTACAGCTACATTTAATGAGAAGATAAATTATATTTCATTAGTTAATCTTACTCATATTACAGTTAACAAGCTAGCTAAGCAGCAATTTTTCTCGCTTCATGAGATTTGGTCCCTCTATCGGATTAGATTACAAAAAAGCCTCCTTACTTATTCACCTACGGTTTGTGAATAGCAAATATGTTGATCACAGCATTGCTAAGACATTTTTATAGGAGGTCGGTTGGTCAATGGACGTTACGCTACGATAAACACTGTTGACCGCACATTGATAGCACGCAAGGTCATTTTCTAAGCTATTATGTTGCCAAGGTGACGCCGGATTTGGTAATAAAGTCTATATCATAATAATCTGGAAATAAAGTAAAGATTCAAATAAAACGCTATCTTATTATATTATAACGAACTAACAAGCTTAAGGCTTAGGCTTAAGTTTTCTATATTTTAACTCATTAATCCGTACAGTAAATAGAGTTAAGTACCTATACACTTTGTACTTACCTACGTAATACTTTTAGTAGGTGTGTAATGCAAATACAAACAATGGCACATTAATTACAGAATATCACAGGCCTGGGATCTTGCCTGAATTGTTAAAGGCTACTTATCTGTTAGATCTATATACGGTTTGAATGTTTCAGTCAGTTTTTGTTTAAAACCTAGTCCAATTAGGTACCTATGCTGTGGGTAAAATCGTCTGAAACAAGTTTAAAATATTTTTTAGACGAAGAATTATTAATTTCAGCTGTTCCCCGCATTTCCGGGGAAAAAAGCCTATAACCATCTCCATAACATTGGCTATCTGCGTGCCAAAATTCATCGCGATCGTTACAGTGGTTTCGTCGTGTAAAGGTACCAGACATACAGACAGTTTCTTTCACATTTATAATATTATTAATTAGTATGGATATGGATTATTGTTAGACTTTAAACTTATCTAATGTTTAGTAGGTAAATTGACAGTGTGTTCATGCTAGCTAGAAATTCTGTGACAGCGTAACTGTACTAATTAATCACATATCAACAAAACATATAACTTATTTATCATTGTACATATTGACCATTCTGGCAAGATCACTGGAACGTGCCTAGCGTGTGATTGATCGTATTATACAAGCTCAATTTTAACACAAAATATTGTTTGTATGTTTGTATCAGTTAGGCCACAGATTACAGAATAAGTCAGATAGAGTGCGCGGAACACGAAAGTGAAGCCAAAAAGCAAATACAAATTGAAAATCTGATACCTGGCATTCGTTTTGAATTTGCATTGTTTAACCACAGTTTATTAATAAAGAAGTGTTTTTTGTTACATAAAGTTTGTTAAACAAAGCAAATACACATTCAAAAGCGAATACCAGGTACGTGTTTTTCAATTTGTATTTGCTTTTTTGGCCTCACTCCCGTGTTCTGCACGCTCCATCTGCCTTATTCTGTTATCTGTGAGTTAGGCTTCTAAAAATAATCTTGCAACCCCTAGAAACGAACCCTTATAGTTGAAACCAATATAGGGTAACCTCGTGCCCCTGAAGTTGAATTATTCTAAATACCACACATTATAAAAAAAAAAATGTTAATGATGACCTCATCTACCAATCACTTTGTTTAATTAATGATTCACGGAACAACTGTTTTTAAACAAACGTAGACACGATAGCACTGAATGTTGCAGTAAATAAGGTTATAATATAGATAACTGAGGCCGTTTAACTTAACATTCAACTTATTTATAACTGTAACTTGAGATGCTTGGCAGTAAACTATTATTAATAACACCACTTTGTAATATTAATCACCATGTCTACCTCTCCAAAGAGCAGAGGTGATTGAAATAAATATTTATAAAAAGTTGGAGGTTCGAATACACGAGGATCAACTTATTCGGTATTGATGATTATCCAACAAGGAAAAAATAATATGGATAGTTTAAGTTATTTATGTATGGAGCAGTATGGAGCATTCAACATTGATTGCAAAACAACTTTTATTATACGAGTTTAATGGTTCATTTTGCACTAGTGTACAGAAGATACTAGTAGGTAATTACTGACTGTAATTTTAATGTATATTACTATTTATAGCCATTATATGGCAGTCAGTTTCTTACATTTTACGAGGTGTTTGCATGTTTTTTATGTCTTTTGAAACTATTGAAAGGTTACCTGACACAGCTTTTAATTTATTCGTATTTTTTTAAAGGATACTCATTTTTAACGACAACTATACATATATGGTGAACAATAACACTCGCGGTCTATGCGCTATTAGAAGACATAAGCAGAACTAAAATATTTCAAAGTAAATGAACCTCAAGTCCCTCGATGTTTTGAAAGATATTTAACAATTGGTTATGCTTCTTTAAATTGTAAAGAGTGCCTGAATCGGAACTAATTGTCGTCAGTATGACCTTCACGTGCCAGATAGCACAGTTTTTCATTTCGTAATTAAACAACAAATTATTCAAATCGTGAATATTTACTTACTAACTTTGTAACATGTATAACTACAAATATAAATAAACGATCGTTACACTAATAATAACTAGAAGAAGCTGCTACATGAAGATGTTACAGACATATTGTGGTTATTTACAGCTATTTACATAAATGAGGAAAAGGCACGCAGCCACAATAAGGTTTTGCGCACAGGGAAACACTGCACTTCCACCGAGACGATCATTCACGTAAAAAAGAATCCTTTCACATTCCACTTTATAATTAGTAGTGGCATCCCTGGTATACATGATCAGCCTGCAGTCTGCGTCCTTTGAGACGTACAGCCTCATACGCGTCGTAGGGTCCATCACCGTCGTCACCTTCCAATCTTTAATCGAGTTCTGGTTCATCTCTGGAAGCCGGTTGTATTCCAAATCTTCTTGACTCCTCGGCTTCTCTATCCATAAACTGACATCGACGCCGTCTTCTGTCATCTTCCGAGAGTTGTAGTCGTGAATATGGTTTACAAGGAATCCATGAGCGATGTAGCAGTAGATGGCGATGGTCTCCGTCAACTCGATATCCTCGATCCTGAGCCAGCACTGCTCGGCGCGTTCATTGCGAATGGGCAGCTCGAAAGGCACAGGAAACATGTACGGCTTTACCTTCTTCTCGGTCCCTTCACTGCACAGCACGGTTGAAAGAATTACACTCGTTAATATAATACTGAGTAACATTTTAAATGTGCTGCCGTAGCGACGTCATGATTGAAACTAACCGATTGTCGTGACGGCTTTGTGTCGCTCCGACAAAAAGCGTTGCAGAATAGCGCGGACTTGCCATCACAAGAGGTGATTACAGGTTGAAAAAGATGATTAGATTGCAATTTACTACTCATTGTTATGGCTACTAATTTACCACGTGATACAGCTATAGAATAGTTTAATAAATAATCATGTTTTATAAGTATGTATATCATCGATGTGTGTGCGGTTTGTTTCCGGCGACACGACAGCGCGTGATAACGAAGGTTTTCTTTACTTCCATTCCGGTACATACAAGGAATGTAACTGAGACAGTTATTGATCTTGGCAATGACTAATATATTTTCTTTATAATAAATTAATTATAATCACCAGTAGTTCCAGTATAGCGATTACTCGTTTTTAAAGAGTACTTACTAACTATACCGGGTGGACATTTTAGACGGATCAGTAAGGTACAGTCAGCGACAAAACGGCGACTTTTGAAAAATATTGATAATAGTTTATTCGATCCTGTCTCCGACAAGGATCAGAAGGCTCTATGGGGCCAAGTTAGTTACTAGTACCTCCTACTGTCACAAATGGAAACTAACTTTTCTCCTTCTTTTCTCATAAATTTTGTTAGGTAATTAATCTAACATATTGTAGTGACATTGTAAAATGAAAACAAAATCATTTTAAATTTATTGTTGATACTTTAACAATAAATTAAAAAATCTTAATTATTAATTAATGAACTATTATTAATTAATTATTAAGCTTATTCTATCCTGTATCCTAAAAGGATCAAAAGGCTCTAGGAGACCAAGTTAGGTTAGGGTACTAGAAATGTCAGAAATAGAAAAAAAAACAGGTAGTTCCAACCCGTTTTAGTTAAAGTTAATGTTAAAGTATCAACTCAAATAGGTGGTATTCAAAGAGGTCAAATACAGGCCTATAAAAACTAAAAAAATGAATAGTCAAGAAATCTATTACATACTTTTACTTACTGCTTTTGATAGAAGCAGGTTAAAAACAAAATCAAAAATTTAAAACAATCGTTGGAGTACAATTACGTCACAGTTTTGTTAAATAAATGGCGAAAACAAAAGGAATTGGATTGTGTGTGACGTCAATAGGCTAATTTTACGCTCCGAAGTACTAAAAGGATCTTCATGACTCAGGCCCAGACAGGCGTCGGAAAGTACCTACTCAAAACATCGGTCGACATCTTTTCTTTATCACTTAGAATTTCTAGAGCGTTACCCATGAGCTGAAATAGTAGAAACTGTCGGACAAATTGAAAAAAGCTCAAATCGCATTAGAAACTTGAAACAGGTCCCTTATATAACCGACGGGAAATGTCGTGCGGTGTTCCGCAGGGTTCGGTTCTGGGTCCGCTCCTGTGGAACATCGGGTACGACTGGGTGCTGCGGGTGCCGTGTATCCAGGGTGTCGACGTAACGTGTTACGCCGACGATACCCTGGTCACTGCCCGCGGTACGAGGTATAGTACAGCCGCCTACCGCGCCACTGCTGGAGTGGCGCAATTCGTGGGCCGGATACGACGGTTGGGCTTGGAGGTGGCCCTTAGCAAGTCTGAGGCCCTGTGTTTTCACGGACCTCGGCACGCGCCGCCTCGGGATGCCCATATCGTCGTGAGTGGAGTCCGCATAGACGTCGGGTCGACGATGAGATACCTAGGTCTCGTCCTCGACGGCCGGTGGGATTTCACAGCCCACTTCGGACGCCTGGTGCCAAGGGTGATGGGCGCGGCGGCTGCTCTCGGGCGGCTGCTGCCGAATACTGGCGAACCGGGCGCCCTTTGTAGGCGGCTGTACCTGGGGATCGTGCGATCAATGGTGACGTACGGAGCTCCCGTATGGGCGGAGGCCCTAAATCGCCGCAATATCGCCCTCCTGCGGAGACCGCAGAGGGTGGTGGCGATCAGGGCAATACGGGGATATCGCACGATCTCCTGCGAAGCGGCGTGTGTGCTGGCTGGTTCCTTGCCATGGGACCTCGAGGCGAGAGCCCTCGCGTCACTCTATTTCTGGCGCGAGGAGGCGCTGGCCCAGGGCGAGACGCCGGCACCACGCGAGGTGGAGGGGTGCAGGACGCAGTTGCGCACGCTTGCCATCCAGGAGTGGAAGTCCAAGCTGGAGCATCCTAGTGCGGGTTTTAGGACCATCGAGGCCATCCGTCCGGTGATGGATGAGTGGCTGGAGCGGAGGCACGGCACGTTGACCTTCCGGTTGACGCAGATCCTCTCGGGACATGGTTGTTTCGGGAGGTATCTGTGTCGGATTGCCGGGAGGGAGCCGACCGCCGAGTGCCACCACTGTGACGGGTGCCTCGAGGAGGAGGCGCAGCACACGCTGGAGGTGTGCCCAGCCTGGGCAAGCGAGCGCAGCGAGCTCTGCGCCGAAGTGGGGACAGATCTCTCGCTGCCGAGCGTGGTTCGCGCTGTGGTTGGCAGCGAGAGATCGTGGGACGCACTCCACTCCTTTTGCGAGCGAGTTATGCTCGCAAAGGAGGCGGCGGAACGTGACAGGGAGGACACTACCACCCTGGCTATCCGCCGCAGGAGAACCGGGCGTCGGAGGGCGGCTTTTTTAAGCCACCTTCCTCCCAACATGGGCCCAAGGGTGGCGGACTCGGGGGAGTCGCCCATCAACATCGGGCCCGAGTAGTGGAGCGTGTGTTCCCGCACGCTACTCAGGAGGAGACGGCGGAGACAAAAGCTCCGGTCTCTGCCGTCGACGAAGAGGAGGCCTCCGATCAGGCCGTCGCTGCTGGATACGCGGACGAATGCTTCGGCGCCCCCGTATATCCAGCCGGCAGCGACAGGTAGGAACACCGTGGGGTTTTAGTCAGTAGGAGTCTGACATAACCCGGCCGCTTCCCCCGGTTTCCCCACGTAAAAAAAAAAAAAAAAAAAAAAAAAAAAAGTCCCTTATATAACTTAACAAATCTAGGATGAGAAGAGATATAAGGGGTACATTCAGCACAAAATTACCTGAGTCAAAAAGTAACTATAACTAGGCCATGCTAAGAAGTCATATTTGACTAGCTAGAGGGTGTCTCTCCTTGCCGCACTATGTATGTCTCTTTTAGACACATGGATGTATATGGGCTATCAAAAGTGACTTATTAGGAAGGCCCTAGTTTACCTATCTATAAATAAAATAGGTTTATCGCATAAATTAATAAAAGTAAAACTAAAGGTACAGTTACACATGCTAGTTAGTAGCACGAAAGCATGCTACTTTTGAGCAATTGCTACTTAGTGGTACGTGTGTCGAAACATTGCTAATAATGAGCATGCTAGTTTCGAGTTTGCTCAAAAATCGACGGTCGTGCGATTTTTGGGCATGCTACCTGCAGCGCAGGTGGAAGGGGGCGTGCATATAGCGTGTGTGAACAGGTTTGCTTATTGAGCAATCGATCACTCGTTAGCAGCAGGTGCGCGTGCACAATCTCGCGCTAAAAATGTCTCGCTGGGGCGATGAAAAATCGTTGAAATGACGCATTGCAACGCCACCAAAAGAATAATTCTATTCAACTCCATACGAATGGCTGTTTGATTGTCCATGGTTTTGTTTGAACTGACAGAAAGCACGCTATAAAATGGCATGTGTACCGGAGTGTTTGCTTTGAGCATGCTCTTTCAGAAGCATACTTAAAACTAGCATGCTTATATCTAGCAAATGTAGACAAGTGCAAAGCATGCTCGAAACAAGTATGCTAATGAGCATACTAAAAAGCATGCTACTAACTAGCATGTGTAACTGTATCTTAAATGAATCATGGAGCTGCGATGCGACCGCCAGCTTCGAAATTAACAAACCGGGAAACCCAGTGAAACGTTTGATTGGTTGGTGTGGTACCTACGCATTCTCATATCGCTTTACTAATAACGTTTTAATTAACCGTTCAAAACATGTTTACCAAACCATGTGGGAATACTTATCAGTGGTCAGTGGGACAGAGCGAGATGCCAATATGTATATTCCTGGAACGTATGCACACACAGTACAAGCGGCTGCAGGCTGACGTCAAACTCACACACACACTGATAAACAAATAAACGGCTTAAATAATAGCAATCAAATCGGGCGCGTACCAATCGCGTTTGCGCTTCCACAGTGTTATCACATCAGTTACGATGGCCAACAGAAATGTTCTGTTGTGCCTGTTATTTGTGTATTTACTAGTGAATATCATAGAATGTGGGAGATTCGGAGGTTCGCGAGGAGGTAGTAGATCAAGTAGCCGCGGCTCATCATCACACTCGTGGGGATCCAGTTCTAGCCGTCATTCATCATCGTCATACAGCAACTCCTACAGTAAACCCTCGTATCCATCTTCGTCAGGATTCTCTGGGTTTGGATCTTACAGTAAACCCTCTTATCCATCTTCGTCAGGACTTTCTGGGTTTGGTTCTAACAGTAAACCCTCATATCCATCTTCAACAGGACTTTCTGGATTTGGCTCTAACAGTAAACCTTCGTATCCTTCTTCGATGGGACTTTCTGGGTTTGGCTCTAACAGTAAACCCTCGTATCCATCTTCGACAGGACTCTCTGGGTTTGGCTCTAACAGTAAACCCTCGTATCCGTCTTCGATAGGACTTTCTGGGTTTGGCTCCAACAGCAAGCCCTCGTATCCGTCTTCGGTAGGACTTTCTGGGTTTGGCTCCAACAGCAAGCCCTCATCATACGGAGGTCAATCGTATGGTTATGGACATCAAACTCAGAAACCGAGCTATTCATCAGGAAGCTACAGGCCCTATCATCCCAGCAATTCTTATAACACAAACAGTGGCCATACGTCACATAATGTTGGATATGGAACGCATATAGTACATCATACAATTCCAAGCTACTACACAGCACCCCAATATGTGTATGTGAATGAATACAGACACTCAGATAGCCGTTACGGAGATCTTCTCACCGGCTTGGCGCTGTACAACATGGGTCGTTCGAGCGGCCACTATCACGATCACTATTATTACGATGATTACTACAGGAGGAGATACAACTCACCCAGCAGCGAATACAAGTCCAATAGCAAACCCGATGACGAAGCTTTATGCACACTGAAGATAATAGAACAAAACAAAGTCGAAAAATTGAAAATACCATGCGAGATTGTTTCTACTTTTACTGAAGAAAGCAGTAAAGTGGACGAAACTGTGAGTAAAGTTAATACTACGGTATGTACTACAAAAACTGTTGTGATTAATAATAAAAATACTCCAGCTAATGTAACTGCACTAAATACTATAGTACCTCCGAGTACCACATTGTCACCTAATGTAAAAGCAAATGCTTCGATGGAAGATTTACGAGTATTACCACAAACTACTACGCTAAATGAAGGCTTGTTGTTATTAAATGGAACTGCGGTGAATTCTGAAGTGTCTTCTAACATAACAACGGTAAATATTACAGTATGTAACTCGACAGAAAATAATGCAACGGACCCCATGAGCGTGAAGGGTCCGCCAGTGAATGCATCAGATATGCAATGCTTCGTTGAGATAAAAACTAAAAAGACATACTACTCAAATAAAGTTAGCTGCGATACACTAATTAAATATGCTAAAATGCCAGAGCCAGCAAAAGAAACTGGCATATTACCAGCTAAAAATAAATTAAAAACTTGGTTGTCTAACCCACCATGGTGGTTATCAATGTTTATTGCTGTGTGATAAGGATAATTTTTACTTATTATGTTAGTATTAAGTTAATTAAGCTGCCAAAGATATGTGTTAACTAGTATGTTAAGATAAACTTTAATATGTTCAACCTAATTACTATAACTCTGTAATTAAAAACTGTTTATAAAAAAATATAGTTTTTCCCTCAGTCTGCCACTTCTTAGGCTTAAGAATTTGACTGATTGGTAATTAAAATAATTACGTGGATGCAATTAAACAATATCTCACAAAACATGGACGTTTAATTTATTATGTGTAGAATGTTGTTCTATATCGGAGGTTAACAATAGGTTATCTGCTATTAAACCTTGACAAAATGTTCTCGAATTCTTGTCACCCAGTGTGAAAACAAAACTGTGGAAAAATAAAAATAACTTATTACAAAATTGTACATATGCTTAAATATATTTATAACATCAGCAGTAATCAGTACCAATATTGCTAAAGTAAGGCTGTAGGTAGCAAACATACAGAAATAATACATTTTTTTTATACCACTTAGGTGGCAAACAAGCATACGGCCCGCCTGATGGCAAGCTGTTACCGTAGCCTATGGACGCTTGCAACACCAGGGGTATAACGCGCGCGTTGCCGACCCTGCAGAAATCTTTTTTTTTTTTTTTTTATACAACTTAGTCGGTAAACAAGCATACGGCCCACCTGATGGTAAGCGGTTACCGTAGCCATATGGACGCTTGCAACACGAAGCATCGCTCACGCGTTACCGATCTATCCCCCCTCCCCTATGAGCTCTGGCGACCTTACTCACGCGCAGGAACACAACTTTACACCACATAAAGTTATTTGGCTGCGGTATTCTCTAAGGTACTTCCCCAGTCGAGCTGCTCTTTGAGCGAACAAACGCTATGCTCTACCTCTCTTAAAATTTAATTTAATTTAATTTAAATTATCCTTATTTTGAATAAATCTTTTACAGGTTTATATACCTATGGCTTACTTATATCTTTGAGTATTTCTTTGCAAAATTAAATATCGTGTTTGTTTTTAGGGTATCGTATAAAACAGGTAAATAAATAACCCTTATGGTTCGACTCCGTCCGTCTTTCTGTTTGTCCGTCCGTGGTATATTTCAGCAACTACTAATGCTATCTTGAAACAATTTTATATATTGCTTATCATCAAAATTACTTTACAACAACATAGTTATGCGGTCCAGTTTTTAGGGTTCCGTAGCCAAATGGCAAAAAACGGAACCCTTATAGATTCGTCATGTCTGTCTGTCTGTCTGTCTGTCCGTGTATGTCACAGCCATTTATTTCCGAAACTATAAGAACTATAATGTTGAAACTTGGTAAGTAGATGTATTCTGTGAACCGCATTAAGATTTTTACACAAAAATAGAAAAAAAAACAATAAATTTTGGGGGTTCCCCATACTTAGAACTGAAACTCAAAATTTTTTTTTTCATCAAACCCATAAGTGTGGGGTGTCTATGGATAGGTCTTCAAAAATTATATTGAGGTTTCTAATATCATTTTTTTCTAAACTGAATAGTTTGCGCGAGAGACACTTCCAAAGTGGTAAAATGTGTGTCCCCCCCCCCCCCTGTAACTTCTAAAATAAGAGAATGATAAATCTATAAAAAATATATGATGTACATTACGGTGCAAACTTCCACTGAAAATTGGTTTGAACGAGATCTAGTAAGTAGTTTTTTTTTAATAGGTCATAAATTGAAATTAATATCAAATACTCAGGTCTATACTACCATTTACTTATATACCTACAGGTTTGTACGGAACCCTCGGTGCGCGAGTCTGACTCGCACTTGGCCGGTTTTTAGGGTTCCGTAGCCAAATGGCAAAAAATATTTATAGATTCGTCATGTCTGTCTGTCTGTCCGTCCGTATGTCACAGCCATTTTTTTTCCGAAACTATAAGAACTATAATATTGAAACTTGTTAAGTAGATTTCACACAAAAATAAAAATAAAACAATACATTTTGGGGGTTAAAACCCATAATTTTGATTTTCTTAAATTTTGGGCAAAACGCAGTTCTACAATAAAATAATATCATGCAAGTATTCATGGAAATTCTTGCACTTCTTCGTCTTTTAAAGGTAACAATATTTATTTATACTTAACCTTCAGATGGAAATCAACAAAAGTTTATTCGTCCCAGAATGTGAAATAGCGGCACAGAGTTAATAATAAACTATAGTCCCATAAACTTATCTGACCCGGTGACAGAGGCGCTGTTATCACATTTTGGTGGAGCAACTACCAATGGCGAATGACAGGCAGCCTGACATTTTGGACATTTCTATTCGGGGCGCGGCGTCGCTCGTTAGTTCCTCTTTTGGACACCGGGCCAGATAAGTTTGTGGGACTATACCAACGTATGTACAAAATACTGGTTTACTGAAAGAAGGTTTGTTTGTAGTTTATGAAAACATAACTAGATGTCGCTTTAAGTTATAATATGTTCATAGCTCGCTCGACTAACTCGCTAGGTGTCGTTGTGTCGCTCAAGGGACCGATTCTCCGTTGGAAAAGTTAGTCATCACGCATAAGAAAATTATAGTATGTTATTTATACAGGACGCAAAAATGTATCACCTAATTATTCAAATAATAATACAGTGAAATTAATATAATAAGGCAGAAGAGCTTTTGTTTGTTCGTTTAAACGCGCTAATCTCTGGAACTACTAGTCGGATCAAGTCGAGTCAAAATCTTTCACTAGAGTTTGGCAAACGAAAGTAGACTGTAAAAGCGCGGTAAAAAATATCAGCAACCCCAAACAATAGTATGAAATAACTATATAAAAAAAAACTTATTATAGTTATCTGAGGTACAGAAATACGACATATTTTATAATGTTAGATGTATGTACTGTACCTATGATAATAATAATAAACACCCTATTCCCAAAGATTAAACTCAGTGGTATAGTTCGCGTACCGGCAATGCATGCATTCCCTTGGAAATAACAATTTATCCAAGAAATTTCCCCATGAATGACGATTATAAAATCCCCCTCCTTTTCTGCCTGTGCGAAGTGGTCTCGAACGTCATAGAGCGAGATCGGTAGAGTTGCCAGCTAAAATCGGTTTATTGTTCCCAAAATCGGTATTTGACAAAAAAAATACAGTATTCAATCAAATTCGTTTATTTATTGAAAAAAAAACTTACAGACTAATTTATAACAATCACACTTAAGTATAATTATTTTTATACCAATATTCTTTAGCCATAGCCGCGGTCATCTTCGAATTAATTTCAAAATCATAACAATTACATAGCTGTAGTAAAGAGTCGTTTTGCATGTAATAGACGATTGATTGATTCAGTAGACAGCCTATTTCGCTGTTTTGTTTTCAAAAGATTAATATGTGAAAATATGCGTTCAACGTTAGCGAATGAATGAGGAAGTGATAAAAAATTAAAAATGAAATTAGACAACAAAGGAAACATTAGAACCGAATGCCAGTTTATATACACTAGACAGGTAAATTCCCGAGCGGGAAGCCCCTTATAATATCGAGTTGTAGGACACAAGGGTATTCCCCAAAATATATGGAACATTCTGCACTAGGTCCATATTTACTATTGAGGGCTTCCCCGTAACATTAAACATAAAAGAAAAGGGTTGCCAACTTAAAAGTGTAAAATCGGTAGAGAAATCGGGAGAATTTCCATATACGAATACTCTGAAATCGTAGAAAAATCGTTATATTTCGGTATTTCGGTAGAACAGAGCCCATATCGGTAGAAATACCGAAAAATCGTTAGGTTCGAGAACACTGCCTGTGCGTGTGAGTGGGACAGAAACATATCTGCGTGCGCCAAATGCCAACTATGCATGCAATCCAATATGGCCGCGCGACAGATAAATAAGAATGGGGGCTGGCTGGGTGTACATATTATTAGTGTTCCCCAAATAATGTTTAAAAGAGTATTATGAGGGTACTAATGATATTAGCCAATATGTTATTTATTAGTCAGATTGTCCAAAAATATTTTAAAATTGTAACCTTGCTGAGTTTCTTTCCGTTTGTTCCAAACCAGTGGTAACTTTAATTTTGACCTTCATAACAGCCTAATAAGGACCTAAATTAAATAAATTGCTTTGACTTATTTTCTTGTCTTATCATCGTCATCTACAAAAATTTACCTACGTTCCCACTGCAGGAGCACGAGTCCTAAAGTAGGGTGGTAAGCAAGCTATAGTTCACGAAGTTATTGTAATCGTGAGCAAAAATAAATGAGTAGGTAGGTATTATATAAGAAATTACTCAAAAAATACTAGTTACCTTATTTTTTATCTTATTCATTGAGAATAGGTTAGAGTGAAACTCTTCTATCAATGTTAAAAATAAGAGGGTATTGAATACGCATAAAAAACTCTTAAGTCGAAACATAAAATTAGGTAACTAGAAACAAAAAAGTAATGCAAAAGCTTTTTGCAAAAGTTAAAACAGAATTTTCAAAAACAGATACAAAGCTTCTCTATAAATTAATTGTCTTAAACAAAATTTATTGTGTTACCTCAATTGAGTTAATTAAAATGTTAAGATACTTTAGGATTAAATTCTTTTAACGAAATAAAATGACTTTAACGAATTTTCCAATTTTGAGGAAACATCTTTTATAAATGGGCAATACTAGGTGCAAACATAAACAAACGCGGTCAGGAGTAAACATCTGTCTGTCTGACGTCTTGGTTGGTAAACATAAACGAATGTCATGTAGCTCACTTCAGTTCAGTGCGCCGGAGTGTCAAAGACGGTTGTGTGTTTGGTTATTGTGCTACTGTGAAATCTGTTATAATGATTTTCATCAACTTGCGCGTGCTATTATGCGCGCTGGCAGTACTTTCTACTCTCGAGCCGATATTGGCAAGGAAAAATTTCGGAGGAGGGGGTAGAAGTCACAGTTATCCGAAGTCCGGTGGCCTTTCTGGTGGCGGTAGCCATGGCTATCCGAGTTCAGGCGGCCTTTCCGGCGGTGGACATGGATACCCGTCTTCAGGTGGAATGTCCGGGGGAGGACACGGATACCCATCTTCTGGAGGTATGTCTGGCGGATCTCACGGATACCCCTCTTCTGGCGGTAGTCATGCCTATCCTGCAAATACTGGTGGCGCGGGATACCCGTCAAACACCCATCACTCAAATACTCATGGATACCCGTCTGGCAAAGGTCTATCGGGTAATAGCCAACCTGCCGCTGGACATACAACGAACATACACAACAACTATCATTACAGCCCCCCTCAACAGATAAGATACACTCCCGTTCACGGTGGAGCACCGGTCAGTTATCCAGTGTATCATGGTACTCCACCTACATACGTGTACCAGTATAAAGATTCTGGAAGTAAATACGGTACTCTATTGACCGGTCTTGCTCTCCTCAACCTTGGAACCCTCGCCGCCGGTACAGCGTACGCGGTCAGTCACAGCGGACACGGTGGCGGTTCCAGTTCGGGTGGTTACACACCTCGAGCAGGTGAAGTATGTAAATTTGGCATAAGAAAAGATAACGGCGACTACGAAGAAACAAAAATCGACTGTCAGTTAATATCGAGCTTCATATTACAAGATCAAGCGAGGACACAAAATGGCGGTGTAAATAATGCAACTGTTACAACAACTACCGTGACGAATGTAACCGTGGTAAATACAACGAATGGAGCGTCAGTACCGGTGGCAGCGCCTGCTGCCGACGCACCTGCCGCTAGCACCGTGTACACAATGTTCCCTAACGGTACGCTTGTACCTCTGAATATGACCACTGCTAATGCAACAAGTAATGCCACCGGCGCTGAACCCTTGCCTAACAATACGTTGACGTCATCGATGACAGTAACTACTACAACTACTAATACGACAGTGACCAATGCACAAGACGTAAAAGGCAGCCCTATTCCTGTGACTCCAGGCATGAAGTGTTATGTAATAAGGCAATCTTCGGTGTCGAACATGAGGAAACAGGTGGACTGTGGTTTATTGCAAACTTATGCAGAAAAGTCAATACGTCCGAATTCTGCAGCAAGTCACGCACCAGCATTTACGATATTAGCGGCTATTGTAGCCTTTATATTGTATTAATATATAGGATAATATATATATTTTACTTGTTTGACTAGTTTCCCAGCCAGTTCAAAAATTATTAACATCTCATTGAGGCTTGAGCTCAATATTGTAAATGGTAATATTTAGATTTGGTACCAAATTGTAAAGGCACTCGGAGTTATGATCACGTGGCTTCTCGACTGCCTTGTATTTGTTTTTTATCACAGAGTGTAAAATGTATGTATAGTTTTATGTCTATTTGTTTATGTATTAAGTTTGTATGTAGTTACATGGTAGCACAGTTGAAATATTCGCGGATTTAATCGAGACATCTAAATATTATATAGCAGTGGCGTAGTTTGCCCTAACCGGGCCCTGTATTAAAATTTGTTGGAGCGGCTTTATCTTACTGCGGCGAAGCCCAAATAGAAGGTAAACAGTTTTTCGAATTTTGGTTACACATGTTCGGGGCCCCTGTAGCCCGGGGCGCCCCTTGGGCGATCTAAGATACGACTGATACGGCGGTAGCTACACCCCTGTTATATAGTAATGTTTCCTATGTTTTTCCAATTCACTTATATATGACGCATAACATTTTTTTTTAATTAAATGTGCTTACTTTTGGCCCCTGTCCCGCCCATAAGGGACGAAGACGTAGCCTAAGATTCATTTAATAAGAACATTCCTTTAATGTAGAATTAAATTATAAGGATAATTTTATTAGACACCGGCACAGATGATACCGGCATAACTTTTTTTCTAGTGTTGAGATTGGTGTTTCGATGTCAATATGTGATGAATCATTTCAAGGTGATTTTACGTAGGGACATGTTAAACCTATCGTAGAATTTATTGTAAGATTTAAAAATTATTTAATATCTGAACTTGGTAATCAACAGTTACTTTAAAAATGACGAGATTTTCACTGTTGAATTACGAGAATAAAAGCCAAGGTTGATTACTATTTTGCTTTTTTTTTTACTGTTACAGTACTTATTCGTTATATAATATTTTGTTATTAACATATCACTAGTTTTAAATACCCAAAAAGATCTGTGTGTTACAATATCAATTATTAAATTTGTGATATTATGGAATAAAGTGCTAAATGAAAAATAATTAAAATTTTAATATATCTACTATATTATTTTGCGATGTTGCCTATTACTACTATTTGAGCTACTACCTCAGAGTATATAAATACTACGTACGAGCCTATCAGAGCGTTTTTGGTAAAAGGAAAATAATAAAATAAACTGGATGTATGAATTAATTATGTATTTTAATGAAGGCTATATCCGCTGTGTGTCGGAAGTGTGCCAGCCAATCACACTTATGTTGACAGATATTAAATTGGAATATTTTATTTCGCTATTAGCAGCGTTAATTATGTCTGGATTCAATTCAAAACTCGGTCAAAAAAGTCCCGTTATTGCTTTATGAAAAGAACAAAAAGGAATGTGAAGCTGGCAGCATATATTTATACTCACGTGAATTTCCGGTAACTGATGTGGAAAACCTACCAACCGAATCATTTCACATTGACCATTAAAAAAGACAGAAAAACCGACGATTTCCTCATCGTATGACTTGAGAAGTAGTAATTATTACAGATTATTCTATACTAAAACTAAAAGTAAAAATGTTTATCGAAATCCAAATCTTTTACTTTTTTCATTAAACTGTGTCAAGTTGATAACTTTATTATATTATCAATCCGTGTTTGAGGTTGATAAGATAATAGCAAAGAAATCAAAACAGAAACTGGTAGGCATGGTTAAAATGCAGGGATCTTTAAAAACGCTGATTAATAAATAATAATAATAAATATCCTGGGACATTCCTCACACACGGTCATCTGATCCAAAACTAAGCAGAGCTTGTACTATGGAAACCAGATAACTGATATAATACATATACTACTTTTTGTTTGTAAATACATACTTAATATACATAATTATACCCAGACTTAGGACATGCAGACATGTTCATGCACACAAATGCATGTCCTGTGCGGGAATCGAACCCACGGCCTGCAGCGCAATAGGTGGAATCTTTACCAGTCTTAACCAACTGCGCCAACTGGCCCGTCAATTTCAAATTAATGTTCTATTAGTGTTATGAAAAGATTCTTTACGAGGTAGTCATCATCATCATCACATTCAGTCCAAAGATATACTTCCAGCGACTCTGCCGAGCTCATCGGGCCACCTGGTAGGAGGTCACCATGCTTTCCAGTTCGTGATCGCCACTCGAGCGAGAGAGAACCTTTCTTTACCGTTCGTTAACGGCTCATTGAGCGATGAGGCCGACCCATTGCCGCTTCAGCTTACTGACATGGGAGGCAGTTGTTTCTAAAAACAGACCCAGTTGTTACCAGGAAAAATTGCACATGTATGACTGTTTGGGGCGTCCCCCTCGTCATTTGCTAGACGGTCCGCTGACCTGGGGAGATTGAATACGATAAGTGCCAGACCGGGAATATGTCAAATTATCTCTGTATTGCTTTAGGCAAGTAAGCAATTCTAAACATTTTCTGCTTTGTTGATGCTTGTTCCAACATATATAACAAGGTAGGTAAATATGTACTGCAAACAGACAATTGCTAAAAAAGGAAGTTGTTAATATTCAATGAGGTTGGCTGATTCGTAGAATCATCGTCATTGGAAAACGAAATATAATACATCTCATAATATTTTTCAACATCAGCTCGTTCTTTTCAGACCAAAACACCTTTTTGTTTGAAAACTGAGGCATTGAAGTGGGAAGGTATGTGCGCATTGTACAACGAACAATCGAATTGAACACATTTTTTGTATATACATGCAAATGAGTCAACGTCTTTATCATTCGAGTGAAATAAGAAAGAGACACAATTTGTGGCGCAGGTGGGTGAACAAATATAGATACGTAAGTTTGTTCAGTACCTATATACTAATCCACTTTATTCAATAAAAGTCCATAAAGAATGTAATTTCACGATAACCGAATTGTGGATTCGAGCAAGAAGTAGATAATGCAGTTGCTAACTTATGCATTTCTAAAGAATTTATAAGATTTACGAGGAAACTGTAGTGTGTAGGTTCATTTCCGTGAATGAAACTGAATCATCTGTCCCCGAATCATTAACTGGTTGACTCACACAACGAGAACAACTTATAATTAATTTATTTGTGCCGCCCCGGTTAGGCTGTCAAAAGATAAAACGATCGGTACATCTTTTAATCCAAGTAATCGACGGTAGCTCTAAGAGGCATTAATTGAACGTGAAGCTCAGCTATCTTATCCCATTGTAATAAAGTCGAACACAGACAATGTTATGCTCGTTTTTTATCTCGTCAGTTTATGAGATTATTAATAGATTTGATGTGTTTATATAAAGACTAGATATTTGAGGCAGCGTTTGAAGTAATTTGACCAATAATATAAAACGATACTCTTTAAGTAGTTCAAGGGTACACAGTCATTGTTGTGAAGTATTTGTAGTTAACAGCATCATTTAATTCATCACCCTATGTACTGCCCAAGCTGTCCCCTAAAGCCAAAGCAATAGGTCATAATTAGCTCTTTTTTAACGTCCCTGATTAGCTCTTAAGGTGTTTCTGAACGTATGCCCTTTATTTCACTTTCGTATCTTTAGTAAGTTTTTTCTTATTAAGGATGGGCTTATTTTCATCTTCAACCTCACCATAATATGTCATGACACGAGTTATATTATATAATTAGGTAAGGTGCCCTTTCGAAGTCTACCTACAGTTAGTCAAGGAAAATAAATAATTATCTTTTCCTTAAGAACGACTCAGCCTTATGTTTTTATTTCTCATTGTCTTCAAGTCCCTCGTCAAGAAACATGTTTGATTTAATTTATTATTTTGGTTTGTAATGACGATCTCTCTCTAGTTCTTTGCACAATCCGATGTAGGTATTCTTGTTTATCAGCTACTGTGACTATTGGTTATGAAATGTATTTGAAGCCAAGCTTTACTAACGCGCATCAGCTATGGTATTCTGTAAAAGGTAAATCATCTCGAAAGTCATCTCGCAACTCACCTCGCAACTGAATTGGCGGGTGAATTACGTTTCAGAATACCAAATCCTATTGAAAAACGTCAAAATACTCACCTGTCGTAGTTCTTCTCACTTCCGTCATCACTCGGTGGCGCTAGTGTCGAACTCACTCAGTTTAAGAATATGAAATTCTAATCTCATCGCGGATTCAGAAGTGATTTTGCAAATGAACGTTACAGAATAGCACTGCAGGTATCGAGACCTAAAACAAGAAATGTGTACTGCAATGCAATGTGCGCCAACGAGGCGTGTTGGATCACCACCGCGTGTTGTGTTGGGTGATTGGGTGGGTGAGCCAAGAAATGACATGCGTTGGATCAAAAGTAATTTTTCAATGATCGCCGGAATATTAGATTTTACATAATATATGCTGCAACGTGTCCCACGACACCTCCATAAAACTTTTTCGACAACGCGTTTTCTTCATTTGGTACTGATTCTGTAATCTTACGATGAAATATAAATAGGTAGATATTTAGTCTTGAGATATTTGAGTGACGAGATTATAGTCTTTAGATGTTGGCAACTATGCCAAAATCTAAAGATTCGTCTCTAATAATTGTATTGCACAACGGATTGTACGGATGAAAAACATAAGATTATAGTTTTTAATTTCCTTTTATTAGGCAAAGGTGGCGTTCTCCAAACCAAAGGCTATCTGCGTGTCGAATTTCATTGGGATCGGATCAGCATTCGGCATGAAAGAGTAACAGATTGACAGACATACAAGTTACTTTCGCATTTTTAATATTAGTATGAATTGTAAATATAGATTGTATTTTGTACATATTTGTTGTTAATATATTTTATAATAAATTCAGTATGGATGGATATACAAGTTAGTTAGCAGATGACAACTCCGGATAATAGATTGGGCCTTTAGATTTGGTTCAACGACGTGCCATCAGAATTGTCGACGATCTCAAGCTCACAAGCGATTTAGAGCCGCTTGTGACCTCTACTGTTTGTACAACGGACAGTGTTCTGTAGAATTTTGATCTGATGCCACGGCTACCTTCTACCATCGCAACTCTCGCCATCGGCGGGGAGTCCATCCTCACAAATTGAAACCAGAATGGTTTCGTACTGTGCGATCTCAAAGGAGCTTCCTTCCGCGGACGCTCAGACTGTGGAATGAGTTTCCCGCCGTGGTTTTCCCAATGAAGTACAGTATAGGGTTCTTCAAAAAGGGTGGGAAGAGATTTCTGCAGGGTTGGCAACGCGCGGGCGATACCCCTGGTGTTGCAAGCGTCCATAGGCTACGGTAACCGCTTACCATCAGGCGGGCCGTATGTTTGTTGAGTTCGCCAAGTGTACCTGTAGGTCGGATCGGAACACAGTATTAGATACAGTTTGACAATGTGGTTTGACGACTTATATTCAACTTGACAAACTTGTGTCAATATGACTTTTTATCCTTGTCCTTAGGACACTATTCAACACTAGCTCATAGCTTTCAAAGTAGTTGGTATTTGGACAAAGTTTAAAATCTATTGATTACTTAAGTAATTTACAGCCACTTACCGCTTATTATAGTTATTGTAATTCGTGAGAATTGATAAAGTAATGACCTCATTAATTAAGTAATTGTTAATTAATGAGTTTTTTTTATTACAGAAAGTAATTGTCGCCCTATAGTCATTTAACTATATCAGCCTAGGTATCCTAAACTATTAAACGAGCAATATTTGTATATATATATATTTATATGCTATGCATGCTATAAGTTTTGAGGTCTCGAAACGGCTCTAACGATTTCGATTTAATTAGCTATATGGCGGCTTTTGGGGGCCAAAAATCGATCTAGCTAGTCTATTCTCTGGGAAAACGCGTTTTTCTATGTTTTTGGGCAATGCTCGGTCGCCCAAGTACTTTTCTTCATATATCTATCAATTTGTAAACATGATTTTAGTTTGATTGTTATACCTAAAAACAAGGATAGTTATTATATTATGGTTTCTAGTGTAAATATGTTCGTTCGTTGATTCACCATCCAATCGATGGAGGCAGTTTTCATCTTAGTTCACGCACTACTTATTATTATACTTATCGTTGATAAGGCGTAGGTATTAAAATTGCATTAATACCATGCATTGACTTATACTGTAACGCGCTGGCCCTAAAAAGTCAGTTTAGGGCCAACGCGATTCAGTCGTCTGCGGCACATCGTTTTTTTTTTGTATGTGAGCATTTTACGTACTTACAAGGTTACATCGTACGCCTTTGCAACGCGGCATTTCGTAGTTCGATGATTGCTTTAATGAAGATGTTTTTTGTACAATGTTCCGCTGGGCCTATCCTTATGTCTGAAATCATTGATTAATACAGTGTTTTATAAACAAGGTAACATGAACAGGTGAGTCATGTGATAACTAGCCGTGATGAATGTTTATTAACGCATGGTTAACACTTTCTAAATGTTTTGAATTATAAAATCAGAGAAATGTCGAACGTTTGTTTTTTGTTTTTCATTTGAATTAATATCATCTTATTTCTTAGTTAGATTCGGCAAACTGACTTTCGGCAAACATATTCGGTGGTAACCGGTTACCGTAGTCCTATATGTATAGACGTTTCCAACACTCGCGCATTGATCTTGCGCACGCGCAGGAACACCATAATTAAGTTATTTGGTACCAAACCTGAATGAACCCGACATGGCTTTCAAAATATAGCATCCCAAAGTGTCTACCAATGTATACGCTTGTTCGTATAAAATGATAATCAATCGAATCGTCGAGTCTACCTAGCTACTAACAAACAATAACAACAGATCGACTTTATATTCGGTACGTGGAGACGGAGCGGAGAAGAACATAGCCCACTTTATCCAGAATGCGGAGGAAACAGCGGAGCGAAAACTATACCTACTATAGTAAAAAAATAAACTTTTATTACTTATAAAATGTACAGAACAAAGTTCTCCGTTCCATAATGACTAATTTGTTATCTATTCAAACACTGGCCTTGTGTTTCGTACTTGCATTTATATTAAGTCTATTGTAACTACGTTCACAAAACTGATCTGTCATAGAGAGAAATGAAAATTTAGATAGTAAATAATACGTGTAATTCTTCGGCGTTTCACATTAGGCATCCTTGAAGGACCACTATTTACAATTCACAACCCCTGACTGAAATTAATAATCCATGTCATTGTTTTTCAGAAAAAAAACACAGATTACCTTTACACTAGGTCGACAGTATGATGATGCTTTAGTAAGCAGTTGAATAAAACTCATAACAGTGGCTGAGTACATCTATTGTACCAACAAATGTACCTATGTGTAATGACACTCTAAACCGTTGTTATGATTGACATTGCGTTGCGAGCTGGTTCCTCGCTTTGGGTAAATTATGAACAACTGTATAGGTACATGTTAAACGTATATGTACCTTTGACTATGGATAGGTGATAAGGTTACGTATATATACATACGATAACATCAAGGGTAATTAAAGTAGGTCTGGAACTGGGGTTGCCGTCGCTGCTAGGAAGCCTTATGAAGGCAGAACGCCTGGCAATGTACTACGGCCTAACAGTTTAAGTTACTCCCTTATTATAAGCTTTTATTTAGTTTCACCAGTACCCTGGGTGTAAAGAATTGACTCAGCTCTATCGGAATTGGCGCAGCGCCTCTAGCAGGACTTCTATCGGGTCTTTATGATTGAACTGAAATTCTGCATGCATATGTTAATCGGACGTCAATGCAATGTTATTATGCCATGGAGCTGATCTGATGATGGAGCCGGAGAGTGGAAGACTAATACAATATAAATGTGGAAGACGTACTTAGATGCAAGTGGTGTTTATCTTAAATAGATAGTACAATAAGCATAATTACATTTATACTGTAAATTAATTTTAAGATTTAGGTACCTAACTATTGTAAAAGTTATTGGTAAACGAATAAAAAAAAAAGGTCGTATCCCCATCGAGTTTGGGCTCGTTTGATTCCTAGACAAGGACTCTTTTTCTAGTGTTGGGGGGCGACTATTAAATTCAGAAACTAAAAAAAATAATACTTAAATAACATTGTATAGACGGAGTCATCATTATGAATATTTTGTTGAAAATATAGTCTCAGAGCCAAAAGAGCTTAAGATTCGATATTTTTCGGTATTCCTGGACCCTTTTATCCTACATATAGAGATCCCTAAATAACTTTTTTATTTTCAGTAATAATATCAGTATGCTGGGTATCTGGAGCCTGCGTGGGCCTGCTGCCGTTGTTCGGGTGGTACGCAGCCCAGCCGCCCCCCGGCTGCTACTTCGTCGAGGTCATGGACTACAACTATCTCCTGTTCCTGTACTTCGCGACCATTGTCACACCGAGCGTCCTTCTGGCTGCCTTCTACGCTCATATTTACCGTGTCGTCCTTAAACAGGTACATTTATTACGAGGGCATGTCAACGAGTCAGTTCATAAAAAACTAACCCCCTTATTCATAATGAAGTTATCAAACGTTGATTAGCTAAAATTCTGAAGTCATTATCTGACACGTGACATTTGGTGATCGAAAGAGTGAGACGGAGGACACTATTACACTGATTTAGTTAAAATGCGATTATGAATAAGGGGGCTAGAATAATTCAATGGGGGCTAGTCTATTCTTATTATATCATTGAATAAAATTCAATGAATATGTATATTCCAAGATTTCAAGCCAAAAAAAGATTCGAAAAGACCCATTTTGATGTTGTGTTTGAAAGTAATATCTTGAACTGTCACGTTCAAAGTTTGTGGATGTCCTCCAGACGGATGGATGCTTATTCTGTCTGGGGTCTGGGCTCGAAACTGAAACAGAAAACATCTGCTTTTATAATAATATTACTTGGTCAGTATATCGTAATAATAATAATAATAATAAAACGTTTTCGTCGTATTTCTACAATTTAATAGTATTTAAAACAAAATTTACACCCTGGATAACATTAGAAAATTGAAAAAATATCAGGTTCATTTGAAGAAGTCCAAACATGGTCCAAACAACAAAAATGATTATGAAGTGACAGTTGACATCAATACTAGAAAATCGAAAAATGCTTAAACATGGCTTAAACTAGGGATTGCAAAATCCGGATTTTTTTCAAATCCGGATTCAAAGTTTATCATCACATATAAATCCGGATTATCCGGATTTTTCGGATTTTAGTATTTTTTTTGCAATCTTTTGTAATTTTAAATTGTAAGCGTAGTTTTATGCTAAATTATTAGTAGTTTGAAGAGAGGTGTTGTATTTTATTGTTTTTCCATTGCTTGCTTTTGAATAAAAATTCAATTAAACTGCAAGTAATATTTTTAAAAAAATGGGCTTGTGTTTGGCCACTGAGCCTTCCATAAAGGATAATGACAAAGCCTAAGGTGGAGCATGCTAACCCAAACGAAACCTATTCATTCTGGCCGTGAAAGTCCCTAGATTCTAAGAGTCAGGAAATACAGTCGCCGGGAGCAAGTTCCACTCCCTTGCTGTTTTCATTAAAATTGACGATGCAAAACACTGTCCGTATTTTCAGTATGTCAACATTGTACGGGTGAAAATTTTCCCGGTTTCTTGTGGTTCGGAGTAAAAATGTGGATGGTGGTTGGAATAAGGTTAACAATTCCTGCACACACTCTCCAAAATATATCCTATAGAAAACCGATAAGGCAAGCAACCTTTCTTCGATGGTCGAGGCTCGTGAGTTTCGTCATAATTAGTCTCATATTCGATGAGTCTTCTGGCTCGGCGGTTTATTGAGTCGAGGGCGAGAGCCTGGTAAAAAAGGACTTCGTTTGGTGGTGAAAAGACACACCTGCATCTTGGTAGCATTAAAAGTGACCAGATTGGCATTGCCCCAATCGGAGACTGCCTGTAAAGTTACGTTCAAACGCCATGGCCTCTCGCAACAATTGGATCTAGTCACTGGTGACTCGCGCGCTGGAAATATGACAACGGTGCTATCGTCTACGTACCCAAAGATATCGGGCTTCACCAGATCGTTAATATGCAGCAGAAATAAGGTTGCAGAGAGAACTGAACTCTGTGGCATTGATTGCGAAAAGGTCCGACGAACACCCGTCTATGACTACATGAATAGACCATTCGCTCAGGAAATTGGAAATGCAAGCGCACAGACCACCAGATTTCATATCAAGGAAGCTTGCTTAGAAGGCTGGTGTGTCAGACCCTTTCAAAATTATCAATTTTCTTAGATCAGCCGATGTAAAAAATGCTTTCAACAGTAACCCGACTAGAACTACCATTCAAAGTCAAAGTCAAAGCAATTTATTCAATTTAGGCCCCAGAAGGGCACTTATGAAGGTCACATTTACTGAAGTGACTACCGGTTCGGAACTCGGCCTTCAACTGAGAAGAATCCGGCAAGAAACTCAGCAAGGTTACATTTTTTAAATATTTTTTGGACAATCAGGCTTTTTTTTCGAAATAATTAACAATAAAAGAGAAAGCATTCTTGATATTACGTTGTGCAAAGAGTTGTTATTCGCGCCGCGCGCGCATCGCCTCCATCTAAAACTCACTGGCCGACTTAGCTACTAGCTAGATGGATGAGCGGTAGCAGCTAGCCACGTGTGAGCCGAGCGGTGTATAGATTTCAGAGTAATACTGACCTAAATCTATTGGATATTTAATGATTTATTTAAGTTAAACATCAACTATTATCAATTATGATTAAAATTCGAAAAAACCGGATTTTATTCTCAATATTCGGATTTATAATAGGCCCCTAAAATCCGGATTTTTCAGTTGTTTTCGGATTTCGAAGTATCCGGATTGCAATCCCTAGCTTAAACGATATATATATTGAGTAAAAATATCCTGATCGGGCGATGACATGATAACTAGAAGCAGAGCACAACTGAGACCCCCGGATTCGCCGCCTCGCTCCGCCTCGCACGCGCCGGTACCCAGCACGAACGGTTTATCGGCCAGTGCAGTTGCGTCGAGTGAGAGCGACGAATACTACTCGCCGCCGGCGTCGCCACCACCTGTACGTCGGCGGAGAGCCCGGACACCGGGCAACTTGGGACTTTTGGGGCAACCGGCTCCGAACAGGGTCCCCGTTCCCGGTGGTGTAGTGCGACGCATGAGATGGACGTCATCAATGAATGAGAACGTCATGCGCGCCTACTACGAGGCTACAGAGGGGGGAACTAACCTCACTGCGTATCGTAGCCGAATGCTGTCTCTGTTTCAGGTCCTTGAGCCAGCTGTCAACGTATCGGCGCAACGACTGTCGGATCAGGTACGGGTCATTCAACGTGGACACATGTTGGCTGATACCGTGCTTGATCGGCTACGCTCGGAGGCACTGAGTAGTCGTGTCGTCCCTACTACGTTATCGCATCCTGTGGCCCAGCCTGTGGCAAATGCCACGGCCGCTTCTCGGCCTGCCACCGATGTTGATGATGGTATGGATGACACGGCTACTGAGGTAAGTACCCAGTATATTGGTATTTTGAGGAGTACTTTGGAGGATGTGGTTCGGGAGTATCGATCCATACCGCATCGCCTTAAGCCCCGTATACCTCGTTTGCCCATGAATAGATGTAATAGAGCGCTGATGTGTACTTTAGATTCACTACTGGCAAGTTACTTTGACAGTAGTGAAGACCTTGCTGATACGCACTCTCTTCTGTATTGCGCGGCGATAACGGCATGTCGTGTAGCACGTGTCAAGTTCCCCAACACTGATGCGGCTACGCGACCGAAACCCGCCGTGCCCGCCTGGCAGTGCAGAATAGAGGATCGTATTAGCGAGGCTAGGGTACTCATCGGCAAGCTCAGCTGCTTCAGGGAGGGCAATATACGCCCTAGAGTGATGCGCTTTGTGAGACGGGCATTCAACGGGACTGATGTCAACCCCCGCGAATATATGTCCCGTGACACAGAGCGCATTGACTTCCTGAAGCAGAAGATTTATGCATGGTCAAACCGTATACGCAGGTACAAGGCGCGCGTGGATAGATACTCTCAGAACTCCATATTCCAAAGGGATCAAAGGTGGGTTTACAGGTCATGGGAGCGACCTAGCCAACCAGATGGTGATGTGCAGCGGCCGGATATTAACGCCATGACTTCATTCTGGCGCAATATCTGGTCGGTGCCCGTCACTCATTCTGAGGGCAACTGGATTGGGGACATCGAGCAAGTGTGCGAGCCTATTCAAGAAATGGGGGCTATTAACATCGAGCCCCAAGACGTAGCCAGTGCAGTCCGTTCGGTGCCTAATTGGAAGGCACCGGGACCGGATGGACTGCACAACTTTTGGCTTAAATGGCTACGCAGTTCGCACGCTTGCTTGGCGTCCCAGTTCCAATTAGCCTTGGAATCTGGGTCACTCCCAGAATTTCTAACGACTGGTGAAACCCACCTTCTCCATAAATCCGGTAGTACCACGGACCCAAAAAACTATGGGCCGATTACATGTTTGCCTACAGTTTACAAAACTCTTACATCCATTCTGAGAGCGAAAATCGCCGGGCATGTTGAAGAACATTCAATAATGTCTGCCTCTCAGAATGGATGTAGGAGTGGGGCCCGTGGTACTAAGGAGCTACTCCTCATAGATATGACTATCTGTCAGCAGGTTCGCCGTAATCGAAGGGATCTGTCGACATGCTGGATAGATTACAAGAAGGCCTACGACTCTGTGCCGCATTCATGGCTCATGAGGGTGCTGGAGTTGTATAAAGTCAATGCAACTCTACGCACTCTCCTGATGTCATGTATGAGGCAATGGAGAACGGTCCTTCTCTGTCCAGGATCTCGACAGATCCTTGGTGATGGCGATCCAATAAAGATAGAGCGGGGCATTTTCCAGGGTGACAGTCTGAGCCCGCTGTGGTTTTGCCTGGCCTTGAACCCTCTAAGTACACTCTTGGAGGGCTCTGGGTTAGGCTATCGGTTGCGAAGAGGTGATCAGGTTATATCCCACCTGTTCTACATGGATGACCTTAAGTTGTTTGCTCACACCGAACTTCAACTGACAGGATTACTGAAGGTCACTGAAACCTTCAGTAACTCTATCAGGATGGAGTTTGGTGTGGAAAAATGTGCGGTCATGCATGTAAAGCGGGGGAGGATGGTGGAATCTGGGGGCATCCAGCTTTCAGATTCCACCCAACTGAGATCACTCTTCGAAACCGAAACCTACAAATACTTGGGTATGTCACAGGCCCTTGGCATCAATGAGACTGACATGAAACAATCGTTGCGGGAACGCTTCTTGGGGCGCCTGAAAAAAGTACTCAATAGTCTTTTGTCAGGCGGAAACAAGGTGCGGGCCTACAACGGTTGGGTCATGCCGGTCTTGATGTACTCCTTTGGCATACTCAAGTGGACTCAGACCGAATTGGACACCCTGGATAGAAAAGTCCGTACATTGCTGACTGCAAACCGTATGCATCACCCACGATCATCAGTGATGAGGTTATATATCCCGCGGAAATGTGGTGGTCGAGGTTTTTTAAATGCCAAAACCCTACATAACCGCGAGGTATATAACCTCAGAGAATATTTTCTCCACACTGACAGGGGGATGCATACGGATGTTGTCGCAGTGGACAATGGATTGACCCCTCTATCTTTAGCTAGAGAAAACTGGCGCAGGCTTGTGGTGCTCACAATGGACGATCGCAGGAAGGTATGGCAGGGCAAGGAGCTACACGGAAGGTACTATCGGGCCCTTCATGGACCCGATGTGGACCTTGCAGCCTCCGTGGCCTGGCTACAATTCGGTGACCTCTTTGGGGAAACCGAAGGTTTTGTCTGTGCAATTATGGACGAGGTTGTGATGACGAACAACTACCGGAGATTTATCCTGAGGGATGGAACCATCGACATATGTCGGGCATGTCATCGCCCTGGTGAATCCCTCAGGCATATAATCTCCGGTTGTTCGCGTCTCGCAAACGGTGAATACTTGCACAGGCACAACCAAGTAGCCAGGATAATCCACCAGCAACTTGCCCTGAAATACCACCTGGTGTCGTCTGAAGTGCCTTACTACAGGTATGTGCCAGAATCGGTTCTCGAAGATGGTCATATCACACTATACTGGGATCGATCTATCATTACTGACAGGACTATTGTCGCCAATAAGCCTGATATAGTATTGATAGATCGCCAAGAGCGCCGTGCAATGATTGTTGATGTTACTGTCCCCCATGACGAGAACCTCGTGAAAGCAGAGAAGGATAAAGAAAGCAAGTATCTTGATCTTGCACACGAGGTTGTCGACATGTGGGCCATTGATACAGCAACCATTGTACCGATAGTCGTTTCCGCCCATGGCCTAATTGCCAAGAGCCTCGACAAACACCTTAAGAGGCTCGCGTTGGGTGGCTGGATCAAGGGCCAGATTCAGAAGGCAGTGCTCCTGGAAACGGCACGCATAGTGAGGAAGTTCCTGTCTCTGGAGCCTTGACCACCGGTACCTAGGACCCTGTTCCCGATGCCGGTGGGGAGCTGTTTTTATACTTTTAAATATATGTATTGTTTTTTTTTTTATATATCTATATTTAAAAATGTAAAAATAAGTAAAAAAATTAATAAATGGAATAATAATAATAATAAATAATAAAATTCTTTATTTGCAGTCAGAGGTACCCATAATGGTGCTTACTACTTAAAGCAGTAAATGTAAAATTAAAGCTAAAACACAATACACAATAGTGTTGAGGTCAATAGACTTACTTAGTAAAACTACACAATAGTGTAAAGGTCAATAGACATGTATAAATAAAACAGTAATTTAAAAATAGCAATAAAAACACGTTTAAAATCGACTATTTTCGGTTCTCATCCATATGAAGAGAAAGCCAATGTCTGAAGATTGGACTATTAAAATCGTGACACACAGCCCTCAGGATCGCATTCTGTGATCTCTGCAGTCTACCCCAAAATGACGCCACTCGCGTTCTTATTACGGCAAAGAAGTCAGGCACCCCCATCTCAGCGAACATACCAGACGCGCTGCAGTACCGCGGCTGACGCATGAGTAGGAATCATTGTATTGCACCCTCATGGTACTATATACTTTTCGACGGTATTTAACCCAGAGTAATGTAGCTATTATTTTGTGTGTGGTTTAGTTATGTGTGTTAGTTTTATGTGAGGAAAACCGCATATACTGATAAACAAATGGTTATCACATGTTGCAAACATACACACATAATTGAAAAAAAAATAACATCGTGACATTTAAGCTTTATGCGTCGTTTGCGTTTGTCAACGCAAAAATTAAATCAAACATATTTATTTGTTTTCGAATCGTGCACTCACTCGCGTGCTCTTGCCATGATAAAAAATGGCCATGTCTCTCGCATGGGCCTCGTGCCACAGCGTGCCCATTACAATAATTGGTGGTGCGTCAAGAAGACATATATACTCACTTTCCCATTTATATTATTAAGATGAGCTATCCTGTGAAGTCACGTTCAGGTTTCCATATAAAATATATGCTTAGGTAAATACTGTAATAAACATACCTGCATACTCGTAATTCGATGTGTGTCTATGTAATGAATATTGTACAAGTTAAATCCAAACTGAAAATTTGTGGAGTTCTTTACAATTTTGCGGCATTAACTTAATAAGCAATCGAATGGTTGTTTCATGTATTTTGTATATTAATTGTTTTTTTACGAGTTGGTACAATCGAAATATTATTTCTTACACACAAGAAAAAAAAACAATTTGCTGTCTAATTTCCAGAAATCAGACGGCCCTGCTGGTCAAAAAGACTTGTATACCTACCGTTTCGCAAAGTCGAGAGAAAATAATGCAACAAAAGTAGAATGTGTTAAAGACAAACTTGGGCAAGTTTTAACAAAGGATGAAGATGTGAAAGAAAGATTGAAAGTGTATTTTGAAAAGTTTATGAATGAGGAGAATGTATGGAGTAAAGTCCTCGGGGATGTACATGTAAATATAAGTCTATATAGGAAGTAAGAATGGCAGTACGAGGATGAAGAATGGAAAAGCAGTAAGGCCAGATGGAATATCGGTTGAGTTGTTGAAGCTGTTAGGAGACGATGGATGTAAGTTGTTGACTTTGTTCTTTAATAAATTTTTGCATGAAGAGAAAATCCCCAAAGAATTGTGCATCAGTTCACTAGTGTACTTAATCTACAAAATTAAGGTGCAGCAATGCAATAATTATGCATGGATAAAGCTCATGTCACGTAGTATGAAAGTGTGTGAAAAAGTCGACTGAGAGAAGAAATTGAGATCAGGATCACCCAAAACCAATTTGGGTGGTGAAGTGGCAGCGGAGAGCTTAACGGAGGGATTAGCTTGAAATTTAGCATAACTAAAACTGAACACATTTTCTGCGAATCCGGCGATCTCTTCTTTTTCGCGCCTATTTTACTTGATGGAGTGTCTGTACCAGACTGATCCAACTTTTGTTACCTTGATTCACAAATGCAGAGCGAATGGAATACAATTCGCTCTGCTTTGACCGGAATATGAAGCAGATAATCAGCTTACTTTGGATGACATAGCGACAAGACAAAAAAAACTGTGATCCACAGATACCTCTAAAGCTAAAGGGGAAAATCTATAAATCCATGAAAAAACCTGGCTTAATGTATGGGTCGGAATGTTGTGCAGTAAAGAAGACTGATGAAAGAAGATTGCATGCAACTGAGATAAATGTTGAGATGAATGTGCAGAGTGACGAGGATGGATAAGATAAGGACTGAGTACATAAGCTTGAAACTAGCGCCAGTGACTGAAAAGTTGAGAGGGAACCGTTTATCGTGGTATGTACATGTTAAGGCCACAAGACTAAAAGAGATATGAATATGAAAGTGGATTGATATGTGGGAAAAGGAAGACTGAAAAAGAGATGGATGGATTGTGTGAAAGATGATATGGGTGAGAAAAAAGTTAATGCTGGTATGACGAATAGAAAAGTTAAATGTAAGAAGCGTAAATATTGAAGGTAGATGATGATACCAGAAAAAAACATAATTTTAAGTACGTAAGAAAAAATCATAAAGTTTAGGTTTATATACCCCGCATCCCTTAGAGTACGCACACCAGCGACTACAGACCATCATTGCTACATTATTTAAATTGCATTTCCTTGTAACTTGGGAAAGTGTAACTTCATTGTCGTCATAATCAAAGGGCATACTGAGACTGACGTAACTCTATTTAGTACCTATATTCATTATAAGGATACTTGAATGACTCTTCTTTGTTTGATTCATGATAAACTAGGCAAACTATTTTTTCAGAGTAAATAAATTATATATTTTCTCTGTATTTTCCTTAAAACCTTTTATGTGTGACACATGATAAAGTGACTTATTGCAATTATATTCACAGATGAGTGAGGTGATGACCGTAGAAGGCTGTCCAGGACGTCGAGCTGGAGGAGGAACCATGCTGCGGGTCCTCGGAGCCGCCCAGAAGCGCGAGGTCAAGGCTACTCAGAACCTGGCCATCATCGTCTTCTTCTTCATCGTCTGCTGGATACCACTTTACACTGTTAACGCTATAAAGGCTTTCATGCCTGACCTTGACATTCCCAACCCTCTCACTTACGTCTGCATCATTGTCTCCCACTTAAACTCAGCTATCAACCCTTTATTATATGCCTACCACTTAAAAGATTTCCGAGCGGCTCTAAAAGGTCTCATTTGCTCCGTTATCGGAAGAGGAGTTCCAATACCAGCCGCGTACAGACCTCCAGTGCCTGTTAGAAGGCCGATCCTAGAAAGATGTAATGCATTACGTGAAAGACCAAAGGTTTACGTCAATTCTCCAGTTTGGATGCGTCAAAGGGCATCGGAAATAAGTCCTCCCGAAGAAAACGTGGTTGTTGCTTCGCCTCAGGTCATGCCCGATATGGAACCATTTTTAAACAAGGGCGGAGCAGACGGTTCCAGTGACTATCATACACCAGAAGGCCGTGATGAAGCTGGTCCCTACCTTATAGAAAATAGTCAAGAGAGATGTCAAAGTCCATATAAAAAAGTAGAGGAGTTGATAAGGAGGGTGAAGAGTGTGAGTGGAGATCACAGCTGACACGAGTCATGCCGGGGATACCCGGCCTACAGTGTCACCTGAAGAGAGCTTTAAATGCTTCAACATTCCTGCGCAAGGTGAGCAAAGGATGTCGGACGGTACAATACAACTGCCCGCTAACTTATTGATACAAATGGAACGTGAATATGCTCTTACAGAAGGATTGGTTAACGTTGTCAGTGACGTAAGACGTTGAATGTGATGAATCACATTGCGTTGTTTCATCACATAAAAAGAAAGAACTGTCAACTCGTGAAATAAAGCTTACTTTGTGCTTATGGTTAACGTCATCTTTAACATTTTCTCGTACGTCCAAAATACAGGAGTTGAACTTAGTTTTGTGTTGGTCACTGCAATGTTTAAAAATGTAAAGCAACGTATGCGGAGTTGCTAACAGTAGGCGTGCAGCATGTTTGTAATGGGGTTCAATAAGAGTATGATTACAAGCTACAGCTTAACAATGTAATTCAATGAGATTGTATTGTTTCCGGAAACACTGCAAAAGTTTACTATTGAAACGGGGTTCTGATTATAGTGTTTGTTTACCTAGGTACGGACGACGTAAAATTTGATACGGTTGGGCTTCCAATTTCTTCAGAATTTCATTAAAATGTTGTGAACAGTAAAATACCAGTTACCACTAGATATCAATATACCAGTTATTGCTAGATATAAATAACAACGACACGATTTAAGTGGGTACGGACACTACAATGTTTGTAAAAACATATTTCCTACATTATTATATTTTTAGATTATAAAAGATTTGAAAGAGTGTGAATGTTAGTCGATAATCCATTGTTGCTTGTATATGTGGAGATGTTGTTGCTTACCAAATATAAATTATGCGAGAACGAAGTTTCATTTTCTTGTTTTTCCACATTTAATAGTGTCCAAGTTGCTCACCTAGTTGTATGGTATGACATCTAGAATTAAAACAGGTTATTCTCCCTGAAAATATAATAGAGCTGATCCTAATGGGTAAGGTTATTTCCCACTAGTGACGAACGTTGAACTCGCTTACGTACTCTCGTGCTGAAGTAAAAGTGAAAGGCCTGACGTCAGTAGTACCAACCAATAGGTACCTATATAAAATTTAGTACCTTGTGGTCAGTAGTTTGTAAAAGTATTTTATAGAGGAAAGTTTGACATGTCATGATTATTCCAGGGATCCCCGACACTACCTACAGTAATAATACATATTACATTTATAATTTTCAACCATTATCAGAATAACTGTAAGTTACAAATTATTTACTTCATACTTAAAAACCTAATTACTCATTTGATTAATGATTTAATATTAAAAGTATGACAAGAGTTGTACCTAAATAGACAAAAATTGTCGACATGTTTGGAATCAACATTTGGCGGAACATTAAAACTTGATGACCTTCCATAGTCATGTGATGAATTTTCTTTATTGTCGATAGTGACGCCATCTCTATTTTATCCTCATTTCTAGTCTAAACTAGAAGGTGAAGCTACATCTAGCTGTTGTGGTGCGACAACCAGTTCTGGAGATGTCTGTCTGTGTTCTGGAGCTTGAGTAGCGCCATCTATGCATAGATGTAGTAACTAAACAGATCGAGTCGACTACGAGGTTCATGATACTTGGAGTAGATGTAGCAACTAAGTGACATACTATTTTTGTAGCCCTGAATAAAATCGTTCCATTGATAAAAAAAAATAAGAATCCAGAATGAAAATATATTTAAAAAGTAAAACCTCAGAGTATATAAATACTACGTACAAGTAAAACTGACTGATTGACTGATGCATGCTCAGATCAAACCTCAGGGTTTAGAAACTTGACATTTTATATTGTATAGCTGTTCCCCGTGATTCAGACCCACGTTCCCGGGATAAAACGCCTCGGGATATATAATACTCAGGCATAATTTAGCTTCTGGTGAAAGATTTTTTCGAATCGAACTGGTAGTTTCAGAGATAAGCCCGTTTAAACAAACAAACAAAAAACTCTTCCGCTTTATTATAATTAGTATAGATAGTATAGATAACACATTCACTGAGGAAGGATTTTTTTAAATTCATAAATAGTTATCGTGAAGGTACCGTGGGAAAAATCAAAAAGTCATTATCCAGTTTAGGCCCAGGGCCAGTAGACAAGATGGCTATTGACAATCGTCATCGACAGTAAACGATCAACCTTTGTATGGGATTGATCACGTGACATTTCAAATCGAAATATCACGTGATTTTTAACGATCTCTTATGTCAATCCCATACAAAGGTTGATCGTTTACTAACGATGACGATTGTCGACAACGATCTTGTCTAGGGGGGCTGGTAAGGCACTTATGAACGTTAAATTGTTACATATAGTTGAATTTACCACCGGTTCGAAATATACTTAAACCTTGTTCATATTATGTCTGTGACTTAAACTGAGAAGACTAATGGGCAGATGGGACCAATAGGTCCTTAAGTTTGATTCACTGGGCTATATTTGCCCACCTACCATTTCCTGTCGATCCAGTTTTAGCATGAAGAAATAATAGGTTACAGTCCAACAGCTAATTTCTATCATTTCAAGTAATTTTCTGTTCTTGCTTTTAATTTAACACTGTGTTAAGTATAGGGGAGATTTTAATGAAAGGTGATGTGAAATAATTATTAAGTACGCACCATTTTTTTCACATTAACATTTCAAGGCATTTTTAAATAAATGTTGCACAAGAATCTCCTATTGTTTGTTTGTAGGTACTTTTATCTGTTTATTAATTTACTATCATAAGCCTTTAGATATTAATCCATTGCTGGACATTTCAAATTGCTCGATCATCCAGGCCTGTCACACACAACTAAGACATCTGTATACAGCGCTGATTAAAGGAACGAAAACTGATTAATTACCTTGGATGGAAGACTTTCTTGGACGGAAGACATGAGATGATATCTTCCGTTCGAATCCACAAATTCTGCAAAAATACCTGAAGATTGTATTAAAATAGTATCTCTACCGAAACGTGGTCGATAACCAAAGTATACGGAAAACCATCGAACTTAATATTGTCTACTAAAAGCATGTTATTATATTTAATCTACTATATAAAAATAAGTCGGGTTTTCCTTCCTGACGCTATAACTCCAGAACGCACGAACCGATTTCCACGGTTTTGCATTCGTTGGAAAGGTCTCGGGCTCCGTGAGGTTTATAGCAAAGAAAATTCAGGTAGGGTAGGGTAGGGTAGGGTAGGGTAGGGTAGGGTAGGGTGGGGTAGGGTAGCACCATAGGGTAGGGTAGCACCACGCGAACGAAGTCGCGCCGGGCAGCTAGTTTTACTATAATTATCACCTTTTCTCGAGTTCAAGCTTATTTTTATTCATATTTGTTCACTTTTGCTTAACACACACGTGAAGATTGTTAAAGTCAAGAGAACATGCATTTAATTAAATCTTTACGAGATGCCCTATTGCGCACTAAATATCGGGTTTTAGAATGCAGTTTTGACAATTTACTTTGGCTGGTGAATATTGTACCCAGTGCAGCAGGATTTTCTATCAACAATGATAAAATATCTGGTTCGTATTATGATCCATAATTTTCCCCGTAATTTCGTTGACAGGAAAATGCATACTTCTTCGCTTAATTGCCTTTAACTTTACAGCTCCATTCTGGATTCTCCATATATCACTATTATTTTACATTTACGCCTTGGGCAGTATTGTGTACCAAGTGAAATTTGCCCAAGGTGCCGAGGACTTCATTAAGAGCTACGTTAATGTTTCAATCTTGATCCTGACAGCAAATAATAGTTATTGGTTCCTGGTGAAAAGGTATTTTATTATGCAGGCAGATACTAACAATAAAATGAAAGTTTCCAAGAATACACGTTAATAAAAAAAAAAACTTTAATAATCCAACCTTCCTACTAAAAAAATAGTTTGAGCTTCTCAGAATCGTAGTCAACTAAGTTGTAAAATATTAACTTAATATTAATTATAAATGCCCGTTAACACTTCTATTTTTGGTAGATTTTTTTGGGTATTTCCTCTCATTTCGAATTATTGCGCTCATCATTTTTTCAGCCTTATCTCTCTCTTTTTCTTCAAATGTCATTTTTTAGGGAAATTATGATGGCGTTTATTAGTTTTGTGATGATGTCGCTCCCGACCTGACTATGGGCAGCAGATAGTTTATGATTATCCATGTAACAAAATCACGTTGATTAATGCTCTTAATTGTGTTGTATAACGATGTAACAAGAAAAAACCTTTTACTGCAGACCTATACTGAAATCACTTTTAAAGAAAATTCACACGAATGACAAGTTGGCGCAAGATACAGTGGCTCTTCAGGAGCACCATAAGAAACTGATTACGAAGATCATGTATATACTACTGATGTTTTATGGCTTCAACCTGACGACTGCTTCATTCATATACTTGCCTCATCGAGTCGATGTTCAGAAAAACTATTACTCCATGACACCTTGTGTTGGTAAGAGCATAAAATAAGAACGAATTATTTATGTAGGATGAATTGATTAGAGAAAAGTATAAGTGAATGACTGAAATAAACCAGTATTATGGAACGCATTATAGAGGTTTTTTCTACAGATGGAGTGGGTATAACATCGTGAGGAAACCATAGCACGGTGGTAGGGTACTTTGTAGTACCCGTCTGGCTGGCTACCACCCTCAAGTTGAAAATCTGTCGCCAAGCACCTATCGGTGTGTTCCGTCAGCTGCACTTGAGAGCCAGTTCCTTCTAGGCTTTGTGTGCTTACCACCTTCGACCACATCATCACTTACCATAGTGAGATTGTGGTCAAACACAGGCCTATACACAGTAAAAAAAAAATAAAAAAAATAAGATGATTAATATCAGTACAATTAAAGCTTTAAAAGAAATTCAATTTTGTCAGTTTTTATTACTCCATCCATCACAATTCATGACAAATACTTTAAAGACGCCAATTTTTCTTACAGGCTTGGAACCTCTAACATCATCTCCTAAACGCGAAGTCTGTCTGGTAATCCTCTGCGTACAAGAATTTACCATCATGACTGTCGTGCTCAATTACCAAGCTCTACTTCTATTCCTTATAGCCCACACTTCTGTCATGTACCAGATGTTAGCAAAGGAAATGATGACTTTTGACACGTATGATGATTTAGCTGAGCATCAAGTCAATGTTAAGAAACGACTTCCTTCTCTCATTGAGCGTCATGCACTAACTTTAGACATCATATATAATCTGAAATCTCTTTACAGCGTTCCTATAGGTGTGAACTTTGGATCCAATGCCGTTTGCATTTCCTTATTCTTCTACTTACCACTGCAGGAATGGTTGAAGTTTATTCCCATCTTAGTTTATTGTTTCTTGGTGTTTTTTCTTTACTGTTTCTTATGTCAGAGATTAATAAATTCCTCGGAAGTATTTGAAAGGGCCTTGTACAGCTGTGGATGGGAGAACTTCAATTTAAATGAGAAGAAGTCGATTTATGTGATGCTGTGTCAGTCACAGAAGCCGGTTGAATTGCTTGCAGCAGATATAATACCCGTAAATATTTACACTTTTGCTACGACACTGCAAGCGATGTTTAAATTTGTGACAGTGGTTAAATTTTAATTAACAGATTTAAATTGCTAAAATGAATAGCATATTAGTCAGTAGCAGCATATAATTATAGGCGAATTGATTTGTAGTGATTTGAAAGAAATAAAAAAATGTGCTTTGAAGTTTTTTTCCCTACCCAGTCGTTTCTTTATTCTAGGTTATATTATGGCCCCTCATGCTCACATGGTCTTTACCACAAAAAGCATACTTAAAGTTGGTGAGATGGTACAAGTGTATCAACACAAGTAGCATCCCGCACCCTACATATTATATTATGTCGGCGACTTTCCAAGTTGCCGACATAATCCACGGGATCCAAAGACCATACCCGCCTCTTCATTATATTGCAGAACATTTAGCCTACACGCCTTTGGTTTCGCCGTAGTCAGATAAAAACATAAGGTAAACACGTTAAATTGTATTGTTTGTGTTTAACGGCCATATCTACTGTAAATGTCTTCAATTACAAACTTTCTAATAGCTCAGCGTCTTACTTTCCACAATTATTGCAATGGAAAAATAAGAAAATATTTCCATTCACGTTAGCGATTTTTTTTTTCTATCGATAAACAGTGAAAAGCTATAATCTCTTCATATTAAGGCACATGTCTTATGTGCCTTACTAAAGGAATAATAAACGTAAAATTAGTTTAATCATATACCACAATATCAGAACTTTCTATACTGTAGCCCTTCACTGGTTAGTTATGCAAAATTTTGTAACTTCTGGGTCTAATAATGTTGAGTATTCTCCACTGCCATATTGATGTCTCCATGTTAACGAGACTTTCTCGTTTTCCTTTTATCTATTTCTGATATAGATGTAGTTGAAGAGACTGTTGTTTTCATTAATGTCTTAACACTTAATATTTCAAATCGACCTTAACATACAAATAGGTAAGTAACTGTTGTAATAGTTTCCTTGCAAGACTGCAAGAGCGGAACGGTATTGCAAAATTTGCTACATTTAATGTTAGAATCATTTGTCTTTTTGCTTACTAAATCAACTATACAGGTGTCCCAAAAAGTAGTGTCAATCGGAAGTCCATAGTTAGAATACCTTTAGAGGTACCCGAATCACCCACATGTTTGTTCCGCCATTTTTTGTAGCTTTCGAGTATTTTTGATCATATTGATAGTGTGATTTATTCTAAATCAGCTGAATAGTGAATCTAGCAGATACATAAATATTCGCTAAGAAATATCCATTGCGCTTAAAAAATATTGCATTGTACTTTCTACTCCTGATATTATTTATTTATTTTCCCAATTTTTTTAAGGGGATTCAATAAAAACTTTTTAACAAAAAAAATACCGCCTTCAAAATACACTAAAAAGTAAGAAATAATTCTTATCTGACACTGTTTTGAAGTCGGCGAAAGAGCATGACGTGTTCTATAGAAAATATTTAGTTTTTATTTTTGAATTTTGAGTTTCGAATATGTGTTTTCAATACTTCTCAATATTTGTCACTGACCGAGGATGTGCATATCATTGATAAATTGTCGACAATCATTACCACATAAAATGAAGTCGCTTTCCGCGTCTGTCTGTCTGTTTGTCCGCTAACTCCTTCTAAGCCACTCAACGGATTTTGATATGGTTTTCAGTATCAGTTAGATCATTTTTCCAGGAAGGTTTATAGTTATTATCATGAAAGTATATATATACTAGCTGTCCCCCGCGGTTTCACACGCGTCCCCGGGATAAAAAGTAAGACTATGTTCTTCTTCATACCATAGCCTATCTGCATGACAAATTTCATGATGATCAGTAGTTGAGGCGTGAAGGCGTAACAAACAAACAAACTCACTTTCGCATTAATAATATTAGTTAGGATTAGGATATAAACCTTCTTGGAAAAATACTGATTGACACTAGTTCTTGGGACAACCTGTATAATAAGCACTCACAGATATGTATTCGGTTGGTAAACCAGTAAACCATCAACTTTATTTATTAGTCACATGTGTCATGGTTTAAAATAATTGTTGATAAGCTGTCAAACCGCTGCATCAGGTTACATTATCATCATTAACATAATCTACTAGCAATCAATTAATAGAAAAAAAAAAACTTTTCTCTATGATATAAATAGGAAGCAGATATGCTTCATTGAAAAGGGCCAAGTAGCACGGTATGTTACCAATAGTGTCCAATTTCATTTAGGCAAGAAATACCCAACATGCAATAAAGTGCATGTTGGGTCCACTATAAGTAGCCCTAACAATTTGCAACCAGAAAGCCTGTACCACGAGATTATAACAAAACAATGTATCGCTTTAGATGCTGTGAGAAAAGTAGTATTGGATGTGATTGTTATGAGAAGTTGGAGATCGTGGTACAGTGTGGTTTGTGCACATGTTGCCGCCTAAAGAACCTTCGCTTTTCTCTCCAGTTGCGTGCGAAACGCTGTAGCGTGCGCGTTTCCCTCACGTGTCTGTGCTGTGATCATGTTTATGTTCTCTTTTTAAAACATTCTACTGTTTTTTCTAAACTTAATATATTTTTAAAACTTTGTGAAAATGAAAGTAACAGTTTGTTGTTTATTTATCATCATTAACATTAGCAATAATGGAAAAGCATCGCTCGAGAGTTTTGCGCCCACAAGTACAAATATTCTTCTTGAGGACACCACCAAGGGTTCAGGTACGATTTTCAATAATTAACTTAAAGGTTATGAAACCATATAAAGTAGGTATTTTTGCAAAGTAGGTTTTGATATGCATTCCAGTTAATAGCTTACTTTTTTGGCATACTCTTGCTTAGCGAACACTTAAGTACCTATGAACTAATATACTTAAGTGATTGATTTTACTTATAATCATATTTATTTGCTACATAATAAAGGGGCTTTTCACGTTTGAAACTTAGAAAAATAAAGTGCTAAATCGAAATACACCTTCGTAATGAGTATAAATCGTTAACGTAATTGTATTCGTCTATTTAAATGATATCGTTAATCTTCAAGGATGTTTACATGCATTCTAAGGTCATGTTGTAACATATGTAGACCTTTATATTTTAATTTCACAGATAAATCATGCTACCGACCTTGCAAATTCAACGTAAAACCACGAAGGTGTCATTATAATTTCCTAATAGAGCCAATAGTCCAAGAAAATGGCAAACCGGCGATATCTGTGAATGGACTGTCTCCAGGACCTGGGATCAATGTTTGTGTGAATGATGTTGTCGTGGTTGAGGTTCAGAACAAAATTCCTGACCAGGATATATCGCTACATTGGCATGGTGTTGAGCAAAAAGGTACACCCTACATGGACGGTGTTCCGATGGTGACTCAATGTCCGATAACTTATGGGTCAACCTATAAATACGCCTTTAAAGCGACATCTCCTGGAACCTTCTTCTATCATTCCGATTCAGGTAATTAGTGTCGATTCTAGTAATAATTTAATTTAATCATACCTGCATAGCAACTGTAAATTTTGCCTTATCATCATAATCAAATTATCAGTTTCCGTGATTTGGCCCAAATTACAAGGTGCCAGAAACGCATTCTCTCGGCAGCCCTGCGGCTGCCCAGAGAATGCTTTTGTACAATTTTTATAATTCGTAGATTGTCGGAAACCATATCATTGTAAACAAAAAGTGCCCAAACCAGTTTTACACCAGTATTGTAGGCTTTATTTACCCTTGATATTCTTTTTGCGCATTTTATAAAAGGTCTATCGAAATGTCGGACCGATGCGATGAATGAAATTGAATGAATTTAGAAAGTAATTTATGAAATTTCGGATTGGTGATCGACATCGACTATTCTCTACAGAAATTGACTACTGACCATGTATCAATTATAGAATAAGTTTTCACCAGACAGGTAATTAAACATCTGCTGTAAAGGCTAGACATGTTTATTGAAAAAGAAATAAAACGATAAGTTAGGCTGTATCAAAATATCTTAGAAAAAATTACCTACGATTTCAGAGTAGTTTCTATACATCTGTCGATTGTAGCAAAGGTATTGATATTTTTCAGTATCTCACCAAACTGACGGCGTGTACGGTTCACTGATTGTCAACCAGCCTCAGCCATTAGAACCACACTCCTCGCTTTATGATTACGATAGAAGTAAAGAAAACACGCTTATCATCGCTGCCAGTTTTCCAGAACTACTAACAGCTAACCTCGAGGATATCAGATTAAAGAAACCAGACGTACTTTTGGTAAACGGCGAAGAAGAATATTACAAGTATGTATGATAGATAATGTATCTAAGCAGCATAGTTGCATTTAACAACTTTGCTATTGAATAAATTGATAAATAACTAATACAAATCATGGTATTTTGTTGTACTCATTTAATTTATGTAATTCAAAAGTAAGCTCTTTTACCAAGGAGGCAGCTGCCCCTCTCTAGATATTTTTTTTTTTTGCCAAACTCAATGCATCTGAAGTCCTAAATCCACTCACTTGACTTGCTTGACCTTTTTACCGTTCTTAGTACAATCGCCCTTGTAGGTAGAGGTAGTAAGAATCGCACTACGAACAAATGTAAAGCTTCATGTGCTCTTGACTGTATCTACACTTCATCCTTTTCCCAACTTGCCTCCACCTGGGTCATCGGCTTGCGACGCCTTTATGACTCATAGTCTATGAGATATAAAGAACATCAGTTAAGGGATTAAAAGATGGTATCTTTATGACTGCAAATCTTTTAAAAGCTAATATCTGTCTACTTGTTCCTAATCATCTGGGCTTGGTGCAGTTTCTATGCTTTTTAACCGACGAAAAAACGGAGGAGGTTTACAAGTCGACGCGTATATATATATATTTTTTTTTTATGTATGATCACGCATAACTTTTGACAGAGTAGTCCGATTTTGATAATTCTTCCACCTCGTAGGTGGTCCCATATAAATATGGATAAAAAATACCTACCCTAAGGATGGGAAAATAGGGATCATTTATTGTTCACACACAGATTTTAATGCTGAGTTGTGTATTACATCAAAAGAAATCAAAAATTAAGTATGTAGTAATTAGTAGAGTATAGCCACAAAAAATTATAAAATAAAAACTTTTTAACAAAAAATAAACCACCGAAAAAACTGAAAAGCAAAAAATAATTTTGAATATAACTTGAATTTTATAAGGTTTTGCAGTCGGGGACAAACCAATAACATAAGCTATTACGACAATACAACATTAAATGAAACCACTTAAAGTACTCATGTATACGATCAACTTTTACTATGGAACCGGGGGCTCTACCGCGTAACTTTGGTGTTAATCGTAACGAACACCATTAATGAATTTCATCCAATCAGGGCCCACGAATGGTCATCGTCGCGACATACCGCGTGCGCATCATTGGATGAAATAATTAGTGGTGTTCGTTACGATTACCACCAAAGTTACGCGGTAGAGTACCACCAAAGTTACGCGGTAGAGCCCTAGCTTTAAATTCGAAAAAATGAATTGCATTAGCAATATTGCTTAGCTTCCTTTTTAGACAAACATTACATTTAACAAATATTACAAAAAAAATACATATCTACGTAGGTTATTGGTTTGTCCCCGACTGCAAAACCTTATAAAATTCAAGTTATATTCAAAATTATTTTTTGCTTTTTTATGTAAATTTTGATCTTTACTATTGCATTGTGTTTACTTACTTTTGTTGCATATGTTTCGAAATAATAAAGATGTCAATAAACATTTAAACCTCGCAAACACTGATATGTAAAAAAAACATATAATTAATTTAAAAATATCTCTATTGCAGATTATTTGTTATGCAAGGCTACGCGTACAGGCTGAGGTTGATCAACGCTATAGCTATTGACTGCCCAATAATTGTGGGAATTGATCAACATGAAATGATGGTAATAGCAACCGATGGTAAACCTGTCAAGCCGGTGTCGGCGAGAAACGTTCGTCTTTTCCCAGGTAAATATTTGACTTCTTCCGTTTTTTTTAAAGGATCATTAGTCATTTTTATACTACAAAACAAACATTTCACGAATTATTTATCCATAGAGCTCTAGATTTCAAATGCCTGAGAATGAAAATCGGGTGTATACATTGTGGTAATTACCTATGCTAAATCTTAATCTAGTCAAAGCTAAATTAAAATGTTCTAATTTAAGTAGGCCAGCCAACTGGGAGGCTTGACCTCATAAAATCTGCCACGCAATGTACCATAACCGAATGATCCCGAAACGCCACAAATAGACAAAAATGGAGGAACATTGCTAATGCAGGTCATGCGCGAAAGGGACAATCCACGACCACTCTGCCAAGAGTGCACGACTAAGAAGAAGAAGATTTGTGCAATAGCTCACGATATGACAATACACAGAAGTCTATTCAAAATGAAAAATGAAAGGAATCTGATCTAGATATCTTGTCATGTCTCAGAATCAAAGACTTCTTACGGCTAGAATTATGACTTAAGAGATTTGAGATGCTAATTTAATTGCACGACTCTATTATAAACGTCATCTATATCACGTGCCCCATCTCAGGTTAATGACTTTATCCGAAGTGTCTGAACCTTGCGTAAGTGTTGTTAGGAACATTGGCCTAGCTTAGATGTTTAAACTAGTATTATGATATTATGTACTGTGCTATTATCGTGGAGAAAGGCTGTAAAAGTTATTACGATGATAGGTACAAGTTCCGTTATATGACGTAACGATTTTTATAGTCATAGAGTAAGGCCTAACTAAGACAAGCGATCCAAATCGGTCAATGTTATGTGCTGTAGCTGGCAATAAAATCTTTATCGCACTCTCTACAAAACGAGGTCCGATGTCATACCGACACAATGACCGTCATGGTTTATCACATGTGCTCTCGTATGTAATCTAACTCTCTCACTCACAAAAATAAAAGAATTGAGACTTTGCTTGTTAGCTTGCTACGATTTGTAGGATCTATTTTTGATCCGACTTTCGTCGGGCCGATTAGTCGGTCGTCTGGTAGCAGGTTTGAGAATGGTAACACTTTTCACGGACATCGACTTTAGCTTCGGTTTTTTGGCGGTCATGCTACTTTAAATTAAGGGAATACAGTTTCTCAAACACGCCGGTAAATTCTTTCGTACTCTATAAAACATAAACAAAGTAATATTAAAGTGGACACTTGCTTGAATATTTTTATTTATTCCATTATTATACACCATTCTTCAAAAAGGGTGGGAAGAGATTTTTGCAGGGTCGGCGACGCGCGAGATATACCTCTGGTGTTGCAAGCGTACATCTACTATGGTAACCGCTTATCATCAGGCGGTACGCTTGTGTGCTAACTTAGTGGTTTAAAAAAATTATTGCTCAAATCCAAATGAGCTTTCGGTGAAATTAAACATCGTTCGGAAACCATGGAGTGATAGAGATGATAAAGTACTAAGTAGCAACCACGATTTTAAAATCTCCCGATAATATACCAGTGTGTTCCGATAGCTGCACTTGAGAGCCCTCACAGGTTTCGTGTAACGTCATCACTTACCATGAGATTTCAGTCAAAACAAATACCGTGTGGAGATTTCGAGATGGCATATTTTCGAAAACTATCTTGGAAGCTTGAGGCGCTGCGCAAACGTGTCTTGTGTCAGACATCGGACACAGACGCCGCGCGCCGGTTGCTACTTCTGGTCACTGGTAACCGTAATTGCTGTGTCCGGTGGCGGCGATGGGACACAGTTTTCAGTCGGACGCTTGTTTTCAGTCATTTTCTGTACAATTGTAAGGATTTTTTTTAATGTTGCTTGGGTCTTCAACTGACGACTTTTAGTTTCCAGTTACCGACACCGAACACTTTTTGATCGTCAACGAGTATGTGTAGAGTGGAAGCAACTGGATACAAATCTGCGCTAGAAATATCTGATTTCATACTGATCCTATAGAGATATATTCATTGGTAGCTTGTGTCCGACACAAGACACACGTTTGCGCAGCGCTTAAGAGATACAATGTTAAATTGTTTTTTTTATTACTGTGAAAAGTTTGACTTTAATGTTCATGTAACCTTGTCGCTATACACATAAACGCGACGAACGGAACATGTTGTAGGGTCTACAATATGATCACGTTTCGCCGTGAACTGTGGAATGAGTGAAGAGAAAGGCGTCTGATCCACGGCCCACGGGCGTATCACTCCGAAGTTTAAGGTCACCTTCACCGGTTCCGTTTCACTTTCTACAATAAGTTTTTTAGAAAAGTGCAAATAGTTTCCATTGTTAAAAGAAATATGATTTCAAAAGTAACGAGCGTTAAATAAATTATGGTGCGGCTTATTTTATTTGCCAACCATATTTTATGGATGCTTATACGTGGATTATCTAGGATATTTTATATTTGTGCGTTATAATATATTCGTAACAGACATAGGATATTAATTTCCTAATATTTTTAAGTGCAGCATTGGTATTTTCTGTTGATTATGTCCGTTGGCAAAAACATAGAATAGTTCAATTGTGCATCTCAAGTAGCTAATATTATACATTCTTTGGGATGAGGTATTGCCACAGTCTTCTTTCAGCCAGAAAAATCAGTTGGTTTTATTATTATTATACGGAACACTTAGCAGGTGTTTTATCCCTCTATGTCTTCATTTTCCCTTCTCCCATAGTCAGCATTAATTTCAATCAACATTTATTCTAATGTATATCTAGAAGTTCGCACTACGGTAAATTTAGATTACAATCACTTGTTTCTTACTCTTCTTCTTTATCCATATAGCGGGCTACCGGCGCTTCTTATGTTCCGCTTTCTAGTTTCTTTAATCTATCACCTTTGAATTCTCTATCAAAATATTTTATTAGAAGAAATCGTATTTGATATTTTTAGAACTACGTTTGATTGATTACAGCATCGAATTATAAAAATATGTTTATATTAGACACGTGCAAGAATTGTAAAGTGTCTAACGTCAATAAATTTGTGATAGCCATAATTTCATACTACGAAGCTATATAATTGCTTAGAAAGTTCAACTTTCTGAACATTCACCGTGATGTTCGAAAGTTGATTTATAGAGATGCAGATGTGACGACGATAATATGACAGTCATTCATAAGCTCATTATCTCGTGTGTTTTTCATAGCTCATACCATAGCATATTGAACCATGAGTAAATTTTTGCAAAGAACGCAAAAAGTCTGCGAAAGAATAGGATGTACCCAAAATTTTTCCGTTTTCTATGTATATTTCGAATACAAAATAATACATCGCAATCTCTGCATTTCCATAGAGTAGATGTCCCTAGAGTTCCGCCGACCGCGACATACCTAACTATCGAACATTTACGTTGTGCGCTATGAAACTGTGAAAAATACGTGACGGTTTTTTTTTGTACTTGTAACTTTTGAATTTGTGAAAATCGTGAAAATATACAATATACAATTCTGAGCAGTAACGCACACGACGCGTAAAAAGTCCGGCGCACAAACCTTTGTTTTCACATAGGCTTTTTGTGTGCCGCAGACTAAAGTCCGTCGTCTGTGCTAACGTGTTTTCTTCCGTTATTACGTATCTATTGATCTTTTTGCAAGTTTATAAAAATAACTTATAAAATATTCTAATTATTTGGATTACAGGTGAGCGGATGGATGTAGTAGTACGAGCTGCACAAGATGGCGGTGGTTACTGGATAAGAATGCGTGGCACTGGCGCCTGCGCAGGTTTAGTAGCTAACTCTATGCTGCTCTACTCTGGGTTTAATTATACGTCCATGTTGGAAGGACAGGTAAGGATAAGTTCAAAAACAGGGTGATCATTTTTATAAATAAACGATGTCGCCTTTTTGAACTCTTAGTAACTTTTACATTTGGACCATCTCTCAAGTCGCGAAATAACATCTATCAAAAACTTGTATGAGAAAAAAATATTACAAGCGTCATGCATCAAATCAATATGGTGGTTTGACTCAACAAAAAACTGTACAAAGTACCAGTTCAATCGGATGAACAAATGTGTAAATTCATAGAAGACGAACTAACGAGCACGAACATTTATTTTTATATAATAGATACAGTTACCTACGAGTACCTGAGCGTGATGGTATAAGAGTATTCACGCGATATATTTTGTAATTCCAGAACGAATTGAATATTATTTCCGAGTTGAACTCTGAGCCTATCTACGGTCAGATGCTGGAATCTCTGCAGGATGCTTCCCCGAGCTCCGAAGTTAAATCAGTGTACCTCTCTATTGACAAGAACGTAGTCAAGTTCAAGGATAGTGACATTGATTTCCGATACATTAGTGATGCTATTCCTAAGAAGCCATTCTTCCCTGCTTCGTTATGTGAGTATTTTTTTCCCTAAATTCTTGTGAAGGTTGAAATTATATAAATCTGCAGCATATAAATTATCCAGGGACATTATTTTTCTGATCCCAAAATAAGCAGAGCTTATACTATGGAATCCAGATAACTAATGAACAAGATAATAGACAATTAATAATAATAACAGATAATTAATACATAATATATACTATACATAATTACACCTAGACATGCACATACATTTATGTCCTGGTTAGGAATCGAACATGCGGTGTGATAGGTGGAATTTTCATGAGGCCATCATGCTCCTTGAAAATAATCTTTATCTTATTATATTTAAACATAAAATCAAAAAAATCAAAATCAAAATTCATTTATTCAAGTTAGGCCCTTATAGTGCTCTTATGAATGTTAACAAATGACTCTACACCGGTAAACATAGCTTTGGAAATTACTTTTACAAGATAAAATTGGTTCTATGAATAGCTATCTCGTTAGAGGCGGGCCTACATTGGTTCAGCGCATGTAGGAATTGTCCTGTAGTTAATTATTTACATTAAGGGTTGCAATTTGGCATTGGTGGTTCACAAGTTGCATGTCTTGAGAGAGGTAGAGCGTTTATTCGCTCAAAGAGCAGCTCGACTGGGGAAGTACCTCCACCTTACAGAATACCGCAGCCAAATAACTTTATGTTGTGTAAAGTTGTGTTCCTGCGCGTGAATAAGTTCGCCAGAGCTCATAGGGGAGGGGGGAAAGGTCGGTAACGCGTGAGCGATGCTTCGTGTTTTGCAAGCGTCCATATGGCTACGGTAACCGCTTACCATCAGGCGGGCCGTATGCTTGTTTACCGACTTAAACGAATAAAAAAAAAAGCCACTGATCTCTTTGCCACTTTGTAACTGCTGTATAATTTGTATAAAAGTTATCTCTGAGGAAAGCTACCTTCCACCATAGCAACTCTGACCATCGACGGGGAGTCCATCGACACACATTGAAACCAGAATTGTTTCGAACTGTGCGGGCTAAAAGGAGTTTTCTTGCGCGGACTCTCGGACTTTGGAATGAGCTCCCCGCCGTGGTTTTCCCAATGGAGTACAGCATGGGGTTCTTCAAAATGGTGTGAAGAGGTTTCTTCGGCAACGCGCGTGTGATGCCCCTGGAGTTGCAAGCGTCCATAGGCTACGCTAACTGCTTACCATCAGGCGGTTGTTTGCCAACTTAGTATACAAAAAAAGCAACTGATGTGTTCCCACAGCTAGACTTGAAAGCCAGTTCATTTCAGGTCTTATTATTATTGTTTATTGATATTCATAAAATCTATTTAAACAGCTGTACAAGATAAAGGAATAGTGCAAATTAACAGCAAGAATTTCCTGTATCCCAATGCACCTTTACTTCTGAAGCCGCGTGACGTGCGTCAGGATATGATCTGCAATGTTGGTGAAGAAACCAAGCACCCTGAACCACAATGTGTACAGATACTTAATGCTGAGGAAGGACAGGTGTTGGAACTGGCTTTGGTTAATGAAGGTATTATTGCTACCTCTACATACAATTTTATTTCTTTTCAAATAAGTTACTCAGTAACCAAATATCCTAAGATAGATCTATACTAATACTAATATACTAATAATATTATAAAGCTGAAGAGTTTGTTTGTTTGAATGCGCTAATCTCAGGAACTCCTGGTTCGAATTGAAAAAATCTTTTTGTGTTGGATAGTCCATTTATCGAGGAAGGCTTTAGGCACGCTAAAACATCTGCTTTAGGCACGCTAAAGCATCAGCTGCGACTAATAGGAGCGAAGTATCAGTGAAAGATGTTGCAAAAACAGGGAAAATTATTCATATAGGGTAGGGTACCTAAGGTAGGGTAGGGTAGGGCGGGGTATCACCACAGTGTGGGGTATCACCACAGGGTAGGATAGCACCACGCGAACGAAGTCGCGCCGGGCAGCTAGAGTAAAATAAATTGCTAACTTCAAACGTACGAATGGTTGGTATTATTGCCACACAGAATGGCAATGCTGATTTGTTGTCCAAGAGAGTCACCAGCTTTATTGTCATATAAAGGACGACGTGACATGCTTTCAAACATTTTGTGAGTATCAAGCTTTTACTGAGGGTAAAATATTTGCGGAACTGTAGACCTATTTGCTGAATTAGAGTGGCAATGACTGAAGTAACTGGATGATGTTGGCGAATGTGGTATCCCACACCAAAAGCCTTTCCATTCTCTAGGTAAGGTATTAAAGTCAGTCATTGCGTTTGTTCAGCAGTGTTGTTGGGTTTATTAAAATTTATGGGTTTGGGCATTTGAATTCGGGTAACACATAGAAATGAAATTCTAGTTCTAGCTTTGCATCTTCTTCTCTGTCGTTTCGCTCTTGGCAGAGCGGTCGTGGTCACGTTAAGGCGTCCACATCGGTGATAGAGGCGGACACGGCTCTCCGCACGATCTCCCGCCATCTCTCCCTGTTGGCAGACTGTCTGGTGCAGTCAGACACGCGGTTTCCCACTGCAGATTTCACTTGGTCAGACCAGCGCATAGGTGAACTGCCGCGCGATCTGGTTCCCTCCAATTTTCCCTGTATGACCAGCCGTTCAATGGAAGCTTTACATAGGGTCCTCTAAGTCACCAAGTGCCGGTCTATGGACTTTTTAAATAATTCCAAAACTAGTCTGTAGTTGAAACATTGTATTTGTTTTTCAGGATTTGGCAGCAATGACTCCTATACTTTCCATATGCATGGTTATAATATGCAAGTTATTACAACGTGGCAAACCCCTGATAATACACCTATTTCAAAACAAGAATTTCGAAGACTAGATAGTGAAGGAAATATCAAAAGGTAAGAAAATCCAGAATATATTACCATTATTATAATAGTACGCCATCATCAGGGAAGCGGCATTTGTGTACGTGAAGGGTTTTTACTAGCTGATAATGGTACTGATATTCAATGAAATGTGTCGCTAGTTGTATTTTATATTTAAAGTATATTCCAAAGACAAGGCCTACGTATTTCGAATTGTAAGGGTAACTTTTTGTTATAATTTGCTATTTCAAATTTTCAGGAACTTACAGAATCCACCGGTTAAAGACACAGTGACAGTACCAAACAAAGGTTTCACTATAGTTCGCATCAGGCTAGACCGCGGTGGTGCTTGGATGCTCGAGTGTAGATCATGTGCTCTCTCATCATTACCCGCAGCACTCCTCATCAATGTTCCTCAACCATTACCAAAGTCTGTCCTCGATTCATTACCTAAATGTGGTAACTACAGACCTCCAGATGTACTGTTAAATTGATTTTATTACTTGAGACGGGGGTAAAACGATCCCAGTACTTGTTAAGGTTATTCTTGAACATTAAAACGATACTCACATAGGATTAGTCGGACATAATGTGGAAGTACGAGTGGTTGGTAGTAGAGAAGATCACTTGGAAGATAATATAGAACCAATAGATTTGGAAAGTTACTTTTAAGTTGTGTAGAGGTAAATAATACTCGTACTTTAAGTTTTACAATGCATACCAAACAGTTGGTAAAAAAATATTGATATTATGGGTGTGTCGTGATCAAAGATTTTGAAAATTGCTCTCAGTAGGTAAGCCTCTTCAGTTTCTTAGATTATTACATCTAAATGTCAAATGTTAACAATAAATGTAAATATACGGTTGTAATTAGGTATGTTAAGTTTATTTATATTAAATTAATTGAAAAAATAATTGTTCGAATTGTTTTTCTTATCAATAAATATGCTCAGTAATAAAATCCATGTAATTTGAAACGTTAGTATAAATTGTTGGTGCTCCTTTTTCCCCACAAGGTGAAATACCCCATGACACAATTCCAATAATCATAGGCATATTATCTTCTGAGTATTTTACTTCAGTTTTATTTTCAATGTAATCGTCATCAATTTCGTCATCATAATATATTGTAGTTTCATCAACCGTATCAATATCATAGTCGGCGAATTCCACCAAGGGTCCACCTGAATCACCGCTGCAGGCTGCGACTCCGCCTTCTAAAGGCCCTGTGCATATGTTTGCCTCCTTATCTAGTTCGTTGATTTCACCAGGCTCACTCATATCATCGATAGCTTTGTAACAATCTGTATGAAGAGGAAAATGAATTTCAAAAGTAAAGTATGAGAAAGGAATTATCCCTACTTAACCTAATAATAGTGGTAATAAATAAATGTTTATGATGGATGATATCATTAACAACCTACGTTTATGTGATCCTAAATTAATTAAAACTAGTAGTTTTTTTTAGCAATGTCTTATGGGAACTTTTTGTATCAGATGAAAACCTAATATTATAAACGCGATGTATGCGGTATGTATGGATGTTTGTTACTCTTTCACGCAATTACTACTGAACGGATTTGGATGAAATTTGGCACACAGATAGAATATGCTTTGGATTAACGCATAGGATAGTTTTTATTCCGGGAAAACATACGATCCCTCGGGAATGCGGGTGAAACCGCGCGGGACAGCTAGTATTACATAAAGAAAAGTCCTTACCATCAAAAGGAATGTATGTAACTTGTACTTCATGCAGTCTTGTTGGAAGATCTGGTAAAAATACAGTAGTCGTTAGAACTCCCCAGCCAGGTAGCATCAGGTTCTTACGTCTAGAATCCTCATATGGCAACTGGATGGGCTTGACCTCTTTTGTTATTTTAAAAGGAGTCCTCAATTGAAGAACTGCAATGTCATATGGTGCAATACCTCTGGAATGTAAAAAAGACAGTGATGACCAGGCCCCGCTAAAATGGGAGCTAAAGCAATATTTAATGGAATATTTTATTTCGAATTTACAGAAGATTTTATGCAATTCATCAATTCAGAATCTTTAAATTAATAATTGACTATTTTACCAAAAAATATTCGACTTACGCAGGATCTGCCGAGGATTAGAAAAACCTAATTCCGTTAGCATTATTGCTTTAGTTTCCTTTTTATGTGACAATAGGAATGATATTTAACTAATCCATATTACGTAGTACTATTGAATATTCTGTGTCCATATTATAGAATGTCTTGGTTGATGATTAAAGCGATTGAATTTAGAACCTGGCCCTTTGGCATAACATTTATTTTCGATCAACAATCTATCTTGAAACTGAGTTTTGATTTACGTTCTTTATTACAGGCTTAGTTTAAGGTTTAGGTAAGTATTGGAAAACTGTACCCATTATATTTTGGATGCGGAATCCGTTGTTCAATTTGTGATATTTGTGTAGATGGTCCAAAGCTGTAAATGTTGTGTGCTCCAGCTATTGCGTCCATATGTAGCCATCTGATTACCCAGGATTCAGTTATGCAGTGAGCAGCGGTCAGAACCTGATAAAATATGTGTATTTTATCTGTTTTTTTTATTAAACTGTAACTACCAATACCCTACCAAGAAGGGGAGCCAGGAGACTCATAGCACAGGGAAACCTAGTTTGAGCTCCTGTCTCCCACAGTTAAATAAATGTATTTACCTGGTTATAAATAAAAAAAAAATCTTTTGTTTATATGTGGGAGATAATAAACGATTTATTATTATTTTACTACGTTTCAGTTCAATTTAAGTAACTAGGGATTGTATGACATTAATATTTTACAAGTTACCTACAATGTATATGCATGGTTAGCACACTTTGATCGAATACTTATGTCGCCAAGAATCGGTGTGTTTTACAAGCTGCATTCAGAGTCACTCGCTATCCCCGGTTTTGTGTGCTTAGCGATTCTGGCCATAGAATTACTTATTGGTGCGATTATGGTGTAACACAGAAATCAAATGGTATTTTTTATCAAATGACAAAAATAAAAGATATTTCGAGACCTCCGGAGACCAGCGGGCGGGGAGCTTTTTCCACCCACGCTATCCAAAGAGGAAACGATGCCAGCCTTCTGGGAACCATGCCGTTAATCGGAAGCAGCGGCAGACTTGAGGAAATTTTCTATATATTATGTACTTTGTATTGAAATCCTTTCTGTGTTCAACGCTACGTGTACAACAATTCAATATATAAGTAATGCAAATTGCACTTACCCATCGTTCATTCAGTATTGTTCCAGAACATATTGGTACTCGTAACCACCAGAACCGCATTTGTAAGGAAACCAGGTAAGGGTGGCTGTGGGGAGCCGCTTCATGTCCACCTATTATTTTGCCTTCTGGTACTTCAGCATCAGTTATAAAAGCTTGATACCAAAGTAAAAAGTCTAAGTTATTATGGAAGATAAATTAAAGTGACACAGATCTTTAATCAATTAATCTTAATATTCATCATCATCATCCTATAGGTGCCCACTGTTGTACTTATAGCCCTTTCCTAAAATTTGCCACATCTTCGCCTGCCAAGTATATGGTACCTAAAACAGAAAATGCACTAGCCTTTGACCGGTTTCCAGTCAAAAACTCGTGTACCTCACGGCCTACCCACGGCCGTATTTGTCACAGAACCACATCAGTTAGAATGACCTCAGAACTATGTAAGTTAAATTAGTTCCTCGCCGATCTCACTTTGTCCTTTCTATTACCTGCTGAGCTGACTTTAAACTGGTGCAAACTATAATTTTAAGCTGTTTTTTCATGCGGATGCGAAGGCCACCATAGTGGTTGCCTTCGTTATAAGATGGTTGCCTTGTAAAGGTTTTCAAAATTCAACTCACAGGAGGTAAAATAGGAGATCGTGGATGTAGCCGCAGACCGAAAAGGTAATCAGAGCATTACTTTTCATACCTACGATAAAAAAAAAACTAATCCTTAAAATCCTAACTAATATTATAAATGCGAAAGTTAGTTTGTTTGTTACGCCTTCACGCCTCAACTACTCAACGGATCATTATGAAATTCGGCACGCAGATAGCCTATGGTATGGAGTAGGACATAGGCTGTTTATCCCGGGAACGCGGGTGAATCTGCGGGGGACAGCTAGTATTATATAAAGCTGAAGAGTTTTTTTTGCTTGATTGTTTATTTACACGCGCTAATCTCTAGAACTACCAGACGTATATAAAATATTATTTAATAATAATAGAAAACTACTATTTATCCCGGGAACGCGGGTGTAACGGCGGAGGACAATCAGTTAAAAATAAAAAGTATTACCTGATAACACTAGTGAACATTTTATCAGAATTATGATCACTTGTAAGTTCATTGTAAAAGTATTACAGCACTTGTATTGTTTACTTCGTTCGAGTGTCAATTATTCATATCTGTTATTCGAGTCAGTAGGTATCTAATATAAGGTTTGCCTCGTTATTCTACGCATACGCACGGCAGAAGTGCACAATATTGGCGATAGCTATTTGCGATTCAAATGGTTGGGCTTTTGGTGAAGGAAATAATCGTGAAGAAACCGTAGCTCAGATATAGGGTACTGCCCATAGAGGTAATATTAATAGAGGGAGTGTACTAGAGTACGGTCTGTGAGCACCTGAGCAAATGCCTTGAATACCAATTTCTCGTTCTTATCGATAATTTAACCGAGAACAAATGACAAGGAATCCATATGGACATTTTGTCTGACTGTAAAACAAATAGTGTACGATATATCTGTGAATGCAACTATATGGAAACTGCTCACGCTTCGCACAAGGTAATGTTATATACTGGGACATTCCTCACATACGGTCATCTGATCCCGAACTAAGCAGAGCTTGTACTGTGGAAACCAGACAACAGATATAATACATATACTACTTTTTGTTTGTAAATACATACTTAATATACATAATTACACCCAGACTCAGGACATACAGACATGTTCATACACACAAATGCATGTCCATGTGCAGACCAGGGGCGCGATAGGTGGAATCTTAACCAGTCTTAACCAACCACGCCAGCTGGCCCGTCGTTGTTAATGTTGTTAAAGCTATCACTCTATAATATTCTAACTCCATGGTACTGCTATTCTCTAGTTGAAAAAGTCACGAAGCTCCAAACGATGTGTTCCGGCAGCGACGCGAGATACTTTATATGCTTTGTGTGATTACCACCTTCAACCACATCATAACTATACCATGTCGAATAAAAAAACAAACAGTACCTCTACCATGAGTGTTTTACACTAACGTAATCTTAGGAGAGGTAGAGCGTAGCGTTTATTCGCTCAAAGAGCAGCTCGACTGCGGAGTACCTCCACCTTACAGAATACCGCAGCCAAATAACTTTATGTTGTGTAAAGTTGTGTTCCTGCGCGTGAGTAAGGTCGCCAGAGCTCAGCGATGCTTCGTGTGTTGCAAGCGTCCATATGGCTGCGCTAACCGCTTGCCATCAGTGGGCCGTATGCTTGTTTGCCGACTTAGTCGTATATAAAAAAAAAAAAAACTACAGTCGCTAGCGACTGCTGTGCTACATTTTGTATGATAAGCTTCCAAAAGTATCCACTAGAGGCGGTGCTCGTTGTACAAAATATTCACCGTAGTCGCTAGCGTGTGTAGATTACGTTAGTGTAGAAAACTCATGGTAGAGGTACTGAAAAGATTTCTGCAGGTCGTGGGTTCGAAGCCCACACAGGACATGCATTTGTGTGTATGAACATGTATGTATATCCTGAGTCTGAGTGTAATTATGTTAAGTATGTATTACAAATAAAAAGAAGAATATGTAGTATATCAGTTATCTGGTTTCCATAGTACAAGCTCTGCTTAGTTTCGTGTGTGAGGAATGTTCCAGGATATTTGTTTCCCAAAATTCAAGCCAAGAGTAGGGGGTCGAGTAGGGGGTAGGGGTGGGGGGGGGGGGTATGAATACTTTCTGTAAACTTGTTTGAGCGGATTATGGTTTAGGCAGTAAAGGTTTAGAATCTCTGTCATGAAGATGGTACTATAATAGCTGGTCATGGATATATGGTCTATTATACATGAAGCAAATATCATACGGGTTATTACAATATGGATATAGGACAAACATATATTATAAAAATTATTGCATTATAGTACTTATCTAATTGATGCTTATTTTTATCGAAGTTATGGCATGAATCCAGAACGATGTAGAAAAAAGCAGTTACGACTAACTTTTACCATTTTTAAAGCAATGTTCGTGTTCAAAGTACTAATATTATGAATGCGAATAGTTGCGTGTGAGCATGTTACACATATGGATTTGGCTTTGGATGTTTGGTATACAGGTATAACTTAATAAATCATAGGATACTGAATTGAGGTTATATCAAGTCAAAACTTAGATCAATAAGTCTCAGACATAGAATTAGGATTTCGCTACGCTAACAATTCTTTGGTCTGAAGAAAAGATCGCGTTATTTGAAAATAAACCTAATAAATTTGGTACAGGTTCCAAATTCAATTATTTTAATCTCGACTCAAAACTTTTGCATTTATTTACATTTCAGAATAGGGACCTAAGAAATAAGTTATGAATATAATTACTCGTAATGAGTTCATTCATATGGAGTACTGCTGTCATCTATGGGCGGGAGCTGCTGGATACCAGTTTGGGCATTTAGACTCGGTTCAGCGACGTGCCGTCAGAGTTGTTGACGATCTCGAGCTCGCAAGCGGTTTAGAACCCCTCAATCTGAGGAGAGACTTTGCCTCCTTATGTGTGTTCTACCGCTTGTACAACGGAGAGTGTTCTAAGGAATTGTTTGACTTGATGCCAACGGCTACCTTCCACCACCGCAACTCTCGCCATCGACGGGGAGTCCATCCTCAGACATAGAAACCAGATTTGTTTCGAACTGTGCGGGCTAAAAGGAGTTTTCTTCCGCGGACGCTCAGACTGTGGAATGAGCTCCCCGCCGTGGTTTTCCCCATGGAGTACAGCATGGGGTTCTTCAAAAAGGGTGTGAAGAGATTTCTTCAGGGTCGGCAACGCGCGGGTGATATATACCCTTGGTGTACCCCTTGTAACTATTTACCATCAGGCGGGCCGTATGCTTGTAAGCTACCTTAGTGGTATATTTTTTTTTCCTAGTAATAGATTAAATTAGATAAAAGCTAGTAATAATGAACATAAATATATGTACTTATATTATTATGCTCTTTGAGTATTAATCCATCAAAAAAAATATGTTGTTCTGCTTCGATTGTAAAGAAGTGACAGTGACACAAAGTATTTTTGGCATTTGTGGTAGCACTACAGTAGGTCCAGAACTCTAGACAAAAGCCCAACGCTTAATTTTCCACATGCGAAATTCGGTAATAAATGTGGGTTACTACATTTTGTATGCAGCATTGACATGATTTATTATGTAATGTTCCACACATTACCAACATTCTACTTGCAGAAAGTTTAATTCACGATGATACGATGATAGAAATTGTCTAGGGGCATCATGTAGCAGGTAAGCTTATGTTGAGACAGAAGTAAAAGATTACACATTTTTTTACAATTTATTCCATGACTATGTTTCCTGTAGAAAATTTACAAAACTGAAAACTACAAAATAAAAATAATAACAATGCAATTAAAGAAGTTATACCCATGATTGGAAATTGAAGCAAACATACCATGATGCATCACCATCACAGGTGTATATTTTACAAAAAAAATATTACCCTGTGTCATACAAACTGAATTCAATAAGCTGGACGTTCAAACAAGAGATATGTTGCTAGAAAATGTTCACAGGAGATAATTTACAATTTTCATATTTTATGTTATCAAATGAAATTAGTTATACATGTATTATCATTATAAAAACAAAAATAGATTCCTCCCAAACTAAAAAGGAATGTTATTTTAAACTCTACATTATTAATTCTGGAAAACAAAAATGTTTTGACCTTTGTTCATTTGCGACACTAATTTGCGACTTCTGAACAGTGATCGCTAAAAGAGCACGTCCCTCCTTCCAGTTGAAGGAATACAGCACACATATAAATCGATCGATCGATCGAGTGTATGTACTTGGATTGTCAAAATCTGTGCCACAAGGGAGAGCAATGTTCTTCTTTTGAAACTGTTTGGCGTGGACAGGGAACTCGCATAACGCTGCATGTCCACCAGATATGTGTAGCGAGGGATATATTTTGCTGATAAATAGGATCGTTTAATTTTCACGTAATAGCTCTAATGCCAGCCTCTAAAGCGCTCTTGTGACATTATGAAAGGAAAAAAAGAGTGACACGCTTGGTTATCGTACGGATGGAGGAACTTGCGTTATCTATTTAGATTTATGTCTGTGAGTTCAGTCTTTAGTAGGTAGAATAAAAAATATCAGAAATCTTATTTGAAGGTCCTGCGAAAGAATCATTGCACCCAACTAATAGAGTGTGTATGAATTAGATAGGTATGTTAAAAACATTTTGATGAAAATTCTTTTAATTAGGATACTATAATTGTGATCCGATTGTAACTGCAAATTCGAAGGTTCTCCGTAACTTTCGTTACAGTCTCAAGTTATCACTTGAGTTTGGAATGATGATTTTAAATGTTAGAATTTTGAGAATAATGACCGCAGTTGAAGAGGCTGTATAGGTCGAGCCTTTGCCTGTCATGTAAAAAGAGAAGAGATTGAGGCGGGACGATGGAGGATAAAAGTGAAAAAGAGGAGTTGATTGAAAGATTGAAATAAATTTTTAAGGATAAAAGTGATAAAGGAATTGGATATATACATAGTTAAAAGGCAATTATTCAAGTACAGACAAAAGTATGCGCTTTACGAGAAGCCAGAAGAGGTTATACAAGTATCCGCGCCTGGAATGATCTGATGAGAGTGGTCTGGGAATGGCTAAAAGAGGAGGTGGAGGCCATAAGGGGGAAACCCCAAATAACCAGCATAGATACAAGCACTAGATGCTTTCATACTTATTAACTTTAAAAATTACCATAATTATAAAAAAAAGTAAAAAAAAATGATGATAAAACCAATCTATTATTTATATATATTTACTTATATATTTTCTGGATTAAATCTTTACGTTTAGTTTTCTACTTATTTATCTTATTGGATCGAGGATTTATAAGCACCTATATAATTGAACACATTGTGGCAGTTCACATGAAAACGGTTTTTAATAAGATGGTAAATCCTCGTAGCACACAAGGAGGTTGAATGGTAAAAAGCCCTCCTAACAACTGTTTGCTGCAAGGTTCATTCTGATATGCACTGACACAACTTCTACACCCTCTACAAGTCTACACCTAAGAATTGGTCGGAATAGAAAAGGATGCAATTTAAAAAATATATTCATATATTGCATTTATGGATTGGCCGGCGAATCATTCAAGCTGGTATATTTTGCACTTAGCCCATTTATAACGCTTTAGTATATTAATTAGATTTACTGTATTTTACGCTAGAATTAGCCTACCATAGTCTTACTCTAATTTTATGTACAAAAGTAAAAAACGAGTAACAAAAATATCAATAAACTATCTAAACCTTACTCAAATAGTTCTTACAAGTTACTTATGATAAACCTTATCAATTTTAATACCTGTTTTACGAACAAATTCATTTCTTGTAAATTATTTGAAATAAAAAATGAGTTTCTTAAAACTTTGGTCGAAATTAATTACAGCTTTTTCAGTTACACGGCGTAAAATTACCTTAAAATGACCTTATAAAACAAATATTTACAGAAAAAAACATCAACAAAAAGTATCTTTATTTATTCGCACGTTGTTCATATTTCAACAACTGAATAAAATATGGCAGTACGCATCGCTTGTGTACAATATTCACTCGTAAATTCGATAAGATATCGAGTTTTATCGATGAGCGAGTTTACATCTCGATACTAGTGATGTATCGGGTAAAACGGTGGCGTGATGGTGGGCAGGTGGTGACCGCAGCGTGGGAAGTTCGGAGGCACGGGAGGCAGGTCGCCCTGCGTTCCGATATGTAGTATCAAGTTCATTCCGATTACAATGTGGTAGATAAAATGACAGTGGAATAACCAGTATCCTGAAAATAAAGAAAAGTTCGTTATAGTTATGAAGATATTAAAATAAGGGTTAATAGGGTTTCAAGATCAAATTAAAAGAGTGAATGACAATGAAACAAAATTAGGGAAGCCCAGGACAGTGTGTGAGTGAAGAGTGTTGTATCATTTTAAATTTTAAATAACAATTTTGTGTTGGCCTCAGACGGTTTTTATAACCTTGAGTGGACAAAGTTTTACCATATTTCATTACTCACCAGGATTATCAGCCTTTAGTCTTAAAACGACGTATCCGTTGTTTGGTACAGCGAGGGTGTCCTTCAATGGTGGTAGATTATACTGCCTGTTCAACAGCCCTTTCCTATCTAAATCTAGGGCGTGTTTCAAGTTGATCTTCTTTATGTTCTTGTCTGGAGATCGACCCATACCGATCACATTGTATGAGGTACCGTGGAGGTGGAATGGATGCGAGAGGTTTGGCGATTGCACTGGAAAGTGGTTATTGATTGAGATTAGTTTTCGCTGTCTAAAATTGACATAAAATATGTTAATCAGCATTCGGAAAAGGTTAACATCGTGAGGAAACCAAAACACGGTGGCCTTACCACCGCGTTTTGGTTTACTTTATAGATCTTGCCTGACTTGATACCATTCTCTAGTTGAAAACCTGACGCCGAGCACCTACCAGTGAGGTGAGGTGAGGTTTTTGGTTTCCTCAGGATTGTTAACCTTTACCGAAAGCTGTACTAATTCAAGAATATTACCGATTTGGTTCTGGGAGCTACACTTCCCAGTCAGTTTCTTTCTAGGCTTTGTGTGCTTACACTCTTCGACCACATCATTACTTTCAATAGTGAACATTGTTAAACAATAATTTTCAGAATTTATGACAGATTTATTTTATTTTCCAGTTTGTTTTACAACAACTGCTTACTAACCTTCATCAACAAGGACAATTTCAACGATCGCGTTGAGCGGGACATCAATCATGTGCGTGCACCGACAGTCGACTGGACAGTTTGGTGGCCTGTTGTCGCCGTTGCAGAACAATTCCGGAGATAGCTCGTGTACTTGAGACAGAAGCGGCGCGGGAGGCGCTCTGTACGATATTTCGTCTACTAAACTTATGACGTGATCACCGCCTGGAGCCACTGGAAGGAGAATTTGGACATAAACAAGCTGCATACAAGTTATAGAGACCTAGAGCTGTTCTGTAGATGGACAAAAGGAGTGATAAAATAGTAGTAAAAGTAAAAGGATAGTATTGTATTCAAAGGAAAATTTAATGCTTGATGACTTTCATACTGCACTATTGCATGTTTCATTTATATGCACCAATTAAAGCAAAGGATTAAGTAATAAATATGTTAATTTAGGTTAACCGTTGTGAAATAAGTTCTTAATGTATACGTTTTAAGTAATTATAAGTTAATACATTATACAGGTGTCCCAGATCGCTGGAATAAATGTTCTAAACCATGACCATTCATATATCATATTTTTTTAAATAAATTAATTATTTTCTTTGTTTGATTCAACAAACAAATTGATAAATCTGTGACGATTTCATAGCATATAATTATGTTACTAAAAAAATGGGAAATTTGCGATCACAGTGCCCAGAGATATATATGGTCTGGGGTGTAGATTTTCAACTCTTTCAAAATATGGCTTTTATTACTTACCTATGTGTTACCAGAGCTTGTATAGAATAGTCTTTCACCAGTACTCACTTGACGTTGAGTATTGGAACAAGGTATTCGCGTAAAAAACACAAGATTTTTATGTTGAGATGTACGCGAATTTATTGAAGCTACCTCTTCTATGTTACTTACCTAAGAAATTCCTATAAGTATTCTCCTGAAATAGATCTTTTGGCTTATAGAAATGGAACCGGAAGGGAAGGAAGATCTTTACATCAGGTCTCTCTTGTAATATATCCTTGTCCACAGCTCTGGACGATTTAAGATTACTGACACACACTGCGTCATTCCGTTTGACGTTGCATATTGCGTCTAATGGGTTCATTATCTGTAATTTAGAATATTAATTTAGAAAAGGACTTATAAATATAATCTTAATATAGCAGCAGTATTATTATATACAAGCTTATATTATAATAAAAATGTACAACCTGTAATATTTTGTGCTGCATTCTAAGCACAACTAAAATACAATTTGATTTTGAAGTCATAACCTTTGTGCGTCCAAGAAATATATTTATATACATTTTATCTACACCAGTTTATAGGGCTACATTCTACAAAAACAACTACATATGTATAACCAATACGTAGGTTTGGGCTATTGTTATATTAGGGTAAATAAAAATATATATATTTATAATAGTTTTATTGAATGGTACAAAAAAAATACACACTTCTTACAATAATTATGATAAATTGTTAATTCTGCTAATTCGTCTAGCATTCGCGATACATACCTTAGTTCGTTGTATGATTTAAAAAATCGCTGTAAGTTAGCTTTTATTTTTTTTAATATCTTTAGACTAGGGAACGCCAATATATGATTTTTAAATAGTATTTTTTTCGATTTTCGTTGGCACAATTTACATGTTAAATCATAATCAGTATACAACACAATTTTCTTAAAACGGTAACTTTAAAATTATGGTAATGCATTTTTGTATATTCATTCATCTATTTTCTACATAATATAATATGTGTTTGTATATACAGTCTTTATTTGTTTATATAATGTGCAATGAAGTGTTTGATACAAATTAATATTTATGATTATTTACAATTATTGGAGTGACAAGTATTTACATTTACCATAAGTCGATTGTATTCCATGCAACACTAGTGATGTAACTGGTCCGAAAATCTTAATATTCTAAGCAGGTATGTCTAATAAGTAATTTTTTTATATATACACGAAATAAATAACTATCCTTGGTGAAAATGATAATGGCAAGTTGTTAGTTAAAGAACGAACAGCGAAATGATTCAATGAAACAGGAAACGATACCTTTATAAATGAGGAAAATGGTTTAAGAGCCTCCAAGAACATATTACGGGCGATAAAAATTAATAATTACGAAAATATCACCGAATATGGCATACAAACAGAAGTCAACTCAAAGACAGAGTTACATCGTTAAATAAAAAAAAACACAAATCATCATTAAATCCCGTTGAATCATTCTAATACAAAAATAAACACAACGGCGGAATCGAGCACTTCGAATCCACCGAACACATCACACAAGACAAACATAAATTTACACTTAGTTAACATAATTCAACTGCGATGTACTTAATTTTTCACAGGCGTGAACTGGGTAATGTTCTAGATGTTCTAGGAACCGGATTAGTTGAGTGTGATGGGAGGGAGGTGATCCCCGCAGGTGGGGAAGTTGGGAGGCACGGGCGGGAGGTCAGCCTGAGTACCGACTTGGAGGACGAGACTCATTCCGATGACGATGTGGAAGAGGAAGTGGCAATGGAGGAGCCAGAAACCGGGGTTGTTGGCTCTGAAACGGAGGATGACATAGCCGTTATTGGGCACTGCTATAGTGTCCTTCGCTGGTGGCAAATCACCCTGTTTAAGGTGACGCTCGAGCAGACCTCTTCTGTCGAGGTCGAGAGCGTGTTTCAAGTTAATTTTCTTGACGTTCTGGTCGGGCGACCGTCCAATACCGATAACATTATAAGCGTAACCGTGAAGATGGAATGGATGAGACAAATTCGCGATTTGAACTGAAACATAAGAAAATGCATCATAAATTCATGTTCTGTTCAAATAAACAATACAATAATATTTGTAATGGGTTGTGATACAACAACAATTGAAAAGTGGGTTTATAAGTTTTGCTGTCGATTTTAATCGTTGTTCTTACCTTCGTCTACTAATACGAGTTCCACAATAGCATTCATGGGGATGTCGACTTTGTGAGTACACATACAATTCTGTCCGCAGTTTGCTGGTCTATTGTCACCATTACAAAACTGTTCAGGGTTAATATCATCGTACTGACTGATCAAAGGAGCAGGTGGCGACATATTCGAGATTTCATCAACCAAACTGATAACATGGTCTCCTTGTGGGGCCACTGTAATAGTTTAAAGTGGTTAAATACATGATACCGTACACACATTTTTCAAAATAAAACATAAGCTTAATGTGCCAATTAACTTAGAACTGTTCTGTTAAATTGTCAGAATAATTTTGTTCCGATGCAATAGCTTCGTGGCTGTTGAAGTAAATACACTTTCTTACCTAAATATCTATTGTAAGTATTGGGCTGGAAGAGCATTTCAGGTCTGTAGACGAAGAAACGGAAAGGCAAGAAGATCTTAACATCGGGTCTGTCTTGGAGGATAGCTGGATCAATGTTTCTGGCATTTTTCAGCTGGCTGACGCAAATAGCGTCATTTCTTGATATGTTACATCTCGCGTCCAAGGGATTCATAACCTGAATAGTTAGTGAGGAGAAAGGTACGTGCAAATTACTAGTAATACGTGCATATTATACACTAATATTATCTACTATTTCTAATATGTCTACTATTTCTAATATCTCTACATTGATTGATTTGGTGCATTATTTATTTATGACATTATATCTCACTTTTCCAATAACTAAATTATATGAGGCATGAGCATGAGGTAGACAAGTTATTCGTAAGACCAAGTATGGAGTTATTTACAGAACCGGTCAGTGTACCGGTAGTTGAATTAGGCGACTGTACATGGTCTAATTCCCGCGTGTAATTCGTCAACAGTTATAATTAGATTTTTCAATTAAATTTATTCAATACTGCGAAATTATAGTATGCTTCTAGTGATTTAAGTTTAAGCAACTAGTTGCTGCTAAGTCGATACTTCAACAACGTTTAATCGAGGTTGTCGTTCTCAAAGAATCTAGTAGGTATGCAATATCCGCTATTTAATCATTGCTACAATCTTGTGACACGAGTACTCAGAGTACTACTAAAGGTTGTGGAAATTAAAAGGAAGGATAACTCATCTCAATGTAAATTAATAAATCTAAGTGTCTAACTAAAGGAAAAAAAAATGTAATTTTGTAAAATTATGTACAAAAAGTTTTCATATTTCTACGAGTGTTTCATATTTTACACAATAAGAAAAAATCATATATACACTATTGCATAAAACTCTTACCACTCCCTGAGGGATTCCGATATCATAAGTTGGCGCTTGAGATGATGGCTGATATGGTCCTCGTGCGTATCTGAGGACAGCCAATTGCTGAGCTCTCTTAATACCACACTCTCCGAGACCTCTAACTTGGATCCAGTAAGCTCCTGGACGGTTGTTCGCTTCGATCACGAAATCGTAACGTTCGCCTGAAACATTAAAATTCCATCAAATGAGTTGTCTATTTGTCTTTCCGTTGAAGCCTCATTAGCTTCTAGAAAATTAATTATCGTTGTAAAAGAGGAAGCACGTTCAGTGATGTTATACAATTGTATACGCTTGACTGGGTGTACTACTTAACTGTATACATTATTACAACATAACAAAGGCGTGTCTTTTATAAAAATTGCCGATTATCGTGATTATGCTGTTCGATAGCAATAATTATTATTTCCACAAGAATCTAAATAATTGGACTGTTTTACAAAAAACTTAAACCGACTTCAAAGTACACTAAGAAGTTACCAAATCCTGATCTGATGACAATGAGACCAAACGGGAAGTGTACCCTTCCATATAAAAAAAGAATTTTCCAAATCGGTTAATAAATGACGGAGTTATGAGGTAACAAACATAAAAAAAAAAAAAACAACCGAATTGAGAACCTCCTCCTTTTTTTGAAGTCGGTTAAATAGTGTACATAGCCTAAGTAATCTGGAATGTCGATGCCGCAATATGAATTTCCCTTAAAATGCAGGAATTTATTAGGAACTGTAATGAGGGATTACTACAAAGTTATGCTAATTACTTCCTCGTTTTCATTACCTGAGAACGAAATTATGGTGTTGACCTGCACCGGCTGCACTGGCTCTCCGTCAGTTGCGATTACCGTTAAGTTGTGGCCTTCGAAAGTGATTTGCGCCGGGCACACTGACGCAAAAGCGTTGATCATTCTGAATCTGTATCTTCTGCCTGGTGTGATAGTGAACACTTCGAGAGGAGTGTTTGTCATGAAACCGGTGTTGGGATCTCTGAATTGACCCTTTCCATTAATGAGCACAGATTCGGGATCTTGACCAGTGTTGACGGCAAGGCGACCTGGATACCTTTCGGCGGCATCTTCGTGCAACCAATCGCTGAGCAACATAACGTGAGTGGTCAGATCGTAATCGTAAAGGTGGCTATTGGGATCCTTCGATGGGGGTTGACGGACAACAATGCTGCCGTATAAACCGTCCAGTTTCTGGAGACCGGTGTGAGCGTGCCAGAAGTGAGTACCAGCGTTACCTTGCCATTGATATCTGAAATCATCATAGTAATATTATTAAAATGTGTAATTACTTGGACAAGAGAATAATACTTAGGAAAGTAACGTATTTTTATTTAAGATTTCGTAATATTTATTTATTTTATTATATACGTATAAAAAACAAGTTACAGACATTCGTATTTTCTCATAGGTATTAAACTGAATATAGCGCTGATAGAACTAGATCTTGTACCATTATAAGCAACTATGAGATAATCTATAGTATTACCTGAAGGTATTTCCCTGTTGAATTGGACATTGAGTCACGAACGGCACACCATCGTAGTACTGGGATCCTCTTTGCCAAATTCCATGCCAGTGAATGGTCACCTCCATACCCTCCATATGGTTTTCTACATCGACAACCACTTTGTCGTTTTCACAAACTTGGATGGATGGCCCAGGCAACATTCTGTTAGCGGTAAGGATTCCCCTCTCGACTCCATCAGCCAGCACACATTGGCAGTGAGACCACACAACGTTGGTCGCATTCGGTGTACACACCTGACACGCCCTGTAAACAAATGGTTACTATTAAAACAAACTGCACTGTGACATAAACTGGAAAGTGCTTGTTTTATTTCCCTATCAGAGCTGTTTTATTGCACCATGGTTTCTTGGGCCTATTCGTTAGGTATCGTGAAACATAAGTTTGCATAAGTTCTGTCGTCACCTATCAATTACGTGCCTAACGGAATTTGGATCACTTGTTGTACCTATACTTGCGTACGGCATTGAAACCACTGCAGTCCGTGTGAAACGAGCCATGAAATGTGCGAAATGCAAACCGTCGGCGTCCGTGTTGCTTCCTCAACGTCTGCACGTTTTGGCGTGGGGCTCTTAAAAATATTTTCGCGAGTACCTGTTGTCGTGGTGGGTAACTACGATTACATGATTGTTAGGTAAGGATTTACCCAAGCGTTGCTTAAGTGGATTTTGAGATTTTGTGATATAAATTGACGTCGGTCTAGTAAGGTGATTGTATAGCGAACCTTCAGTAATTATCGTAGTTGAATTGAATAGGCTTCCGGAGTCGGGACGAACCTTACTATTATCGTTATGAAATACTTGGCCCATACCGTGCACAATGTCACTGGGTGATCTGTTGCGTTGTAATTGGGTACCTTGGCTAAGTAGCCTCATTCACTTTGTTTCCGCTGAGTGAACACAATACAAAAGACAATTTTAAACAGCAAAGGTTTTTACAGAGGAAATGAGCTTTAAAATGTGTAGTTTTTGTTGTTGCAACGTCATTAACATTATTTGGCCCTAACTTTTATTATCAATAATGCATGTAAAAATCCTTCTAAACTCATTAAACAGGCTGTGGTTTTACGTAATCATAATATTTATGGAGGTTTACGAATCATTAAAAACATTGATTCAAAACAATATTTGAATGATAAGAATTGATTCGTGTTCTATTCAATCTCCATATAAATATGATAAGAATGCAAAACCACACTTGTATATCACACCATTTACTTTTATACTATTGTGATACTCCACAATGTAAACAAATACTAGAAAATATTTTTCAGACTTTATTTACGATTATCTTTTTATCTGCAATACAAATACAAAGAGCCATATTTTATTGTTCCGTGGCATAATAATTATGACCGTATACTTTTTGTGCGATGCGCTTTTAATTGCTTTATAAAGACAGGTTTTAATATCTTGGACTGAGTATTATTTAAAATTAATAATAAAAACAACACTTACGCTCCGAGAACAGTGTATAACTCGAGGGTGAAGTGGTAATAACAGATCCTTGGTGGTTCATTCTCTCTGCACGCCCTAGCGCACTCATCAGGAGCCGAAAGTGCTGGGTTTCTCCTGAGCTCAGCAGTAGCACTGCTCGTAAAGTCCAAGTGCTTGAGAGAAGATTTTCCATTCGCATTCCTTGCTAAAACTGGGAGTGGATTATTCCTCACACCACCGCTGAGCGGACCGCTGCCGCTTTGAGCAAATGGGTTCGAAGCAGGTCCGTTTGTACTGCCGAAAGACGCAAATGGGTCGTTCGCAGTAGGATGGGTCTGAACTAGTCCATGAGTGGAGGAAAACGAGTTGCTAGAACTATCTCTGAAGGGTGTTGCTGTGCCCGATGACCACCACGATGCTGAAGTTGACTGGTCATCTGGGACGTTCAATGCTTCTGCAAAACAATAAAACGCTAAAATTAGAATCGTTTTCCGAACTAGGTGGTTTTGTACTTGGCCTAGCATTTGACACAAGGTTGTAAAGTCGGAGGTCGATCCGGTCTGTTAAAATCACCTAACCTCTTTACCTCACTAGTAACAAGTTCATAGACCCTTAATATCATTGCGAGGTATTATAAAAACATTCTCACTTACAAAAGCTAGAATTTAGACATTAAAGAGTTTTATGGAACTTTAGTGACAACCTTGGTTTTCGCAACATTCATTATAGATTAATCAATAAAGATAAAACAAACAAACATCTTATAATCATCTATAATAATACTCTCTAAAGAACTAGCAGTAGAACAAATACAACACGTGAAGTATCTTCAATCTGTAACATTTTCCCAAGGCGTCCTACAGTAGTAGTCGGTTAATGTATTCGACTGATTAGTTTATTAGATAAGGCCGCGCTTGGTCCAACAGGTGCGTTAATGCAAATTCTCTGCTCTCAAGCAAACATAGTTATAGTGGTCACAGTCGCTTGTTCTGTAACGACAACGTTTTCGTAACGTACCGATCTAATAGGACTTCAATCCTTAAATTAAAGGACTTTTACTTCCTCGTTTGTTTGTTTAGACTCAGCTACAGTTTTAGCTTTACCAAGCGTAACACTAATTGGATATTATGCAGTCAGATACAATCGGCTTATTTTCATCATAACTAATTACTTACTCAATGTTTACATCGAAATATCGCTATGACTTTGTTATAAAACGTTTTTTTGTTTGGCAAACTTGGGCCAGTTTAGGATTAGACCTTGAACCGACTTTACTTTTATTTCCTTGTTGGTAAATTTTGCTAACATTGGTAAGTGATCGCGATTTGCTACGCTGTCTGCGATTATAATTGAATCAATAAAGGATTTCTTAAGATTAGGTGTTCCGATTTCTTACAGTTTTAGGTAAAATTTATTTTTATTCGATTCTGTAATCTGTGTAGTCGATGAATGATAAAAAATACGATACAATACATGAAAATATTTGGAATAAACTTTTGTCGTCGCGAAATTCACGCAAATTCTCAGTAGATGGCGCTAGCTGTTTAATTTTATGTTTAATTGGAACGAATTTAAACTATTCTTTAGACGTTTATTATTTTGATTTTTCTTCGCTCGCTTCATTCTTGAGCCTAATCCGCTATAAATTTTCCCGCAGCTTTAAATATAATTTTATTACTAATATATATCGCCAAACATCACCTACACACCAATAGACATCCAATAACACTATTTAAAACATAACAATTATTTTTATTTATTATTTAAAAACATCGGTGTAAGTGCAATTCAAGACGTCTCCGCATCGTGGCTATTAGTCCTAATTTTTTCTGGGATTCCCGCGAAATTAGCGCTAATAATCCTGTCCTCGGGGCGGCGTGATTAGTTTGTAAATTTTGTTTGAAGTAATAATTCATTTTGTTCAAACTGTGATCATTTGTGGTATAAATATGCCACCCAATAAGATTGGTCGCCTTCGTATTACCTTTAGAGTTAGTTAACTAGCATTTATTAGGCATTCCGTTTATAAATCACCGCTATATAATCACAGATTACAAATTAGAGCCGCGAGGCACCTACTGCGGTTTTCACGTGGTTTCCATAATAGCCCCAAGATTTTCCCCTTCTTCCTGATTATAAACTGATTACTTTGTGCAACGTTAGGTGCGTGTGTAATAATGTGATTCTTGTAGAAAAAATACTCGCGACGAATCTATAATATGTGTTTGTTTAAAGTTATGTCCCGTTCTTCTGAATAGATCTTCCGCTGCAAATATTGTAGTTATGTAATTATTTACATAGTTTTGTTATTGCTGTGATCTAAGTATATTTTAGGGCCTCAATTTATTTTTTAGGCACCAAAAATCAATTATAGTGCCATTAAACCAAACAAGCCATGGTTCTTATACTCAATGCAGATTTAGCAATGCTTTACTTTGTCATGATCTGTTGCTATTACTTTGGCTGTAAGCCAAACATTATCTTGTAACTCACACACTAAACCGTATTTAACACTTAATCTAAGATCTTTCATTGAGTTTATCTTCTGTCTCACGTACGTCCTTATCACGATTTAGTTGGTCATGTGCAGTCACAATGTTTAAAACTCTATGTTGCGGCATATCGGTGGCGTTCCCAGACACGATGGGTCAAGGCTGTTCATGTCTCGCTACTGCAGCTTAAAGGTTGTAGGTATTAGACATTTCTAAATATCCGCTAATCTTTAACTCATACATATAATTACGAATGTCTTCATATTAGTGGTTATAATATCACTGACACCTATTGAATTGTTATTTAAGTACTATACTATTTTAAAATATAAGCAAAGTAAAATTTTTCGTTAACGTTTGTTTTAGGTTAATGGTGACTTTTGATTAAAAATCTACATTGACATTATTTTCATTAGTTTTCGTACACATTTATTCTACCTTAAATGTAATAATAGTGTTCCTTGTGAAACAAACTTAATTGAGTTTTTAAGATCTATGCATTCTGAACATTTGCAAATAGCTATTCCTCTGCAGATTGGTGTGGTGAATGTTGAATGAAACGGTTTGGTTGAAGGTGTTACAAACGTTGGTGCATTTGGCATACGCGTTTGTAAATTTAGTATTCAATGGCGTGCTCATAGAATCGTGTTTGTATTCAATTAGGTTATATGCGATTCGTCGCGGCTATAACTCCACGTAGTGTTTCGTGGATCGCATATGCCTGTTACTGAAAAATTATATCGAATGAGTCGCAAATTGTTATAGTTTCTCTTCTTTGGAGTTCAGAAACAACGTTGCCAATTTAGGTTGCCATAGTATTTCTTTCATTTCTAATGTAACGACGACCAAAGCAATATTCTCGCCATAAACTATTGGACTAATGATAAGGCTACAATAGTAGTAAAAGTTGGTAATGGTTGGTGGGTTTCTAGAAAATTTTAAACATAATATAAAAACAATAATATGTGTTGTTAAGATTTAGAAAGCGTAACTAACAAAAGCAGCTGAATTCATTAATAAAATAGTTTATATATTTTATTATTCACTTTTTAGGGTTCCGTAGCCAAATGGCAAAATACGGAACCTTTATAGATTCGTCATGTCTGTCTGTCTGTCTGTCTGTCTGTCCGTCCGTATGTCACAGGCACTTTTTTCCGAAACTATAAGAACTATAATTTTGAAAATTGGTAAGTAGATGTATTCTGTAAACCGCATTAAGATTTTCACACAAAAATAGAAAAAAAACATTAAATTTGGGGGTTCCCCATACTTAGAACTTAAACTCAAATATATATATTTTTAATAAAACCCATAACTGTAGGGGTGTCTATGGATTGGTCTTCAAAAATGATGATGAGGTTTTTTATATCATTTTTTTCTGAACTGAATAGTTTGCGCGAGAGACACTTCCAAAGTGGTAAAATGTGTGTCCCCCCCTGTAACTTCTAAAATAAGAGAATGACAAAACTAAAAAAATAATATATGATGTACATTACGATGCAAACTTCCACCGAAAATTGGTTTGAACGAGATCTAGTGAGTAGTTTTTTTTTAATACGTCAAAAATTGAAATTCATATCAAATACTCAGGTCTATACTACCATTTACTTGTATACCTACAGGTTTGTACGGAACCCTCGGTGCGCGAGTCTGACTCGCACTTGGCCGGTTTTTATCACAGGCTTTATGTCATTATTTTTTAACCCAAAATCCAGCCGTTCAAAACAATTTCGATTATTTTCCTTATATTATACAGTATGTACATTTTTAAATTGCATTGCATAACTTGCATACCATTCTAAATTCAAAAGAACCGTCAATTTCAATGATAATTTAAACAATTGACACCCACTTGAGTTACAATTTGCTTGCGATTTATTTATTCCATGTTGTTTATGTTACCTACTAATCAGATCAATTTGTTATTTATTAGCGTGCTAGCTGTGACCCAAAACTTGTTATTTGTCACTTTAATATTTACTATCTTGTCTGCTGATAGAGTAGGCATTCCACCTTGAAAAAGTATTGAAAGATTTTATCATTACAGAATATTGATTCTTTTTCTAGGAACTGTTTAAATTTCAAGTATTTTAGACAATGTGCAGTCTTAAAGACAATCAAGTCTTTAAGACTGCACTAGACTCACGTGGTTGATATCTCGCCGTTGGGAGGGGACTCTTATGCTCTAGTTGACCACGATTATGAAAATTACTTCGTATATTTTCCCGTTATTACAAACCTGAAGAACTTGAATAATCAACTGTCTCAATATTTCACACAAATTGCTTCAAAATATCAATAACTTGTTTTCGGGTTATTAATGACGCATCCTATATGCTACATTTTTGAAATCTAATTGTTTATAACTGTTCGCATTTTAGAATATACCGCTCTAAATTAGCATTAGTGTGACTCTTGAAGTATTAATTTAATTTAAAAATTCTTCATGGAATTCTAAAAATTTTAGTCAGCAGTCAGATGCAGTTTATAAATTCAAACAAAAACTTATTTCTCGCAAGGCTGATTGCGATTGTTATAAATGCATTATATAATTTTGTAATGAAATAATTATGATAAAACGCAGTCAGCTTCCTGTGCCTTGCGGTTTACGAAATAAAATTAAATAAGTTAACCGACTTATTGTGAGTTTGGTTTTGTATATTTATTGTACCGAATCGTGACTATACATTACCACGATTTGTAGAAAATGCACCAGGATTTTAACCCGTCTGAAACTGGACAATCGTGAGCGTTGAAGCGGAAAAGAGTGAAAGTTTCCACTTCAAACAATCGCTTTGGACTCGAAGTGAGTCTGTCTAGTTCGTAGATACACGTCCGTAAAGTGATATATTTGCTCGCTGTACCATGTCAGTGGGTAGTTACGCCCATGACGGAGCTCAATGAGTTCTTGTATCAATTTCAACAGCATAGTTTTGTATTATGTGTTTGATTATCGAAACCGGTATTTAGATTGCTTTTATGTAATCGAAAATGAACATTCTTCGCGCAGGTAGCGTTAACAGCGCTATCTGATCTGAAAGTATAACGTATCCAGCCCGTTGTATATTGTAATTATTAATAAGATACGAATTCACTGATTGAGGATATGAGGTAGGTACTACTTTTCTAATTACAGTATGACTACATTACACAAGTGTAGAGTAATAAAGATTAAAGCAAATGCAACGATTAAGAACTTTATGAAAGGAAATGAAAGGAAGTAAACAAGCGTAAGCTGGAAGTGAAAATTTGAGTACATTCCACTACGCAGTCCACTAAAAACCGAATGACACATTGAGCTAACAGACCAGCCAAGACGTTTAGGCTACATGAATTATCATAGAAATATACAAACATACGCCCGAAAACATCAACCTTCTATACTGGGTTGTGATTTCAAGATGGCATATTTTCGAAACCTATGTTGGATTAGTCATGCTGAACAACTTTTACGATGGGACCAACACTGGAATCTCAAAAAAAATATACTTTTCATGCACTATGATCGAGCAAGGATGACATTTTGTAAGTAAAGTTTAAAAAAAATGAGAATTCACTATTTGTCCCATTGTAAAAGTTGTTCAGCATGACTAACCCAACATATTCGAAAATATGCCTTCTCGAAATCTCCACCTGTTATACCTACGAAAATATCTACGAATACAAATTATTCTTTTTTATTTATTTATTCTTTATTGCACAATGTACACAACATAACACAATACAGTATATATGTATACATAAACCCTTTTAGGGTGTTGCAAAAGCTTATAATAATTAATAATTATACATTACATTAATTAATAATAAAATCAATAATTAATATATATTTTATTATTACCTAAATATTATATATTTATTATCGCAAGATGTAACTTTTTATGCAAAATGTGTGACAAAGGTAAAAAAAAAAATTGTGGCGATTTCTATGGTAATATAATTAATTAATGATGGCTGATATAAAATTAATCATCATATCATATCAGGTTGTTCACTGCTGAACATAGGCCTCCCCCATTAACTTCCACTTAATTTTGGGCGCTTGCATCCCGCGGCGGCGCCCAGCGACTCTGACTAGGTCGTCGTGGCGTCATAAATACTTACACGAAATACGAAAACAATTTAAAATCTATACGACTGCTGAAACTGCTTATATGACAGTCAACTTTGATTGAATTTCATTCACTTGCTTAATTAAATCAGTCATTTATCTAGACGAAGTGTGAAATTTTGCCTCGGCCATTTAATCCATATAAGTAATATGAAACCGCCCAAACCAGATATTGCACTAATAAATTATGTATTCCAATGACTTAATCGTACTGGGAGGAGAGTGGAAGTACTCTATAGTCGAGTTGAAGGAAGTGAGCCTATATTAACATTGGTGTACATTAGAACGGATGGCAGTATTAGCACATGCGGTTTTGTCGCATAAATATATTTGATTGCTGTTTTGATTTTCCTTATAATGATTTGTAAATTTAAAGTTAGTGTTTATTCATGTCTTATGTGATTATCAATAAAAAATTATTGGGGTTCAGTGTTTTAATAAATTCGAAAATAGGCTTGACACCTAGCTCGATAGGGATAATGTAATTTATTCTAACCTTTACTATAAATAAATAATAAATGAAATCCTGGGATATTCCTCCCAGTCCCAGGATATTTTTTTATAAATACATACTTAATAAATATAATTACATCCACACTCAGGACATGCAGACATGTGCACGAATGCATATGGGTGGGAATCGAACCCATGACCTGCGGCGCCGAGGGGTGATAGGTGGAATCTTAACCAACCACGCCACTCACCACTAGCCCGTCGTATAACCTTAGTATTACTTTCAAATTATCTAAATATATGGTCCATGGGTTCACACATCAATTACTTGAACCAAAGTTCACATAACTCTGTGAAGACTGCATCAAATAACGTTTACCGCCTTGTTATTTGCATATCATTATCACCTCTCAACATAGCCCCGTGAAATGAGAAACTGCAAACAGCTGATTACATAATTAAATGTTAACTTTAACGCTTGTAAACGTGAAATAGATTTTAATTTAAGAATATGATTGATATGGACGGAGAAAGTTAATTTGACAATAAATTGAATTTTACAGTCGCAGGTTTTACTAAATGAACTCTAGTTGATATTTGCGTTTAATTATCATCAAATAATTGCATTTTAAAGCCTTTATTTATAAAAAAAAAAAACCCAATTACATTCATTTTGTGATTGTGATAAACCGTAACAGAAATAAATAATATAAAACAAGTGCATTTTAAATAGACTTTTTGATTCCTCAGTTAGAATATTAAAGGTTATAAGGAATCACCCTTTTGTGTTATAAGTAAATAATTTTAGAGAATAAGGTTTTGTGTTTAGGGTCAGCAATTTTGTTTTTTTTTTAATGAAAAATTAATGCAATGGTTTTTTCGTAATATTGAATAAATTATTGTGATGGCTCAATAAATAAAAAAAGCCTACTAGCGTAGTCTAGATATTTGTTAAGTCAACAAGCGTATATATATACTCAATATGTCGTAAAAGTTGATATGAGAGCAGACACACCTAAAAAGGAGGTCCATTCATAAAACGGCTCTTGATTCATGTCATAGATTTTTTATTGAACTTATTCATTCAATTACCGAATGGATTTATACACTAAAATTAAAACGACTTGAGTAAAAAAAACCAAGTAAGTTGAAAAGTACGCATTTAAAATTACATTATTACATCAATGCTCCTTACAGTTAATATTTATTTCGAAGTCGATTGACACATTGACGTTGGGTAGGAAATTAATGAATTTATTGTAGCTGCGTAAGAAATTGTTATAGTTCAGTTATTGCAAAAATCGCACGAAGTTGGCATACAATTTATTGCCATTAAAAAAAAATACCAATTAGCTTTTATATGACATAAATCATTGCATTTAAAATTGAAATATCACACTATTTTCAAACAGTTCCAGATTCATATGTTATTTTGACCCATCATCGAATCATAATAAAGTTCAAACTCATGAAACAAATTGAAACGTTACTGGGTCAATCCATCATCTCATAAGTCAAAGTAGTTTACCGTCTCATTAATATTCAACGTGGCTATGAGTATCATGTTGCGGTGCGTGCGCGCAGCTCCCGGTTTCTGCGTTACCATCATCGCATCACTTTCACTGCCGCTTAACCGCTGCTTGTTAGCGCATTGTTCCTTTAAATTGCGTAAGGGTGCGTGACTGATTCGCTTTAGATGTTTTAACTATATAATTTTAATGTTGAATTATCGTTATAGGAAAATTGTGACTGCTGCCAGATAAACTTTATGTTCAACAATTAAGTAAGCTTTTAAAAAGTTGAGTGAAAACTGCATCTAAACTAAAAACCTAAGAAACTTTCTTCTAATGACAGTTTAATACTAATATTGTTAAAGTGAGTTTGTGTTTGTTTGTTACGCCTTCACGCCTCAACTACTCAATGCATCATCATGGCATGCAGGTAGCCCATGGTATGGAAAATACATAAGCTACTTTTTATCCCGGGAACGCGGGTGAAACAGCTAAGTTTATAAAATGGAAACTGAATATTTTTCTAAACTACAAATTTCTAAACAAACACAGGTGCTTGTAGAGCTCTTAGAATGAGTCGCATAATTGAGTTCTACTCGACAGAACTTGTATTTACACTTCATCCATTAAATCAACGGATATTACCATCAAGACATTGACAGTCCGGTCGGTTTCCTTCTGCGGACATTTTTCCTAGTCATACACTTAATATTTATGGTGCGTTATTAGTATGGCAGGTAGAATAGAGAGTTTCATCCCAACTTGTTATAATATACTCTTTTACTTTCATTATTATTCTTGTACACACGCGTCGGTAAGGCTAGGAATGCAATAAGTTACCGCATAAGTTTCTTCTACTTTAAATTATCTAATAATAAATCAAAGTATGTCGCATGTTTGGCATTTTTATGACACGTGTAAGAGGAACATTCTTGACTTTATATTTTTTGGGGTTCCGAACCAAAAAGCTAAAATAGGAACCACGGTATTATGGTGCTACTCAGTCCGACTGTCACAACGGTATATTCCAACAACTTCTAATGCTATCGGTTTAAACTTCGGAATATATACTATGGAACATCACACACCCCTCCCCGCGGGGGGGGTGGGGAAACAAAACCGGGGTTGATTGGCCCCATCATTGTGGTATTTTGGTCGCCGCGTGTCAAACACGCGGGGCTTTTGGTGTGGCATATAGCCTTTTTGTTTATTGCAAGCATTTATTTATTATTATGTAAACAAACGCCCGCTGCGTTGAGTATAGTACCGCTCTAGGCGCGAGTCGAGCTTTCTGGGTGTAAAGTGCCCATTAGCGATCAGCTGCCGAGCGGTAACTCGATGGATTAAGTTCGTGAATGGTCAGTTGGGGGCGGGGACTTTATTATAAGTTCCCGCGCGTACGCTCTGCCGTCCGGAGGCCGCGCATGAAGCGGAGCTAAGTCCTTCACGTGGGACTGGCTCGACGCGTCAGCGCGCCGGAACATGTTGGTGGCGAGGCGGGCTATGAAGTCGTCCAGGCTCTCGACTTTTAGATCGCGTGCAATCACGTCATTCCTCACGTACCGAGGAGCAGCGACGATTGTGCGCAGGGCTTTGTTTTGTTCAACCCTTAGGCGCTTTCGTTGGTTTGCAGATGTTAGAGCAAACCACGATGGGGCTGCGTACGTGAGGCGTGACCGCACGTAGATTTTGTATACCTACTTTAGTACGTAGCGGAAGGATGCTTGACGAGAGCACTGGGCGGAGGAGAGCCCGGGTAGAGCGTACTGTCGATACGACTCTGTCCACGTGCTTTGTCATGGACAATCGGCGGTCCAAAGTGACTCCGAGGTACTTTGCGGAGTTGGTCCACTCGATGTCCTGTCCTTGCAAACTTAGCTTTGTCGGAGGGTAGAGGTGTCGGCGAGTAACGTGCAGCGCTTGCGTCTTAGACACATTTACCGACAGTCTCCATGCTGACAGCCATTCTGGGAGAGCATCCAGGGCCTTTTGCATCTTGCGTGCGGCCTGGGCTGGGTTTATTGACGCGGTGTAGAAGGCCGCGTCATCGGCAAATAAGGCCAGGTTTGTTTCACCGGCAACGGGCATGTCGTCGGTATAACATGAATAACACGCCGGGGAGAGACAACTCCCCTGCGGTACTCCGGCCTCTATTCGCCGCACGTTGGAGTCTTCGTCGCCACTTCGGAATAGTTCTAGCCCAACCGTTTTGCTCAATATTGCTAGCGCAACCGTGGTGGATTCGACAATACGACATGAAAAGCAGTTTTTTTTTTTTTTTTTTTTTTTTTGCGATTTCGAAGTTGGTCCCATAGTAAAAGTTGATCGTATGCATGAGTACTTTACGTGGTTTATGTTAATGTCGTATGTCGTATCCACCCCGTATTAACTTCATGTTTAGTTTCCTAGCAAAAGGAGCAGAAATCGGGATCGAAATTTAAAATTAGGGCTACAAGTTCAAATATATCATATGAATCATATGAAAGGGCTTTATTTATTAGTTCCAAAACAGGTCTTTATTTCCATTGATAATGCATAGTTTTTTAGCCCCCTTATCTCCGAAGTTCAAAAAACAAAAATCAAAAATAATTACAGTTGAACAATGTGTAACTAGCACAGTATTTTCATAATCATAAAAAATCCTTCACAAACTTAGTTATACGGTCCGGGTTTTCAAAACAGTTATGGCCCACACCAAGAAATATACATCCCAGGAAGTTCGGAACCGCGAGTCAGACTCGAACTCGCCGGTTTTAATACATAGTCGAGAGATGAAATTATAGCGGTTAATTAAATAGATTTTTTATGTAAATTTCATGACAATATAAGAAAAATTAAAACTTTTTAACAAAAAAATAAACCACCGAAAAAACTGAAAATCAAAAAATAATTTTGAATATAACTTGAATTTTATAAGGTTTTGCAGTCGGGGACAAACCAATAACCTAAGTTGGTTTGTCTAAAAAGGAAGCTAAGCAATATTGCTAACGCAATTCATTTTTTCGAATTTAAAGCTAGGGCTCTACCGCGTAACTTTGGTGGTAATCGTAACGAACACCATTAATTATTTCATCCAATGATGCGCACGCGGTATGTCGCGACGATGACCATTCGTGGGCCCTGATTGGAAGTAATTCATTAATGGTGTTCGTTACGATTAACACCAAAGTTACGCGGTAGAGCCCCCGGTCCCATAGTAAAAGTTGATCGTATACATGAGTACTTTACGTGGTTTCATTTAATGTCGTATTGTCGTAATAGCTTATGTTATTGGTTTGTCCCCGACTGCAAAACCTTATAAAATTCAAGTTATATTCAAAATTATTTTTTGCTTTTCAGTTTTTTCGGTGGTTTATTTTTTTGTTAAAAAGTTTTTATTTTATAATTTTTTGTGGCTATACTCTACTAATTACTACATGCTTAATTTTGATGTAATACACAATTCAGCATTAAAATCTGTGAGTGAACAATAAATCATCCCTATTTTCCCACCCTTAGGGTAGGTATTTTTTATCCATATTTATATGGGACCACCTTCGAGGTGTACCCTATCCAATAAAAAAAGAATTATCAAAATCGGACTACTCTGTCAAAAGTTATGCGTGATCATACATTAAAAAAAAAAAAAACCTCCGTTTTTTCGTCGGTTAATAAAAAAAAAAAAAAAATATACGCGTCGACTTGTAAACCTCCTCCGTTTTTTCGTCGGTTAATAAGCAGGAGTACCACCAAATAGAAGTGAATTACAAAATAAAAGTTCGATATATACTTAGAAGTTGTTATCAATCTTCTTGTTTCGTGATTATAAATTGTATCATTTCTAATTCAAACCACCGGAACACATATTTCCTTTTATATCTAACATAGTACATAACATCCTACTCTTTGAACGTCGTGAGAAATTGTCTCTGAGACTATAAGATACGTGTATCTAGTTTTTGCAGCTACTAGGTACGTAATAATTTCAATAGCATCAAGGTCTATTCTCGCAATATTTGTTAACGATGTGAATACTGCAGTATGACTGCAGTCTCATTCAATTATTGGATACGGGTGAAAAAATAAAATGGATAGCTTTCCGTCCCGTGCATTCACCCACGATCTCCTATTATACCCCCTCAGGTGTGGAATTGCCAAAAATCCTTTCTTAGTAGCCTACGTTTTAAAAGAACCTGTATTTGTAACCCTATCAATGGGTACCTTTTTACGTCTTCTACAATAGCAACTTTTGGACTGACTTCAGCCATTTAGCAAAGCCATTTTTTTATTCTTAGTTTGTTAATTATTCCCCAGGCACCATGAAAAAATTTGTAAAGTCATCGCAAACTTTTCCAAATTATCTAAAGTATTTATTACAAATCCAGTTAAAAACAACTCTATCATACGACAGCCTGGCAAAATAAGACGCCAGTAAAGTTGAATAGCTGTCTAAGATAAGACGTTACAGTTTATATTGAACTGTATTATAATTATGATCTATGGTAGTTGCCACCAGTCAAGGCAGAAATGGGCTTGAGTGCGCCTCAGGTCATATTCTTGTCTTGCTATGATTTAGTTGTAGCCTTTTATTATGACACGAGATTGGGTACCTTTAGTTTATCATATCTCTATTTATATAAATCAATGTTTGTCTGTTTGTACCATTTGCGTTCCTATATACCTATACCAGTCAGCTTTGAAGTATTATAATCTAGATAGGTATTATCCCGAGAAAGTGGGTAAAATCGCGGGGGACAGCTAGTCATTCATACGATTGCGGTGAAACTTTAATGAGTTATTAGTTCGCAGGTTGGGAACGGTTTATGCCATATAAAAAACCGATCAAGTGCGAGTCGGACTTGCACATGAAATCCGTTAAGACGTTTCTTGTATGGGGGAATGGGGGACCCTTTAATTATTAATTTTATGTAATTTTTATTATTTGTTGTTACTTAATACGACATACTGACAGACGGAGGGATAGATATACACTATGGATAGCGGAGGCTTAGCAATAGAAACCTGTTGGCACTCTTTGTAATTCTAAAATGAAAAGCGCTGCACATTAGCTAGTGGTTTATAAAGATATTAAAGATTCGAAGTGCTATATTAATTTTATTGATATTACTATGTGTTGATAGACGTGCAAGTATTTACCCTATTGTTTTTTTTTTTTTTGTTTTAATTTATTTTAACTTTTTATAAATTCTATTATAAATTATACAGTTTCGCCGAACTGCACAACACAGTTTGTTGGCGAAAGAGATAAACAATGTATTTGTACTACTAGTGTTCTTGTCGTATAAGACCACATTATGTCGAAAGCCTCGTTCCTCACTTTGGGAAGTGATCTTTATGGCCTCGCGCACACGAGATGCATGTCAGATAAGTTTTATTGTCATTTTTACAGCAATATCTGTGACTAAAGCGCTCGGATACGATCGGAAGAGTTCCACTCACGCACCGTGTGTCGACCCTTGCGCATTGTGTAACAAGCCTTATTCTATAATGTTGCTTTTGTCATATGAGGGAAGAGTGTTGCTTTTATGACCTCAGAATATGGACTTGTGAGGCTACCTGCAGAGTTTTAAGGTCTTTGGAGGACTGGGGGCTAGACTTGACGTCTGTTCTTCTTCAAAGGAGGTCGTAACACAAGAAAGCTTAGTTGGCCGTCTGAACACTCTATTGTTACCTGTGTGCCCTTCTTTAAAATACTTTTTTTAATTCATTCTACAGAGTGACTCTGAGAAACATTGCAAGTTAATGAGTACATTATTACCAACTAGCTGTCCACCGCGGTTTCAGCCGCGTTCCCGGGATAAAAAGTAGCCTATGGTATGGAGAAGGATCTCCATACCATAGGTTATCTTCATGCCAAATTGCATGATGATCCGTTGCGTAGTTGAGGCATGAAGGCGTAACAAACAAACAAACTCACTTTCGCATTACTTAGGATTACAGTATTTGTGTGCATCAAAAAACAATGGATTCTGTTATGTCTAAGCGATTATAATTGGTTTGCGTGTAACGTGTTCGTAATACAGTTATTAGTAATTTGTAAGGAAAAAGTGGTGAGTTACAGATTTCATAACCAATCACTATTCGACGTCTCAAGATGTTTGACAATTTGTGACGGTGTAATAGTTTTCTCAGTAATGCTTTCGAGCATGACTTGAGATCTGCCTTTTAATTTTTAAGGCCATTTAGCTATGAATAAATGTATGAATTGTGTCGGTCGTCTCCATGTAGAACTCTCACTTCATAATTTCTTCTAGCAACGTATAATAATGCTTATAATTTCCATTATCAGCAATTACCAAATTAATTATGTATTACCTGCCAATAAAAAAAAACTTCCCAAGCATCCAAGATAAGGCTCTACATTTACAATCGTAACATTGAATTGAACCATTTGCCCGTATAATGAATTTCTAATGCTACTAATACAGTAGTTGCGTTTCGATAATTGCTATCATTATCAATTTTAAGGTCGTGAAAATGTTTAAGCTTGCTAGTAATGAGCAGGCCCGGTTGGCTGACGTGTAATTCCGCAGCTACTTCATGTAAAGACCTATGAGGTGTGAATTTGTTTAGTTTCCGGGTATACTTACGTTTTTTTTTGTTTTTTTTTTGCTTTGCTCGCGATGTCAATTGTGGACGTTACAAGGAGCCTACAACGAGCGCGATGCGGGTCCGTGGTCATGTAAAAACTGAAGATCGGGCGGAGCGCAGTCGAGCGCGAGACGAATGCTCGTTCGAGGCTCGCAAGTCCGTCCACACTACGCAAACAACGAACGAATCCTGCTCGTTCGTGGCTCGGCACCATTACACTTCTATCATGTAATTTTTATGTTACGATAAACTATTATGCTATTCTGTACTATTAAAATAAATATATTTAACGTTTATTATTATTAGTCAATGGTAATATTCCTCCTAGTAGGTACATATTCCATTTGAAAATGTGTTTGTTAATATATAACAGGTGGATCTTTTGGATATTTTCGAAACCTATGTTGGGTTAGTCATGCTGAACAACTTTTACTACGGGACCAATAGCAAATTCTCAAAGAAAAAAAAAAAAAAAGTTAAGTTAAAGAAAAGAAAAGTTAACAATTTTTTTTTGATTCAGTGTTGGTCCCCTAGTAAAAGTTGTTCAGCATGACTAACCCAACATATGTTTCGAAAATATGCCATCTCAAAATCTCCACCCAGTATGTGTAATTAAATATGTACGAGGAACTACAATTCAAGTTACTAATGGAAGAATATGCGCATGAACATTATTTTCGTATCCAATTTACTTTATAAAGTAAAATATACCTACCAGTTTATTAATTTCAGTTCATTTTAGAATGGTAAGTACAATAACAAAAACTAAATTAATATTTGTAGACATAAATCCGCACGATACGTTTTTAATTAAAACCATGTCAGCGGCAACTTTGGTATCGTTTGTGAAACGCGCAAATTAACCGTTTGATTTAGATTCCTTAAACGCTGGGTTCTCACGGACTCCATAATTAGCGGGCTCTGGTGAAGCAAGGATTATAATGAGAACGTTGTTCGCAACCGTTTTCATTTGAATTGTTACTTTTTACTGACTCACTGACTACTTATAATATTGGTAATAGCGCATGAGAGTGTTTTATGTTGTATGAAAGAAGCCTGTGAATTATAGTCGTTACCGAAAATATATTAATGTTTGATGGAATAAAACCTGTCTTGCATTTTTATTTTGAGTTGCACGGTGGAAGTGTACTTTCCAGTACCTACCAGGGCTAAAAAGGAAGCAATATTGTCATTGGAATTAGTTTTTCCCTTATCATCAATTCCGAATCTTTTAATGTAATGAATTTAAAAATGAGTTTTTTTTATACTACTTAGGTAGGAAACAAGCATACGGCCCGCCTTATGGTAAGCGTTTACCGTAGCCTATGGACGCTTGCAACACCAGGGATGTCACTCGCACGTAGCTGACCCTGCAGAAATATCTCCACACCCTTTTTGAAGAACCCTATGCTGTACTCCACTGTAAAACCACGGCGGGGAGCTCATTCCACAATCTGAGCGTCCGCGGAAGGAAGCTCCTTTGAACCCGCACGGTTTGAAACAATTCTGGTTTCAATATAATGAGGAATGGACTCCCCGTCGATGGCGAGAGTTGCGATGGTGGAAGGCAGCCGTGGGCATCATCTTCAACAATTCTACAGATCACTATCCGTGGTACAAGCGGTACAACACATAAGGAGTCTCTCCATAGACTGAGGGGCTCTAAACCTTTTGTGAGCGAGTGAATATTTCGACAAAAAAATTGAAGTATGTAGATAATTCGAAAAATGAATTCCACTAGCAATATTGCTTGAGCGGCCTTTTTAGCTCCCTGGCTACCTATTAAGAAATTCCGATGCCATTCGCCTTCCGGTGTGTACCGGTAATAGTTGAGATCAGATCTCTTCTAAGGCTCTGCTGTGTGCTTACACTTTCGGCACTCGCTTACCATAGAGAAATTATGGCCAAACAATGTTTAAAAAAAACAATTATACTTTTGTTTAAACGTAAGACTTTTCGTCTTACATTTTTATTATTTTTTTATTTTTATTTTATGAAGTGACATGAAAGTATAGGCCCAAAATTTGGCCTTAGTACCCTTACCCGGACAAGTCGGCGAGCTAGCTCTCAACCGTAGTTATGATTAGGTAACAAGGCCTGAGGGTGCCCCAGTTGGGGCCTAACCTCGGCTCAGGGCTGTTACCGAGGGGAGGGAATGGACTAATTTTCGTCTTACGATAAGCGACACGTTTAAACATGCTATGTCTTTTTTGCATTTTTTCCCAATGATTTATTTAACTCGCAGCTGCTCTACATATTATGTCCCGTGTATTCAATATTATTTGAAAGCTTGATAAATCGTGACTGAAAACTCATAAGGCGGTCAAGTAAATCGTTGTGCATACAAAACCAGTCAGTTTTGGTGTTAAACGTAAGTCTTACCTTGTTACCAATAAATAACAATATTGTGTGATATATTAACCACGGATTGGTTTCTTGTCTCATTAGAACGAACTAGTTGCCTGAATAATTGCCTCACCGAATCCATATTCGAGCCTGACTTCAGCTGTTTGAAACATATTACCTGAAAACAAAGAAAAATTGTTAATTAGTTTGCGAGTAAACAATAAACGATAAATATTACAAGTACTTTCTGTGTTTGAAAAAATCTCAGTGTTGAAATTCGCTTCCAATTTATGTGATTGTTTGATGTTTAGAAATGCAGCTCGTTGATGTCTTTTACACGCAGGTTTTTGTAATAATATTTTTTCATATTTGATGTTTTTCTTTTCTTTTCTTCAATGGCGTCACACGGCTTGTGTATTTTACCATTTCCAGTTATATTATAAGTTCTAGTCACAATAAATCACTTGCACATAGTCCTCAGTCAGTCACCGTCCATAAAAGTCATGTTTTAGTACAATGGTGGTCATTTTACTAAAACTTTTCACGGACTTCTTGAGACTACTTGAAAAGTCACGATACACATAATTCATTTCATTTGAAATTAATTTTGCACATGTATTGATCTTTATTGGATAAAATACCACCGATAATATGCAATAAAACTCAAAATCCACGAATTTATGAAAATAAAAATGAAAACGCAACGTCACTGCAAGTTCCCGCCATAAAGTCCATATTTGATGTTATTTTATGCAAAATACTGCGAGAAACAATTATTCCGATAAATCGCGTATCAATCAATTCCCATGTTCAATCGGTACCTACTTTATGGCCCAATTTTTCCCATGCGCGGTTTTAATTGTAACGGAAGGTCGCTTACGCCATATATAATCGTAGATATAATTATGGACGTTAAATATAATATAGTATATCGCAACTGGCCCCTCTGTGCAATGGGTGGGTAATTTTGCGTGCGTTTAATGTGCAATCCCCGTGTAGTCTTAGTCGCGCACTGCGTCCGTTTGTACGTTATTAAGTTATAAGATATAGCGGGGGCGACGCATAGAAGGACGACTTGAAAAATTACTGTAAAAGGATTAAAGGGTCTTCTTGCCGGAGTCTTCTCAGTTTTAGAAACGGTATGGTTTCAAGTGTGTTCTAAGCCGTTGGTAGAGTCAACTCTGTCGTTCTGCCTTATCAGGACATAAACTGAATAAAATACTTTTTGATTTGATTGTCGTCTGGGTGATTTATCGTGTGATTGTTTTATAAATGAAACTAAAGAAATAAATAAATAATATTTATAAATTATTATAAAATAAATATAAATAAAGAAAATAGAAAAATTTCACGAATGTTATTTTCGTTGGATTACTATAAATTGTATTTATGTGTTTTATCGCTGTCACTTTCAACTCACATCCACCATCATTTTGTTACCTTAATGAGGAGAACAACTAAATGCCGTTTGGAAATATATAAAAGGGATGTCATTGTCTTGTTATAATGAGCAATTTGTTGCTCTACATATTTGCCATAAAGTTCGTTATGGGTTGTAAGACTTAAATGATATCTGACAATATTCAAAATAGTGTAATTGGACTGTTTTACAAAAAAAATAAACCGACTTCAAAGTACACTACGAAGTAATCAAATCCTGATCTGATGACAATGGGACCAGACGGGAAGTGTAACCTTCTAGACAATAAAATAATTTTCCAAATCGGTTAATAAATGACGGAGTTATGAGGTAACAAATATAAAAAAAAAATACAACCGAATTGAGAACCTCCTTTTTTTGAAGTCGGTAAAAAATGGGGCAGAAAGGTATATAAGCAAAACATATTCAAGAACATGAACTTGCAATTAAAAAAAATGTCTCGTTTCATGTTTCAAGGTGCGTAAAAATCACGTAAAATTACAATAATATAATTATTGTTCAAAGTTGTTTGTAAGGTCGGCTACTTTTTATTACAAACAAAAACGGCTAACGAATTATTTCGCAAGTCGATCGCTTATGTCCTCAACCTTAATTTGGCACACTCGTATCTAGATAGGATATGCCCAGTTGATGGCAAAAGCAAACAACCATATGAATGGGAAGTAGTGCGTACTCGATATTAAACTATGTGATGAAATAAATAATAAATATCCTGGGACATTCCTCACACACGGTCATCTTATCCCAAACAAAGCAGAGCTTGTACTATGGAAACCCTGAATAACTGATATAATACATATACTACTTTTTGTTTGTAAATACATACTTAATATACATAATTACACCCAGACTCAGGACATACAGACATGTTCATGCACACAAATGCATGCCCTGGTGGGAATCGAACCCACGACCTACGGCGCTATAGGTTAAGACTCCACGTCGCGCCAACGGGCCCGTCTAAGTGCACGCAACTTTCGTTGCAAACAACAAGAGGCTTTGTGCACTGGCTTGCATTAATTTCGTTTATTTACTTTGTGGTTACCGATGTAATTTAAAATTTCCCAGACACTGGATCACGTAATCAGTTATCGATTACTAGAATGTCTGTTAATATTGTTTCACAATGTTGTATGGGTTTCTAGAATCAGTTTGATAAATTAACAAAACAAATATTGCAGATGACGGGCTTGACAGGCAGCGCCGCAGGTCGTGGGTTCGATTCCCACACAGGACATGCATTTGTGTGCATGAACATGTCTGTATGTCCTGAGTCTGGGTGTAATTATGTATATTAAGTATGTATTTACAAACAAAAAGTAGTATATGTATTATATCAGTTATCTGGTTTCCATAGTACAAGCTTTGCTTAGTTTGGGATCAGATGACCGTGAGTGTGGAATGTCCCAGGATAAAAAAAAAAAAAAAAAGATACGGAAGCTGTTGCAATATTAAAACATACACTTACAATGGTTGTATTTAAATAGTCTTAGGAATAATAAAAAACGTTTACGATTAATATCTCATCAAAATCGTATACGTTATCGGTCGTCTGTCATTCGATTGTGTATCGATTGTTAGGCCTTGACATCGCGACCATTACTCACGCTTTCGCAACTCACGGTCAAGCCTGCTAATAATATTTGCACCAGTTTAATACGAGCATTATTAATTTGAAAGATTAAATACCAATTTTAATACATATATGGACCATCGAGACTTATTCCGCCTAAAATAATGTTTTTTATCGGTTTAACGGACATTTATTGAATTAAAAGCACATAAATCTTATTATTATCAATTTAATCGATTCATTTCGAACGCGTAATTGATCCATTCGAATAAAATATTGAATGCATTTACAATGTTTTCTATCTGATACTTATCTGTATGTCATTCTGTCTGTATTCTATAGCAGTTATGACTTAAGAGAAATGTTACTTGAGATGCTGTGTCAAATTATAATAGAGCTTTTAAATTATTTAAAAAAATCTGATTTGCATCCAATATGTTAAAGTTTTTATGAATGACATGATTTTATGGAATGGATAAATGTAATGGTGCGTCCATGCTACGCGAATCGAGCACGAGCCGAGCCACGAACGAACATGCAACGAGCCTACAACGAGCACGATGCGAATCCCTTTGTTTGACATTGAAAAAACTGACAATCGCGCTCGTTCGTGGCTCGCAAGCCCGTCCACGCAACGCGAATCGTGCTTGCAGTGGCTCGGCTCGTGCTTGGTTCGCCAAGCATGGACGCACCATAAGCTATAATTAGTTTCGTGACTGAAACTTTAATCTTGAAACTAGGAAATACAATTGTGTAAGTTTTAATTTAAGTTCAACACAAGAAATCATTATCAGAAATCAGCATCAGCTGCCGCGTTCGGTCTAATTTAATTTAAAGCCAACCGTGGCGACACGCCCAAAGCGAAATATTTAAATACAGTCGTGATAAGTCGATATCAAATTAACGTCACTGTATCGACTATCGATATAAATTGTAGTGTAGGTACGTTAATATAATAATGAGTGGTTTGGTGTTTCTATAACAACGTAATAGAGACAGGCGTCGTTCAGGTCTTGGTTCACACGATTACGCCTCGCAGGCCTCCTACAATTGTACCTTTAGGATAACATGAAAGTGTTGTGTACGATGATTCATAGTTTGTAAAACGTCGATATTAGCCCGAAGGCGAACATTAGTACCGACTAGAGAATTTCGTGTTTCTTCCGCAATCGTGTATGATATGATTGACCAGTGTCCTGTTCAGTCACGTTAATTTAAATACTTACCTTCCGGCTCTTTGAATTTGTAATATCGATGCTTTTTTTTATACAACTTAGTCGATAAACAAGCATACGGCCCGCCTGATGGTATGCGGTTACCTACCGTAGCCATATAGACGCTTGCAACATACGAAGCATCGTTCACGCGTTATCGACCTATCCCCCCTCCCCTATGAGCTCTGGCAACCTTACTCACGCGCAGGAACACAACTATACACAACATAAAGTTATTTGGCTGCGGTATTCTGTAAGGTGGAGGTACTTCCCCAGTCGAGCTGATCTTTGAGCGAATAAACGCTATGCTCTACCTCTCTTAAAGCTTGATTCTAATTCGTATGAATTACAGTGTATGCTATCATATGCTATTTGTTTGATATATTTTTGTGTATAGCACACCGAGCATTTCTTACACCCAGCAAACTATGTCCAAGATTACTGTAAATAACGGAAGCTTATGATGCCATTATGAATGGTGAAGCGCTTGTGGTGTAGCATAATTTGCCATACTTCAGCGATAGTCAGAGCTAAGCTACCACCAGTGAGGCCGGTACCTGGATGGGTGACCTAGGCAGCATGAAAACTCCAACAGTCGGTTGACCACTAGCTTACCTCCACCAATCCACAATGGGTATGAGTGGTATCTACCCATTCCCTTTGACCGTCCTTTCAGAAATAGAGGCCTGTTGACAGCAGTGGGAGTGGGACATTATAGGCTGATGATAATATTGAGTTTGAATAAAACTCTTTTTATCCTGAGAAAACCATTAAATCCCGCGGATCTATATGGGTAAATACGCGGGGCGAGAATTATGACTGAATTAAGTATAGTGATAAGTTGATTTGAAATGTATCATTGAAACTTTGCGTGGGTGCACTTAATAGTGTTGTTTATGCAATAAATTACAATTAAACAATATGCAAATTGTCGAGATAGCAACGCACGAATAAGCTCAAAGTTTCTATCTAATGGATGTATGAAATGAAATGTGCATGCAACGTTTCTGTTTCACTTTGATTACGCGATGCTGAATATTTGATTACAGAAAGTAGGTAGATAAATAGTTTTAATAATTTCTTTATCATGTATTAAGGCTTCCTTAACTTATTTGTTATAAATTTAATTAAATAAACCTCTGCAATATTTAGGTAAGTATTACATATTGGTGCGTCCATGGTACGCGAACCGAGCACGAGCCGAGCCTCGAACGAACAGAATTCGTTCATTACTCGCGATGTTAATTGTGGCCGTACAACGAGCATACAACACGAACGCGGTGCGAATCCCTGTTTGTGAAAATCGGCGGAGCGCAGTCGAGCGCGATCCGAATGCTCGTTCGAGGCTTGCAAGGCCGTCCACGCTAAGCGAATCCGTGCTCCACGTGTCCTCGTCGTCCGTGCATCACCCGTGGCTTCAGCTGGAAATCAGCGCTGTAGTTATCTGCAGCACATGCTGAGCTGGGGGCTTTTGGACCCATCATGGTACATACTTACAATGCCGCCAAATTTTACCATGATTTTTACAATGTTCTGTATTATTTTATTGCCTTATAAAATGTATTGTATTGTTGTATATTGTGCTATTTTGTAGTGTCCAATAAATATTTCTTTCTTTTTTTCAGTTCACGTTGCATGGACGCACCATTAGATATGACTAGCATTTCTTAATATGGGAACCTCAGAAACGGATACTTACCAAATAATTATATTAATTATGTCTCTACAAGCTATTTAGATATAAAAAACCGTCAGTAGCTTAATTGACTAATAATAATTTTAATCAATTATATTTTATTGCTTCCCGTGCTCCTAATTCACTTTGTAATTGAATTCAATATCACAATTTTAACTTTTACATGTATATTTTTACTTCAGAGTCAATGAGTGACGACAAATATTTTCAATTCACAGGAAAATAATTTTCAATAAAATATATAAATAATATAATATATAAATAATAATATACTCTTTATTTTTATTTATTTTATTTTTATTTATTTGGCTCACATAACAGGTACACATCAAATACAAAGCAGGTTACATAGAATAATAAAACAGCACTAGACATGTACCCAAAAACATGTGGGCACAACATGACAAACAAAGTAATTTTTACTTTGCACGACATTTTAAAGATCAAAATAACAAAAACTCTCCAAGATGTATATCGTGATTTATTAATGCAGTATAGCTTTATTCAAATGATCTATGATGCAGAAAATAAAATTCAGTATGTTTTATGAACAGTACGTTTAGTCTACTAAATCATCGGAGCAAGCGAAAGTCAGATGATTGCATCGAATGTACCAATTATCAAATTTCTATGAATAATTTCGCGCATATATGGACTTCGAAAAAAAATGATTCATCGGATGATATCACAGCGGCTATACTCTCAATCAAATTATGTAAGCATTTATGAATTATGATGGTATATGATATTACATGTGAAAGCAAAAAAAAATGCACCTTAAAATATGGCACTTTAAACTTAGAATAGAATAACAAGTAACTATAGTGCAGCAGCAGTAGTTAAATGCGATCACTATTATGTCTAGTGAAGCTTGAAGAAGCCCTCAGCGCTTAGCGAATAGTCCGTAAAATAAAGCTATCATCTCATATATTCCAGTCATTTTAAAGAACAGCATTACCCATTTGAAATAATTGCCATGAATTCTTAATTAAACAACATAACTTCTTCCATGCCAACCATATGATTGAAGATATGGCATAATTCCCATGCGTGGTTAGTAGTAACCCCAACGGCGGCGGAAGTTCCGTAACTGTCAACAAGACACCAGAGCGTGACGTGACCGTGGGCTCTATGCCCTGCCAGTGGAAACACGTGACCCACTGAAGACATTACCTAGATGTTGATTTTATACAATGGTACGGGGGAGGCAAGGCGTGAAATTTCAGTTTTATTTGATAGCTAATGAAGTGGGCGTTTTAAGGTTCTGTAAGCATGTACTAATTTATCAAAAGGAAGTGTGAACTTGTGATAAATATGCCTCCTTTTGAAAAATTTGTAGATTGATTAGATGAGCTCCTTTCTCAGATCAATTGAATATTACTTATATATAGTATAGAGGACATAATATGCTTAGTAGCTCCGTCTCTTTTTTTATTTTTATATAGCTAACGAAATTAGTACATATTTGATACTAGTTTTATGATTCGCAGGAAACTGAGAAGGATGAAAACCCTTAAACCCCTTATTTACCCTTATTTTAAGAGTAACTTTTTGAAAAAGCCAGCCTAAGGAGATAATACCGGTGGCAAAATTTCAAGTTTTGAGACCCTACGATTTGAGCAGAGCGTTGATCAATCAGCCGTAGTCAGTTTCTCCTTTTATAGGTTCCATACATAGTAACCTATGCTATACGATTACGAATTTCTAATGAGAATGTTGAAACAAACAAAAATACCGGACGCAGTCAGAATTTGATCTATTGTAGACAAATCATGTTTGTATTTTGATCGACACCTTGACGAGCGCACAATAACACTAGTTACAAAATCGTTCACACGTTATGATATAAAAGTAACAAACAAAAGCAACAAAGAGACCATAATTCGTACGATATGAAGGCCAAACGACTAAGGCCGGACTCTACAAGCCAATTTTATTAAAGGTGATGAAATGATTACACATGGTAATTGACCATTTTAGTTATTGTATTACTGATTCGTTTCTTTTCTGTTTCCTTTACGTGGGAATGATATGCTACAATGAAGTTATTTAAGTCAAATTAGACTTGTCGGTTCGTTAGTTTTAAGCAGAACAATACAACTGTTAAGTACATAAAATAGATATAAAATATTATTGAATTTTTAAAAGCATTCGTTGGTTAAGTCACGATTTTGTGTAATGTCAAGTTTGTGTCCTAAACTTTATTTTATAGATGCTACTACAATACACTCCCTTGACTTGCGGATAAAAAATAACAATTGTTTGTTTGTTTTAAACAAAACCCGCGCTGTCAAACAGTCAAAGGATTAATCCTTTTAGCGGGCGAGGAAAACAATAGAAATCAATTGTTATTTTTTGTTTATTGTTATTTATTTACCTATTTTTGACGAAGTTTTATAGGCAAATGGAACATTAGTATATAGGGTGACTGGTAATTATTAAACGATACTTAGACTAACTCATGATAATAAACAACTTTCCCAAAGTTTTTTTTAATTTACTTAGCACGTGAGCCCATTGTATTTAATACCTAACAAGAATAAGAATACACTATCAGCTTTTATTTAATTTAGTTATTTATCCCTATTTGTTTCTTTGGGAAAGTTGTTTGTTATCATGAGTACAATCTAAGTATTCTTTTACTAATTACCAGTCACCCTATATATGTCACACGATTAAATTCCAAGATAACTACGGTTAGCATTATAACAGTGCGTGTAACCACGGATACACGATCCGGAAACGCGTATCGCAACTTTAAAGCGTATTTAATTCGACATGATTCCGTAACAGACACGCTTTAATTCCGTTGCACCACATGAGATCCTTTCAGAGGTGATTCTAGTGTCGACATGTATATTTTACGACATCCGGTCCGGATTTAGTCTATTAAAAACCTATTAGAACTGTGTATAAGATGATGGCAAATAGATTTATGATTTGTAAATCCTTCAATCTTGTTTTAATAAAATTATCTGTCCACAATATTCCAACTCACAATCTATCAATGAAAAATATTCTCTTGTTTTGAAATTATTATTAATAACTACATCTAATTACAAAATTAAAATAAAATAACACTTACTATAATAATCTTAAAACAAATGACGAAATAATAGAAATCTCATACAATAAAACATTACGGAAAAACGTAAAATTATATATCATCAGACCCTGTAGCGTATATTACAATAATTTCCCCTTTTTCATTGTCAAAACAACAATAAAGTAACGCGATCCTACGAACATCAGTAAATACAATGGGAAACCTTGCCCACGTCTCCAATTGTTCATAAATACGCGCAGCAATACGAATTATTAATATTATTATGCTGTGTTGCATCACGTGCGCGGCGTAATGATGATTGATACTCTAACGTGTTCTATGACACCGTTATTAGTGGTAGGCTGTCGAAGGAAAACTGGTTCATCACACGCATCACAAAAAGTCTGCTCATCAATCACAACTACAGTGGAATCCGCTGTTGAATTAAACTGCGCTATTTTTCTAACATTGCCAATTAGGGTTTTCGCAACATGGAACAGAGGAGTTGCGTCAACTGGGGGCTAACGAGCGCGAGCGTCAGACTGATCGGTTGCAACTGGCAACAATCTTTTCTTTATAAAGTCGGATAGCAATTAATATTACTTAACTCGAAATAATGAACGTTTCACGCCTCAGTTGCCACACGACACCACAGCTTAGAGCTCCGCCTGAACCGAGTCTTTTTATCCTATCGTATTACAATACTCTCGTTCGCCGCTTAAGAAGCTAAATAATGTTTATACAAACAATAGTAGCATGACAATCATCGCTGCAATGAATTACGTCGACGATATCAGATTGTTGGATGATAAATGCTCAATTAGTATACCGTACCGACCAATGCCACAAACAGAATACTAATCCATAAAGGATAATTGCTGTGATTGTGGCACTTTGGCTTTATGTTTTATTTGAGATTACATTATAGAAACATGAGTGTGTCAAAAAAAACTTTATATACTCTGAGATAAAACTAAATCTTCATTACTACTTTCACATGTCTAAATCAAGTAGATGGTATCGCAAAACAACCACAAAAAAATACAACAAAACTATGTAGGTAACTAAGCAAAGATGGAGTAATAATTTTATGAATGAACAAGATTGTATAGTAAGTAGTAATAGTTAATGTTTTGGAATCTTGAACTTCAGAGTCCCGAATGGTGGTGGCCGTAAAAATTGTCGGCGGAATTTGTTGAGAAGCAAGTTTGGTAAATTAGTCACGTATATTCACACGTTCTAGACCATTTTGTCGGACGTGACTGGCACGATCGCTATACGTACTTTAATTCCAAACGCGTTGTTCACTCGAAGTGGTTTCACTGTTCGATAGATACATTATTTTTGTATCTGGAGCGGGAACCAACTTTCGCTAGAAGTGTTTTATTTTTGTTAAAGTCCATTCCACGAACTCACGTGTTGGCCCTTTTTGTTCGTTTGGCAATATCGCCACTTTTAGATACCTATCTTTTTGGTATTCTTCTGTCTTTTTATTTTGACCTGCTTTCTAAGTAGGTAGGTAGGTACCTACGTACTTTTAAATGACGAAGCCTAGCTTTATCTATAATGATATTAGAAAATAGGAAGGAAAATTATAAATCAGCTAACGACCATGAAGATTGATTGGAGCGGATGCAACTATCATTTTCTATTTATATTTATAGTCTTCTTTTCCTTTATCATCTCCTTAAAAAAAAAACGGCGCGTCATTTTCCATAATTATTTGTTAATTAAGTTGGGTGGTTGATTATTACTAAAAAAAACTATGTGACTTATAGTATTGCAAATTTACGGCGTCGCCGTCATTAATAGACTACCTAAGTCGCACGTATCGTAATAAACTATATAGGTATATATATATATTGTACCTAAATCTGCCAATGATATCTGCCATAGTACAAGCTTCGTGTAGCTTAGGATCAGATGCCGAGTGTGATGCCGATGAAATATCATAGGATTATTTTCCGATTTTGTCATAGTAATTTCGAAATGTTGGACCTACCCTAGTTTTAAGTCTTTGTTATTAGTGTCAGGGTTATTCACTACAATTTATTAAATATAGAGCATTACTACAAGTTTGCTGTGTTTACTAATCGCGGAAACGCATTTGACTTAATAATAATATTAAATAGACTATACACTTAATTGGGCATATCCTTTTACGATTTGAATTTATTTCTACACCAGTCAAATGGCAAGCCTTTACAAGTAGCATTAACTACACTTAGCGTAATCCTAATAAAATAAAGCTTTAATTTTTTATATAAAAGGAAATAAATTGTTGGACTTACATTTAACTTCCTTCACACGGGAATGCCATTTCCAATTTCTCAAATGAGCAAGGAAATTAGATTCTTAATGCATAAATGTAACCCTTCAATATTTACATAGCCTTCATTAAACAAATCTGGTTCTCGCGAGGGACGCGCGTCCTGTAATACCAATTGAAGTTATTGTGCCAATCTACAGGCTGTTCTATTTTAGAAACGTAGGTTATCAGGATGGAATTTTTTTTATTCAATAAAATTAGTCAATTTATTAAAGATATCGATGATCTCGGTCAGTGACAAATCTTAGTAAGTATCATCATCATCATCATCAGCCTATAAAGGCCCACTGCTGAGCACAGGCCTCCTTTCACAAATCGGGGTGAAAGGGGATGGGCAGATACTCTACCACGCGTGCCCACTGCGGATCGGTGGAGTTAGGCTAGTGGCCAACCTACTGTTGGAATTTTTCAAGCCGCCTAGGAGGCATCCAACTAGCTTAACGACTATCACAAACCGGGACCAACGGCTTTACGTGCCTTCCGAAGCACGGAAACGCTCGATTTGAAATACCACTAGGCGGTCACCCATCCAGGTACCGACCAAGACAGACGTAGCTTAACTTTGCCGATCGATTAAGAACGGCTTATCATGCTACACCACGAGCGCTTACCTAAGAAACTAATAATCTAAATACCTATAAAATTAACTTTTAACAAAAACAAAAACTGACTACACAGTGACCTATGACTGACTAATCAGAATTAGACAGACTCAGTAGACTTTTATTATTGGTCCCCAGGAAACAACCCTAATAGGGATGTTGGGGATTGAGGGACCTAATAGGGGCCTCTGACGTCACTTGTTACTAAAAAGTGTACCACACCGTGACGTCACGCGGAATTCCAACAAACCATTTCCTCGTATTTTTTTGATTAATTGACAAATGAAAAAATACTTGTCTAATATTTTTTGATAATGTATATGACGGAGTAAGTAGTTTTTTTCAGGAAACTAGCCCATTCAATAAAAGCTGGACTCTATAGCGTTGTCAATTAGTTTTATTGATGTATAAGTATTGTAGCTTTTATCATTTTTTTACTAGCTCGTCAAAAAATTATACCTCTCATTTAGAGTTATATAATCTTATTTTATATTCGTCCGCGTTAACATTTCTTATTCACTTTGTTATTATGACGTTTATATATAACAATTTGACGTTTTATGTCTGCGAAGCTGTTTGAATGCTTGTAAAACATAATACGTATTGCGTTTCCAATATTTCCTTATAGTGGTGTGTTAATATCATAGTAAAAACCGGCAAACCGATTACGTGGGTCTGTGGAAATTGTTGTCATATTCACACGATTTGCTATTGTTTTATAACTTAAATAGTAAGAAAAGGGATTTTGTTGGGAAAAGATAAATTCACCAACCATATTATTAACCATGAATCATAGACATATAAAGAAATCAAGACGGAGTGTCACCTTATAAGAAAGTGAAGCAAAAAATTTCCTACGTGTGCGTGAGTAAAATCCGTACTGGCCCATGCAGGCACAAATGGTACTGAGCCTTATTGTCACTGTCAACGTCTCAACACGGAATGACAACCGATCGTCTTCCTACGGTCTGTATGTGTGTGTGAGGCCATGTATTTACAAGAACGCCGGCTTCCTATTACTTGCGTCACTTAAGAACACAGACCGTTCCGTCTTAAATTTTTTCTTGGTCTGAGCCATGAATATAATTAACCATGTTCATAGTTGGAACATCAATTTCGAAAACTCTGTAGAAAAAAGTTTCTAATGCATAAATATTTTTTCGTTTCTGACACGTCAAATTAATACAAACCAAAAGATCATGTGTATTTAAAATATGCAGGTATTTATGCATCTGAATCTCAAAAGTTAATGTTCAAATCTACATTATGAACATTATTTTCGACATAATTATATAGTATAATACGGCTTACCCCGCAGATTACCAATAATGTGTCTGGTTTCGAAATTGTCCAGTTTCTATTCTACTTTTTTCTTTTGCAAATAAATCTTTATCAAGTGCCTTTATTCAGTTGAGAGTGCATTTTGTTCGCTTGTCACTTTTATTTTTGAAACCAGTTTTAGGCGACGTAAAAGTTGTTCCTAGATAAATAGGGTTGCATTGTAAAATAGCAGTTGAAGCAGTGTCACCGTGGTAGTCATGATACTGGTTTAGAAAAAAAACATATAGATTTTGATTTATTAGAGAAATATCTCTAATAATAAAAACTTTTTTTTTATGTTAAATGGGCTTGCGTTTGACCTTCGACTGACCCCATGAGGAGTTATGACGAGGCCGAGGATGTAGCACGCTTACCCAGAAAAAGCCTATTCACTCGGACAACTGACATTAACTAGCTACATATGCGTTTCAGAATGCAAACTGTCAAAAAGTTATCAGATCTCATGTAGAGCCAAGCTTATAACTCTACATGCCCTTACTCTACAAGCCCTAACTTCACAAACTAAACTCACCATCGTCAAAATATGTGGGTTGCCAATCCAAAAATGCCTATAATTCCATCAAATACTATAAATACAGTGAGAAATACCTTATCCCAGCAAAAACATTGTTATGTAATATGTTGCCAAGACATATGGCTTACACTGTCAAAAAGTTATCAGATCTCATGTAGAGCCAAGCTCATAACTCTACATGCCCTTACTCTTCAAGCCCTAACTTCAGAAACTAAACACACCGTCGTTAAAATACGTGGTTACAGTATTTGATGGAATTATAGGCATTTTTGGAAAATGTATTTTTGTACTACCGCCCCTGGGTCGCTCGTCGACGACCAAAAAAACATCCGTATATAAATTCCAAAAATTGGAGCTGCGAATGTCTAAAGAATAGAAATTTGACAACCCTGTCAGCAGGCGACATGTCGACGTGCAGCGCAGCATTTGTCTCATCATGTTTATACGTGACGTGTAGTGTTGATTGCCTGTCGAGCCTTGTAATTAGTGTTGTAGATCTAGCAGATGTAACACGCACGAATGTTGTGTGTGACACGTGAGCATTAATTAATATGATAAGTAGTTAATAAGAACGAGCGTGTCTCATTGAATTTATTCACCAAAAACTGATACAAACGAGTATTAGATTATAAGAAGACTGTTTATAAAATGCTGATCCCCAAAATTACTGTAGGGGTTTATTTTATTTATGTATTTATTATAAGATAGCCAACTGCTACATATCTAAACGTTACAAACAATTGGGTTGTATGCTTACAAAAGAATTATAGGCTATCACAACTTTTATTTACATATTACTGTTTGCTATAGCACAATAAAATAATACATACATCCATGATATAAAATAATAAAAATAAAAATTATACAATATATTCAACAAAAAACTTATATTAATTAGATTTTCATATATTAGTTAAATTTAGCTTCGAATAGGCATGGTTTCTTGAAAATCGTTTAACGGGTGTAACGTCAATGAAAGAAAAATAGAGATAATTATGAAGTCTGCTCGAGCAAAGCCGATAATTATATGTGTTATAATAGGAAAATTTATGTTGCAAAAAAAACATTTTCTCAATTACTAAGAACATAGACGAGAAGTTCTAAAATAAATATATTTTTTTTACTTTTTTATGTTAATCATAATTTATGTCAGGCAGGTCCTACTTATAATTTTTTTCAAATAAAGTTTTATTTTAAAACTTGTATAAAAGTAGTCTTTTTAACTCACAAAAATATTGCTTAGAAAGCCACGAGCTGTCACATTGTTTGTTTGACAAGTTCACATCAAGCTGAGAACGCTATTTGGGCTATCTCGCTATTCACATGTCGCGTAATGTCATTTGAATGCCAGTCGCAGTTTGCCGGTGTTAAATTAAGCGTACAGTCGACAGCACAATTCGTTAATTCGATGCTTTTCAATTCACTGTAATATCTGTGAAATTTAAATAAGAGATCCAGATCTACATACCTTTGATGCATTTTTTATTAAGTAACATGGGCCCACACATGGGCCGCTGTTATACTTTTAAAATAGGTTAAAATTAAATAATTGTCAAAATTATTAGTAATCGTGCTTGTATTTATTGAATTTTAAACTAAATTAAAAGAAGCCGTGTAACTTTTGTCACGACTAAATGTTAGAGAATATCACGCAGCCGCGAACACGCCTCCACGAGACAAGTAGGTACCTTTTACTTTGATAAGAACAGATAAACGTTAATTTATTCCAATAAATACCAAAGTAAACAAAACAACGTTCCAAATAGCGTATTTAATTCAAACAATAGCTGTATCTAAATCAGAGTGTCATTTTGTATTGATATAGAGGCAGGCGAGTTTATTTTAACTAGTGGGCCGCGATCACGTTTCAGCGTACCAGACAATGTTCCGTTTCCATAATGAATTGTAATAATTAACAGTTTGCCTCCGGTTTTCCAGTTAATTAATACTTATCCGTCTTTAAAGAATAACCGAGTCCATTGCCGTTTTGCATCAAGAGTGTATGTAATGAATAGAAACAAATGGTAACATCTCATGCAAACGTTCTTCTTCAATCAATTTTACACGTCTCTATATCCGACATATTAAGTTGTAAAATCCATAAATTGTTTCTAAAACAATGAGGTCAAGGCTCCATTTCAATTGAATAATTGCAACAATTGGTTACAATGAGTGATGCCAGATAAATCGAAGTCAGGTCATCTAGTGAATAGATATTTATAAAGATCGAGACACTGATCGATTCTATGACAAGGGCGTTGTCGACATCCGTCTCTTACGTTTGTTTGCGATTTGAAATCGATTAGATCCGCTTTTAAAATTGTCATACAACGAAAGGTTTCAATACCGTGGCGTGTCGTAATAAATGTAACTTTAACACCTGGGGCCGAGTTGCTAAATTCGATCGAGCAGAAGTAATATGGAATGCAATTGTCGTGAACAGAGTCGGCTGGCACATTCACGCTGTGTGGCCTTGTCTACAATAAGGTGCACCTTTAATGGTCCGGAAATTATAAAGCTTTTGTCGTGTACTGTAGATTTGGTATTATAATATAATTTGAGTTTTTGCGGTTTGGCCAAGCCGCGGCCCGCGTCGCCGCCCGAAATTGGATAGGTACCGAGTACATTTCGTAATTACGCAAATAAATTATATTATATGCGGTTTATATACGCTTTGAGTGAAACAATTTACATTAATAGGTATCTTATCTGGTATCTATCAGAATTCATTATTGCTAATTATTTATTACTAGCTATTATATTGTTCAAGAACTTAACGTATTTCGATTGAAGGCTGTGCCGTTTATTAATTGACTAAACACTGATAAGTATTTAACTTTGTACCTGTTGCTATGCGAGTCTCTTACCTACTATTGAGCCGTTCATTAAATTTAATAAGTAATGTCTACAAATACAAATCACGTGACGTACGATCTGAGAATTGCACCCATAGTTCGCAAACTTAAAAGTACCGTATCATAACAAGTGCGTAAGACCAGTTTCAAGATATTTCTCAACCTTGTCACCGGTGCTCCAGTGCGCCCGCGCAAACCCGTTGCACCACCAGTCAATGCACTCAACTGCACCAGTTTGGCGAAAGTAAAAGTTAATACGGACGCACTCGTTCTTGAACCAGTAATACTGTCCAGATACAAAAAAAATATATTTATTTATGCAATCGAGAAATATGAAACTGGCGAAGACAGGAAGAGTATCCGATGCTAAATCCGAACTATGAAAGTTGCAGACGATTGATTGATTTACTGCGTTATAAAAATGTTATACTGTTGAGTAACTTTCGTCGCACATACCTACGTACGTCTAGAAGTGGTCTGTCATTCCTTTAGCGGGTGAAATAAAAAGTGACATGACTAGTCAATTAAGCACTTTCCTCCTCTAATTATTGAGGCCTAGATGGTTTGGAGCGTCTCAATGGCATGAACAAGTCAATTAACTTTTAAGTATGACCATGTGGCCTTTTTTACTGAATGTCGTTCATATAACCTTTGTCGGTGTTTTAAGTATGTGATTACAATGTGTATTAAGGTTTTTTTTTTAAACAACATAATATGATTTCAAAATGATATGTCTAGCCGTAGTCATTTTTTCTTCGAATAGTAAAACAAATATGAAACAGGTTACAAATGCGATTTTAAGATTTCATACATTAGGTAAACTTAATTAAATAAAAAAAAATTTTATTTCAAATCTGTTATATATACGTACATCCATATTTTTAAGTAAAATCTACTTATTTTTTTTTATACCACTAAGGTGGCAAACAAGCATACGGCCCGCCTGATGGTAAGCAGTTACCGTAGCCTATGGACTTATAGGGACATCCTTACTAATACTTAATATTATAAATGCGAAAGTGAGTTTGTTTGTTTGTTACCTTCACGCCTCAACTACTCAACAGATCATCATGAAATTTTGCATGCAGATAGGCTACTTTTTATCCCAGGAACGCGAGCGAAACCGCGGGGGACAGCTAGTACATTATAATTTCAAAGAATACGTACTATTTGAGAAACTACCTAATTTAATTTAATGATTACAATTAGTAAAATTCTCGCTTCACTACTTATAAATATCTTCGGTTTTATTAATGTTTAAATAAATTACTTTGAACATAATTACATCCAAACTAGAATTGACGTGATGTGTTATAAATAAATTATTTCTTGTCCGGAATAATTACTTAAAGCAATAATTAGAATCAATTTAATTAAAATTACTTAAGATGAAATATACTCCAAAACTGTATTGATAAATTAAAATTGCTACAGAATCTAGTTACTTAAATAGTTTCACGAAAAAAAATTTACAATTTGTTTAGATGCATACATTTTTAATGTATAGTTTGCAAATGAGATATTTAATTAGCAATTATTTTGTCAATACCATTCATCATGTTGGCTATTTATTTCAAGCTTTCTATTTATATACCAGATATTTTTATGGACCGTATAGTCATACAATAATAAAGCGTAAAGGCTTTAGTTTTACATCATGGTATTACATGACAACATCATTCTTAGGGTCCCGTACCCGAAGGGTGCCAAACGGGACCCTATAACTAAGACTCCGCTGTCAGTCCGTCCGTCCGTCTGTCTGTCAGTGGGCTGTATCTCATGAACGGTAATAGGTGGACAGCTGAAATTTTCAGAGAATATTGTATTACTATTGCCGCTATAATAACATATAATAAAAATGAAATAAATTAAAGGGGGCGCCTATACAACAAACTTCAATATTTTTGGTGTTTTGTTTTCATATCACAATGACTTAGTTGATATTGTACGGAACCCTCCGTTTGCGAATCTTACTCGCACTTGACCGTTTTTTTTATCCAATATTATTTTTATTTCAAAAGAAATCTTCCAATTTTGTAGTAAATTAAACGTCTTCAATAAAAAGTTCCGTGATCTGATTTCGTCTGTTGTGTAACGTTCAGTTCGCAACAATTGCAAAATTTCATTACAGTACTTTCGCTTCAGCTTTAGGTATTGTTGAGATAAACATTAAATAAGTAATTGACCTCATTAATTATGTTCGCTTACTTAATTAACACCTTGAGCAGGTATTATGAACGATTTAAGCACTATTTACAGTCAAGACACTATAGAGAGTAATGGAGTTGGCTACGGACGTAACAAAGGATTTTTAGAAGAATGATATTTGACAATTATAGAAGTATCACTGATCATGGGCGTAGCTACCGCCGTATCAGCCGTATCAATGATACGGGGCCCCCGGGCTTCAGGGCCCCAAAAATGTGTAACCAAAAGTTTGTAAAAAAAATTACCCTCACAGGCTTCATCGCAGTCAGGTAGAACTGGTAGAAGGCCTCCCCTACAAATTTTGATACAGGGCCCGCCTAGGGCAAACAACGCCACTGTGGAAAACAAGAATACGGCCCGCCTGGTGGTAAGCGGTTACCGTAGCCTATGGACGCTTGCAACACCAGGGGCACCAGGGTTATCATGCGTGCGTTGCCGACCCTGCAGTAATCTCTTCACACCCTTTTTGAACTACCCCATGCTGTACTCCATTGGGAAACCACGGCGGGGAGTTCCTTCCACAGTATGAGCGTCCGCGGAAGGGAGATAAAACACTACACTAATATTAAGTCACATGAGTTTATGTGTATATAGTTTTCTAATAATCTGATAAAATTTAAGTCAGGCCACACCCGAATACGTAAGCAGTCTTAAAGTATAATATTAGAACATAAACATCTATAAATGGATAAACTTAAAAAGTGAAAGTGAAATCGGTGTAGAACAAGTACATACAATCGCCTACGAATTTTCGTAGACTTGCTTGCTAATCTACCTACACCAAATACAGATATATCATAACTTCACATTAATCGATAGACACATTTGTTGTTAGCCCACACTTCCAATGACGTGCAAGCTTAGCTTGTTTCGTTTACGTAACAGACTTTACATGTAGTGTAGACTCAATGAAATATTGTGTCGGTTTGGTACAAAGTTGTAGTGTGTAGCCATGGGAACATTGCGCTCGACACCAGCTGTTCTCGATATTGTAAAACAACTAGATCAGGCCAATAAATCCCGAATCACATTTCGGAATCCAATTTATTACCTTTTATGCCTTGACTAGATGCCAATTACTAAATAAACCCATGCACCTACAGCTGCATTTTTCAACAGTTCGACAGACACCTAATTGGTATCTTTTAAAAAGGTGAATAACCAAGAAAATATGTGCTGCTAAAACTGTTATTAAAACCCGTATGTTATATAAATATGCAAATATTTTTTTAATGCTTAATAGATTTGTATACAAATTCTTTTATAACAAACCATAGGCAGTTTATATCGGAAATCGGCTATTAGTATTCGTAAAGCAAATTAGCTGTCAAATTGAGTTCGATGACAGCGAAGACGAGAACTATAACGGATTCGATGCCACGGCCAACTCGCCGATCTTGACCTAGGCCCGGCAATGCTCCGCATCGATGTGTAGGTACCTACTACAAAAATGCCATCAGTCTGTTGTGAATCGATTTAATATCGATAAATCGATTATGCCATGGAAGCAGTTAAATGTCTCGTCACTTTCCAAAAATGTTTGAAATATAATTACACCATGATTTTGAAATTGAATTGGAATGTTAAAACAGATGTTTTTATAAATGCTTATTTATAGAAACTGCATTCATAGATTCAATTCAAGGTGAAATAATATCATACCGTGATAATATATAAACAGGTGTGACTTTACTTACGACTCGATAAATTATTACTAGTCGCGCCATTCAGGCAGTTTTCAATAGATGGCGCTGGCTGTTTAATTTAATTTTAAATTGGAACGAATACTTTTCTTTATGAAATTTATTCTTTTGTTTTTTATTCGCTCGCTTCATTCTTGAGCCTAATTCGCTATACAATTTTGCACATGTCATTTATAATGACATGTGCAAAACAAATAGAATCATTGAACTAGATTTCACTTTCAAACGTAAATTGATTTAGTAAAGTCATTTCTCACATTACATTGCCGTATCTAGAAAACTTTCGGCTTATTATGAACACTTTTTCGCTTTGTGCAAAACAATAAATGAGTCACGGATCTGCCTAGTTTGTTTTTGTTGATGTTAGTATTATAACCGCAACGGACTTGCTTTCAATTTTAATTTGGTGTTTGATTAAAGTGGTTTTTAGAATGTTGCTGATCTTAGGGTGCTTGGAAATTTATTAAATACTTACTTAATATAATAAAGCTGAAGAATTATGTTTGATTGCTTTGATTAAGGATAAATCCAGATTGAGTATCGAAGCTGTGCACGCGTCGAAAAAAATTGTCCCTGAATGTTACGGGCTAAATAAAATAAAAAAAATGCAAACTAATGTTTAATATTTAAATTTCTCCCGATTTGAATTGGAATATTTCAACAAATGCTATCATTATGAACGTCACTATGACAAGCAGAATGACGCAGAGGGAGCGTAAAACGTAGCGTTTACGCGCAGCAGCCTATAAAAGTTGGCCTATTTTATATATTCGTGTAGTATGGCGACGTTCTTTCTAGGTATATTTATTTCTATGTTGGATTGTTTGTTTATTTAAACGGGTTACTCTCTGAAACTACTAGTCTGATCAGTTTTTTTTAAAGAGTAGGTATGAAAAAATAATTAAGACACGCAACAATATTGTTACCAAGTGTACATAGGCCAACGTGGCTGCCAGCAAAAATAGATTATATCGCCAAGATAGAGCAAGTATGTAATTTAATTTAATAGGTTTCTCTGATAATAACGTTAACATCATTGATTACACCGAGTTTAACTAATGATAAGCTTAATGGAGCGTCAAGAGGAAAGGGAAATCTGACCAATGGCGACTACTTACGGCTGGAGCGGTGGTCTCCTCAGAGAAAGTTTTAAATTATACGTAAGTAAACTGGTAACATTGATGGGGACAAGACCGCGTTAAGACGATGGATGGCCGGCGCGGCGCGGGCGCACGCGATCCGCAAACTCGCCTCACTTCACTTCACGCATAAGGCGAAAGCGAACACTTCGAAGTTGCGCAATATTAATCCGTTTAGTTCGACACCTATAAAACTTATATCATGCCCAAATCACTTTTTTTTTGTTTTATTGGTTTACCAGTGACTATTACAATGGTTACATCTTCAAATTAATTTACAGTATAAAGGTAATTATGCTAAGTACATTATAAACATGGTAATATATATATATATTAATTAGATGTCTATGTCCGTACGCATTTAACGTAGCATTAAGCAAGTTATGAAATTTGAGTGTTTAGGTGAACGATGGTATTTTGTGTGTACAAGGATGAATGATTCGAAGGTCTTTAAGGTGACGGGATTATATTAGCGTAGAGCTTCTATGACTTTCAAATGTGTTGGCTTTAAATTACATGGTGATCAGGTAAACTTAATGATTGTAGGCAGATGTATAAGTAGGTATAAGCAGATGAATTGCATGACAAGCTAATTTTTAACCCCACGCAACATGAGTCATATTTCGGACCCAACATTTTTGATTAACGGTTACCTATATTTGTTCTTTAAGTACCTGTACGCGATAAGCAATTTTATCAATATATAAGTGAGGTTTAAATACAGACAAAAGTGAATATAATCGAATCATAGTGATAATAATCGCAAATATAAATAATGTCAATGTTTTTCAGACAGGAGAGCAAAAATACTGTTAATAAATATTTTTTGCAACCTATTAAAAATAAAACTGAATTAATTTTATTATATTTTGTAAGGTTGAAGGGCTTCAAAGTTTTGTTGAGTGCTTGCATCAATTCTTGAATGCATAACGTAACTGTCAATGCAAATTGCACAATAGATTTTTAAAAATAAAATAGAGAGATTAAATAAATCTCATGAATACTATTTCAGTTCTGGTTATAAAAGATACCATACATTCTTTACAAATGTCTACAGATGTCAGATAGATATATCACTTTTGTATATCCGAACTCGTCCATCAATCTTAGCGCTAATTTCATATGTGATTATGATTACCGCACGAGATAGTTGCGCAAGAGTGGCACGGCACGGGCTGCGCGGGCGCAGGTCATAACACAGGCCCATTTACTGACCGCAGTGCCATTGTCTGTCATTCATTCAGTAGTAGCTATTTATGTGGGATTGTAGATTTTTTGTGGTCTTTCTATGACTTTAACATCCATTTTTTTTATCAAGAAATATAACATGTGTTAAATGTCAGGATATCGTTTATGGATGAAGGTATTTTAGGTAATTTTGAGTAATTGTATTTTGAGTAATTACTTCGTATTAAGTTGTTTAACAACTTTAATTACAACTTCAGCTGAATTTGCAACATTGAACTAATGTACAATAGAAGATTAAGTCAAGTTTTAAGAATAGATTTTTTTTATGGAAAATAAACCTTATGTATTGAGTGTAGGTTCCAAATTCAATCGTTTTATTGATTTATACTCGACGTATAATTGGCGTTAAAAATGCCCGTAACATTAGGTTACATGTGTGATTTCTGAATTCAGTTAATTGTGGGTGTACACCGATATTTGGCTTCTGCGTCAGTTTACGTTTTGTGCCAAGAAGTTAGCCGGTTACAGTATCAAATAATCCTAACTATCCTAATCCTAACATAATAATATTATAAATGCGAAAGTGAGTTTGTTTGATTGTTACGCCTTCGTGTCTCAACTACTCAACGGATCAAAACGAAATTTGGCATGTAGATAGCATAAAACATAAATATACTTTACAGTTAGTACACAAAAAGAAGGAATAACAAATACAAGAAGAAGTTATACAAAAGAGGTGGTCTTATCGCGAAAGCGATTTCTTCCAGACTACTTTTGGGTCACAGGATATATAATATTTCAGGTGTAGCATATAAGAATACACATAAATAAATATATATGAAATCCTAATAATCAAAATAAATATAAATACTAATACACAAAATACGCCTATGGTATGAAGAAGGACATAGGCTTTTTTTTTTTTTTCCCGGGAACGCGGTTAAAACCGTAGGGTAAAGCTAGTATATGTATTATGTACGTATATATACAAAACACATTATAAAAGTAGTGAAAGTTTCGAAATATTAATTTTATTATATCGAAACGTTTCTAGAGACGAGATAAATAATCACAATGCGACGACTTTTGTCACTACATATTAAATAGTAAGTTTTTTATGACCAAGTTTTATTAACTCGCTTTCTGTCTGTTCGGAAAAAAAAATGCAATCGATTTCTATGTTCTTATTCTATGTTCTAGATGAACCAGACAAACTACAAGTAGGTACATTGACAAGTACCAATTATGAAGAGTATAATATTTAACAAAAATATTAGAATCGTTAATTATTTTTAACCGACTTCAAAAAAAGGAGGAGGTTCTCAATTCGTTTTTTTTTTTTTCTTTTTTTTTTTTTTTTTTATGTTTGTTACCTCGTAACTTCGTCATTTATCAACCGATTTGGACAATTCTTTTTTTGTCTTGAAGGGTACACTTCCCGTTTGGTTCCATTGTCATCAGATCAGGATTTGATTATCAGGATTCATAGTGTACTTTGAAGTCGGTTTAAGTTTTTTGTAAAACAATCCAATTATGTACATCAACGTTTACTATCGTAATTAAAATCTGGATTTCATCTACATATGTAAAGTATACTGCCGCCGTAACAACAGGTTGCAAGTTGGTCAGTTAATATTTATAGCCGACTTAGTCTTGCATTTTGACGAAATTCTTCACGGTTCAATAAATTAAGAAATTGAGCACTTAATTGAAGTTTTTTATAATAATCTCTTTATAATCTGAACGAAGATTTCAATTAAAGGTAAGATAATGCTTACAGCTTCTAAGTCTAGCTCCTAGATTGTAAAATCACTTATGTCAATGATAAAAGAAAAAACAGTACTTTTTACTTTGTTAGCAAATTATTTTAGTTTCTTAGTTTGTATTATCGAAACAAAAAGCGTTCTAGCGTTTGTGAAGATTATGCGGACATTGTTTCTTGACAGTTTTTATTAAAAACTTAAAATTCTCAATTGCATAACGTGAAACGAAAAGGATATGTCCACAAATCGAAAGAGAATTTTATGATAATCTTAGCATGTGACGTGGAAAGCAAAAATTTGGTATGAATTTTGAGTAATTTATCTATTGCTGGAACTTTTTACAGTGAGTCCATACCCTCATGTAGTATTCTTTCGGATAGATATACCTTTTCCATTACTACATCAGTCACAAATATGCACATAATATTAGAGTGCAACTGTAACTGATTAATTTAATTATGCAAAATTAAACAGACAGGAAACATAAATCGTTCAACTGCTCGAAGTCTAGCACAAAATAATATACAAAATCGACTCTATGTATTTTCTAGTCCAATTAAATTAATAAAACCATTGTTAAAAAGGATAAAAGAACGGATAGCGAATAGAAACGAGACTTACTTGTAATGCATGAGCATAGATTAGAGAGCTTAATTTGGTAGTCTTTTTTCGGTGAAATTTATAGAGAAAACGGTGAATAGTGTGATTGGAATATTAGAATCGATTTCTTGATGGCTTTTGTTTCGGTTTGACTACGTAATGACGAGCTAGGCGCGTTCCACATTTACTCGTATCTTTGTAATAAGCTCGACATCCGGCCAAGCTTCTAGTAGACAGATTCCAAAGATGTTGCCTTTAAATTGGAAGAGAAGATTAGAAATAAAATAAATCAATCACGGTGCATGTTGTATCAGCCCACTACAAGGCCTATATACTCATAAATCATCTCAAGCAATTTTAACAAAATGAATTCATGAAACAGCAAAAGATGCCACTCCTAATAATAATTATCGTATAAGGCTGCGTATGAATAATTAAGTACATTTGCATGCAACAGTTTTAAAAGGATATTCTGTAATACTAAAAACACTCATCACCCTTTGTTACTTAAACGGAAAGTTACAATTATGTACCTAATAATTAATTATTGACTTCTATAAATACTGTTTTTGATAAACTAAGATCATTCAAATTATTTATAAGTTGCTTTCCGCCCCGTGGTTTCATCCACGACCCTTAGATTCCTAATGTTTGAAAAAAAAAGGTACTTATGTGTGCCAAATTTAAATTTTCCAGACTGTTGTTTGAGTAGTCTCAAATCAGCCAGTTTCTATTTTTGAACATAATTATAGATTTATTATGAGGGTTCCGAACCAAACACGTAAATAAGTAAAAGAGTTTTTGTTAAAAAAAAATGTAATACAAGCTTTTTTGGTGACTTTACTTTTCGATCATTGTGTTTCAAGCATTTTCATTTGATATCCATATGTCATGGGTTACCTTGGAAATTATAAATAGGCATTTTGCAGCAGCCGCCACGTTGGATTTACAATGACGTCACTCTACTTCTTGTGTTTCATGTGATACCCATAACCCATATCATAGGGTTAACTATCATAGGGTCACAGGGTTACGAAAAATCAACAAAATTCCTTCCCTTATACGTATGCGATCCGTTTTTTTCCACAGTTATGGGCCAAACCAAGAAATTATACGTCTAAGGAAGGTCGGAAGCCTCGGTGTGCGAGTCAGACTTGGCCGATTTTATTTTTCATTCATAAGTCCTATTATTTACTTTAAAAGATTTTCTGCTCTTTATATCCGTATTAAATTAAATATTTGTTATTCGTTGTTAAAAAGACAACTCATTTTTTATGTGACACAAGCTTCCTCACCACAGTTTTATCTCAATTCAAATATTCAACATAAATATTTCAGAATTTGATTTATCTTTGTTTCATTATATTGCACCAGGTAGGTAGGCACCTACATCACTTTTATTATGAAATTCCTTTGTGATTAGAAATAAAATAAGTAGTAGTTACGTTAAGCTCTAACTCTTATTATGTGAACATTTTGCAATATATTATAAAGAAATAAAGAAAGTAACTAGCAAAGATAAAATTCTTTTCATATAGCGTCATTAGAGCTAAAGACTAAAGATCGTAAAAGTCGTGCCGCCCCGGGCGGCACTTTTAGGGGGCGGCTAAATTACACAATAATAATAATAGGTACATCTCATAAATATTAAAATTACATATTTCATTCAGTGGTGGATTTTCAAATTTCCCAAGTATAGGCTGTTCATTTTTTGCCGCTCTTATCTCTACAATGGTCAGGGTCAAGATTATTTTTACAATCCAACAATTCGGTTGAAATTGCATAAGATTTTTTTTCTGAGTTCAATATGTACTGACAAATAAGCCGGGGTAATGTTTCTGCAAGATATAAGAAAAAAACAGTCCCGATGTTTTCTGCCTCTAAAATCTGCCGCGTTAGGCTCAAGCCTCAGCCTGCTGGTAAATTCGCCACTGATATCATTTCATATTTATGTCGCACCTGCAATTCGGACCAATTAGGTTAACTTTAGGATTACTGTGTATTAAAACATTTTTGAATTTATAGACCGAAATAAGGGGCGGCGACGCTACGCCACTGATTATTGCTTAACGATTGTGTAATTAAAAAAATGGTAGACCAAAAAAATAAGCGCATCTTCAAACTGGCACCGCACCTGCACGAAATAGCTTATCTTTACAGCATTGGTAATAAAGATAAACCCCAAGGCGAAATGCAACTAATAAACAACAGTCACAAATCACATAAAACGAATACCCATACACATGTTCTAATGTAACGAATTCAGATTGAATTATGCATGCAGGTGGATCTAAAGCGGCAATGTAACATTGTGATGTGAATTTGTGCAGCCGACTCTCTAATATAACCTTAGATAATAAGACACCTGTTCAAATTACGACATTCTTGTAATATGGTGCATGAAAAAATGTATGTAAGAATTTGTTACATTATGTTGGATTGGCGTAAATTGATGCAAATTACTAAAGTTGTGCAGCTTATTTTGTATTTGCAATATTTTTTGTGAAGACTGTAACGGATTATAAGGAGAATAAAGTAGAAGTATAGATACTTGAAGATACATTTGGGATTGAAACACCTTTTAACTTATTTTGGTTGTAAATATTAGATATAAATAAAAGAAAGGATACAAAATAAATATGGTCCAGGACAAGTTATACTGATATATTTAACTTGAACTGAACAAAACAACTGAAGACTATAAGAAGAATAACAATTACGAAGAAAGGTCAATACATACAATATTTATAAGTATAAGTAACATAATGTGATATTTTGTAATTTGGACACGTAAATCTTTGGTGTCATACCACGTAAATGCATAATTTAACCACGCGACGTTTATTACTGGTACTAGCCTTGTGTTGGGAAAGCTTTCTTAGCCGTAATGACGTCTGTTTTCCACCATTTTCACTTTTGCTTTTATTGCACAATAGATACTTCATTATAACTATATCAATGATGCAATCGGGAAACTGAATCAAATAAATAAATAAATATGCCTATAAAATGTCAAGACATTGCTTAAGTAATATAATATCATAGTTTTATTAACGGCTTTCCCTTGTGAAGAGCCAGTCTTGATTTAGAAGTAGGTAAGTATAGTATTTATTGTTTTAATTAAAATATGTTTGCAATGGTTTTAATAATTTATTTCCCTATATATTTTATTTATATTTATTCATATTTGTGTACAACAATGCATCTGCCCTTCAAATGTGAATTCATTGTAGGCATTCTAATATAGTATAGTATTTAAACAAATATTTGTATTGTCTGTGTTTTTTAATATTATTCATAAACACACAATATGAATAAATAAAGCTTGTCTAGTGATATCTGATGAGTAACATACATTTAATTTATGATGAAATTATGAACTGCTAATCGCAATTTTATGTTAAAATAGATTTAAATTGCTGTATAACCTTCCGGTTACAGAAAACCTGATTAATTTATGATTGATTACAAATGATTACGTTATTCAAATTTCCAATCACATTTAGTATAACGATTAAAAGCAATATTATTTATGATACAGACGGGTGGGGCGTACCGTTTTGTGCTTGAGGCAAGATTGACACTGGAACATCTGTTATACCGTATAAAAACTACTTAATACCGTACAAAAACTGGTTGTTTTTTGACCGACCAGAGACTAATGTTTACGGTAATTTTTAACGGATTTATTTCTAGATTTTCAATCTGGAACTCGTCAGCAAAGATGTTGGGAGAACTTATATCTTGTAGATGCAGATACATCGGCGCGTTTAAGTCTCATGCTATTTAGCTGCAATTTTCCAAGATGCAATTGATAGTAATTATTTGGAAAACGTGGAAAATCTTATGTTACGAGTGTCTCGACCAGTTTGTACTCTCGCCGTCCAACACCGTTTAATCTCACATTTTTATATGTTAAGGCAAACCGGTGTTTGTTTAGCGCCGGAAGTTTGACAAGTCTCTGAGACTACTAGAAACTAGCAGAACTGGTGCGATTGGTGCGATAGCTGTTGACTGTGTTTTCCACCTACATTCTTGCATTGATGCTTGGATGATATGGTGAGCGAGGCTACCGCGTAAATCAATGTTAATGAACTTCATTAAACTGGGTTTAATTGAAATTCTATTATCTGGATTTCTATAACATTTGGACCTCAATCGGGTCATCAGACTATGGCTTTCTTAACTCGTTACATATTCACGTGTTCCATAAATATAGGGAATAGGATTATAGAAAAAGGAAGACCATTTCAATGAAGTTCATTAAGATTGACTTACGCGGTAGCGTCGCAGAAGTCATAAAATTAAGTGGACAATATTTTTTTTGTAGAAATTACTGAAACTTTTTTGATTGTTCAATTTCCATTTCCTGACATAAATCTTTCCTATCTCCGCCTCCTTAGTCCAACAAGTAATTCAACTTTTATCAGGTCAACGGAGCATCAATAATTTAAATGATTTATTCAAACATTGATGAATGCGTAGGTACCCACCCAAGCAAAGAAGTGTAAAATTTTACGGTCGTTTCATACAAGATTTATTATCATTTACAACATCATCAATAGAAATATGAATACATAATATTGAGTCGAGTGCTTTGGTAATAGATCTTCATTCAATCGGTACAGGATGCCCGAGAACAATGATAGAACTTGAGAAATAATTAAAGCATGCTTATAATTACAACGCGGTGGAGGCAGTTAGCATGTTCGGTGAGAAATGGGGGCAACTCCAAAAATCCACGGTCTAAAAGTTATGGCGGACCGCATGGTATTCACTTATCGATTGATTTGGACTTGTTTCCTGTATTTTTAAAATTCGGTTTATTTTTATTGGAATTCGACGCGGTTTTTTTTGCAAACCGCTTCGACGATTTTCTCTTGAACCATTTGAAGAATGTACTAATGTGTGTTAGCAGTCTCGGAAAAAAATAAGACTTAACTGTACGGTATTTGGCGGTAACTGCTGCTTACGGAATTTCTTGAACAGTAATTTTTACCATTTACTTAAATTAAATTAAGGTTCATTTGCTAAAATATACTCGATAAAAGTTTACTTCTTATATCTAGGTCAATCCGCATTTGATTTGAAAGTTTAGTTTTTTTTATAGAATAGATGCGGAGTCTACTGCGACTTTTAGTCACGTCTTATCTATTGATAAATAAATAAAAAAGACTATAATACACTTTTTTTACTTGGAATTCATGTACTATTTCATGGCTTGGTTTAGTGGCCTTATTTTTTGCGGTTCGTAGATCTGGTTCTGTGGTTTAAATAGCCATTTCTATAAAAACAACGGTAAAAATAAGTTTTTAGTGGCATTGTAATACTAGATTTTTGATAAGAATGCATACAAAATTAATGTGTCAAGGTGACTAGACAACACACAAATAAATTATCTCGGATTTCGGACGACTAACGGATGTTTTGAGTTTTTTTTTATTATTTGTTAGTTTTTAATTACAATGAATGACTGATGAGACTAGACTGGTTGAATAAAGTAATAAAGTCCATTTTCTTTATCCCACTGTTAAGGTATTTTTTCTTGAATCTTGATCATAAATATTCATGTAAGTGTTAAACTTGCCAAAATTTAGAGATATTTCCTGTATGTTTACTGATACAAATCTCAGAAAGTATTATATCCAAAGGTTGCTTGGAAGGCCGGATATTGTATTCCTTTATTTATATTATTATTGTTATAATCCTCATTTAGATAGGTATAATGATGTATAAAATAAATAATATTGTTAAGATTTTTTTTTTTATGAATATAATTTAATGTAAAAGTAATGTATGTGGAATCAAATTTTACTAAAGTGCGGCTATGGGAACATGTTTCTATTTTTCAAAATTTCTTTTCGAGTGTGTTTTATATTTTATGAAATTTATTAATAATAATTTGTGAATGTAGTTGCAAAATATATAAATCAAGTATACATAATGCCAGTTATGTCTTAATTTCATAACGTTTTTTTATAATTGCTTCTGTTGCGTGTATAATATTGTACGGTATGTATGTATGTATACATATAGCATACTTATTACCTAGTTGATAACAAAATAAGTTTGATTATCATTCGCCGCATGAAGTCTGTATTAGTAAATTAATTATTTAAACAACGCTTATAGGTATAATAATAAAGGTGGGCACATACCTTTCTTCCTCTTGGGCACCACTCTCACACCAATCGCAAGTTCGGTCACTAGGCACAAGATAAGTGTCAGTAAACAGTATCTTCCACTGCACCCCATGTTATCACACAAAGTCTGATGCCTCTATAAGTTAAAAAAATACTTTAAAGGCCTCCTAGGAAGCATTTGCGCGACAGCACGGTATATAAAAACGCTTTCGTTCTTAACTCGCGTAAAACACGCGCGAGAACACTATTTTTTAATTTTATTTATTTCGACGAAAACCACGCACGCCCGCGACTGCACGACGATCAAGTGAACCGCCCGACTACCCTATATTTTGACTTATACCAATTTGGCAGTGCGAATTCCACTTGTATATAAAACCTTTCGCCGGCTCTGGGCGGGCGGTCATTGGTCGCGCGGCAGCGTGCGGCGCGAAGGTGAAGGGAGCTGGAAGTGGCAACCCCCTCCAAGTGGTAAAGGGGGGGTACCAGGGTCGGCAGACACTTTTGCTATCGACGGTGGCGTGCGATCATGCTATCATGCTCGACAGGCTGTGCCATTGTGCTCCGATTCTTACGTCACATGCGCGTGCGACTGTCGATACGGTTTAGTAGATCAATCTATAGCTCCTTCGTTAAAAAGTAATGAAGCGATTTAAAAAATAATTAAGATTAAAATATTTGATTTCTCCTGGTGTTGCGGGCGTCAATAGGCTACGGTGGCTTACCATCAGGCATGCCGTATGCTTGTTTGCCACCTAAGTGGTATAAAAAATATATGAACAAAAGCAAAAAAAAAAAAACGGTCTTATGTCTTAATGTCTTCAAATGTTCAGATTACCAGTTATATGTTAATAATTAAGAATTATTTTATAATCTTATGATACAACTTCGAATATCATAATATAAGGGCGAATAAAGATTTCACTAAATATTTTACCTGCAGCATTTGGCTATTTCGTACCTAATCGTGTTTTTTAGGAAAATTACAACTGATAAATTGAGACTAAAACCTCGTACAATCAACCTTGCCTTTTTACGGTTTATATAATTTAATCAGCACTTAATATATTGACGTTAAAATACCCAAAAACTGGGTATTTACAGTTCAAATTAGGGAGGTATATTCAAATAGTCTTATTTATAAAAATCAAAAGTAAAAAGTGTAACAAAAAGCAGGAAACGTAACGTAACCGCTTCTATAAAATTCGTAAGAGTGGTTCTGAGTGAATATTTTTATAGTGAGGTGAATATATATATATATATATATATTCCTTACATTTAATTTTAAATTATCTATATAAATAGCTATATAAATATATATGGTATACTAAAGCTATATACTTATTTTATGTAGCAACCTAGAGGCTTATTCTTATTGGTTCATCGCAAATGAAATCGATTGCTCCATTCTTGCTAAAATTTGTAATGTCGTATAATTTTCCCAGAGTGTCTGCTCTAGGAAAGATCTCTCTCTTTGCATAGAGGTAGATTGTGATTCTGACCAGGGGTTCTACCACGTAACTTTGGTGGTAATTGTAACGAACACCATTCATGAATTTCATCCAATCAGGGCCCACGAATGGTCATCATCGCGTCGTAACGCGTGTGCGTCATTGGTTGTAATAATGGTGTTCGTTACGATTACCATCAAAGTTACGCGTTAGAGCTCCAGGCGCTTTTTTATGTTACTTTTTTTGTGCTACAATTATGTATGCGACATTTCTTTAAGACTTGCCTATTTTGATTTTAAAGATCGTAGAAATTTAAGAGTAAATCGTTCTACCATAGAGAACAGACGCATATATTGTAAAATTTATAATACCGGTGCACAATGTTATACAAAACATCGATCGAAGACGAGAGTTCAATCGTCATTCGTCAACCTAAGAGAAATTATGATCAACTATTAAAAGAAACAAAAAACCCGTCTGTAACAAAAAATAACTGAAAAGAAAAAAACAAGCTCTTTAATCTATTTAATTTTGAATACAACTTGAAATTTAGGTATAAGTATAAGTATAAGTATAGTATTGCAGTCGGGGACAAACCAATAACCTAAGTATGTTATTTTTGGTAATATTTGTTTATCCCCGACTGAAATACCTTATAAATTTCAAGTTATATTTAAAAATCCATAGATTAGAGAACTTGTTTTTCTCTTTTCAGTTATTTTTTTGTTACAGTGGGGTTTTTTGTTTCTTTTAATAATTTAATTTATTTTAGACTTTTTAGTTTTATTAATGAATGAGTAGAAAGTGTTAGTAAGTAAATGAGTGGTACGGTAAAGTAAGACTAACAACCATCGCAACTCTGTGAGTAACGTACGGTAACCGCTCAGTACCTACTGTCCTTGCATTAAACGTGGTTTTTTGCAGTTTACGTCAAAATAGTAGCTTAATAGTATTATATATAGAATAGGCTATTTACAAGCTTTCACTTGATACGCATATTGTTATAATAACGGAATTTTTGTTTTTAATACCCCCCTCTTTTTTATTCGTAGACGCCATATAAAAATAATATACCCTATGTCACTCCCACAGTTAAGACGAATTTAACGACACAGATACATACACTCGAAAAACATAACCCTCCTTCCGGGTCAGTCGCGTAAAACCCAATATTACTTAAGTATTTAAGTATATTTACTGAATTGTATGCTTACTCATTGTGAAATCTGAAGTGGCAAGTATCTAATTCTTTAATTGTACCTACATTATGCGAATTATCTACAGCTACGTAATAGGCAGTGAAAAAAAAAGTATTTGATTATTAAAAATGTAAGTAACTTACATACGCCCACAATTTCCGTGTTCAGTTAGCGATCATTAAGTTTTTTCACCGTAGTTACACGTAAATGATTTGTGGGCTGGGCGTAATGAAGAATTTCTTATTTCAGTGGTAACTAATGTTTTGCTAATGTATATAGTATGTATGTATATGTTTAATGTGAATTTATGTTTAATGTTCTTCGAGTAAATAAATATCATAATAATTAAAAAAAAAATACAAAAATATAGATTATAATAAATTAGATTATAATAGATATATTGTAAATTACATAAATATAAATTACTTATAGATATCTATACGTTTAATGAAGGTGTCGGCTTACACCAAGGGTCTGCTATGAGCCCTTAATTATGCCTGGTGGTTTGATGTTATAACTACAAAAGGGCACCCTGGTGTAAGCTATTTGCTAATGACATTGTTCTTGGCTGTGAAAACGGTTTCGCTGTCCAGAGCAGGCTGTCGAAATGGCAGCAAAAGCTGGAGAGTGTTGGTCTGATAAAACAGCTGAACTAAAACTTTCGCAACTATTTCACTTGATAGAGTTTCAGTACCAGTCTACTCAGACTTCCGGTACTTCGGTTCACAGATGCAAAGTAATGGATGGTAATAATAACCGTGATATAAAACAGAGTATCATCTCAAGTTGGAAGAAATAGTGACAGGTTAAAAGAATAACATTTGTGATCCACGGGTGGCCCTAAAGCTATTGGGGAAAATCTATAAGTCCGTGATAAGATGGTTCAGGATGTTGGGCAGTAAAGAAGAGGGAATATAATAGGAATTTAAAAGATGCACGAATACACACAAGGGGACGACTTGAGATTTTGGTGTTGCTACACACCAATAGATCACCACAAGCTGCTCTGTGGCTTTACTAATATTATTGATTCGCCACAAGTCGCTTCATGCTGCTACACTTACCCTTAACACCTACAAAGTGTTTGAATTGTTCTACGGAAATTACTGTTCCTTTCAAAAAGTCGTTTAGGAAGGCCTAAACGACTTTTTGAAAGGATCGAAAGAACCGATAGCACCGGCTCTTTACATTTTGGAACCGATTCTTATTGCACCCTCAGAACCTGAAATTCTCGGTCATTGTAGGATTCGAACCCGGGATCTTCGTCTCGGCATTCGACGTCACTACCACTGAACTATCATCGCCTTATCTTATCTTATGACGATATACCTACATGATCAACGTAATGTAAGTAATAACTTCTAAGGACATAATTTATTGAATTGTAATATAATTTTCAACACTCTCTCGTCAAGCGTGAGTGACGTCACGGCTGTCGTTTGCTTAAGATCACTATCGTGTTTTTATGTCCCGTAAAATAATAACAGTTCAAATTTACCTCTAAAATACGTTCCTGTGTCACAGTGTCAACATAATAACTCGTATAAAGTGTTATCCACTTAAAGTGTGCAGTGATATTGCGATATATTGACCTAATTGCAGTTAATCTTGCTGTATTTGTGACAGTTATCGAATTATTTATTTGTATTGCACCCGCAATTTTTTGTATAATTGAGTACAGATAATACCGATTACAGTACTATCTAAACGACTTTAGCGCTCCCTGTAGCTCGCGCTCTAGTGGTAACCCCCAGAATAACGCTTTAATAAACCAGCTTTTTAATTTTCTCGTGAGTCATAAAATGGTTCAGTGTACGGCCTGCGGAAGGTTCGCATCCGGCAAAAGAAGTTGCTAGGTGTAGCATAGCAAATGTGTGGGGATCTTTCATCGAGCAGGTGTCGGGCTGAGCCCCAATTGCAAGCCGAAAGGTGACAACGCCGAGACGCCAGTAAGAACACTTCACAGCGAGGGATCTGGTGATGAGGACAAGGCTAGCCGACAGGAGGGTCATCAGACAGACTTAATTACTGCGATACAGTTTACGGCCCTTGTTTACTTGGAAGGACAGAGAAGTTGATCCAGCGTGTTCAAAATGCCTGTGGACGTTTTTGTTTTAATGTCCCTCCAAGATCACACATCACTCCATTTCTAAATTCTTCAAACCTTCTTAAATGACAGCTCGTAGAAATTTGCATCTTTCAGTGCTTCTTTTCGGTGTCAATAATCAAAAATCTCCAAAGTACCTTTTAGACAAGTTAGTGTGGGGGCAAGCTCACTGGGTCCATCGTAGGGCATGTTCTTTTGTTTTGGTCACGCCAAGCCATCTTTCTATGGGCATTTCGTGGTTCTTTCAGATTTGCCGCCACTCGATGCTGGAACGACATTCCTCCACCATTCCGTGTTATAAAAATGTTCCTTTAGAAAAAACCTAAAGAAACAACTTCTCAGCTTGCAAAAATCAAATAATTTTAAATTTGCTAGTAGGTTAGGTACTACGTAAAAAAATTACACTGTGATTCTTAATGGCGAGCATGATAGAAGCTTTCCACTCACTGACAAAACTATTTTGTTTCACTTCGTTCAATATTTTACCATTTTTATTTTATTGAATTATATTAAGTATTTTACTGTATTATTTAGTTGAACTTACCATTTTTATTATATAAAAATTATATCAAGTTAAGTAGGTTCACACTCAATACTATTTTTTTTATGTTACATACCCACTTTGATTCATAATATTAATGTTTTTCTCTTATATCTTATTTATGTTTGTGTCGTCACTCTAGTACAGGCTCTACCAGAATACCAGCGTTGTACTGCTGAGCAGTGCAACTTTATGCTGAGGTAGGGACCTTTTGATCCCACGCAACAAATAAATGTATTTTCTTCATGTGTGTGTGTAAGCACATCATGTACATAGAATATGCTAATCTCACTGTATAAATTATGTGTACCTACAGCTCACCGCTGTAAAAAAAAAACTTGAGCGCCATATTTTTTAACGTTCTTATTGTGTGGTTGATTATTATCAAAAATCTACTTAAAAGAATAAAAAAATGTTTTTTTCCTCGCAAGTGTGTCGAAAAACGTCGTTCTTTGCACACATGTATCATAATTTTTTGAATGTTGAAACTTTTGAATGTTGGAAATGGGATATTTAAAAAACAATAAAGTGCAATAAAATTACTTTATTCAGGTAATTCTTACAATTAAGTAAGCAAATAATTGGGAAAACAAATTATCTGCAATCTAAATAGGACACCAATGTATCTTTGAATCGCTTTTGTGCAGAATTCAGTAAGTGGATATTATGTAATTAATTAACGTATTAAAAAATGTGCAATATAACGATTTTGAATAAACTAAAAATATTAAAATTAAAAAAAACCGTGTTTAGATTAATCGCATACGTGGAAATATCAACTTAACTATCATCCTTATTGCTAGTAATAAGTGTGAAGAATGAGTAAGAAGTTTGCAAAATAGATTTGAAGAGCTCCATGTTGAAGACTACGACGCCACTGCCCGTCACAATAAGCGTATGTTGGGCTCTGTTGATCATGAATATGAGACTTTTGTTCACCACCGGGTCCGCCCGCACCTCCCAAGGTACGGAGTACAGATCCGACCCAATTTCATCACCAACCTAAAAGTATATAATATTAGTTATAAATTACAGTTTGAAAGAAATATGGTCTTATCGACATTATTACATAATTTTGGAACCTTGGCTGTTGTTGTAAAAGGAAATACACGAAATAGTTTTACCGAATAATAATTCACGCGGGTAATTGCAACCAGGACTTAACACTTATAATAATAATTAATCACGTTACGAACCTTAGCCAAGGTGCTGGCGTATTGACAAGGGAAGTATATGTGGAGAACGCCGAACAAACCAAACATTGTATATTTTGGATCGATTCGTTGCAATAAGTATATCATGTACAGGTTAAAGGAAATCATAAAAGAAGTCAACATAAAAACGGCAAACAACCACGGCCCGTAAACATTTTGGATCTCTTTATAGAAGTCAAGAGCGTCCTGGTGATCTATAATAGCTTCATTTACTAATTGACGGAGCTGCAATTGAGTTTTCGCATTTTTAAATGCTCTTTCAATTTTATGCACCACTAATTTTAATTTAAGACGGAGATGTATCGTTGCAATACAAAATGAACCATCGAATCCGCAGTAATTGGGAACCATAACAACGCACTGGATGCAATTGTACGCAAACATACATTGAAAGAAGGGCGTCTCACTCTGAATATCTTCAACAAACTTTAACTCCATATCGTGTACCATGTATCTGCGAAAGTCATCTGTTTTAATGCTCTCGATCGACATACAAATACCAGCGTATACGGGAAATTGTGCACTCAACACTGTAGGCATTAGCAGCCAAATTATTTGAACAAATTCAGCTTGCTTAATATGTTCTTCATATATTTTTTGATAGTCTTCATCTAGTTCATTAGCAAGCAGTAAATCCTTTGACATTCTATGTAATAACGGGGCAAATTTTTGTGTGGCATAAATAACGTAATACGTTTTAAAGAAAAATAGTATGAGGACGACACCTAAGGTCATGTTTCGCGCGAAATTGTAAATGTCTAATGTGTAGAGACATTTAAACGTGTACGTTATAAACCAGAATAATTGGCCACCATTGAAGGCAATGATGATGGTCATGAGAACTCCTCTTTTGACGGCATTAGTTCTATTAGGGTATAGAAATGCGAAAACTAGCGAGAAGGCGCATAGTGCGTATGTCTCATCAAAATTCTTGAACTTTTTTGGAGGTGGCTCGTCAGTTTTAATTTCCATTTTAGGCTTCTCACGTCGAAGTCACTAGAGCGAGCGTTACCAGTCGAATGTGTATGTGATAAGTGACATACGCCTGATTACGGATAATACGTCGATAATTTATCAAGCAATTTATAAGTGTTAAATCACCCACTTATGCACAATAACTCGTAATCAACGACAACGTTTCTTACTTTCTAGGTATTTGTAAAATTGCGTTCGATGTCTATAAACAGGGTTTCGTAGTAAGCAGGAACCCTCATTTCTTTATTTCAATTCCTATAAAAACGGGTACGGAACCTTAATAGAGCGCACAAGACTATCTTAGCCAGCTTCCTTTTATAAACCGTTTACCGACGACTTCATAAATTCATAGCCGATTTCACGAAGTAGTTTAACCTGTTCATATTACCGAAGTAAATTAATGCGTTCAATCAATGTATGTTATACAACGCATGTAGACATTGGATGATACGAAAATTTTGCAAAATAAGTAGTCATGATTAATGAGATCGATATTGAACAGTGCGTTATGAAGGCGATTATAATTATTACCATTACTCGCAATGAAATGTAAGTGAATGTTGTTAAGCCTGGTTTTACGACACATGATCGTTAAATGCGTAGGTACTTTCAACGAGAGTGCTCGAGATTTTGCCAACTTGTGTTTTGAGACAGAAACTCAGTTACGAAATATATAATGCAACGAGGTGACACCGCAATTTGGGAACAAGGGCTTATGAGGCGGTTTCTTAATTATTCTCATTAAAATGCAGAATAATATATGCGGGATATATTTATTGATCAATATTTGGTTGGAGATATTACACAACATTTTTCGTAATTTAATAAGAGCAAAGAGTTCACTAACACTTCTCATTTGGTGTCCATGATTATATGTGGCGTGGCCGATTACTTATGAAAGCTGAGGTCATTCATATTAATTAACTAGCTGCCCCCCGCGGTTTCACCCGCGTTCCCGACATAATAAGTAGCCTATGTCCTTATCCTTACCATCCATACCGTAGGCTATCTGCATGCCACATGATGATCCGTTGAGTAGTTGAGGCGTGAAGGCGTAACAAACAAACAAACAAACTCACTTTCGCATTTATAATAGTTCGGATTAGGATAAGCTTGTAATAGACTATTGATAAGCAACAGCTAACATCAAAACAGAGAAACCGCTAAAATTCTTACAATAGCCTTATGAATATGCAAACAATACGTGCGTGCTAGCTTCACAATTGTACTTTCATTGGATGTCATCAATCTGCGAGAAGCTAGATAGAGCAAATTGTGCCGCTAATGGGCGGTACATAACCTCGCGTGCGCTGTATTCCGGCGCTCGCGCACCCGTCTGGCCGTTGAGCAACTAAGAGGAAGCGGTGTAAACGTTTTACATGACCTCACACCCGCCGCAGCGCTGTGATTGATAGCTTAGGGATCCGTATGCTTTGACGTTGTAATGGGTTATAATGTTTTTTTTTTTATATACAACTTAGTCGGTAAACAAGCATACGGCCCACCTGATGGTAAGCGGTTACCGTAGCCATATGGACGCTTACAACACACGAAGCATCGCTCACTCGTTACCGATCTTTCCCCCCTCCCCTATGAGCTCTGGCGACTTACTCACGCGCAGGAACACAAACTTACACAACATAAAGTTATTTGGCTGCGGTATTCTGTAAGGTGGAGGTACTTCCCCAGTCGAGCTGCTCTTTGAGCGAATAAACGCTATGCTCTACCTCTCTCAAAATGTTATTCATACCTTTTGGTCTTTATAAAGCCAGTCCTTACGGACTGCAATAATAAAATATTGGGTGGATCTACTCGTGAACAATCGCAGCCAAAATTACGGATTCGATTAAAAGGGAAAAGCTATTTGTTTATTATGTATAATACCTGTGCTCTAGTAAGCTTACTATTCTTGTACTATTAAAGTCCCTTTTCGGACATAACACATATTAATAGAGATAGTATGAATTTGGCTTTGTGGGCGGAAAGTACAAGACGAATGATTATAATAAACTTGTATCGTATTGAATAGGTCGGTGTAATACACCATCTGTCACGTAAATAACTACTTTGGTAGGTATTCAAATCCTGCAAATATAGCCTTCCGGGATAAAAATCACTTGCTAAAGAATTCGTAACCTGAAGTGGTGGTGGGCTGGTGCTGCTTATTGTAACTTTGTAATTAATTAATATTGTCACCGATCAATTAGCTTCTTTATTTATTTTATACGAAAGCCAGTCGACCAAAACCATGGAAGGTAGTATTGAAAAAACTAACAGTATATTATAATTAAGTAATTTCAACGTTACCTAACGAAATTACTGACAAAGACAAAATAAAAACACCAGTATTTTTCAAGATTGCATAATTCAGAAAATAAAAATTTCCTCTCTCTTCTAGCTTTGAGTGTTTCCAATGAATGAATAACGATCGTTTTCGAGACCACTCATAAAAAAATTGCCTCTTGTGGTAGAAAGCCATACCTTTTCTAACACTTACGCACTTTGTTCAGTCACTTCAGTGGTTTCATTTGCGATTTATTATTACAGGCTATAGAATAATAGTATTATTTTAACAGTTACTTTGTGTAAAGAATTATTAATTATTTACATGTTTTCTTTTTCCAACGACTTAATCCTATACCATTATATGAGCAACATTTGTATATGTTTATGTTTTGAGATCTCGAGAACTCTAACTCGAGGCTCTAACGATTTCGATGAAATTTTCTATATGGGGGCGAAAAATCGATCTAAAATTTATTTCTTAGGCTACAAAAGGAACCGATGATACAAACTTTTTAGTTAATCGAGGCATACAGTAAAATCCTCGCTTTAAAACATAAAAACCCCTTTTTACCCTGTAAGGGGTTATTTTCTATCCAAAGTATTAATACTGAGTTTCAAGTTAATCGGACCCCGCGGTATGTTTTTCCATACAAACTTTTTATATCCCCTAAACCCTCTTGTAAGGGTAGTTTTGAAACAATATTAGTGAAAAACTTTATTATTTATTTATGTTAGTAATCGTGCTTAGTTTCAAGTTTATAAAACCAAGGAACAAGATTTTTCATTCAAACAAAATTCCTCTTTTCCGACCCCATTAGAAGAGGTATTTCCAAAAATCCTTTCTGAGTATCCACATAGGCATATGTCACACTGTGCTTACGTTATGTGTACAAAAAAAATGTTAAGTTTCTTACCCCAGTATGGGCTCTGCGTTGATCAGTCAGTCTGACTGACTACCTGTCGTCCTGATTATTACCTGATTATCTGTTGAATTTATTGGGTGTTAAGTTTATGTTTGAATTTGGCGCTGAATAGAGTTGTTTCCCCCACAGCTATGTTTTTTTTCATGTATTTATTGTTTAAACAGTATTAAGCGCTATCTAGCGCTTTTTCAAAGGGTTGGCAGCTCTTTTCGGTTAGAAGCCACAGATTTGGTCCGCGATCCATTCGAATCTTTCTGTATTCCTGTTTTCATTTAATTTCTTTTTTATACGCCGCGCCGGGCAAAGTTCGTATTACATTTTTCCATGTATTTTTTCTCGTATATATGTCATCTCGAAGAACATTCGTAGCGCACTCATAGCACCAAAGTTAAATTTTAGTCACAAGTACTTGATTGTTGTATCTTTTTGTAAAACTTAATTTATTAATTAATATACTTCATAAAGGAGCTCTGAAACAGGAAAATGCAGATGAAATTGATTAAGAGCATGCAAATGCAAAGTATTCTAAAAACTATATCAGGATATTATTATTTTTTAGAATAATTATGTTTAAATTTTCGTCTTACTATCATATCCATAATGTACAAACGAAGTAGTATTATTTTGTTCACACTTATTGGTTACGCCGAAAAAAATACGAATTAATAACTAACCCAGAAACATTATTTCACTTTAACGTGCGTAATCCAAGTTTAATAAGGTGTGTAATATACATGCTAAAATATAGATATACATCGCAGAAATAAATTATAATTAATAACTATGCCAATTGGTAATAAAACTGGTTTTCGCGAATAAAAACAGGATATCTACTCTTCATTATATTGGATCGAAATAATGAAAGAATTTCAAAGAATGAGTCATATAAATTCGACAAAGAGGTTGTAACCTACCTACGTACAATAAGTATGTATACAATACAACCTCGCCTAAGTCCGGGCCTATTAATTACTAATTGATAATGGTCGTAGGAGGTTACTCATAGCTTTCAAAGACCCTATTACGATTTATTGTTTCTATCAAGGCTGCTATATAGCACAAAGATTATATTATGGCTTTATTGCAGGTCCATTTAGATACATAGGCGTTGAAAATAGTAATTAAAATCACTTGATAGTTCTGATGATTATTTTGGATCATTGGTATCAAAATCGTTGTTGATTTTAGTTAGTATCCACGTGGTATGTCCAACGAAGTGCTTCGGATCTCTATTACATTTTCAAGGTAAATATTAAAGTATTTGATCTCGCGCTTTAGATAGTTGACCGCGGATTTGTTTGCGTGTGTCCATTGTACACCGTTTTTTTTCATTCGTTTTTCATTTTTCATCAGATATAAAGCATCATCGGTATCCTATAACTTGTTTTGGTTGGTTTATATCTATACTAATATAATAAAGCGGAAGAGTTTTTTTGTTTGTTTGTTTAAACGGGCTAATCTCTGGAACTAACAGTCGGATTAGAAAAATCATTTCACTAATAGGAAGCTACATTATCCCCGAGTATTATAGGCTAATTAATATTCCGAGAACGCGAGTGAAACCGCGGGGAACAGCTAGTCTTATATAAATGTAGTAAAAACTGATGTTTCTTTGAAGCCATCAATCAGTCATGTCAAAATTAGTATCTTATCTTCGAGGATAATCATGTACGAATTACTCGTAAATATTACTTAACAAGTTTTATAGGTCATGGTTTACTCTTACACATTGTTTGCATTTGATGCTTATCTGGTGATTTCAGGGTTTCAGAAGGACCGAAAATACCTTGTTAGTTTAGTATGCATACATATTTTATATTTACAATGAATAAATAAAATACAATCTGCCGATCATAGGCAAAGGTCCTAGCAGGTTAGCACGTTTCTTCTTTGGATGGTCAAGGAAAAAAATAATGTTACCTTGCTGAGTTTCTTACCGGTACTTCTCAGTTGAAGACCGACTTCCGAACTGGTGGTTACTTCAGTAGCATTGACCTTCATAGTGCCCTACCAGGGTCTAAATTGAATAAATTGAGTAAAGTATTTTATTGAATATTATTGAATATATTTTATTAAGAGTATACTTTAAATGAATATAATATGTATTGTAAGGAAGCTAAAATGCTTATTACTATCGCATTTCCCCGCCCAATGGAAACAGTGCACTATCAACACGGAGCCCGAATGTCGTGCTCTTAATTTCGGTAAGGTTACCAACTCAATAGCACTATAATTTGACGGCGCTTGCGTGATGTGGAACAATGACTTGGAACAAAGGCCGTGCTTGTGCCAGCTCGAGGTGTACGATCAATTTGGAGTTAACAAGTGATTAACGAGAGCATAGTGATCTTATGACCTCATCTTGACAGAATTTGAGCGTACATTAAGGAAATTATGGGGATTGCGTTCTTTCCGGACCGAATCTATTCCACCTATGTTTTGTAATGATGATATAAGAATTGATAGGTATTTAGTATATTTTATGAGATCAAATGGAAGCTATAGAGTATATTATTATACTGGGTGGAGATTTCGAGATGGCATATTTTCGAAACCTATGTTGGGTTAGTCATGCTGAACAACTTTTACTATGGAACCAACACTGAATTCGAAACCCAACATAGGTTTCGAAAATATACCATCTCGAAATTTCCACCGGTTATTATAATCAATGGTGGAGCTAGCATTGGGGACAAACAGGATATTTTTATGAAAACTCTTAGTGTTATCGACATTTATGCAAGATGGGCAAGTGTGGATAGAGGTCAGAGTTTAATTTTGTTACTTAATTTAGGGACCTACCTGTAGATAGATAAGTATCATAATAATCTACTAGGTATTCAAAAACAGTAATCGCCCTATTCGTCATTCAGATTCCTTGATAATTGCAACGACTACTCGATTGTTCATTACGTTCGAACCTACTTTTAAGAATTAAGTCATTTTACGCATAATGATAGAGTAACTAAAATAAACACAGGTTATTGCAGTTCCATTATCAAATCCCAGCCCTCAATATTTTACCATATAATCTCATTCAAAGAGTCAAGTCAAGGGTCAAGATTTGACATTTGTAGATATCGTGTTTCCCGGTACCTTATCAGGTTAGAATGCTTTTGTATTGTTACTGCTTGTATCACACTGCGCCCTTAAAGGTTCGTACAATCGTCATGTTACAGTTATTTATTTAACTTATTATATCTAGGTATATTACAAAATACAAATACAAAAATTCATACGTTTTATGGGTTTTATAAAAAAAAAAAGAGTTTCAGTTCTAAGTATGGGGAACCCCCAATTTTTTTTATTTTTTTTCTATTTTTGTGTGAAAATCTTAATGCGGTTCACAGAATACATCTACTTACCAAGTTTCAACATTGTAGTTCTTATAGATTCGGAAAAAAGTGGCTGTGACATACGGCGGACAGACAGACAGACAGACATGACGAATCTATAAGGGTTCCGTTTTTTTGCCATTTGGCTACGGAACCCTAATTAGGTAACCAGTGAAGTGAATGTAAGTCAAAATAATGTCAGTAAAAGTTGAACCATTTAATTTCCATAATGTGCCTACCAGAATATTTTGTATGTGGAATTCATTAATTTGAATTAAATCTAAATATAAAAATAACATAGAAGAAATCTTTAGTAAGATGATTTTTTTACTTATGACATGCATTTATTAAATTGCCAATTTAATAAATTATGTATATGACAGTTGGTAATTTAGATATCGTAAGCACTTTAGTATCACAATAAAATGACTTCCTTACTTCAAATTCGTGATTTATAATAGGTAACGGTATAATTCACGGTTATTACTGAATCGCGTACTCGTATTTAATTTATTCTAGACATTTCGGTAGTAATATAAGATCACGGCATTGTTATCTCAGGGAACAATTTAATTGTTGAATACTTTCAATTAGCATTGAATTTACAAATCGTTTTTCACTAAAGAAAATACGTTGATGCATCAGGAATTATGAATTCAAGACGATTTTATGTAGTGTCTTGGCACTAACTGAATAATTAATTACTGGATATTCAGATTTTACAAGGAATATTAAAATAAATAATATGTATTAACGATCAAAAAATGTTTTTCTTTTAGTTTAGGATTCCGTATCACATAATGGAATAATTGAAGCCCTATTAGGTAATTAATTTGTTGGTCGTCTGTCTGTTTGCATGTCATGAGCTCTTTTACGGCTTGTGATATCAAGTTGATATTATCAACGAATGGGCAAGTGACTTCTTTAACACAAAAAGGTACGGATTTAAAAGCGTATATTGTTACTGAATTTCCCAATCACTGATTCATTGAAAAGTAACCTATATACTTTATAGGTTATAGAACACTTTTCGGTGACTTACAATCTTGAAATTTGGCACGAGTGAAATATTAAATCCAAATCAAAAAGTCATTTATTCAATCCAACAAAGATATAACCAAAATTATTACAATCAAGTAAATTCTATTAGCTTACCTAAGTACCTATTGTGCGGAAAATTAGTAGTTATCATGCAGAAACAGTAGGTGGCGCTGATTTAGACCGCCCACGGCTCAGTTCCTTGTTTTGATATTATCGCTCTTGCTCGGTAGGTGCCCGCTGCGGGGGACTGTTAAACTTTCAATGGCTTTTGAGCTACAGTCACTGAACCCAGAAGTAATAATTAACAAACACTTTCTTTGGTTACAGTCCTATTTGATTTTAAAGTGTTTAGATTGGAACTATACATAGGATACAATCACTACTTGAGAGGTTTAAATGAGCTCTGAATAGTGAAGTGGTTATAGGAAAAGCTGATTCACAATAAAATAAATACAGGTTTTTTTTATTATATATTAATTGTATAATCGGCGTTAGAAGAAAGAACAGGAAGGGCTTTTCAATGGTGCGGTATAATGTATGCACAGAAGAGCTAATTTTAAGATAACTCGGTACATCGAATATAATAAAGCGGAAGAGTTTTTTTGTTTGTTTAATCGGTCTAGTCTTTCGAACTACTCTAGTCAGAATCGGAAATTATTTCTCTAGCTAATACGAAGCTACATTATCTCCGAGTATTATAGGCTACTTTTCATCCCGGATACGCGAGTGAAAGCGCGGGGGACAGCTAGTATTTGATATTTCTGGCGATGACCTCATATACCACCCTCAAGTTGAAAATCTGTCGCTAAGCACCTTTCAATGTCTTCCAACAGCGACTTCAGGATTTCTTGAGAGCCAGTTCTTTTCGAAGCTTTGTGTGCTCAGCTCACCACCTTCGGCTACATCATTACATACTTACCATTTAAATACCATGGTGAGATTGTAGTCAAACACAGGTCCAATCATTATATTTAAAAAAAAAAAAGATTAAAAACGCTCTTCAAGAATACAATAAGCGAAATTCTTTATTGTTTACAGAAAGACATACAATTTAGGCGGCCTTATGACTGAAGCAATTTCTTCCAGGCAATCTAGGGTAATAGGATAGATTTAAGAGGTGGTACATTTACATAAAATACTTAAATAAAGTTCAAAAACCTAATATAATATTATATATAGGTATTACAGACAGAAGATAATATATCGATGGTGTTATATATAAAAATATATATAATTAATAAAATTTTACTTAGAATGGAATGTAAAAGTAACAACATAGGGGTGTAAATCAATTGTTATTTATTTACCTCAAGTCAAGGGATTTACTTACTTGATGATTTACCAGTCGTTCCAAGACTTTGAAAGAAAAGACAGTATGGATATATGTCACAGGCATATAAGAACAAGATATAGGTAGATAGTCCCAGAAAGAGCGAGGATTCGTTTTTTTGAAGGGGAATAAATTCAGCTTCTTTCCAAAGTGAAGGGAAGCAGCCTGAAATAATGGAATAGTTAAGGATATTAGTAATGATAGGTGAAAGTCTAAAAGGGGATCATTTTGCGAATGAAAGAACATAACAGATACTGAAGGGTAAAACGGAACGTTAGTTAAAAAATATTATGACTGGTAAAAAATATCATAATGTCATTGTCATCTGTTATGTCAAAAAACAATTGTGTCAACCGTAGTGTCAACAAACGAACAAGTGTGACTTATTGGCGGAAACATGCAGAGTGACGTTGCGTTTTCGTTTAATTTTAATTCATTTCTTGATTTTGAGTTTTATTGCATTTTATCGGATGGTATGATATCCAATAAAGATCAATTAATGTGCACAAGTGAAATGAAATGAATTATGTGTATCGTGACATTTCAAGTTGTCTCAAAAAGGCCGTGAAAAGTTTTTGTACAATTACCACAATTGTACTAAAAGATGACGTTTATGGATGGTGAATTGGTGACTGGCAGTTCAGACTACATAAAAGTTTTTTTTGTTACTATAATAATATAACTCGAGAAAACCTCAAATTAATAAGACAAGGCTGAGACTTTTTAGCGGGAACTTATAGTGTGACGTTGCGTTTTCATTTTATTTTCATAAATTTGTGTATTTTGAGTTTTATTGCGTATTATCGGTGGTATTTTATCCAATAAAGATCAATCCATGTGCACCAGTGAAGTGAAATAAAATGAATTATGTGTATCGTGACTTTTCAAGTTGTCTCAAGAAGTCCGTGTAAAGTTTTAGTACAATGACCACCATTGTACTAAAACATAACTTTTATGGACGCTAACTGACTGAAGTCTATGTGAAAGTGATTTATTGTGACTAGAACTTATAATATAACTGGAAATTGGCAAAATACACAAGCAGTGTGAAGTCATTGAAGAAAAAAAAAAAGACAAGGCTGTATGACTGTTCCCTGCCTTTTGGCGAATATTATAGACAACAACATTAAAAACAAACAACTGTAATATCAAATAGCGGGTAACTAACAAAACGCTACCCGTTTTGTTAGTATTTGTTTACGCCTAGAAATAAAATTGTCCCACATAAAAGTAAAAAAATAAAATATTATTGTTTGCGGCTTGACCTCCTTGAGTTTCAACAAGGAAGATTCTTTGCTAGCAACTATCGTAACACTTTCAGAGCATGAAGCGGTTGATGCCACTGAACTCGATGAAGTCGGGATGTTGTTGAGCTTTGAAACATTTTGTAATGCGATGCCTTACTCCTTCGGTAATCAGAAATACGGACCCATCTCTGGTCCAGCACTTTGCAATTCCGAAACGCTTATAGCATGCCTCGATGAACGCCAGGTGTCAATCTCTGGTCAGGAATTCGGACAAAGTAGTACCGGAACCTTTACGGAAGAAATTACAGTTACTATACGGGAGAAATTCCCCTGCATACGGAGCATATCCAGGGCATTGAAGGAAAATGTCTTGGTCAAAGTCTTGGTCATTCAAGACTCTTGGAATACCCTGAATTCTGTGGCCAGTCGAAGTGTAGACAACTGCTGGTGAAGTCTTGACAAGATCCTGCTCCTAGCTCATTACTCCCTACTCCATTTGCCGATTAAAAAGCACAGCCATATCATCCATAAAAATACTATTTCATTATTATAATAAACAACTGTAAGTATTTTTTTATAAATAAATAACATTTAGCGTAAAAGATGCGTACACACTGTACTCCGCCCAAAAAAGAAAGAAATAATGTAACAGACATAAATAAACCTTTTGTAACAGTCTTATAAAAACGTAAATGAAAAATGTTGTAAAATAGAGAAACAATCTCACATCAAAAATAATCACGAGAATATTTTTAAACATTCTAAAACAATTCAGTGGAAAAAGCTGTATTATCTAACGATCTTCTTATTTAAATAATGCATATTAATTGGGAAGTTACTAAAACAAAGGAACATTGTGTTTTATGCTGTGAGACAGCACTCACCGCAAGACTCTTAATGCTCCGAGGAGAAGACAGACGTGTGGTATAAAAATCCATAATTTAAAATGTATATATTAGCTTAGCAGTTTACATTACTAATATATTAGAGCTTACTTTCGTTGGCTGAAGGAAGTAGAATTAAAGTTACCACACATATTTTTTTGGTGAAGGGTTTCTTGTCCAGTATTGCTGTCAGCCAGGCGAATGGAAAGTACTCAATCACCATGAAATATTCTTCACGACTTCTTACTGAAAACTCAGGCTCATTTTAAAAGATATAGGTACTACCTATCTATTATTTGACCAATCAGAGTTATTCAAAATTTATCGGATGCGAACTTGATTTTGATAACGATTTAATGAACCACCCAATCGGTACATTCTACCGTTTCGAATGACTCTGTTCCAATTTCAGACTGCCTTGCTTTGTGGATATACTAGTAATTTAAAATAAATACTAGCGACCCACCCCGACTTCACCCGGGTAAAGAAATCACATAATTCAGCGAAAAATATTCTAAATGATTGTAAAGGAATCATCAATTCCGCAGTAAGAACAAAACGATGCGCACAAAAATTGCAACTTTGTTTATACCTTTTAGGGATATTAATATTCGCCTCCTAATGATATAATTATAATCCTTTGATTTGAGTAATGCACATAGTGCTTGCCAGTTTATTGAAAGTTAATAGCCTCATAACAAGATTGTATGTAGGAGCTATTATAAAAGGATTCGATCGAGCACCTAATTGCACATTTGGGCGACTTCAACTTAGTACTAATTAGATAAATACGCCTAGACTACCAAAAGAACTGCAATCATAATATTCTATTAGGTGCAGGTAGTGGTATTTCGTTATAAATATCCTTTTTTTTTTTATTAAATGTGCTTGCGTTTGGCCACTGACCCGACCATACGGGGCGATGACGAAGCCTAAGATGAAACACGCTTACCCAGAAGAAACCTATTCACTCTGGCCTTGAAAGTTCCTAGATTGTAAGCGTCAGGAAACAGACGCCGGAAGCAAGTTCCACTCCCTTGCTGTCCGCATTTTAAATGAGGATGCAAAACGCTGTGTCCGTATTTTCGGTATGTCAACAACGTACGGGTGAAAATTTTCCCGGCGTCTTGTGGTTCGGTGTAAAAATGGGGACGGTGGAATTAGGTAGAACAATTCCTGCGCACACTCTCCAAAATATATCCTGTAGAAAACCTTAGACTGAAGGAAAATCTTTTTTACCGTGATTACCTATCCCATCCAACAACAATATAAATAACAATATTGCCTAAGTTCTTCGCTCATAAAAGATTGGTGAATGGATATGTAAAACTTAAAATAATCACATTTAACGGTCATAAGTCCAACCTCCAAACCAAATTTCAAGGCTCAAAGGTTTTTATTTGTGTGTATTGAAATTATTTTTAGAAAGACTTTTTTGAGATGAAGCTATTGATCCAGACACTTATAACATGGGTCTATTCAAGGCCAGAGTGAACAGGCATTTTATGGGTACGCGCGGTCCAACCTAGACTACATCTTCGCTTACCATCAGGCGATATTGCGGTCAAGCGCAAGCTAGATCTTGATTTTGCATATTTGTGGAACTCGTTTTTGATTTCAAGGCTTCAGTTTTACTGATAAGGGATAAAGTACTTGAAAAGGTTTGTAATATATGCACGTTAAAACCGGTGTCCCATAACTCTACAATTTACAAAATTTGCAGTCCAAACCAGATTATTAATAAGTTTAATTACTCCGAAGTTGTTGAGATACTGCAATAGTGCAAAGTAATCATTAAATCGCATTACGTAAGACAAGTATTAAATTCTCAAAAAATACTTACATAGGTACTTTTACTAAGAATTTCTCTAGCCTGCCGCCTTCTTCATTGAAAGTGATGTTATTCAAAAATCGTGAGATACTCGCACATGTACGTAATTATTCTTGGAAACATGTATGAACTTTAGATGTAGAGAGTTATGAAAAGTCTTTCTTTTGACGGAAGTTTTGACTAATTGGATGTGAATTACGATTGTCTTTAGAATCTTCCCAAACACTTTATGTAGTGCATCGTTACATTACCTATGTAGAGTCTTTACATTCATATTCATTCGCTATTGTGTTTAGACACAAAAAGAAACAGGTGTTAAAAAAATTCACATGCATTTTTTAAATTGTTACAAAATGCTCAACAAGTTAATTTTCTGTAAGTAAAGGTAGTGTAATAAAATATTTTAACTGCAATAAATTAACCAACAGTTATTTATGTTCATATCCTAATTGTTATTTATGCGTAAAGCGTGGCTTTAGTTTCAAGTACGACACACTATATAGAGTGTATAAATAAAATATCATAATGTTATATTATTTTTGGAACAGATCGGAAAGTTTTACAGTAGTTTTTTATTCACTGCGTAAAAGCCAATAATAATAATATTAAAATACACTACTCGATTAAATGCTAATTTACCGGACCCGGAGCTAGTCTATGACAAATCATAAGTATGTCATAAAATTATTATTTTAACAAAAGGCATTTTTTCTAGAGAAAAAAAATGTATAACTGTAGGTACCTTTATCCATAACCTGGCCGCTCCCCCCCAGGGCGGTCGGGTATCCTACGAGGATTTCCCCACGCCAATAAAAAAAAAAAACAAAGGTACCTTTATCCGCAGATGTTAAGGCCAAGCAAGACTGAGGTGGTATCATATCATCAAAGATATTAATGAGTTATTCCACAGATAAAGCTCGATAGAAAAAACTTTCTATGATAGTAGTGATTTATTTTTATTCTGTATCGAACTTAATATAAATTTTCAACACACTCGCTCGTAAAGTGACATTTATTTCACCGTTTTTAGTATCTTAATGCAGCTTATTATGCACTAGTGCTTTTTACTTTACATTACCGCACAGTTTTATGATAGGTATAATAATGTACTATTAAATGTTCTGTTTTTTATAGAACTGCAAGAACACCTGGCAATTAGTTTGTTTTCTATTAAAGTCACTGCTGAGGCTGTACCTTAATTAAGACCAACGAAGTCGGATAAAATAATATCCGCCCGAGCGCGCGCGGTTACATAACATTTACAATATATCACGTGCCGCGAACTAAGGTCGACTGAATTTACGGCAATGTCGCTGGGCTATCGTTAAAATGGAAAACTTATAATAAATCCAATAGAATACAGTTTTAAACTGTCAAAAATTGGTAGTAGTCACCTAATCTCTTGCCATGCCTTATTTTTAACCGACTTCAAAAAAAAGGAGGAGGTTCTCAATTTGGCTGTATTTTTGTTTGTTACCTCATATCTCCGTCATTTATTAACCGATTTGGAAAATTGTTTTTTTGTCTGGAAGGATACATTTCCCGTTTGGTACCATTGTTATCAGATCAGGATGTGATTACTTCTTAGTGTACTTTGAAGTCGGATTAAGTATTTTGTAAAACAGTCCAATTATTGTCTTAGCGATAGAGTTTATTGATAACATCAGTCTACTAAGTAGCTGTGTAATTTTATAAAATTCGTATTATTGCGACTAGATGTGGTATTATTCGACCTATTGATCTGGTAAGGGTATATAATGGAACGTGGATAAAAAAAACTATTGGCTGTTTTTCGTGAGACTACCGCATAAACATGGCAATAAAACTGTAATTTAATATAAAAAAAATCTTATTATACCTAGGTATCATTAATTATCTATACTATATATGTAATAAAGTTGAATAGTTTCTTGTTTGTTTATTTTTTTAATACGAGCTAATCTCTGTAACTATCAGTCGGATTCAAAAATTATATCGGTAATAGCAAGCTACAATATCTCGAGTGGGTGACAGCTAGTGGAATGAGGCACCACAGTAGTCAAGATCTGAGTCATTGAGATCCACGGAGTAAATATATTGTGAAGGCCAATGTTCCGTAGAAAACCCTAACCCTGGTTTGTTGATGATCATAAATTTAAATGCTTTATGTCTTGCATACAATTTCCTGCCATAAAACTTCAACCACTGCTGTATTTATCCTAGGCTTTTCATAATTTTTCCGTTTTCCAAATAATCATGTGACAGTAATAAAAGGAACTTGTTACAATCGCCGCCTACTCCAGATAAATCTTTAGGTGCACGAAAGAGATTGGAATAATTTTAATATTCGATTATGTGATAATGTTTATGCAGGTAGTTTTAATCAACTTGTTTCATGTATTTACGTGTTATATAGGTACCTATACACTTTAGTTAAAACCCATCATTCTTATGTATTTCACCATCAAAGATTGGAATAATTGTTTTCATTGTTTTTCAAACCTATACTCTAAACCACTGCTCGCCGGCGATGTGGAGTTCATCCTCACGTCCTCGAGCCGCCTCGATCGTCCACACAACGTTTCAGTCGGACGTTCCTAATGTGGAATGAACTCCCCATTACGGTTTTCCCTCAGCGCTACGATATGGGGTTCTTCAAAAGAAGCGTAAAAAGAGCTCTTCAAGGTAGGCAACACATTGGCAATCCCCCTGGTATTGCAAATGTCTATAGGCGACGGTGACCACTTTCCATCAGGAGGCCCGTCTGCATGTTTGTCAACCTCTTGACATAAAAAAAAAAAAAAAACAATACCTGTACTCAAAAAATGGCTTCTCATTTTTGGCAGACAATATTTTTTTCCGATTTCTTGCCACCCAAATCCAGCTCAGCCCGGGCACATTTTTAAGGTCGTCAGTCCATGTGGTCTGAGTGGCGCACTATGGGTGGCCTATGCCCAGCAGTGGACTGATAAAGGCTGATGATGAAGACGTTATTTTTTTTAAACCCTATTTACTTGGTATAAGTATTTTTAGGTGAAACGAAGCAAATGCGACAGAAATCAATCAAATGAGAAAAGTTATGTGGTGTCACAGAATCCATAAACCTAGTTTCTAAAGCTTATTCAGATGTAAATACCTAATAGCCTAATAGTGAGTGATTGACATAATTATGTAATATTTAAGATTACGATAACATTTTTTTCTTTTTTTTTTTTTTTTTTTTTTTTTTTTTTTTTTTTTTTTTTTAACTATAGAGGTTTATTTACAACAAATATGTACAAAATACAATCTATATTTACAAAATATAATCTATATATAGAAAATTTCCTCAAGCCTTCCTCATTTTTTTCTTATATTTAAATTGCTGTTTGTTCCAATGAAATCTGTAAATGATCAATTATTTATTTATTTGGATCTAGCGAAATTTGTTGCACTTATCAATTAATTAAGGTATATTGATAATATGTAATAACGTATTGTAATTGATAAATGTAAATGTGTTTTATTCGCTTTTATGATTGCTACGAAATTGCACGCTAGCTTTTTAACGTAACACAGTAAGTGAGCTTTAGCTTGCAATTCTTTGATGTCATTAAATAATTGAGCTGTTTCGATTTGCTATGACCGTGGAGGAATACTAATAAATCAAGTCCCATGTTCGTGTAATATGAAATCAAACATATATGTAGTATGTGACTTTTATGTTGATTAAACTTATGTGAATTTTATATAAATTAAAGTTATGTGAATTTTATGTAAATTAAATGTTTATTTCAAATAGGCCTTTCCATTGCAGGCACTTATGAAATGTCAGACTCAAACGCGCGGTTGGGATGTTCGCTTTTGCTCAGAATATTTACACTATATTAACAAGATTACAAGAAGATTAATTTTCAGATGATTTAAACTAGTATAACTTAGATTAAAGATTAAAATTACATAAAGTTGGTCTTGTAAGAGCGAATGCTACAAATATTCGTATTACCATATAAATATCTATGAGACACAATAATGAAAACCCGTCCAAAATATAATCGGAAATGTTTACATGTAAAAAGTTGATCACAGTTATTTTACTAAATGTATCATAATACCACAGATTACAGAACAAAAGGCAGATAGAGCGCGCGGAACACGGGAGTGAGGACAAAAAAGCAAATACGTATTGAAAGACACATAACTGGTATTCGCTTTTAAATTTGTATTTGCTTTGTTTAAATAAAGTTTATTAATAAGAAAGTGTTTTTCGTTAAATAAAGTGTTCGGCGCGCTCTAACTGCCTTTTGTTCTGTAATCTGAGCTTAATATGTTCAAGCGTGACATAGGCGTTTCCTAATGCGTGCCGTAAATTAAGAAGCCATTTGCCTGTAACGCCTGTTATTACCTCGTTGAAACTGAGGTGTATTTTACGACTCTAAGGCCTATTGCACATTATAAGAAAATTTCCTGTGTTTTATCACACACAAGACATAAAATGTATGGGCGTGTCTGATCCGACATTTCTTGTAATATGTCATCATCATCATCATCAGCCTATAATGTCCCGCTGCTGAGCAAAGGCCTCCATTCACAAATGAGGGTGAAAGGGACTGGGCATATACTCCACTACGCGTGCCCACTGCGGTTCGGTGGATGTAGGCTAGTGGTCAACCTACAGCTGCGAGTTTTCAAGCCACCTAGAAGGCCTCCGGGACCAACGGCTTTACGTGCCTTCCAAAGCATGGAAACGCTCAATTTAAAATACCCATCAAGGTACCGACCACGACGGTAGTAGCTTAACTTGAATGGCTTATCATGCTACACCACGAGCGCTTGTATTATGTGTGGTCTCATAATTTTCCAGACACAAGAATTTTTCTTATAATGTCCATTAGGCCTCAGAGCACTATTAGTATTAGGTTCTCTTTTCACAATAAAAGGTATTTTAAGTGTTAAGATAATGTGTAAGTTGTAGTCATTATTTTTATCCTATCAATGTTTGTAAATTTGTGTCCGTCACTGTTTTCGGCGTTTTAGTATCAAAATACCATTTAACTACAATCATTCAGCTATAATTATCCAACTAACACACGTGTAGTATCAATTAGGATTAGTTCCGTAATATGACACCTACAGTACCGCCGACTTGTTGGCGTTATGTATTTTTAACAGTCGCTTATCCGGTGTATTGTTTCAAGCAGCCGCGCCATTCCACTCGGCCGGTTAATGGGGCGACTGACTATATGTGGATTATACTATACACTTCCCAAACTCACACGCAACTTTCTCGCTGCACTTTACGTAACGATTGCCACATTTTTTTTGGTCGATTCCGTTTTTATTAATATCGGCCTTGATACGCTTTGCGTCGGCGACACGAAAGTGTACGACGCTAAAGCGCGAAATCATAATTGACGAAACTTTGCGATGTAGTGCGCAGGCGCGGCAATGTTGAGACGTGAAACAGCTCCCTTTTAGTCATGCTGTTTTGAAACAACGACTCTTATAGCTTTAAGTCCAGCGATCAAGAGGTCCAGCTTAGCTTGGCTTGTTCTATGCTGTTGGATGACGTATAAACTTGAGAACTATTATTTAATTCAGAATAGCGTGTAGAATTGGTCACGCCGTATAGTCGCAGATTGGAATTACCGTAGAGCCATAACTAGAGAAACCGGATTTAAAACATGATTACTTTACCGACCTTCCATTAATTTATTTGAATATTTTTCATAACTTGAAATACTTATTAGAAGTAAAATGCCACTTTTTAAATACCTACAATCTTCTTCTTCTTTTACTAATTTAAATGACTTGAAAAGTGAGTCCAGAGCTCCTGACTAATGTTTAAACTCATTTTTAAACAGGGCATTAAAATACGAGCTCTGGGCGGTTAAAAGGAAGCTAAAGCAATATTGCTCTTTGAATTAAGTATTCCCAATTCTAAGCAAATCCTAAGTAATGCCAATATGTTTAGGTAAGACTCACCCCCTTACTCATAAAACGTTATTTAACTAATATATTGTGTAAAGGGTCACGTAAATAACGTCACTCTATTGTCATTGTCAAATAATGTGACATTATTTAAGTGACCCTTCAGACAGTATATTAGTTATATAGCGCTTTATGAGTAAGGGAGTCATTGTTTGTTTACAATTCAATTTAATTAAAATATTCGAAATTGATGAATTGCATAAGATTTTCTGTAAATACTTTAAAGAATTGTCTTGGTCCAACCTGTTTTAGTCGGTCAGCTTAATATAGAAATGAATGTCAGTATTTTGATATGACGTTTATAATTGAGCGGAACATCAAAGCAAATACCAATTGCTATGATAACTTTTAATGTAGTACCACGTAGTACTTCTACACTATTAATAACAGAAAATACAGACAAAATACCTACATATCGCAATAACAAAACAATTCAATCATTTTACTATGTAATTACAGAGATCGAGAAACCTACACAATGGTTAGCAATAAAAAGTATTGTTGAGTGATATTTAAATTTGTCTGCGGTCAAATCAAAGTTCAAATGTCAAGTACTCAATTGAATTATATGGTTGGATTCGTAGCATTGCATCGGATCAGAAGCATGTCAAAATGAGGCATTATCAAATTATTCATTCGTTTATTTTATGAATTTGAGAATTATTTATTGGGGGCACCCAGCCGTCTTACTCAGGAGGTGCGGCGAAGGGCGATGGCGCTGTCCTACCAGAGTTAAACTGTTAAATAGTACCCCGAGTGTAAAGAATTGACGTTAGTAGACGCTTACGTTTACGACACTTTTCTATAGGAATTGGCACAGCGCCTCCAGCTAAATACTCATGAAAATCAAAATCAATAAATCAAAGAACAATAAAAAAAAGTATTAATATCTCCCATACAAATTTATAGTTAACGCAAACGTATTCGTAAGCGTTTATTAACATCAATTGTTTAGACCTATAAAGCCCGCTTTTCACTATGGGATATAATCTCATCAATATCACTATCACTATCACTATCACTATCACTATCACTATCACTATCACTATCACTATCACTATCACTATCACTATCACTATCACTATCACTATCACTATCACTAACATTACTATCACTGTAATATTGTAAATGCGAAAGTTTAGATGTTTGTGAGTTTGGATGTTTGTTACCTCAATCACGCTTCAATAACTCAACGGATTTGGATCTTTGGCACGCAAATCCCGGCAAAGTAATATATGCCTCGGGTACGCGGGTGAAACCGCAGGGCGCAACTTGTATAATATAAATTACATCTTGAGATGTTATTTTTTATCGCTCGTCATACATTTTTGTATATTACATCCCAAACTATAAATATTTAGTTTCAACCTCAATGTTGGTAAATTAGGGGAACGCGAAAAAAGAACTAAAGTGAGATATCAATTATGCACCCACGTAAGCTCATACAAAAGCTTAAACTCGGATAAAATAAGTACCACCTTACACAACATTTGGACAAGCACATATCTACTTTGGTAGTCTTTTAATATACCAATTTAATGTATGACAGATAAATATGTATCTAGGTTCACTTTGTAATGTTTACATCAAGTAAGCTCCGTAGAAATGTAACGATCGACACATGTTTCCCAATGCACTGTAGCTGTGTTAATTCCATGCGATTTAAATAAGATAAGTATAGCGGTAGTGATAAATTTCTTCTAGACCATAATAGTGGCTGAATTCACCAAATTGCACCTAACACCGAGCTAGTAATGCTGTTATATAACAGAATTTATATTTAATTAGACCAAAACGGTGATCGTTTACTTAAGTAACATTTTCCTTTTTTATATTCCGAGTAATGAATGTGTACTTAAAAAAAGAGAATAATTGTTTCTGAAAATAAAATTACTTAGTATTCAAGGTTTTTTTTTATAGACTGCCTTTTAGTGCTTATGAAATGTATGAAAGGCTTACAAGGATATTTATTTGGACATGAAATGATGAAAAATCTGTCGTCAAACAACACCTATTGGTGTGCTCCGGCTGCACTTGCCTTTATAGGCTTTTTTGGCCCTTATAGGCTTTTTGTGCTTACCACCTTCGGCTACATCATCTTACCTGATGAGATTGTGGTAAAAATAGGTCTAAACTCCATAAATGATCTACCACTAACATGAAATAATGAGGAAAATTGATGATAAGGAAGTCCACTCGATGATCACATCACCTGAAATAATTAAAATTGGACAAAAGTCGTCGTTAAGAACGTCAATAGATTTCTTTGAGCGCTAGTTCGTTATTAAAAGGGTGATGACAATGAGTGATGACACCATAGAGTCTGTGACGATCTGTGACGGGTGATGTGATCGGGTACGGTCTATATGCCTCGAAACGAAGTGCGCGTACATAGTTTGAATGACTAAAATACGTATAATGAATGCCAATTTCTCGTTTTTTATCGATATCTTTACCAAGAACAAATGACAAGGAATCCATATCGACATTTTGTCTGACTGTAAATCAACTAGTGTACGATGTATCCGTGAATGCATCTATATGGAAACTGCTTACTCTTCGCGCAACGTAACGTTCTTAACGCTATCACTCTATAATATTCTAGCTCTATGGATGACACAGACTACTAGACCTAGTAAGGTAACAAAAGAAACTAGCGAATCAGTAGCAAAATCATTCATAGCTCAGCAGTCAGCTATAAATAAATTGTAGCTAAATCTCTACTGAGCCCATTTTATAAGTGGCTCGTTGAGCGCTCAGAGCCGTGTGCCATGTATCATTACGTGCATTTCAAGCTTGTTAGTTTCGTATAAAGAACGACTTTGTAGAACTGAAATACATAATCAATCTCAGTTTAGTTTTATGATTAGCTATTGACTTGTAAATTGGTAAGGTATGCGAATATTATCCGTTGAAGTTATGTTGCATACGGTCAATTTATTAGGTGGATAGTGATTAGTTTATTAACATTAGCAAATAGTTGAGTTAACAAGATATTGGTAATACGAAAAATTATATAGAGACGACTACTATGCAAATATTTGGCTTAAAAATTGTGGGTGAAAGGGTGCCAAACGGGACCCTATTACTAAGACTCCGCTGTCCGTCCGTCTGTCTGGCGGTGGGCTGTATCTTATGAACGATAATAGGTGACAGCTGAAATTTTTCAGAGAATATGTATCTATTGCCGCTATAACAACAAATAATAAAAATTAATACAGGGGTGCCCATACTAGAAACTTTATTTATATGCGTTATTTTTTCATAGCATAGTTGGGTTAGTTTGTAGTGAACCCTCCGTGTGCGAGTCCGACTCACACTTGGCCGGTTTTTCTAATATGAATAGGTTTGCGTTTTAATAAAATTGTATTATGTTAATTCATGATTTGGTGGTAAGCGCATCAACCCTAAATAAGAAACTGGAACTGAAATGCACACACCGTTAGACATGGCGTCAGAAAATCATATATTTTTGTTTAGGTAATGCAAAGTGTGGAATAAAAATCAAATGTCAAAGTCAAAGTCAAAGCCATTTATTCAATTTAGGCCCTAGAAGGGCACCTATGAAGGTCAAAGCTACTGAAGTTACCGCCAGTTCGTAAGTCGGCCTTCAACTGAGAAGAACAGGCAAGAAACTCAGCAAGGTTACATTTTTTAAATATTTTTTTTTTTTTTTTACAATCTGACTATATATTGGCTATTTTTTCCAAAACATTTTGGTTTTGTAGGTATACATAGGTACATACTTTTTATTTTACAAAATAAAATACACAATCATCAAAACGAATAAACATAAAAAAAAAAACAAAAATAAACCAACATACAAAATAAATAAAAAATAATAACCTGCACTGGTTCATAATAAAATCATGTAGGTAATCTACTGGATTTTGTACAATGTGCACTTGTGCAGAGAGAAGCTATTTCCAGACATCTTTATCTTCTATATAATGGGCTACCTTGTAATAAGCTCGTGCTTTCAAGACTTTTTTTACGTGAGATTTGAACTTAAAATCAGTCATTTTGGTTACCGAAGGTGGGATTTTGTTATAAAAACGTACACTATTTCCAAGAAATGACTTTTGAACTTTCGCTAATCTAAAATACGGAACAACTAATTTGTCTTTTTGTCTAGTATTGATATTGTGAACTTCACTGTTTGTTTTAAACGTGTCTAAGCTTTTACGTACCAACATTATATTTTCATAAATGTAAAGTGAAGGTAAAGTCATGACATTTATTTCCTTAAACAATTCCTTCAATGATTCACGAGGTCCCATACTATAAATTGCACGAATGGCCCTTTTTTGTAATATAAAAATAGTCTCAATATCTGCTGCAGCTCCCCATAATAATATGCCATACGATAAAAGGCTATGAAAGTATGCAAAATAAACTAATTTGGCCGTCTCGACATTCGTCAATTGTTTGATTTTTCTAACAGCAAATGCAGCAGAACTTAATTTACCAGATAAAGTTTCAACCTGAGGACCCCATTGTAATTTATTATCTAATGTTATACCTAAGAATACAGTTTTGTTCACTAGTTCCAAACTGCTACCATCTATTAATATCTGACTGTCTACATGCGCTACATTTGGGAGAGAGAATCTTAAACATTTAGTTTTCTTCGAGTTTAGTAAAAGATTGTTAACAGTGAACCATTTGGAAACTATTGACATGGTGTCATTTACTTTATTGAGTTCTTTGTCTTTTCTATCTACTTTGAAAATGAACGAAGTATCGTCAGCAAACAAGACTATATCTGAGAGACCATTTACAACTGATGGTAAATCATTAATATATACTAGAAACAGAAAAGGCCCTAGTATTGAACCCTGGGGTACCCCCATTTTGACTAAAGAGCCCTTGGATGTTGTACCACTAATTCCTACCCTTTGTTGACGATTACTAAGATAAGATAAAACAAGATCATGAGCAGTTCCACGAATACCATAAAATCCAAGCTTAAGGAGCAGAGTACGGTGGTCAACGCAGTCAAAGGCCTTAGATAGATCACAGAAAATGCCAATTGCATCCTGTGAATTCTCCCAGGCTTCATAGATGTGCTTTAATAATTTTGCTGCTGCACCTGATGTAGATCTCCCCTTCGTGAAACCAAACTGATGACTATGCAGTATCTCATATTTATTAAAGTGACCTAACATTTGATTAAGCAACAGTTTTTCAAATATTTTACTAAGTGCTGGAAGTACGGAAATTGGTCTATAATCAGAAGGATTATCCTTACAACCAGACTTAAAAATTGGTACTATTTTACTATACTTCATTAAATCAGGAAAAGAACCCTGATCAATGCATTCATTAAATATATCTGACAAGATAGGTGCAATCACTGTTATAATTGATTTTAAAATAGTTACTGACAGTCCCCATAGGTCTTCAGTATTTTTCAAATTGAGTGCATTAAATGATTTTGTGACATCACTAGCAGTAACATAACTAAAATTAAAGTTTGGAAATGATTCATTGACATGTTGCTTAAGTAATGTTTCAGCCACGTCGGGACACGAATTAAGACTATCGGTAGTTTTCTCTGGTATACTCTTGAAAAAGTATTCAAAAGCAGTGGCAACTTCTAGCTTGTCTGACAAAATTTTATTATTAATTTTTAACGTGTGCTGTTCGTTTTTATTTTTAATTTTACCTGATTCCGTATTTATAACGTTCCAGACTGCCTTGATTTTATTAGATGCTTTATCTATTTTGTTACTTAAGTATATTGATTTAGCTCGATTACATACTATTTTAAATAATTTTGAAAACTTTCTAACATAGTTATGGAAATCCTCGTCACGAGTGTATGATCTTAAATTATATAGTTCGTACAGCTTATCCCTACTTTTCCGAATTCCTTTTGTGGCCCAATCACAAAATTCCAGCTTACTGTTTACCTTAATTTTTTTGATGGGACAGGATTTATTAAAGTCATTGCAGATACTAGATAATAAACCATTATACAAGACATTGGGGTCATTACTACTATATATCTTACTATTTAGTTTCAATTCCAAACTATTTTTAAAGTTATCTAATCTTGCCTTTGTCATAGGTCTAATTTCTTTAATTACCTTAGAAACTTTCAATTTGTTGGGCAATTTTACAATCTGAGCCATATGATCAGACCGAACACCACTTATAATTGCTTTACCTAATATACTACTATTACTAATTATATTATCTATGCAAGACGAATAAGTGGCCGTAGACCGTGTTGGCTCATTAAACAAGAAATCTAAGTTAAATGATTTAAACAAAGCTACAAAAATATTTTTATCAGTTGAGTTGGTAAGAAAGTCAATATTAAAATCACCGCATAAAACTAGTGACTTATTCGATTTAAATAATTTGCGAAGAATATGCATATCAAGATCAAATTGAAACCATACCTTTCAACAAATTGTTCAATTTATTTATTGCACAATATCAAAATTATTAGAAAGTGGTTGATATAATTTACATAATAAAAATAAAAGTTATTTAATTTATACCAGTATCGGAATAAGTACAAATTCGTTATATAAGATTTCATTGTGGATTGTTTCGTTGAATACTTTGTTACGTGTAATCAAAACTGCTCCCCGGTTGAGAGCTTCCCCTCCCATTGGTCCGGGGGGGATAAGGCTAATCTTTTCTGGGACCTCGACTTCTAGGCAATTCATAAAACCAAAATTGCTTGCAATCAGTCAGATAAAATAGGCCAAAAGCTAAGTATAAAAAATCGCCACATAGTTGACGTTTCTAACTGCTACCTACATAATGTTGCGCGTGAGTCGATAACAGTGGTCGGTCGAATTGTAGAAAGTCATGCAGTGCAAGGTTGCCTGGAGGTCAGCCGGATGTCAATTAATATTATACCTTTAAAATGGGCTTTACAGAGAGCAATTAGTCAAATGGTGTCCCAAGTTTTCCTTTTTCTTTTTCCACCAACAAAAAGCCAGAATTTGCTTACTTTTAATTCCTACCTATCAAATTGGTTTATTGCAAAATTAAAGCAGTAAATCAAATCGCTAATATCCTTCAAGTAAAAGCCAACTCATAGACAAAAATTGCATTGAGTTCAGATCTTTTAGGTGTTTTAAATTTTGTGATTTGATGACAGAGATCTAAGCAACAGATTATAGAAATACCACAATTGCTCTAAAGTGTCTTCAGTAAAGCAATTAAAGTCTAGCTACTCATCCGCGGTTTACCTCTTATCATACGACTAGTTACTGGTTTAGATATTTTATATACTTAGATTTCTAGGTACACATTTCAATCGATCATAAAGCGTGACGTTCTAATTAGTTAAACAATTATAATTAGCATAACCCATGTAGTTTCGACAACGTGGGGACCACGTATGATCTATAGCCTACAACTAATCAACGTCACGTCCGGTTCCGCCATGTACAAACTTTATTTTGACATGTCTATACAATAATTGATAGTTTTTCGTTCATGTATCAATTATGTTTTTTTTCAACGTGAGAAAATATGAAGCAATGCATTAAAGGGAAGTGTTAACTGCCGATTTTGGAACTGACATGATATGACTAATTAAATACATACCTTAATGGATTGGTCATGAAATAATGTATCGTATTACTATTTATTAGGTGTAGCTTTATTTAAATTAGCAATGATTTTAATACTTTGGCTCGTGGTTAAAAAAAACAATGACATCAATGTTATTATAGGACGCGCGTCCCTCGCAAGAACCAACGGGTAAAATGTATTATGTGTATTGTTACAAAATTCCCGAAAATTAATTTTAATATTTATTTAATTTAGACCCTACCATAGATATTAAAATAAAACAATTTGTATTCGTATAAAAACTATGTTAGTAAAAAAGCAGAACACGGAACACCAAACCCTGCGGCCACAAGTCTTCTTCCATGATAAGGTACAGAAAACACGGATCTCGCACCACAAACGCCCTGAAGTTGACGTTGCGGCTCGATTCCAGCACCTGCACGACGCACGTACTCGACAAAGTCCTCCTTCTTCGTATTGACTGTAGTGTAAGCGGAAGATATACATCAGAGTGTTAGGCTTCGCTGCACGGATCGATTAACGTAGCTGATAGACCCTTGCAACTCAAGGGGTATCTCACCCGTTGCCGACTCAGCAAAACCTTTCTACTTCACACCTTTCTTGAAAATCCCCATGCTTTCTTGGCAAAATTCACAAGGAGCGCCTTCCACAATTTGAGCGTCCATGTGATGATTCCATCTAGATGGAACAATCTAGATAAGTAACATCAGAAGCGCTCGTAGTGTAGCATGATTAGCCGTTCTTAATCGATCGGCAAAGTTAAGCTACCACCGTGGTGGTTGGTACCTGGATGTGTGACCGCCTAGTGGTATTTTAAATTGAGTGTTTCCGTGCTTCGGAAGGCACGTACAGACGTTGGTCCCGGTTATCACTTGATTGTGATAGTCGTTAAGCTAGATGGAGGCCTGCTATGCGGCTTGAAAACTCCAACAGTAGGTTGTCCACTAGCCTACCTCCACCGATCCGCAGTAGGCATGCGTGGTAAAGTATCGGCCCATTCCCTTTCACCCCGATATGTCAAAGGAGGCCTGTGCTCAGTGGTGGGGCATTATAGGCTGATGATGATGATGATAAAGCAAGAGAACATTCAGTAAGATAAACTCTCTTCTTGTTAATTTGTAGAAATTATTAAATACCACATGTCCTCCCCTGCAATAACAATATAGTAGAGAACAAGAATTTAGAAAGAACATTATTTAATTATTTTATGTTGAGTGCAACTAAATAAACATAAATACTTTTTAATAATTCATATAATTTCATAAGTAATACAATAAATTGTTTCAAGAATTTAATTGGTTGTTGGTCACGACAATTTGAATGAACGTTACAACTTTGTCTGTAGCTAAAATGCTTGTTGACAAATCCGTTAAAACTGTGTAAAGGGATAAATTCTTGCAATATCTGTATGCAATTTGAAAGGTGCAATGAAATTAAGACAACTAGCAAATTGAATGTTTCGACCAAGAAAATGCAATACACTATGTAATTATAGTTAATAAAAATAAAATCAGACACTTTTTTACTGCAGTTACAGAAGTGGTATTAACGTCCTGGCAACGTATAAAACATATAATATTTTGATCTCAGTATAAGCTCACAGGCAATATTGGCATAAACATCTAATAACTGTTTATCATTATTAATATAACATATACTAGCTTCTGCTCGCGGCTTCGCCCGCGTGGCCTACATGAAACAAATGACATATATTTCTACAAAAATAAAAGAAAACAAAACAAAACAACTTCATCCCGCTTCGAGGGTGGAATTATTATAAAACGCTGAGACACGTATAAATTAATTTTCAATGTTCAGCCTAAACACAAAATTTGAAGACCCTATCTTCGAAACTGGCGGACGGATACAATCTTTCATGACCTGATTTCATTTCATGATTGATTTACTTCCTTAGGGGTGGAATTTCGAAAAACCCTTTCTTAGTGGATAGGTACCTACTCTTCACAAAGAATATACCCTCTAAATTTTGACTCTAGGACCAGCGGTTTAGGCTGTGCGTTGATATATCAGTCAGTAAGTCAATCAGTCAGTCAGGACTTTGAATTTTATATATATTGATTATTATGATATATGTATTTTTAATAGTTTCAAGCAACAAAATTGAAATATGGGCAGTAGACAAGATGGTTATCGACAATCGTTATCGTTAGTAAACGATGAACCTTTGTATGGGATTGACATTTCAAATCGAAATATAACGTGATTTTAATCACGTTATATTTCGATCTTGTCTAGGGGCTCAGCATTTATTTCGATTAAGTATTGCTGCTCATTGATATTTTTATTACCTCGCCATTTTTCCAGGATAACATTTTGTTGCATTCAGCCATTTTGGCGTAATGATTCAAAAGTTTATGATAGGATTTGATTTGCAGTTATCAGTACTGTTACAATTAAGCTGAGAAACGTCCACTGATATTGCGTGTAGCACCAACTTATTACACGAATGTAAAAAAATGTATCATAAAATTACATAACTTAACTGTGTAGCAAGTAGAAATGACCCGATGTAAATATGTAAATTGTCACTATTGCTACACAAATGTCGCATAAATTCGTGCGCGTGACATTACTCCACATCTACAATATTCGCCATAGCTCACATTGTTGGACATTTACTCATAATATTTCCCACGACATGACAAAATGTATTATACTCTCTTTATTTACACATTAGCCGCGGTCGTATTGTGTGTTAATAAAAGTCCAGCTGATTCTATCTGAGTCGATTTGAAACAAGTGAAGTTTGTGTTCCGTTCCACATTGTATTCAAATGTGCTAGAGCTGCAAAAATAAACATTTTATATTTTGATGGAATTTTTGATATGCCTTGCTGTGATGTGAAACTCGATTATTTATTCAATGTTTATTTTAAATCGTGTTGATTAATATACTGTCAAAGTTCTAAGTTATCAATTCGTCAATTTCAACGTTTATTATTTACTTTGTACCTATCAACTATTTTAAACAGTTTGTAAGTGAAATTAAGAAAGTCTATCTAAATGATATGATGATTAGTCATATGATAGTGATCAAAAATAAATAAACCACTGCAAAAATTTCACAGTAATAATATTTTAATTTAAAGAGACACAGTACTTTAAAAAGTAGTTGGTCCACTAGCAAAATTCCTTACGTCATACTTGGACATAATTGTGAGTGATTGGATACAATTACGCAAGTGCAAGGTGAAGTTTGAATGGACAGGACATGTATGTAGAAGTACCATTATTTTGGTACCTTCTTAGGGTCATTTGTTTCATTAATATTTTCAATAATCTCGCGTTCACATTTTGACTTTAAATCGGTCTTTCTTTTTTATTGTTTAATTATTTCCATAATTTATTTCCATAAATGTTGAAAGTGTGCTTACTTTTCATGTTATGATTGTGGTCAAACACAGGCCTATACACAGTAAAAAAAAAACAACATAAAATCGCTGGTATAGCGGCCTCCGTCTCATTCTTCCGAGTTCCGTTCATGAAACGTCACGTGTAAAAAATGAATTTGAAATTCGAATTATATGTTGTACATAACCTTTTATGAATACGGAGGTTTTAGATCACCTTTTTTTTCTTTTAAACTACAACATGAAAACTCATTTTACTATAAAAAAAAATGCTAAAATTGCTAAACCTTTATTTTTTAGATTTAAATAAGTGATTCACTGTGATTCAATTGTTATCGAATAGCTTTCGTTGCGTAGTATTATAAAGCCGGCAACTCATTAATAAGTCGCAACTGTAACCGCTGTAGATACTGTAACCTAAATATCAAAGATCTGACGCCTTGGGAACTGGTTCGCGATATTACTACGAGTGAGCTTTGCAGTTGGCTACATACCTTCCACGGCATCGGTCATTTCCTCCGACACTTTGTTGTCAGAGGTTTGAATTTGAAAGAAAGTTGTATCGTTATTCAATAGGCTTCCCTA